>CM042020.1:76392500-78892500 GCA_023525975.1 Smallanthus sonchifolius
ATAAGTGAGGCCTCCCGGGTTTGGGGCCTTACACTACTACCCCCGATCCTTCTTCAGTTTTATTTGTATAAGATTGTAGCTCAGGACATTCCATGCTAAAGTGTCATAGTTTTTAACAGTTGTAGCATAACTTTGTTGAACTCATACATTGTATTTCAGTGTGTCCAACCTTCCCGCATTTGCTAAAAATTAGAGTCTTGAACTGGCACTCTCCTAGATGTCTCTTTCCACAGACTCTACAATCCCTAATCTCTTTTGTCACACCCCAACCGTGCATGATAACAACGGGTGCGACTTAATTGATAAAAGAACACAATGGAATAAAGACATTTACTATTAAAGTTTCATAATATAAAAAAATCAAATTACATAAGTTTCAAATTAACCAAACAAATCTAGGCAAATCCTATATTTTCTTGACTTGACCTTATCACGAACTTAATCACCTAAAACATGTACAAAAAACAAGTGTCAACTAAAATACTTGGTGAGAAATCACAGGTTTAATAAAAGTATATGTTTGTCAAAAGTAACAATTCATATTTCAAGTTCATCAAATAGCACGTAAAATAAAACTAACACATGATTAGCAAATCCAACCTAAAATGATGAATAACGAATAAATGGTACAACTCGCAAGTTGCACTAATAACGAATAATATGTCCAAACAAAAGTTGTACATAAAGTATATCTGGTTTCTATCCTATGGCCCATATTTGTACTACCGTTAGCTTGAAAGTTTAAGGTTAGGGATTTGCAAAGTTTAACGTTTATCATGTTGTGTCCATTTATTCACATACATATATGATTCGCTTGTTTAGAATTATTTGAAAAACGTGTTTTAATTTGTGCCAACGCGTACATGTTTCCCCCAAAACGATTAGAATAAAGTAGGGCAATGAAGTCTCACCTTGATAGCTAGGCGAGATAAGAGACTTGAGCAAATAGACGAGGTGAATCACGGACCATACCCTAAACAATTAAATAAACTAATTTTAGGGTAGTTTCGATGGTTACGAGTGTTAGATAGGCGGTTCGGGTCATAAGGTTAAGAATTAGTTGTAAAAATAGCGTTTTAGTCGTTTTTCAGATTTGGACAGCAAAGTAGCTGAACAAAAACGTGCTTGTTAAAAATATCAAACGATGTCCAAAAATTATGAAATTTGACTGTAGATTAGTTTAAGTCGTTCCGAACAAGTTTCATTTAAAAAGTTTTTCCATCTGAGACTCGGATCATAGCTAAAACAGTCCAACAAGACATAAGGTAATGAAAAAGGTTTATGTCCCGTTTTGGCTACTACGGAGTCATACTTTTGAATTAGAAAACGATCCAATTATGGTTGGAAAGAAAATTGGACGAAATACGTCCTGGAATTTTAGTTTGCTCAGTTTAGATTAATTATGGTCAAGTTATGCTCAGTTAAAGTCAGCACAGTTTATGTCCAAAATCAACGGTTGCACTTAAGTGTACCGTTTAGGGTTTTAAGATTACCGAACGCCTAAATAAAAATTAGATAGTTGTTATAATATCATTATAATACATAATATAATCAGATTAGGTTAGCCAAAATGTCCCGTGTCACCGGTCTAGCCATGATATTCACAGAAGCGTTTTGGAGAATCACAGAATGCAATCGGCGTAACTGACACGAGCAAGCGGATTCTATGTTTAAATTAGTGTGTGAGTTCATATAAGTGATAATAAATAATTGTTAACATGTTTTAGGTTATCAAGAACATACTAAAGCATTGGCAGAGCCACTTTTGCAATAGTTGTCTTGAGAATTCACAGAATACGACAACACAGCCGCCATTGCAAACGAGATCCTTTGTTTGTTAGTTGGTGACATTAGCTTGATTTATTAGTTTGATTAAGATTATTAGAGGGTTTTTAGGGCTGATTTTTCACATGATCAAGTTATCATGTATAGAAAATACAAAAAGATTGAGGCGATGAAGAAAGAATAAAATAAAAAGACGGTATTGAACTTCGGAGGGTTACTTGTTTGATCTTCAAACTCCTGGGATCCTCTAAGGGATTTTCAAAATATTCAAGGGAAGGGAAAGGATTTTAAAATTTATGTGGCTTTGGGAGTGTTTGAGGGAGAATTAGCAAAGAAAACAAGATCCTAAGCCTCCTATTTATACTAATGGTTGAAGGGGTGTAAAAATGGAATGTCTTGGAAAACACTTTAGGGCTTTAGGGGGGCTCAAATCTGAAAAATTCAGCTGATATAGGGCTAGATTTTTGTGATTTCTTGCTTGGGCTAGGTCCAAGGGTAGGTGGGTTGGGTCCTAACTTGGCCAGATTGAGTGCGCATTCGAAAATTGCGATTTTAAGCATTTGTAAGCGAAATTGGTAAATGTTTTCAACATGAAAGTTGATTGTCATAACAAAATGAGTATGTTTAGTTAAAAATATTTAAGTTAAAGTTACATTATTCGCGTACGGTGATTGGTGGTCGGTGGGCGAGAAAACGGAATTTTTGATTGTTTTTCGAATTTTAGGATTTATTTAAGGAAAGTTTTGCAAACAAACTTTGTTTTAAATAAAGAAATGAATATGTTAAACATTTAAAACATAAATTAATGTCATGTTAGAAGAATTTGTTGGTCGTGGACGGTACGCAGCTAACGGCGATTTAAAAGTCGAACAGTCGCACGAAGTACTAACTAATTCTTTTAGGCATCAATTCACATTGAATGAGTTGTAAGAACATGTTTGAGATGTATGGGGGTGGTTCATGTGTATTTAATGTGTCATAAAGATCAATTAAGTCTACGTAAAATCCATGAATCAATCACAGATAAGTATAAGTGTTTGTAATCAAGAATAAACATAATGTGTCACATGTGAACTAGTAATGTAAAAATGTATGAATAGGATTTCAAGTAAAATGAAATGTCATGTGGATTCTCTTTGATAAGTCTAGAACTAGTACAAGTAGTAAAAATCAGAAGTGTCATAGTCTCCCCTAGTTAAGAGAATATCATCCCCAAAATTTAGCTAGTAGAGGCTGTAGGGTCTAGAAAGAGATAAGGGTACTTGAGTTTCATCTGGTCTTCATGTTCCCAGGTGAAATCAGGACCACGCTTGGCTTCCCAATGAACTTTCACGATAGGGATGCGGCTACGCTTGAGTTGCTTGACTTCACGGCCCAAGATTTCAACAGGTTTTTCGACAAAATGCATAGAGTTGTCGATACGAACATCATCCAGAGGAACTTGAAGTGTGTCATCAGCAAGGAACCTTTTGAGGTCTGACACATGAAAATCATCATGAACGTTACAATGTTCGTTGGTAGCTTGAGTCTATAGGCTACTGGGCCAATTCTTTCAAGAATATCGAATGTCCTAATGAACCTAGAGGCTAGCTTTCCCTTCTTCTCAAATCGGACAACACCTTTCTAGGGGGAAACCTTGATTAAGACTCTATCACCGACTTAAAATTCAATGGGCTTCCTACGGTTTTCAGCATAACGCTTTTGACGATCGCGAGAGGCCTTGAGTCTTTCTTGATTTTGAAGTATCTTGTTGGTGGTTTCTTGAATGAGTTCGGGACCGATGATTTGAGCGTCACCGATCTCGGTGCAACACACTAGAGATCGACACTTCGTACCATATAGAGCCTCGAAAGGGGCGCACTTGATGCTCACATGGTAACTATTGTTGTAAGAGAATTCGATGAGCGGTAAATGGTGATCCCAATTTCCTCCAAAATTGATCACACATGAATGGAGTATGTCTTCCAATGTCTGTATGGTCCTTTCACTTTGACCGTCAGTCTGGGGATAGTAAGCCGTGCTAAGGTTCAAACGAGTTCCCAAAGCCTTCTTTAAAGATTGCCAGAATCAGGAGGTAAAACGGCTATCACGGTCGGAGATAATGGACAGAGGAACACCGTGACGTGTCATGACCTCATTGAGATAGAGTCTAGAAAGCTTCTCCATTTTGTAGTCCTCACGGATTGGGAGAAAATGAGCGGATTTGGTTAAGCGGTCAACAATGACCCAGATGGAGTCATGACCACTAGATGTTCGTGGAAGCATAGTGATGAAGTCCATGGAAATTTGCTCCCATTTCTATTGATGGATTTCGGGTTATTGGAGAAGACCAGATGGTTTCTGGTGCTCAGCTTTGACTTTGGAGCAAGTAAGACACTTCCCTACATTGAGGGCGATGTCTTTCTTCATTCCTGGCCACCAATAAAACTCTTTCAAGTCGTGATACATCTTATCAGCATCGGGATGACATATGTGCTTCATCAAGGATACGACTTCGGAGCTCAGTTGACTCAGGGATCCAAATTCGACCCATGAAATAAAGGAGATCATCGTATTTGGGATCCAAGTGCTTTTCGGCACCACAATCCAACTCCTTCTTCAACTCATCATTTGAAACAACTTGTTTTTGGGCTAGAAAGATCTTATCTTTGAGACTGGTTTGGACTAACATTCTCATGGCTCGCACACGGGTGGGTTTGATTCGGTCCTTGCGACTAAGGGCGTCAGCCACCACATTAGCTTTCCCCGGGTGGTAACGAATTTCGCAATCGTAGTGACTAAGTAATTCAACACAACGTCGTTGCCTCATGTTGAGTTCTTTCTGGTTTAGAATATGTTGTAAGCTCTTGTGGTCGGTGTAGACCACACATTTGGTGTCATAGAGATAATGTCTCCAGATTTTCAAAGCAAATACCACCGCACCCAACTCAAGGTCATGAGTGGTGTAGTTCTTTTCGTGAACCTTAAACTGTCTGGATGCATAGGCTATGACCTTGTCTCGTTGCATCAACACGCAACCAAGACCTTGGTCTGAGGCATCACAACATACATCGAAATCATCATTGCCGCCGGGAAGACTTAGAACAGGGGGTTGCACAATTTCTGCTTAAGTGTTTGGAACGCATCTTCTTGCTATTGTTCCCAGACTAATGGCTTATTTTTATGAGTTAATGTAGTGAGAGGCAGGGCGATCTTCAAAAAGTTCAAGATGAATTGTCGATAATAACCCGACAAACCTAGAAACGAATGGATCTGTAGGTCCCTCGGGTGTGGCGGATCGTCACATGCAAGTGGGTCTACTAGTCGGACCGAGTCCGGAATGCCCGTGACTAGGTGGAGAGTCAAACTAAAAAAAGTAAACCGACAAGAGAAAACACTTTAAACGTTCTTTGTATTATAAACACTTGAAGGTTACAGAGAAAAGCACTGAGATTACAATCTGCGTATTTGCGTCTATGTCTGCGTACTTAACTTCTGTCAACCTATCCTATTTATACAAGACCTAATGCCTGCACACTTAGCAAGTGCACAGGGCAAAATGCTCTTGCGTACTTAGCAAGTACGCAAAGTTATTCTTGCGTACTTGCTAAGTACGCAGGAGTTTTCTCCTGCGCACTTACAAGTGCACAAAACACTTAGAGAATTTAGCAACATTCAATATGTAAAAGTAAATACAACTCGATAAACTAATACATAAAGACTCTTACATACAAAGACAATTACAAACAAGACAATACATCCTAAGACTAAGACTCTATCTATCAGAGTGTTTGTAACAGGAAAGTGCTTCAACAAACTCCCCCTTGAGAACAGCTCTGGATAATCTTCAGTCTTCGGTCTTCACATCTTCAGTCTTCACAGTACTTGATCTTTAGCTTCCATATTCTTCTTGTAATCAAGGAAGAACTTAATCACCTTGTCATATTTAGAGGCAAGGAGCTTTGTCCACTCATCCGTGTAGACGTAGTAACGTTCTGCTAGTACCTCTAGATCTTTCACAGAAAAGTTGATGAAGCAGACTTCATCAAATATTCTGATAAGTTCCTTTGGCACTATGTTCCCGCTCTCTTAACGTCCTTTACCCATGATCATAGCCTCGCCCATCTTTGGATCTACGTACCAGTACCACATGTCACCAAGAATATCCTAAGATAACTTGCTCAGGGGAATCTTAGTTTCACATCGCACTGGCTTGTATACCAATTTCTTTAAGTGCTTCTTAGTCACAGGATGTATAGCGTGCTTATCCTTGACTCTCTTGGGCACTTGAGGCTTGAACATCTCAAATTTCCCTGATCTTGCTTCTCGCTGCAGAACCACCCACAAACCCATCGCCACTACGTGATTGGAATGACCCAGCAGCTCTCGGTTTGCTAGGTTCACAAGATCGTATTTAGGTAAGGAGCTGAACGCTTCACTGGTGGGTTTCAAGTATTGAACCCTGCCAGATCTTTTGATAGCGAACAACTGCTTATCCTCCTCGAACCTTACAGCCAAGATCATCCCTGTTGCTCGTGTTTGTCTATTATAGACGTCTTTTGCCACACAGGAGCTGGACCCTTTGATGAAGTAGAACGCATGTATGTATCTTTCGGTGCCTCTGGGTCCACAGGTGCAAGGTCAACTGTGGAAGCTTCAATCGAGGCTTCTACATTACTAGCCTGCTCGACTGATCCTGTGTCGAGCAGAGCGTCGAAGGATGGAAATTCAAAGATTTCTCCATCTTCTAGCTCGTACTTTCCTTCCCCGTCACTCTTGGGAATTTCGATTACAACGTCCTTGTCATCATCATCCCAATCTTCACCAGAGTCGATCTCTCCTTCTTCTAGGTTGAAGAGAGCATCGATCTGTGCTTCTTTGGAATAGTCAGGCTCTAGATATAGGATCTCATCATCACATAACTCCTTAAGTACTTCAGCCACCGACTTTCCTTTGTCACCACCACCACCACCAGAGGTATCACCATTCTCTTGATGAGTAGACTCCCCCTGAGCCATTGGAACAGCAGAGATGGGCATGATTGCTAAAGCTTGGTGCTCACCTCCACTAGGACCGGCTTCGGGATCCTTGTCCTTATCGTCATCCTTAGTCAAGTCGACCGGATGAAACGCCTCATCACCAGTAGTCCTCTTTTCCTTCACTTTCTCTTTATCCTTCTCCCCTTGAGCATCAAGCTTCTTGGTCAGATCAGCAATCAACTTGACCATCAGCTCATGCTCCTTCCTTTGAGCGTCAAACCATAGTTCCAAGGACGACCAGTGACCCAGAAGCATTTCATTTGTCTTGGTTAGGAGCTCGTTCTGGGCCATGACGTTCTTCAGTCGTTCCTCAGTCCCCGTTCTCTGGCTATGAAGGATTCTGACTTTGTCTACCATAGAATTGATCTGTGCTTATTGAGCGTCAGACTCCTCCTTTGATTTCCGAACAGTCTCCAGTAGTTCAGCAACTTGGGTTTCCAGAACATCTATCCTTTCATTATTCGGATCAGGATGTCTGGATGAGGAAGCCTCGACATTATGAGTAGGGGAGGAGAATATGGTATCAAAGTCAAACCCTTGTGTGAAGTCTCCATAGTTGAAGGGTTGACTTAAAGGCTCAGTGGTGGTGGTTGGGATGGAACATGTGACAAGAGTTGTAGGGGTAATGGTAGGGGTAATGGTAGGGGTGATGGTGACTGACTCCGTGAGAACTGGAGTAGTCACCGCCACTTGAACAGTAGTGGTAGGGAGGGTCACTATCACAGGGATCTCCGCTGTGATTGAAGTGACGGCCACTTCTCTTTGTACCTGCGGCCTTCTCCTCCTACGGTAAAGCTGCTGTGAAGGTGGGGTGGAGGCTGAATCCGGACAAGCAACTGATACTTGTACTTGCTACTGAGCCTCCACCTCACTGGGGATAGAAGCCTGTTGCCTAACGCCCCTGTTCTTGTGAATGCTTTCTCTTCTTTGTCTTTGTATTGCAGCGTCAGAGTCAGAGTCTGGCTCGTATTCGCTGCTAGAGGACTGTCGCTTTCTCTTGGAGGACGACTCAGGTAGGGTTACCTTAGCCGTTCTCCTCGGGTGTACCTGCGACGGTGCATCATCGGAATCGGAAGAATCTGACTCAGTCGCTTCCGAGTCGGATCACTCAGCACCATCATATCCTCCTTCTTCGTCTGCATCATCAGACGATCCATCATCACTCTCCATTTCCTCGCCTTGTTGTTCCTGTTGTTCGTCGGAGTGCTCACTCAATTCCGACTCCAAGTCATGACTGTACCATCTCCAGTCACCGGGGGCCACATATGCTTCATTAATGAAGTGGCCAAAGAGTTCTGTATGCACAGGGATAGGATCTACACTGCCTGGCTTTTGGAATTGGGCGAATACTCTTTTGTCCACCCTCTTTACCTGTAATCTCTCCCCTATAGCAGGAAGGTTTGGCAACGCGTCATTAATCTGAAGTTGCACAAACCGAGGGTATAACAAGAACCGAAACCTCTCCGCTGTGTTGATCTGGTCATTGATGGCCTTGAAGATGTAGCGGGAGAAGTTGTAGTCCTTATTGAGAGAAAGGTCGACCATGGTTGCTGCAAGGTCATAACCCATGGCATCTTTCCCAGCTTTCCTTGATGAGATGCACATGATCATGACGTGGGCGAAGTATCTCCATTGGTCTAACACCCACATCTTCTTGTATGAAGCATAGTCCCTCGCATCGACATAGCCCATTCTTTGTCTCCAACAGCCGTCCACAATGTAGTCTGGATAGGCTGTCGGGTCGGTTGTGAGATCTCTGAATTGAAGGACCCTTCATATAGTATCTTCAGAGAAAGCAATAGCATGACCAGCAACGGTAGCCCTTATAACGTTGGGGGTTACCATGCAGTCGTGCTCTGCAGTCTCCCAAAACTGCTCGAGGTAGGGTCTTGACACGATCGGGTCAGCAGAAATGGCGTAGCTGATTCTTGAACGTTCAAGAAATCAACTATGTCTCTGTACTAAAATGTTGCACCCTTCCACTCAGGTTCAGTGTTAGCTAACAGGTTGAATTCGTTAGTAAACGCCAGAGCCATGATCTTCAAAAACACACAGAAAACATAATAAGAACAAAATGTATCATTGGAAACGGATAAACATGACTTAGTATAGCAGTTACTCTTTGAACTGAATTTCAGACTTAGGAATTTTTGTCAAGTGTTGGTCCTGCGTACTTAGCAAGTACGCAGGAGTTTCCTCTTCCGTACTTAACAAGTACGCATGAAATGCTTCTTGCGTACTTGTTAAGTACGCAGGAAACGCACTTAGTGAAAATTTCAGAAGTTTGAAATTCAACTTGATGATCAAGAATTGGTGTGTATTGGGTCACCACTAGGTCGGAATCAACGATTCGAGCCTATAGGACCGATACTTACACCAAGACACTGCTAACTTTGACCAATTTTGACCTAACCGTCGAACTTAGCCACTGACGGTTCAAATTCGAGTCCAAGGTCAAAATCCGATACTCGAATGGACGATTAATGGTCGATTAGTGATCGATTAAAGATTGTTAACAACTTTTAATTATTAGGTTTTACCCAAACAACACAAAAAATGTCTAAAAATCTCTAACAAAAACCTAAGATGAATCGGTCCAAAAACACGAGTTTCGTCGATGGATTAAGTCTAAAATCTCACCAAATCGATGTCGTACGATGATGAAACTTGTAATGGAAAAAAATATGTTTGAATGCGATGAAAAATTCTGAAATTTTTGTAACTCCCCCTTTTATACTCAACACTAAAAGGTATTGCGTACTTAGCAAGTGCGAACGTTTTAACTCGTGCGTACTTACAAGTGCGCAAGACTTAACTCTTGCGTACTTATTAAGTATGCAGGGCTTACTTCATGCGCACTTACAAGTACGCACAAACCCTTAAGTGCGCAAACTTTCAACTCAAATTTATGAAGTTTATCAAGTCAAATAACGAACAAGTTAAAAATATTCAATCAAGAGGATTCAAATACAATTCAGGAAGGTTAAACACAAATTTTTTTTTGGTTTTTCTGAATAAAATTGAACTATGCATAAACTTAAAATCTTTTTGATCTTTTCTAATAAAAATATACAAGTATTCACACAAACTATTTTTGATCAAAGACACGAGCAGAGGATCATATCAGACTATCTTATAGCAAAAATGATACAATATAAACATCAAAGAATATGGGATCATGTCATTAATTACTATTTATTCATACGTAATATGCACATAAACAAGTAATTCAAGTTGACAATATTATAAGATTTGAAACTATAATCATCTTTGTATCACGTTCTTGAGTATTAAGTTATTAATTATAAGATATACAACGTGTACCCCACTGATATGCTAAAATAATGTAAATTGCATTATCTCAAGGCATCTAAGATTTTCCCAATGATTTTCTAAATTTTCAGAATGAAGTTACATCTATTAGCACAGGAAAAATCAAGCAGAATCTATAAGGATTATCAGGAATCATAAGATTCAGAATCGAGTCATTCATTTGTCTTGGTTTCATTTGATTTTCTTCATTGAATATCGGTATGATGATTCAGGATAATATATATGGTGTTTGAGTTTTAAGGTAAGGGGATCCAAGTTTTATCTGGATTTGATTTCAATGAATCAGGAGTGGTTCAAGGGTGAATACATGCTCAACGGTTAATGTAGAGACATGTCTTGATTCAATCTCTCCTTGCATACTTGTGAGTATGGGCAGTGAGATGAACCGCATTAATTGTGCTAGCGACCTAACCCGAAACTGACCTCAAAAGAAAATTATTGCCAAAATCTAACATCCTTTATCTGATAATGATCTTTTCTATTCTTTTACGCACACACACTTGCAAACATGGGTTCAAGTCACTGTTGTAATTTAGATTTAGTTTCCACACTACTAGTGATTCAAAGACGCATACAGCCTACTGACAATTTAAATTACTTGTAAATAAGCATATTAAAAACACAATAATTTAAACAATCAAGTAAGCATGACGCAATCATTTCCCTTATGAGCAGTCTATGACGTATAGATCATTTATGATGTACTATCATTTCCTCTTTTCTCAAGTTAACTTTGAAATTTACTCCATTTTCTATTTTGTTTTGATTTTGAAAAATATTTTGAAAATTAAAAGAACTACACAGAAAATTTAAAAGAAATAAAGTTTAACTTCCATGAATTGAATTGATTTAAGAAAAATTAATTTTCACTCAGGATTGAACATTCCTATCAAGTTGACAAGATGCTCAAAACGGGATCAATCAAATGCCTTTGTGAAAAGGTCGGCAAGATTGTCATCCGTGTGAACTTTTACAAGTTCAATTAAATGCTTTTCAGCACAATCACGGATGAAATGATGGCGAATCTCTATATGCTTAGTTTTGGAATGTTTCACAGGGTTATTTGTGATGGACTTGGTGGCATTGTTGTCAATGAATAAAGGAGTTCCAGTGAAGTTTAAGCAGTAGTCTCTCAATTGCTGCTGAATCCACAATATCAGAGAACAACCGCTCGCCGCAGCAATGTATTCTGCTTCACAAGTTGAGACAGAAACCGTTGACTGCTTCTTGCACTGCCAGGAGACCAGCCTGTCTCTTAAGAATTGACATCCACTAGAAGTTGACTTTCTATCAAGGTTACAACCGCCATAATCTGAATCAGTATAGGCTTTGAAGTCTAATGACTGCTGCTTGGAGTACCAAAGACCTAATCGGGGTTTCCCTTTCAGATATCTGAAAATCCTCTTCACGGCTATCATATGTGACTCCTTCGGTTGAGACTGAAACCTTGAGCACAAGCACACATCAAACATTATATCAGGTCTTGAAGCTGTGAGATACATAAGTGATCCGATCATCCCACGGTACAATCTACTATCTACATCCTTTCCATCTTTGTTAGGATGCAGACCATGATTGACTGGGATAGGTGTGCCATAAGTACTGCTATCATTCATCTTGTATTTTAACAAGATGTCCTGCACATTCTTGGTTTTATGGAAGTAAATTCCATCCTTTCTTTGACTGACTTGCAGACCCAAGAAAAATGACAATTCACCCATATTACTCATTTCAAACTTGGACTTCATCACCTGCTTGAATTCCCTACACATCCCTTCATTGGTAGATCCAAAGATAATGTCGTCGACGTATACTTGTACAAGAAGAATGTCACCTCCTGCTTTCCTAATGAAGAGAGTCGAGTCAATCTGTCCATGGTCGAAACCATTAGACAGTAAATGCTTAGATAATGTCTCATACCGTGCCCGCGGTGCTTGATGAAGACCATAAAGTGCTTTGTCGAGCTTATACACTTTATTGATATTATGCGGAACTTCAAAGCCGGGAGGTTGAGTGACATAGACCTCTTCATGAACTTTACCATAAAGGAAAGCACTCTTCACATCAAGTTGATAGACCTTGAAGCCGACATATGTGGCATAAGCCAAGAACAGTCGAATGGTCTCAATTCTAGCAACTGGGGCATATACTTCCGTGTAATCCAAGCCCTCTTGCTGATAAAAACCCTAAACAACCAATCTTGCTTTGTTCTTCACAACAACATGACGATCATCCGTGTTGCATTTGAACACCCATCTAGTTCCAATTGGTTGAAAGCCTTTTGGCAAGTCAACCAAATCCCACACGTGCAACTTTTGGAATTGAGACAATTCATCTTGCACCGCCTCAATCCAGCAGTTGTCAGTGAGAGCCTCCTTCACATTCTTCGGCTCTAACTGGGACACGAATGCAGCATGCAGACATGTTTCCATGACACCAATGTCAAGTATCTATGTGTAAAGACTGGTGTTCTCAGTGATGGTTCGATGACGAGTATGAACACCGGCATAAGGATCACCAATAATGTTGCCGATTGGATGATTCCTATGCACTCTCGTCTCCGGTACAATCGGTTCCTGAATTTATGGATCTAGATTCGTGCTTAACTCCCCCATTTCCTATGTTCCAGAGGAAGAAGATTCAATGTTAATTGGATCAGCTGGGGCTTCATTTCCTACAGTTGTGTTAGGATTAGCTGGAGCGTCATCTCCAACGACAAGAACATCTTCACTTTTATCACTGTCATGAGTTCCAGATGCAGATGCAGCATTGGAATCAGGAGTTATAATTGGTACAGTAGCACGAGTAGAGAAACTGGAGTCATCGCCGCCACCCAATAATTCATAAACATTTGCGGCGTCAACTGTAGATAGATCAGGAAGATTGAATGACTTGAATAGCGCATCATAATCAAAACCCCAAGCTGGACCTGTTGGTTCAGGTGGAATGTTGTGTTTACTTCAATCCACTTCAAACCATTCCTCGACAGTACGAGTTCTTATGTTGTACACTCTCTTGCAAGGCGAGTTGGCAACGTATCCTAAGAAGATGCCTTCCACCGCTTTTGCATGAAACTTAGACTGGCAGTCTTTGTATTGTAGCAACAAGGTACAAGGACTACCAAAAGGAACTAGGTAATCAAGATTGGGAAGTCGATTGTTGATCAACTCGTAACAAGTCTTGTTGTGCCTCTTCACAACCAGACCTCTGTTTAAGACGTGACAAGCTGTATTAACGGCTTCTGCCCAGAAAGTGACAGGAAGCTTTGCATCCGACAGCATAGTCCTTGCAGTCTCAATCAGTGTTCTGTTCTTCTGTTCAGCAACTCCATTCTGCTGAGGCGTGTACGGCGCGCTAAATTCGTGACGGATCCCTTTCTTGAGACAGAAAAGCTCCATCAAATTATTCTTGAACTCAGTTCTGTTGTCGCTCCTTATCCTTCTAACTTTCAGCTTGCAAAGAGATTCCAAGCTCAGGATCAAGTATTGAAGAACATCAGCAGTCTCGTCTTTAGTACCTAAAAAGTGCACCCAAGAAAAACGTGAGAAGTCATCAGTTACAACTAGACAGAACGACTTACCTCCTTATGGGGCCAAAGAGATCCATGTGTAATAGCTCCAAAGGGGTATCAATAGAGTTTTGGAGCTTGGGCTTGTGAGACTTCCATTGCTGTTTGTCCTTTTTGCAAGGCATACAGTCATCTGCAATGGTAAATCTCAGCTTAGGAACCCCGGTTACCAAACCGTTTCGGACAAGATGATTCATTTTACGATACGAAATATGTCCGAGTTTCCTATGCGACAAGATGGAGTCGACCTCTGTCGCTTTTGTAAGCAAGCAAGTAGCAACTGATGAGGTGGTTGTTGCCACGCTCATATCGATCTGATAGGTGTCATTCGTTCTTGGCGCTCTCATCAGGATCCAATCTTCGGGAACTTCAAAACCAGGTTTGAGAATCATGCATTCTGACTTGTCAAACATCACCGAGTACTCCTTGTCACACATTTGGGAGACACTCAACAGGTTATGCTTCAGCTGCTCGCAAAAGTTGACATTGTCAAAGCTGACCCAACCGTTCGAAACCACGCCTTGACACGTGATACTTCCGCCTTTTTCTCCAGTAAAGGCCACATAGCCGCCTCTGAATGGTTTCACGTCTTGAAGCAAGGCCATGTTTCCTGTCATGTGCCGGGAGCATCCACTATCTACATACCAGCAGTTAGAAATAGTACCCTTCGGACGTCCCTGCACGAGTAACAAAAGAATTAGTTAGATTTGGAGACCCAAGCCATTGTGGTCTTGGGTCGTCCATCCTTCTAAAAATAAACTACTTCCTTTAACTCACAGTCATGATGACTATTCAAAACGGATGAATCTTTTAAAGAATTAGAACTAGGAGATTGAGAAGTTTTGGATTTGGCAGTCTAGGATCTCTTCTATTTCTTAACCGGAACAGGAGACTTTAGTTCAACAACAGCAGGTGAACTTGTGGAAGCTTCACCTGATTGAACTGATGTCAGCTGTTCCAGCTTTCTCAACCTCTTGTTTCTTCTTCTTCTCTGTGGCTTTGAGAGTTTTGCCACAGGTTTCTCACCAGTGCGTGTACTACCAGAGGTAGATACACGAGGTTGCATTACCTTTCTTGTAACAGATGGTTTAGCTTCAGACTTTATCTTAGGCTTTACCATCGGTTTGACTGGTGGTTTCATCATATTTTGTTTTGGATTTTTGGGAGCTTTCACTGATGGCGACCTGGGGATAACAGCTGGTTGTGGAACAACATGTCATTTCCCTTGGTTCTTAGAAGGACAATTCACAATAATGTGACCAACCAAGCCACAGTGAAAACAGTTCCTCTTGTCTACACAAGTTCTCTTGTAATGCTCATTAGATCTGGCCTTAGATAACTCAGCATTATGAGCCGGAGGAGTTGGTTTATGAACAGGAGTCTGAACCTTTCCAGTTTGGTTTTTGGGAGTATAATATTTTTCCAAATTTTCTTTATACCCAAGCCCATAATGAGTTGAAAAAGCTTCTTTCTTTGCTTGGTTAAGACTTTTATAATCCCCATAAAGCATTACCTTTAGATTATCATTTGTTTCAATAATATATGGTTCAGTTAAAATGCAATTATCACCATTAGTGATAACATTTTTCTTTACTTTCTGTTCAGTCAACAACTCCTCAGATACTACTCCTTCAGGGCAAGAGTTAACTGACCCGTCTTCAGAAGTAGTAACGAACTCCTCACTAGATGCGGAGTTAGCCTTACTAGAGGATTCATCCTTTTTAGGGGAATCATCCTTATCAGAAGACTCATCTAGGCAAGTGAGATCAATGTCTATTAAACTATTGACAAACTTCCCGCTCACTGGTGGAGGAATGGCATTAGTACCCAAACCTAACCCATTCAGTTGTCTCACTATAGATTCATAGTGTTCCACCATAAAACGAGAGTTTTTCAACTTCTCATTAGCACATTTTAACTACAAGATCTCATTTTGTAGTTTGTTGATTTCATTGTTCCGTTTTTCCAACCCCCTGTATGCAACATCTAAGTGAAGCTGTTGATCGCTTATTTTTAAAGAATATTCACATTTTTCCTTTATCAAGGTTTCAATAGAATCTTTAAAACGTTTTTCATTTTCTTTATAGTTTAGAGCTGCCATACTTAGGGGTTTGATTTTGTCTTGGAGCCTAGAATTTTCAAGTTTTAGCCCTAGACATTTAGAACATGAAATAACAGAAAAGGGGTTAGAATCTACCTCAGAAGATGAACTTGTTGCTTCTCCAATGGCCATGAGAGCAACAGCAGTGGTCAATTCCTCCTTATCAGCTACAGAAGCTTCATTTTCTTCAGCTTCCTTCTCTTTCTCTGTAGCAGCAGTAGTAGACTCTTCTAGGTCAACCATAGAAGCTTCCCTTTTCTCTGCTTCCATCATCTCCATGATCTTAGCCATGAGACCAAACTGTGTCTGTGCGATGATGGCATCCTCAAGATGAATACCCAGTCAAAGCTTTCGTCCTGTTGGGCTACAAGTGCATTGGACGTTCCAGCTTGGCTTTGATTGTGGTGGTTTGAGTTGTTGTGGCCATGGCTGTTTCCTTGGCTGGGTCGGGTAAAGCCAGAGGCCGGTGCTCTGTCTTTCTGACACTCACGAGCAAAGTGTCCAAAATTTAGAAACTTATAGCATTTGGCCTTAGATTTGTCAAACCCGACCTTTGCATTAGGATGCCCGCCAATAAACTTTCTTCATGTTCTGTTCAGGAAACGCTTGGCTCTCCTCAATAGCATGGCCATATTCCATTGAATATCCATGTCCTCCATGTCATCAGGATCCACTTGAATAAAATCTTCTTCAATCTTCTCTGGATCAGTAAGCTTGCCACCTATGAAATTCTCATACGCAAGCATACAAGATGAGAATAGTGCTACATGATCTTCAGCTATTCTGACTATAGCTGATTGGTTAGCTGAAGACGCAACAGAAGGATTTCTTGAGGTATGTTGATGATGAGACCCCAATCCTGATCCAGATGCATAGCATGCATGAACACCACAGTCATTTGAGTGGTCTTCTTCAGTAGGGTTTCCCGTGAAAAGGGTAATTCCAGAGCCCGATGACTTGGATGTAGAAGTCGTCCCATGATACATAGAAGGGTCTTGTATCTGGGGTCTTCCAGAGCTCTCCTTTCTTCTTAGGTTCATGTCATGAGCTTAAACCTTTCTTATTGCTCCTCCACTGTTAACTCATAGAACTTTGGATTTCCCTCATCAGGGTTGTGTACATCTCAAATTTGGGTGGTAAAGCATCCAAAAACTTTTCCACCATCTCTTCATCTGGATACCTGAGTTCAAAAGCCTTCAACTCAGTCTGTAAATGATAGAATCTAGAGATGAGGTCATCTAAAGATTCGTTCTCTAAAAATCTGAAGCACTCATACTGCTTCCTGAGAAGATCCCTTTTACTCTTCTTGATGTCACTATTTCCTTCAAATCTTTTCTATAAGGCTTTCCAAAGATCCTTGGAATTGTCATAACCTCGGAAACTGTGGAACAATTCCCGAGTTAATGCCATAGTGATCGAACCAAGTGCCTTCTTTTCACGATCATAAGCTTTCTTTTCTTCGTCAGAAAGCTTAGAGATAGGTTTGGGCATGGTTTCATCAAGATAGATGTGTGTGGGATGCTTATATCCCTCAAGGATTGGTATCCATAGCGATGAGTCGGTATAAGAAATGTAGTGCTCAAAACGTGCTTTCCAATTAGAATAATCGTTCATGTTCAGCAACTTTGGTGGTTTCTGTGGTGTACCGATCTCATTATCATAATTTAACAAGTTTCCAAAATTCTGAAGATTCGACATATTAAACACTTAGTCAAATTTCAGAAAAATCAGACATAGTTGCGCACTTGTTTTTGGCCTTGCGCACTTGAGAAATGGTCTTGCGCACTTGAGAAATGGTCTTGCGTATTTAGATTTCCTCTTGCGTACTTGTAAGTACGCAGGATTAAATATAAGTACGCATGATATAACTTAATTTCGCACAAGTTCAGTCTTGCGCACTTATAAGTACGCAAGAGATATGTCTTGCGTATTTAGTAAGTACGCACAAAACTGTACTTTTTGCCAGAAATGGTAAGTACGCACAACACCTTTTCAGCAACTCTCACCAAACTTTTCCGGTCTCCTGAAAGTCGTCGGAGATGGTAAAAATTGAAATAGTGATCAATGCAAATGAACCAAAGGGTCAGAAACTTGTTTCTAACCAACCTTTGATGCTCAAAACACTCAAATACACAACAAAAATCAGTTTTTTGAGTGATTTTTGCTTCTAAAATAGTGCTCAAGAGCTACCCCTATTTTATCACAAAAATCAACAAAAATACCTCTTTTTGCTTGTAAAAACTCGGTAGAAACTCTCCAAACTCACTCACAACACTCGAAATCAGGAGCAAAGCTCTGATACCACTTGTAGGTCCCTCGGGTGTGGCGGATCGTCACATGCAAGTGGGTCTACTAGTCGGACCGGGTGCGGAATACCCGTGACTAGGTGGAGAGTCAAACTAAACAAAGTAAACCGACAAGAGAAAACACTTTCAGCGTATTTACGTCTATGTCTGCGTACTTAACCTCTGTCAACCTATCATATTTATACAAGACCTGATGCCTGCGCACTTAGCAAATGCGCAGGGCAAAATGCTCTTGCGTACTTAGCAAGTACGCAAAGTTATTCTTGCGTACTTGCTAAGTACGCAAGAGCTTTCTCCTGCGCACTTACAAGTGCGCAAAACACTTAGAGAATTTAGCAACATTCAATATGTAAAAGTAAATACAACTCGATAAACTAATACATAAAGACTCTTATATACAAAGACAATTACAAACAAGACAATACAACCTAAGACTAAGACTCTATCTATCCAGAGTGTTTGTCAAAGGAAAGTGCTTCAACAAGATCTCAGAGGGTGTAGATAGTGTACTCCAATTCTTGATAACAGTGACTTTGGCTAGACTGACGTGTATACCCTGGTCGTTGATCACGTGACCCAAGAAATGAACTTCTCTAAGCTAGAATTCACACTTGGAGAATTTTTCATAAAGTTGTTCATTCTTCAAGAGTTCCAAAATCAACTTAAGGTGAGTTGTATGATCTTCTTTGGTTTGGGAATAAATCAAGATGTCATAAATGAAGACAACGACAAATTGATCCACGTAGGGTTTACAGACACGTTGCATGAGGTCCATGAACACCGCGGGCGCATTGGTTAACCCAAAAGGCATAACCATGAACTTGTAGTGTCTATAACAAGTTCTAAAGACATTTTTGGGAATATCCTCTTCATGGACTCGAAATTGATGATACCCGGATCAGAGATCAATCTTTGAGAAACAAGTTGCTCCTTGCAGTTGATCGAACAGGTCATCGATCCTAGGTAGCGGGTAACGATTCTTGATGGTAAGCTTGTTTAGTTCACTGTAGTCGATGCACATGCGGAAAGACCCATCCTTCTTCTTGACAAAGAGAACCGGAGCTCCACAAGGTGAGAAACTCGGTCTAATGAATCCCTTGTCTAGCAGCTCTTGCAGTTGGCTAGACAGTTCCTGCATCTTAGAAGGGGCTAAGCGGTACGGAGATTTGGCAATGGGGTTAGCTCCTAGTAAAAGATCAATCTGAAATTCAACTTGTCGAGTTGGAGGGAGTTCAGGCAAGTCATCAGGGAATACTTCCGGAAAATATCGGATGATTGGTATGTCTTGTAATTTCTTTTCTTCAGATTTCTTCATGACATGTGCCAAGAAAGAACAGTATTGCTTCTTTAAATAGCTATGTGCCTTCATGCAGGAGATGAATTTCAAACATTTTCAAGGTTTCTCTCCAAAGATTTTCAAGGTCTCACCGGATGGTAAAGGGATACGAATGAGTTTCTCCGAACTGTTGATTTCCGCATGGATGTGGGATAGCCAATCCATTCCCACAATGATATCAAAAATCCGAAGAGTTATGGGAATCAGGTAGATAGAGAACGTGTGATCGTTGATAGTTAGGGCACAACCTCGGACAATGGAATGCACAACAGTTAGTTTGTCATCGACTATTTCTATAGTATAAGCAGGTTCAAGAGAGGTATGACAAGTTTCAAGTAAAGGTTCAAATTCGAAGGAGACAAAGCTTTTATCCGCTTCATGATCAAATAATATAGAGGCATAACGATTATTGGTGAGAAATGTACGAGTAACCACAACATTGTTATTTCTTGCCTTTGTTGTTCCTATGGCAAAAGTGCGAGCACGTGCACCTTTTTTATTGTTGTTGATCTTCGGGTATTGGGTTTTGTAGTGATCAGGAGCACCGCACTAATAACAAGCCCTACCATTGGTGATGGCAGGAGTAGCACCTTGGGCAGTAGCAGCCTTTTCAGCTACGCGACAAACGTTAGCCAAATGACCAAGCCTTCCACATTTAGTGCATGAACGACATTGAATGATAGTAGGGTGATGGTATTGGCACTTTGCACACAGCGGGTGTGGTCCGCTATATGGTTTCCTACCAAGGGTAGGTGCAGGTGCCACTTGGGCAACAGGAACAGCTGGGGTAACCATGGCAAAACCTTTAGAGGTCTTTTGCTTCTTGTGGCGATACTCAGACTTTTTTGCCACTTCCTCCTTAACTCTCTTGTCACCATTCTTGAATAGAACTCCAGACTTAACTAGATCGTCCATTAAGGATGCATATAAACGAATAGCAGCTTCAAGTGTTGTTAGGCTACTACCCATAACAGTACCCCGAATTTGAGGCGGAAGGCCTCCAATATAACGATCAATCATTCGGGTCAAGGGGATAACCAGATGACTAGGATACAGAGTTCATGAAAGCGTGTGGTGTACACCTCACTCTCCCCACTATCCTGGGTAAGGTCCCACAGCTCAATCTCCAACTTCTTCATCTCATTGCTAGGACAGAACTCCTCGATCATAATCTCCTTGAGATTATCCCAAGTCATAGCAAGAGCTCTGTATGATCAGTGTTTACAAGATGATTCTGTTCTTAGTTGAGATTGGTGGAAACAATAACAAATAATCAATGTATACAAGTAAACAATGATAATACTGATAAATGCAGGTTTTATTAATCTTCAAGGTTTACAAGTTACAGAGAAAACACTTAGGAAGCACACTTGTACAAATAGAAGATACAATACATATAAAGGTTCTTAGAATCAACTTAGAATCAAGACAGACCCTTGAATCTAAGGATCAGATCAAACACAAGTCGTTGATCTTTGACAGTTACAAGTTGCACTACAATTGGTAGACAACTAAAAGACAAGTAGCTAAAAGACAAATGCAGTGTAATGAATTATGCAATGAAAAGACAACAGCAAAACTAAGGTCTTCTCAGTAATCATTGCAGGACAGATCAGAATAGGAGCATTGTCTTTTGTCATCTGCACCAATAACATTCATTCTTATGATAGGTGTGTCAGTGTTGCAGCAAAAGGTGTCAGTAGTAAAGTCAAACGTGCTGATGATTTGCCTATTAACAGCATCAATGTTTGATGCTGATGAGAAGCCTATCAGCAGCAACTTTGGACTTCAGCAGATAAGGCAATCCGCAGCATAAATGTTTAACAGCATGAGAACAAAGCTATCCGCATCACTTAGCCTTATATAAAATAACTTGTAAGTCAGCAGCAAAATTGGGGAGTCCGCAACAATCTTACTTAGAGAATTTTGTAGCCATCAGTCTTTATCTCTACAAACTCCCCCTAGACTGATGCTACCAAAACTCTCTTATTGCCTTTGTTGCTGAAGCTTTTGCATGTGAGCAACAATCCTTGCTGTCTCATAGCCTTTGGGGTCCATGCTTGGATTGTCAAGAGAGAGTTCAGATAGTGTCTTGATGTCCTTGCTTGGCATGCTGAAGATGACCTTGCTTGAACATATCATCTTCTGACCTCTGACATCTATCAAAGTATACTCATCTTGAGCAGCAATGTATGACCAACTGACAAATGTATAGTGGGATTGAAGAGGTTTAACATCAATAACCACATCTTTGTTGGGGTTGAAGTGATGCTTGATCACCAGCAATAGATGTCTTCCACTATCATTTTCATGCTCATGAGATTCACCCAGCTCCGTCATTCTCTGAAGATCAGAATCTGGAAGCTGCATCACCTCATCAACAGATTTGTAGATTGATCTTTTTACCTCTGCACGTTCCCCTAAAAACTTCAAACCATTGGTCTTGATTGCTGTAGAACCATACTAAAATTTCTCTTGAATCTTCTGGTGTGGTAGTAGGTTTGGTTTTCTTCTTGGGAGGTTGTTGATGAGGAGGAGCTAGGTGAGAGGATTTAGACTCTTTGGGTGGAGAGGAGGAGGGAGGTCTAGGAGGGAGAGTGGAAGGTTGTTGGTCAGAGGAAGGAGTGGATGAGAGAGTAGGCTTGGGTTTCTTTTGTTTTCTTCATCAGTTTGAGTGTTTACCCTTCTTTTTGAGCTTGTCTTCCCTAGTCTCTCTTCCTCTTCCTTCTTAACGTTGACATATAAGGCTTGCAGATTCATGAAGTCTTTCATGACCTTCCTTTCTTCATGGGTTCTGACATTAAATGCAATGGTCTTCCTAGTTTTCTGTTTGGGTTTTTCTTCTTCTTCAACCCTTTTCTTATTTGCCAATTGACCTTGCTGCCCCATGAAAGCTCTATATATTTCTTTATTTGATAATTTATCAAGGTAGTCTGCATCCTCATCTTGAGAAATGAGAGCTTCAGTCCACTCCTCTCTCATTTCTTTTGCTATTTCAGAATCGGTGATTCTGAATTTAGTTTCTTCTCTTCTCTTATTTTCTCTTCTTTTCTCTCTTCTTCTTCTTTATTCAATTGTTCATGTAGCTGGAGAGCTAAAGCTTCATCTTCTTTCAGTTGTGTAGCTGAAGAAACTTTCACCTTTAATTTATCTAGTTGCCTAGCATGCAACTGGATTTGCTGTTCTCGGAGGAGTATGGCCGCTTTCCTTTCTTGAATCTTTTTGAGCTCAGCCATCTCCTCCTCTTATCTTTCTCTTCTTCTCTTTTGCTTTTCTTTCTTATCTTTCTCTATCCTTTCTTCTTCTGCTTCTTCAGTCATGATACCCTTCCCTTTATCTTTATTGGATGCCTCTGCTTCAGCTTCATGGATCACAACAGCATATGTGAGAGATGTTGTTGAGATCTCAGCTTCAGCTTCATTGGAAATTTGAGGAACAGATAAAGAGGAATGGACTTTTTCATTCTCAGCCTTCTCCCATTCATTTCCATATGCAGTCTTATATGCCTCTTTAATATTCTGTTCAGCCATTCTTTTGATTCTTCTGATGCATTTAGGATGAAAGTTGGTAAAGAGGGAATGGATAGGTCTGAGTTAGAATCATCCATTGCAATCCATCCCTCCTTTTCAAGAAAATATTGGACAATCTTGATCATTTCTTGACTTTCTAAAGAGTTGATGTTGCAAATGTGTGTCCTGCGTTCAAAGACCTTGTACAGGAAGTCTGGGTTGAGGAGAAGGATTTCTTGAATATTGTTGATAATAAAGGATGATCCATCACACAGAAAGAACTGAAAGCCAAAAGACTCGGTGCTTGCCCATCCATGCACTTCAAAAACCCTAACAACTTCATTATAAAAGAATCTTCTTAGACATAGAACTTGGTCTTCTGTCAACACTCTGCTTCTTATTAATTCAGACCTTTGAGCCTGTCTTTGTTGAGCTGCTTGGGAGGACTCTGCTTCTTCATTCTCAACCTTATTATATGCCACTTTCTTAGAAAGATCAAGAAAAGAATCAAATCTGGGCATGTTGTCTTCACATATGTCATGGAAGCGCTCAATGGCAAGCATAGCAGGCAAAGCATCAGATGTGTTGATACATCAGGTGCAGAGATAGAGTGTCAAATAAGTTCAAATTTTCCCACCTAAGTTCTTGTACTCCAACAAACTCCCACCCAATCTAGAATCTCTCAAACAGACCATCATATCCCCATGACAGGATGGAGTCAAACTCCAGATTATGTGCAGTTAAGTGAAAATGGGGAGATATGACATGTCTAGATATAGCAACAACAGTTGGGAGTAGAGAAAAGGAGGAAGGTCTTTCTTCATCTTCATTATCAATCTCCATCTCCTTAGGGAATACTTCATCTACAGCCCTGTCAACTAACTTCCAGTACTCAGAGATCTCTTCTTCTTCATCTTTTGAGTCTGCCAAGTCAAGAAATTAAACAAAAGCAGGCTTAAAAATTGTGCTTTGAAAGGCAGCCTACTCTTGTATCCACTCATCCAAGCTATCTCTGTCATCTTCAGTAGTAACTGTCTCCCCCTTTTTGGTTGCATCAGTGCATAGAGTTGGGCCTGTTTGGGTTCCCACTGATACAAGGGAGGGAGAAGTCACACTTGGCCATTGATGGGCTTCATGCATAGAGACTTGATGACTTAGTTTGGACACTTCAGCCTCTAGCATAGCCACCCTGGCCGTCAATTCCAGATTTTTGAGTTTCAGTCTGTCCTCATCCACAGTTGTGGAATCCTTGGAACTAGACGGGTCCTTAGGCCTAGCCTCTTCATCCCCATCACCCTGGTTTTCTTGGTGACTGTGATTACTCTCAGTGAGAAATGTTTCAAAAGAAACATCCTCTCCGTGAGTTGTCGTGGTTGGGGACTTAATGATGTTATCACTGTCCTCCTAGTTAATTTATGAACCAGTAGTAGTGACAGCCCTTTCCACATTCACTTTTTCAATACTTCCTGAGTGTACCTTCTTAGGTGATGAACTTGGGCCGGGTACTTTGGCAGCCAAGTCAATCAGTACCTTCAAGATAGTGGCAGTTGGAGAAGGTATATCATCTTGACATGGTGCCTCTATACTTATGTTTAAAGAAAAAGAAGATTGTATAAGCTCAAAGGGTTGTTCTATGGATTCGAGATGTGATCCTGATCCTAATAGACGGACTTCCAAGGAAGTCTCCCTAATAATGTGGCTATCCCTTTTAATATTCTCATTAGAATGTTGGGATATTGAATGAGGGCTTTTGGGTTCGGATTGGGCCTGTGAGACAAGAATAGAAGGTGTCTTTTTGCTCCTTTTTTGCTTTCTAGTATAGCTTGCCACAACTAGGGCCCTGTTTTCTAGTATTTGTTGTGCCTGTGTACCCTTAATAGGCTACACAGGGGTTCGATAAAGGGAAGCAGAAGTATGTTCAGGTTGTGAAGTGGAGGGTGTGGGATCACTATCAACTGGGACTGCTGAACTGTCACCCTGGGTGCTTTGTATGTTCAACATTGTAGATAACAATGGAACATTAACCACTGAGACCTTTTTGGAAACTGTTCTCATACTTTGAAAAATATTATTTTTATGACCCAACATTAAGTAGATTCTTACAGGTTTTGAAAGATCTTTTAGTTCATGATTAAAAACTTCCTGCAAGAACCTTGGATACATAAAGAAGGCTTGTTTTGCACCTTCTTGAAGGTTATATCTCAAACCTTCGAATATCAAATGAGCAAATTTGAAACCCTGTCAAGTTACCATACCATGAACTTCAGACGCAAGGGCAGAGCTCACTTGATGCCATCCACTTCTCTTCTGAGATATGCATTGAAGAAGAGTGTGGCATAAGAACTTCCAAGGAGGACCCATTAGTGCCTTCTCAATCGTGTATTTGTCCTGATTTCCAGTGTACCCTATGGATACAAAAGGTCCTTAAATATTCGTCTTTGGTGTATGAGATGGCGGCCCCTTCGTCCTGAAGCTTGAGGTGTTTTCTTAGTGTGGCTTCAATGATGGTGATGTCTTTTTCGTCTACCGTGGCTTTGATTTGGAGTGTCCCCTGTTCGGTAGAGTAGACAGTAGTGTTCTAGAAATTCTCCATGTGAGGGATATAGATTGTGGGGTTGACTGTTAGTGTAAAGTGTATTTTCGATCGACAGAGGAAGTCAATCATGGTAGGTTGAGAACTTGTCATCGGGGTTGTTGATATCAACTTCTGCCATTTTAGTTAGGTTTGGAGGGAAGGAGCAAGACTTTAAAAGGTGGTTAAGTATGGAAAGCCTTGAATGCTTGAGAGAAAAAGATGAGGGTTAGGTCAGAATTGAATATGAAGTGGTGAAGGAAGAAATTTGATTTGTGTTATAACGGCTAAGGAGGGAAAAAGCAAATTTACTTGTACTGTACAACCCATTTACTTTTCATTATTTTACAGATGTAACACACTATAGTAGCCATGGTAAAGACTGAAGGTGGTTTTTACAACGGGTAAAAGTTAATTTGGACTCATTTTACCCATCAATAGCAAACTTGGTAGCTTCAGATGGTTAAACCTATCAGCAGTAAACTTAGTTGCTGCTGATGGATGTAATGGTCCTCAACAAAAATGTTGCTGCTGATTGTCTTAAAGCTATCCGCAGGAAACTTGTTCCTGTTGATAACTTAAGGCAGTCAGTGGCAAATTCTTTGCTGCTGAAGCTTAAACCTGTCAGCAGCAAAAATGTTTGCTGCTAACTTTTATTTTATTTTTCTTTTTTGTTTTTTTTTTACAACAGAAGACAAACACATTTTTATTTAAAAATGTTGGAGACAAATTTTAATCAAAGTTTATCATGCCAATGGATTCAACTAAATATCTAAATCTAGCTTCATCAAAAGGTTTTGTAAACAAGTCAGCATTTTACTCATTGGTATGAACTTTGGTTAAAATGATTCTCTTTTTCTCAGCTTGATCTCTTATGAAATGATACTTGATGTCAATGTGCTTTGTCTTGGAGTGCTGCACATGATTTTTTGTAATTAATATAGCACTCATGTTGTCAATGTGAATGGGAGTTGCCATGAAAGTCATCCCACAATACATCATTTGATTTTGTATCCAGATCACTTGTGCACAGCAACTTGAAGTCGCAATGTATTATGCTTCTACTATAGAGGTTGATACAAGTTTGCTTTTTGAATTGCCATGAAATCAGTCTTCCTCCAGAAACTGACATCCCCCTGATGTGGACTTCTTGTCCAAGTTGCATCCTCCATTGTCACTATCTGTGTATGCATACAGGTTGAACTTGTTATTTTTAGAATACCATAGCCCAAGTCTTGGGGCTCCCTTTAGGTATCTAAAAATTCTCTTGACAGCTTGAAGGTGTGTATTCTTTGGAGCTGCTTGGAATCTTGCACACAGACATACTACAAACATGATATCCGGCCTTGAGGCAGTTAGATACATGAGTGATCCTATCATTGCACGGTACTGATGTTGATCAGTGTCTTGTTCATCTTTATCTGGAGTCAGTTAATGGTGCACTTGCATAGGGGTTCTTGTAGTAGAGCAATCAGCCAGCTTGAATCTTTCCAAGATGCTCTTGACATATTTGGATTGGCTGATGAAGATTCCATTTGGAACTTGTTTGACTTGGAGACCGAAGAAGAAATTTAGTTCACCCATTGAACTCATTTCAAACTTTGAGTGCATTAGGACCTCAAAGTCTCTACACAACTTCTTCTTTGTTGATCCAAAGATGATGTCATCAACATAGATTTGTACAAGTAGGATTTATCCCCCTTCATCTTCGATAAGCAAGGTCTGATCAATAGCACCTCTTCTAAAGTTGTTGCTAAGTAGATATCCTGACAAGATTTCATACCATACTCTTGGGGCTTGATGTAAGCCATAAATAGCTTTGTCTAATTTGAATACCTTGTCAGGATGGGCAGGATCAACAAAGAATGGAGGCTGTCTGACATAGACTTCCTCACTAATCGTCCTATACAGAAAGGAACTCTTGACATCCATTTAATAAACATTAAAGCTCTTGGATGCAGCATAAGCTAAGAAGATTCAGATAGCCTCCATTCTGGCAACAGAAGCAAAGACTTCATCATAGTCAACTCCCTCTTCCTGAGAGTAGCCTTGAGCTACAAGTCTGGCTTTGTTCTTGACTATAATCCCTCTCTCATCTTGCTTGTTCCTGAATACCCATCTTGTGCCAGTAGCAGTTTGACCAGGTGGAAGATCAACCAGGGTCCACACTTCTTATCTTTTGAATTGCAGCAACTCTTCCTACATTACTTCATTCCAACTGCTATGTTTCATAGCTTCATCTATCTTATTTGGTTCTACTTGAGATAGAAAGCAAGAGTACAGACATATATTGGCCTCATGAGTCTTGCTTCTTGTTTAGACTCCTTGCTGAACTTGGCTAATTATTGTATTCCTTATTCAAGATTGCTTTGATTTTGATCAGGAATATCTTCATTCAATGTGGAAGAGTCTTCAACATCAGCATCAGGATCAACAGCATCAGCAGCAGATGGCTCTATTCCAATGGTATTTTCTTCATCAGAAGCAGATGCCTCTACACCAGCTTCAGAATTGCGGTGAGTTTTATTTTGATTTTCATGTTCAGAGAAATTGTTGCTGGTGACATTGGACAAACTTGTTCCTGCTTCACTGGCTTCAATAACTTCAATAACAGATGGAGGATCAATAGATGGCCTTTTGATTCTTATAGAGGGACTATTGAATTTCAATCTGTAATCAGTTGATGATGTGGAAGTTGGTTCTTTAGAAGAGGAAGACTCCATATTTGAGAAGATGAGGGGCTCAAATACTTAGGAGAAGCAGTTTATATCAAAGAGACAGTCTTGTCCTTTACCCTTTTCACATGCAATGTGTTCCCTACATTCCACATTTGCTGATTCTTCCACGATTCTTGTTCTTGAATTGAGTACTATGTAGGCCTTGGATTGAGAGGAATAGCCCACAAAGTATCCTTCATCTGATTTGGCACCAAATTTAGGATGAACCTCATGTATGATGAGAATGGTACATGGACATCTAAAGTATACATAATTTAGGAAGAACCCCACAAAGTATATTTTGAACCACAATTCATAAGGTGTTTTGTTGAGAGGCTTGACAATGTGAACTCTATTTTGCACATAGCAAGCTATGCTTACTGCTTCTGCCCAGAATGTGAGTGGCAGTTTTGAGTCAGCCAACATTGATCTTGCTGATTCAATTAGAGTTCTCTTTCTCCTTTCAGTAAACCCATTTTGTTGAGGAGTTCTTAGAGCACTGTATTGTCTTTCTATGCCCTTACTCTCACAAAAACAGTTCAAGGTGTGGTTTTTGAACTCAGTACCTTGATCACACCTTATGACTTTGACTTTCTGATTGCTTTGATTCTCCACCCTAAGAATGTAGGATTTAAGAATCTTAGTAGTTTCATCTTTTGTTCTCAAGAAGTATACCCATGAGAATCTGGTATAGTCATCAGTTATCACCAGACAATATGACTTCTTGCCCATTGACATGACATTTGTAGGACCAAAAAGATCCATATGCAGCAGCTGTAGAGGAGTGTCATTTGTATTCAATATCTTGGGCTTGTGAGAACTCTTATATTGCTTCCCCTTCAGGCATGCTATGCAATAATCTTCAAGTTGGAATTCCTTATCAGGGAGACCTCTGACAAGATTTCCCTTCTGAATTGAGTTGTTTTGGCTTCATAGCTTCTTACCTTCTTGTTTTTGTTTGTCTTCTCAAAAGCATTTTGCTTGAGGTTTCTTTGTTGCTAAAGGTTGTAGAAGCATGTGCTGGCAGTGTGATTGTATTTGCCACAGACAAAACAGGATTTAGCTTATTTATCCCTTTGAAAGTATACATAATCTTTTCTTTTGAATAGATCTTTGAAGTTCGAGGGATGAGCTTTATTGTGTTCAAAAGTGGCTTCCTCCAATGTTTTCTGAACATATGGAGGTCTCTCTCCAGGTGCATGACAAATGTCAAACACCTTTCTGGGTTGATTGGATTTTGATTGAGGAATGGTGGAGGTTGAAGATTGTCCCTGTTAAACTTTTAACTTTCTTGATTCAGGAGGATAGCTAATTTTGATTTGTTTGGTGGGTGGAGGTACCGGTATTGAGGGAATGAAGGGGCTTGGACCGTTGGTTTGTAACACTTTGCTAGACTTGGTGGTTTTGACTATTACTTCATTTGTGGGAAGTAATGGGGCTTCACTTGTTTCAGTGCAGTCTGAGTATGTGGACTCAGACTCAGATGAGGTGGTGCATTCTTGCATCAATGATTCTTCCTTTAAAGGATCAAGATCTCGGTTGGCCAGGTCAAGATTGGAGAGATTGATGTTTGGTTCATGGATGGCTACATAGTTAGTAGGTGATGCAACAGTTTTGTACTGGTCAGCATGGTACCCCAGACCAGTTTTTACTCTGTCATGAACATGGACATCTAAAAGTCTTTGCAGCTTTTTGGATGCAAATTCATATTTCTCAACATGAACCTTATGTTCTTCCAATTCTGCTCTGGTAGCTTTTAACTTAACCAATAGATCATCAATCTGAGTTTCAAGATTTGTTTGTTCATGTTTTAATGATGAAATCTCTTTCTTTAGACAGCTAATCTTTTCTTTTTAATTGTTTTCAACCTTTTTAAATTCAAATTTTATTTGGTGAAACTCTTCATTTTGATCTATAAAGTTTTAATTATGTTTCGTGTATCCTAGAACCTTATTAATACAAGCTTGAGTAGAAAGATGTTCATATACCTGAGGTGGTATCTCTGTTGTGTCTACCATGAGTGCTTGGTTGTTGGCAGGAAGATCTTCATATTGGAAGCTCTAATCAAAATCAGTTATTCCAATAGCTGCACAGGCTGCAGTTTGAGTAGAAGTGGTGTTGCCTTGACTTGCTTGACCATGATGGGTAGGTTGTGTCGCAGCTGGGTTTGCCTTTGGTGCCTTGCATTCTCTGGCAAAGTGACCAAGTTGGAAACAATTGTAACATCTTAGCTTGCTCTTGTCCAAGCCAACTCTGGTGTTAGAGTTGTTGCTTGGAACTTGTCTTCCGGTTCTAGAGTAGAACCGTTTTGCTCTGAGAGAAAGCATGACATAGGAGTGTTGTATGTCTATTTCTTCTAAGTCATCTGGATGAAAGTATTCCAGATCTTCTTTGATGATCGACATGTTGCTAGAATTTTCAAAGACAAATGCAGCTGAGTTTGGTTGAGGTGGAGCTTTAAGAAGAAATTGTGAGTTGTTTATTTGTGAGTTGGGAGTCTGAGGTGGGTGACAATGGGATGATAATAGTTACTAGAACTCGGAGCTGAGTGGTCAGAGTGTAGTGTAGAGAAGTGGCAGTTGATGATGAAGTTGTTGAATGACCTGAGCTTCTTTCTTTGGCTTAAAACATTTCTAATTCATATGTCTTTAGCATGCCATACATCTCAGTCATTTGTAGAGTTTTCAAGTTTTCAGTTCTTCTAATTAACACTATATAGAGTGTCTAGCAGTTTGGAAGAGATCTGATAAACTTTTTGATAATGTCTTCATTCTCCAGCTTCACTTTAGAGCAATGTAGCTCTCCCACCAGATAGGTGTACCTGTTTTACAAAACAGTAAGAGACTCACCTTCCTTCCAGACATAGTTCTCATATTGTTGCTTCAGAATGTCTCTTCTATTCTCCTTCACCTCCTCAGAACCAGTAAACATCTTCTCAAGAGCTTCCCATAGCTCCTTAGCAGTCTTGTATTCTCTGAAGTTATGGAAAACTTCATTTGGCAAGCACATCTGAATGGCTCGCAAAGCTTTGAAATCTACCTCCATCTTATTGATGTCTTCCTCTAAGTACTTTGAGGCTTCTTTAGGGACTGATGGACTTTCGGAATCAGTAGAGGCCACCATGGGTACATATGGTCCATCTTATATGGATCTCCACATTCCATACTCTTGATAGCAGAAGAAACTTTCCATCCTATTCTTCTACATATAATAGTCTTCTCCAGGCACCAGTCTTGGTGGTCTGTTAATACTTCCAATATCATCAAAACCACTGTTTTGTGCCATTTCTGAATAAGTGGTGTTTAGCAAAGATATAGTAGTGAACAGAACCAGAGAGTGAGTAAACAAGTGTGAGTTTGTTTAATCTGAGAGCCAATCTGATACCACTTGTAGGATCGGTGTTTACAAGATGATTCTATTCTTAGTTAGGATTGGCGGAAACAATAACAACTAATCAATGAATACAAGTAAACAATGCTAATACTGATAAATGCAAGTTGTATTAATCTTCAAGGTTTACAAGTTATAGAGAAAACACTTAGGAAGCACACTTGTATAAATGGATGATACAATACATATAATGGAACTTAGAATCAAGAAAGACCCTTGATTCTAATGATCAGATCAAACACAAGTCGTTGATCTTTGAAAGTTACAAGGTGCACTACAATTGGTAGACATCTAAAAGACAAGTAGCTAAAAGACAACTGTAGTGAAAAGACTTCTGCAATGAAAAGACAACAGCAAAACTAAGGTCTTCTCAGTAATCATTGCAGGGCAGATAAGAATAGGAGCATTGTCTTTTGTTATCTGCACCAATAACATTGCTTCTGCTGATAGGTGTGTCAGTGTTGCAGCAAAAGGTTTCAGTAGTAAAGTCAAAGCTACTGATGGTTTGCCTATCAGCATCATCATTGTTTGATGCTGATGAGAAGCCTATTAGCAACAACTTTGGACTTCAGCAGATAAGGCAATCCACATCATAAATGTTTATCAACAGGAGAACATAGATATCCGTAGCACTTAGCCTTATCTGCAACAACTTGTAAGTCAGCAGCAAAATTGTGGAGTCCGTAGCAATCTTACTTAGAGAATTTTGTAGCCATCAGTCTTTATCTCTACAAGCTTCTTCTGTAACATCCCGAAAATCCCCGCATTGATTATTCAAACGAACGGGAGACCTAAATCCCTAGTAAAGGAGAAGGTGAGTGAGGTTTCTCATGAAAACTCAATCTAAGGAATTAAATGTTCCGGTTAGCATGAATTTCCACGTAAGTTATGATTCAAAAAGTGTAAAGGACCGTTGAGCCGAATAATGATATTTCGGGATTTAAAAGGCGTTAGACATATTGGGAGGAACCCGGATGTAAACCGTAAAGGTTTAAAAACCAATTATTGAGCAAACCCTAGGACCATTCGGCCTAGGCTTGGGTTTACGGTGACATCGGGAAGGGAGAAGAGGAGCCGGAGAAACAAAGACCGATTGGAGTGACTTATGGTGGTCTCGGGCGGAGGAGCTTTGTAGATAACCAAGGTAATTCCCGTTCTCATCATTTATGCGTTTCTTTTGCTTTTGGGTTGCATGAAACCAATTAGGGTTTGGCTTCATGTCCACGACGGCGGCTATGGGGGTGGTGCTGCTGCCGGCGACGAGGGCAGGGTCTAGCATGGTGGAGATTGGTTGTATTGGTGGCTACCGACGCAACAGTGGAAATCGAGAGGAACACGGGTGCAACCCGTGTGGTGTGATGGTGTGACACCCGACATTTCAGGTCAATATCCGTACATGTATTAAACAAGTTTACATTTCAATTATTTTTGTGATTTAATTAATTTCACAAACAAGGACTTTAGAGTCTAACAAAGACCGTACATGGTCTCAAATCATATTTTGGTAATTCTAGGAGTTACCGGTTCACATACACGCATAATCCGGCAAAATACAAACAATAGTGGATAAATTAAATATCCAGGCGTATAGGTTACACAAATTTTACGTTGGTCAAATAATCACCTCAACGGATTATACAATCCAAGATTTCAATGTTTTTCTTTAACGAGCCATAAACTTGTTAAATTTATAATACCGTGAGAAACCCAAACCGAATTAAACTACCCCTTTAAAACTATAAATGATAAACTAATACCTAAATTTAATTATTTATATTAACCCCAAACCACTCCTTGACTTTTGGCCGAAAAAGCCAGAGGAAACCACCCCCTTAATCGACCCATACCTCCTATTGCGAAAAACTCAGACATAACCATACTCACTTCCATCACTTTTCTCATAATTCCTTTCATCACTCTCATTTTCATTCGGCAAACGTTTCCATTCTCTTCGAATTCGAAGTCAAGTTTCAAGGTGAAATTCACTTTATTTCGGTATTTGAAGAAGGATTTCAAGTGTTTTAAAAAAAATTCTACAAAAGAGTCAAGACCATTCTCTGTTTTCTCTCATCATCATCGTCACTGTTTTAAGGTAAAAACTCAAAACCATCTATTTTATTCTCTTTAAAAACCATATCTAAGCATACAAAATGTTCATTCGCAAGTAAGACAACAAGAAAAGTGTGTCAAATTCAAGTTTTAAAACATTAATATGCAGGACTGATTCTTTCAAACAGAAGTCCAGTAATCGAAACTATGAAGTTTCGATACCTATACTCAATCGAAACAAGTAGTTTCGATACCTGTTACTCAATCGAAACTAGGAGTTTCGGTACTAGCTGTTCAATCGAAACTAGGTAGTTTCGATACATATTGCTCAATCGAAACTAGGTAGTTTCGATACCCTTCTTGTCAATCGAAACTAGATTGTTTCGGTAACACTTACTCAATCGAAACTAGGTAGTTTCGACACTCAAACACTCCATCGAAACTAAGAAGTTCCGACACCTGACTACTCCATCGAAACTAAGTAGTTTCGATACACATATGCCCAATCGAAACTAAGAAGTTTTGACACCTGGTCAACAGTCCCATTTGGGCAATAACTCAAAACTGTTTTTATAACAAAACAAGTGTTGAACAACTAAGGAGATATTCAAACAAAAACGACCAGATTTACAAAGTCGGTGAACAATTTGCAATATAAGACGTTCGGTCTTAACACAATTTACCCTTGGTATCTAGGGTACGAATAGTCAAGGTTGACTACAACAAGTATCATTACAAGTATACACAAACTCAAGGTGAGTTTCACAGCCCCTTTTTACTGTTTTCAATATTTGGGGGAAAAACATACTTACAACTATTTTATGGGATAACAAGAGAATAAGGCACGACTTTTATGTTTGCATGAGATGAGAACAACAAGTGAGGCCGCGAAAGTCCCCTGGAACAATGTAGTAACCATTAACTGTAGCCTAGGGTCCTACGAATAGTACTATGGAGAGTGACGTCTCCCGGTCATGGTTAGTCGCGCTAACCACAATCTGGAGGATTTATGGCCGCATAGAACCGGATAACGAAATTAGGGGCGTGTACAATTGTCATGGTTTGGTTACGCCTCATGTATGAACATATTATTTGTATTCCTAGCTAGTTTACAAATGGGTCAACAATTCTTATTCTGTTTATCACATACACCTGAAACTATTTACGATCAATTGAATTTTTGTAAAGAACTATTTGATTAAACATGTGAACTCACCAACCTAGTGTTGACAATTTTAAGTATGTTTCTCAGGAAATTGAACGTGACCGCAAGGTTAGCAATGTAGGATACATGCATGCACGATGGATACAACTTTTGGGAGATTTCTCTTGTATAACTCATTGTAATAGAGTCATATTTACGAAATCTTCGCTTTTTGTAAACTCAATTTACATTTTGGAATGTAAAACTTTAAACTTGTTTATGTATCCATTTATCATGTATGTGTTTGCGGTAATCATATGCTTTGGAAACCATGTCACGTCACGCCTCGCGTTTCCGCCTTGGCGAGGGTGTGACAGATGGTGATGGCTGGACATGGCAAGGACGACAAGGTGACGGAAACCATGATGGTGCTCGGCGGCTGTGTCACGAAAGTGGTGAATGATGCACCACGATGGCAAGCATGGAGAGCGATAATGACGATGGTTGGCTAGGGTTTTTGAGACAAGGGTGGCCGTGAAAGTGGGAATGGCTGTGCATAGTGGAGGAGCGGAGGCGAGGTGGTGGCAACGGTGGTAGGGCACATGGGGATGGTGGCGTCCGTAGTGGTGTCGGGTGTGGAAAGAACCAACTCGGGGCTTTTACATGAGGCCAATCATGGTGTTTAGGACCGTGCATGGCATTTTGACGAACATGCATTAGAGCTGTGATGTGTGTACACGGGTTCTAATCGAGGAGGGAACCATATTGTACGTAAACCCGGAAGATAGGGTTCGTGAATGAGAATTATCAAACTACGATGACGCAGTGGGGTATGAGTTTATGTTTTATGAGTTGTTTATCATACTTATTGAACATGTTCTGACTATGGATCGTACGTTTGACAGGTTCGGAGTTTGAACGAGTAATCGGGGTGGAGAATTGAGATTTAGTCATGGCATAACCGGTGAGTTTCTAATCCCCCTCTTTTAAATGTTTTTAACATTTTTGGGGCTATCTAACATACTTACCAGAGATGTTTAACGTATTAGTTTTGGGTTTTAACCCGAGGTGTTTATGAACTAAGACATTCAGTAATGAGTCGGAGGGTCTACAGGGTGTTTATGAGATCATGTGATCTAGGTCTAAAGGTGGTTATATGGTCACAGGTCGTATAGTGAGCTAACAGGGGTGAGTCAGGATTGTAGTTACAGGTCATACGGGTACGACTAGGAAGTGTCACAGGGTGTGCTTGTACGTGGTATTTGCTTAAATAATGAGATATAGTGTTTGTATGTGTGTTGCTATATTATCAGTGTATTGTGTTACGAGTTAGTCTGGGTGAGTCAGGATATAAGCTAAACGCTTATGAATACGTGTAGGATATCTTATCCTAGTGCTATGTGTGAAGTGCATGCGCAGTTAATGAATCATGTATAGTATATTGTTATGTGATTTTACATGTGTTGTGTGCATTGTGTCATTTTCCTTGTGACACGACGGGTATTGTGTTTGCATTGTTGTCTTTATGACACGGCAAATGGTATTGTGGAGGAGTATGTCCTTCGGGAGGTCACCAAAGGTGACGATGTCCAGCAGGACAGTGATGAGCTCAGGGTGTGTCGAACGCCCTGACGAGGGTAACCCTGACGAGGGTGCAATAATGAGGTATGTGTTTGTGTGCTTTTAAATTTGTGTAAAATTGCATACAAGTGTTGAGTTATATTTATTGTGCCTGATGTAGAATTAATGTGGTGAGTAGATTTAGATTCACCGTTGCTTCAGGATTGTGATGTAGTGTTTATAACTGTTATGTCAGTTGATTTGTAAGAGCCTTGGTCAAGGATGAGTAAGTTGATGTTTATGGATTTGTTGTGTTAACCAAGTGTCGAGTTAATACGTCTACCTGAGCATGAGATATTAGTGTAGTAAGTTCGACCTATATCGATGAGACTGTGGGATTATCATTTTTATGGGATGAGTCTTGGGTAATGAGATATTATGGGATATCGTGTGATAACATGGGTTATCTATTTGCTAATGAAGTGTGGACCTATTTTATAAGGACCGTGGGTCCTGGGTAAAGTTTAAATAACTTTTGAGGCGAGTTAGATTTTAATTAAACTAAACTATTAGAACTCACTCAGCGTAGCTGACTTTGTGTGTACGATAGATTGTTTTGCAGGTAAGCGTTGCGTTAAGATATCTTGGTTTGGGAGCGGTGCAACTCAGATTGGTGTGCAAGCATTCGTGAGGTAACTTAATGACATTAAATAGTAATTAATGTTTTTTTAGAAAGACTTCCAATGTAGTTTAAATATCTAAAATGAGTATTTTCAAGGGAATAACCCGTTATGATAACCAACTATAGGGTGCCCGGTTTGGGACCTTACAAGTTGGTATCAGAGCCGAGGTTTAAGAGAAAACTAGTGTTTTTAAACAAATAAAATGCCTTAACTTAAACTGAAAATGGGACGAGGGTGAAACGAATGCCACCATAAGTAACCGCGAGCCAAGAGATAATTCTTTCGAGTTGAGCAGTGATTATTATTTACCACTTGTGTAGTGTTACACTAGGTAAAGTGATTGGTGTGGGTAAATGATTTTTGGTTCAGTGTGGGATCATGATGGGTACTATGTGTTGTAGTATTATGTAGAACCACCTAGAATTGTGTGGTGTGATTGAATCAGACTATAGAGTGAGTTGAGTAACTTGAAGTAGCATTAATTACAACTATGTGAGATAGTTTGATGTGTCGATGTGATTTAATGATTTTTTGCGTAACCATGGATGGTGTGAAATTGTGATAAATATGATGACTTGCTAGATTTTTGTGTGGTGCTATGAGAGTTGTGTAGGATGCATGTGCATCCGGGGTGTATGAAAGATAGAAAGCTAGTGTGAATATGATGGGGAAGGTTTAGAATCCGAGCAGTAATGATGGTGATGGATGGACATGGCAAGGACGACAAGGTGATGAAAACCATGATGGTGCTCGACGACTGTGTCACGAAAGTGGTGAGTGATGCACCACGATGGCAAGCATGGAGAGTGATAGTGACGATGGTTGGCTAGGGTTTTTGAGACAAGGGTGGCCGTGAAAGCGGGAATTGTCACACCCCAACCGACGGTGGAAACGTCGGGGCGGGACATGTAGACTGTTCATAAGCTCATGGTTTGCTAAAGTTGAAATAATTAAACAGTAAATTTTCATTTCATAACTCAAGTAATCATTTACATCATTTACAAGAATTTAAGAATACATGAATCTCCGTATTAAAATTTAAGACTAGGTCCTCAACCCTAAGTGATGTAGCTTGAATCATAACTCAAACAACTGTACCTAAAACATGATAAAATGAGAGGGTCAACTATAAATAGTTGGTGAGCATACATAGGTTTTGACACCACGAGTAAAGTTCAAATGTTTTCTGTACAATTCATATGATGCATGGTTTATAAAGCATTTATGGAGAATCTAAGTTAAGCTAAATGCACAAAAGAGACCTTGTAATTGAAGGGCATAACAACACATGTTATCCTAATGTAGGGCATAACAACACATGTTTCCCTGATGTAGATGTAGGGCATAACAACACATGTTATCCTAATGTAGGGCATAACAACACATGTTAGCCTGAAGTTATGTATTTGTATTTGCACGTGTACATCATGTATATGTAGCCTTAACAATTAGCATTCAAGCATAAAGCACAAATAAACACATATGATCATATTGTAGAATTGTACGTGTATAATTGCAAATAGTGTTTGAATGTAATCATGTTTCACCCCAAATGTGTAAATAGGAAAAAGGGGCTATGTAAACTCACATGTATTCGTGTGTTGTAGATAACCCGAACAGTAGGTAGCATAAGCGATTAGTTAGCCACAAAGTCAACCTATAATTGAATTGTATGTATCTAGTCAAAGATATGCACAAATGACTAAGGCAGCCCTATAGTTCTAAAGGATTGAGTAAAATCCTAAAAGAAATAGATACGGGGATTTGGTTGTGTACGAATAGTGTTTACGTAATCCCATGTAATGAATGTGTGTATGTTGATATTAGCATTTTTATAAAAGGTTTTAAATACAGTGTGGAATTTAAAGTGTATATGATTTTAAAGAAATATGAATTGATTTAAGGCTTTTTTTTATGTAAAACCATTTAAGTAGACATGTAATTAGTTAAATAAATAAACCCTTTTATTTATTTATTTATTTATTTATTATTATGAAGATATGTTTTGAAAGTGGAAGGTCTAAAATATCTATTAATGTATTTAGGAATTTAATTAGTATGTATAAACCTTGATTAGTATTTTTCAAGAATTGAAAAATTTTGCAAAGATATAAAAAATGATTTATCAAAATTTATAAATTAAATGAATAACTTAAATGCTTTGTTTGTAAAATAATTATTTTATTTAAAATAATTATTTTATTTAAAATAAATTTTAAATGATTTTTATATTGGAATTAAGGTTTTTAAACAAATGAAATTGTAACTAATTGTTTCACTTAAAAATTGTTAGTTATTGCACTCAAAACAGTCCCAAAGGGTATGGGTTTTATGAAAATACTTTTTGTTAAAAGGTAGGGTGCTTAAAACGAGTAAAAAGAATAAATGGAGCTGACAGGAATCGAACCCGGGTGGGTTCTGTGAGGACATAGGCACATTACCACTGGACCAGTGGTCTCTTGTTGTTCTAAGGTGGTTTTCCCGTCGTTTTAGTCAATGGACAACAGGTTTTGGGTTATGTTATAATGGAAAGTACCCAAAAATGGTGCGGGTATGGGTCTCGAACCCGAGACCACATGTGCACAAGTCATGAGTCTTAACCAGATGAGCTGGGCATTTGCCTTGGTAGGTATTCACTTCCTAAATCATTTAACACACAAACCCAACCCGCCTTCTTCCCCAATTCGTATACCCGAAACCCTAACTCCTAAACGATTCCAATTAAGCACAGCTAAGAGTCGATAATGATGGGGCTTTCATTCCCCAGGTTAAAACGAGTCTAGGGGTATAATATTTACCTGAGATGGCTGAGGGGTGGTGGTGTATGGCTAGGCGCGCAAGTTCGGGTTTGCTGGAGTTGGATCGTGCACCAGATTCGGAATTGCTCGAGTATGAGGGTTTCAAATATTTGTAATGAGTGTCGCCGGAGTGTGTGTGTGTGTGTAATGTATGCCTCAATTTCGACTAAATTGCTCGATTCGATCAGGGTTAATATGAAACAGTTGTCAAACATGAATTAGGCATGAATTACTCCGAGTGTCGATGAATTGGGTCTCGATTCAGGTCTGTATACATGAGAGGTTAATTAAGGCATGATTTATGGGCCTTAATTCATGTTAAATTCCTGAATTTGAATTGATTGTGTCTAGTTTGACTCCAGAAGTCAAACGCGTTTGAGATTGGTATTTGACTGCTGGATCCGACGAATTGATGCGCTAAATGGGTTGGGGACCTGATCGAGATTTTTAAAGCAAGTCCATTGTACTCGGGTTTGACCGGTTTTAGGGGTGAATTGCAAAGGTTTGGATCTGTTGACTTTTTAAGAGTCAAGAGTAGTCAAAATTGTTTAAATAAGATGGAAATCAGGATGAAAAAGGGTTCAATTTCAAGAGAGTTGAAATGTTGAAGATTCAAACGAATCTGGAGGTTTCAAATGTAATATGTGGGGTTTAAACTAGTTAAATTGTGAATTTGTTATAAAATAGTTTTTGTAAAAATTTCAACATTATCAGTTTTATTAAAATTTATTTTATAAAAATAAATTTTATAAAAGGAAAGTTTGCTTAATTTATTTTTTTATTAAAAACTACCATTTGTATAAATGGTTCGTTTAATATGATAAAGGAAACTGCATATATATTTATGATTTTTATAAATAATATATATATATATATATATATATATATATATATATATATATATATATATATATATATATATATATATATATATATACAAAGGATGTAAAACATCAATGAGTTCATAACCTTTTTTTTTATTCAATTTATCATAGAGTATATATATAAGTATGAATATAATATGTTATATATACAATTGAGTTGAAATATTAGAAGTTTGATTTGATACATGTTTAAATTAAAATAAAAGAATTTAAGGTGTCATTCTAAGATGAGCAAACTCGGATGGAAATGAGGTATCATTAGTGAAATTTTAAAATAAAATAATGATAGAAAATCTTGGATGTTACAGGAATGGCCGTGCACGGTGGAGGAGCGGAGGCGAGGTGGTGGCCACGGTGGTAAGGCACACAGGGATGGTGGCGTCCGTAGTGGTGTCGGGTGTGGAAAGAACCAACTCGGGGCTTTTACATGAGGCTAATCATGGTGTTTAGGACCGTGCATGGCATTTTGACGTACATGCATTAGAGCTGTGATGTGTGTACACGGGTTCTAATCGAGGGGGGAACCATATTGTACGTAAACCCGGAAGATAGGGTTCGTGAATGAGAATTATCAAACTACGATGACACAGTGGTGTAGGAGTTTATGTTTTATGAGTTGTTTGTCATACTTATTGATCATGTTCTGATTATGGATCGTACGTTTGACAGGTTCGGAGTTTGAACGAGTAATCGGGGTGGAGAATTGGGATTTAGACATGGCATAACCGGTGAGTTTCTAATCCCCCTCTTTTAAATGTTTTTAACATATTTGGGGCTATCGTACATACTTACCAGAGATGTTTAACGTATTAGTTTTGGGTTTTAACCCGAGGTGTTTATGAACTAAGACATTCAGTAATGAGTCGGAAGGTCTACTGGGGTGTTTATGAGATCATGTGATCTAGGTCTAAAGGTGGTTATATGGTCACAGGTCGTATAGTGACCTAACAGGGGTGAGTCAGGATTGTATTTACAGGTCATACGGGTAGGACTAGGAAGTGTCACAGGGTGTGCATGTACGTGGTATATGCTTAAATAATGAGATATAGTGTTTGTATATGTGTTGCTATATTATCAGTGTATTGTGTTACAAGTTAGTCGGGGTGAGTAAGGATATAAGCTAAACGCTTATGAATACGTGTAGGATATCTTATCCTAGTGCTATGTGTGAAGTGCAGGCGCAGTTAATGAATCATGTATATAGAGTATATTGTTATGTGATTATACATGTGTTGTGTGCATTATGTCATTGTCCTTGTCACACAGCGGGTATTGTGTTTGCATTGTTGTCATTATGACACGGCAAACGGTATTGTCGAGGACTATGTCCTTCGTGAGGTCACCAAAGGTGACGATGTCCAGTAGGAAAGTGATGAGCTCAGGGTGTGTCGAACGCCCTGAAGAGGGTAACCCTGACGAGGGTGCAATAATGAGGTATGTTTTTGTGTGCTTATGTATTTGTGTAAAATTTCATACAAGCGTTGAGTTATATTTATTGTGCATGAGGTAGAATTAATGTGGAGAGTAGAGTTAGATTGACCGTTGCGTCAGGATTGTGATGTAGTGTTTATAACTGTTATGTCAGTGGATTTGTAAGAGCCTTGGTCAAGGATGAGTAAGTTGATGTTTATAGATTTGTTGTGTTAACCAAGTGTCGAGTTAATACGTGTACTTGAGCATGAGATATTAGTGTAGTAAGTTCGACCTATATCGATGAGACTACGGGATTATCATTATTATGGGTTGAGTCTTGGGTAATGAGATATTATGGGATATCGGGTGATAACATGGGTTATCTATTTGTTAATGAACTGTGGACCTATTTTATAAGGACCGTGGGTCCTGGGTAAAGTTTAAATAACTTTTGAGGCGAGTTAGCTTTTAATTAAACTAAACTATTAGAATTCACTCAGCGTAGCTGACTTTGTGTGTACGATAGATTGTTTTAAAGGTAAGCGTTGCGTTAACATATCTTGGTTTGGGGGCGGTGCAACTCGGATTGGTGTGCAAGCATTCGTGATGTAACTTAATGACATTAAATAGTAATTAATGTTTTTTTAGAAAGACTTCCGTTGTAGTTTAAATATCTAAAATGAGTATTTTTAAGGGAATAACACGTTATGATAACCAACTGTAGGGCGGTTTGGGACCTTACAAGTTGGTATCAGAGCCGAGGTTTAAGAGAAAAGTAGTGTTTTTAAACAAATAAAATGTTTTAACTTAAACTGAAAATGGGACGAGGGTGAAACGAATGCCACCATAAGTAACCGCGAGCCAAGAGGTACGTCTTTCAAGTTGAGCAGTAATTATTATTTACCACTTGTGTAGTGTTACACTAGGTAAAGTGATTGGTGTGGGTAAATGATTTATGGTTCCGTGTGGGATCATGATGGGTGCTATGTGTTGTAGTATTATGTAGAACCACTTGGAATTGTGTGGTGTGATTGAATCAGACTATAGAGTGAGTTGAGTAACGTGAAGTAGCATTAATTACAACTATGTGAGATAGTTTGATGTGTCGATGTGATTTAATGATTTTTTGTGTAACCATGGATGGTGTGAAATTGTGATAAATATGATGACTTGCTAGATTTTTGTGTGGTGCTATGAGAGTTGTGTAGGATGCATGTGCATCCGGGGTGTATGAAAGATAGAAAGCTAGTGTGAATATGATGGGGAAGGTTTAGAATCCGAGCAGTAATGTGGAGCTCCAAATTGCATTTGATCACCGTAATTTGGCAGTCTATGATTACTCTCATATTATGAATTTTACACCCATAGTAATCACTCCAACGTTCTTTCTTGTACAGGTACTGATGGCTAAGACAAAGCGTACCAGATCCGTTAGACGGGGAGCTCCAGCTGGAGGAGGAGCAGATCGTTAGGACAAACAGGCGGATGATTTAGACAAGAAGGAAAGTGACATAGAAGTGGTGTTGATGCTTCCCACGTCAAGTGTGACCAGAGCTGAGGATGTTAGTGTCTCGCGTGGTGCTGAGACCAGAGTGACAGGATGGAAAATGTGGGCCGTGTCGGCAGTACGCGATTTCCCTCTGGGATGTGGGCCTGTATGGCTGAAAGATCGACCATGTTCGTCAGCTGAAAGAGCTTTATTCCAAGAGGACCCGGTGATTTACACGGAGTCCGATGAGGAGGAACCAGAGGACGAAACAGCGGATACACTTAATGTGGTCCCGTAGTAATCTTGTGAGCGTTAAACTTCTAGATGACTTTTGGACGTGACGGTTGTCACGAGATATTGTGGGGTGATTTAACATTTTGAGTGATTAGACGTCTACGTGGTGTGACGATTATTTCAAATATTGACTATTTGATTTGGACATTGGGTGTGAGTTATACCGCGAGACAATTTGGGTATGACAAATGATAGTTGCATGTGTGATATCTTGCTATTGGTGGTGCAGTGTTAATTATGTGTGATTATGTGATTACCTTTTGAACAACGTGAGTTCATACTAAACGTAATCGTTGATGTGATGCTATGACTTGGTTGATTAGACTATATGAATAGACCAGTGTAGACCTGAGTTTGATTAGTTGTGTGTGTATACGGTCTTAAGATAGTGTCACCTATGTGTTATGCTTAGGTGATGTGTGAAGTGTGAGGGGTATGTTTGGCCTTACTAGGAAATTAAATGTCTTTATATCTTAAGGCATAGACTTTTCTCGAGGTAAATGTTTTGGTGCTTAAGGGCATGAGAGAGTTTAGTGAATAAACTTGTATGTCGTTAATTGAGTTGCTCATGAGTATGAGTTAATTGTGTCACGTACTCAAAAGTCGTGGCGGGAGATAAAGCGTAAGCTTGATATTGTGTCTTGCATTAGTCTGGCGGGAGATCAATTGTAAGCTTGATATGGTGTTGACTTTTGTCAAGAGGTTATTATGTCTGATAACATTCAGGTGGGAGATCGTGTTGTTGGTGCCTTCGGGCCAAACAAAATGATATACATGTGTGTCTATAAATGACGAGGTCATATTGTATGTGTGTAGATTTACCCCGATCTAGCTAGTTGTGTATGTGCACTTTGTGCGAGTTAGAAGGTTGAGTTACTAGTACATGTGTAGAACAATGTGTGTTTTGTAGTTATGTGTGTCGGTGTGTGTCCTTGTAGTACACGCTTAGTCGTGCATAGGACGGATGGTTAGTGTGCTCAAGTATGGTATTTCTATCTTGACGATTTTCTCGACGCTGATACGTCAAGGTGATGCAAGGAGTTTTGACGTCTTTCTAGGCGACCAGTGAGGTGCTCTTATGAGATGCCTATGCTTATATCTCGGGAATTTGGAGCACGAAGCCAATGGGCGGAACAGTGAGAATAGATTATGAAAGTGTTTACGTGGACTCTTGACCAAACTATGATGACGCGGTGGTGTAGGAGTTTATTCTTTATGAGTTGTTTGGAATGCGTATTGAACATGTTTTGACCATGGATCGTACGTTTGACAGGTTCGGAGTTTGAACGAGTAATCGGGGTGCAGAACTTGGATTTAGACTCGGCATAACCGGTGAGTTTCTAATCCCCCTCTTTTAAATGTTTTTAACGTTTTTGGGGCTACCGTACATACTTACTAGAGATGTTTAACATATTAAACGTGTTAAGAATTTTCGGTTTTAACCCGAGGTGTTTATGAGATCATGTGATCTAGGTCTAAAGGTGGTTATATGGTCACGGGTCGTATAGTGACCTAACAGGGGTGAGTCGGGATTGTAGTTACGGGTCGTACGGGTACGACTAGGATGTGTCATAGGGTGTGCATGTACGTGGTATATGCTTAAATAATGAGATATAGTGTTTGTATGTGTGTTGCTATATTAGTAGTGTATTGTGTTACGAGTTAGTCGGGGTGAGTCGGGATATAAGCTAAACGCTTATGAATACATGTAGGATATCTTATCCTAGTGCTTTGTGTGAAGTGCAGTCGCAATTAATGAATCATGTATATAGAGTATATTGTTATGTGATTATACATGTATTGTGTGCATTGTGTCGTTGTCCTTGTGACACGGCGGGTATTGTGTTTGCATTGTTGTCATTATGACACGGCAAACAGGATTGTGGATGACTATGTCCTTCGAGAGGTCACCAAAGGTGACGATGTCCAGCAGGAAACGCCCTTACGAGGGTAACCCTGAAGAGGTTGCAATAATGTGATGCCTGGCAAATTCAGGTTAATATCCATACCCGACTACTAATTGGATTCACATGATTACACTTGAATCATACTTAATTGTGGAGTAGTTAAGTACACATTTCATATAGCAAGTCCATTCATTTCATTTCATTACATGCTTCGGTAATCGGGCGGATTACCGGGTCACACACGCGTCCTGTCACATGAACATTGGTGAATTTTAGAAATAATATTTAGACAGATAATTAGTGTTTAGAAATTATATGTAATACTGTGATTTAATATTTAATGCTTATATGAATTTTTCTGGAATTTTTATAGCAACTTTTATTTTAACGCTTTTTAAGCGGATACGCGATATGTGCGAAGAACTCTAAATAGGATTTTTATAAAAATAATTTTGTCAAGGGGGAGTTTGTTGAAGATTATCCAGAGCTATTGTCAAGGGGGAGTTTGTTGAAGCACTTTCCTGTGACAAACACTTTGGATAGATAGAGTCTTAGTTTGTACTTTCTTGTTTGTAATTGTCTTTGTATGTAAGAGTCTTTATGTATTAGTTTATCGAGTTGTATTTACTTTTACATATTGAATGTTGTAGGTCCCTCGGGTGTGGCCGATCGTCACATGCAAGTGGGTCTACTAGTCGGACCGGGTGCGGAATGCCCGTGACTAGGTGGAGAGTCTAGCTAAACAAAGTAAACCGACAAGAGAAAACACTTTAAACGTTCTTTGTATTATAAACACTTGAAGGTTACAGAGAAAAGCACTGAGATTACAATCTGCGTATTTGCACTAAAGCCTGCGTACTTAACTTTTGTCAACCTATCCTATTTATACAGGACCTGATGCATGCGCACTTAGCAAGTGCGCAGGGCAAAATGCTCTTGCGCACTTAGCAAGTACGCATAGTTAATCTTGCGTACTTGCCAAGTACGCAGGAGCTTTCTCCTGCGCACTTACAAGTGCGCAAAACACTTGGAGAATTCTGCAACATTCAATATGTAAAAGTAAATACAACTCGATAAACTAATACATAAAGACTCTTACATACAAAGACAATTACAAACAAGACATAACAACCTAAGACTAAGACTCTATCTATCCAGAGTGTTTGTCACAGGAAAGTGCTTCAACAAACTCCCCCTTGACAACAGCTCTGGATAATCTTCAGTCTTCGGTCTTCATAGCATCAGTCTTCACAGCGCTTGATCTTTAGCTTCCATCTTCTTCTTGTAATCAAGGCAGAACTTGATCACCTTGTCGTATTTAGAAGCAAGGAGCTTTGTCCACTCATCCATGTAGACACAATAGCGTTCTGCTAGTACCTCCAGATCTTTCATAGAAAAGTTGATGAAGCAGACTTCATCAAATATTCTGATCAGTTCCTTTGGCACCATGTTCCCGCTCTCTGAACGTCCCTTACCCATGATCACAGCCTCGCCCTTCTTTGGATCTACGTACCAGTACCACATGTCACCAAGAATATCCTGAGATAACTTGCTCAGGGGAATCTTAGTTTCACATCGCACTGGCTTGTATACCAATTTCTTTAAGTGCTTCTTAGTCACAGGATTTATAGCGTGCTTATCCTTGACTCTCTTGGGCACTTGAGGCTTGAACATCTCGAATTTTCCCGATCTTGCTTCTCGCTGTAGAACCACCCACAAACCCATCGCCACTGCGTGATTGGAATGACCCAGCAGCTCACGGTTTGCTAGGTTCACAAGGTCGTATTTGGGCAAGGAGCTGAACGCTTCACTAGTGGGTTTCAAGTATTGAACCCCGCCAGATCTTTTGATAGCGAACAACTGCTTGTCCTCCTCGAACCTTACAGCCAAGATAATCCCTGTTGCTCCATGGTTGTCTATTATAGACGTCTTTTGCCACACAGGAGCTGGACCCTTTGATGAAGTAGAAGGCATATCGGTTTCTTTCGGTGCCTCTGGGTCCACAGGTTCAGGGTCAACTGGGGAGGCTTCTACATTACTGGCCTTCTACATTCAGGCTTCTACGTTTTAACTTGTGTGTACTTACAAGTGCGCATGCTTTAACTCTTGCGTACTTACAAGTGCGCAAGACTTAACTCTTGCATATTTGTTAAGTACGCAGGGCTTACCTCATGCGCACTTACAAGTACGCACAAACCCAAAAGTGCGCAAACTTTCAACTCAAATTTATGAAGTTTTTCAAATCAAATAACGAACAAGTTAAAAATATTCAATCAAGAGGATTCTGTTAGGACATGTTTTGTAACTGTTGATAAAATTCTGTGTAAGTTCTGCTAGAGGCGAACTTAACAAGTTCGCCTAGCCTATCAGTTCGCCTCGTATATCAGAGGCGAACTTATTAAGTTCGCTTAGCCTATAAGAGGCGAACTTAATAAGTTCGCCTAAGCACAGTGAAGCGAACTTGTTAAGTTCGCCTAATGCTGATCAGTGGCTATAAATAGCAGATTGTAGCAGAAACAGAGTATAAATAGCAGATTGTAGCACCGTGTCGTACCGCGAGTCTAGAGATCCATCACGCACCGAATTAGGGACCTTCAAGTGGTATCAGAGCTATTGCTCTTGATTAGCAAAAGATTGGTGGTGTTTTCGTGTCCAATCAACATCAAAATTCAGAGAATTTGAAGGATTTTTCATCTTTTTCGTGTTCTTGATAAAAATGGAAGATTTTTGATCAATTTGGATTGGTTTGAAGAAATTGATCCGATAGGATTGTTCCTAATCAGTTTCTACACAATCATACGGTTCATAATTGCTTAATTCCATCATTTTGATCCGAAATCATGATTTTCGAAATTTTTGGTTCGTGTTTGGGTTGAACAGCTGAACCAGGCGAACTTAACGTTCTGTTGCAGGTGAACTTATAGGCGAACTTAATAAGTTCGCTTCATTCAGTATTAGGCGAACTTAATAAGTTCGCTTGGTGAAGATCAGGCGAACTTAACAAGTTCGCTTGGGTCAAGTTCGCTCGGGTCAAGTTCGCTTGTACAGTATCAGGCGAACTTAGTGTTCTAAAAATAAAAAATAAAAAATAAAAAATAAAAATAAAAATTCATCTTGTCCAAATTTTTTAGGGAAAGTTTATATGGTCGTTTTGAATCATTTTTGAAATTTTGAATTTTCGAAATTTTTTTAAAAGAGTATTTTGGCGGGAAAATTTTTTCCGAATATTTTCGTCAAAATTTCAAAGTGTCAATTTCATGTGATGATAATGATATTAGAACTATGCCACCGAGACTTTTGTGCATATCAGATTTTCGTAGCTGGAAAGTCCGGTTCGAACAGTTCGTATCAGTCACTGATGAAAACTTTTGGACATCCATATTTGAAGGATATGTTCATCCTACTTTTGACTATATGGGATATTATGATGTTCCTAAACCAGTGACAGCTCTTACTAAAGTAGAAAAGCAGAATTTTGATCGAGAGATGAAAACGCGTGAAACTTTAACGTTGTCTTTACCAAAAGAAATCATTCATAGTCTCGGGAAGTGTCCAACTTCAAGAGATCTATGGGAAGCTTTGAAGAAAAAGGGTGAAGCTACTACTCAAGCGTTTGTGGTCTTGATCAAAGAAGAAGTAGTCAAGCAGAGTGTTTCTAAAGTGATTCTTCTACCGAGTTAAGTGATAGTGAGAGTATTAGATCTGGTGAAAGTACTCAGTCTACCGAGAGTGATGTAGAGACTGAAGTAAGCTTCCAGACAGTTGAAGATGATTTGAGTGTATCCGAAACTGATGCAGAGCCTGTCATTGTTGAACAAAAGAGTGAAGCTGATGATGACGTATTCATGGCTCCTGGTGCATCTTCTTCAGAAGTAAAACCTGAGGTATTTTCTAACTCTGAGACGTTTTGTTCTAACTGTATTTCAGTTAAGGATAAAATGATGAGGGTTATGGATGACAACGTCAACCTCATTTGTGATATGAAATCGATGCACACGGTAAATCAGAAACTAAAAGATAATGAGAATGTATGCATTGAGAGAATAGAATCACTGAAGAGAGATATAAGTTCTCTGACTTTGAAGATCAAAGAGCAGGCATATCACCTGGATATGTCCTTTGCAGAAATTGAGAACAGAAATAATGATCTTGCTGCAAAAGATAAGGAACTAGCTGAATCTAAAGCAGAGGTGATCATATTGCATAGAAAGTTAGAAACCTTTGCAAATTCATCATTCTTATTAGAACATTATCATAATAATACTGAAAAGGGGAAGGGAACTAGTGGTATTGGTTATGTTCCTCCACCATTCAACGGAAATTATTCTGTTACACCTGAGATTATAAATGATGAGGATTTAGATCCTAAGACTATGTTGAAGGTGAATCCAGTCACAGGTGAAGATATGGTGTATTCTGATGAGAGTGATGATGAATATTTTGATGAAGCTAAGGTAGAGGGAATACCGAAAGCTGTTAAGAAAGAGGAATCAAAGGTTGATTCTAATTCATCTGAAAATTCTACATTTGGAAGTTCTTCAAACTCAAGGAGAGTTCCATATGTCAGAGATTATAAAAACAGGCATACATGTTTTCATTGTAATGAGATAGGACACATTGTGGTGACCTGTCCTTACAAAAATAAAGGGAAGAAGCATGTATTTCCTGAGAAGATGAAGCCTGAATCAAAACCTGTTGAGAAAAAGTTTGTTCATTCTCAAAAGCCAAAAGAAGTTCATGTAGGAGAATCTTCTTCAAGTGCATCTTATCGTATGAAGATTCCTTATATGAGAGATTATCGTGAGAAGAGATCTTGCTTTTCTTGTGGTCTTGTTGGTCACATACGGAGTGATTGTTCTCACAAAGCCAAAGGTAACCGACATGTTACTCCAGAAAAGGTAAGAACTCATGGTAAGCCTTATGTTAACCCAAATGTGGTTAAACCTCGTGATACACCAAAGGTTAATTCAAAATCTGAGGTTAGGCTTTCTAGACCTCAAAGACGGAGGAGGAACAGAAGATTGAGAAAACTTTTAGAACAACAAGAGTTTTCACAATCTACACATTTTTCAAATGAACAAGTATTTTCAAACACTTCACATTTTAAACAAAAAGAACTTAATGAAAAGAAGTTTGTTTGGAAATCTAAAGTTTCTGTTTCTGACTCGTCGGAACAATCTCCGAAAATCGATGAGGGATTCGATTGTGAATGGAGTGAGGTTTATTATTTTGATACAGATGGAAGACCCATGACTACCATGGCTTGGGTCCCAATTTTAAATTAATGTTTCTTGTTAGATGTGCAGGATTAACCAAGAGGGACTATTATAACATTTTGGTTGTTGATAGTGGTGGTTCTTAGCACATAACAGGGAATGACATCTGCATGAGTACAGAGTTGTTGATAACTGCGAATATATTTTATATCAACGACTTGATCTCAAGGGGGAGAATATTTCACACACAATGTTTTGAAAACAGTTTTACAAAGTCCAAATGATAACCTGAAACTTAGGATGACGATGGTGAGCATAAAGTCATTGATGCAACCATTTTACTAGTTGAGGGGGAGTCTACAGGACAGGGGGAGTACAGAACTGTGTTGGTGACAGAGGCAATGACATTCAATTACAGGATTACATTGGTTTGAGTTTTTAATTGATTGAATTGCTTAATCCTGAGTAACCAAGTAAAATGTTTTTCATAAAATGTTTTCATGGAAGGTTTATTTTCGTTTGTTTTACTTTCTTTGAAAAAGATTTTGAAAAATCTAAACAAATTGAAAAAGATAAAATCGACATTACTTGAAGTTAAAGAAGAGATGATAGTACATCAGTAGATGTTCAGTCACATATGACCTTAGTTGGACTTTATGATGCTTATCTAATATATCTGTGATAAATGTTTTGATCAGAACTTCTTAGACTGCACAGTATGAGAAATGATAGCTTCATAACTGCTTATGCTTAACAAAAATTGATGCTTGATGCTTATATTTTAATTTGGATACTAGCATGTAGTCTGAATTGTCAATAGGCTATGAGTATCTTTGGTCCATTAGTAGTGTGACAACATAATGATCTTTGTGACAACTGTGATTTGAACCCATGGTATGCCGGGTGTGTGTGTAAAAGATCATTATCAGATAAAGAATATAAGATCTAAAGTACTTCATGAGACCAGTATCGGTTATGTCGTTAAACACAATTTTTCAGTTCACTTCACTGCCCATGCCCTGAAAAACATGCAATGTGTTGTTGGACTAAGATATGTTTCTGAAAACATCTGTTGGAACATATACTATACCTTGGATCAATATCCTGATTCCATTGAATATATCCAGATAACAGTTGGATCACGCTACCCTATGTCATTGAATCAATCGATTCCTTGATCAATCTTTCTGTTACTATGAATCATGATACTTCATCCAAACCAAGACATTTGAATCATTCGATTCTGAATCATTCGATTCTGAATCATTATGATTCTCTACTTGATAATTACCTGTGTTTATCGGTATAATTCATACTGGAGATTGAATATTATCTTGCAATGATCTTATATGTCTTGAAGATAGTGCACATTTAAATTTCTGTTGGCATATTTGTGGGGTACACGTTGTATACCAAAATAAATGGTACATTAATTCACAAGAACATGGGACAAAGATACTGATGGTTTCAACTCTTATAATATTGACAACTTAGATTGACATGTTATGTTTTGCAAATTCGTATGTAATAAGCATGTTATGATCTGATTTCATCTTCTTTAAAGTTCTTCGCGTATCATTACATGTTTTGGTTGAAACTTAGAAGATTTGATCTTATCTGATATAAAGAAATGATGAATCTGGATAGGATACCCGTAGAATGTTTAGGGTTGTTTATCCAAAATGTGTGATTGATACATTGTTTTTACTGATATGATCTTCTTACTCGTGATGTTCGACCAAAAAGATGTGATTCTGTATTTTAAATTTCAGTTTGTACAGAGAAAAACCAAAAAGATTTTGTGTTTCTTATGTTTGAAAAACCAAAAAGATTTTATTTTTCCAGCTTCCATGGAAATCTTAATTGTTGGTTATTCTTGGTTGTTCTCCTTTGCAAAAACTGTATTTTGTAGACAGAAGTTGACAAGGGGTCCTTCTCCCGAGTTTTCTTCTAGATAGAAAGAGAATGTGCAGATGAACAAGACGAAGACTACAGTGTGTTTGATGATATATGAAGACGGATGACAATCTTCTGAAGCTGTTGTCAAGGGGGAGTCTGTTGGAGCATATTCTGGTGACAACGAGCTTGAAGATAATATGTCTTAGTCTTAGAGTCTTTGACTTGTAATTGAGAGAATTGTTAGCAACAGTTATAGGGGAGTCTGTTAGGACATGTTTTGTAACTGTTGATAAAATTCTGTGTAAGTTCTGCTAGAGGCGAACTTAACAAGTTCGCCTAGCCTATCAGAGGCGAACTTATTAAGTTCGCCTAGTATATCAGAGGCGAACTTATTAAGTTCGCTTAGCCTATAAGAGGTGAACTTAATAAGTTCGCCTAAGCACAGTGAAGCGAACTTGTAAGTTCGCCTAATGCTGATCAGTGGCTATAAATAGCAGATTGTAGCAGAAACAGAGTAGAACAGTGCGAGAAGAGATGATATCAGAGTAGACAGATTCTGTAATCTTATAACATGATATTGTGGTGGAAATACAAAGAGTTTATTTACACCGTTGTTGTTGATTGAGTTACACGAGCACGTTGATCATGGATTCCGCACGTTATCACCGTGTCGTACCGCGAGTCTAGAGATCCGTCACGCACCGAATTAGGGACCTTCAGATTCAAATACAATTCAGGAAGGTTAAACAAAAATATTTTTGGCTTTTCTGAATAAAATTGAACTATGCATAAACTTAAAATCTTTTTTTCTTTTCTAATAAAAATATACAAGTATTCACACAAACAATTTTTGATCAAAGACACGAGCAGAGGATCATATCAGACTATCTTTTAGCAAAAACGATACAATATAAACATCAAAGAATATGGGATCATGTCATGGATTACTATTTATTCATACGTAATAAGCACATAAACAAGTAATTGAAGTTGACAATATTATAAGATTTGAAACTATAAGCATCTTTGTATCACATTCTTGTGTAGTAAGGTATTATTTAAAAGATATACAACGTGTACCCCACTGATATGCTATACTAATGTAAATTGCATTATCTCACGGCATCTAAGATTTTCCCAATGATTTTCTAAATTTTCAGAATGAAGTTACATCAATTAGCACAGGAAAAATCAAGCAGAATCCATAAGGATTATCAGGAATCATAAGATTCAGAATCGAGTGATTCATTTGTCTTGGTTTCATTTGATTTTCTTCATTGAATATTGGTATGATGATTCAGGATAATATATATGGTTTTTTTTTTTGAGTTTTAAGGTAAGGGGATCCAACTTTTATCTGGATTTGATTTCAATGAATCAGGAGTGATTCAAGGGTGAATACATGCTCAACGGTTAATGTAGAGACATGTCTTGATTCAATCTCTCCTTGCATACTTCTGAGTATGGGCAGTGAGATGAACCGCATTAATTATGCTAACGACATAACCCGAAACTCGCCTCAAAAGAAAATTATTGCCAAAATCTAACATCCTTTATCTGATAATGATCTTTTCTATTCTTTTATGCACACACACTTGCAAACATGGGTTCAAATCACGGTTATAATTTAGATTTAGTTTCAACACTACTAGTGATTCAAAGACGCATATAGGCTACTGACAATTCAAATTACTTGTAAATAAGCAGATTAAAAACATAATAATTTAAACAATTAAGTAAGCATGACGCAATCATTTCCCATATAAGCAGTCTATGATATGTAGATCATTTCTGATGTACTATCATTTCTCTTTTCTCAAGTTAACTTTGAAATTTTCTCCATTTTTTTTAATTTTTTTTTGTAAAATATTTTGAAACTTAAAAGAACTATACAAAAACTTTAAAAGAAATAAAATTTAACTTCCATGAATTGAATTGATTTAAGAAAAATTAATTTTCACTCAGGATTGAACATTCCTATCAAGTTGACAAGATGCTCAAAACGGGATCGATCAAATGCCTTTGTGAAAAGGTCGGCAAGATTGTCATCCGTGTGAACTTTACAAGTTCAATTAAATGCTTTTCAGCACAATCACGGATGAAATGATGGCGAATCTCTATATGTTTAGTTTTGGAATGTTTCACCGGGTTATTTGTGATGGACATGGTGGCATTGTTGTCAATGAATAGAGGAGTTCCAGTGAAGTTTAAGCCGTAGTCTCTCAACTGCTGCTGAATCCACAGTATCTGAGAACAACCACTCACTGCAGCAATGTATTCTGCTTCACAAGTTGAGACAGAAACCGTTGACTGCTTCTTACACTGCCAGGAGACCACTCTGTCTCCTAAGAATTGACATCCACCAAAAGTTGACTTTCTGTCAAGGTTACAACTGCCATAATCTGAATCAGTGTAGGCTTTGAAGTCGAATGACTGCTGCTTAGAGTACCAAAGACCTAATCGGGGTTTCCCTTTCAGGTATGTGAAATTTCTCTTCATGGCTATCATTTGTGACTCCTTCGGTTGAGACTGAAACCTTGAGCACAAGCACACAGTAAACATTATATCAGGTCTTGAAGCTGTGAGATACATAAGTGATCCGATCATCCCATGGTACAATCTGCTATCTACATCCTTTCCATCTTTGTCATGATGCAGACCATGATTGACTGGGATAGGTGTGCCATAAGTACTGCTATCATTCATCTTGTATTTTGACAAGATGTCCTGCACATACTTAGTTTGATGTAGATAAATGCCATCCTCTCTTTGACTGACTTGCAGACCCAGGAAGAATGACAATTCACCCATATTACTCATTTCAAACTTGGACTTCATCACCTGCTCGAATTCCCTACACATCTCTTCATTGGTAGATCCAAAGATAATGTCGTCGATGTATACTTGTACAAGAAGAATGTCACCTCCTGCTTTCCTAATGAAGAGAGTCGAGTCAATCTGTCCACGGTCGAAACCATTAGACAGTAAATGCTTATATAATGTCTCATACCATGCCCACGATGCTTGATGAAGACCATAAAGTGCTTTGTCGAGCTTATACACTTTATTGATATTATGCGGATCTTCAAAACCGGGAGGTTGAGTGACATAGACCTCTTCATGAACTTTACCATAAAGGAAAGCACTCTTCACATCAAGTTGATAGACCTTGAAGCCGACATATGTGGCATAAGACAAGAACAGTCGAATGGCCTCAATTCTAGCAACTGGGGCATATACTTCCGTGTAATCCAAGCCCTCTTGCTGATAAAAACCCTGAACAACCAATCTTGCTTTGTTCTTCACAACCACATGACGATCATCTATCTTGCATTTGAACACCCATCTGGTTCCAATTGGCTGAAAGCCTTTTGGCAAGTCAACCAAATATGCAACTTTTGGAATTGAGATAATTCATCTTGCATCGCCTCAATCCAGCAGTTGTCAGAGAGAGCCTCCTTCACATTCTTCAGCTCTAACTAGGACACGAATGCAGCATGCAGACATGTTTCCATGACACCAGTGTCAAGTATCTCTGTGTAAAGACTGGGGTTCTCAGTGATGGTTTGATGATGAGGCTGAACACCGGCATAAGGATCACCAATAATGTTGTCGATTGGATGATTCCTATGCACTCTCGTCTCCGGTACAATCAGTTCCTGAAATTCTGGATCTAGATTCGTGCTTAACTCTCCCATTTCCAGTGTTCCAGAGGAAGAAGATTCAATGTTAATTGGATCAGCTGGAGCTTCATTTCCTATAGTTGTATTAGGATTAGCTTGAGCATCATTTCCAACAACAAGAACATCTTCACTGTTATCACTGTCATTAGTTCCAGATGCAAATGCATACAATCGGTACAGTAGCACGAGTAGAGAAGCTGGAGTCATTGTCGCCACCCAATAATTCATAAACATTTGCAGCGTCAACTTCAGATAGATCAGGAAGATTGAATGACTTGAATAGCGCATCATAATCAAAACCCCAAGCTGGACCTGTTGGTTCGGGTGGAATGTTGTGGTTACTACAATCCACTTCAAACCATTCCTCGACAGTACGAGTTCGTATGTTGTACACTCTCTTGCAAGGCGAGTTGGTAAAGTATCCTAAGAAGATGCCTTCCACCGCTTTTGCATGAAACTTAGACTGGCGGTCTTTGTATTGTAGCAACAAGGAACAAGGACTACCAAAAGGAACTAGGTAATCAAGATTGGGAAGTCGATTGTTGATCAACGCGTAACAAGTCTTGTTGTGCCTTTTCACAACCAGAACTCTGTTTAAGACTTGACAAGATGTATTAACGGCTTCTGCCCAGAAAGTGACAGGAAGCTTTGCATCCGACAGCATAGTCCTAGCAGTCTCAATCAGTGTTCTGTTCTTCCGTTCAGCAACTCCATTCTGCTGAGGCGTGTACAGCGCGCTGAATTCGTGACGGATCCCTTTCTTGAGACTGAAAAGCTTCATCAAATTACTCTTGAACTCAGTTCCGTTGTCACTCCTTATTCTTCTAACTTTCAGCTTGCAAAGAGATTCCAAGCTTAGGATCAAGTATTGAAGAATATCAGCAGTCTCGTCTTTAGTACCTAAAAAATGCATCCAAGAAAAACGTGAAAAATCATCAGTTACTACTAGACACAACGACTTACCTCCAATACTCCTGATACTTATGGGGCCAAACAGATCCATGTGTAATAGCTCCAAAGGGGTATCAATAGAGTTTTGGAGCTTGGGCTTGTGAGACATCCGTTGATGTTTGCCCTTTTTACAAGGAATACAGTTATCTACAACTGTAAACCTCAGCTTAGGAACTCCGGTTACCAAACCGTTTCGGACAAGATGATTCATTTTACGATACGAAATATGTCCGAGTTTCCTATGCCACAAGATGGAGTCGAGCTCTATCGCTTTAGTAAGTAAACATGTAGCAACTGATGAGGTGGTTGTTGCCACGCTCATATCGATCTGATAGGTGTCGTTAGTTCTTGGCGCTCTCATCAGGATCCAATCTTCGGGAACCTCAAAACCGGGTTTGAGAATTAGGCATTCTGACTTGTCAAACATCACTGAGTACTCCTTATCACACATTTGGGAGACACTCAACAGGTTATGCTTCAGCTGCTCGCAAAAGTTGACATTGTCAAAGCTGACACAACCGTTCGAAACCACGCCTTGACACATGATGTTGCCATTTTTTTCTCCGGCAAAGGCCACATAGCCGCCTCTGAATGGTTTAACATCTTGAAGCAAGGCTATGTTTCCTGTCATGTGCCTGGAACATCCACTATCTACATACCAGCGGTTAGAGATAGTACCCTTCGGACGTCCCTGCACGAGTCACAAAAGAATTAGTTAGATTTGGAGACCCAAGCCATTGTGGTCTTGGGTCGTCCATCCTTTACAAAATAAACTACTTCCTTTAACTCACAGTCATGTTGACTGTTCAAAATTGATGAATCTTTAGAAGAAATAGAACTAGGAGATTGAGAAGTTTTGGATTTGGCAGTCCAGGATCTCTTTTGTTTCTTAACCGGAACAGGAGACTTTGGTTCAACAACAGCAAGTGAACTTGTGGAAGCTTCACCTGATTGAACTGGAGTCAGTTGTTCTAGCTTTCTCAACCTCTTGTTCCGTCTCCTCCTATGTGGCTTAGAGAGTCTTGCCACAGGTTTCTCACCAGTACGTGTACTACCAGAGGTAGATACACGAGGTACAACAAGTGGCGTTACCTTTCTTGAAACAGATGATTTAGCTTCAGATTTGATCTTAGGCTTTACCATCGGTTTGACTGGTGGTTTCACCACATTTTGCTTTGGATGTTTGGGAGATAGTTTCACCGGTGGCGACCTGGGGATAACAGCTGGTTGTGAAACAACAGGCCATTTCCCTTCGTTCTTCGAAGGACAGTTCACAAAAATGTGACCAACCAAGCCACAGTGAAAGCAGTTCCACTTGTCCACATAAGTTCTCTTGTAATGCTCATTAGATCTGGCCTTAGATAACTCAGCATTATGAGAAGGAGGAGTTGGTTTATGAACATTAGCCAGAACCTTAACAGTGTGGTTTTTGGGAGTATAATATTTTTCCAAGTTTTCTTTATACCTAAGCCCATAATGAGCTGAAAAAGCCTCTTTCTTTGCTTGGTTAAGACTTTTATAACCCCCATAAAGCATTACCTTTAGATTATCATTTGTTTCAATGATACCGGGTTCAGTTAAAATACAATTATCACCATTAGTGTTAACGTTTTTCTTTACCTTTTGTTCAGTCAACAACTCCTCAGATACTACTCCTTCAGGGCAAGAGTTAATCGACCCGTCTTCAGAAGCAGACAAACTCCTCACTAGATGTGGAGTTAGCCTTACTTGAGGATTCATCCTTTTTAGGGGAATCATCCTTATCCGAGGACTCATCTAGACAGGTGAGATCAATGTCTATTAAGCTATTGACAAACTTCCCGCTCACTGGTGGAGGAATGGCATTAGTACCGAAACCTAACCCATCAGTTGTCTCACCACAGACTCGTAGTGTTCCACCACAAAGCGAGAGTTTTTCAACTTCTCATTAGTGCATTTTAACTGCAAGATCTCATTTTGCAGTTTGTTGATTTCATTGTTCCGTTTTTCTAAACCCCTGTATGCAACATCTAAGTGAAGCTGTTGATCACTTATTTTTAAGGAATATTCACATTTTTCTTTTTTCAACGTTTCAATAGAATCTATAAAACGTTTTTCATTTTCTTTATAGTTTAGAGCTGCCATACTTAGGGGTTCGATTTTGTCTTGGAGCCTAGAATTTTCAAGTTTTAGCCCTAGACATTTAGAACATGAAATAACAGAGAAAGGGTTAGAATCTACCTCAGACGACGAACTTGTTGCTTCTCCAATGGCTATGAGAGCAACATCAGTGGTCGATTCCTCTTCATCAACTACAGGAGCTTCCATTTCTTCAGCTTCCTTCACCTCCTCTGTAGCAGCAGTTGTAGATTCTTCTAGGTCAGCCATAGAAGCTTCCATCTTCTCTGCTTCCATCATCTCCAAGATCTCAGCCATGAGACCAACTTGGGTTTCTGCGATGATGTCATCCTCAAGATGAACACCCCAGTCAAAGTTGTCGTCCTGTTGTGCTACCAGTGCATTGGACGTTCCACCTTGGCTTTGATTATGGTGGTTTGGATTGTTGTGGCCATAGTTGTTTCCTTGGCTGGGTCGGGTAAAACCAGAGGCAGGTGCTCTGTCTTTCTGACACTCACGAGCAAAGTGTCCATAGTTCAGACACTTGTAGCATTTAGCCTTAGATTTGTCAAACCCGACCTTGGCATTAGGATGCCCGCCAATAAACTTTCTTCCTGTTCTGTTTAGGAAATGCTCGGCTCTCCTCAATAGCATGGCCATATTCCATTGAATATCCATGTCCTCCATGTCATCAGGATCCACTTGATTAAAATCTTCTTCAATTGTCTCTGGATCGGTAAGCTTGCCACCTATGAAATTCTCATACGCAAGCATACAAGATGAGAATAGTGCTACATGATCTTCAGCTATTCTAGCTATAGCTGATTGGTTAGCTGAAGACGTAGCAGGAGGATTTCTTGAGGTATTTTGATGATGAGACACCAACCCTGATCCTGAAGCATAGCAAGCATGACCACCACACCCAGTTGAGTGGTCTTCTTCAGTAGGATTTCCAGTGAAGAGGGAAATTCCAGAGCCTGATGACTTGGATGTAGAAGTCGTCCCATGATACATAGAAGGGTCTTGTATCTGGGGTCTTCCTGAGCTCTCCTTTCTTCTTAGGTTCATGTCATGAGCTTGAACCTTTCCTATTGCCTCCTCAACTGTCAACTCATAGAATTTAGTATTTTCCCTCATCAGGGTTGTGTACATCTCAAATTTGGGTGGTAAAGCATCCAAAAACTTTTCCACCATCTCTTCATCTGGATACCTGAGTTCAAAAGCCTTCAACTCAGTCTGTAAATGATAGAACCTAGAGATAAGGTCATCTAAAGATTCATTCTCAAAAAATCTGAAGCACTCATACTGCTTCCTGAGAAGATCCCGCTTACTCTTCTTCATGTCACTATTTCCTTCGAATCTCTTCTGTAAAGCTTTCCTGAGATCCTTAGAATTTTCATACCCTCAGAAACTGTGGAACAATTCCCGAGTTAATGCCATAGTGATCGAACCAAGTGCCTTCTTTTCACGATCATAAGCTTTCTTTTCTTTGTCATAAAGCTTAGAGATAGGTTTGGGCATGGTTTCATCAAGATAGATGTGTGTGGGATGCTTATATCCCTCAAGGATTGGTATCCATAGTGATGAGTCGGTATAAGAAATGTAGTGCTCAAAACGTGCTTTCAAATTAAAATAATCATTCACGTTCAGTAACTTTGGTGGTTTCTGTGGTGTACCGATCTCATTATCGTAATTCAACAGGTTTCCAAGATTCTGAAGATTCGACATAGTGAACACTTAGTCAAATTTCAGAAAAGTCAGACACAGTTGCGCACTTGTTTTGGCCTTGCGCACTTGAGAAATGGTCTTGCGTATTTAGATTTCCTCTTGCGTACTTGTAACGCAGGATTAAATGTAAGTACGCAGGATATAACTTAAGTTCGCACAAGTTCAGTCTTGCGCACTTATAAGTACGCAGGAGAGAAGTCTTGCGTATTTAGTAAGTACGCACAAAACTGTATTTTTTGCCAGAAATGGTAAGTACGCAGGATACCTTTTCAGCAACTTTCACCAAACTTTTCCGGTCACCTGAAACTCGTCGGAGATGGTAAAAATTCGTCTGATGATCAATGCAAATGAGCCCAAGGGTCAGAAACTTGTTTCTAACCAACCTTTGATGCTTAAAACACTCAAATACACAACAAAAACAGTTTTTGAGTTATTTTTGTTTCTAAAATAGTGCTCAAGAGCTACCCCTATTTTATCACAAAAATCAACAAAAATACTTCTTTTTGCTTGTAAAAACTCTCCAAACTCACTCACAACACTCGAAATCAGGAGCAATCGCTCTGATACCACTTGTAGGTCCCTCGGGTGTGGCGGATCGTCACATGCAAGTGGGTCTACTAGTCGGACCAGGTGCGGAATGCCCGTGACTAGGCGGAGAGTCTAGCTAAACAAAGTAAACCGACAAGAGAAAACACTTGAAGGTTGCAGAGAAAAGCACTGAGATTACAATCTGCGTATTTGCACTAAAGCCTGCGTACTTAACTTCTGTCAACCTATCCTATTTATACAGGACCTGATGCCTGCGCACTTAGCAAGTGCGTAGGGCAAAATGCTCTTGCGTACATAGCAAGTACGCATAGTTACTCTTGCGTACTTGCCAAGTACGCAGGAGCTTTCTCCTGCGCACTTACAAGTGCGCAAAACACTTGGAGAATTCTGCAACATTCAATATGTAAAAGTAAATACAACTCGATAAACTAATACATAAAGACTCTTACATACAAAGACAATTACAAACAAGACAAAACAACCTAAGACTAAGACTCTATCTATCCAGAGTGTTTGTCACATGAAAGTGCTTCAACAAATGGTATCAGAGTGCAGGAGAAAACTCCTACGTACTTAGCATGTACGCAAAGAATACCTTTGCGTACTTGTTAAGTATGCAAGAGCATTTTTCCCTGCGCAGGCATCAGGTCTTGTTTAAATAGGAATGGTTGACAGAATTTAAGTACGCAGTCATAGTAGCAAATACGTAAATTGTAATCTCAGTACTTCTCTCTGTAACCTTCAAGTGTTTATAATAGAAAGAACGTTTAAAGTGATTCTCTTGTTGCTTTACTTTATGTTGTTTGACTCTCCACCTAGTCATGGGTATTCCGCACCTGGTCCGACTAGTAGACCCACTTGCATGTTACGATCCGCCACACCCGAGGGACCTACAAAATCTAAGATTACATATGAAGGAAGTGATGGTCTGAATGTTCCATATAACTTCATCCAAGATGATGTTATTCCTGAGTTTTCCTATGATGGAGTAACAGATTCTATGGACTCTGTTTAAGATATCACTACACCTGATGAGACTGCTCAATCCAAGATTGATTATGATGTTGATACTACTCGTACTGTGTCTCCTAAGCTGAATGAAGAACCTGCGATGTATAGAGATACATGTATGACTAGAGAACAGTGGAGAGAAGTGGTGAACAGTTGGATGAAAGTACTACCAGAGTCACCAAAAGAAAGATATGTAAATAAAGAGAGGTGTATCGGAAAGATCATAAGTTGGTTCTATGATAATGAGATAAAGTTGTTTGCTCTTAAAAGATCTGATGGTGTTCAGTACCTAAAGCCTAGGATTAAGAATTTCAATACCTTGCCAAGGTGTGAAATGAATGGTCTGGCTACTAAACCATTGATTAATAGATCAAATTGTGGATTAGCCGATGTGATTGCTAATTTGATAAAGAGAGAAGGTGGATCAGGGAAGTATGAAAGGTTAAAACCACAGAAGGGTAAAAGAGTGAAGCTTGTAGATCAAAAGACTAAGAAAGTGACTTGGAAGTACAAGTTCAAGCCGGTACGTGCTGTACAGAAGATACCATTGAAGAAAATTCCACAAGATTTTCTGGGTAATATGAAATGGTGGTATGTAGATGTGAATACTGGTGAAGCTAGGATTGATGATAAGGATAATAAGGTCATTTTTAGTTTCTACGATGCAATGAATCTTATTAATTTCTCAAAGGAAGACTAGAAAACATTAAAAAAGAATGAGATCATGTTTACTGATGAATGGAAAGAACAAGGATTGCAGTATAAAAGAGTGTTAGAGATTTGTAGAAGATATGGAGTGCATGCAGGCAGCAGATTACTAGATAACTGGAAGAGCTCATCATGAAGACTGAAGACAGAAGATCAAGCTATTGTCAAGGGGGAGTCTGTTAGGACATAGATTGTATGACAAAAGCTTTGTAATAGTTTAGATCTTATTGTCTTTATGTTTTTATGTAAATGTTTAGTTTTTGTCTAAGTACTTGTACAAGTTCTGCTAGAGGCGAACTTGTGGTCTATCTTCGCCTAAGTATCTTTGAGGTGAACTGGTGCAGATCATGTGTCTATAAATAGAGTTACAGAGTCTGTTTAGAACAGAGTAGTGAGACTGATCGAACAAGAATTCTGTAAACTATGTGTTTGTGAATACAAAGAGAAAGCTTTATTTACATGATGTGTTGATTTGTCAATTTGTATACATTAGTTAACACGAAGGATTCTGCACTCCGTGTTATCAAGATGTCTTATCACGAGATCGATCTGAGATGTGTAATGAGGACCTACAGATCATCCATCCATGCCTTCACCCATGATGTATATCTAGGACTCATGATGTATGAGATCATGTCTAGTGTACTTATGTATGGGATAACTAATAAACAAATACCTAACCCATCCACTAGTTCAATTCAAGCTGATAGTCCATATCCTCATATCAAACTCACGTTTTCAACAAAAGGAAAGTATGGCACAATCAATAGTTTAATATAATCCTTGAACTTGTGTTTCCAAGGTTAAGACAACCAATTATCTAGATGAATCTCATCCACAAGATAATAACTATAGGTACTTTTATTTATATATACAATTTATATGATCATTTATATAAAACCTCATTTTATATAAAGTATGATTATATATATACAAATATGTGCATACAAATATATACGTATGAGTATATATACGTATGAGTATATACAATGAACAACTTCATTATACATATAAAGGGCATATACAATATTTTTACTTGCGTATATATACATTTATATATGTGTATATTCATTTATATCTTGTATATTTTGTGTCATCAATTAAAATATATAGATTAAGAAATAGTTTTAAACATATCCATATATGTTTGTGTTAATAAATATATTAACAATTATTATTTCTATAATCATCATTAATCTATATTATTATTTCAACTAAATTATAATATATTTAATCTTGACTGAGTCGGTTACATTTAAACATATTTACTTTTTCTAACCGCTTGGATAATTTTACGACTTCTTCTGTTTTGCTTACGTAAAGATCTAGAATGTTTGTATCTTTTAATATCCACTTCGATATTTTTTATTTTACACCTTCTCAATCCATTTGGGTCATATCATATTTTGGTAGTGAATTTGACTTACCGAGATGGTACTTTGGTTAACCGGAAAGATATGATAAGATGAATGCGGGTATTTCTTGAAGATTAATAGGCATTCAAAACATGGGGTACGCCGTGTTTCGTGCTTAAACGGTACCTTATAATCACATGAGATGTTGTACAAACAAATGCTCGGGTTTACCTTACATAAATATCGGCTATCTTCAGGGATTCACAGTAGCCGAGTGCAAAACCAAGTGTTTCAAGAGTTTGATTCGAACATGATCGCACGTTGGATCTTTTCCAAGGCTATGTGTAAATATCCTTTTATTTGGTTTTTGCTTTTATTTTTCCCAAATGAAAATCTAATCTTCCTTATTATCTTGTTAAATAGTTGTACATATGAAAGTTTCCTTTGTTTATATTTTTTTTTTCAAAGTTTCTCAGGTCAACCGAAACTTCTATGGTATCGAAACTACTCAACCCTATCGAAACTACCTACTTTCGACAGGGGTATTTTGGTCTTTTGTCCGGCTTTAATTTGAATTCCTTCATCATCCGTCTCACTTCATGATGTTTCATCCGAAACTCCATACACCCTCAATTTAACACACAAAATCTCGTTGTCAAGTGGTCTAAGTTTGCGATAATCAGATTACACTTTTTGATTCCCCTAGTCGTCATCATCCTCAGGTATAACTCTCATATGTTTTCGTTTCGGTTTCACAAATTAAAACTAGGGTTTTGTTGGTGAAGGTTTTACGACTAAAATTGTATTTTTAGGGTTGTTTCTTGCTTAGAAATTGTATATAACTTCACCATTGTTCTTCACTTACACCTTTGCTGTAAATATTTGCATATTTCTAAAAAAAACTTTTGATAAGATGAAGTTTCGACATCATCACAGGCTTTTCTTACCCTTTTCTGCTTTTATTTTAACTTTTACTTCTTTCCAAGTGACTTGTATATAATTTTGTCTTAGTTTTTCTATGTTTTAAGTGTTTCTGTACATATTGAGGATTTGTGTATCGAAACTACGTGTTTTGGGAAAAAGGATTTTCTCCTTAAATTATGATTTTTCTAAATTTGAATAATTTTGCCAACCGAAACTAGTTGTTTCGATACCCACTTGCTCATCCGAAACTTGTTGTTTCGAAAGGTTTCATTCAATGTGTTCTTGCACTTTCATATAAATAGCCTAGTTATGAGAATGTTTAGGGTGTGGGTGACAGCTGTAACCTTTGAATTCCATTTTCACAGTTTTCTCTGAATCAATACAAGCTTTGAGTTTATTCATTGTGTTCTTGCACTTTCATATCCTTTTGTATTGTGATTCTTGAGTGGTTAGCCTGTTACCTTCACCATCTATTGTTGTTTGCATCAGTTTCACCATCATACACACCTATTCCGCAGGTGTGTGTGTGTGTAATCGATCAATTTAGTGATTTTTGGATAAAATCAGGACCTACAAAGTTTTGTCCTCAAAACTTAGTTTAAGTTAAACTTTTGGATTTACTCAATTTATTCTGATAAGAGTTACGTATCCCTAGTTCATTTCTAGTTCAAAAAGAATTTTAACTCAATCTACTTAGTAGTTAGTGTTCGAAGATAAGGCGAATAACTCATCAAGATGTGTAAGGATTTGAGATATCATCGTATCATGTATTAGTGCAATGATATCATTGAACATTATCAAACGAGTAGGTTTAGGAAAGTTCTTTGAATATGTCGGCAAAGAAACGACATTGGCTATACCCTAAAGTGATAACGTCATCACTAGAGTCCCATGAACAAAGGGGATTACAATCAGTGAGGTCTCATTCATGTAATGAGTAAGTCATTACGAGGTTCTCTGATTGATGTGAATTAAAATAACGAGTTTTCACAAATCAAGTGAATAACTTACACACCAAGGTAAAAGAATCAAGGAATAGATGTCAAAGAATTTCATTATGCGATCACTCTCATCGGATTTCTGAAAGTGTATGGGCACGCACTCTTTATTTTGATCCGGTTTTCTCTTTTGAAACCTGAATCATGATAGAATCTAAAAGGAAATTATTGGAAGTCCACTAAGATATGTCAGATGGATTAATGAGATGTCCATGTGTCAGTTTGTAACCCAGTAATTGATCGTAACGTGTCAATGTCTCGGTGAATTCAATCTTTCTAGAACAAAAGAGTTTTTAACTAACCTTTCATTCGTTTAGTTAGTATTTAGGTTAAACTGATTTAATTGAGTTACAAAAAATAATATCAGCGTGTACAATTTCTAAAAAAATGAGATGAAATGATTTGGAGAAATGTTAGTAGTTCCACATCATCGCGAATTAGACAGCTATGATGTGGAGTAAGAATTTTTTATGGGTACTTCATCCTATGAGATTGATCTTGGTTACATATGAGCCTAACATGTCTCCTAACAATGATATGTGTGAGATTTACTTAGGATGTTATAATATGACCCTAACAAGTATGCATTAAGAAAAACCAGTCATTAGAGCACCTCCAAGGTAGGATGCCTCAAACACCAACAAACTCGCCACATTAGCTGTCACGTCAGATTTTCACATATTTCTTCAAACACACTCATTTCTCCTTGAACACTACATCCTTTTTCAAACATCCATTTATTTCCACATCATCGCGAAATAGACAGCTATGATGTGGAGTAAGATTTTTTATGGGTACTTCATCCTATGAGATTGATCTTGGTTTTATCCAATTACATTATTAGTGACACCATCACGCATATCATTCGTAACTTGGTTTAGATAGAGATCTTAACGAAATAGATGTCGAACAATGAGCTCGAAGCAATAAGAATTTCCTAGTAACATTAAATCAACCAGATTTTTAATTGTCTAGAATTCTATGATTCATTTAAATATGGAAGTGAAATCTCGATGAAGAAAGAGAATGTCAAAGTATTTGTGTCACACCCCGCCCCGGGCACCTGTCACACCCTAACCGATGGCGGAATACGTCGGGGCGAAACATGTAGACTGTTCATGAGCTCAAGGTTGACTAAATTGCAATATATTAAATTCATTTCAAACAAAACAAACACAAACCAAGTACATAAACGAAATACACATTGTTCATTGTTTAAAATTAACTAAGTCCAAACTTAAGTGATCATGTCTTGATCAACTCACACGTCAACACCTGAAACATGGATAAAATAAGGTCAACCAAAAAGTTGGTGAGCATACACAGGTTTGTACATGGATAGTATATATAGATGTGAATAAAAAAATCCTTACATAACATGATAAAACAAGGCATTTATGGGGAGCAACTATTGTGTAACCAAAGTACAATCAAACATTTGTAACAAGCATGCAAATTGTGTTGTCGGTAACAATCACCCCAATCTGGGTGGGTTTGTCAGACTCAATAGATCTATCATTGTTAACCGTCGGCTTGAATAGTTAATGATTGCCCATGAATTGCACACAAACAGTTAACACACCTAGTACTCAAACATAAAGCTCAAATTTGCACACATGAATGTAAAGGTGGATTTGTATTTGTGTAGTTTGTGTAAATGTAAATCATTGTATGTATAGTGTTCATGTTTCACCCTAAAAATGTAAAAGTGTGAAAAGGGGCTATGTAATACTCACCTGTATCGATTGTGTAGATAACACGAGCAATAGGTCTCATGAGTGATTTTGTAATCACAGAATTAACCTGGAGTAAATTGTATGATCTTGAATTAGTTAACATGCACAAAGTGTAAAGTAGAGTCTAGGGTTTCAACGGGATTGAGTGTAGGTGATTGTACAAAGGGTTTGTGTTATTTCATGTAAAGGATGTATGTAAGTTGGTGTTTGAATATGAATAAAAGTCTAAATGTTAAATGTGATAGTAAGGTATATTTGACTTAAAGAAAGTGATGATTGTTTTAGGGTTTTGATAAATAGTTTAAATAAATAAATTATTTTATTTACTTAATATTATAAAAATGTGTAATAAAAGGAGTGTAAATATATATATTAGTTTATATATTCAAGAAATTATCTTAAAATAATTTAACCCTAAATGAATTATTATTGTAAAAATATAATAATTAATAAATAAATTATTTTATTTATTTATTAATAAAATGATATGTTCTTTTAAAGTATGGAAAATGTGAATATAGGTGTAAATATATATTTAGAAAGGTTTTATTTGTTTAATTAGGTTTTAAACCCTAATATTACAAGTTAATAGAAAAATGACTTATAAGAATTTGTTTTATGATAATGCGTTTTATGAGAATCTTTCCATAATTCTTATAAAAATTAGGTATCAAAATATTTTGTTTAAAAATTACATTTAAAATAAACTTTTAAATGGTCTTTAAAAAAGTTAGATTTTAAACAATTTAATTTGTAAAATAGTTATTTTATGAAATCAAATTGCAAACTTTTATACTAATTGGTCCTAAATGATGTCGGGTTTATAAAAAATAATTTTTATAACTTTTCTAAAGCATCAAAATGATATTTTTAAATAAGCAGGCCACCCGGTTCGAACCCGGGTGGTTATACATAATCGTTTCTATTGAATGTTAAACAAAGGGGCAAGGGGTCGGGTTCTGGTATTAGAAAACACGCAAAAAGACTTGTTGGATGTGGGTTTCGAACCCACACCACCTAGTCCAGCGGTGCAATGACTTAACCGGCTGGGCTAGGTGGTTTCGCTGGTTAAGTATGAAACCTAGAAGGCTAAATATGCAAATTAAAACGAAAACAAATCCCTAATTGAATCCCATATGAACAAGCTTCGATCTTCAACGCAATTGAGCTCGATGCCGTCTGTCGTATAAATTTGACAGAGGGCTATTGATCACTATAGGATTACGAAGACAAGGGTACAGGACTTACTCGATGAGATGAAGTATCGAGGGTTGACGACTAGAGAGACAAGGACGAATTTCTGGATGCTCGACCGGGCCGCAGAGATGAAATGAGACGCAATTAAAGGTTTAGAGAGTTTGTAATGGTGATTGCGCAGGTGTGTGGCTACATTGATTCGTCCAATTCCATTGTGTATGCACGATTCAATTAAGAGTTTGAATGTGATAGATGTCGAATAAATTACGCGTCGTCTGGGTTCATGCACAAATGACCCATGCATGATTTGCAGTTGTGGGTAACACTACAGCGAGAAGCAAGATCAGGGAAATTTGAATACTTCAAGCCTCAAGTGCCCAGAAGAGTCAAGGATAAACACGATGTACATCCTGTGACTAAGAAGCACATAAAGAGATTGGTATACAAGCCAGTGCAATGTGAAACTAAGATTTCCTTATGCAAGTTATCTCAGGATATTCTTGGTGACATGTGATACTGGTACGTAGATCCAAAAACGGGCGAGGCTGTGATCATGGGAAAGGTTCGTTCCGAGAGTGGGAACACAGTACCAAAAGAACTGATCAGAATCTTTGATGAAGTCTGCTTCATCAACTTTTCTGTGAAAGATCTGGAGGTACTAGCGGAACGCTACTGTGTCCACACGGACGAATGGACAAAGCTCCTTGCTTCTAAATATGACAAGGTGATTAAGTTATGCCTTGATTACAAGAAGAAGATGGGAGCTAAGGGACCAGTGCTGTGAAGACTGAAGATTGAAGACTGAAGACGATGAAGATCCCGTGCTGTTGTCAAGGAGGAGTTTGTTGATGCACTTTCCTGTGAAAACACTCTGGATAGAGTCTTAGTTTGTATTTCTAATGTCTGTAATTTGTCTTTGTATGTAAGAGTCGTTATGTAATAGTTTATCGAGTTGTATTTACTTTTACATAGTGTATGTTGCATTTCTAAGTGTTTTGCGCACTTACATGTGCGCAGGAGAAAGCTCCTGCGTACTTAGCAAGTACGCAGCAAGACCCATGCGTACTTGCTAAGTACGCAAGAGCATTTGGTCCTGCGCACTTGCTAAGTGCGCAGGCATCAGGACTGTGTAAATAGGTTTGGTTCACAGAGGATAAGTACGCAGAACTCATATCTTAGACGAACTCAGTTTGTTAAGTACGCAATTTGTATTCTCTCTGTAACCGTCGAGTGTTTATAATAGAAAGAGCTTTTATTGTGACTCTCATGTTGGTTTACTTTGTTTTAGTTATACTGCACCCGGTCCGACTAGTAGGCCACTTGCATGCAACGATCCAACACACACGAAGGGACCTACAAGTGGTATCAGAGCATTGCTCTTGAATTCGAGTGTTGTAAGTGAGTTTGGAGACGTTTTTACTGAGTTTTACAAGCAAAAAGAGGTATTTTTGTTGACTTTTGTGATAAAAAAAAGGGGTAGCTCTTGAGCACTTTTTTAGAAGCAAAAATCTCTCAAAAACCAATTTTTGTTGTGTATTTGAGTTATTTGAGCATCAAAGGTTGGTTAGAAACAAGTTTCTGACCCTTTGGCTCATTTGCATTAATCATCAGACCAATTTTTACCATCTCCGGCGATTTTCAGGTCACCGGAAAAGGTTGGTGAGAGTTGCTGAAAAGGTATCCTGCGTACTTACCATTTTTGGCAAAAAGTACAGTCTTCTGCGTACTTACTAAATACGCAAGAGTTATCTCCTGCGTACTTACAAGTGCGCAAGACTGAACTTGTGCGAACTTAAGTCATATCATGCGTACTTAATCATTTCCTCCTGCGTACTTACAAGTACGCAAGAGGAAATCTAAATACGCAAGACCATTTCTCAAGTGCGCAAGGCCAAAACCAAGTGCGCAACTGTGTCTGACTTTTCTGAAATTTGACTAAGTGTTCACTATGTCGAATCTTCAGAATATTGGAAACCTGCTAAATTATGATAATGAGATCGGTACACCATAGAAACCACCTAAGTTGCTGAACGTGAACGATTATTCTAATTGGAAAGCACGTTTTGAGCACTACATTTCATATACCGACTCATCATTATGGATACCAATCCTTGAGGGATATAAGCATCCCACACACATCTATCTTGATGATGAATTGCCCAAGCCTATCTCTAAGCTTTCTGACGAAGAAAAGAAAGCTTATGATCGAGAAAAGAAGGCACTTGGTTCGATCACTATGGCATTAACTCGGGAATTGTTCCACAGTTTTCAAGGGTATGACAATTCTAAGGATCTCTGGAAAGCCTTACAGAAGAGATTCGAAGGAAATAGTAACATCAAGAAGAGTAAGTGGGATCTTCTCAGGAAGCAGTATGAGTGCTTCAGATTCTTTGAGAACGAATCTTTAGATGACCTCATCTCTAGGTTCTATCATTTACAGACTGAGTTGAATGCTTTTGACCTCAAGTATCCAGATGAAGAGATGGTGGAAAAGTTCTTGGATGCCTTACCACCCAAATTTGAGATGTACACAACCCTGATGAGGGAAAATCCTAAATTCTATGAGTTCACAGTTGAGGAAGCAATAGGAAAGATTCAAGCTCATGAAATGAACTTGAAAAGAAAGGAGAGCTCTGGAAGACCCCAGATACAAGACCCTTCTATGTATCATGGGACGACTTCTACATCCAAGTCATCTAGCTCTGGAATTGCCCTCTTCACTGGAAATCCTACTGAAGAAGACCACTCAACTGGATGTGGTGGTCATGCTTGATATGCTTCAAGATCAGGGTTGGGGTCTCATCATCAAAATACCTCAAGAAATCCTCCTGCTACGTTTTCAGCTAACAACTCAGCTATAGCTAGAATAGCTGAAGATCATGTAGCTTTATTCTCATCTTGTATGCTTGCATATGAAAATTTCATAGGTGGCAAGCTTACTGATCCAGAGACGATTGAAGAAGATTTTAATCAAGTGGATACTGATGACATGGAGGACATGGATATTCAATTGAATATGGCCATGCTTTTGAGGAGAGCCAAGCGTTTCCTGAACAGAACAGGAAGAAAGTTTATTGGTGGGCATCCTAATGCCAAGGTCGGGTTCGACAAATCTAAGGCCAAATGCTACAAGTGTCTGAACTATGGACACTTTGCTCGTGAGTGTCAGAAAGACAGAGCACCTGCCTCTGGTTTTACCCGACCCAGCCAAGGAAACAGCCATGGCCAAAACAATCCAAACCACCACAATCAAAGCCAAAGTGGAACGTCCAATGCACTGGTAGCCCAACAGGACGACAGCTTTGAAAGGGGCGTTCATCTTGAGGATGCCATCATCGCACAAACACAGGTTGGTCTCATGGCTGAGATCATGGAAATGATGGAAGCAGAAAGAAGGGAAGCTTCTATTGCTAACCCAAAAGAGTCTACTATTGCTGCTATAGAGGAAGAGGAGGAAGCTGAAGGAAAGGAAGCTTCGGTAGCTGAAAAAGAGGAGTCGACTGCTGTTGCTCTCATGGCCATTGAAGAAGCAACAAGTTCATCTCATGAGGTATACTCTAATCCCTTTTCTGTTGTTTCATGTTCTAAGTGTCTAGGGCTAAAACTTGAAAACTCTAAGCTCCAAGACAAAATCGAACCCCTAAGTATGGCAGCTCTAAACTATAAAGAAAACGAAAAACGTTTTAAAGAATCTGTTGACACATTGACAAAGGAAAAACGTGAGTATTCTTTAAAAATGAGCGATCAACAGCTTCACTTGGATATTGCTTATAAGGGGTTAGAAAAACGGAACAATGAAATCAACAAGCTGCAAAATGAGATCTTGCAGTTAAAATGCACTAATGAGAAGTTGAAGAACTCTCGCTTTGTGGTGGAACACTACGAATCTGTAGTGAGGAAAATGAATGGTCTAGGTCTTGGTACCAATGCCATTCCTCCACCAGTGAGCGGGAAGTTTGTCAATAGCTTAATAGACATTGATCTCACTTGTATAGATGAGTCCTCTGATAAGGATGATTCCCCTAAGAAGGATGAATCCTCAAGTACGGCTAACTCCATATCTAGTGAGGAGTTTGTTACTGCTTCTGAAGATGGGTCGGTTAACTCTTGCCCTGAAGGAGTAGTATCTGAGGAGTTGTTGACTGAACAGAAAGTCAAGAAAAACATTATCACTAATGGTGATAATTGCATTTTAACTGAACCTGATGTCATTGAATCAAATGATAAACTTAAGGTAATGTTTTATGGGGGGTATAAAAACCTTAACCAAGTAAAGAAAGAGGCTTTTTCAGCTCACTTTGGTCTTGGTTACAAAGAAAATTTGGAAAAATACTATACTCCCAAAAATCAAATTGCTAAGGTTCAGACTGCTGTTCAGAAACCAACTCCTCCTGCTCATAATGGAGAGTTTTCTAAGGCCAGATCCAATGAGCCTTACAAGAGAACTTATGTAGACAAGAGGAACTGTTTTCACTGTGGCTTGGTTGGTCACATTTTTGTGAACTGTCCTTCTAAGAACCAAGGGAAACGGCCTGTTGTTTCACAACCAGCTGTTATTCCCAGGTCGCCACCAGTGAAACCATCTCCCAAACATCCAAAGCAGAATGTGGTGAAACCACCAGTCCAACCAATGGCAAAGCCAAAGATCAAATATGAGGCCAAACCATCTGTGGCAAGAAAGGTAAAGCAACCTGCTGTACCTCGTGTATCTACATCTGGTAGTACACGTACTAGTGAGAAATCTGTGGCTAGACTATCTAAGCCACAGAGAAGAAGAAGGAATAAGAGGTTGAGAAAGCTGGAACAGCTGACTAAAGCTCAATCAGGTGAAGCTTCCACAAGTTCACCGGCTGTGGTTGAGCCAAAGTCTCCTGTTCTGGTTAAGAATCAAAAGAGATCCTGGAACAACAAAGTAAAAGGTTCTCAATCTACTGTTCCCAAATCCTCCAAAGATTCACCAATTTTGAACAGTCATTATGACTGTGAGTTGAAAGAAGTAGTTTATTTTGAGAAAGACGGACTACCCAAGACCACAATGGCTTGGGTCTCCAAATCTAACTAATTCTTTTTGTTACTCGTGCAGGGACGTCCAAAGGGTACTTTCTCTAACCGCTGGTATGTAGATAGTGGATGTTCCAGGCACATGACAGGAAACATGGCCCTGATTCAAGACGTTAAACCGTTCAGAGGCGGCTATGTGGCCTTTGCAGGAGAAAAAGACAGCAGCATCACGTGTCAAGGCGTGGTTTCAAACGGTTGTGTCAGCTTTGACAATGTAAACTTCTGCGAGCAGCTGAAGCATAACCTGTTGAGTGTCTCCCAAATGTGTGATAAGGAGTACTCGGTGATGTTTGACAAGTCAGAATGTCTGATTCTCAAACCTGGTTTTGAGGTTCCCGAAGACTGGATTCTGATGAGAGCACCAAGAACGAATGACACATATCAGATCGATATGAGCGTTGCAACAACCACCTCATCAGTTGCTACTTGTTTGCTTACAAAAGCGACAGAACTTGACTCTATCTTGTGGCATAGGAAACTCGGACATATTTCGTATCGTAAAATTAATCATCTTGTCCGAAACGGTTTGGTAACCGGATATCCTAAGCCGAGGTTTACCGTTGCAGATGACTGTATGCCTTGTAAAAAGGGCAAACAGCAAGGGAAGTCTCACAAGCCCAAGCTCCAAAAATCTATTGATACCCCTTTGGAGCTATTACACATGGATCTGTTTGGCCCCATAAGTATCAGGAGTAATGGAGGTAAGTCATTCTGTCTGGTTGTAACTGATGATTTCTCATGTTTTTCTTGGGTGCATTTTTTAGGTACTAAAGACGAGACTGCTGATATCCTTCAATACTTGATCCTGAGCATGGAATCTCTTTGCAAGCTGAAAGTTAGAAGGATAAGGAGCGACAACGGAACCGAGTTCAAGAATAATTTGATGGAGCTTTTCTGTCTCAAGAAAGGGATCCGTCACAAATTCAGCGCGCCGTACACGCCTCAGCAGAATGGAGTTGCTGAACGGAAGAACAGAACACTGATTGAGACTGCAAGGACTATGTTGTCGGATGCAAAGCTTCCTGTCACTTTCTGGGCAGAAGCAGTTAATACAGTGTGTCACGTCTTAAACAGAGTTCTGGTAGTGAAGAGGCACAACAAGACTTGTTACGAGTTGATCAACAATTGACTTCCCAATCTTGATTACCTAGTTCCTTTCGGTAGTCCTTGCTCCTTGTTGCTACAGTACAAAGACCGCCAGTCTAAGTTTCATGCAAAAGCGGTGGAAGGTATCTTCTTAGGATACGTTGCCAACTCGCCTTGCAAGAGAGTGTACAACATAGGAACTCGTACTGTCGAGGAATGGTTTGAAGTGGATTGTAGTAAACACAGCATTCCACCCGAACCAACAGGTCCAGCTTGGGGTTTCGATTATGATTCGCTATTCAGGTCATTCAATTTTCCTGATATATCTGCAGATGATGCTGCAAATGTCTATGAGTTATTGGGCGGCAGCGATGACTCCAGCTTCTCTACTCGTGCTATTGTACCGATTGTAACTCCTGATTCCAATGCTGCATCTGCATTTGGAACTCATGACAGTGATAACAGTGAAGATGTTCTTGTCGTTGGAGATGACGCTCCAGCTAATCCTAACACAACTGTAGGAAATGAAGCTCTAGCTGATCCAATTAACATTGAATCTTCTTCCTCCAGAACACAGGAAATGGGGGAGTTAAGCACGAATCTTGATCCAGAAATTCTGGAACCAATTGTACCTGAAAAGAGAGTGCATAGAAATCATCCAATTGACAACATTATTGGTTATCCTAATGCCGGCGTTCAGACTCGTCATCGAACCATCACTGAGAACACCAGTCTTTACACAGAGATACTTGTTACTGGTGTCATGGAAACATGTCTGCATGCTGCATTCGTGTCCCAGTTAGAGCCGAAGAATGTGAATGAGGCTCTTACTGACAACTGCTGGATTGAGGCGATGCAAGATGAACTGTCTCAATTCCAAAAGTTGCACGTGTGGGATTTGGTTGACTTGCCAAAAGGCTTTCAGCCAATTGGAACCAGATGGGTGTTCAAATGCAAGACGGATGATCGTCTGTTGTTGTGATGAACAAAGCAAGATTGGTTGTTCAGGGTTTTTATTAGCAAGAGGGCTTGGATTACACGGAAGTATATGCCCCAGTTGCTAGAATTGAAGCCATTCGACTGTTCTTGGCTTATGCCACATATGTCGGCTTCAAGGTCTATCAACTTCATGTTAAGAGTGCTTTCCTTTATGGTAAAGTTCATGATGAAGTCTATGTCACTCAGCCTCCCGGTTTTGAAGATCCGCATAATATCAATAAAGTGTATAAGCTCGACAAAGCACTTTATGGTCTTCATCAAGCACCGCAGGCATGGTATGAGACATTATCTAAGCATTTACTGTCTAATGGTTTCGACCGTGGACAGATTGACTCGACTCTCTTCATTAGGAAAGCAGGAGGTGACATTCTTCTTGTACAAGTATATGTCGACGACATCATTTTTGGGTCTACCAATGAAGGGATGTGTAGGGAATTCGAGCAGGTGATGAAGTCCAAATTTGAAATGAGTAATATGGGTGAATTGTTGTTCTTTCTGGGTCTGCAAGTCAGTCAAAGAGAGGATGGCATTTATCTACATCAAACTAAGTATGTGCAAGACATCTTATCAAAATACAAGATGAATGATAGCAGTACTTATGGTACACCTATCCGAGTCAATCATGGTTTGCATCCTGACAAAGATGGAAATGATGTAGACAGTAGATTGTACCATGGGATGATCGGATCACTTATGTATCTCACAGCTTCAAGACTCGATATAATGTTTGCTGTATGCTTGTGCTCAAGGTTTCAGTCTCAACCAAAGGAGTAGCATATGATAGCCGTGAAGAGAATTTTCACATACCTGAAAGGGAAACCCCGATTAGGTCTTTGGTACTCTAGGCAGCAGTCATTCGACTTCAAAGCCTACACTGATTCAGATTACGGCAGTTGTAACCTTGACAGAAAGTCAACTTCTGGTGGATGTCAATTCTTAGGAGACAGACTGGTCTCCTGGCAATGTAAGAAGCAGTCAACGGTTTCTGTCTCAACTTGTGAAGCAGAATACATTGCTGCAGCGAGCAGTTGTTCTCAGATACTGTGGATTCAGCAACAGTTGAGGGACTACGGCTTAAACTTCACTGGAACTCCTCTATTCATTGACAACAATGCCACCATGTCCATCACAAATAACCCGGTGAAACATTCCAAAACATATAGAGATTCGCCATCATTTCATTCGTGAATGTGTTGAAAAGCATTTAATTGAACTTGTAAAAGTTCACACGGATGACAATCTTGCTGACCTTTTCACAAAGGCATTTGATCGATCCCGTTTTGAGCATATTGTCAACTTGATAGGAATGTTCAATCCTGAGTGAAAACTAAGTTTTCTTAACTCAATTCAATACATGAAAGTTAAATTTTTAATTCTTTTAAATATTCTGTATAGTTCTTTTTGTCTTTAAAATATTTTACAAAAACCAAAAACAAAATAGAAAATAGAGAAAATTTCAAAGTTAACTTGAGAAAAGAGGAAATGATAGTACATCAGAAATGATCTGAACACCATAGACTACTCATATGGGAAATGATTGCGTCATGTTTACTTAATTGTTTAAATTATTATGTTGTTAATCTATTTATTTACAAGTAATTTGAATTGTCAGTAGGCTGTATGCGTCTTTGAATCACTAGTAGTATGGAAACTAAATCTAAATTACAACCGTGATTTGAACCCATGTTTGCAAGCGTGTGTGCGTAAAAGAATAGAAAAGATCATTATCAGATAAAGGATGTTAGATTTTGGCAATAACTTTCTTTTGAGATCAGTTTCGGATTATGTCGTTAGCACAATTAATGCGGTTCATCTCACTTCCCATACTCACAAGTATGCAAGGAGAGATTGAATCAAGACATGTCTCTACATTAACCGTTGAGCATGTATTCACCCTTGAATCACTCCTGATTCATTGAAATCAAATCCAGATAAAAGTTGTATCCCCATACCTGATAATCAAACACCATATCTATTATCCTAAATCATCATCCCGATATTCAAAGAAGAAAATCACATGAAACCAAGATAAATGAATCACTCGATTCTGAATCTTATGATTCCTGATAATCCTTATGGATTCTGCCTGATTTTTCCTGTGCTAATAGATGTAACTTCATTCTGAAAATCTAGAAAATCATTGGGAAAATCTTAGATGCCTTGAGATAGTGCAAGTTAGAATAACATATCAGTGGGGTACACGTTGTATATCTTATAATTAATACCTTAATACACAAGAACATGATACAAAGATGCGTATAGTTTCAAATCTTATAATATTGTCAACTTCAATTACTTGTTTATGTGCTTATTACGTATGAATAAAGAGTAATCCATGACATGATCCCATATTCTTTGATGTTTATTTTGTATCGTTTTTGCTAAAAGATAGCCTGATATGATCCTCTGCCCGTGTCTTTGATCAAAAATAGTTGGTGTGAATACTTGTATATATCTCTCTAGAAAAGAACAAAAAGATTTTAAGTTTATGCATTATTCAAGCTTAATCAGAAAAAGCAAAAAATATTTTATGTTTAACCATCATGAATTGTATTTGAAACCTCGTGATTGATTACATTTATCTTGTTCGTTATTTGATCTGAAAATCTTCATAAATCTGAGTTTCAAATTTGCGCACTTAAGGCTTGTGCGTACTTGTCAAGTTCGCACGAAACAAAACCTTGCGCACTTAGCAAGTACGCAAGAGTTAGTCTTGCGCACTTGTAAATGCGCAAGAGTTAAGTCATGCGTACTTGTAAGTACGCAAGAGTTTACTCGTGCGCGCTTAACAAGTACGCACGACCGATAAGTGAGGGGTATAAAAGTGACACTTAGAAAATTCTTTCAGTTTCAAGCTTTCAAACCGATCACCTTCCCTCTGCAAATTTAACTCAAAATCAAGTGTGTCTAAACCATTTTTTTTCGTCCCATCTATAGTTTCATCATCTCATTTCATCTCATTGGTGAGAATCTAGGCGATTTCCATCCATTACATCGTGACATTGGACCGATTCGGACTTAGAAATTTTTAGGTTAAATCCGAAATATTTTGGGTAAAATTGGGGTTGTTTGGGTAACTTATTGACATTTCTATGCTAATAGGGTTCTTAATCGACTCCGTATTCATCCATTTCGTCCTCGATTCTAGCCATCGGTGGAATTTTAATCGACAGTGGGATTGGGTGACGTTTTTAAGTTGAAATTGGTCTTGGTTTGGTAGTTACTGGTGTTAATAATGGTCCCATCCTCGATTCCGACCTATTGGCGACCTACTTGACCCGGTCTTTGAGCAATCTGTGATTTTCTTAAAAATTCTAAAATTTTTGCCAAGTGTTGTTCTTACGCACTTAGCAAGTACGCAAGAAGCAATTCCTGCGTACTTGTTAAGTACGCAAGAGGAAAAGCCTGCGCATTTGCTAAGTGCGCAGGACCAACACTTAGAAAAATTTTCAAGTCTGAAATTTTTGTTCATAATGTAACTACTATACCGTCTCATGTTTGTTCATCTTCAATAATATACGTTGTTCTGATTATGTTTTCTGTGTGTTTCTACAGACTATGGCTCAGGCATTCACTGATGAGTTCAACTTGTTTGCAAACACTCAACCTGAGTGGAAAGGGGCAGCTTTGCAGTATCGGCAAATCATTGACTTTTTGAACCGATCAAAAATAAGTTATGCAATCTCAGCTGACCCAACCATCTCAAGACCTTACTTAGAGCAATTCTGGGAGACGGCAGAGCACGACTGCATGGTATCCCCTAATGTCATAAGGGCTACCGTTGATGGTCGGGCTATTGCCTTCTCTGAGGATACAATAAGAAGGGTTCTGCAGTTCGGAGACCTCGCTACCGACCCGACATCCTATCCAGATTACTATGTGGATGGATGTTGGAGGCATATAATGGGATATGTCGGAGCGAGGGACTATGCATCTTACAAGAAGATGTGGGTTTTGGATCAATGGCGGTATTTTGCCCACATCATGATCGTGTGCATCTCGTCTAGAAAAGCAGGGAAAGATGCCATGGGTCATGACCTTGCAGCAGCCATGGTGGGCTTGTCTCTTAATAGGGGCTACAACTTCTCTCGCTACATCATCAAAGCAATCAATGATCAGATTAATACAGCAGAGAAGTTTAGGTTCCTATTGTACCCGAGGTTGTGCAACTTTTGATTGATGATGCATTGTCAAACCTACGTGCTATCAGGGAGAGATTGCAAGTAAATCGGGTGGACAAGAGAGTATTTGCTCAGTTTCTAAAGCCAGGCAGTGTAGATCCTACCCCTGTGCATACTGAACTCTTTGGCCACCTGCTTAATGAAGCATATGTCGCACCAGAAGATTGGAATTGGTATAGTCCCAATTCGGCACCAAAGATGAGTGATGATTCTGATGAACAACAAGAAGAAGAGAATGAAAGTGATAGAGGTGATGACGAAGGTGGTGATGGTGGTGCTGAGGAATCCGATTCAGAAGCAACAGAATCAGATTCTTCTGATTCCGATGACGCACCATCCCAGGCACACCCGAGGAGATTGGCACAGGTAACCCTGCCTGCGTCGTCTTCTAAAAAAAGTGACAAAGCTCGAGCAGCGAATATGAGCCGACCTCTGACTCTGACGCTGCTCTACAAAGACAAAGGCAAGAGAGTGCCAACAAGAAGAGGGCGATAGGCAAGAGGTTGCTATCCCCAGGGTTGTAGAGATCCCGACTATGCAGCAAGTACAACCTGCATCTGACAGTCCAGAGTCAGAATCTACCCCACCAGCACAGCAACTGTACAGAAGGAGGAGAAGGCCACTAGCACAAGATAATTTGGCAGTCACGGCAGTCACAGAGGAGATTCCTGTGACGGTGACCCTCCCTACTCCAACCGTCCAGGTGACGGTGACTACTCCACTTCTCACGGAGTCAGTCACCATCACCCCAACCATAACACCCACTCCCATCATTACATCCCCACACCCACCTCACACCACTGAGCCGTCAGGTCAACCCTTCAACTATGGTGATTTCTCACAAGGGTTTGACTTTGACACAATCTTCTCCTCCCCCCTCCATAATGCTGAAGCCTCATCATCTAGGCATTCTGATCCGTATGATGCAAGGATCAATGTCTTAGAAACCCAAGTTGTTGAACCGTTGAAGACCATTCAAAAGTCAAAGGAGGAGTCTGATGCTCAATAAGCACAGATTAATTCCCTGGCCGATGAAGTTAGGATTCTCCACAGCCAGAGAACAGGGACAAATGAGCAACTGAAGAATGTTATGGCACAGAACGAGTGTCACACCCCGGCCGGCGGCGGATTATACGCCGGGGCTGACACGGTTGTTCAAAAGCACATGATTGGCTATTAAATGCGATAATATTTATTATTCAATTTAAAGTATTCGTTACATGGGAAAAGGAAACGAAATGATCAAAACATAACGTATATTTAATTAACTAGGTCCATGTCCTATGTGTGCACGTTGAGTCCTTAAACCGGAGCACCTGAAACATGCGAGTAAAGGTCAACTACAAGTAGTTGGTGAGTAACATAGGTTTTGACTCCAACAAAAGTTAAGTAAAAATGTTTTGGAATTCAATATGTTCAAAGCATAACTAAGGCATAAATGTGAAAACATACAAGGTTCCAAGCGTACAATTCAATCCGTAGTAAATGAAAAAACTGGTAAGTACAATCCCACTGATTGTGTTTTGGAAAAATAGTATTATGGTACACACAAAACCCGCTAAGGTTTGTGTTAACTGGAATCGGATTCCCCTATAAATGATCATGTTAGGTACTACCTTAGGCCTGGGTAGCAGGTTAATGAATGTACTAGTATGAACACATGTAATGGTCACCAAGCAGTTTAAGACATAAAGCACGTAGTAAATAGCATGAGAACATTGGTATTGAATTTGGTAAGTAAAGTATGTAAACATGTTCCACCCCGAGTATTTGCAAATAATAGTAAAGAGAAAGGGGCTATGAAACTCACTTGAATCAAATTAGGAATGGTAGGAACCGGTAGATATGGGTAGGCCTCGTGAGGATTTCTCACACAAAACCTACATGTGTAAACGTATCTAGCTCAACGTATGTTTAATGGAATTCGGGAAGTTTTGATATCTTAGGGTTTCATAAGGTTTGGGGTTTGATATGGGATTGATATATATTTTTTTTGTAAGGAGTCATATGTCTATGACAATTATTAAAATAGTTTGTATGATTAATTAGGATTTACTAAATCTTTAAAAGTGTGTTTAGTAATAATAACGTATAGGATTTATTTAAGTAAAGATAATGAATAAACATGGACTAGTAAAAATTTATAGATAATAATTATTTAAATTTGAAGAGTCTTATAAAATAATTATTAACAATAATTATTTGGATGTTTATAAGTCTAAAAATAAATATTTAAGTAATTATTCGTACCGTAGTATTTATAGTTTTAAAGAATTTTAATGGTGTTACCACCTAATTAGAACATAAATAATTAAATTTATTTGACAATTTGTTTTCATAATTTATTCACGAATTAGAAAGGTTTTACAATATGTTTTGATGAAAACAAGATAAATAATTTTGTATTTTAAAATATTCGGTTTTTATAAACCTTTGAAATATCTTTATAGAATTTGTAGAATTTAATTTGGAATTTTAAACATAAGTTAAATGCTTAAAAATGAGTGAAAGAAATTAATTCAAAAAAAAGAAGGCTGCTGGGGCTCGAACCCGCGACCTCAGCCGGGCCACACACACACATGCAACACCATAACCATCAGACCAGGGCTTATGCCTTGGTCTAAAGGTGTCGCGCTTTAGTTTTTAATTAGTAACCCCGAACAGCCATCGTCCCCAAATCCAACCGAAACCCTAGCCCAAGAATTCGATCGATCCGGCTAATAGCCGAGCCTAATTTCATTGGGCTTTTGTTCCCTGGGTCAATACGGTTCGAATGATACCGGATTTACCTAAGTTGGTTACGTGGATCGTGAGATTGACTGAGTCAAACCGCGGCGTGTTCTTCGACTGGATTTGAGCTCCGGCGACGATTAGCGAAGGGATTCGAGGTTCGGTAAGTTTGATGTGGGTATCGTAGACGAATTTGACTCTCTATTTATAGATAATTCAGTCGGAAATGAATCGATCGAGTAAAGGCTCCTTAAAGAGGTTACGGTTAAAGTTATACCCACGATCTTGATCATAAACGAGCGATTAAACGTGAGGGAACGAATCGGTTCAGTGTCACGAACGTGTTGCCGGTTTTGGATTCGAATGATATCATCCCAATCGCGAGTTCACAAATTTGGTTTCAAAACCGGTGCGTAAGGAGGTTCGAACCAGAGATCAGTTGGGGAGGAAGGGATCTTCCGGGAATTGCAGAATAGACCCAGGACTTTCAAATGTTATCATCTCATGTGAAAAACTTAAATTCTTGGCTAAGTTAAGTTTCAAAAATTGCATTTCAAACCCTGACTTTTTATAAAACATAAAAATTTGTAAATTTATAAATCTTTATAAATTTAAATAGGTTAGTTAGTTATTAAAGTGTAATAGATTAATCTCCTTTTTCTTTTTTTTTTAATGGTTTTATACATTCTTATTTATTTGAAGGTAATTATTAAATAGTTAATGTCACCTTATTATAATTTGATATTTTTCCTTGTAATTTACATATGCATTTATAATGTGTATAATAAACATTTATATAATTGTTTTAAATAAACATTTATCATGATATTAAATGTATGGATATAAAAGAGATAATTTATAAAAATGAATAAATGTATTCATAAATTAAATAGGTTACAATGCCGGAAAAGTTAAGATAAGGTCGGAAATTCCTCGGGGATTACAACGAGCTGCTGATGAAAACCAATGAAATGATTCTAGGCCACAGAACTTCACCTAAGCTAAGGATGGATTTGCAGAGAAAAGAGCACGAAGCGATGGTCAAATTAGTTGAAGAACTGACCAAGAAGCTTGGTGCTCAGGGGGAGAAAGAAAAAGAGAAAGAGAAAGAGAAGGAGAAATAGAAAGAGCATAAATCCACTGGTGCTGAGCCTTGTCATCCAGTCGACTTGACTAAGGATTATGATATAGACAAGGATCCTGAAGCCGGTCCTAGTGGAGGTGAGCACCAAGCTTTGGCGATTGTGCCCATCTCTTCTGTTCCAATGGCTGAGGGGGAGTCTACTCAGCAAGAGGGTGGTGATACATCTGGTGGCGGTGGTGAGAAAGGGAAGTCAGTGGCTGAAGTACTTAAGGACTTATCAGATGATGAGATCCTATATCTAGAGCCTGACTACTCTAAAGAAGCACAGATCGATGCTCTCTTCAATCTAGAAGAAGGAGAGATCGACTCTGGTGATGACTGGAATGATGAAGATGAGGATGTGGTGATAGAGATTCCCAAGGGCGACGGGGAAGGAGAGTACGAGTTAGAGGATGGTGAGATCTTTGAAGTACCATCGCTCGAATCTCTGTTCGACACAGGCTCAGTTGACATGGCAAGTAATGTTGAAGCTACAACTGAAGCCTCCCCAGTCGACCCTACACCTGGGGACCCCGAGGCACCAAAAGATAAAGACATGCCTTCTGCATCATCTAAGGGTCCAGCTCCCGTGTGGCAAAAGACGTCCATCACAGACAAGCACGGAGCTACAGGTATGATCTTGGCTGTTAGGTTCGAGGAGGACAAGCAGTTGTTCGCCATCAAAAGATCTGGGGGGTTCAATACTTGAAACTAAACAGTGAGGCGTTCAACTCTTTGCCCAAGTACGACCTTGTGAACCTCGCAAACCGCGACCTATTGAGTCACTCGAGTCATGCAGTAGCAATGGGTTTGTGGGTAACACTACATCGAGAAGCAAGATCAGGGAAATTTGAATACTTCAAGCCTCAAGTGCCCAGAAGAGTCAAGGATAAGCACGCTGTACATCCTGTGACTAAGAAGCACATAAAGAGATTGGTATACAAGCCAGTGCAATGTGAAACTAAGATTCCCTTGAGCAAGTTATCTCAGGATATTCTTGGTGACATGTGGTACTGGTACGTAGATCCAAAAACGGGCGAGGCTGTGATCAGGGAAAGGTTCGTTCCGAGGGTGGGAACACAGTACCAAAAGAACTGATCAGAATCTTTGATGAAGTCGGCTTCATCAACTTTTCTGTGAAAGATCTGGAGGTACTAGCGGAACGCTACTGTGTCCACACAGACGAATGGACAAAGCTCCTTGCTTCTAAATATGACAATGTGATTAAGTTCTGCCTTGATTACAAGAAGAAGATAGAAGCTAAGGGACCAGTGCTGTGAAGACTGAAGATTGAAGACTGAAGACGATGAAGATCCCGAGCTGTTGTCGAGGGGGAGTTTGTTGATGCACTTTCCTGCGACAACACTGTGGATAGAGTCTTAGTTTGTATTTCTAATGTCTATAATTTGTCTTTGTATGTAAGAGTCGTTATGTAATAGTTTATCGAGTTGTATTTACTTTTACATAGTGTATGTTGCATTTCTTCTAAGTGTTTTGCGCACTTACGTGTGCGCAGGAGAAAGCTCCTGCGTACTTAGCAAGTACGCAGGAAGACCCATGCGTACTTGCAAAGTACGCAAGAGCATTTGGTCTTGCGCACTTGCTAAGTGCGCAGGCATCAGGTCTGTATAAATAGGTTTGGTTCACAGAGGTTAAGTACGCAGAACTCATATCTTTGACGAACTCAGTTTGTTAAGTACGCAATTTGTATTCTCTCTGTAACCGTCGAGTGTTTATAATAGAAAGAGCTTTTATTTTGACTCTCGTGTTGGTTTACTTTGTTTTAGTTAGACTCTCCGCCTAGTCACGGGTATTCCGCACCCGGTCCGACTAGTAGACCACTTGCATGCAACGATCCGACACACACGAAGGGACCTACAGCAGTCAAAAACGCGTTTTGAATTCATGGATTCTTTCCGGATTTAGCTTGGTTTGACTCATACGAGTCAAACTTGTTTGAATTCAAATTTGGCCGCAAAATTTAGTTAAATTGGTGTGTTAAAGGGACTGGAAAAATGATCGGGAATCCTCCAAGTATACAAGGCAGGTCCATTGCATTCGGGTTTGACTGAATCCAAGGCTAATTCGTAAGAAATTCGTTTCTGTTTGACTTTAAAAAGTCAAAGGGGATAGTTAAAGATTCAAATTATTAAATAGGATTGATTTTTAGGTGAAAGGGTTCAAAAACAATGAGAGAGGGTTCAAATGTAATAAACGGGGGTTCGAACTAGTTTATTTAACTAGAAATTATATATATATATATATATATATATATATTTAAAAATTTGATTTTTGTATCAAAACTATAAAACCATAATCTTTCCCTTTTTAAACTTTATAAAACTAACTATATTCAAAATCTAAGATATTAGTTATATATTTGCTAAACATATATTCTTATGAGGTTTAATTAATAAAATCCGATACATGAATATATTTGCATACATATATTTATAAATAAATAAACATATATATAGATACGCAAACATGTGTTTTAGAAATTTATATGTAACGCAAGGTTTAAAATAGAAATATAAAAAAAAGATTTATGGGACATAATGTGCCTGAACAATATACATGATTTAAATGTGCGTTATTATTGAAATAGTTAAAATCAAATATAGCCGGAATGTCATGGATGTTACAGTATCCCCACGTTGAGCGAATTTTGGATTCTCAATTCAGCTCAGGTCATCACATCAGACAAAGATGGTGGTGGTGGATTTGGTTTGAAGATGATTAAGGAGAAAATTGTTGAAACAGAATATGGACTCAAAGAAAATGAAAAGCATCACTTGAAATGAGGATGATGATGATTGATTAGCAAAACTTGTTTAAGATGTAATCTAATTTGTTCAGGAGTTGTCAGTGGATAAGAGATTTCACAAATATTGACCCCGTCAAATAACATAAAACTCTACGTGACACGAATAATGCTACTTCTGATAATATGACTGGAACACTTATATATAGGAAGTACCAGTGCCGTATCCATCATGCCCTTGTCATATCACATTAGTTTCGTTATTATATATCATGATATGTTTCATGTCATAACACGTGATAGAATTTGCTATGTTTTCCATGCGCTGATTTTTATAATTACGTGTGCACCCGTAATTATCCAAAGCGTCACATGGTCTATATAGTTCATCCCATTGTGTGTGTGGGTCAATAGGGGTAACACAAAATCACTTAATTCGTAACTATTGTTTTCACGTTTGTGTTGCTAACAAATAAATGTGTCCATAGATAGTAGAGTCAATCAGGTACTAAAGGGTAATAACGTGGCATAATTTAGGGTTCCATAGCTTCCTCGTGTTTGAACAAGAATACGTCAAACCCCGAGTAGCTTTCATGGATAAGATGAATAATCATGCCTTGTGTATGATGTACTTAATTAATTGCAACAATGTAAACAATCTAATTCCGTGTATAATGTAAGCGCTCAAGTTTCCATGTATGATCTAGTGTCATGTACATTGTAAACAAATATGTTTCATGTATTATGTGATCAGTGTAATATTATGTATATTGCAAACAACTAAGTTTCATGTATCATGTGATCGTGTATAATGTGTTCAATCATGTATCAAAAGAAGTTTCATGTATCATGTGATTATCCTAGTAGCATGCATATTGTAAACAACTAAGTTTTATGTATCATGTGAGTGTTCATTTGTAAGTTATTGGATCTCATGAGTAATGTAAACTATCAAATTTTGCAGGTAGTCGAGTGTTGTAGACAAGCGTGTTGTTTGGCGTTCATGTATAATGTGGGTAGTTAGGTTCTAGCTCTTTAAATCTAGTTGAGGTTTGTGGGGATGGTTAACGTATACGCGGTATGGATCGTTTTTTGAAGCGGCGAGTGAAAGGTAACGAGGAGGTTCTGAAAACACTCAGGGAAAAGTGTTTACAAATAATTGATCTTTGTTTGAAAATATGAAATTGTAAATTGTTCTTGATTGTAGATATATAAAGTAATGAAACTATTGGGTTAAATAATCTAAATAAATAGGCAATTTATAGGAAAAATCTTTTAATTTAAATTTTCAATCATTAGTAAGAGAATATTTTTAAGATGAATTATTGGCTTAAACAAGTAGTCGTATATTGATTTAGCCACGGTTTAGAAATAATTATTTCAATGAGGAAAATCATAATTAATTATCAATTTGAAATAATATTTTTATAACATAGGTTGTATTAAGTTCCCTTACACAGTGAAAATGTTTATGGAAAAATTTATGTTTCTGATACTCTCTAAAAGTTTGATAAACGCTTGGTTTGAAAATAACGAGGTTGTTTAAATCTAATAGGTTGGGTTGTTTATGAAGGAGATTGCCGGTAGTGTACTAAATCGTGTTGAATGAAGAAGGTGATACTTGAAGAATTTTGATGAAAATATGATGGGTGTAATTCACACTCAACGTGTCGAATCAATGAATAATAACTTTAGAGTTGGAATATATAAAATTGATTAAATGCTAAAATTGTTAAACATTACTCAAAACATAAGGAAATGGTTCTCAAACTGAAAATTTAAAGACAATAAATAAAAAAAAATTATGTTAACGTATCTTGTAGCTTTCCACTAGGAGGAAGATAATTCCCAAGACGAGCACCGCTATGGTCACTCGGGTAGCCAACCTGGCTTCAGCTTTAGCTGTCTCTGTGCGATGCTCCAGTATTTCTTTTTCAAGGATGGAGATTAATTCCTTTTGGTACCCTAATTGGTTTGCTAGGCTATCTATTCTTTGTCCTTGCAAGTCGTGCATTACCTCATGCTCCATCCTTTGCCTCTCAAACTCTGCGGTCCTCACATATTGGTGAATGTCATCTATTGGAATTCTCATAGCACTAGTGGGTGCCATGGTATGCCTTACCCAAGGGTTAGAATGATATGGGTCGGGCACCAGATACGGGTCTCTTAGTGGAGGTGGTAATTGAGCGTGTAGATGGGGTGTCTGATACTGGTTTCTGGGTGGGCGCGATCCAGGTGTTCGAAGTCTTGGACCAGTGTTCCTAATCCAATCTGCCCTTACATCAAACCTTGGTCTAGCAGCTGCGGGTGTTGGTGACCGAAACACGGGTGACCCAGTGTCTTCTTCCTAATCAGATTCTGCTCCGAGACGGTATACAGGGGTGGAAGGAGAGTAGGAGTGCATGTCTAGCTGGAAAACAATGAAAAGGTTGTAAGAGATAGTGAAATACTGAGTGTTAGATATAGGAGTTCTCGTAGGTTTTAGAGTTTGACTAGTCGTAAAACCGAGTCTTCACAATAGTATTTTAGAAGTACACTTGACCTATAAGCAATGCATCTCTGAGAAAGATTCCCAGGAAAGAGGGGTGGGTCATTAGGACACACTTAAGTACCCTGTCTTTCCTTAGCCAGAATCCCTCATGGGCCTACACAATCTTCCAGTCATCATGTATTAATAACACTATTGTTGGGGTCATGGTCATGATGAGAATTGTTGTGGACTGGGCTTTGAGGCCCGAAAGTGAGACTTATATATTGTAGTAGGCTTCTTCTTCTTGGAGGGTAAGTGGGCTTCTTGTTTATTATTAATGGGCGTTAGGCCCAATAGTTTAGATTTAGATCACAAGAGGTGGTGACATTATATGTGTGAGTTTAAAGGTGCATGAAAAGCTAAGTGTGTATAAGTGTGTTTTAAAACTTAGGATATCACTTAAATGAATCAAATAGATAGCATGAATATAGCATAACAATTATCAGGCAGTGTGACACATAAATTATTAATAATTGTATCAGGTAGTGTATTTACTCATGATATTATGTAGGAATATTCACATAAGTAGAAATCATGTAGCATGGCATTGTATGGGTGTCCTAAGGTTATAGTCTAGGTCAAAAGTGTCTAATAACTTAATTCCCTATAACCAAGGCTCTGATACCAATCTTTCACACCCCAACCGACGACGGAATACGTCGGGGCGGGACATGTAGGCGGTTCATAAGCTCAAGGTTGACTAAATTGTAATATATTAAATTCATTTCGAACAAAACAAACACAAACCAAGTACATAAACGAAATACACATTCTTCATTGTTTAAAATTAACTAAGTTCAAACTTAAGTGTAGCATGTCTTGATCAACTCACACGTTAGCACCTGAAACATGGATAAAATAAGGTCAACTAAAAAGTTGGTGAGTATACACAGGTTTGTACATGGATAGTATATATAGATGAGAATAAACAAATCCTTACATAACATGATAAAACAAGGCATTTATGGGGAGCAACTATTGTGTAACCAAAGTATAATCAAACCTTTGTAACTAGCATGCAAATTATGTTGTCGGTAACAATCACCCCATTCTGGGTGGGTTTGTCAGACTCAATAGATCTATCATTGTTAACCGTCGGCTTGAATAGTTAATGATTGCACATGAATTGCACACAAACAGTTAACACACCTAGTACTCAAACATAAAGCTCAAACTTGCACACATGAATGTAAAATGGATTTGTATTTGTGTAGTTTGTGTAAATGTAAATCATTGTATGTATAGTGTTCATGTTTCACCCCAAAAATATAAAAGTGTGAAAAGGGGCTATCTAATACTCACTTGTATCGATTGTGTAGATAACACGAGCAAAAGGTCGCACAAGTGATTTTGTAATCACATAATTAACCTAGAGTGAATTGTATGATCTTGAATTAGTTAACATGCACAAAGTGTAAAGTAGAGTCTAGGGTTTCAACGAGATTGAGTGTAGGTGCTTGTACAAAGGGTTTGGGTTATTTCATGTAAAGGATGTATGTAAGTTGGTGTTTGTTTATGAATAAAAGTCTAAATGTTAAATGTGATAGTAAGGTATATTTGACTTAAAGAAAATAATGATTGTTTTAGGGTTTTGGTAAATAGTTTAAACAAATAAATTATTTTATTTTTTTAATATTATAAAAATGTGTAATAAAAGGAGTGTAAATATATATATATATATATATATATATTAGTTTATATATTCAAGAAATTATCTTAAAATAATTTAACCCTAAATGAATTATTATTGTAAAAAGATAATAATTAATAAATAAATTTTTTATTTATTTATTTATAAAATGATATGTTCTTTTAAAGTATGAAAAATGTGAATATAGGTGTAAATACATATTTAGAAAGGTTTTATTTGTTTAATTAGGTTTTAAACCCTAATATTACAAGTTAATAGAATTTGTTTTATGATAATGCGTTTTATGAGAATCTTGCCATAATTCTTATAAAAATTAGGTATCGAAATATTTTGTTTAATAATTACATTTAAAATAATCTTTTAAATGATTTTTATAAAAGTTAGATTTTAAACAATTTAATTTGTAAAATAGTTATTTTATGAAATCAAATTGCAAACTTTTATTTTAATTGGTCCTAAATGATGTTGGGTTTATAAAAAATAATTTTTATAACATTTCTAAAGCATAAAAACAATTTTTTTTTAAATAAGCAGGCCACCCGGTTCGAACCCGAGTGATTCCTGTGCGGGTCTAGCGTGTTATCGGTGGACCAGGGACTGATCCTTGATACATAATCGTTTCTACTGAATGTTAAACAAAAGGGGGCAAAGGGTCGGGTTCTGGTATCAGAAAACACGTAAAAAGACTTGTTGGATGTGGGTTTCGAACCCAAACCACCTAGTCCAGCGGTGCATTGACTTAACCGGTTGGGCTAGCTGGTTTCGCTGGTTAAGTATGAAACCTAGAAGGCTAAATATGCAAATTAAAACCAAAACAAATCCCTAATTGAATCCCATATGAACAAGCTTCGATCTTCATCGCAATTGCGCTCGATGCCCTCTGTCGTATAAAATTGACAGAGGGCTATTGATCACCATAGGATTACGAAGCCAAGGGTACAGGACTTACTCGATGAGATGTAGTATCGAGGGTTCACGACTAGAGAGACAGGGATGACTTTCTTCATGCTCGACCGGGCCACAGAGATGAAATGAGACGCGATTAAAGGTTCCGAGAGTTTGTAATGGTGATTGCGCATGTGTGTGGCTACATTGATTCGTCCAATTCCATTGTGTATGCATGATTCAATTAAGAGTTTGAATGTGATAGATGTCGAATAAATTACGTGTCAATTCGATTGATTGGGAGTGTATTGAGTCATGTTTATGGTCTGGGTTCATGCACAATTAACCCACACATGATTTGCTGTAAAAAACGTGTTTTGAATTCATGGATTCTTTCCTGATTTAGCTTGGTTTGACTCATACGAGTCAAACTTGCTTGAATTCGAATTCGGCCGCAAAATTTAGTTAAATTGGTGTGTTAAAGGGACTGGAAAACTGATCGGGAATCCTCTAAGTATACAAAGCAGGTCCATTGCATTCGGGTTTGACTGAATCCAAGGCTAATTCGTAAGAAATTCGTTTCTGTTTGACTTTAAAAAGTCAAAGGGGATGGTTAAAGATTCAAATTATTAAATTGGATCGATTTTTAGGTGAAAGTGATCAAATGCATGGGTTATGGATGGTTCAAAACAATGAGAGAGGTTTCAAATGTAATAAATGGGGGTTTGAACTAGTTTATTTAACTAGAAATTATATATATATATATATATATATATTTATAAATTTGATTTTTGTATCAAAACTATAAAACCATAATCTTTCCCTTTTTAAACTTTATAAAACTAACTATATTCAAAATCTAAGATGTTAGTTATATATTTGCTAAACAAATATTCTTATGAGGTTTAATTAATAAAATCCGATACATGAATATATTTGCATACATATATTTATAAATAAATAAACATATATATAGATACGCAAACATGTGTTTTAGAAATTTATATGTAACGCAAGGTTTAAAATAGAAATATAAAAAAAAAGATTTATGGGACAAAATGTGCTTGAACAATATACGTGATTTAAATGTGCGTTATTATTGAAATAGTTATAATCAAATATAGCCGGAATGTCATGTATGTTACAGCACCCCCGAGACGTTACCGGGCTGCAACGTCAGTTGGCACCTTCGGTACCTGCTTTGATTACAAAGTTTGGTTATGTGCAGCGGGATAGTGATTTTTAACAAAAGGATCTTTTATATCATTTCTCAACCTCAAGGGTTGGTTTTGTAAATACTAGAATCTCATCATGTAGACACGAGATTTCTTTATTTAAATACCTGGGTATAAAACCCGATCGTTTTGTACATTTGATTTTTTGAAATCAAAAACCCTGACCCAATTCAGTAAAGTCTATAAGGAGGTATTCTGCCTAGGGAGTCGTAATCCTTTGGGCACCTTAACCTTGTCTTTCACAGGTTCTTTCATGTGCATCACACAAACATGTATATCATATTTTTGCATTGCACCAGGTCTAGGTGTGTCGCCTGACCCGGCTTAAGCAACAAAACTGATTCCGGGACTTAGGCCGTAGCCGGTCTAGGTATGCTGAGGTTATATCATTCTTTTCCTAAAAGCATTTGAAAATGAACATCATATATGTCCTGGTGAATACTTCATGACCTCAAAACATTTCATAAGCATGGCAAAATAGTTAAATTAAATAGTTCAACACTTTCGTCATTTGGAATCTAGCGAAAGCTTTGCTTCTTTCCATTTTTACATCCTTGTAGACATTGGTCACGTACTCAAGGGTTTCGTGGCTCCTTAGGCACATAAGCGTGTACCCGACACACATACCAACCCCGCCCGGCCCTAACTGGAACCGAGGTGAGTATAAAGACTTGATCAAACTTTACGTACACTTCTTGGGTAGTACATCCTAGGGGTTTATTTCAAACCCCTTACCGAGATTATATGAGTAAGTATTTAGTTCTTGTGTTTTGCACTTTTGTAAAACATATCATTTTGGTTTGTTGCATGATGATTGCCTATAACACAAGCACGTCTTATAAAATGTTTTTGAAAGACTCTTGTTCACCATGTGAACGAGTGTTTATGATATGGACAAGTAATTCACCTTGGTTTAGAAGTTGTATAATTGAAAGATAATAACTTAGTGCTACACGGCTCTTAGGATCAGCTCTTAGGGCTCTAGCACTTTGACTAGCATTTCTATGCATTGCTTAGGTTGCTTCGTCTCTTAAACGCTTGATCCCATTAAATAAACGAATGCTGGTCAAACCGGGAGGAGTGGCTCGGGAGTCGGGACAGCTTGAAGGCTCGGGGAAGGTTCGAGAGCAGAGGAGACTCGAGAGTGTGATGTGGCTTGGTGTGAAAATGACGAGCAAATGCTCTTCTATTAATAGGCCTGAAACGACCCCGTAGCGGACCGCTAGCCAGGTCACTAGCGGTCCGCTAACGCCCATCTTTGCCCGCATGCACGCCACATGGCGGCCATGCAACACAGAAGCGACACACGTCCGTAGCGGACCGTGTGGGTTAGCTGTAGCGGTCCGCCACCGACAACGCGTCATTAGGGTTGGCGCATGCCCTACACGTGTCTGCTGCGGAGGGTGTCTACGGATACGCATAGCGGACCGTTATCCAGATGATGGCGGTCCTCCATACATCACTCTTCCATAGCGGATCGTTAGCTAGGCAGTTGGCGGTCCGCTATCCCTTTAGTGGTCAGATTCTTTGATTCCATAGCGGTCCGTTATCAAGTAGATAACTGTCCGTTATCCATAAAAAGTCAGAATTCGTAATTTTATTTTCTATCTTTCAGATTTTCGATAGTTCTGTTCAATTCATAAAAATGTTGCGGGCAATATTGAGGTTGTATATTGGCAGGTGTTACATCATCCCTAACTTTATCGAAATCTCGTCCTCGAGATTATCATTCGAATAAGTGCGGGTATTTCTTTTTCATTTCTGATTCCAGTTCCCACGTGTACTCAGGTCCACGTCTGGAATTCCTTTTTACTTTGACTATCACAAGTCTTTTCTGTTTCAATTTCTTTTCATGTCGGTCCTCAATTTGCAACGGTTGTTCCACAAACTTAATCCTTTCATTCACTACTACATTTTGTAGTGGCATAGCTAAAGTTTCATATGCTAAACACTTATGTAGGTTGGAGACATGGAATACGTCATGTTCCCCATTCATCTCTATTGGCAATTCTAACCGATATGCCACCAGTCCAATTCGTTCCAAACCCTTAAAGGGTCCTACGAACCTAGGACTTAACTTCCCTTTTGTTCTGAATCGTACCACACCTTTCCAGAGTGAGACTTTAAGTAGAACATTGTGTCCAATGTTAAACTCTAACGGACTTCGCCTTTTGTCGGGGTAACTTTTCTAGCGATCACGAGCCGTTTTCAATCTTTCCCTGATTTGTATTATCTTATCAGTGGTCTCCTGGACTATCTCAGGTCCTGATAACTGGTTTTCTCCTATTTCAGCCCAACACAAGGGAGTCCTGCATTTTCTGCCATATAAGGCTTCAAATGGTGCAGCTTATATACTCGTGTGGTAGCTGTTATCGTAAGGGAATTCAATCAGAGGTAAGTGGTCGTCCCAACTTCCTCCGAGATCTATGACACAAGCTCATAATATGTTCCAAGGTTTGGATTGTTTTTTCGCTCTGCCCCTCCGTTTAAGGATGGTGTGCAATGCTATGGTTTAAACGAGTTCCGAGAGCTTTTTGGAAGCTCTACCAGAATCGAGACATGAATTGACTATCTCTATCTGACACACTGGATTACGGTACTCTGTGTAAGGATACTATCTTGTTTACGTATAGTTGTTCCAACTTATCCATACTGAAAGTTTCTTTCATTGGTAGGAAATGTGCAGATTTGGTTAGGCGATCAACGATAACCCATATCGTGTCATTCCTTCGACTTGTTCGGGGAAGTTTAGTGATGAAATCCATAGTAATCATCTCCCATTTCCATACCGGTAATTCTAACCGTTGTAACATCCCAGATGGCTTTTGGTGTTCAGCTTTAACCTTTGAGCATGTTAGACATTTGGCCATATACTTGGCTATGTGTCTTTTCATGCCGATCCACCAATATTCTGGTTTCAGATTCTTGTACGTCTTGTCAACACCAGGGTGCATTGTGTACTTGGACTTATGGGCTTTTTTGAGAATCTCTTCTTACATATTTCCATAGATTGGAACCCAAATTCGTTTGTTCATCTTTAGGATGTTGTCAATTCCTTTGATGAGTTGTTTAGTCATTCCTCCCAAACCTTCATGATCGAGATTTGCTTCTTTCAATTCCAACTTTTGCGCTTCCTTTATTTGAGAGGTAAGATTGACTTGGAGATTGAGTCTTAGGGTACGAACTAGTTTTGATTTTTCCCTTTCTTTTATACTTATGGCGTCGGCTTCAACGTTAGTCTTGCCTTCGTGAGAGCATATCTCACAGTCATAGTCGCTTAGGATTTCCATCAATCGCCTTTGTCTCATGTTCAGTTCCTTCTGACAGAAGACATACTTTAAACTCTTGTGGTCCGTGAAGACCGTGAACTTGACTCCATAGAGGTAGTGTCTCCATAATTTCAGCACGAAGATTATGGCATCTAACTCTAGGTCATGAGTCGTATAGTTCTTTTCGTGAGTTTTGAGTTGGCGAGACGCATAAGCTATGACTTTGTTTCCTTGCATCAATACACATCCTAGACCAGTGTGTGATGCATCGCAGAAAACTATAAAACCTTCGTTGCGTTCGGGCAGTTATAGAATTGGTGCTTGAGTTAAAATCTGCTTTAGCGTTTCAAACGCTTTTTCCTGCTTCAGACCCCATTCATATTTGATTGCCTTCCGGGTCAATGCAGTTAGAGGAACGGCAATCCTTGAGAAGTCCTTAATAAACCTTCGGTAATATCCCACCAAACCGAGAAATCTTCTCACTTCGGTCAGTGTTTTTGGAACTTCCCAGTTAGATATAGCCTCAATCTTATCTGGATCTACTTGAATTCCTCTTTCATTTATGACGTGACCCAGGAATTGTATTTTTGACAACTAAAACTCACATTTTGAGAATTTTGCGTAGAGTTTCTTATTACCCAATAATTCAAGTATCGTCGTTAGATTGTCAGCATGATCTTCCTTATTTTTGTAGTAAATAAGTATATCATCGATGAATACGATTACGAATTTATCCAAGTGAGTTTTGCAGATTCGGTCATCATGTCCATAAATGCCGCAGGAGCATTTGTAAGTCCGAATGGCGTAACCGTGAACTCAAAACGACTGTATCTAGTTCTGAATGCAGTCTTAGATATGTCATTTTCTTGGACTTTCAATTGATGATAGCCTGATCGCAGGTCTATTTTGGAGAAGCATCTTGCTCCTTGGAGCTGATCAAACAGATCGTCGATTCTTGGAAGTGGATACTGTTTCTTGATCGTAACTTTATTCAATTCTCTATAATCTATACACATCCTCATCGATCCGTCTTTCTTCTTTACAAAGAGTACCGGAGCTCCCCATGGTGAAGAACTTGGTCTTATAAAACCTTTCTGTAATAACTCATGAAGTTGTTTCTTTAATTCTGCCATCTCGGTAGGAGCTAATCTGTACGGGGCTTTGGCTATCAGAGCCGTGCCTGGTACCCGATTTATTTGAAACTCCACTTCTCGATCAGGCGGTGCTCCAGGTAGCTCTTAAGGAAAAATGTCAGGATACTCGGAGATGCTCAGTGCATCCTTTAGTACCCGCTTAGGGTTACTAGCGGTTAGAGAAATTAGGTATGCGAGGCATCCCTTTCGAAGGTATTTCATTACTTTCATCATGAAGATCATACCAACAGGGTTGGTTGATTCGTCTCCTTTTATTGTTATCATTTCTCCTGATGGCGTACGTAGCTTAGTGGCCTTTTGGTTGAACATGATATGGACATGGGTAGTTGCTAACCAATCCATTCAAAGAACTACGTTAAACCTTGCCAATTCCATTGGCAAGAGTTGTACAGGTATGACGTGTCCGAATAATGTAATTGAATAGCCATTCAGAGATCTGGAGACTTGGATCAGGTCTCTGTTTGCTGTTTTGACTTGGCAAGATTTGTCTAACTTAGCTAAGGGCTTATTAAATAGTTTGCAAAATTTATGATCTATGAAACTTTGGGTCGCCCTAGAGTCAAATAGCACTTTAGCATAAGCATTATTGACAAGAAAAGTACCGTATATGACATCAGTCATTTTGTCAGCTTCTTTCGCATTAAAATGGAATGCTCGGGCGTTCTTTTTGCTCGGCGGTAGGTTTGGTACCATCACCGGTAGTTTTTGGTTTTGTGCACTCTCTTTTGAAGTGCCCTGTTTCCCCATAAATGTAACATGTGATACCCTTCCTTAGCGGGCATTGGTCCGTGTAATAACCAGTGCTTTTGCAGTCAAGACATGTTATTGGGGTATAATGTTGGCATTTCCCTCGATGCTTCTTCTCTCAGGTTTTGCCTAGTGGAAAACTGGATTTTCCCACCTTCTGGGGAAAGGGTCGATTGTTCCTCCTATGGTCAGGTTTGGTTATTTCCTTCTTGGTTTCTTCCAATGTTCAGACCATTATGTCCGTCAATTGGGCACCCAGATCCATAGCATCATCAATGGTTTTGAAACCTTTACCATATTGCGGATCTCACTGACCAGTCCATAGATATATCTCTTGATGATATTTGATTCAGGAGTGGCCAGATGTGGCACTAGTCGTGCGTATTCTAGCAGTTTGGTCATGTAGTCCTGATGGTTATAGCCAACCATCCTTAAAGGAATTTTTTGTTTAATTTGCTCAACTTCATTGATAGGATAGAACTTTCTCTTGACCCGGTCTTTGAATGAGTCCTAACTCATCCCGTATGCTCTTTCCCTTCCCTAGGCGGATACTAGGGCGTTCCACCACTCAAGAGCAAAGTTCTTGAAGAGGTTAGAGGAGCAGAGGACCTTGTCCTCTTCGACACAAGAGTGATTCTGTTTTCTCTATCCACCAGAGTGTAGCTACTCCGCCTTCCTTCCCAAGGAAGTCATATGGTTTACAAGCCTGGAAAGTTTTATATGATCAATGATATGTCCTAAATTATACATGTTTTGCATACATAATAATCCCCATATTATGGTACTAATTGATTAATAACCTTGCAATTGATACTTAAAACGTTTATGTTTCGTAATTGCAGATTATTCGGTGTCCTGAAGTAAACAAAGCTAAAACCAGTCAAAAACATCAAGAAATCAAGCTTTCGGAAGACCAAACCCGAGCTTTAACCTCCAAGAAGTCAACACAGGTGAAAGGAAGTAAACAAGCAGCTAAAAGACAAGCCTGGGAAGCTGAAAAGGCATTTCATGGTCGTGCAATGCCATGCATGGCCGTGCATTCCTAGTCTTGCTCCCCAAGGCTCTAGTACACTGTCACTTGTACCTTGTTTGATTCCTGAGATGTTTGCATGCCCGTGCAGTCCAATGCACGACCGTGCATTGCTCATTTTGAGGCCTATAAATAGGTGGCTTGAGTTCTTCATTTGAGCATCCCATACACACCTAACCAGAGCTAAAGAAAGTCCGTTTCTGTAGTCTAGAGTAGAGAGGCTCCTCCTCTTTGTCCGTAATAGGGGAGCCTATGAAACACAGCGTTACGCTAGTTAGTATGGCCATTCGTGGCTAAACTTCTTGTATTGCTAGGGTGAAGATGATGTTTGGTGCATGTTAATGTTTGACGTATTAATCTAGTGGTATGTTTATGTATTTAATTATTCATCCTTAAAACCACCATTTGCTGGGCTTTTATTACTGTCTAAATCCGTCTTTATATTTATGAGTGTTCTAGATTTTAAAGTGTAGGATCGTAAAACCTTTTTAATCAAACTTCCTTTGAAGCTTGTACATCTTTATACAAGCAGAGATTGATAAGCCAAGGCTTGCTCATCATTATTAAGGTCGTACATCCTTATACGAACTTATTATGCGACAAAGAATTGGTGAACTCATGTTTAGAACGGTACGTCTTTATACTCGGTCCCATTATTACACCACCTCCCGGTGAAAAAAGTATAATCACCTCTTTAACTTTAATACAAAACATTTACGTTCGATGTCTTAAACCAACCCGGAGATAACCATTCGAAGGGTTGAGGGTAACTGTTGTCCCTAACAAGAGGCACTACTATTTTAGTTTAAATATTTTAATTCGTGAATCAAATGCCGTGAGGACGAGACTCTAGCGGTGACCCGGGTCACAAGATTGTAGTAGTCATATCACTAGATTAGTCAACTTAACATTATTACGTACCAAGCTGATTCGAAGCCCGAAGCAATACTCTTCGTGACCTGATCATTTCCGAGATATTTACTTTCTTGTTGTTTACTATTCTACTAGTTACATTCCTGTTACACACATCACGTACGTTTTTATTTTTCCGTTATTTACTTTTCTGTCATTTACTATTTTGCTTCACAAGCACACAAAACCCACTCACTAATTGATCCGGCTAAACGATAACAAAAGTTGAGTACTGGAACTCGGCCATGTCCATTGGTTCGATACTTGGTTCTTACCTAAACTATATTACGCTGCGATAGGTACACTTGTCTATTGTGTGTGTTTTTAAGTTATTATTATTTTATAAATTTAAAACCTGATCTCGTAAAACCATCAAAAAAATATATTATATTTTTATATATTAAAAAGGACACGTCAAGCAACCCATGTGTCTACCCTTCTTGTAACGTGGTCTGTAGCTGTCTGCAGAACTGTCACTAGAGGAATAGGGTTCTCTTTGTTTTAGAACTTTGGTGGGTAGGATTTTTCGAATGTTCCTTTCTCACAGAAATAGTGTGATTTGATTCGTTATGCTCAGAGTTATGAAGCGTTTGCTCCTTCTCTTTTCCCTTGGTTTTGTCCTCGGCTTTGGCAGCCTGGGCCTTTTCAAATGCCTCTATCATTGTTGGAATTGCATCCTCAAATACTTTGTTTATCATTTTCTGTATTTCTGCAGCTTGAGCTTCTTTTTCTAATGCCTTATTGGCTTGTTTGTTTCGTTCACGCGTATTTGTGGATGGTCCAGTTCTTATCGACATTCTAGACAAAAGACATAATAATTATTAGGATTTGAAGACATATTTTTAGAAAGTACAAGATTTTATTAATTCAAAGCTTTAAATACAATACATTAGATGAAAATAACATAGATAAGACATATTCTAACGACCCCTAGCTCTAATCAACGCTTGTTGTAGAGCGGCGATCTTGGCGTCTTTTTTAGCTTCAATCCTCTCTAGTTCAGCTATACGGGCTTGCATAGCGGCAATCCTTTCTTCTCCCAGGGTTTCTTCATTAATCCGGGGAGTATGGATAGGAGTAGGATTAGTGGAATGGTAAGTTCCGTAGGATCTGTTAGAGTCAGCCCTTTCCTCACCTTCCAACGTATAGTGGTGTTCGTAAGGGATTTCGGGTAGTCTCTCTTGGTAGCTATAATTATTCATGTAGGTTTGGTTATAACTTTCGAGTTTTGGAGCGGCGTAATAGCTCATTGGGGTTTCATAGAAATATTTGGATGTTTCTATTTCCCTAGATTTTGAAATGTTCTGCTAGTGTATTCGGAATTGGTTACTGAATAGGATTCAGTTGAAATTGTGTTTCGTTCGTTATTTCCAGGTGGAGTGTATTTACGAGCAAAACTAGGCCCTTTGCCTTTCCCTGCCATTTTATGAAAGAAAATACTTTTTGTTAAATGACATAATTGGAAATTACAATACTTTATTGACAATACATAAAAATAGAAATAACGGAAAATGATGGGAAGTCTATTTCTTCATCATATCCTTGGCTTCTTTCATTAATCCCTTGCTTTGGCTCCAAATTCTTTTAGCAAAGGATTTGTGCTCCTTCTCTTTCTTTGCTAACTTCTTGTTATATTTTGACAGATCGTTCTGAGTTTCTGCCAATTCTCCCCTAGTTAAGATAAGTTCTTTTCTTAACCTGATCGGTTTCGTGAAGCGACCGATCGAGGCATTCGATTGGAGATCCTGGCAAGGAAGCAAGATATCTATATTTTGGTGGAGGATCTATTAGTCCTAAGACTATGTCGCTATAGACATTATCGTAGGCGGGAGTAGGTTTGTGTTTTAAGGTAGCTCGTGTACTGTAGTCCTCGGGTATGGCGTTAGGATCATCAAATGTGGCTTCAAATTCAGCCATTGGATGATACACATCCTAGATGTAAGGATCCGTAAACTGTGGATGATTTATGTAATCGATATATGATCCAGAGCTTGCTTCTTGGTTCATTGAGCTGGGGTTGGCATAATTCCCATCAGTGTCCGAGTTATTACTCATATACGGACCTGACACAATTGGGTAATTTAGGAAATCGGCAAACGGTTCATAACTAGCCGATTGCGGCGAGTAAGCTTCTACTGGAGGTAAAGGAAGGAATCCTTCGGATTCGGAACTTTCGTAGTTCTCCAGATTTTTATAGATTTCCTCTAAACTAGCTCCCGTGATGGAAAGCTTCTCGATAGGTTCCCTTACTCTCATTCGAGGCTAGTGACCTGTAGGTCCCACCGGGGTGACAGATCTCCAGATGCGCGCTATGACACGATGATAACGTACGGAATCCATGCTCTACGTGCGACGTGTAAAGCAATCAACAACACAAAGTAAATAATCCTCTTTGTATTTCCACCAAAACTGTTACAGACTCAAGCTCATGTTCTTGCACTTCTACTCTTCTCTAACTCTAAATCTGACATGTAAACACCTATTTATATGGAAACACAAAGACCAGGCGAACTTAACAACTTCGCCCCTCAAGATGCTTAGGCGAACTTGACAAGTTCGCCTATCAAGTTCGCTCTAAGATCCTTAGGCGAACTTAACAGATTCGCTAACTTACAACACAGAATTTTAGTGATAGTTACAAAACATGTCCTAACAAACTCCCGCTTAACTATTACTAACAATTCTAACAAATTACAAGCCAAAGACTCTAAGACTAAGTCACGGAATCTTCAAGCTTGTTGTCACCAGAATATGCTCCAACAGACTCCCCCTTGACAACAGCTTCAGAAGAATGTCATCAGTCTTCAAAATCATCAAACAGATTATAGTCTTTATCTTGTTCATCTCCACACTCTCTCTTTCTAGAAGAAAAACTTGGGAGAAGGACCCCTTTTCAACTCCTGTCTGCAATTTTCAGTTGGAAAAGTAAAATATTTTTGATTTTTCAAACAAATAATCGCAAAATCTTTTTGGTTTTTATCTGTACAAACTGAAATGTAAAATACGAAATCACATCTTTTTGGTCGAACATCACGAGTAAGAAGATCATATCATCATATCTGATGAATCAAACACACATATAGGATATAAAATCCCTAACAATTCTATTGGTAACCTATGAACTTTTGTCAAGACTTGACCAAACAAACCAATATCTTTCAAGATTATTAAACTATATATTTTTCAAGACTTTCATATTGTATGTTATGATACGCGATAAACATTCAAATAAAACAGGATCATGCTATGACACACAAATTTAAAGTGTCAATATTATAAGATTTGAAACTAAAAGCATCTTCTTCCCACGTTGTTGTGAGTTAAGGTACCATTTAAGTATGAAATACAACATGTACCCCACTATTATGCCAACGAATATTAATTGCAACTATCTCAAGACATACAAGATTTTACTAAAGATTATCCTAATTTTCAGAATGAGGAGACACCACTTAGCACATGAATAGCAGAGTCCAAATTGGATTTTATATGAATCAATGAGATTCAGAAATGAACGATTCAATGTCTTGGCTTATATATGTGGAATCATAAGTTCGGGTACGTGGATCCAACTGTTATCTGGATTATGAATTCAGTGGAATCAGTAAAGATAGAATATTAATATGATCCAAGGGTAATATATGTTTGATAGATGATGTCAGGTACATATCTTGGTTAAACTTCAAATTACATGCTTTTCAGGACATGGGCAATGAAGCAAACCGAATAAATTGTGCTAAGGACATAACCCGAAACTGGTCTCATAGGACAATCTTTAATAAAAGCTAATATTATTTGTCTGATAGTATAACTGCAACACACACACCCAGGCATAAAATGGGTTCAAATCACAGTTGTACCATATGCAATTATGTTTTCACACTACTAATGGTTCAAACATGCTTTTAGCCTATTAACAATTCAAATTATATGCATACACAACACTATCATTTATTATTTGTGCATTCTCTGAACTTTAGATCAAAAACATATATAATTCAGATATATTGAATGAACAAAAACTACCAGTAGTCAATCTAAGGTCATGTGTGAAAGATTATCTACTGATGTATTATTATTTCTTCTCTAACCTCAAATGATGTCAATTTTATCTTTTTCAATTTTTTTTGGATTTTTCAAAACTTTTTGAAAGAAAATAAAATTTCCATGAAAATATTTTAAGAAAAATTTTACTTGGTTATTAGGATAAATCATTTCAATCAATTAAACAAAAACTCAAACCAGTGTAATTGAATGTCTTTGCCTTTGTCACCAACACAATACTGTACTCCCCCTATCCTGTAGACTCCCCCTCAACTAGTCACATGGTTGCATCAACGAATTTATGCTCACCATCGTCATCCTAAGTATCAGGTTATCTTTCGGACATGGTCAAACTCTTTCCAAACCAACATTGTGTGGGACAATATCTCCCCCCGAGCATCAAGTCGTTGAGTCAAATGGATTTACCATTTATCTAACAACTCTGTGATCCTGTAGATGCCATTTCCCGTCATGTGCTATGAGCAACCACTATTAACGAACCAAATGGTATTAATAATCTCTCTTGGTTATTCCTTCACATTCAATAAGAAGCATTAATTTTAAAGTGAGACCCAAGCCATGGTGGTCCTGGGTCGTCCATCTGTATCAAAATAAATTGCTTCACACAATTCACAGTCGAATCTCTCATCAATTTTTGGAGATTGCTCCGACGAATCCGAAACAGAAACTTTAGATTTCCAAACACTCTTCTGTTCATTAAGTTCTTTCTTCTTAAAATGTGAAGTGTTTGAACATTCTGGTTCATTTAAAACATGTTTAGATTATGAAACCTCTTGTTGTTCTAAAATTTTTCTCAATCTTCTGTTTCTCCTCCGTCGCTGAGGTCTAGAGAGCCTAACCTCAGATTGTGAATTACCCTTTGGTACAGCACTCGGTTTAACCACATTTGGTTTAACCTTAGCAGGTTTTACCACAAGTTTTACTTCATGCTTCATCTTCTCAGGAATTTCATGTCGCTTCCCCTTATTCTTTTAAGGACAAGTAATCAGAATATATGACCCACTTCATTACAATGAAAGCACACATGCCTTTCCTTGAACTGCCTCACATATGGAACTCTTCTTGAACTTGAAGAACTCCCAGATGTATAACCTCCAGATGAATGATCAAAAATAGCCTCTTGCTTCCTTGGAACATAAAAACTCTTTGAATTGACAACATGCTTAACCACTGGTTAAATCTTTTCTAGGATGACATGCTTCTTTCCTTCATTCTTATAAGGATAATTTATCAGAATATGTTCAATCTCGTTGCAATGGAAACAAGCACGTCTCTCTTTATATTGTCAAACATAAAGAACTCTCTTAGAACTTGATGAGCTTCCAGATATTGAACTCTCAGAAGAGTAATCAACCACAACTTCTTGCTTTTTCTGAACATAGGCACTCTTTGAAGATTCTCCAGTAAACACATTTGAAGATTGAGTATAAACAACTGGTGATTTTTCCAAAATAACTTTTTCTTTGACAAAATTCAAATTTGTAGTTTTAGAAATCTTTGAAGCTTCAGAATCCATATCACCTGATTTTACAAAAAACCTTTTTGATTAAAACCGGTTTTGGTTGTTCAATCTCCTCGTCGGGTTCTGTTAAGATGCATCGATCTCTTGTAACCTTTTTGATGACTTTAGGTTCCTCAATTTTGACTTCTTTTGGAACGCCTTCAACTTTTGCATCATCAAAGCGTTCATCCTCACTATCATCCTCATACACCATGTCTTCACTAGTCACCGAGTTTACTTTCAACACAGTCTTTGGCTCTAAGTCCTCATTAGTTACAATCTCAGGTGCAACAGAATAATTTCCGTTAAATGGTGGAGGAACACAACCAACACCGCCAATTCTTTTATCTTGATCAATGTTGTCATTGTAGTATCCAAGCAAAAATGAAGAATTTCCAAAACCTTCTAACTTTCTGTTCAACCTAAGTATCTCTGCTTCAGATGCAATAAGTTCCTTGTTTTTCTTAGCAAGATCAGTATTCCTTTTCTCAATCTCTACAAAAGACATATAGAGATGATACGCCTTCTCCTTTATTTTCAAGGTCAGAGAATTTATGTCTCTCTTCAATGACTCAATCATTTCCACGAATAACTTTTCATTATCCTTCAAGGTTTGATTTACCATGTGCATAGATTTCATATCACAAATCAAGTTTGTGTTATCATCCATAACCCTCAACATTTTATCATTCACAGAAATACAGTTAGTACAAAATATTTCACAAATAACGTCTTTTACCTTGGTCGGATCAGACATATCTGCCATGAAGACTTCTGTTGTAGGAATATCTTCTTTCAGCTCAGGTTCTCTTTTTGTAAGAATAATCTCATCTTCAGAAGCAGTTGTTGGGGAATCTTTATCAGAACCACTATCTTCAGTAACACTTTCTTCAACTTCATCATTCTGACTCTCTGTCTCACTTGCTGAACTTTCTTCTTCACTAGAACTACTAGAATTATCATCCTCTGATGAATCACCAATATGAATTTCAGCAACAACTGACTCACAACTCCAACCAAGTCTTCTGAATGAATTCCCCTATCATAATTGTCATCCCCTTGAGCAACTATGGCAAATGATGTTGACAAATTTGAAGAATTTCTAGAAAATCCAGATCCTGTTGATGTTGATGTTGTGTGCTTCCTTGATAATTATTCTTCTTTTGAGAATCAAATTATACTTTAGGCTTGTTGCATTCTTTGGCAAAATGATCGTACTTCTAGCAATTATAACAACGAACCTTTGATTTGTCGAAACCCATCTTGGTTCTGTTGTTAAATCCAATGTACTTCCTTCCAGTCTTCTCCATAAAATCTTTTGCCTGCCTCATTAACATAGCCATGTTCCACTAAATGTTCATTTCTTCTAGATCAATAGGATCGATCTGCTTATAATCTTCCTCAATGGCTTCCGGATCATGAATTTTCCCACCAACAAAATTTTCATAAAAAACTATGAATAAAGAAAACAGTGCCATGTAATCGTCAGTTACCCTCTAACTCACATGATGAGAAGTACTTGATTGTGATCCAGATGAATTTGAAGTAGTTGTAGAAAACCCAGATTGATACGAACATCCAGAAGAATTCTCCACATTACAATCCTGACCATCCCCAAAAAATAAAGCAACACCAGATCCTGATTTAGTAGCAGCTTTTGCAAATTACATAGAAGGATCTTGAACATGCTCCATATTTGTTTCTTTCTTCTTTAAGTTCAAGTCATGAAATTGTATCGTCCCCAGAACATCTTCTAATGCCATTGTCTTGTATCTAGCATTTTCTTTGATAAGCACAGAGTACACATCATATTTAGATGGTAAAGCATCAAGAAATTTGTCATTGATCTCTTTAGGTTCATACACCACCTCTGCACTGACAAGTTCACTAAGCAAGTGATAGAATCTTGTAACTAATTCATCCAAAGTTTCATTTTGAAAGCGCTTAAACACCAGAAACTGCTTCTTCAGTAATTCCATCCGGCTCTTCTTAACATCCACACCACCCTCACAACGTTTGTGCAAACCTTCCCATAAGTCTTTTGAATTTCTGAATTGTTTAAACCCATGAAAGATTTCTTTTAGGAAAGACATTGAGATACTCGCCATTGCCTTCTTTTCTCTGTCAAATAATATTTTCTCCTCTACTGTAAAACCAGAAACAGGCTTCGGGAGATCATTATTTCCCACAAACGAGTAAGTTAGATGCTCATAGGCTTCAAGAATAGGAATCTATAACCTAGTATCTGTGAATGAGACAAACTGATCAAATCTATCTTTTTAGTTTAGATAGTCTGCAATACTCATAAGCTTTGGTGGCTTCTGTGGAGTTCCAATTTAATTGTCATAGTTAAACATATTTGTAACATGCACCATGTTAGCCATAATATGAAAAACAAAGAATGTCAAGTAGAATAGTAAAAATTGCACAAGTATAACACCAAGCGAACTTGATAAGTCAGCTTCTTACCAAAGCCAGCGAATTTGTTCAAGCGAACTTAGTAAGTTCGCCTAAACCTGAAAACAAGCGAATATGATAAGTTCGCCTAGATAAGTTCGCCAGTAACTGAATGGTTAAGTTCGCCTGATCAAAACCTAGCGAACTTGATAAATTCGCCTGAGTAAGTTCGCCTGCAACAGAATGGACAAGTTCGCCTGAAACAGCTGAAACAAGAACTCAACAAATTTCACGAACTCAGATCTCTGAAAATCATAATTTCTTATTGATATGATCGAAATTGACAAATCTGAACCGTAGGAATGATCAGGAAGTGATAAGGACTAATCCTATAGGATCAAAATCTTCAAACAAATCAACAATCAAACCGAAATGATCAAAATCAATACATTTCTGTCAAGAACTCAAAAATGATGAAAAAATAATCAAAATCAGTGAACTTTAATGTTGATTGTACAAGAAAACACCAAGAATCTGCTACTAATCGAGAGCAAAAGCTTTGATACCACATGTAGGTCCAACCAGGGTGACGGATCTCTAGACTAACAGTATGACATGGTGTTAACGTGGGGAATCCATGATCAACGTCCAACGTGTAAAGAAATCAACAACACAAAGTAAATAATCCTCTTTGTGTTTCCACCAATACTGTTTACAGACTCAAGCTCTTGTTCTTGCACTTCTACTCTTCTCTAACTCTAAATCTGACATGTAAACACCGATTTATAGGGAAACACAAAGACCAGGCGAACTTAACAAGTTCGCCCATCAAGATACTTAGGCGAACTTGACAAATTCGCCTATCAAGTTCACTCTAAAATCCTTAGTCGGACTTGACAGATTCGCTAACTTACAACACAGAATTTTAGCGACAGTTACAAAACATGGCCTTCGTGCTAGACCCTGCCTCATGTTGGTTTGTGGGAGGAGTTTACATTGGGGTGGGAGAATTTGAGGTGGGGGATATGTTGGTGGAGGAGGTACTGGTTAATGTGGTGGTGTGCATCTCCAATTACGGAAGTCGGAGCCACCCATTTAGCTCAAGTGGTCTGATTCGTACTCCTCTTTGATCGGAGCTTTTGGTAGGATATGGTAGGGGTGTTCATCAGGTTTTTTAATCAGGTTTCGGGTTATTCGGGTTTTTTTGTGACGGTAATCCTACCCGTTTACCGACCCAAATAAGATTCGTGTTAATCAGTTTCGGGTTTTTCGGTTTCGGGTTTATTCGGGTCGGGTTAATCGGTTTTCGGATTCTAGGTACAAGTTGCAATGCATACTTAACAATTGAACTTAACATGATATTCATTAACTAATAAACACTAAATGTCAAACAAAAACACTCTCAATATGATTTTTCGTTCAAACTCATGCAGTAAACATATATATATATACTAATAAAAAGCAAATAAAATAATCACAAGAGAAAACCGTATCAATCAATCGTATAAACTAAAAATAAAACGTTAAATCATATCTGTAAATTTCTGATTTTCATTATCTGTATTTCAATTCAATGTGATACATTTCAAACCCAATTCTAGTACACTGATTTGTTCTATTCGTACCAATAATTAAATACTATGTTTCAATGCAAATCCTCAAATTTTACACAGGTATATCCTATTAAAATTCTAAATGAGTTTATACATAAATAAATCTATTAAAAACTGAAACCCTAATAGGCACGGTCGCGCCTCATTCTGGCACAGTCGCGTCAAGTGCTTTGGCACGGTCGCGCGCCTTGATTTGGAACGGTCGCGCCCGGTGCCTTGGCACTGTCGCGCCTCTTATTGGCACGGTCGCGCCTCTTGTCAATTAAAACGTAAATGCAGCCTTTAATAGCAGATTCGTTCGAATTCGTTACCATTCTACACGTTTCTAACATTAACAAACCCAATTAAGATTTTAATCACTGTATTTACGACGAATTAATCTAATTATGCCAATTCATCTCGTAACCGTCGATTATTTTCATGTATCCATCAATTTCAATCATTTTGACCATAATCCTCCCAAGCAAACATACTGTACGCCTTATTCGATCCTCTCTAAAGCTCCTGAACATGTTGAAGCTGCCGGAATTGCAGCAGAAGACACCGGAAACCAAACCCGTCGCCGCTGGAACTCGTTCCTACCGTACGCTATCGATTCATCGCCTTCCGGGTAATTGAAATCTCATACTCAATGCATTTAGTCTGTAGATCAAAAGCCCCAACTTAATTTGGGCATACAATATGGAAATTAACACGAACCCGAATCTATGTTTCGTTAAAAAATGGTTTAATCGAATCCGGTTCTAGACATATTTTAAACACAATTAATCTATACAAAAAGACTCGTAATAACCTAATGGGTGAAAGCCCTTTGATTTCTAACACTGTTATCATAAGAAATAGTCAATTCGTTCCTGTTTAGGAACAGACACGGTCGCGCTAACCATTTAGCGCGGTCGTGCTTCATGAGACACGGTCGTGTCATACCAGCGCGGTCGTGCCTCACACACTCAGACCCGGTCGTGCCTCTTGGCTAGACTTGGTCGTGCCTCAGAACCCTAGACACGGTCGTGCCTAGTGAACAGCTTAGTTATGTCTTCTGTTTGATCAACACGGTCGCGCCCTGACTAGCACGGTCGCGCCCGTGGTCCTACCACGACCGTGCCTTGTCCCAAACACGGTTGTGTGTGTGAGAAATTCTTGGCAGAATACTAAATTTTATATTTTAAACACAATAAGCATTTCAAATGAATTTTCAAATAAAAATAATTGATTTTATAAAAAATTATATTAACCTTATTTAAAAAGATCAAATTCCTATTCTAAAATAAATAGAAGTTATTTATTCAAACCTACAAAACTAAATTTATACTTACTATTAAACCCTACACCTAGATATTATTTATATAACCCATTTACACTTATTTATAAAAAAATAGACTAACAAAAGCTATTTACTAAATTTATATTTAATATAAAACGCTCGATACATTTTTATCACTAAATGACTAAGTACATATTTTTATAAATAAATAAATAAATAAGGTATCAATTATTTAATCTATATTTAAACAAAGATTGTTTATTTAGGTTATACTTAACAAAACTTAACTCCTACAACTCCAACTCTTTGAACACACATCCAATTCAACCCTAGACTTAGACATAGACTATTGTGCACACTATTAATTCAATAAATATTACACTCTAGGTTAACGTTGTGCATTACAAGGATATCGTTACTATCTAGTCTCTCGTGTTAGCTACGCCTTTTGAATCAAGTGACTATTACATAGCCGCTTTTACTCTTTTACACTTTTGGGGTGAAACATGAACTCTATACAAACCATCTTACATTTACACAAACTACACAAGTACAAATCCCCTTTACATTCATGTGTGCAAATTTGAGCTAACTTTTGTGAACAATTTATGTGCAATCATTAACTATTCAAGCCGACGGTAAACAATGATAGATCTATTGAGTCTGACAAACCCACCCATATTGGGGTGATTGTTACCGACAACACAATTTTGCATGCTAGTTACAAAGGTTTGATTGTACTTGGTTACACAATAGATGCTCTCCATAAATGTCTTATTTTATCAAGTTATGTAAGGATTTGTTTATTCATAATCTATATGCTATTTATATTCAAACCTGTGTATGCTCACCAACTTTTTAGTTGACTTTATTTTATTCATGTTTCAGGTGCTAATGAGTGAGTTTGATCAAGGCATGCTACACATAGGATTTGGACTTAGTTAAATTTAAATAAAGACTATTATGTATTTCGTTTATGTACTTGTTTGAATTTGGTTGTGTTGGATTATTTGAAGTTAAATTTGATGATTAAAATATTGAAATCTTGTCAACCTTGTGCTCATGAATAGTCTACATGTCCCGCCCCGACGTTTCCGCCGTCGGTTGGGGTGTGACAGATAGGTATCAGAGCCTTGGTTATAGGGAACTAGGTTATTAGACACCCTTGACCTAGACTATAACTTTAGGACACCCACTTATGCCATGCTTCATGATTATGTGATATGTGCTACATGCTATGTGTTACATGCTTACTATTATTAGTTATTATTTCGTTTTTGATGCCTTACTTGTTAAATATTCATGACTTATTAAGATATACTTAAATAATAATTAAACAAACAATATCCCTACCTATACCCTAAAACCTCATAATATTCTTACCTACTTCTCTATCATCATCTTCTTAGCATGTGGAAACTTCATGGATCTAAAACTATAAAAATCTTTTTATGCCCTCGTTAAGGTTTTTAAACTTGTTAATTATTTGAGGACACGTGCAATCTGGAAGAGTGACACCTGTATTCTGGGTTTGCTGTCTAGGAAAGCATTTCGCATAAATCCCAATCAACCGAGGGACCTGTATGCTTTCCAGGGAATTCTTGGGATGAGTGTTTACTTATAGGCTAAAGCATGCCTCCTTGAAAATTATATGAGTTTAATTAACCTTAATGTGTCATAGTATTCAAGTGATTATATCACTATTTGAGTACAATCCAAACTATGATTAACTATTTTATTTTTTATCTTATTCTTTTAAATCCAAACAACATTCATAAGTTCTTACATCTTTTCTTGTGTTGTGGAATTCTGTAGAATGCCTCCCCGTCGTGCTCCCGTGACCAACAACAATACTGACATTGCTGCTATCCTTGCACAACTTGTAACTCAACTCACTCAAGCTAATGGTGCCACAAATAGTAACCATGGGGCTAATGGTAATGATGGTGCCAACCCATCATAATGCATCTTCAAGCATTTCAACTCATGTAATCCTCTTAAGTTTTATGGTACCGAAGGAGCTACGGGACTTCTTCAATGGTTTGAAAGTATTGAGAATACTTTCCTTAATAGTGACTGCCCCGATAACCTTCGTGTTCGTCATGCCACACGTGTCTTACAAAAGCAGGCACTCACGTGGTGGAATGGGGAAAAGAGAACTAGAGGCGTGGAAGTAGCAATGGCCTTACCTTGGGATGAGGTTAAAAGGCTAATCACCGAAGAATTTTGTCCTCGAATTGAGGTAAAGAAACTGGAAGTCGAGTTTTGGGATCTTGCCCAAGATGGTGGTGAAAGTCTAGCTTATACAACTCGGTTCGATGAGTTGATTCTCCTTGTGCCCCATATGGTCACACCTTTGTCCCGCTGCATTGAGAAGTATATTGGTGTATTACCTAGGCAAATTCAAGATACTGTCTTAGGGAGAAATCCCGCAACACTCGAAGATGCTATCCACTTATCTGCTACATTAACCGACAACCATGTGAAAGCGGGAACTCTGACTAGAAAAGGCACCAAGAAAGTTCCCGACACCACAACCCCTCCCACACATCAAAGAAGCCACAACTGAACCCTCCCGTAATAATTAGAAAAGAAAGGCTAGAAACTATGCTATGGTCACTCCTGTTATCCCTGTTAACCAAGCTGCGCCTATGGTTCAAGCACCAGCCAAAAAGCCATATGTTGGGATCTACCCACTCTGTGCCACATGCAACTATCACCATCTCCAAAACATTCCATGTCGCCTTTGCACTCACTGTGGGAAATATGGCCATACAGTCAATGTTTGTAGAGCCAAAGCACTTGCAGGCCAAGTCAACCCACTAAACCGAACCAACCCCCAAGTGGCTAATCAAGGTGTTCCCGCTATTTCAAATGGGTGTGCTTGTTATGAATGTGGTAACCCAAATCATTTTCGTGACCAGTGCCCAAAGTTCATCAATGCTAGACAAGGCGGAGCTCGTGGGCGTGCTTTCAACATAAACGCCAATGAAGCTCAAGCCAACAATGATGTGGTCAACGGTACGTTCCTTGTAAATAGTCAATATGCCTCCATTTTATTTGATACTGGTGCCGATAAAAGTTTTGTGTCACTTAACTTTGAACCTTTACTTGCAAAGACACGATCCCAATTAGAGAAAACCTTCACCGTCGAAGTAGAAAATGGTGACTCCCTTACAATTGACTCTGTTATTCACGACTGCTCTCTAGAACTTAATGATCATACATTTCCAATCAACCTTGTACCAATGCCACTAGGAAGTTTTGATATCATCGTAGGCATGGATTGGCTATCAAATCATCATGCCGAAGTCATCTGTTTCGAGAAGTGCTTCCGAATACCTCTACCGTCGGGAGAAACGTTAAGAGTCTTTGGTGGAAAGCCTTGCAAAGGACTCAAATTAATGTCATGCACTACCGCCCAAAAGTACTTACGAATGAAGTACGTAGCCTTCTTAGCTCATGTTGTTCAAAAGGATGTCAAAGAGAAGAGTATCCAAGACATTCCCATCATTCGGGATTTTCCCGAAGTATTTCCCGAAGATCTATCCGGTCTTCCACCCGTTCGACAAGTAGAATTTCGCATTGACCTTATACCCGGAGCTAACCCCATGGCTAGAGCTCCTTACCATCTTGCACCTTCTGAAATGCAAGAACTTGTAAGTCAACTCCAATAGCTCTCTGATAAGGGCTTCATTCGTCCAAGTCATTCACTATGGGGTGCACCCGTCTTATTCGTCAAGAAGAAGGGTGGATCATTCCGCATGTGTATTGACTACCGCGAACTCAACAAACTTAACATCAAGAACCGTTATCCCTTGCCTAGAATTGATGATCTCTTTGATCAACTTCAAGGTTCTACTTGCTTCTCGAAGATTGACCTTCGATCTGGTTATCACAAACTCCGTGTACAAGAGGAAGATATTCCAAAGACTGCATTCCGAACAAGGTATGGTCACTCCGAGTTCATGGTCATGCCTTTTGGGCTAACCAATGCACCCGTAGTTTTCATGGACCTCATGAATCGTGTGTGCAAACCGTACCATGATAAATTCATGATCGTCTTCATTGATGATATCTTAATCTACTCCAAGACTAAAGAAGTTCTCCAAATGTGATCTCTTGAGAAAAGAGCAACTATATGCCAAGTTCTCCAAATGTGAATTTTGGCTAAAAGAAGTTCAATTCCTGGGTCATATCATCAACGAAAAAGGAATTCATGTTGACCCTGCTAAGATCGAAGCGGTTAAGAATTGGAATGCCCCGAAGACCCCCACTGAAGTTCGTTCATTTCTTGGTCTTGCGGGGTATTATCGTCGCTTCATCTCAAATTTCTCTAAGATTGCTGTCCCTCTTACTGCTTTAACCCACAAGGGTAAACCTTATGAATGGGGACCAAAACAAGAAGAAGCTTTCCAAACTCTCAAGCAAAAGTTTTGCAATGCTCCTATTTTGACTCTCCTTGATGGGAATGATGATCTAGTTGTCTACTGTGATGCTTCTAACCAAGGTCTCGGTTATGTCCTCATGCAACGAGGCAAAGTAATCGCTTATGCATCAAGACAACTCAAGATTCATGAGAAGAATTATACGACGCACGACCTCGAATTAGGTGCGGTTGTATTCGCATTGAAGATTTGCAGACACTACCTTTATGGCACAAAATGTGTGGTGTTCACCGACCACAAAAGTCTCCAACACATCTTCAACCAAAAAGAACTCAATATGAGGCAACAACGTTGGGGTGAACTCCTTAACGACTACGACTGCGAGATTCATTACCATCCCGCAAAGCAAATGTTGTAGCCGACGCTTTGAGTCGTAAGGACCATGTAATGCTTCATTGTATCCGAATTCAAACCGACATTCAAAATCACATCTTAGAAGCTCAACACGTCTCAGTCATCGAGGGTAACATGTACGAGGAAATGTTGTGTGGTGTTGAACTCCAGCTTGAACCAAAACCAAATGGCTTACTTTATTACTTGAACCGTATTTAGGTTCTCGATCGCGATGATCTCCGTGCATTTCTCATTAACGAGGCTCACAAGACTCGTTATTCTATTCATACTGGTGCGGATAAAATGTACCAAGATCTTCGCCAACAATATTGGTGGCCCGGTATGAAGAAAGACATTGCTCTCTATGTTGCCAAATGTCTAACTTGCTCCAAAGTCAAAGCCGAACATCAACGTCCTTTCGGTCTACTTGAACAACCGAAAATTCCCGTGTGGAAATGGGAGAACTTAGCTATGGATTTCATTACCAAACTCCCTCGCACCTGAAGTGGTTATGATAGCATTTGGGTAATCATTGACCGTCTCACCAAATCTGCTCTTTTTTTGCCCATCCGTGAAGACTATCGGGTTGAGAAATTGGCCCGAATTTACATTGACGAAATTGTGAGCCGTCACGGTGTTCCGAATTTTCTATCGGTTCACCTCCCATTTCTGGCAATCTCTCCAAACTGCTCTTGGCACACGATTGAATTTGAGCACGGCTTACCATCCCCAAACTGATGGTCAGACCGAGCGTACAATTCAAACTCTGGAGGACATGCTTAGAGCATGCGTAATTGATTTTGGTGGCAATTGGGATTCACATTTATCCCTAATTGAGTTCTCTTACAATAATATCTACCACACAAGTATCAACATGGCACCATTTGAAGCTCTCTATGGTCGCAAGTGTCGTTCTCCTATCTGTTGGAACGAGATTGGTGAATCATAAATCACCGGTCCCGAGCTAATTCAAGAAACATCCGACAAGATTATCCAAATCCGTGACAACATTCGAGTAGCGAGAAGTCGGCAAAACAGTTATGCCGACAAACGACGAAAACCCTTGGAATTCCAAGCCGGTGACCTTGTCCTTCTAAAAGTGTCTCCGTAGAAGGGTATAATCCGCTTTGGAAAGAAAGGCAAGTTAGCACCTCGCTATGTGGGTCCATTCAAGATCCTCGAAAGGATTGGGAAAGTGGCTTACAAACTCGACTTACCTCCATCACTTGGCAATGTGCATCATACTTTTCACGTGTCTAATCTGAAGAAATGTCTTGCTGATGAGAATCTTCACATACCTCTTGACGACGTGCACATTGACAAAACGATGCACTTCGTTGAGAGACCAGAGGAAATCATGGATCGTGAGGTCAAGCAGCTCAAGCGAAGCCGTATTCCTATTGTCAAGGTTCGTTGGGAATCTAAACATGGTCCTGAGTTTACTTGGAAATGAGAGGACCAAATGAAGCTCAAGTACCCCCATCTCTTCACTGATGCCGTCGCGTCCACTAGCTAAATTTCGGGACGAAATTCCCTCAACAAGGGAATACTGTAACATTTCTGATTTTCATTATCTGTATTTCAATTCAATGTGATACATTTCAAACCCAATTCTAGTACATTGATTTGTTCTATTCGTACAATAATTAAATACTATGTTTCAATGCAAATCCGTAAATTTTACACGGGTATATCCTATTAAAATTCTAAATGAGTTTATACTTATATAAATCTATCAAAAACTGAAATTTGCAAGGACCGATTTCATAAATAACCAGAAACCCTAATAGGCACGGTCGCGCCTCATTCTGGCACGGTCGCGTCAAGTGCTTTGGCATGGTCGCGCCCGGTGCCTTGGCACGGTCGCGCCTCTCGTCAGTTAAAACGTAAATGCAGCCTTTAATCGCAGATTCATTCGAATTCGTAACCATTCTACACGTTTCTACCATTAACAAACCCAATTAAGATTTTAATCACTGTATTTACGACGAATTAATCTAATTATGTCGATTCATCTCCTAACCGTCGATTATTTTCATGTATTCATCGACTTCAATCATTTTGACCATAATCCACCCAAGCAAACATATTGTACGCCTTATTCGATCCTTTGTGAAGCTCCCGAACACGTTGAAGCAGTCGAAATTGCAGCAGAAGACGCCGGAAACAAAACCCGTCGCCGCCGGAACTCGTTCATACCGTACACTATCGATTCATTGCCTTCCGGGTAATTGAAATCTCATACTCAATCGATTTAGTCTATAGATCAAAAGCCCCAACTTAATTTGGGCATACAATATGGAAATTAACACAAACCCGAATCTATGTTTCGTTCAAAAATGGTTTAATCGAATCCGGTTCTGGACATATTTTAAATACAATTAATCTATATAAAAAGACTCGTAATAACCTAATGGGTGAAACCCCTATGATTTCTAACACTGTTATCATAAGAAATAGTCATTTCGTTCCTGTTTTGGAACAGACACGGTCGCGCTAACCATTTAGCGCGGTCGTGCTTCACACACTCAGACCCGGTCGTGCCTCTTGGCTAGACTTGGTCGTGCCTCAGAACCCTAGACACGGTCGTGCCTGGCTAAGACACGGTCGTGCCTAGTGAATAGCTTAGTTATGTCTTCTGTTTAATCAACACGGTCGCGCCCTGACTAGCACGGTCGCACCCGTGGTCCTAGCATGATCGTGCCTTGTCCCAAACACGGTCGTGTGTGTGAGAAAATCTTGGCATAATACTAAATTTTATATTTTAAAAACTGTAGGTCCCTTCGTGTGTGTCAGATCGTTGCATGCAGGTGGTCTACTAGTCGGACCGGGTGCGGAATACCCGTGACTAGGCAGAGAGTCTAACTAAAACAAAGTAAACCAAACACGAGAGTCACAATAAAAGCTCTTTCTATTATAAACACTCGACGGTTACAGAGAGATTACAAATTGCGAACTTAACAAACTGAGTTCGTCTAAGATATGAGTTCTGCGTACTTATCCTTTATGAACCAAACCTATTTATACAGACCTGATGCCTGCGCACTTAGCAAGTGCGCAAGACCAAATGCTCTTGCGTACATAGCAAGAGCATTTGGGTCTTCCTGCGTACTTGCTAAGTACGCAGGAGCTTTCTCCTGCGCACATGTAAGTGCGCAAAACACTTAGAAGAAATGCAACATACATTATGTAAAAGTAAGTACAACTCGATAAACTATTACATAACGACTCTTACATAGAAAGACAAATTACAGACATTAGAAATACAAACTAAGACTCTATCCAGAGTGTTGTCATAGGAAAGTGCATCAACAAACTCCCCCTTGACAACAGCTCGGGATCTTCATCGTCTTCAGTCTTCAATCTTCAGTCTTCACAGCACTGGCTCCTTAGCTTCCATCTTCTTTTTGTAATCAAGGCAGAACTTGATCAACTTGCCGTATTTGGCAGAAAGAAGCTTTGTCCATTCGTCAGTGTGGATGCAGTACTTGTCGGCTAGTACCTCCAGATCGTTCACAGAAAAGTTGATGAAGCAGACTTCATCAAATATCCTGATCACTTCCTTTGGCACCATGTTTCCACTTGCTGACTTACCCTTACCCATAACCACAGCCTCGCCCATTTTTGGATCAACGTACCAGTACCACATGTCACCAAGAATATCCTGAGGTAACTTGCTCAGAGGAATCTTAGTTTCACATCGCACTGGCTTGTATACCAATCTCTTTATGTGCTTCTTAGTCACTGGATGTACAGCGTGCTTATCCTTGACTCTTCCGGGCACTTGAGGCTTGAAGTATTCGAATTTCCCAGATCTTGCTTCCCGCTATAGTGTTACCCACAAACCCATTGCTACTGCATGACTCGAGTAACTCAGCAGGTCACGGTTTGCGAGGTTCACAAGGTCGCACTTGGGCAAAGAGTTGAACGCCTCACTGGTTGGTTTCAAGTATTGAACCCCCCAGATCTTTTGATGGCGAATAGCTGCTTGTCCTCCTCGAACCTAACACCCAAGATCATACCTGTAGCTCCGTGCTTGTCCGTGATGGACGTCTTTTGCCACACGTGAGCTGGACCCTTAGATGATGCACAAGGCATGTCTTTATCTTTTGGTGCCTCGGGGTCCACAGGTGTAGAGTCAACTGGGGAGGCTTCAGTTGTAGCTTCAACATTACTTGCCATCTCAACTGAGCCTGTTTCGAGCAGAGATTCGAGAGATGGTACTTCAAAGATCTCACCATCCTCTAACTCGTACTCTCCTTCCCCGTCGCCCTTGGGAATCTCTATTACCACGTCCTCATCTTCATCATTCCAGTCATCACCAGAGTCGATCTCTCCTTTTTCCAGATTAAGGAGAGCATCGATCTGTGCTTCTTTGGAATAGTCAGGCTCAAGACAAAGGATCTCATCATTAGATAAGTCCTTGAGCACATCGGCCGCTGACTTCCCTTTATCACCACCACCACCAGAGGTATCCCCACCCTCTTGCTGAGTATACTCCCCCTCAGCCATTGGAATAGAAGAGATGGGCACAATCGCCAAAGCTTGGTGCTCATCTCCACTAGGACCGGCTTCAGGATCCTTGTCTTTATCATCATCCTTAGTCAAGTCGACTGGATGACAAGGCTCAGCACCAGTGGATTTATTTTCTTTCTCTTTCTCCTTCTCTTTCTCTTTCTCTTTCTCTTTCTCTTTCTCTTTCTCTTTCTCTTTCTCCCCCTGAGCATCAAGCTTCTTGGTCAGTTCTTCAACTAATTTGACTATCGCTTCGTGCTCTTTTCTCTGTAAATCCAGCCTTAGCTCAAGTGAAGTTCTGTGGCCAAGAATCATTTTATTGGTTTTCATTAGCAGCTCGTTCTGTGCCATAACATTCTTCAGTTGCTCATTTGTCCCTATTCTTTGGCTGTGGAGAATCCTAACTTCATCGGGCAGGGAATTGATCTGTGCTTGTTGAGCATCAAACTTCTCCTTTGACTTTTGAATGGTCTTCAACAGTCCAGCAAGTTGGGTCTCTAAGACATTGATCCTTGCTTCATTCGGATCAGAATGCCTAGATGATGAGGCTTCGGAATTATGGATGGGGGAGGAGAATATTGTGTCAAAGTCAAACCCTTGTGAGAAATCACCATAAATGAAGGGTTGACCTGACGGCTCAGTAGTGTGAGGTGGGAGTGGGGATGTAATGATGGGAGTGGGTGTTATGGTTGGGGTGATGGTGACTGACTCCGTGAGAAGTGGAGTAGTCACTGTCACCTGGACGGTTGGAGTAGGGAGGGTAACCGTCACAGGAATCTCCTCTGTGACCGCCGTGACTGCCACATTACCTTGTACTGGTGGCCTTCTCCTCCTTCTGTACAGTTGTTGTGCTGGTGAGGTAGATTCTAACTCTGGACTGTCAGCCGCAGCCTGTACTTGCTGCACAGTTGGGATCTCTACAACCCTAGGGATAGCAACCTCTTGCCTATCGCCCCTCTTCTTGTTGGCACTCTCTTGCCTTTGTCTTTGTAGAGCAGCGTCAGAGTCAGAGGTCGGCTCATATTCGCTGCTCGACCTTTTTCGCTTTCTTTTAGAAGATGACGCAGGCAGAGTTACCTGTGCCGATTTCCTCGGGTGTGCCTGGGATGGTGCGTCATTGGAATCAGAAGAATCTGATTCTGTTGCTTCTGAATCGGATTACTCAACACCACCATCACCACCTTCGTCATCACCTCCATCACTTTCATTCATTTCTTCTTGTTGTTCATCAGAATCATCACTCATCTCTGGTGCCGAATTGGGACTATACCAATTCCAATCTTCTGGCGCGACATATGCTTCATTAAGCAGGTGGCCAAAGAGTTCAGTATGCACAGGGGTAGGATCTACACTGCCTGGCTTTAGAAACTGAGCAAATACTCTCTTGTCCACCCGTTTTACTTGCAGTCTCTCCCCGATAGCACGTAGGTTTGGCAATGCATCATCAATCAAGAGTTGCACAAACCTCGGGTACCATAGGAACCTAAACTTCTCTGCTGTATTGATCTGATTATTGATTGCTTTGAAGATGTAGCGAGAGAAGTTGTAGCCCCTATTAAGAGACAAGCCCACCATGGCTGCTGCAAGGTCATGACCCATGGCATCTTTCCCCGCTTTTCTGGACGAGATGCACACGATCATGATGTGGGAAAAATACCGCCATTGATCCAAAACCCACATCTTCTTGTAAGATGCATAGTCCCTCGCTCTGACATATCCCATTCTATGCCTCCAACATCCATCCACATAGTAATCTGGATAGGATGTCGGGTCGGTAGCGAGGTCTCCGAACTGCAGAACCCTTCTTATTGTATCCTCAGAGAAGGCAATAGCCCGACCATCAACGGTAGCCCTTATGACATTAGGGGATACCGTGCAGTAGTGCTCTGCCGTCTCCCAGAATTGCTCCAAGTAAGGTCTTGAGACTGTTGGGTCAGCTGAGATTGCATAACTTATTCTTGATCGGTTCAAAAAATCAATGATCTTCCAATATTGCAAAGCTGCCCCTTTCCACTCAGGTTGAGTGTTCGCTAACAAGTTGAATTCGTTAGTGAATGCCCGAGCCATAGTCTGCAGAAACACACAGAAAACATAATCAGAAAAACGTATATTATTGGAAATGAACAAACATGACACGGTATAGTAGGTACACTATGAACAAAAATTTCAGCCTTGGAAAATTTTCTAAGTGTTGGTCCTGCGCACTTAGCAAGTGCGCAGGCTTTTCCTTTTTCAACGTTTCAATAGACTCTTTAAAACGTTTTTCGTTTTCTTTATAGTTTAGAGCTGCCATACTTAGGGGTTCGATTTTGTCTTGGAGCTTAGAATTTTCAAGCTTTAGCCCTAGACACTTAGAACATGAAACAATAGAAAAGGGATTAGAGTCTACCTCATGAGATGAACTTGTTGCTTCTCCAATGGCCATGAGAGCAACAGCAGTAGTCGATTCCTCTTTCTCAGCTACAGAAGCTTCCTTTCCTTCAGCTTCCTCTTCTTCCTCTGTAGCAGCAGTAGTAGACTCTTTTAGGTCAGCCGTAGAAGCTTCCCTTCTCTCTGCTTCCATCATTTCCATGATCTCAGCCATGAGACCAACCTGTGTTTGTGCGATAATGGCATCCTCAAGATGAACGCCCCAATCAAAGCTGTCGTCCTGTTGGGCTACCAGTGCATTGGACGTTCCACTTTGGCTTTGATTGTGGTGGTTTGGATTGTTTTAGCCATGGCTGTTTCCTTGGCTGGGTCAGGTAAAACCAGTGGCATGTGCTCTGTCTTTCTGACACTCACGAGCAAAGTGTCCATAGTTCAGACACTTGTAGCATTTGGCCTTGGATTTGTCAAACCCGACCTTGGCATTAGGATGCCCGCCAATAAACTTTCTTCCTGTTCTGTTCAGGAAACGCTTGGCTCTCCTCAAAAGCATGGACATATTCCATTGAATATCCATGTCCTCCATGTCATCAGGATCCGCTTGATTAAAATCTTCTTCAATCGTCTCTGGAGCAGTAAGCTTGCCACCTATGAAATTTTCATATGTAAGCATTCAAGATGAGAAGAATGCTACATGATCTTCAGCTATTCTGGCTATAGCTGAGTTGTTAGCCGAAGACGTAGAAGGAGGATTTCTTGAGGTATTTTGATGATGAGACCCCAACCCTGATCCTGAAGCATAGCAAGCATGACCATCACACCCAGTTGAGTGGTCTTCTTCAGTAGGATTTCCCATGAAGAGGGCAATTCCAGAGCCAGATGACTTGGATGTTAAAGTCCTCCCATGATACATAGAAGGGTCTTGTATCTAGGGTCTTCCAGAGCTCTCCTTTCTTCTTAGGTTCATGTCATGAGCTTGAACCTTTCCTATTGCCTCTTCAACTGTCAGCTCATAGAATTTAGGATGTTCCCTCATCAGGGTTGTGTACATCTCAAATTTGGGTGGTAAAGCATCTAAAAACTTTTCCACCATCTCTTCAGCTGGATACTTGAGTTCAAAAGCCTTCAACTCAGTCTGTAAATGATAGAACCTAGAGATGAGGTCATCTAAAGATTCGTTCTCAAAGAATCTAAAGCACTCATACTGCTTCCTGAGAAGATCTCGCTTACTCTTCTTGATGTCACTATTTCCTTCGAATCTCTTCTGTAAGGCTTTCCAGAGATCCTTAGAATTGTCATACCCTCAAAAAATGTGGAACAATTCCCGAGTTAATGCCATAGTGATCGAACCAAGTGCCTTATTCTCTCGATCATATGCTTTCTTTTCTTCCTCATCGAGTTTAGAAATAGGCTTGGGCAATTCATCATCAAGATAGATGTGTGTGGGATGCTTATATCCCTCAAGGATTGGTATCCATAACGATGAGTCGGTATAAGAAATGTAGTGCTTGAAACGTGCTTTTCAATTAGAATAATCGTTTACGTTTAGCAACTTTGGTGGTTTCTGTGGTGTACCGATCTCATTATCATAGTTTAACATATTTCCAAGATTCTGAAGGTTCGACATAGTGAACACTTAGTCAAAATTCAGAAAAATCAGACACAGTTGCGCACTTGGGATTGGCCTTGCACACTTGAGAAATAGTCTTGCGTATTTAAGACTTGCTCTTGCGTACTTGTAAGTACGCAGGAGGAAATGATTAAGTACGCAGGATATAACTTAAGTTCACACAAGTTCAGTCTTGCGCACTTGTAAGTACGCAAGAGATAACTCTTGCGTATTTAGTAAGTACGCAGAAACTGTACTTTTTTTCAGAAATGGTAAGTACGCAGGATACCTTTTCAGCAACTCTCACCAACCTTTTCCGGTGACTGGAAAATCGTCGGAGATGGTAAAAATCGGCCTGATGATTAATGCAAATGAGCCAAAGGGTCAGAAACTTGTTTCTAACCAACCTTTGATGCTCAAATAACTCAAATACACAACAAAAATTGGTTTTTGAGAGATTTTTGCTTCTAAAAAAGTGCTCAAGAGCTACCCCTTTTTTATCACAAAAATCAACAAAAATACCTCTTTTTGCTTGTAAAACTCAGTAAAAACGTCTCCAAACTTACTTACAACACTCGAATTCAAGAGCAATGCTCTGATACCACTAGTAGGTCCCTTCGTGTGTGTCGGATCGTTGCATGCAAGTGGTCTACTAGTCGGAAGGGGTGCGGAATACCCGTGACTAGGCGGAGAGTCTAACTAAAACAAAGTAAACCAAACACGAGAGTCACAATAAAAGCTCTTTCTATTATAAACACTCGATGGTTACAGAGAGGTACAAATTGCGTACTTAACAAACTGAGTTCGTCTAAGATATGAGTTCTGCGTACTTATCCTCTGTGAACCAAACCTATTTATACAGACCTGATGCCTGCGCACTTGCGTACTTAGCAAGTACGCATGGGTCTTCCTGCGTACTTGCTAAGTACGCAGGAGCTTCCTCCTGCGCACATGTAAGTGTGCCAAACACTTAGAAGAAATACAACATACATTATGTAAAAGTAAATACAACTCGATAAACTATTACATAACGACTCTTACATACAAAGACAAATTACAGACATTAAAAATACAAACTAAGACTCTATCCAGAGTGTTGTCACAGGAAAGTGCATCAACAAAAATAATAAGTATTTCAAATGAATTTTCAAATAAAAATAATTGATTTTATAAAAATTTATATTAACCTTATTTAAAAAGATCAAATTCATATTCTAAAATAAATAGAAGTTATTTATTCAAACCTACAAAACTAAATTTATACTTACTATTAAACCCTACACCTAGATATTATTTATACAACCCATTTACACATATTTATAAAATAATAGACTAACAAAAGCTATTTACTAAATTTATATTTAATATAAAACGCTCGATACATTTTTATCACTAAATGACTAAGTACATATTTTTATAAATAAATAAATAAGGTATCAATTATTTATTTAATCTATATTTAAATAAAGATTGTTTATTTAGGTTATACTGAACAAAACTTTACGCCTACAACTCCAACTCTTTGAACACACATCCAATTCAACCCTAGACTTAGACATAGACTATTGTGCACACTATTAATTCAATACATATTACACTCTAGGTTAACGTTGTGCTTTACAAGGATCTCGTTACTATCTAGTCTCTCGTGTTAGCTACGCCTTTTGAATCAAGTGAGTATTACATAGCCGCTTTTACTCTTTTACACTTTTGGGGTGAAACATGAACTCTATACAAACCATTGCTTACATTTACACAAACTACACAAGTACAAATCCCCTTTACATTCATGTGTGCAAATTTGAGCTTTATGTTTGAGTGCTAGGTGTGCTAAGTTTTGTGAAAAATTTATGTGCAATCATTAACTATTCAAGCCGACGGTAAACAATGATAGATCTATTGAGTCTGACAAACCCACCCAGATTGGGGTGATTGTTACCGACAACACAATTTTGCATGCTAGTTACAAAGGTTTGGTTGTACTTGGTCTGCTCTCCATAAATGCCTTATTTTATCATGTTATGAAAGAATTTGTTTATTCATAATCTATATGCTATCTATATTCAAACATGTTTATGCTCACCAACTTTTTAGTTGACTTTATTTTATTTATGTTTCAGGTGCTAATGAGTGAGTTTGATCAAGGCATGCTACACAAAGGCTTAGGACTCAGTTAAATTTAAATAAAGACTATTATGTATTTCGTTTATGTACTTGTTTGAATTTGGTTGTGTTGAATTATTTGAAGTTAAATTTGATGATTAAAATATTGAAATCTAGTCAACCTTGTGCTCATGAACAATCTACATGTCCCGCCCCGACGTTTCCGCCGTCGGTTGGGGTGTGACAATATCAACTAGTAAACTTCTTAACAATCATCACTTTTCAAATTCTCACACTAATGTTCGTTCGTCCGTTTCTAATCCTATATTAAAAAAAAGTCAAATAAATAAAACATTAAAAATGGTTAGATATAGATCGAGCTAAGATTACACATAAATATTAATAATAAACATACATTTTTATTATTATTCGGGTTAACCCGATTAACCATTTTTTAACCAAATTACCAAACCAAATATTATATTCGGATTCGGGTTCCATTTTAATCAGATTTGGGTTGTTCTGGTTCCATCTTAATCGGGTTCGGATTGATTCGGGTCGGTTTGGTATTCGGGTTTTAGGTAAAATGCACACCCGTAGGGTATGTTACCATCCGAAGTTGTCTACCTCCATGGGTGCATAAGGATTTTCTATCGGTTTTTGTTTAACAGCACTACGGTTATAGTAACTATCGTATCCTTGACTACCAGACATAATTCCTACCTGCATGTTTGACACTTATTACTTATGGCAAGTGTCTACCTACTTCTTCTAGTAGGCAAGTCTTTGCTTAAACTGGTTAGAGCTTAGATACTAACTCCAAGTATCTAATTCTCTAAAACCTTAGAATCTAATACCAATCAATGTCACACCCTGCCCCGGGCACCCCCGAGATGTTATCAGGCTGCGACGTCAGTTGGCACCTTCGGTACCTGCTTTGATTCCAGAAAAGATATTGAAAAACATTTCAAGGAAATTGAGCAAGAAGAAATATTGAAGAATCACTCTTGATGATTATTAATGATAAAAAGAGAGAGAGAGAAGTTGGCCTTTTACCGGTTATTCATTAAAGAGCTGAAATGCATTCTTTTAATTTTCATTTGCTTTTTTGTATTCATTTCGTAAAGCTTGGATTACAGCCCGAACTCCGAGAAATTTTTTTTAAAGCAACACTCGATGTAAGAAAACGATGGAACAAGAAAGAACAATTACCACCATTCTACGGCTTGTCAAAAAGCGCCACCAAAATAAGAGCCAAAAGATATGGCAAATGTGTAAAATGTGGTAACTGGAGCCATGATGGAAAGTGCAGCAAGAATCAAACTTATTCCTAACATGAGTATACGCATCTGATCAAAGTAGGTGCTATTAGGTTACAAGCTTAAAAACCATACGGAAGAGCAGTAATGTGTACTACGCAGTGAGAGAATACTTGAATATGATAAAAAGTACCAGTCTTGGCAATCTGACTATAAATGAGCCATCAAATTAGTTATACCCTCATTATCTGAGTACTGTAGAGGGACCCACTAGTATTCTCCAATCTTAAGCCAAGAAGCCTTAGTCGTCTATCATACATTGGCTGCAGCCTTTAAAACCCTTTTTTATCTCTAAAAACCAAAAAAGGTATTCATTTTAACCCTTTATTTTCTTTTTTAGCCACATCACAACCCTATTAAGTCCACTTTACTCATTCATATTACTTAGTTAAATGGTGGAGACTTGATTTGCATACAAGCTTATGACCATTGCATAATTCGATTCGAACTTGAGGGTTCTTCTTGACTTACATAATCCATATATATATATATATATATATATATATATATATATATATATATATATATATATATATATATATAACCCGAGAGTTGAGTAAACATTGTGAGGAGTGAAAGAATATGCATAATTGAAGTTCTGGTATGCTTGTCAAGGATTCCATCATCCTAAAAATATAAAAACAAAAAAATAGAATAAGCGACTCATATGTTTTCCAAAGTATCCACTTACTTGGAATTTCCTTTCCTTTCGTAAAGTTTTAGTTATAGGTCTTATCATGCTTGATTTCGCTTGAGGAAAAGCAAAGTTTAAGTGTGGGGTGTTATGATATGCCCTAAATTATACATGTTTTGCATGCATAATAATCCCCATATTATGGTACTAATTGAACAAAAGCCTTGCAATTGATACTTAAAACGTTTATATTTCACAATTGCAGGTTAAATGATTTCCCAAGATAAACAAAGCAAAAATCTACTCAGAAACATCAAGAAATCAAGCTTTTGGAAGGATCATACCCGAGCTTTGACCCCCAAGAAGTCAACTAAGGTCAACACCAGCCAAACAAGCAGCTAAAAGACAAAACAGAGTGCTGGAGAGGGATGCACGGCCGTGTATCCCATTGCAGGTCGTGCATCCCATTGAAGGTCGTGCAATCCCTATTCTTACTCCCCAAGAATTCTCGTACTTTGCCATGTGTACCTTCTGATTCCATGGGTGTTTGCACGCCCGTGCAAAACAATGCACGGCCGTGTATTACTCATTTTGAGGCCTATAAATAGATGGCTTGGGTTCTTCATTCAACACACCTAAAAACACCTTACCACAACATTCTAGAGAGAGACACACTTATAGAGTGTGTAGCTATAGTTTAAAGTAGGGAGTAGAGAGTATAGAGGCTCTTCCGCTTTGTTCGCAATAGGGGAGCCTACGAAACTCAGCATTATTGTAACATCCATGATTTTCAATCCATAAACTTTTCTTTAATAATTTTATTATTCAAGCACTGGAAATCCCGTATATGCCCAACACCTCATGCCACATTAATTATTACCTTAACGGATATTAATTTCAAAATTTCAACCTTTCAAGAAACATATTATTTTCTATTATATACACACACACACACATATATATATATATCATGTGTATGTATGATTATATAAATATATGCATACGTATACACTAAATTATAAATATACAAATGGTTATATTTTCATTTAATAAACCATTTATAATTTGATAAAAATGGAGTTCCTACACAAAATATATTTTTTAAAATATATATATATATATATATATATATATATATATAATGTTTTATAGTTTATTACAAGCTTTATATAAAATATATATATATATATATATATATATTTCTTTTTTTTTTCAAAATCTCAACTTATTGAGCCTTGAAACTCCTCATCAACCTTTGAACATTTGGAACCCTCAATTTAAACCCCCCCCACTTTGAAAATTTGACATCTCTAATCTCAATTTTGACCATGTTAATACAGTTTGACTTCCGAGGGTCAAACAACCCAAGTTTCCTCAACAATTCAACATCCTAATTGATAAATTCAGTGTTGTGGACCTTTCCCTACGTGAGTAATCGATTATAAACCATATCCAGGCCCATCTAGAGTTGCAAATCGATCAAACCCGCGGCTAAATTTCAAACGTTGAACTGTTTGACTCACTCGAGTCAAACCTCATCCAAATCAGTTTGAATCAAGGAATTAAACGCGTTTGTTACCCGCAAATCATGCGAAACCAATCCTATCATGAATACAAACCATTTACATGACTCAAATCATTTGCCCTCGTTCAAATTTACGTGATTTCCACGTTGACAGTTGTGCTATGTTAACTCGAGGTGATTCAATCAATTAGATGGAAATTGAGGCATTCACTCCACACACACGCACTCACGACACCCCCTTTGATCTTTCTAAACACTCGAACACACCGCATCTCATCGTTGGAACTCGATCGAGCATCAAGAACTCCGAACTCTAAGTATCATCCGTTCTCCTTCTTCGCGTAGCCATATCAGGTAAATCATACGTCTTTAGTCTCGTTAAGACTCATAGAACAAAAGCCCTAAGGTTTCATGGCCGATTGTTGTGAAATTGTGGTCAATTGGGGCTAGGGTTTCATTCGGCCGATTTGGGAAAATGATGAAGGATTGGGACTATTGGTTTTAAATTAAACAAACCCATTATGGACAAGGCATTAAGCCCAGTCCAGCGGTTAAGTCACATGTGTTCCTCAGGGGAGAACCGGTTTCGAGCCGGGCTACCCCCTTTTCCTATTTAAAAACCATTTTCTTGTTATTTTGTTTCACAAACCAATGTTTTAAATTTTGAAATAATTTTTATAAATCTTATAAAAATATTCTGTAACGTTTATAAAAAATAATATGAGAAATAAAATGATGTTTTATTCATTAAAAACATATTATAAAAATAAAAATTCTTAAATAAACAATATAGAAATGATTTATTTAAATAAATCTAGTTATGATGTTATTCTTTTTAGTAATGCTTATTTAAACAAGTTATGAATAATTATTTAAAAATACTTAAATAATTATTTTTAAATAAATAATTACACAAATTCATTTAAATTCATAAGCTTACTTATATTAAGATTTATTTAATATCTCTCTTATTCTTTAAGTGATTTAAATAATTATTTTGTTTACATAAAAACAGTTTTATAAAACATTTTCTACCTATTTATAAATATTAAGGTTTAAACTCAATCCAGGTAAACAAAATTTTCTTTATATATATTATACATTTACACTTCGTATATTTTAAAGGACGCGTCATTTACTTTACAATAAATGAAAAGAATTTATTTAAATCACATACCAATTTTAATCAATTACTATATTCTTTAATTCGAACATACTTTGATTTCACCTTTTATTTTAACTTTTTATACAAACACCAACTCACACACATCCCCATTGTCAAACAACCCAAACACTTTTGTGCAACTCCTTACACTTAAATCCCGTTGAACCCTAGACCCAGCCATAGACTTTGTGCATGTTATTAATGTACATTTATATAATTCAATCATAGGTTAAGCGTGTGAATATCAAATCACTTGTGCAACTCATTACCCGTGTGATATACTACTTACTTGTACAGGTGAGTATTACATAGCCCCTTTTACTCTTTTACACTTTTTGGGGTGGAACATGAACATTATACAATACTATTGTTTACATTTACACAGACTACACAAATACAAATCCTCTTTACATTCATGTGTGCAATTTGAGCTTTATGCCCGAGTGCTAGTTGTGCTAACTTTTGTATGCGATTATTTGCAATCATTAACTATTCAAGCCGATGGTAAACAATGATAGATCTATTGAGTCTGACAAACCCACATAGGTAGGGTGATTGTTACCGACAACACAATTTTTACATGCTAGTTACAAAGGTTTGATTGTACTCGGTTACACAATAGCTGCTCCCCATAAATGCCTTATTTATCATGTTATATAAGGATTTGTTTTACAAACTATATGCTATCTATATACAAACCTGTGTTATACTCACCAACTTTTTAGTTGACTTTATTTTATTCATGTTTCAGGTACTAATGTGTGAGTGTGATCAAGATGTGCTACACATAGGCTTGGACCTAGTTAAATTAAATAAAGAACTTATGTATTTCAATTATGTTGTTTTTCTTGGACTGTTTTGTCATGAATGTTGCAATGAAATTTGATAATTAATATATTTCAATATAGTCAACCTTGTGCTTTTGAACAGTCTACATGTCCCGCCCCGACGTTTCCGCCATCGGTTGGGGTGTGACAATTATGCTAGTTCGTATGGCAATTCGTGGCTAAATCCTTTGTATTGCTTAGGTGAATATGAAGTTTGGTGTATGTTAATGTTTACCTTATTAACGTAATTGTATGTTTATGTTTTTTAGTCATTCGCTCTAAAAACCATCTATGATGGACTTTTTATTTTTATCTAATTTATTCTTTACACTTGTAAGTGTTTTTGATTTTAAAGTGTAAGACCGTAAAACCTTTTTAATCAAACTTCTCTTGAAACTTGTACGTCTTTATACTAGCGTATTTTGAATACAAGAGTTGGTGAACTCACGTTGGGAATGGTACGTCTTTATACAATGTCCCATTGTTGCACCGCCTCCCGGTGAAAAAAGTTTAATCACTCTTTTAAATAAAAATAAAGGTGTTTAAGTTTGATGTCTTAAACCAAATTGGGGATAGAATCAAAGAGTTGAGGGTAATGATTTCCCTAGCTGGGACTCCTACCTTTTTATTCTAAAAAACATAATTTGTGAACCAATTGTTATGAGAATGAGGCTCTAGCGGTGTACCGTTCACACATTTGTATTAGTCATACCACCGGATTAGTTAACATAATATTATCATATACCAAGCGGATTCGAAGCCTGATATGTCCTAAATTATACATGTTTTGCATGCATAATAATCCTCATATTATGGTACTAATTGATTAATAACCTTGCAATTAATACTTAAAACGCTAATATTTCGCAATTGCAGGTTATTCGGTATCCCAAAGACGAATAGAGCAAAAATCAGCTTAAAACATGAAGAAATTAAGCTTTTGGAAGACCAAACCCGAGCATTGGCCCCCAAGAAGTCAAAATTGGACCACAGGAAGTCAACCCGCAGCTAAAAGACAAAACTAGGCAGCAGAGGGGGGATGACGGCCGTGCATCCCAACGCACGCCCATGCATTGCCCCACTTTGCTCCCTAGAGCCCAGTACAGTTTACTTTGTACCCTGTTTGATTCCCTAGATGTTTGCACACCCGTGCAATCCAATGCACGCCCGTGCATTGCTCATTCTGAGACCTATAAATAGAGGGCTTGGGTTCTTGGTTTCACACACACATACACACCCATACACACCTTACAACAACCATCCAGACCTCAGTTGGGAGCGTATTTCATAGTTAGAGTAGAGAGTAGTGAATGGAGGGGCTCTTCCTCCTTGTTCCGCAATAGGGGATCCTACGAAACTCAGCTTTATGCTAGTTAGTATGGCCATTTGTGGCTAAACATTTTGTATTGCTAGGGTGAAGATGAAGTTTGGTGCATGTTAATGTTTAACATATTAATCCAAGTGATGTGTTTATGTCTTTAACTATTCGTCCTTAAAACCACCATTTTGGTGGGTTTATATTATTGTCTAAATCCGTCTTTATATTTGTGAGTGTTCTTGATTTTAAAGTGTAAGATCGTAAAACCTTTTTAATCAAACTTATTTTGAAACTTGTACGTCTTTATACAAGCAGAGATTGATAAGCCAAGGCTTGGTATTGATAAGCCAAGGCTTGGTTAACACTAGTAAGGTCGTACGTCTTTATATGAACTTACTATGCGACCAAGAATTGGTGAACTCATGTTGGGAAAGGTACGTCTTTACACTTGATTCCATTGTTACACCGCCTCCCGGTGAGAAAAATATATCACCTATTTAACTCTAATATAAAGCATTTTACGTTCGATGTCTTAAACCAACTCGGAGATGACCATTCGAAGGGTTGAGGGTAATTGTTGTCCTTAACGGGAGGCACTGCCACTTGTTGAAACTTTTAAATTTGCAAATCAAATGTCGTGAGGACGAGGCTTTAGCGGTGACCCGGGTCACACGTTTGTAGTAGTCATATCACTGGATTAGTCAACTTAACATTATCACGTACCAAGCGGATTCGAAACTCAAACAAATACAATTCATAACTTGATCATTCCCGACATATTTACTTTCTTGTTGTTTACTATTCTATTTGTAGGTCCCTTCGTGTGTGTCGGATCGTCACATGCAAGTGGTCTACTAGTCGGACCGGGTTGCGGAATACCCGTGACAAGGTGGAGGGTCTTACAAAACAAAGTAAACCAAACACGAGAGTCACAATAAACGTTCTTTGTATTATAAACACTCGACGGTTACAGAGAGAATACAAGCTGCGTACTTAGCAAAACTGAGTTCGTCTGAACAAATGGTTCTGCGTACTTAGCTTCTGTGAACCTATCATATATATACAGACCTGATGCCTGCGCACTTAGCAAGTGCGCATGACCAATTGCTCTTGCGTACTTAACAAGTACGCAAAGGTGTTCCTGCGTACTTACTAAGTACGCATGAGCTTTCTCCTGTGCACATGTAAGTGCGCAAAACACTTGGCAGAAAAACAACATACATTTTGTAAAAGTAAATACAACTCGATAAACTATTACATAATGACTCATACATATAAAGACAAATTACAGACATTAGACATACAAACTAAGACTCTATCCAGAGTGTTGTCACAGGAAAGTGCATCAACAAACTCCCCCTTGACAACAGCTCGGGATCTTCATCGTCTTTAGTCTTCGGTCTTTAGTCTTCACAGCATCTGCTCCTTAGCTTCCATCTTCTTTTTGTAATCAAGACAGAACTTGATCAACTTGTCGTATTTGGCAGAGAGAAGCTTCGTCCATTCGTCAGTGTGGATGCAGTACTTGTCGGCTAGTACCTCCAGATCGTTCACAGAAAAGTTGATGAAGCAGACTTCATCAAATATCCTGATCACTTCCTTTGGCACAATATTTCCACTTGCTGACTTACCTTTACTCATTACAACAACCTTGCCTATTTTTGGATCAACGTACCAGTACCACATGTCACCAAGAATATCCCGAGGTAACTTGCTTAGGGGAATCTTAGTTTCACATCGCACTGACTTGTATACCAATCTCTTTATGGGCTTCTTAGTCACAGGATGCACAGCGTGCTTATCCTTGACTCTTCTGGGCACCTGAGGCTTGAGGTATTCAAATTTCCCTGATCTTGCTTCACGCTGTAGTGTTACCCACAAACCCATTGCTATTGCATTATTCGAGTGACTTAGCAGATCGCGGTTTGCGAGGTTAACTAGGTCGTACTTGGGCAAAGAGTTGAATGCCTCACTGGTGGGTTTCAAGTATTTAACCCCCAGATCTTTTGATGACGAACAGCTGCTTGTCCTCCTCGTACCTAACAGCTAAGATCATACATGTCGCTCCGTGCTTGTCTGTGATAGACGTCTTTTGCCACACGGGAGCTGGACCCTTTGTAGATGCAGAAGGCATGTCTTTCTCCTTTTGTGCCTCGGGGTCCGCAGGTATAGGGTCGACCGGGGAGGCTTCAGTTGTAGTTTCAACATTACTTGCCGTGTCAACTGAGCCTGTTTCGAGCATAGAGTCGAGCGATGGTATTTCAAAGATCTCACCATCTTCTAACTCATACTTACCATCCCCGTCGCCCTTAGGAATCTCAATCACCACATCATCGTCATCCTCGTTCCAGTCATCACCAGAGTCGATCTCTCCTTCTTCTAGATTAAGGAGAGCATCGATCTGTGCATCTTTGGAATAGTCAGGCTCTAAATAGAGGATCTCATCATCAGATAAGTCCTTGAGCACATCAGCCGCTGACTTCCCTTTATCTCCGCCACCAACACCTGAGATATCACCACCCTCTTGCTGAGTAGACTCCCCCTCAGCCAATGGAACAGAAGAGATGGGCACAATCGCCAAAGCTAGGTGCTCACCTCCACTAGGACCGACTTCAAGATCCTTGTCTTTATCATCATCCTTAGTCAGATCGACTGGATGACAAGACTCGGCAACGGTGGATTTCTTTTCTTTGTCTTTCTCTTTCTCTGTCTCCTTCTCCGTCTCCTTCTCCCCCTGAGCACCTAGCTTCGCGGTCAGTTCACCAACTAATTTGACCATAGCTGCGTGCTCCTTCCTTTGTAGATCCAACCTTAGCTCCATAGAAGTCCTATGGGCTAGAATCATGTCATTAGTCTTCATCAAAAGTTCATTCTGTGCCATGACATTCATCAACCGTGCATCAGTCCCCGTTCTCTGGCTACGCAGAATCCTAACTTCATCCTCCAGAGAGTTTATCTGTGCTTGTTGAGCATCAAAATCCTCCTTTGACTTTTGAATAGTCTTCAACAAGCCAGCAACGTGGGTTTCTAGCACATCGATCCTAGCTTCATTTGGATCCAGATGCCTAGATGATGAGGCTTCGGCGTTGTGGATGGGGGAAGAGAAGATTGTGTCAAAGTCGAACCCCTGTGAGAAATCACCGTAGTTAATGGGTTGACCTGAAGGCTCTTTGGTGGGTGTTGGGATGGGGGATGTAATGATGGGAGTTGTGGTTGAGGTGATGGTGACTGACTCCGTGAGAAGTGGAGCAGTCACCGTCACCTGGACGGTTGGAGTAGGGAGGGTCACCGTCATAGGAATCACCTTTGTGACCGCCCTGACTGCCACATCTGCTTGTACCAGTGGCCTTCTCCTCCTTGTAAACAGTTGCCGTGTTGGCGGGGTAGATTCTGACTCTGGACGGGCAGCTTCAACCTGTACTGGCTGCACAGTCGGAATCTCTTCAACCCTGGGGATAGCAACCTCTTGCCTATCGCCCCTTTTCTTGTTGGCCCTCTCACGCCTTTGTCTTTGTAGAGCAGCGTCAGAGTCGGAATCCGGCTCGTATTCCCTGCTCGAGCTTTGTTGTTTTCTTTTGGAAGACGACGCAGGCAGGGTTACCTGTGCCGACCTTCATTCAATAGGTGGCCAAAGAGTTTAGTGTGCGCAGGGGTAGGTTCTACACTGCCTGGCTTTAGAAACTGAGCAAAGACACTCTTCTCCACCCTTTTTACCTTCAGTCTCTCCCCGATAGCACGTAGGTTTGGCAATGCATCATCGAGCAGGAGCTGCACAAACCTCAGGTACAAAAGGAACCTGAACCTCTCTGCTGTATTTATCTGGTCATTGAGTGCTTTGAAGATATAGCGAGAGAAGTTGTAGCCCCGATTGAGAGACAGGCCCACCATGGCCGCTGCAAGGTCATGACCCATGGCATCTTTCCTCGCTTTCCTGGATGAGATGCACACGATCATGATGTGGGCAAAGTAACTCCATTGATCCAATAGTCACATCTTCTTGTAAGAAGCATAGTCCCTAGCCCCGACATATCCCATTCTGTGCCTCCAACACCCATCCACGTAGTAATCTGGATAGGATGTCGGGTCGGTGGCAAGGTCTCCGAACTGCAATACTCTCCTTATTGTATCCTCAGAGATAGCAATAGCTCAACCGTCAACGGTAGCCCTTAAGACATTCGGGGATACCGTGCAATCGTGCTCTGCAGTCTCCCAGAATTGCTTTAGGTAAGGTCTTGAGACTGTTGGGTTTGCTGAGATTGCATAGCTTATTCTTGATATGTTCAGAAAATCCACAATCTCCCTGTATTGTAAAGCTGCGCCTTTCCATTCTGGTTCTGTGTTAGCCAATAGGTTGAATTCGTCAGTGAATGCACGAGCCATAGCCTGCAAACACACACAGAAAACATATTCAGAACATCTTATAACACTGGAAGTAGACACACATGACATAGTATAGTAGTTACACTTTGAAAAAATTTTCAGACTTAGGAAAAATTTCTAAGTGTCGGTCCTGCGCACTTAACAAGTGCGCAGGATTTTCCTCTTGCGTACTTGCTAAGTGCGCAAGAACAACCCTTAGCAAAAATTTTTGAAACTTGTAATTCGTTCAAAACGTGGGTTGATTAGGTCGCCACTAGGTCGGAATCAAGGATTCTAACCTATGGTACCATTATCAACACCATACACTGCTTAACCATGTTCAATTTTTGACCTAGACCAGTCGTCGACCCATTGTCGGTTCAACTTCAACCGACGGATCAATTGAGGACCAGGAGATAATCAGGGAATCGATTAAAGCTTCCTATTCTCTTGTTACAAATAATAAGTTACCCAAACAACCCCATTTTACCCCAAATGCATCGGATTTAACCTAATATTTTCTAAGTCAAAAATCGGTCCAAATGTCAAGAATCGATGGATGGAATTGGCCTATAATCTCACCACTGAGGTGAAATACGAAGATGACAATGTGATTGGGATGAAAAATCCGGTTGGAACACTCGAAATTTTTTGAGGAAAATGGTCGGAGGGAATATCACAGGAGAAAACGATTTGAAAGTGATAAACCCTAAAAAAATTTTCTAAGTCCTGTATTTATACCCAACACATATTGGCAGTGCGTACTTACTAAGTGCGCAGGACTTAACTCCTGCGTACTTACTAAGTACGCATGACTTAAGTCTTGCGTACTTGTTAAGTACGCAGGGTTTACCTCATGCGCACTTAACAAGTACGCAGAGACTCTTATGTGCGCACACTTTCAACTCAAATTATGAAGATTTTAAGTCAAATAACGAACAAGATAAAAGCGTTCAATCAAGAGGATTCAAAATCAATTCAGGAAGGTTAAATACAAATATTTTTGGCTTTTCTGAATAAAGTTGAACTATGCATAAACTTAAAATATTTTTGATCTTTTCTCATAGAAATATACAAGTATTCACACAAGCTATTTTTGATCAAAGACACGAGCAAAGGATCATATCAGGCTATCTTATAGTAAAAACGATACAATATAAACATCAAAGAATATGGGATCATGTCATGTATTACTCTTTATTCATACGTAATAAGCACATAAACAAGTAATTCAAGTTGACAATATTATAAGATTTGAAACTATACGCATCTTTGTATCATGTTCTTGTGTATTAAGGTATTAATTATAAGATATACAACGTGTACCCCAATGAGATGCTATGATATTTTGCACTATCTTCAAGGCATCTAAGATTATTTTCAATTATTTTCTTAATTTTCAGAATGAAGTTACATCTATTAGCACAGAAAAAATCAAGCAGAATCCATAAAGATTATCAGGAATCATAAGATTCAGAATCGAGTGATTCATTTGTCTTGGTTTCATGTGATTTTCTTCTTTGAATATCGGTATGATGATTCGGGATAATGAACATGGTGTTTGATTATAGGGTAAGGGGATCCAACTTTTATCTGGATTTGATTTCAATGAATCAGGAGTGATTCAAGGGTGAATACATGCTCAACGGTTAATGTAGAGACATGTCTTGATTCAATCTCTCCTTGCATACTTGTGAGTATGGGTAGTGAGATGAACCGCATTAATTGTGCTAACAACATAACCCGAAACTAATCTCAAAAGAAAATTATTGTCAAAATCTAACATCCTTTATATGATAGTGATCTTTTCTAATCTTTTACTCACACACGCTTGCAAACATGGGTTCAAATCACAGTTGTAATTTTGATTTAGTTTCCACACTACTAGTGATTCAAAGATGCATACAGCCTACTGACAATTCAAATTACTTGTAAATAAACAGATTAAAAACATAATAATTTAAACAATTAAGTAAACATGACGCAATAATTTCCCATATGAGCAGTCCGTGGTGTTTAGATCATTTCTGATGTACTATCATTTCCTCTTTTCTCAAGTTAACTTTGAAATTTTCTCCATTTTCTATTTTGTTTTTGGTTTTGTAAAATATTTTAAAGACTAAAAGAACTATACAGAAAATTTAAAAGAATTAAAAATTTAACTTTCATGAATTGAATTGAGTTAAAAAAACTTAGTTTTCCCTCAGGATTGAACATTCCTATCAAGTTGACAAGATGCTCAAAACGGGATCGATCAAATGCTTTTGTGAAAAGGTCAGCAAGATTGTCATCCGTGTGAACTTTTACAAGTTCAATTAAATGCTTTTCAGCACAGTCACGGATGAAATGATGGCGAATCTCTATATGTTTAGTTTTGGAATGTTTCACCGGGTTATTTGTGATGGACATGGTGGCATTGTTGTCAATGAATAGAGGAGTTCCAGTGAAGTTCAAGCCGTAGTCTCGCAATTGCTGTTGAATCCACAATATCTGAGAACAACCGCTAGCTGCAGCAATGTACTCTGCTTCACAAGTTGAGACAGAAAACCGTTGACTGCTTCTTACACTGCCAGGAGACCAGTCTGTCTTCTAAGAATTGACATCCACCAGAAGTTGACTTTCTGTCAAGGTTACAACCGCCATAATCTGAATCAGTGTAGGCTTTGAAGTCGAATGACTGCTGCTTAGAGTACCAAAGACCTAATCGGGGTTTCCCTTTCAGGTATCTGAAAATTCTCTTCACGGCTATTATATGTGACTCCTTCAGTTGAGACTGAAACCTTGAGCACAAACATACAACAAACATTATATCGGGTCTTGAAGCTGTGAGATACATAAGTGATCCGATCATCCCACGATACAACCTGCTGTCCACATCCTTTCCATCTCTGTCGGGATGCAACCCATGATTGACTGGGATTGGTGTGCCATAAGTAGTGCTATCACTCATCTTGTACTTTGACAAAATGTCCTGCACGTACTTAGTTTGATGTAGATAAATACCATTCTCTCTTTGACTGACTTGCAGACCTAGAAAGAATGATAGTTCACCCATATTGCTCATTTCAAACTTGGACTTCATCACCTTCTCGAATTCCCTACACATCCCTTCATTGGTCGACCCAAAGATAATGTCGTCGACATATACTTGCACAAGAAGAATGTCATCTCCTGCTTTCCGTATGAAGAGAGTCGAGTCAAGCTGTCCATGGTCGAAACCATTAGACAGTAAATGCTTAGATAATGTCTCATACAATGCCCGCGGTGCTTGATAAAGACCATAAAGTGCTTTGTCGAGCTTGTACACTTTATTGATATTATGCGGATCTTCAAAACCGGGAGGTTGAGTGACATAGACTTCTTCATGAACCTTACCATAAAGGAAAGCACTCTTCACATCAAGTTAATAGACCTTGAAGCCGACATATGTGGCATACTCCAAGAACAGTCGAATGGCCTTAATTCTAGCAACTGGGGCATATACTTCATTGTAATCCAAGCCCTCTTGTTGATAAAAACCCTGAACAAATAATCTTGCTTTGTTCTTCACAACTACATGACGATCATCCGTCTTGCATTTGAACACCCATCTGGTACCAATTGGCTGAAAGCCTTTTGGCAAGTCAACTAAATCCCACACTTGCAAATTTTTGAATTGAGACAGGTCATCTTGCATCGCCTCAATCCAGCAGTTGTCAGCGAGAGCCTCCTTCACATTCTTCGGCTCTACCTGGGATACGAATGCAGCATACAGATATGTTTCCATGACACCAGTGTCAAATATCTCTGTGTAAAGACTGGTGTTCTCATTGATGGTTCTATGACGAGTCTGAACACCGGCATAAGGATCACCAATAATGTTGTCGATTGGATGATTCCTATGCACCCTCGTCTCCGGTACAATTGATTCTTGAATTTCTGGATCTAGATTTGTGCTTAACTCCCCCATTTCCTGTGTTCCAGAGGAAGAAGATTCAATGTTAATTGGATCAGCTGGAGCTTCATTTCCTATAATTGTGTTAGGATTTGCTTGAGCGTCATCTCCAACAACAAGAACACCTTCACTGTTATCACTGTCATGAGTTCCAGATGCAGATGCAGCATTGGAATCAGGAGTTATAATTGGTACAGTAGCACGAGTAGAAAAACTGGAGTCATTGTCGCCACGCAATAAATCATAGACATTTGCCGCGTCTTCATCAGATAAGTCAGGAAGATTGAAGGACTTGAATAGCGCATCATAATCAAAACCCCAAGCTGGACCTTTTGGTTCTGGTGGAGTGCTGTGTTTACTACAGCCCACTTCAAACCATTCCTCGACAGTACGAGTACCTATGTTGTACACTCTCTTGCAGGGCGAATTGGTAACATATCCTAAGAAGATGCCTTCCACCGCTTTCGCATGAAATTTAGACTGACGGTCTTTATACTGTAGCAACAAGGAACAAGGACTACCAAAAGGAACTAGGCAATCAAGATTGGGAAGTCGATTGTTAATCAACTCATAACATTTCTTGTTGTGCCTTTTCACAACCAGAACCCTGTTTAAGACGTGACAAGCTGTATTAACTGCTTCTGCCTAGAAAGTGACAGGAAGCTTTGCATCTAACAGCATAGTCCTTGCAGTCTCGATCAGTGTTCTATTCTTCCGTTCAGCAACTCCATTCTGCTGAGGTGTGTACGGCGCGCTGAATTCGTGACGGATCCCTCTCTTGAGACAGAAAAGTTCCATCAAATTATTCTTGAACTCAGTTCCGTTGTCACTCCTTATTCTTCTAACTTTCAGCTTGCAAAGAGATTCCAAGCTCAGGATCAGGTATTGAAGAACATCAGCAGTCTCGTCTTTTGTACCTAAAAAATGCACCCAAGAAAAATGTGAGAAATCATCAGTTACAACTAGACAGAACGACTTACCTCCAATACTCCTTATACTTATGAGGCCAAACAGATCCATGTGTAATAGCTCCAAAGGGGTATCGATAGAATTTTGGAGCTTGGGCTTGTGAGACTTCCATTGCTGTTTGCCCTTTTTACACGGCATACAGTCATCTGCAATGGTAAACCTCAACTTAGGAACCCCGGTTACCAAACCGTTTCGCACAAGATGATTCATTTTACGATAAGAAATATGTCCGAGTTTCCTATGCCACAAGATGGAGTCAAGTTCTGTCGCTTTTGTAAGCAAACAAGTAGCAACTGATGAGGTGGTTTTTGCCACACTCATATCAATCTGATAAGTGTCGTTTGATCTTGGTGCTCTCATCAGAATCCAGTCTTCGGGAACCTTAAAACCGGGTTTGAGAATCAGACATTCTGACTTGTCAAACATCACCGAGTACTCCTTGTCACACATTTGGGAGACACTCAACAGGTTATGCTTCAGCTGCTCGTAAAATTTGACATTGTCAAAGCTAACACAACCGTTTGAAACCACGCCCTTACACGTGATGCTGTCGCCTTTTTCTCCGACAAAGGCCACATAGCCGCCTCTGAATGGTTTAACATCTTGAAGCAAGGCCATGTTTCCTGTCATGTGCCGGGAGCATCCACTATCTACATACCAACGGTTAGAGATAGTACCCTTCAGACGTCCCTGCACGAGTAACAAAAGAATTAGTTAGATTTGGAGACCCAAGCCATTGTGGTCTTGGGTCGTCCATCCTTCTCAAAATAAACTACTTCTTTCAACTCACAGTCATGATAACTGTTCAAAATTGGTGAATCTTTGGATGAATTTGGAACAGGAGATTGAGAACCTTTAACTTTCTTGTTCCAGAATCTCTTTTGATTCTTAACCAGAACAGTAGACTTTGGCTCAACCACAGCCGATGAACTTGTGGAAGCTTCACCTGATTGAGTCTTAGTCAGCTGTTCCAGCTTTCTCAACCTCTTATTCCTTCTTCTTCTTTGTGGCTTAGAGAGTCTAGCCACAGATTTCTCTCCAGTGCGTGTACTACCAGATGTAGACACACGAGGTACAGCAGGTTGCTTTACCTTTCTTGCAACAGATGGTTTGGCCTCAGATTTAATCTTAGGTTTTCCAATAGGTTGTACTGGTGGTTTCACCACATTCTGCTTTGGACTTCTGGGAGGTTTCACTATTGGCGACTTAGGGATAACGGCTGGCTGTGAGACAACATGCTGTTTCCCTTGGTTCTTTGATGGACAGTTCACAAGAATGTGACCAACCATGCCACAATGAAAACACATCTTCTTGTCCACATGAATTCTCTTGTAAGGCTCATTAGATCTGGCCTTAGATAACTCTCCATTATGAGCAGGAGGAGTTGGTTTATGAACAGGAGTCTGACATTTTTTCAGTTTGGTTTTTGGGGGTATAATACTTTTGCAAATTCTCTTTGTAACCAAGCCCATAATGAGCTGAAAAAGCCTCTTTCTTAACTTGGTTAATATTTTTATAACCCCCGTAAAGCATTACCTTAAGTTTATCATTTGTTTCAATGATATCAGGTTCAGTTAAAATGCAGTTATCACCATTAGTGATAATGTTTTTGTGGACTTTCTGTTCAGTCAACAACTCCTCAGAGACTACTCCTTCAGGGCAAGTGTTAACCGACCCATCATCAGAAGCAGTAACATACTCCTCACTAGATGTGGAGTTAGCCTTACTTGAGGATTCATCCTTTTTAGGGGAATCATCCTTATCAGAGGACTCATCTAGACAGGTGAGATCAATGTCTATCAAGCTATTGACAAACTTCCCACTTATTGGTGGAGGAATGGCATTGGTACCAAGACCTAGGCCCTTCAATTTCCTCACTACTGATTCGTCGTGCTCCACCACAAAGCGAGATTTTTTCAACTTCTCATTTGTACATTTTAACTGCAGGATCTCATTTTGTAGTTTGTTGATTTCATTGTTCCGTTTTTCTAACCCCCTATATGCAATATCCAAGTGAACTTGTTGCTCACTTATTTGTAAAGAATATTCACATTTTTCTTTTTTACAACGTTTCAACAGACTCTTTAAAATGTTTTTCGTTTTCTTTGTAATTATGAGCTGCCATAGTTAGGGGTTCGAGTTTGTCTTGGAGCTTAGAAATTTCAAGCTTTAGCCCTAGACATTTAGAACAAGAAATAACTGAGAAAGGGTTAGAATCTACCTCAGATGATGAACTCTGTGCTTCTCCAATGGCCATGAGAGCAACGGCAGTGGTAGACTCCTTTTCAACATCTACAGAAGCTTCCATCTCCTCAGCTTATTTTCTCTCAGCCTCCATCAGCTCCATGATCTCAGCCATGAGACCAACCTGTGTTTGAGCAATGATGGCGTCCTCTAGATGAACACCCCAATCAAAGTTTTCGTTATGCTGAGCTACCAGTGCATTTGACGAACCACCTTGGTGTTGATTGTGGTGGCTAGTGTTGTTGTGGCCGTGGCTGTTTCCCTGGCTAGGTCTGGTGAAACCAGAGGCCGGTGCTCGGTCTTTTTGACATTCACGAGCAAAGTGTCCATAGTTCAGACACTTGTAGCATTTGGCCTTGGATTTATCAAATCCAACCTTGGCATTAGAATGTCCACCCATGAACTTTCTTCCTGTTCTGTTCAGGAAACGCTTGGCCCACCTCAAAAGCATGGCCATATTCCATTGAATATCCATGTCCTCAATATCATCAGGATCCACTTGGTTAAAGTCTTCTTCAATAGTTTCAGGATCCGTTAGCTTGCCGCCTATGAAATTCTCATACGCAAGCATACATGATGAAAACAAAGCTACATGATCTTCAGCAATTTTGACTATTGCAGAATGGTTAGCTGAAGACGTAGCTGGAGGATTTCTTGAGGTGTGTTGATGATTAGTTCCCAACCGTGATCCGGATGCATAACAAGCATGACCACCACACCCATTTGAGTGGTCTTCTTCATTGGAGTGTCCAGTAAAGAGGGTAATTCCAGAGCCCGATGATTTTGAAGTGGAAGTCGTCCCATGATACATGGAAGGGTCCTGTATCTGAGGTCTTCCCGAGCTCTCCTTCTTCATAAGATTCATGTTATGAGCTTGAATCTTACCAATAGCCTCATCTACTGTTAACTCATAGAATTTAGGATTTTCCCTCATCAGGGTTGTATACATCTCAAACTTTGGTGGCAAAGCATCAAGAAATTTTTCCACCAGTTCTTCATCGGGATATTTCAGTTCAAAATCTTTCAACTCCGTTTGTAAATGATAGAATCTAGAGATGAGATCATCTAACGATTCTTTTTCCATGAAATTGAAGCATTCATACTGCTTCCGGAGAAGATCCCGCTTACTCTTCTTAATGTCACTGTTCCCCTCAAATCTTTTCTGAAGTGATTTCCAAAGATCCTTGGAGGTGTCATAGCCTTGGAAACTGTGAAACAATTCCCGAGTTAATGACATAGTGATTGAGCCAAGAGCCTTCTTTTCCCGATCATAAGCTTTCTTTTGTTCTTCATCAAGCTTAGAGATGGGCTTTGGCACCTCTTCATCAAGATAGATGTGTGTGGGATGCTTATATCCCTCAATGATTGGTATCCATAATGATGAGTCGGTGTATGAAATGTAGTGCTCAAAACGCGCCTTCCAATTGGAATAATCGTTTACATTTAATAGTTTAGGCGGTTTCTGAGGTGTACCGATCTCATTATCATAATTTAACATGTTTCCAAGATTCTGAAGGTTCGACATAGTGAATTACTTGGTCAAAAAATCAGAAAAATCAGACACTGTTGCGCACTTGGTTTTGGCCTTGCGCACTTGAGAAATGGTCTTGCGTAGTTAAGATTTGCTCTTGCGTACTTGTAAGTACGCAGGAGGAAATATTAAGTACGCAGGATATAACTTAAGTTCGCACAAGTTCAGTCTTGCGCACTTGTAAGTACGCAGGAGATAACTCTTGCGTAGTTAGTAAGTACGCAGAAGACTGTATTTTTTTACCAAAAATGGTAAGTACGCAGGACACCTTTTCAGCAACTCTCACCAAACTTTTCCGGTCACCTGAAAATCGCCGGAGATAGTGAAAAATAGGCTGATGATCAATGCAATCGAGCCAAAGGATCAGAAACACGTTTCTAACAAACCTTTGATGCTCAAAACACACAAATACACAACAAAAATCGGTTTTTGAGAGATTTTTGCTTCTAAAAAAGTGCTCAAGAGCTACCCCTTTTTTTATCACAAAAATCAACAAAAATACCTCTTTTTGCTTGTAAAACTCAGTAAAACGTCTCCAAACTCACTTACAACACTCGAATTCAAGAGCAATGCTCTGATACCACTTGTAGGTCCCTTCGTGTGTGTCGGATCGTCACATGCAAGTGGTCTACTAGTCGGACCGGGTTGCGGAATACCCGTGACTAGGTGGAGAGTCTTACAAAACAAAGTAAACCAAACACGAGAGTCACAATAAATGTTCTTTGTATTATAAACACTCGACGGTTACAGAGAGAATACAAGCTGCTTACTTTGCAAAACTGAGTTCGTCTGAACAAATGGTTCTGCGTACTTAGCTTCTGTGAACCTATCCTATTTATACAGACCTGATGCCTGCGCACTTAACAAGTGCGCAGGACCAATTGCTCTTGCGTACTTAACAAGTACGCAAAGGTGTTCCTGCGTACTTGCTAAGTACGCAGGAGCTTTCTCCTGCGCACATGTAAGTGCGCAAAACACTTGGCAGAAAAACAACATACATTATGTAAAAGTAAATACAACTTGATAAACTATTACATAATGACTCATACATACAAAGACAAATTACAGACATTAGACATACAAACTAAGACTCTATCCAGAGTGTTGTCACAGGAAAGTGCATCAACACTATTCGTTACGTTTCTATTACACACTTCACGCACGTTTTTACTTTTCTACTATCTACTTTACTGTCATTTACTTTTCTGTCATTTACTTTTCTGCCTCACAAACACACAAAACTCACTCACTAAATAAACCGGATAAACGATAACAAAAGTTGAGTATTGGAATTCGACCGTGTCTGTTGGTTCGATAAATGGTTCTTACCTAAACTATATTACGCTGCGATAGGTACACTTGCCTATTGTGTGTGTTTTAAGTTTGAGTATTTATCATTTTATAAATTTAAAACCTGATCTCATGAAACCATTTCTAAAAAAATATATATTTATATATATATATATATATATATATACTTATCACACGACAACACCAAGTTTTTGGCGCCGTTGCCGGGGACACAGTGATTTCAAGAAAAATTCAAGTTAAAGGATTAACCTAACAATTTCCATCTATTTTTTTGTTGTTACGTTTGTTGCAGGTAGTGTATGATCCATAGCTCCACTACTTGTTTATATCAACCTTTAGAAGAGCCCGAAAGATTCTTTCACCGCCGAATACGAGAAAACCGTACTAGAAGAATGGCCGTTGAAAACTGAACTATTTTCGATTTCGCAAGGCCGTCACCAGAGGCTTTGGGGTCTAGTATCACAAGGCCAACGGTTGACGCTAAAAACTTTGAGATCAAATCTCATGTTATCCACATGATCCAGTCATCATGCACTTTTCATGGATTAACCGATGAAGATCCACATGCCCACATTGCAAATTTCCTTGAAATTTGTGACACTTTAAACTGAACGGAGTGTCGAATGACGCAATTCGCCTCTAAATGTTTCCCTTTTCCTTAAGGGAACGAGCTAAGGCATGGCTAAATTCTATTCCTAGAGGGTCGATCACTAAATGGGATGATTTAGCAAAGAAATTTCTGTCAAAATACTTCCCACGAGCAAAAACTGCAAAGCTGAGAAATGATATTACCACTTTCACCCAGGAAGATGGCGAATCACTATATGAGGCATGGGAACGTTTTAAGGACATGTTGAGGAAATGTCCTCACCATGGGCTAGAAGTTTGATTACAAGTTTCATCATTCTACAATGGTTTGCATAATCAAGCTCGTGAGACACTCGACGCTACTGCAGGTGGTATTTTTGGAAACAAGAGGCCACGGGAAGCTTAAAACCTGAATGAAAAAATAGCCATGAATAGCTATCAATGGTACAATCCAAGAAACACCATGGGAGCCAGGCAAGGAGTTCATTCTGTCGATATTGTCACATCACTTTCTGCTCAAGTAGACGCCCTCACCAATCGACTTAATCAACTCAGTAAGGGTAAGACTGCTACTGAAGCTACTGAAGAAGTAAGGAGTATCACCACTAATACCGAACAGGTTGACTTTATCGGAACAACTCGCCTACAAAACAACCCCTATAGTAATACCTACAATCCTAGATGGAGGAACCATCCACACTTCAGCCGGAAGGATAACAACAATCAGGGACAATCTAGCTTCGGACAACAATAACAGTTTCAACAAAGACCATCCCAAAACTATCAGCCTCGCCAACAATTTCAGGGAACTAACAAGTCAAGCAATGGGTTAAGCTTGGAGGACGTGGTAACTAAGTTAATCTCTGCAACTGAGAGTCAAGCCCTTCTAGCAGATTCCCATCACAAACAATATGAGGAGAATTTTAATCTTCACGAAGCTGAGTTTAGGACACATAAAGAAACTCTTCAGTCTATTGAAACACAATTAGGGAAAATTGCAAAACATATGTCCGAAAGACAACGAGGATGTCTTCCGAGTAATACTGAAACCAATCCAAAAGCAAATGTAAGTGTTATCACTCTGAGAAATAGCAAGGTTTATCTAGAGCCTCCAATACCAGATGAAGAGGTTCAATCAACAAGGAAAGAGATATTCACCGGAGTACCGCTTCGTCCACATATCGCAGAAACAACCAACCAAGACTTACAATCAAAAGTAACTCCACATCCAGCTCCAGTGGATACTCCTCCAAAAGTTCCGACAAAGAGAGCATTCCATTCCCACATACCATACCCAGGAAGGTCAGTAAAGCAGAAGACTGACGAACAATATGAGAAATTCATCGAGCTACTAAGTCAGATCCATGTCAACCTACCCTTCTTGGATATCATACAACAAATGCCTAAGTATCGACTATTCTTGAAGGATTTCCTTACAAACAAGAGAAACATGGAAGAGGCAGTAAAAAAGACCAATCATTGTGTCGCTCTTATTGAAATATGTCTTCCAAAGAAACTTTCAGATCCCGGGATATTCTCTCTACCATGTTCAATCGGACCACTACCGATAAAATTTGCACTCGCTGATCAAGGAGAAAGTGTGAATGTAATGCCATATGTCATATTCAAAAGGTTAAAAATTGGAAATCCACGACCTGTCAATGCAACCGTCGAACTCGCGGATGGATCAGTCAAATCACCTATAGGAGTCATTGAGAACTTATTAGTGAAAGTCGGCAAGTTTTTCTTCCCTGCCGATTTCATTTTCATTTTCTGTTAGTTACTTTACCATCATTTACTTTTCTGTCATTTACTTTTCTGCTTCACAAGCACACAAAACCCACTCACTAATTAAAATGGATAAACGATAACAAAAGTTAATTACTGGAACTCGACCGTGTCCATTGGTTCGATACTTGGTTATTACCTAAACTATATTACGCTGCAATAGGTACACTTGCCTATTTTTCGTGTTTTAAGTTTGAATATTTATCATTTTATAAATTTAAAACCTAATCTCGTGAAATCTTTTCCAAAACAAATATATATTTATATATATTTGTATATACTATACACTCACCCATCAAGTGTTTGGCACCGTTGCTAGGGATACGGTGATTTCAAAAAAGATTCGAGTTAACAGATTAGCCTTTTTAACCTTAACATTTATTTTTATGGTTTGTTTTGATTATTTTTTACAGCAACTTTCATGGATTATAACTATGAGAGTTGTTATGGAAGAAACCAATACGACTATGAGTACCATTATTCGGAGGTTTGGTGTGAGATCCGTGGGGAACCCCACCACACTCAAGATTGTTATCACTATCCACATATTTTCACCAACCCCAGTGACAACTATATGAGGAAACCACACCGCTCCAAGAAATTCAATACTCAACTCTATAATCCGACTCATGTGCCTTAGGAAATCAGTTTCGTCATTTGGAGAAATAAAGGTTCAGATTCTAAAGCACTATCCAACTGAACAACGTGATGATCCCTTAAAAGTCCAAGAATCGGAAGTCATAGCTCCAACATCTCTAGTAGGGTCAAGTGACTCTAAGGAGCAAGAACCTTCCAGCTTCACAAGCATGTATCATTAGGAAGTGAGACCGGATGATTCAGAGGAGAGGGTTACTGCAGTTTTACAGTCACTTCTTGACTTTTCTGAGATGTTGGAAGCTAAACAATCAAAGGAGTCAGAAGAACGAAACTTTAAATAGAATTAGTGGGAATACTCAATATGGAAGCACAAGGGTGTATGAAACAGTATGGAGTTCGTGTCACTTCAGAGACAACATCATATGAAGAACCATATTGTGAGACCAACATCTAGGAGGAGATTATACAGGAGGATGTAATCACCAACAAACAAATGACCATGGAGGCACCTCTTCCTTCCAACAGTGATAGATGTCCTGTGACCGAGCATATCAGTGAATCATCCAATGAATCACCTATGCCACAGGATAAGGCACATCATTCTGAGTACCAATTCTCATGGAGGAAGCAACTTTCATCCAATGAAAATTACGTGACAAAATTATCATACCGGGGTGACCGTCTCCTTCACTACATGGGTTTCTTGAAGTTTGGTCCGGGCAAATTCAAGTGGTGGTGGCATGATTTGATTACATTGTTTTCTTTATGTGCTCTTCTATATAGCAATCTAAATTTGGCAGGTTTACAAAAATTTTCAAAATTTCAAATCAATCCATCCAAACTAAAATTAAAACTAAAAATAAACTTTCAAATTACATAAATCAATTATTCACCCGTTTTAGCATAAAAAAATTGAAGGTGTTAAAAATAGAAAATTGGTGAAATCTATGATTTGTGAAATTGGGTCACTTAATGAATGAATTCGGCTCGGACCATTGGAATAAACCACCTTTGGCTGTTTCGCACATGATCCGGCTCATCGATACCTTTCCATCCACTGGGCATGGGCCCTGTAACTCCAAACGTAGCTCAAGTTATGACTGTTTCAAGTTTGAACTCTTTTTACCTTGTTTTCCCTGTCTAGCTGGTCTAGGAAGTAGTCCGCTAATTCTTGGATTGCTTATCATAACATTGTATTTATGGTTATCAAATGGGTTTGATGAACCTCTCCATATTACAAGACACCCATTTGTTAGATTATTCCACCACTTGCACTAAATTGGAAATTCATGAAACACGTTCGGGTACGACCAACGTCCCTTAAATAAATGTGGCGCTTCCGGGAGGCAACCCGATGATCATGATTAAATTGAGAAGTTAGTGAATAAATCAAAAAAAAATGGACCTCAGGTTTGGTTTTCCTAGTTTAAGTTTCTCATGTTTTCGCCTTCAGGTATGCCTTCTCGATACTAGTACCTTAGTAGCTTAACTATTACCTTTTATTTCCCATTTCCGTTTTATGTTTTTCTTTATGTGTCACGTAGCATACCATCACCAAGTAGTCTCTCTATTTCTTTGAGAAGTTTCGCTCCACCTCTACAAGCTTGGGCGCCGTCAAACCATATCATGTTTTTGAGAGATTTGATGAAGTTTTTGGCATAACGTTTACGACAGTCACATAGGTTATACACTGAATTGACCGGGGGAGTACCAGTTTCTTTTCCCTTAAAACATTATGCATTTAACTTCATGCATAGCACTCCATTACATGCATTTATACATTGAGGGCAATGTACAGTTTTAAGTGTGGGGTGGGAGATTGAGATACAAGATAAACTTGTTTCCTCAAAACAGTAAAACTAAACTTTTGATTTTCTACCCATTTGACTAAAAGCTTATTTTCACCAAATCTTATTTTCTTTAAAAACCCTAAAAATTTCAAAAAATTTTGAAAAACCTTAAAGAGAATTAAAACCTATTTGAGTTCGCGCTTGAATAAACTAACAGGAATAAATGGAAATATGACAAGTAGAAACAAATGGATAATATGCATAACAAATCACTAAACCTTATCCCATCCGTTTTTCATGAGAGAATAATCTGAGCCTTTCACGAGCATTACTAATATACATAATTTTTCGCATGCTCTTCCATTGATATATTAAGCGTTTTCGGTCAAATTTTATGCATAATTAGAACTTGTATGACTTATACATATCAAGACCACGAACTAGTAATTACATGAAAATGATTGAGGCACCTAGGACTTTATCACCTTTTAATTATTCCTTAATCAAACCCAAATATTAAAAATATCCACCTAGATTACCCTCTGAGCCTTAGCCTTTTTCTTTTCTACTACCCATTACCCATTTATCCCAAACCAACTTTTCGTAAATACCGGTTATTGGCTAATTGTCTTCAAGATGGAGAATCATTAGTTTATCTTATTTTGTTATTTTGAGTATGCAACCATTAATACAATTCGGAAAGAATATGACTCACATAAGGAATTGGAATATACAAAAGAAAGTGGATGTATTAAGAAGAAATAGCCGAACGATCTACAGGAAAGATATTGAAAAACATTTCAAGGAAATTGAGGAAGAAGAAATACTGAAGAATCACACTTGATGATTATTAATTTTAAAAAAGAGAGAGAGAGAGAAGTTGGCCTTTTACTGATTAGACATTAAAGAGCTGGAATGCATTCTTTTAATTTTCATTTGCTTTCTTGTATTCATTTCGCAATGCCTGGATTACCGCCTGAACTCCGAAAAAAGGTTTAAAAGCAACATTCTGTGTAAGAAAACGGTGCCACAAGCAAGAACAATTACCACCATTCTGCGGCTTGTCAAAAAGCGCCACCAAAAGAAGGGCCAAAAGATATGGAAAATGTGTAAAATGTGGCAACTGGAGCCACGATGGAAATTGCAGCAAGAATCAAACTTATTCCTAACATGAGTATACGCATCTGATCAAAGTAGCTGCTATTAGGTTACAAGCCGAAAGATCCATACGGAAGGGCAGTAATGTGTATTACGCAGTGAGGGAAGACTTGGATATGATAAAAAGTATCGGTCTTGGTAATCTGACCATAAATGAGCCCTCAGATTAGTTATACCCTCATTATCTAACTATTGTAGAGGGATCCACTAGTATTCTCCAATCTTAAGCAAAGAAGCCTTAGCCGTGTATCATACATTGGCTGCAACCTTTAAAACCCTTTTTAATCTCTAAAAACCCAGAAAGATTTTCATTTTCACCCTTTATTTTATTTTTTAGCCACATTACAACCCTTTTAAGTCCTCTTGATTCATTCATATTACTTAGTTAATTGGTGGAGACTTGATTTGCATACAAGCTTATGACTATTGTATAATTCGATTCGAACTTGAGTGTTCTTCTTGACTTACATTATCCATATATATATAACCCGAGGGTTGAGTAAACATTATTAGGAGTGAAAGAATATTCATAATTGAAGTTCTAGTAGGCTCATCATGGATTCCATCACCCTAAAAATAGAAAAACAAAAAAATAGAATAAGCAACTCATATATTTTCCAAAGTCTCCACTTACTTAGAACTTCCTTTCCTTTCGTAAAGTTTTAGTTATGGGTCTTATCATGCATGAGTTCGCTTGAGGACAAGCAAAGGTTAAGTGTAGGGTGTTATGATATTCCCTAAATTATACATGTTTTGCAAGCATAATAATCCCCATATTATGGTACTAATTGAACAAAAGCCTTGCAATAGATACTTAAAACGTTTATATTTAACAATTATAGGTTAAACGATTTCCCAAGATAAACAAAGCAAAAAACTACTAAAAAACATCAAGAAATCAAGCTTTTTGAATCATCATAACTGAGCTTTGACCCCAAGAAGTCAACCAAGGTCAACACCAGCTAAGCAAGCATCTAAAAGACAAAATAGGGAGCTGGAGAGGGATGCACGGCCGTGTATCCCATTGCAGGTCGTGCAATCCCTATTCTTGTTGCCAAGACTTCTCATACTCTACCATGTGTACCTTTTGATTCCTTGGGTTGTTTGCACGCTTGTGCAAACCAATGCACGGCCATGTATTGCTCATTTTGATGCCTATGAATAGATGGCTAGGGTTCTTCATTCAACAAACATAAAAACACCTTACCACATCATTCCAGAGAGAAAGACACACTTGTAGAGTGTGTAGCTGTAGTTTAGAGTAGGGAGTAGAGAGTCTCTTCCACTTTGTTCGCAATAAGTGAGCCTACGAAACTCAGCATTATGCTAGTTTGTATGGCTATTCGTGGCTAAATCCTTTGTATTGCTTAGGTGAAGATGAAGTTTGGTGTATGTTAATGTTTAACTTATTAATCTAATGGTATGTTTATTTTTTTTAGTCATTCGCTCTTAAAACTATCTATGATGGACTTTTTATTTTTATCTAATTTAGTTTTACACTTGTGAGTGTTCTTGATTTTAAAGTGTAAGATCGTAAAACTTTTTTAATCAAACTTCTCTTGAAACTTGTACAACTTTATACAAGAGGATTTTGATAAGTAAAAGTGTAGGTCCCTTCGTGTGTGTCGGATCGTTGCATGCAAGTAGTCTACTAGTCGGACCGGGTTCAGAATACCCGTGACTAGGCGGAGAGTCTAACTAAAACAATGTAAACCAAACACGAGAGTCACAAAAAAAGCTCTTTCTATTATAAACACTCGACGGTTACAGAGAGATTACAAATTGCGTACTTAACAAACTGAGTTCGTCTAAGATATGAGTTCTGCGTACTTATCCTCTGTGAACCAAACCTATTTATACAGACCTGATGCCTGCGCACTTAGCAAGTGCACAGGACCAAATGCTCTTGCGTACTTAGCAAGTACGCATGGGTCTTCCTGCGTACTTGCTAAGTACGCAGGAGCTTTCTCCTGCGCACATGTAAGTGCGCAAAACACTTAGAAGAAATGCAACATACATTATGTAAAAGTAAATACAACTCGATGAACTATTACATAACGACTCTTACATACAAAGACAAATTACAGACATTAGAAATACAAACTAAGACTCTATCCAGAGTGTTGTCACAGGAAAGTGCATCAACAAACTCCCCCTTGACAACAGCTCGGGATCTTCATCGTCTTCAGTCTTCACAACACTGGCTCCTTAGCTTCCATCTTCTTTTTGTAATCAAGGCAGAACTTGATCAACTTGCCGTATTTGGCAGAAAGAAGCTTTGTCCATTCGTCAGTGTGAATGCAGTACTTGTCGGCTAGTACCTCCAGATCGTTCACAGAAAAGTTGATGAAGCAGACTTCATCAAATGTCATGATCACTTCTGTAACATCTCGGAATTTAGTATTCATATTTCAATTCAATGTAATGCAATTTAAAATTCAATGTTTGTGCACTGCCTTATTATTTTGCTTACCTTAAACGAAATGCAATGATTCAATACAAATTTACAAGTTTTGCTCGATTATATACACTTAAACGCTATACAAGTTACTATTTATTTCAAACTAATCAAACCTGAAAAAATCAAGGACTAAAGTTGAAAATTTATCAAGAAACCCTAATTAGCACGGTCATGCTTCGCCCTGGCACGGTCGCGCCAAGTGCCTTAGCACGATCGCGCGACTGGTCCTGGAACGATCGCGCCCGGTGCCTAAGCACGGTCGTGCCATATTTAGGCACGGTCGCGCCTGTGAAACAGCTGAAACATAACTACAACTTTAATTACCCGATCGTTCGAATCCGTAACATCCATCCGTTTCTTTTTCCTTAACAAACGTATTATCGCTTTCCAAATTATTCAAACGCCTCAGTTTCATATTACCAATCTCGAAATTTCTCCCTCAAAGCTTTTCAAGAAAACCAAGAAATTCTCTCCTGCAATCCATATTCTCTCAAGCAAGATATTCGTGTCACTCGTCCCTCCCGAGAAGTTCTGGACTGACTGGATTGGCCGGAGTGCAACAAGGATCACCGGAACTCAATCTCGCCGTCACCGGAATTTCCTCCCAACCAATATCCATCGATTCGCTACTGTTCAGGGTAACTTAAACCTTTAATTCATTCATTTCAGTATCAGTATCAAAAGCCCCTATTCAATTTGGGCTTCCATTATAGAAATCGATCTAAATCAGAACTCATGTTTTATAAAAAAAAATGATTTAATCGAATCCCTGCTTAAACACGATGTACATGCAATTAAGTTATATGAAAAGACTCGTAAAAACCCATTAATCAAAAGCCCTAACAATTCCAGCGTTTAAAATACAAGCATTTGTCAATTCGTGTCTGATTTGGAAGAGACACGGTCGCGCAAATCATCTAGCGCGGCCGTGCCTCATGTAGCGCGGTCGTGTCGAATAGCGGCGCGGTCGTGTCCTCCTGTCCAGACCTTGTCATGCCCTCTGGGCTAGTCTCTGTTGTGTCTAAAGATCATAGACACGACCGTGCCGGGCCAAGGCACGGTCGTGCCTGTTTGACTGGTCTAGTTTGTGCCCTCTGTTGATCAACCCGGTCGTGCCCCGACTAGCGCGGTCGCACCCCTGGCTTGAGCACGATCGTGCCCTTCCGAGGCACGGTCGTGTGTGACTCAGAAATTGTAACAGAATTATAATTTTATATTTTTCGATCAATAAATGTTTCGATTTTATAAAAATATGTTTTCTGTATTTAAAAATGGATTAAAAGTTTAATATTGGCATAAATATAATTTATTTAAAAGTTTATGAAAAATTAAATTTATATTTATTATCTTACACTTAAATGATATTTTAAATAATTAAGTTATAAAATTTATAAATAAATAAGATAATGATTATTTATTTAATTTACATTTTAAATCAAAATCATTTATTTATTTATACTTAATTACAATTAATATTTACATTATTTCATAAACTATAATTATATATTTATTCAATTATCCAATTCAAACCTAATCAAATTGTTTCAAAAATATTTTTGCTTCAAACTCTATATATTTTATTCAATACTTTTAAATACAAATCAATAGTTTTATACACAAATTCAACTTTCATTTTAGACTTAAACTTTATGCATCTATTTGATTCAATACACATTACTCTTTAGGTTAAATTGTGCATTTCGAGGATCATATTTGCTATCTATAATCTTTGTTAGCTACACTTCCATACCAAGTGAGTATTCACAACCCCTTTTTACTCTTTTACACTTTCGGGGTGGAACATGAACTCTATACACATTACACATTACACATTTACATTTACGCAAACAACACAAGTGCAAAAATCCTATTTACATACATGTGTGCAAAATTTGAGCTTTGTGCCCGAGTGCTAGTTGTGCTAACCTATGTATGCGATTATGTGCAATCATTAACTATACAAGCCGACGGTTTTCAATGATAGATCTATTGAGTCTGACAAACCCACCCATGGTGCGCGGTGATTGAAACCGACAACACAATTTTTTTGCATGCTAGTTACAAGGTTTGGTTGTACATGGTTACACAATAGCTGCTCCCCATAAATGCCTTATTTTATCATGTTGTGTAAAGGATTTGTTTTCAACTATATGCTATCTACATACAACTGTGTTATACTCACCAACTTTTTAGTTGACTTTATTTTATTCATGTTTCAGGCCCTAATATGTGAGAATGACTCAAGATGTGCTCAATATAGGATTTGGACTTAGCAAAACAAATCAAGAATTTTATGAGTTGTTTTATGTTCTTTGTTTGAATTTGATTTGTACTTGGATTATTTGTAATGGAAATTTAACTTTAATATATTTCAATTTAGTCAACCATGTGCTATGAACAATCTTACATGTCCCGCCCCGATGATTCCGCCATCGGTCTGGGTGTGACAGATTGGTATCAGAGCCTTGGTTATAGGGAACTAGGTTATTAGACACCTTGACCTAGACTATAACTTTAGGACACCCACTTATGCTATATTTCATGATTTTTTGCTATGTGTTACATGCTATGTGCTACATGCTCACCATGATTAGTTATTATTATATTTGATACCTTGTTAGAAATTCATGACTCATTAGGATCTTCTTGAATAATAATTAAATAAATAATATCCTTTCCTATATTCTAGAACCTCATGATATTTCTATCTTCTTTTCTATCTTTATCCTTTCTAAGCATGTGGAAAACTCTTGAAGAAAAAATCTTTAAAATTTTTATTTCTTCGTTAAGGTTTTTAAACTTGTTAAATTATTTGAGGACACGTGCAATCTGGAAGGGTGACACCTGTATTTTGGGTTTTCTGTCTAGGAAAGCATTTCGCATAAATCCCAATCAACCGAGGGACCCGTATGCTTTCCTGGGAATTCCCGAGATGAGTGTTTACTTATAGGCTAAAGCATGTCTCCTTGAAAATTATATAAGTTTAATTAACCCTAATGTGTCATGGTATTCAAGTGATTTTATCACTTTTGAGTACAATCCAAACTAAGAATATCTATTTTTATTTTTGTTATCTCATTCTATTAAACCCTATCAAATCTCATAAGTTCTTACAATCTTTCTTGTCTTGTGAAAATCTGTAGAATGCCTCCTCGTCGTGCTCCCGCAACCAACGCCAACACCGACATTGCTGCTATTCTTACCCAATTGGTGACACAACTCACCCACGCCAATGGTGCCACCAATGGCAACAATGGTGGAAATGGAAGCAATAGTGGTAATAATGGTCGAAATGGTGGAAATGGTGGTAATAATCCATCTCAATGCACCTTCAAACACTTCAACTCGTGCAATCCCCTAAAGTTCTATGGTACCGAAGGAGCTACTGGACTCCTTCAATGGTTCGAAAGCATTGAGAATACCTTTCTCAATAGTGACTGTCCCGACAACCTCCGTGTTCGTCATGCTACAAGTGTCCTACAAAAACGGGCACTTACATGGTGGAATGGGGAGAAAAGGAATAGGGGTGTTGATATAGCTATGGCCTTACCTTGGTATGAGGTCAAAAGGCTTATGACCGAGGAGTTCTGTCCTTGAAATGAAGTGAAAAAGTTAGAAGCTGAATTTTGGGATCTTGCCCAAGATAGTGGGGAAAGCTTAGCATATACAACTCGGTTCCATGAGTTGAGTCTTCTCGTGCCCCACATGGTCACTCCTTTATCCCGTTGTATCGAGAAGTATATTGGTGGGCTACCAAGACAAATCCAAGATACTGTCTTAGGTAGAAATCCTGCTACTCTGGAGGATGCTATTCGTCTATCCGCTACCCTAACTGATAATCATGAGAAAGCTGGAACTCTTACCAAAAAGGGTTCTAAGAAAGTTTCTAAAACCATAACCCCTCCTACTCACAACAAAGAAGCCACAACCGAGCCTTCTCGCAATAATAGAAAGAGGAAGGTTAGAAATTTTGCTGTGGTTACTCATGCTGTTCCCGTTAACCAAGCTGCACCTATGGTTCAAGCGCCGGCTAAAAAGCCATATGTTGGGATCTACCCTCGTTGTGCCACCTGCAACTACCATCATCCCCAAAACATTCCATGTCGCCGTTGTACTTATTGTGGGAGATATGGTCATACGGTCAGTGTTTGTAGGACCAAAGCTCTTACGGGCCAAGTCAACCCTCCAAACCGAACTGTACCTCAAGTGGCTAATCAAGGTGCTCCCGCCATTGCTAATGGGCGTGCTTGCTATGAGTGTGGTGACCCGAACCATTTCCGTGATCAATGTCCAAGACTTGCAAATGCTAGACAAGATGGAGCTCGTGGGCGTGCGTTCAACATAAACGCCAACGAAGCTCAAGCCAACAATGAGGTGGTCAATGGTACGTTTCTTGTTAATAGTCAATATGCCTCCATTTTATTCGATACCGGAGCCGATAAAAGTTTTGTGTCACTTAATTTTGAACCTTTACGTGCAAAGACGCGGTCCCAATTAGAGAAAGCCTTTACCGTTGAAGTAGCAAATGGTGACTCCCTTACAATTGAGTCCATTATCTACGATTGCTCTTTAGAACTTAATGATCACACATTCCCAATCAACCTTGTTCCAATGCCACTAGGAAGCTTTGATATCATCATAGGCATGGATTGGCTATCAAATCATCATGCCGAAGTCATTTGCTTTGAAAAGTGTATCCGAATTCCGCTACCATCGGGAGAAACCTTAAGGGTTTTTGGTGAAAAGCCTTGCAAGGGACTTAAATTGATGTCGTGTACTACCGCTCAAAAGTACTTACGAAAGAAGTACATTGCTTTCTTAGCTCACATTGTTCAAAAGGATGTCAAGGAGAAGAGTATCCAAGACATTCCCATTATTCGAGATTTTCCTGAAGTATTCCCCGAAGACTTATCCGGTCTTCCACCCGTTCGTCAAGTAGAATTTCGTATTGATCTTGTACCCGGAGCTAACCCCGTGGCTAGAGCCCCTTATCGTCTTGCACCTTCTGAAATGCAAGAACTTGCAAGTCAACTTCAAGAGCTCTCCGACAAAGGTTTCATTCGCCCAAGTCATTCACCGTGGGGTGCACCCGTCTTATTTGTAAAGAATAAGGATGGATCATTTCGCATGTGTATTAACTACCACGAACTCAATAAGCTTACTATCAAGAACCGTTATCCTTTACCTAGAATCGATGATCTCTTTGATCAACTTCAAGGTTCTACTTGCTTCTCGAAGATTGATCTTCGATCCGGTTATCATCAGCTCCGTGTTCAAGAATATGACATTCCCAAGACTGCTTTTCGAACAAGGTATGGTCATTACGAGTTCATGGTTATGCCTTTCGGGTTAACCAATGCACCCGCAGTTTTCATGGACCTCATGAATCGTGTGTGCAAACCGTACCTTGATAAATTCGTGATCGTTTTCATCGACGATATCTTAATCTATTCCAAGACTAAAGCCGACCATGAAGAACACCTTAGATTGGTTTTGGAACTCTTGAGAAAAGAACAAGTATATGCCAAATTCTCCAAATGTGAATTTTGGCTAAAGGAAGTTCAATTTCTTGGTCATATTGTCAATGACAAGGGTATTCATGTTGATCCTGCTAAGATTGAAACGATTAAGAATTGGAATTCCCCGAAGACTCCTACCGAAGTTCGTTCATTTCTTGGTCTTGCGGGTTATTATCGTCGTTTCATCTCAAACTTCTCAAAGATTGCCGTCCCTCTCACCGCTTTGACCCACAAGGGTAAGACTTATGAATGGGGACTGAAACAAGAAGAAGCTTTTCAAACCCTCAAGCAAAAGCTGTGCAATGCTCCCATATTGACTCTCCCCGATGGAAATGATGATTTAGTTGTCTATTGTGATGCTTCTAACCAAGGTCTTGGTTGTGTTCTCATGCAACGAGGCAAAGTAATCGCTTATGCATCAAGGCAACTCAAAGTTCATGAGAAGAATTATACGACGCACGATCTCGAGCTGGGTGCGGTCGTATTCGCGTTAAAGATTTGAAGACATTACCTATATGGCACGAAATGTGTGGTATTCACCGACCACAAAAGTCTTCAACATATTTTTAACCAAAAAGAACTCAATATGAGGCAACGACGTTGGGTCGAACTCCTTAACGACTATGACTGCGAGATTCGTTACCATCCCGACAAAGAGAATGTTGTAGCCGATGCTTTGAGTCGAAAGGACCATGTTATGCTTCACTGTGCCCGTATTCAAACCGATATTCAACCCCGTATCTTAAAAGCTCAACACGTCTCGGTAACCGAGGGTAACATGTATGAAGAAATGTCGTGTGGTGTTGAACTTCTTCTTGAATCAAAACCCAATGGCTTATTATATTACTTGAACCGTATTTGGGTTCCCGATCGCGATGATCTCCTTACATTTCTCATGAACGAGGCTCACAAGACTCGTTATTCTATTCATCCTGGTGCGGATAAAATGTACCAAGATCTTCACCAACAATATTGGTGGCCCGATATGAAAAAGGACATTGCTCTTTATGTTGCCAAATGTTTAACCTGCTCCAAAGTCAAAGCCGAACATCAACGTCCTTCTGGTTTGCTTGAACAACCGGAAATGGGAGAACTTAGCCATGGATTTTATTACCAAACTCCCTCGCACCTCGAGTGGTTATGATAGTATTTGGGTGATCATTGATCGTCTCACCAAATCTGCTCATTTCTTGCCTATCCGTGAAGACTATCGGGTCGAGAAACTAGCCCGAATTTACATTGATGAAATTGTGAGCCGTCATGGTGTTCCTTTGAACATAATATCTGATAGAGACGCTCGGTTCACTTCTCGATTTTGGCAATCTCTCCAAAAGGCTCTTGGTACTCGATTGGATTTGAGCACGGCTTACCATCCGCAAATTGATGGTCAAACCGAGCGAACACTCCAAACACTTGAAGACATGCTTAGAGCTTGCGTAATCGATTTTCGTGGCAATTGGGATTCACATCTATCCCTCATTGAGTTTTCTTACAAAAATAGCTACCACACAAGTATCAACATGGCTCCATTCGAAGCTCTCTATGGTCGCAAGTGTCGTTCTCCTATCTGTTGGAACAAGATTGGTGAAGCACAAATCACCGGTCCTGAGTTAATTCAAGAAACATCCGACAAGATTATTCAAATCCGTCACAATATTCGAGTAGCGAGGAGTCGGCAAAAGAGTTATGCCGACAAACGTCGAAAACCCTTGGAATTCCAAGTCAGTGACCTTGTTCTTCTAAAGGTGTCCCCGTGGAAGGGCGTGATCCGCTTCGGAAAGAAAGGCAAGTTAACACCTCGTTATGTTGGTCCATTCAAAATCCTTGAAAGGATTGGGAAAGTGGCTTACAAGCTCGAGTTACCTCCATCTCTTGGCAATGTGCATCCTACATTTCATATATCTAATCTGAAGAAGTGTCCCGCTGATGAAAATCTCCATATACCGCTTGACGACGTGCACATTGATGAAACAATGCACTTCGTTGAGAAGCCGGTGGAAATTATGGATCGTGAAGTCAAACAGCTCAAGCGAAGTCGCATTCCTATTGTCAAAGTTCGTTGGGAATCTAAGCGTGGTCCTGAGTTCACTTGGGAACGAGAAGACCAAATGAAGCTCAAGTACCCTCATCTCGTTATTGATACTGTTGTAACCTCTAGCTAAATTTCGGGATGAAATTCTCTCAACATGGGGAGACTATAACATCTCGGAATTTAGTATTCGTATTTCAATTCAATGTAATGCAATTTCAAATTCAATGTTCGTGCACTGCCTTATTATTTTGCTTACCTTAAATGAAATGCAATGATTCAATACAAATTTACAAGTTTTGCTCGATTATATACACTTAAACGCTATACAAGTAACTATTTATTTCAAACTAATCAAACCTGAAAAAGTCAAGGACTAAAGTTGAAAATTTATCAAGAAACCCTAATTAGCACGGTCGTGCTTCGCCCTGGCACGGTCGCGCCAAGTGCCTCGGCACGATCGCGCGACTGGTCCTGGAACGATCGCGCCTGGTGCCTAAGCACGGTCGTGCCATATTTAGGCACGGTCGCGCCTGTGAAACAGCTGAAACGTAACTGCAACTTTAATTATCCGATCGTTCGAATCCGTAACATCCATCCGTTTCTTTTCCCTTAACAAACGTATTATCGCTTTCAAAATTATTCAAACGCCTCAGTTTCATATTACCAATCTCGAAATTTCTCTCTCAAACCTTTTCAAGAAAACCAAGAAATTCTCTCCTGCAATCCGTATTCTCTCAAGCAAGATATTCGTGTCACTCGTCCCTCCCGAGAAGTTTTGGACTGACTGGATTGTCCGGAGTGCAACAAGGATCACCGGAACTCAATCTCGCCGTCGCCGGAATTTCCTCCCTACCAATATCCATCGATTCGCTACTGTTCAGGGTAACTTAAACCTTTAATTCATTCATTTCAGTATCAGTATCAAAATCCCCTATTCAATTTGGGCTTCCATTATAGAAATCGATCTGAATCAGAACTCATGTTTTATAAAAAAAAATGATTTAATCGAATCCCTGCTTAAACACGATGTACAAGCAATTAAGTTATATGAAAAGACTCGTAAAAACCATTAATCAAAAGCCCTAACAATTCCAGCGTTTAAAATACAAGCATTTGTCAATTCGTGTCTGATTTGGAAGAGACACGGTCGCGCTAATCATCTAGCGCGGCCGTGCCTCATGTAGCGCGGTCGTGTCGAATAGCGGCGCGGTCGTGTCCTCCTGTCCAGACCTTGTCATGCCCTCTGGGCTAGTCTCTGTTGTGTCTAAAGATCATAGACACGACCGTGCCGGGCCAAGGCACGGTCGTGCCTGTTTGACTGGTCTAGTTTGTGCCCTCTGTTGATCAACCCGGTCGTGCCCCGACTGGCGCCGTCGCGCCCCTGGCTCTAGCACGATCGTGCCCTTCCGTGGCACGGTCGTGTGTGACTCAGAAATTGTAACATAATTATAATTTTATATTTTTCGATCAATAAATGTTTCGATTTTATAAAAATATGTTTTCTGTATTTAAAAATGGATTAAAAGTTTAATCTTGGCATAAATGTAATTTATTTAAAAGTTTATGAAAAATTAAATTTATATTTATTATCTTACACTTAAATGATATTTTAAATAATTAAGTTACAAAATTTATAAATAAATAAGATAATGATTATTTATTTAATTTACATTTTAAATCAAAATCATTTATTTATTTATACTTAATTACAATTAATATTTACATTATTTCATAAACTATAATTATATATTTATTTAATTATCCAATTCAAACCTAATCAAATTGTTTCAAAAATATTTTTGCTTCAAACTCTATATATTTTATTCAATACTTTTAAATACAAATCAATAGTTTTATACGCAAATTCAACTTTCATTTTAGACTTAAACTTTATGCATCTATTTGATTCAATACACATTACTCTTTAGGTTAAATTATGCATTTCGAGGATCATATTTGCTATCTATAATCTTTGTTAGCTACACTTCCATACCAAGTGAGTATTCACAACCCCTTTTTACTCTTTTACACTTTTGGGGTGGAACATGAACTCTATACACATTACACATTACACATTTACATTTACGCAAACAACACAAGTGCAAAAATCCTATTTACATACATGTGTGCGAAATTTGAGCTTTGTGCACGAGTGCTAGTTGTGCTAACCTTTGTATGCGATGATGTGCAATCATTAACTATACAAGCCGACGGTTTTCAATGATAGATCTATTGAGTTTGACAAACCAACCCATGGTGCGCGGTGATTGAAACCGACAACATAATTTTTTTGCATACTAGTTACAAGGTTTGGTTGTACATGGTTACACAATAGCTGCTCCCCATAAATACTTTATTTTATCATGTTGTGTAAAGGATTTGTTTTCAACTATATGTTATCTACATACAACTGTGTTATACTCACCAACTTTTTAGTTGACTATATTTTATTCATATTTCAGGCCCCAATATGTGAGAATGACTCAAGATGTGCTCAATATAGGATTTGGACTTAGCAAAACAAATCAAGAATTTTATGAGTTGTTTTATGTTCTTTGTTTGAATTTGATTTGTACTTGGATTATTTGTAATGGAAATTTAACTTTAATATATTTCAATTTAGTCAACCATGTGCTATGAACAGTCTTACATGTCCCGCCCCGATGATTCCGCCATCGGTCGGGGTGTGACAACTTCCTTTGGCACCATGTTTCCACTTGCTGACTTACCCTTACCCATAACCACAGCCTCACCCGTTTTTGGATCAACGTACCAGTACCACATGTCACCAAGAATATCCTGAGGTAACTTGCTCAGGGGAATCTTAGTTTCACATCGCACTGGCTTGTATACCAATCTCTTTATGTGCTTCTTAGTCACAGGATGTACAACGTGCTTATCCTTGACTCTTCTGGGCACTTGAGGCTTGAAGTATTCAAATTTCCCTGATCTTGCTTCCCGCTGTAGTGTTACCCACAAACCCATTACTACTGCATGACTCGAGTGACTCAGCAGGTCATGGTTTGTGAGGTTCACAAGGTCGTACTTGGGCAAAGAGTTGAACTCCTCACTGGTTGGTTTCATGTATTGAACCCCCCCAGATCTTTTGATGGCGAACAGCTGCTTGTCCTCCTCGAACCTAACAGCCAAGATCATACCTGTAGCTCCGTGCTTGTCTGTGATGGACGTCTTTTGCCACACGGGAGCTGGACCCTTAGATGATGCAGAAGGCATGTCTTTTTCTTTTGGTGCCTCGGGGTCCACAGGTGTAGGGTCGACTGGGGAGGCTTCAGTTGTAGCTTCAACATTACTTGCCATGTCAACTGATCCTGTTTCGAGCAGAGATTCGAGCGATGGTACTTCAAAGATCTCACCATCCTCTAACTCGTACTCTCCTTCCCCGTCGCCCTTGGGAATCTCTGTTACCACGTCCTCATCTTCATCATTCCAGTCATCGCCAGAGTCGATCTCTCCTTCTTCCAGATTAAGGAGAGCATCGATCTGTGCTTCTTTGGAATAGTCAGGCTCAAGATAAAGGATCTCATCATCAGATAAGTCCTTGAGCACATCGGCCGCTGACTTCCCTTTATCACCACCACCACCACCAGAGGTATCACCACCCTCTTGCTAAGTAGACTCCCCCTCAGCCATTGGAATAGAAGAGATGGGTACAATTGCCAATGCTTGGTGCTCACCTCCACTAGGACCAGCTTCAGGATCCTTGCCTTTATCATCATCCTTAGTCAAGTCGACCGGATGACAAGGCTCAGCACCAGTGGATTTATTTTCTTTCTCTTTCTCCTTCTCTTTCTCTTTCTCTTTCTCTTTCTCCTTCTCTTTCTCTTTCTCCCCCTGAGCATCAAGCTTCTTGGTCAGTTCTGCAACTAATTTGACCATCGCTTCATGCTCTTTTCTCTGTAAATCCAGCGTTAGCTCAAGTGAAGTTCTGTGGCCTAGAATCATTTCATTGGTTTTCATTAGCAGCTCGTTCTGTGCCATAACATTCTTTAGTTGCTCATTTGTCCCTGTTCTCTGGCTGTGGAGAATCCTAACTTCATCGGCCAGGGAATTGATCTGTGCTTGTTGAGCATCAGACTCCTCCTTTGACTTTTGAATGGTCTTCAACAGTCCAGCAACTTGGGTCTCTAAGACATTGATCCTTGCTTCATTCGGATCAGAATGCCTAGATGATGAGGCTTCGGCATTATGGATGGGGGAGGAGAAGATTGTGTCAAAGTCAAACCCTTGTGAGAAATCACCATAGTTGAAGGGTTGACCTGACGGCTCAGTGATGTGAGGTGAGAGTGGGGATGTAATGATGGGAGTGGGTGTTATGGTTGGGGTGATGTGACTGACTCGGTGAGAAGTGGAGTAGTCACTGTCACCTGGACGGTTGGAGTAGGGAGGGTCACCGTCACAGGAATCTCCTCTGTGACCGCCGTGACTGCCACATTACCTTGTACTAGTGGCCTTCTCCTCCTTCTGTACAGTTGTTGTGCTGGTGGGGTAGATTCTGACTCTGGACTGTCAGCCGCAGCTTGTACTTGCTGCATAATCGGGATCTCTACAACCCTGGGGATAGCAACCTCTTGCCTATCGCCCCTCTTCTTGTTGGCACTCTCTTGCCTTTGTCTTTGTAGAGCAGCGTCAGAGTCAGAGGTCGGCTCATATTCGCTGCTCGAGCTTTGTCGGTTTCTTTTAGAAGACGACGCAGGCAGGGTTACCTGTGCTGATTTCCTCTGGTGTGCCTGGGATGGTGCGTCATCGGAATCAGAAGAATCTAATTCTGTTGCTTCTGAATCGGATTCCTCAGCACCACCATCACCACCTTCGTCATCACCTCCATCACTTTCATTCATTTCTTCTTGTTGTTCATCATAATCATCACTCATCTCTGGTGCTGAATTGGGACTATACCAATTCCAATCTTCTGGCGCGACATATGCTTCATTAAGCAGGTGACCAAAGAGTTCAGTATGCACAGGGGTAGGGTCTACACTGTCTGGCTTTAAAAACTGAGCAAATACTCTCTTGTCCACCCGTTTTACTTGCAGTCTCTCCCCGATAGCATGTAGGTTTGGCAATGCATCATCAATCAAGAGTTGCACAAACCTCGGGTACAATAGGAACCTAAACTTCTCTGCTGAATTGATCTGATCATTGATTGCTTTGAAGATGTAGCGAGAGAAGTTGTAGCCCCTATTAAGAGACAAGCCCACCATGGCTGCTGCAAGGTCATGACCCATGGCATATTTCCCCGCTTTTCTTGACGAGATGCACACGATCATGATGTGGGCAAAATACCGCCATTGATCCAACACCCACATCTTTTTGTAAGAAGCATAGTCCCTCGCTCCGACATATCCCATTCTATGCCTCCAACACCCATCCACATAGTAATCTGGATAGGATGTCGGGTCAGTAGCGAGGTCTCCGAACCGCTGGACCCTTCTTATTGTATCTTCAGAGAAAGCAATAGCCCGACCATCAACAGTAGCCCTTATGACATTAGGGGATACCGTGCAGTCGTGCTCTGCCGTCTCCCAGAATTGCTCCAAGTAAGGTCTTGAGACTGTTGGGTTAGCTGAGATTGCATAACTTATTCTTGATCGGTTCAAAAAATCAACGATCTGCCGATATTGCAAAGCTACCCCTTTCCACTCAGGTTGAGTGTTCGCTAACAAGTTGAATTCGTTAGTGAATGCCCGAGCCATAGTGTGCAGAAACACACAGAAAACATAATCAGAACAACGTATATTATTGGAAATGAACAAACATGACACGGTATAGTAGGTACACTATGAACAAAAATTTCAGACATGAAAATATTCTAAGTGTTGGTCCTGCGCACTTAGCAAGTGCGCAGGCTTTTCCTCTTGCGTACTTAACAAGTACGCAGGAATTGCTTCTTGCATACTTGCTAAGTGCGCAAGAACAACACTTGGCAAAAACTTCAGATTTTTAACGAGATGACAGATTGCTCAAAAACCGGGTCAAGTAGGTCGCCACTAGGTCGGAATCAAGGATTCGAACTTATGGGACCATTATCAACACCAGTAACTACCAAACCAAGACCAATTTTGACTTAAAAACGTCGCCCAACCCACTATCGATTAAGATTCAACCGACGGCTAGAATCGAGGACGAAATGGATGAATATGGAGTCGATTAAGAATCCTATTAGCATAGAAATGTCAATAAGTTACCCAAACAACCCCAATTTTACCCAAAATATTTTGGATTTAACCTAAAAATTTCTAAGTCACGAATCGGTCCAATGTCACGATTGTATGGATGGAAATCGCCTAGATTCTCACCAATGAGATGAAATGAGATGATGAAACTATAGACGGGATGAAAAGATGGTTTAGACACACTTGATTTTGAGTTAAATTTGCAGAGGGAAAGGATCGGTTTGAAAGCTTGAAACTGAAAATTTTTTCTAAGTGTCACTTTTATACCCCTCACTTATCGGTCGTGCGTACTTGTTAAGTGCGCACGAGTTAACTCTTGCGTACTTACAAGTACGCAGGACTTAACTCTTGCGCATTTACAAGTGCGCAAGACTAACTCTTGCGTACTTGCTAAGTGCGCAAGGTTTACTTCGTGCGAACTTGACAAGTACGCACAAGCCTTAAGTGCGTAAATTTGAAACTCAGAGTTATGAAGATTTTCAGGTCAAATAACAAACAAGATAAAAAATATTCAATCACGAGGTTTCAAATACAATTCATGAAGGTTAAACATAAAATATTTTTGGCTTTTTTTGATTAAACTTGAACAATGCATAATCTTAAAATCTCTTTGTTCTTTTCTAGATAGATATATACAAGTATTCACACAAACTATTTTTTATCAAAGACACGAGCAGAGTATCATATCAGGCTATCTTTTAGCAAAAAAGATACAAAATAAACATAAAAGAATATGGGATCATGTCATGGATTACTCTTTATTCATACGTAATAAGCACATAAACAAGTAATTCAAGTTGACAATATTATAAGATTTGAAACTATACGCATCTTTGTATCATGTTCTTGTGTATTAAGGTATTAATTATAAGATATACAACGTGTACCCCACTTAAATGCTATTTTAACTTCCACTATCTCAAGGCATCTAAGATATTCCCAATGATTTTCTAGATTTTCAGAATGAAGCTACATCTATTAGCATAGGAAAAATCAAGCAGAATCCATAAGGATTATCGGGAATCATAAGATTCAGAATGGAGTGATTCATTTGTCTTGGTTTCATGTGATTTTCTTCTTTGAATTTCGGGATGATGATTCAGGATAATAGATATGGTGTTTGATTATCAGGTAAGGGGATCCAACTTTTATCTAGATTTGATTTCAATGAATCAGGAGTGATTCAAGGGTGAAAACATGCTCAACGGTTAATGCAGAGACATGTCTTGATTCAATCTCTCCTTGCATACTTGTGAGTATGGGCAGTGAGATGAACCGCACTAATTGTGCTAACGACATAACCCGAAACTGATCTCAAAAGAAAATTATTCCCAAAATCTAACAGCCTTTTTATGATAATGATCTTTTCTATTCTTTTACGCACACACACTTGCAAACATGGGTTCAATTCACAGTTGTAATTTAGATTTAGTTTCCACACTACTAGTGATTCAAAGACGCATACAGCCTACTGACAATTCAAATTACTTGTAAATAAACAGATTAAAAACATAATAATTTAAACAATTAAGTAAACATGACGCAATCATTTCCCATATGAGCAGTCTATGGTGTTTAGATCATTTCTGATGTACTATCATTTCCACTTTTCTCAAGTTAACTTTGAAATTTTCTCCATTTCTATTTTGTTTTTGATTTTTGTAAAATATTTTAAAAACTAAAAGAACTATACAGAAAATTTAAAAGAATTACAAATTTAACTTCCATGAATCAAATTGAGTTAAGAAAACTTAGTTTTCACTCAGGATTGAACATTCCTATCAAGTTGACAAGATGCTCAAAACCGGATCGATCAAATGCCTTTGTGAAAAGGTCAGCAAGATTATCATCCGTGTGAACTTTTACAAGTTCGATTAAATGTTTTTCAGCACAATCACGGATGCAATGATGGCGAATCTCTATGTGTTTAGTTTTGGAATGTTTCACCAGGTTATTTGTGATGGACATGGTGGTATTGTTATCAATGAATAGAGGAGTTCCAGTGAAGTTTATGACGTAGTCTCTCAACTGCTGTTGAATCCACAGTATCTGAGAACAACCAAAAGGAGCTAGGTAATCAAGATTGGGAAGTCGATTGTTGATAAACTCGTAACAAGTCTTGTTGTGCCTCTTCACAACCAGAACCCTGTTTAAGACGTGACAAGCTGTATTAACGGCTTCTGCCCAGAAAGTGACAGGTAGCTTTGCATCCGACAGCATAGTCCTTGCAGTCTCAATCAGTGTTCTGTTCTTCCGTTTAGCAACTCCATTCTGTTGAGGTGTGTACGGCGCGCTGAATTCGTGACGGATCCCTTTCTTGAGACAGAAAAGCTCCATCAAATTATTCTTGAACTCAGTTCCGTTGTCACTCCTTATTCTTCTAACTTTCAGCTTGCAAAGAGATTCCAAGCTCAGGATCAGGTATTGAATAATATCAACAGTCTCGTCTTTAGTACCTAAAAAATGCACCCAAGAAAAACAAGGAACAAGGACTACCAAAAATACAACTAGATAGAACGACTTACCTCCAATACTCTTGATACTTATGGGGCCAAACAGATCCATGTGAAGTAGCTCCAAAGGGGTATCAATGGAGTTTTGGAGCTTGGGCTTGTGAGACTTCCGCTGCTGTTTGCCCTTTTTACAAGGCATACAGTCATCTGTAATGGTAAATCTCAGCTTAGGAACCCCGGTTACCAACCCGTTTCGGACAAGATGATTCATTTTACGATAAGAAATATGTCCGAGTTTCCTATGCCACAAGATAGAGTCAAGCTCTGTCGATTTTGTAAGCAAACAAGTAGCAACTGATGAGGTGGTTGTTGCCACGTCATATCGATCTGATAGGTGTCGTTTGTTCTTGGCGCTCTCATCAGGATCCAATCTTCCGGAACTTCAAAATCGGGTTTGAGAATCAGGCATTCTGACTTGTCAAACATCACCGAGTACTCCTTATCACACATTTGGGAGACACTCAACATGTTATGCTTCAGTTGGTCACAGAAGTTGACATTGTCAAAGCTGACACAACCGTTCGAAACCACGCCTTGACACGTGATGCTGCCGCCTTTTTCTCCTACAAAGGCCACATAGCCGCCTCTGAATGGTTTAACATCTTGAAGCAGGGCCATGTTTCCTATCATGTGGAGGGAGCATCCACTATCTACATACCAACGGTTAGAGATAGTACCCTTCGGACGTCCCTGCACGATTAACAAAAGAATTAGTTAGATTTGGAGACCCAAGCCATTGTGGTGTTGGGTCGTCCGTCTTTCTCAAAATAAACTACTTCTTTCAACTCACAGTCATGATGACTGTTTAAAATTGGTGAATCTTTGGAGGAATTGGGAACAGGAGATTGAGAACCTTTTACTTTCTTGTTCCAGGATCTCTTTTGATTCTTAACCAGAACAGGAGACTTTGGCTCAACCACAGCCGGTGAACTTGTGGAAGCGTCACCTGATTGATCTTTAGTCAGCTATTCTAGCTTTCTCAACCTCTTATTCCTTCTTCTTCTCTGTGGCTTAGAGAGTCTAGCCACAGATTTCTCACCAGTACGTGTACTACCAGATGTAGACACACGAGGTACAGCAGGTTGCTTTACCTTTCTTGCAACAGATGGTTTGGCCTCAGATTTGATCTTTGGCTTTGCCATCGGTTGGACTGGTGGTTTCACCACATTCTGCTTTGGATGTTTGGGAGATGGTTTCACTGGTGGCGACCTGGGGATAACAGCTGGTTGTGAAACGATAGGCCGTTTCCCTTGGTTCTTAGAAGGACAGTTCACAAAAATGTGACCAACCAAGCCACAGTGAAAACAGTTCCTCTTGTCTACATAAGTTCTCTTGTAAGGCTCATTAGATTTGGCCTTAGATAACTCAGCATTATGAGCAGGAGGAGTTGGTTTCTGAATAGTAGTCTGAACCTTAACAGTTTGAGTTTTGGGAGTATAGTATTTTTCCAAATTTTCTTTGTAACCAAGCACAAAGTGCGCTGAAAAAGCCTCTTTCTTTACTTGGTTAAGGTTTTTATACCCCCCATAAAGCATTACCTTAAGTTTATCATTTGATTCAATGACATCAGGTTCAGTTAAAATGCAATTATCACCATTAGTGATAATGTTTTTCTTGACATTCTGTTCAGTCAACAACTCCTCAGATACTACTCCTTCAGGGCAAGAGTTAACCGACCCATCTTCAGAAGCAGTAACAAACTCCTCACTAGATGTGGAGTTAGCCTTACTTGAGGATTCATCCTTTTTAGGGGAATCATCCTTATCAAAGGACTCATCTAGACAAGTGAGATCAATGTCTAATAAGCCATTGACAAACTTGCCACTGATTGGTGGAGGAATGGCATTGGTACCAAGACCTAGACCATTCATTTTCCTCACTACAGATTCGTAGTGTTCCACCACAAAGCGAGAGTTTTTCACCTTCTCATTTGTGTATTTTAACTGCAAGATCTCATTTTGCAGTTTGTTGATTTCATTGTTCCGTTTTTCTAACCCCTTATAAGCAATATCCAAGTGCAGCTGTTGATCGCTCATTTTTAAAGAATACTCACGTTTTTCCTTTTTCAATGTTTCAATAGACTCTTTAAAACGTTTTTCATTTTCTTTATAGTTTAGAGCTGCCATACTTAGGGGTTCGATTTTTTCTTGGAGCTTAGAGTTTTCAAGTTTTAGCCCTAGACACTTAGAACATGAAACAACAGAAAAGGGATTAGAGTCTACCTCATGAGATGAACTTGTTGCTTCTCCAATGGCCATGAGAGCAACAGCAGCAGTCGATTCCCCTTTCTCAGCTACAGAAGCTTCCTTACCATTAGCTTCCTCCTCTTCCTCTATAGCAGCAGTAGTAGACTCTTTTAGGTCAGCCATAGAAGCTTCCCTTCTCTCTGCTTCCATCAATTCCATGATCTCAGCCATGAGACCAACCTGTGTTTGTGCGACGATGGCATCCTCAAGATGAAGGCCCCAATCAAAGTTGTCGTCCTGTTGTGATACCAGTGCATTGGACGTTCCACTTTGGCTTTGATTGTGGTGGTTTGGATTGTTTTGGCCATGGCTGTTTCCTTGGCTGGGTCGGGTAAAACCAGAGGAAGGTGCTCTATCTTTCTGACACTCACGAGCAAAGTGTCCATAGTTCAGACACTTGTAGCATTTGGCCTTAGATTTGTCAAACCCGACCTTGGCATTAGGATGCCCGCCAATAAACTTTCTTCCTGTTCTGTTCAGGAAACGCTTGGCTCTCCTCAAAAGCATGGCCATATTCCATTTAATATCCATGTCATCAGGATCCACTTGATTAAAATCTTCTTCAATCGTCTCTAGATCAGTAAGCTTGCCACCTATGAAATTTTCATATGCAAGCATACAAGATGAGAATAATGCTACATGATCTTCAGCTATTCTGGCTATAGTTGAGTTGTTAGCTGAAGACGTAGCAGGAGGATATCTTGAGGTATTTTGATGATGAGACCCCAACCCTGATCCTGAAGCATAGCAAGCATGACCACCACACCCAGTTGAGTGGTCTTCTTCAGTAGGATTTCCAGTGAAGAGGGCAATTCCAGAGCCAGATGACTTGGATGTGGAAGTCGTCCCATGATACATAGAAGGGTCTTTGTATCTGGGGTCTTCCAGAGCTCTCCTTTCTTCTTAGGTTCATGTCATGAGCTTGAACCTTTCCTATTGCCTCTTCAACTGTCGACTCATAGAATTTAGGATTTTCCCTCATCAGGGTTGTGTACATCTCAAATTTGGGTGGTAAAGCATCCAAAAACTTTTCCACCATCTCTTCAGCTGGATACTTGAGTTCAAAAGCCTTCAACACAGTCTATAAATGATAGAACCTAGAGATGAGGTCATCTAGAGATTCGTTCTCAAAAAATCCGAAGCACTCATACTGCTTCCTAAGAAGATCCCGCTTACTATTCTTGATGTCACTATTTCCTTCGAATCTCTTCTGTAAAGCTTTCCAGAGATCCTTAGAATTGTCATACCCTCGGAAACTGGGGAACAATTCTCGAGTTAATGCCATAGTGATCGAACCAAGTGCCTTCTTCTCTCGATCATATGCTTTCTTTTCTTCCTCATCGAGTTTAGAAATAGGCTTGGGCAATTCATCATCAAGATAGATGTGTGTGGGATGCTTATATCCCTCAAGGATTGGTATCCATAATGATGAGTCGGTATATGAAATGTAGTGCTCAAAACGTGCCTTCCAATTGGAATAATCGTTTACGTTTAGCAAATTAGGTGGATTCTGAGGAGTACCGATCTCATTATCATAGTTTAACATGTTTCCAAGATTCTGAAGGTTCGACATAGTGAACACTTAGTCAAAATTCAGAAAAATCAGACACAGTTGCGCACTTGGGATTGGCCTTGCGCACTTGAGAAATAGTCGTGCGTATTTAAAACTTGCTCTTGCGTACTTGTAAGTACGCAGGAGGAAATGATTAAGTACACAGGATATAACTTAAGTTCGCACAAGTTCAGTCTTGCACACTTGTAAGTATGCAGGAGATAACTCTTGCGTATTTAGTAAGTACGCAGAAAATTGTACTTTTTGCCAAAAATGGCAAGTACGCAGGATACCTTTTCAGCAACTCTCACCAACCTTTTCCGGTGACTGGGAAATCGTCGGAGATGGTAAAAATTGGTCTGATGATAAATGCAAATGAGCCAAAGGGCCAGAAACTTGTTTCTAACCAACCTTAGATGCTCAAATAACTCAAATACACAACAAAAATTGGTTCTTGAGAGATTTTTGCTTCTAAAAAAGTGCTCAAGAGCTACCCCTTTTTTATCATAAAAATCAACAAAAATACCTCTTTTTGCTTGTAAAACTCAGTAAAAACGTCTCCAAACTCACTTACAACACTCGAATTCAAGAGCAATGCTCTGATACCACTTGTAGGTCCCTTCGTGTGTGTCGGATCGTTGCATGCAAGTGGTCTACTAGTCAGACCGGGTGCGGAATACCTGTGACTAGGCGGAGAGTCTAACTAAAACAAAGTAAACCAAACACGAGAGTCACAATAAAAGTTCTTTCTATTATAAACACTCGACAGTTACAGAGAGATTACAAATTACGTACTTAACAAAATGAGTTCGTCTAAGATATGAGTTCTGCGTACTTATCCTCTGTGAATCAAATCTATTTATACAGACCTGATGCCTGCGCACTTAGCAAGTGCGCAAAACACATAGAAGAAATGCAACATACATTATGTAAAAGTAAATACAACTCGATAAACTATTACATAACGACTCTTACATACAAAGACAAATTACAGACATTAGAAATACAAACTAAGACTCTATCCAGAGTGTTGTCACAGGAAAGTGCATCAACAAAAAGCTTGGTTAATATTGATAAGATCGTACATCTTTTCACAAACTTGTTATGAAACCAAGTGTTAGTGAACTCATGTTGAGAACGGTACGTCTTTATACATGGTCCCATTGTTACACCGCCTCCCGGTAAACAAAGTTTAATCACTCTTTTAAATATAAATAAAGGTGTTTAAGTTTGATATCTTAATACAACTCGAAGATAGAATCAAAGAGTTGAGGGTAACGATATCTCTAGCTGGGAGTCCTACCATTTTATTCTCAAGAACATAATTCGTGAACCAAATGTTGTGAGAATGAGGCTCTAGTGGTGTACTGTTCACACATTTGTATTTGTCATACCACCAGATTAGTTAACATAATCTTATCATATACCAAGCGGATTCGAAGCCCAAAGCAATACTCATCATGACCTGATTATTCTCGAGCTACTTACTTTCCTACTATTTAATATTCTGTTATTTACATTTCTGTTACACATTTCATGCACATTTTGCATTTTCTGTTATTTACTTTACCGTCATTTACTTTTCTGTCATTTACTTTTCTGCTTCACAAGCACACAAAACCCACTCACTAATTAAACCGGCTAAACGATAACAAAAGTTGATTACTGGAACTCGACCGTGTCCATTGGTTCGATACTTGGTTCTTACCTAAACTATATTACGCTGTGATAGGTACACTTACCTATTGTGTGTGTTTTAAGTTTGAGTATTTATCATTTTATAACTTTAAAACATGATCTCGTGAAACTTTTTCAAAAATGAAAATATATTTATATATATTTATATATAAGAAACACTCACCCATCAACTCTCTTTAGGTAGATGTCAACAAATAAACGAGAATCATGTATAACTTCAGGGATTTGCCAAATGTGAGGACGCCATGTTCTTAGGTTCCCTAGAGAAAATGTATAGATATCTCAGAAAGATCTTGAAAAAGAGACAATATAATAATATGTTGGTCCCCTCGGGTCTTCTACGGATGTAACTCGAGACGTGACATGTCAAACATACGGAGTGCGGAATCCAACCATACGCATGACTGTGTATACGAGACAATCACAATGATAACAATCAACACACAATGTAAATAATCTTCTCTTTTATTTCCACCAAACACAGAGTTTACAATACTTGAATGCAAATGACTGAACTTTTTAAACTAACATGTAAACTCTTATTTATAGGTAACACTTCTTCCACAGGCGAACTTAACAAGTTCGCCTAATACTAGGCCTAGGCGAACTTGTTAAGTTCGCATATTACAAAACTTAACCAAAAATAAAGACATATAAGATCTAAACTATTACAAGGCCTATTGTCACACTTCTATGTCCTAACAAACTCCCCCTTGACAATAGCTTGATTTTTTGTCTTCATGCTGAGCTCTTCCACTTCTCTAGTAGTTTTCTCCCTGCGTATACTCCATGTTTCACACAAATCTCCAACACATGCTTATATTGTAGTCCCTACTCACGCCATTCACTTGTAAACATAATCTATTTTCTCTTCAGTATCAGTTGGTCTTTCTTTGAAATATTTATAAGGTTCATAGCATCATAGAAACAAGCTATGACTTTATTATCTTAATCTTCAATCCTTGCCTCTCCAATATTTACATCCACATACCACCACTTCATATTTCCTAGAAAATCTTGTGGTATTTTCTTCAATGGTATCTTTTGTATAGCTTTCACTATAGGATCAACACTCTTTATTCTCTTACCCTTTTGTGGTTTTAGCTTCTCATACTTCCCAATACCTCCTTCTAATCTGATCAGCTTTGCTATTGCATCAGCCATTCCATACTTAGATCTATTGATTAGAAGCTTTGTTCACAAACCATTCATTTCACACCTTGGCAATGAATTGAAATATCTCAGTCTAGGCTTCAAATATTGCACACCATCAGATCTTTTCAAGGCAAATAACTTGAAATCTTCATCAAAGAACCAACTAATTATTCTACCAACACACCTTTCTTTGTTCATATACTTTTCTTTAAGAACAGGTGGTGATGGTGAAGCAGGTAAAACTTTCTTCCAACTTCTCACTAACTCTTGCCATTTCTCTTTAGTCATACATGTATCATTATACATCACAGGCTCTTCAGTTGGCTTTGTCTGAGCAGTGTCATTTTCAGAATCAGGCTTTGTGCTGTCTTCAACAGAGTCCATAGAGTCAGATATTCCATTCGAAGTAACTTCGGGAATATCATCATCTTGGATGAAGTTAAATGGCGCATTAAAACCATCACAGCCTTCATAAGTAAGCCTGGTTATATCTTTTGTAATCTCCAGTTCAACTATCTCTCCTTCTTCAATTTCTGAGTCATTATCTTCATCCTCTAACTCATCAAACAGATCATCTAGACCATCTAAACAGTCTAACTTTCAGCTTCATCAAGATCAGAATCATCTTCTTTAAAGAATTCTAATAACAACACCTCTTCGGTTTATTTGTGTTCTTATTACCCGATGTTTCAACTTGATCTATTGTAGACTCCCCCTGAAACTAAGATATAGGAGTAACGTCAGCGTATTGACGATCACCCTTGTATCCACTGGGATCATTGTCTTCATCATCATTTCTATGTACTACTTCAGTATGGCAAGCATCTTTAACAATTACCGGCATCTCCCCCTGAGCGTCAATACGCTCTACTAACCGAGAGACTAAAATCTGCATTTAAGCTTATTGGTTGCTTTGAGATTGAAGTAACTGTTCTCTCTGATAATCATTAGCGAGTAAAACATCAACTTGACCTTGCAAACCCAGAACTTGATCTTCAAGGTAAGAAACTTTGCCTTCGAGAGCAACAATCTTGGCACTCTTTGATGTTGTTGAAGGTCCAGCTTGAGTTGGATTAGCAGAATTATGAAGATGAACAGGAACTGGAGTAACATGAGGAGAAGTAGTCTGAGATGGTTGTGGTGTAACAATCCAGGATTCCACAAAATCTACGTCATCAGCTAACTGAGTATTTAAAGCAGCTATAGAAGCAGCCATCAACTTCTGAGATTTTGGAGAAGGTAGATACTCTGAATCAGATGATTGATCACGTAATGTCCGTTTGCCAAGTACTGCTCCAGGAGGAGGACCCCGAACAGACTTCTTCCTCGAGTTTCTTTAACTTTCTTGTACCTATAGACTTCATTGTTTTCCCGACATTAGCCACTGAAACTCTAGCAAGTCTTTCATAAAGATCTGAGCTAAAATCTTGTGTAGCCTCTGAATCAGTATCATCATTATCAACTTTTTCAGAAGAACTTGTGCTTGTATCTACTACATGACCCTCTTCACCCTGAGCAGGGGATTGCACATGAACTTCTTCATTCAGGTTATCAATATTAAGACCCAAGTTTTGATCAATTTGATTTGCAACATTAGCATCAACTTGCACTTCATCATGAACCTCAACATTTGGTTCGATGACATTCTCTTGAACTTCCTCTTGTACATTGTCTGGAACAAGTTGTTGAACTTGTTGTTGTACTTGTGGTTGATGTACTTGTTCTTGTTGTGCATGTGGTTGTTGTTGCTGTTCCACCATTTTTTCAGGATAAAACCAATTATCAAGCGGTGGTGCAACATAATCAGGGTTAATTATGTGCCCGAATAATGGTGTGGGAACAAGAATCAATGCAGGATTCTGTTGCTTGACATTATTGCAATATGTAAAGATCCTTTTGGTCATTGGTGTAAGAGTTAAACGATGTGGCAACATTGGTAGATTTGGAATAAGATGATTGAGAATCATTTGAATAAACCTTGGGTACATCAGAAACCCCTGACCCTCTGGCGTTGTAATCTGTGCAACAATCTCCTTGTATATATAGTGGGCAAAGTTGAAGCCACTGTTCAAAGTAAGCCACCATTGCAGATTGTAACGAATATTTCAAACCATAAGTACCCGCTTTCCTTGGTGATAAGAACTGAATGATTACATGCATAAAATATCGCCATTGACCCACCAATCCACCTTTCCTTTCTTGAGTATCTTTGGCTCTGCCATGGTATCTCATTCTTTGAAAACAACCCATGATTAATGTAGTTGGTAGCATCATAGGTTCATCATTATTGCCTCCAAGATCCAAAGCAGCCCTTATAGTGTCCATAGAAATTGCAATCGGAGTGTTGTTCATGGTTGCCCTAATCACATTTGGATCCACCGTGCAATCATGCTCTGCGGAATCCCAGAATTGTTGAATGTAGTTCAAGCTTATGTAGGGATTTGCGGATAATGCTACTCTCAGTCTTGATCTATTAAAAAAATTGATTATATCACGGTAATTCACAGCTTCGGACATATTCGGATCTAGTAATGTCACCTGGTTATGCTTATATTCCACCCGACAATCCATCTGTACATAGCAAATATGGACAAACAAAAACACAAGTCAATAATAGCAAGAACAATAGAGAAATAAAAAAAAATCAAACAAAAAAAAAATTAACACTTTTAAAAAAAATCACAAGTCCAATTCACTACTGCTCACAAACGCGAACTTAATAAGTTTACTTAGTGTTGCAAGATGCGAACTTATTAAGTTTGCTTGAGCAAGTTTGCTCCAAGCATCAAAACACAAACCAGAGATCCAATCTTGTCAAAACGATGAAATTGGATGCAATGAATCATACACACATGAAGGATAACAACTGATAAGACATATATAAGCATCAATTTCAGTTGTAAACAACAACAACACCTTTTTCGTGAATAAAACAGTCCGACACACACAAACCCTAAGAACCAGACCCTAAACATGGTCAATTAGGACAATTGAACGGTTAAAAGAGCATGATTCTACCTTGTTTCGATGAGTAAACAGATGTTTTATCACAAATCAACACAAAACATAGATCCACAAACAGACAATCACACACAGACAAGTTCGCTCACACTATGCTTAAGTTCGTTCGGTAAGTTCGTCTGAGGTCACAAGGTTTAAATGAACAAGTTCGCCTGATCCAAGATATTTATACACAGACATTTAAGTTCGCTTACCAGGCGAACATGATAAGTTCGCTTACCAGGAGAACATGATAAGTTCGCTTATTCTCACACACTTAGAGAACTTTTAAAATTTCATCCTTTTTATACTTCAACTTTCAAACACCGATCATTTTGTCTTCCACCTAGAACATGTAATCGATCCAATCCCGAACATTTAAAAAAAATGGAATTTTCATGGAAGATAGAAATAAAATCTTTTTGGATTTTTGAATGCATTTTAAAAAAAATTAAATTGAAAATTTGATAAACGAATGAAAATTCACATATTTTTTATTTTTTTCTGTACATACAAAAAGCAGATATTTTTGGTTTTTCTGACATATAACAACAAATGCACAGCAGGAAGGTTTGGCAACGCGTCATTAATCAAAAGTTGCACAAACCAAGGGTATAACAAGAACCGAAACCTCTCCGCTGTGTTGATCTGGTCATTGATGGCCTTAAAGATGTAGCGGGAGAAGTTGTAGCCCTTGTTGAGAGAAAGGTCGACCATGGCTGCTGCAAGGTCATGACCCATGGCATCTTTCCCAGCTTTTCGTGATGAGATGCACATGATCATGACGTGGGCGAAATATCTCCATTGGTCTAATACCCACATATATTTATATGAAGCATAGTCCCTTGCACAGACATATCCCATTCTTTGTCTCCAACAGCCGTCTACAAAGTAGTCTGGATAGGCTGTCGGGTCGGTTGCAAGATCTCTGAATTGAAGGACCCTTCTTATGGTGTCTTTAAAAAAAGCGATAGCCTGACCAGCAACGGTAGCCCTTATGACATTGGGGGATACCGTGCAGTCGTGTTCCGCCGTCTCCTAAAATTGTTCCAAGTAAGGTCTTGACACGGTCGGGTCAGCCGAGATCGCATAGCTGATTCTTGAGCGATTCAAGAAGTCAACTATCTCCCTATATTGCAATGCTGCACCTTTCCATTCGGGTTGAGTGTTAGCTAACAGGTTGAATTCGCTAGTAAATGCTAGAGCCATAATCTGCAAAAACACACAGAAAACATAATCAGAACAACACGTATCATTGGAAATGAACAAACATGACTTAGTATAGTAGTTACTCTTTGAACAAAATTTTCAGACTTAGAATTTTTTCCCAAGTGTTGGTCCTGCGCACTTGCTAAGTGCGCAGTCTTTTCCTCTTGCGTACTTAACAAGTACGCAAGAAGTACTTCTTGCATACTTGCTAAGTGCGCAAGAACACCACTTGACAAAAATTCCAGAATATTGTAAAATTGACTGATCGTTCAAAAAGCGGGTCGAATAGGTCGACACTAGGTCGGAATCAATGATTCTAACCTATGGGACCAGTATCAACACCACAAACTACCTACACATGACCAATTTTGACCTAAAAAGTCACCCGACCCACTATCGATTCATATTCAACCAACGGATCAAAATCGAGGACCAAAAGGGATGAATGGGAGTCGATTTTTTTTCTAATCCGGTATTAGTGATAAGAAATTACCCAAACAACCCCAATTTTACCCAAAAATTCAAGAATAAACCTAAATTTTTTAAGTCGAGAATCGGTCCAAATTTCACGAAATTATGGATGGAATTAGCCTAAATTCTCACCAAATTTATGTAATGAGATGATGAAACTAGAGACGGGACGAAAAGATGGTTTAGGAACACTCGGTTTTGAGTAAAAATTTGCAGAGGGAAACTATCGGTTTGAATGTGATGAAACTGAGAAAACTTTCTAAGTCCCACTTTTATACCCTTCACTAATCAGTCGTGCGTACTTGTTAAGGGCGCACGAGTTAACTCCTGCGCATTTACAAGTGCGCAAGCTTTAACTCTTGCGTACTTGTTAAATACGCAAGGCTTACTTCGTGCGAACTTGACAAGTACGCACAACCCTTAAGTGCGCAAATTTTAAACTCAGAATTTATGAAGTATTTCAAGTCAAATAACGAACAAGATAAAAATATTCACTCTGGAGGATTCAAATACAATTCAGGAATGTTAAACACAAATATTTTTGGCTTTTCTGAATAAAATTAAACTATGCATAAACTTAAAATCTTTTTGATCTTTTCTAATAAAATATACAAGAATTCAGACAAACTATTTTTGATCAAAGACACGAGCAGAGGATCATATCAGTCTATCTTTTAGCAAAAACGATACAATATAAACATCAAAGAATATGGGATCATGTCATGGATTACTATTTATTCATACGTAATAAGCACATAAACAAGTAATTCAAGTTGACAATATTATAAGATTTGAAACTATAAGCATCTTTGTATCACATTCTTGTGTATTAAGGTACTTTTTATAAGATATACAACGTGTACCCCACTGATATGCTATACTAATGTAAACTGCATTATCCCAAGGCATTTAAGATTTTTCCAATGATTTTCTAAATTGTCAGAATGAAGTTACATCTATTAGCACAGGAAAAATCAAGCAGAATCCATAAGGATTATCAGGAATCATAAGATTTAGAATCGAGTGATTCATTTGTCTTGGTTTCATTTGATTTTCTTCATTGAATATTGGTATGATGATTCAGGATAATATATATAGTGTTTGAGTTTTAAGGTAAGGGAATCCAACTTTTATTTGGATTTGATTTCAATGAATCAGGAGTGATTCAAGGGTGAATACATGCTCAACGGTTAATGTAGAGACATGTCTTGATTCAATCTCTCCATGCATACTTGTGAGTATGGGCAGTGAGATGATCCGCATTAATTATGCTAACGACATAACCCAAAACTGTCCTCAAAAGAAAATTATTGCCAAAATCTAACATCCGAAATCTGATAATGATCGTTTCTATTCTTTTACGCACACACTCTTGCAAACATGGGTTCAAATCATAGTTGTAATTTAGATTTAGTTTCCACACTACTAGTGATTCAAAGACGCATACAGCCTGCTGACAATTTAAATTACTTGTAAATAAGCAGATTAAAAACATAATAAGTTAAACAGTTAAGTAAGCATGACGCAATCATTTCCCATATGAGCAGTCTGTGACGTTTAGATCATTTCTGATGTACTATCATTTCCTCTTTTCCCAAGTTAACTTTGAAATTTTCTCCATTTTCTATTTTTGTTTTTGTTTTTGTAAAATATTTTGAAACTTAAAAGAACTATACAGAAAATTTAAAAGAAATAAAGTTTAACTTCCATGAATTGAATTGATTTAAGAAAAATTAATTTTTACTCAGGATTGAACATTCCTATCAAGTTGACAAGATGCTCAAAACGGGATCGATCAAATGCCTTTGTGAAAAGGTCAGCAAGATTGTCATCTGTGTGAACTTTTACAAGTTCAATTAAATGCTTTTCAGCACAATCACGGATGAAATGATGGCGAATCTCTATATGTTTAGTTTTGGAATGTTTCACCGGGTTATTTGTGATGGACATTGTGGCATTGTTGTCAATGAATAGAGGAGTTCCAGTGAAGTTTAAGCCGTAGTCTCTCAACTTCTGCTGAATCCACAGTATCTGAGAACAACCGCTCGTTACAGCAATGTATTCTGCTTCACAAGTTGAGACAGAAACCGTTGACTGCTTCTTACACTGCCAGGAGACCAGTCTGTCTCCTAAGAATTGACATCCACCAGAAGTTGACTTTCTGTCAAGGTTACAACCGCCATAATCTGAATCAGTGTAGGCTTTGAAGTCGAATGACTGCTGCTTAGAGTACCAAAGACCTAATCGGGGTTTCCCTTTCAGGTATCTGAAAATTCTCTTCATGGCTATCATATGTGACTCCTTCGGTTGAGACTGAAACCTTGAGCACAAGCACACAACAAACATTATATCGGGTCTTGAAGCTGTGAGATACATAATTGATCCGATCATCCCATGGTACAATCTGCTATCTACATCCTTTCCATCTTTGTCAGGATGCAGACCATGATTGACTGGGATAGGTGTGCCATAAGTACTGCTATCATTCATCTTGTATTTTGACAAGATGTCCTGCACATACTTAGTTGACTTGCAGACCCAGGAAGAATGACAATTCACCCATATTACTCATTTCAAACTTGGACTTCATCACCTGCTCGCATTCCCTACACATCCCTTCATTGGTAGATCCAAAGATAATGTCGTCGACGTATACTTGTACAAGAAGAATGTCACCTCCTGCTTTCCTAATGAAGAGGGTCGAGTCAATCTGTCCACGATCGAAACCATTAGACAGTAAATGCTTAGATAATGTCTCATACCATGCCCGCGGTGCTTGATGAAGACCATAAAGTGCTTTGTCGAGCTTATACACTTTATTAATATTATGCGGATCTTCAAAACTGGAAGGTTGAGTGACATAGACCTCTTCATGAACTTTACCATAAAGGAAAGCACTCTTCACATCAAGTTGATAGACCTTGTAGCCGACATATGTGGCATAACCCAAGAACAGTCGAATGGACTCAATTCTAGCAACTGGGGAATATACTTCCGTGTAATCCAAGCCCTCTTGCTGATAAAAACCCTGAACAACCAATCTTGCTTTGTTCTTCACAACTACATGACGATCATCCGTCTTGCATTTGAACACCCATCTGGTTCCAATTGGTTGAAAGCCCTTTGGCAAGTCAACCAAATCCCACACGTGCAACTTTTTGAATTGAGACAATTCATCTTGCATCGCCTCAATACAGCAGTTGTCAGTGAGAGCATCCTTCACATTCTTCGGCTCTAATTGGGACACGAATGCAGCATACAGACATGTTTCCATGACACCAGTGTCAAGTATCTCTGTGTAAAGACCGGTGTTCTCAGTGATGGTTCGATGACGAGTCTGAACACCAGCATAAGGATCACCAATAATGTTGTCGGTTGGATGATTCATATGCACTCTCGTCTCCGGTACAATCGGTTCCTGAATTTCTGGATCTAGATTCGTGCTTAACTCCCCCATTTCCTGTGTTCCAGAGGAAGAAGATTCAATGTTAATTGGATCAGCTGGAGCTTCATTACATACAGTTGTGTTAGGATTGGCTTGAGCATCATCTCCAACAACAAGAACATCTTCACTGTCATCACTGTCATGAGTTCCATATGCAGATGCAGCATTGGAATCAGGAGTTATAATTGGTACAGTAGCACGAGTAGAGAAGCTGGAGTCATCACCGCCACCCAGTAATTCATAGACATTTGCGGCGTCAACTGCATATAGATTAGGAAGATTGAATGACTTGAATAGCGCATCATAATCAAAACCCCAAGCTGGACCAGTTGGTTCGGGTGGAATGCTGTGTTTACTGCAGTCCACTTCAAACCATTCCTCGACAGTATGAGTTCCTATGTTGTACACTCTCTTGCAAGGCGAGTTGGCAACGTATCCTAAGAAGATGCCTTCCACCGCTTTTGCATGAAACTTAGACTGACGGTCTTTGTACTGTAGCAACAAGGAACAAGGACTATCAAAAGGAACTAGGTAATCAAGATTGGGGAGTCGATTGTTGATCAACTCGTAACAAGTCTTGTTGTGCCTCTTCACAACCAGAACTCTGTTTAAGACGTGATAAGCTGTATTAACGGCTTTTTCCCAGAATGTGACAGGAAGCTTTGCAACCGACAGCATAGTCCTTGCAGTCTCAATCAGTATTCTGTTCTTTCGTTCAGCAACTCCATTCTGCTGAGGCGTGTACGGCGCGCTGAATTCGTGACGGATCCCTTTCTAGAGACAGAAAAGCTCCATCAAATTATTCTTGAACTCAGTTCCGTTATCACTCCTTATTCTTCTAACTTTCAGCTTGCAAAGAGATTCCAAACTTAGGATCAAATATTGAAGAATATCAGTAGTCTCGTCTTTAGTACCTAAAAAATACACCCAAGAAAAACGTGAGAAATCATCAGTTACTACTAGACAGAAGACTTACCTCCAATACTCCTGATACTTATGGGGCCAAACAGATCCATGTGTAATAGCTCCGAAGGGGTATTAATAGAGTTTTGGAGCTTGGGCTTGTGAGACTTCCGTTGCTGTTTTCCCTTTTTACAAGGCATACTGTCATCAACAACGGTAAATCTCAGCTTAGGAACCCCGGTTACCAAACCGTTTCAGACAAGATGATTCATTTTACAAGGCATACAGTCTCTGTCGCTTTAGTTAGCAAACAGGTAGGAACTGATGAGGTTGTTGTTGCCACGCTCATATCGATCTGATAGGTGTGGTTTGTTATTGGCGCTCTCATCAGGATCCAATCTTCTGGAACTTCAAAACCGGGTTTGAGAATCAGGCATTCTGACTTGTCAAACATCACCGAGTACTCCTTATCACACATTTGGGAGACACTCAATAGGTTATGCTTCAGCTGCTTGCAGAAGTTGACATTGTCAAAGCTGACACAACCGTTCGAAACCACGCCTTGACACGTGATGCTGCCGCCTTTTTCTCCGGCAAAGGCCACATAGCCGCCTCTGAATGGTTTAACATCTTGAAGCAGGGCCATGTTTCCTGTCATGTGCCTGGAACATCCACTATCTACATACCAGTGGTTAGAGATAGTACCCTTCGGACGTCCCTGCACGAGTAACAAAAGAATTAGTTAGATTTGGAGACCCAAGCCATTGTGGTCTTGGGTTGTCCATCCTTTTCAAAATAAACTACTTCCTTATCTTTAGAAGAAATAGAACTAGGAGATTGAGAAGTTTTGGATTTGGCAGTCCAGGATCTCTTCTGTTTCTTAACCGGAACAGGAGACTTTGGTTCAATTACAGTTGGTGAACTTGTGGAAACTTCACCTGATTGAACTGAAGTCAGTTGTTCAATCTTTCTCAACCTCTTGTTCCGTCTCCTCCTCTGTGGCTTAGAGAGTCTTGCCGCAGGTTTCTAACCAGTACATGTACTACCAGAGGTAGATACATGAGGTACAGCAGGTTGCATTACCTTTCTTGAAACGGATGGTTTAGCTTCAGATTTGGTCTTAGGCTTTACCATCGGTTTGACTGGTGGTTTCACCACATTTTGTTTTGGATTTTTGGGAGCTTTCACTGATGGCGACCTGGGGATAACAACTGGTTGTGGAACATCATGTTGTTTCCCTTGGTTCTTAGAAGGACAGTTCACAAAAATGTGACCAACCAAGCCACAGTGAAAACAGTTCCTCTTGTCTACATAAGTTCTCTTGTAAGGCTCATTAGATATGGCATTAGATAACTAATCATTTTGAGAAGGAGGAGTTGGTTTATGAACATTAGTCTGAACCTTAACAGTTTGGTTTTTGGGAGTATAATATTTTTCTAAATTTTCTTTATACCCAAGCCCATAATGAGCTGAAAAAGCCTCTTTCTTTGCTTGGTTAAGACTTTTATACCCCCCATAAAGCATTACCTTTAGATTATCATTTATTTCAATGATATCGGGTTCAGTTAAAATGCAATTATCACCATTAGTGATAACGTTTTTCTTTACCTTTTGTTCAGTGAACAACTCCTCAGATACTGCTCCTTCAGGGTAAGTGTTAACCGACCCATCTTCAGAAGCAGTAAAAAACTCCTCACTAGATGTGGAGTTAATCTTACTTGAGGATTCATCCTTTTTAGGGGAATCATCCTTATCAGAGGACTCATCTAGACAAGTGAGATCAATGTCTATTAAACTATTGACAAACTTCCCGCTCACTGGTGGAGGAATGGCATTAGTACCCACCCCTAACCCATTCATTTGTCTTACTACAGATTAGTAGTGTTCCACCACAAAGCGAGAGTTTTTCAACTTCTCATTAGTGCATTTTAACTGCAAGATCTCATTTTGCAGTTTGTTGATTTCATTATTCCGTTTTTCTAACCCCCTGTATGCAACATCTAAGTGAAGCTGTTGATCACTAATTTTTATAGAATATTCACATTTTTCCTTTTTCAACGTTTCAATAGAATCTTTAAAATGCTTTTCATTTTCTTTATAGTTTAGTGCTGCCAAACTTAGGGGTTCGATTTTGTCTTGAAGCCTAGAATTTTCAAGTTTTAGCCCTAGACATTTAGAACACGAAATAACAGAGAAAGGGTTAGAATCTACCTCAGACGATGAAGTTGTTGCTTCTCCAATGGCCATGAGAGCAACAGCAGTGGTCGATTCCTTTTCATCAGCTACAGGAGCTTCCAGTTCTTCAGCTTCCTTCACGTCCTCTATAGCAGCAGTTGTAGATTCTTCTAGGTCAGCCATAGAAGCTTCCCTTTTCTCTGCTTCCATCATCTCCATGATCTCAGCCATGAGACCAACCTGGGTTTGTGCGATGATGGCATCCTCAAGATGAACGCCCCAATCAAAGTTGTCGTCCTATTGGGCTACCAGTGCATTGGACGTTCCACCTTAGCTTTGATTGTGTGGTTTGGATTGTTGTGGCCATGGCTGTTTCCTTGGCTGGGTAAGGTAAAACCAGAGGCAGGTGCTCTGTCTTTCTGACACTCACGAGCAAAGTGTCCATAGTTTAGACACTTGTAGCACTTGGCCTTAGATTTGTCAAACCCGACCTTGGAATTAGGATGCCCGCCAATAAACTTTCTTCCTGTTATGTCAGGAAACGCTTGGCTCTCCTCAATAGCATGGCCATATTCCATTGAATATACATGTCCTCCATGTCATCAGGATCCACTTGATTAAAATCTTCTTCAATCGTCTCTGGATCAGTAAGCTTGCCACCTATGAAATTCTCATACGCAAGCATACAAGATGAGAATAGTGCTACATGATCTTCAGCTATTCTGGCTATAGCTGATTGGTTAGTTGAAGACGTAGCAGGAGGATTTCTTGAGGTATTTTGATGATGAGACCCCAACCCTGATCCTGAAGCATAGCAAGCATGACCACCACACCCAGTTGAGTGGTCTTCTTCAGTAGGATTTCCAGTGAAGAGGGCAATTCCAGAGCCAGATGACTTGGATGTGGAAGTCGTCCCATGATACATAGAAGGGTCTTGTATCTGGGGTCTTCCAGAGCTCTCCTTTCTTCTTAGGTTCATGTCATGAGCTTGAACCTTTCCTATTGCCTCTTCAACTGTCAGCTCATAGAGTTTAGGATTTTCCCTCATCAGGGTTGTGTACATCTCAAATTTGGGTGGTAAAGCATCCAAAAACTTTTCCACCATCTCTTCAGCTGGATACTTGAGTTCAAAAGCCTTTAACACAGTCTGTAAATGATAGAACCTAGAGATGTGGTCATCTAGAGATTCGTTCTCAAAAAATCTGAAGCACTCATACTGCTTCCTAAGAAGATCCCGCTTACTATTCTTGATGTCACTATTTCCTTCGAATCTCTTCTGTAAAGCTTTCCAGAGATCCTTATAATTGTCATACCCTCAGAAACTGGGGAACAATTCTCGAGTTAATGCCATAGTGATCGAACCAAGTGCCTTCTTCTCTCGATCATATGCTTTCTTTTCTTCATCAGAAAGCTTAGAGGTAGGTTTGGGCATGGTTTCATCAAGATAGATGTGTGTGGGATGCTTATATCCCTCAAGGATTGGTATCCATAGTGATGTGTCGGTATAAGAAATGTAGTGCTCAAAACGTGCTTTCCAATTAGAATAATCATTCACGTTTAGCAACTTTGGTTGTTTCTGTGGTGTACCGATCTCATTATCATAATTCAGCAGGTTTCCAAGATTCTGAAGATTCGACATAGTGAACACTTAGTCAAATTTCAGAAAAGTCAGACACAGTTGCGCACTTGGTTTTGGCCTTCCGCACTTGAGAAATGGTCTTGCGTATTTAGATTTCCTCTTGCGTACCAGGAGTAAATGTAACTACACAGGATAAAACTTAAGTTCGCACAAGTTCAGTCTTGCGCACTTATAAGTACGCAGGAGATAAATCTTGCGTATTTAGTAAGTACGCACAAAACTGTACTTTTTGCCAGAAATGGTAAGTACGCAGAACACCTTTTCAGCAACTTTCACCTAACTATTCCGGTCACCTGAAAGTCGCCAGAGATGGTAAAAATTCGTCTAATGATCAATGCAAATGAGCCAAAGGGTCAGAAACTTGTTTCTAACCAACCTTTGATGCTCAAAACACTCAAATACACAACAAAAATCAGTTTTTGAGTTATTTTTGTTTCTAAAATAGTGCTTAAGAGCTACCCCTATTTTATCACAAAAATACTTCTTTTTGCTTGTAAAAACTCTCCAAACTCAATCACAACACTCGAAATCAGGAGCAATGCTCTGATACCACTTGTAGGTCCCTCGGGTGTGGCGGATCGTCACATGCAAGTGGGTCTACTAGTCGGACAGGGTGCGGAATGCCCGTGACTAGGTGGAGAGTCTAGCTAAACAAAGTAAACCGATAAGAGAAAACACTTTAAATGTTCTTTCTATTATAAACACTTGAAGGTTACAGAGAAAAGCACTGAGATTACAATTTGCGTATTTGCACTAAAGACTGCGTACTTAATTTCTGTCAACCTATCCTATTTATATAGGACCTGATGCGCAGGGCAAATGCTCTTGCGTACTTAACAAGTACGCAGAGTTGTTCTTGCGTACTTGCTAAGTACGCAGGAGCTTTCTCCTGCGCACTTATAAGTGCGCAAAACACTTAGAGAATTTTGCAACATTCAATATGTAAAAGTAAATACTACTCGATAAACTAATACATAAAGACTTTTACATACAAAGACAGTTACAAACAAGAAAAAACAACCTAAGACTAAGACGCTATCTATCCAGAGTGTTTGTCACAGGAAAGTGCTTCAACACAGCCGGAATTACAGCAGAAGACGCCGGAAACCAAACCCGTCGCTGCCGGAACTCGTTCCTATCGTACGCTATCGATTCATCGCCATCCGAGTAATTGAAATCTCATAATCAATCGATTTAGTCTATAGATCAAAAGCCCCAACTTAATTTGGGCATACAATATGGAAATTAACACGAACCCGAATCTATGTTTCGTTCAATATTGGTTTAATCGAATCCGGTTCTGGACATATTTTAAATACAATTAATCTATACAAAAAGACTCGTAATAACCTAATGGGTGAAAGCCCTATGATTTCTAACACTGTTATCATAATAAATAATCAATTCGTTCCTGTTTTGGAACATACATGGTCGCGCTAACCATTTACCGCGGTCGTGCTTCATGAGACACGGTCGTGTCCATACCAGCGCGGCCGTGCCTCACACACTCAGACCCGGTCGTGCCTCTTGGCTATACTTGATCGTGCCTCAGAACCCTAGACACGGTCGTGCCTGGCTAAGACACTATCATGCCTAATGAACAGCTTAGTTTTGCCTTCTGTTTGATCAACACGGTTGCGCCCGTGGTCCTAGCACGATCGTGCCTTGTACCAAACACGGTCGTGTGTGTGAGAAAATCTTGGCAGAATACTAAATTTTATATTTTAAAAACAATAAGCATTTCAAATGAATTTTCAAATAAAAATAATTGATTTTAAAAATGTAAAGCCCCTTTCTCGGGTAACCTCACTTGTTGGATTTACTCATAAACATAGTCATAAATACTGAACTTAAATTAAAAATATTCATCATTCAATTACATCTCATAACAGCGGAAGTCTTAACAATTAAAAACACAGCATTGTCTTAACAAACAAAAGTGGGATGTCAGTCTTGTGTCGGGTAACCTTCACGCCCTCGCACGACCTTTTCTTCCTTTACCTGAAATGTATACTAAAGTCAGCTAACGCTGGTGAGTTCTAGTTTAATGCGTTTAGATATAAACATTCTTTTCTTTACTTCATAAGTAAACATTATTATAAAGTTATTCATATAAATACGTATTCATAACTTTTGCTTTTCTTTCATCTTTCTTTTCTTTATTAATGTGATTACATATATATATATATGCGTTCACCCTTTTTCTTTCACTTTACTTAACATTCTTTCCTTATCTTTCTTACGTGATTACATAGATATGCATTCACCTTTACTTTCTTTACCATTTATTGGTCATACACATAAGGGTGATCAACCCATCTTAAGCATCGTATGTCACAAAGACATACGCCCTTGAGCTACCGTCGTAGCCCTTTTACTCGTCCGGTCCTAGAAACCGTCCGCCTTAACTTCCGTCCGACCAACCTTCGGTCGTCCTTCTTTACCGTCCTACCGTCGTAGTCCGTCATATTCGCCCGTCTGCCCTAAGGCATCCGTTTCCCACTTGAACTAATTATGCAGCCGAATATTGATTTAGCGTCTTACTTCACCGTAGTGGCCTTTATTTAGTCTACCTTTCTAGACTTCCTTCTCTAGCTGCATAATAGTCAAGTGGTCGTCCGTCTACCGTAGTAGTCGTTAGCTTCGTTTCCGTCCATAACGTATACTTACATTCTTCGCATGCAATATATATTTATAAAGCAAGGTTTCATTTATTTACGTTATACCATTCATTCTCTGCAAACATACGTGTCGTTCTTTGTTCGTAATTCATTATTCGCATTCATATGTATCTACACATATACCTTAATATATCACGTATGATCACACTGACATTCATTTCATTTATTCATTTAGTGTATACACTTCAGCCCCAAAACATTTATAAATCATTTGCACATAACTTAGAAGGGGGCACATAAAACTCACCTGATGAGTGGTTTCTGTAATACACTTAGCTGGCTACTGAGCTTCACTAATGTCACTCACGATCTGTATAATAAAGTCATATACATAAGGTAGTGCTCCTAGATGACACTAGACATTACTATGCTTGAACCTAGTAGTTTCGATTGATTAGCTTATATCGAAACTTGGTAGTTTCGATAGGTAGTTTCGATACGCTGCTTATGTCGAAACTTGGTAGTTTCGATAAGTAGTTTCGATAAGTAACTTATGTATTATCTTAGCTTCGGATCGGGGGCTCATATCGAAACTATAGTAGTTTCGATTGGGTCTGCATATATCGAAACTAAGTAGTTTCGATGGACTTGCACATATCGAAACTAAGTAGTTTTGATGGGTCTGCACATATCGAAACTAAGTAGTTTCGATGGGTCTGCACTTATCGCCTTCCCCAAAAATCCGAATGTTCTGCATGCGAATCTGATCATGTCGATATCTAAATTTTCTTTGATCAAAACGTTCGTTTTTCATTCTAGAAGCTATACCTAAGTTCACTTTCAAGTTTCATCCGTAAAATCGTTATCTTTTAGCTAAAACCTGAAACTTCCCAAAACGAACAAAAACTCATAATGTGATCGAATCGTTACCTGGATTGCAATTCTGATTCAGAGGTTTTGCTCACGGGAACAGCAGCAACGTTCTCCTGAATTCCCGAGTTGATCCGTCACTTTCCCTCTCTAGACCCGAGCTCTCCTTTCTCTCTCTAAAAGCTGCGTGAGTTGGGGAAATGAGCAGGGAAGAGGGCTGCCTTGCCTCTTATGTGCAATGGGCTTCCCTCGGCCTATTGAAGCCGAGCCCAAGCCCGCTCCCTTTGCTTAAATATTCTGACTAAATCACCGGTCTCGCTAGCTTTATTTGTTTTATTATTTTTGGGATGTTACAAAAAACATTTATATTAACCTTATTTAAAAAGATCAAATTCCTATTATAAAATAAATAGAAGTTGTTTATTCAAACCTACAAAACTAAATTTATACTTACTATTAAACCCTACACCTAGGTATTATTTATACAACCCATTTACACATATTTATAAAAAAATAGACTAACAAAAGCTATTTACTAAATTTATATTTAATATAAAACGCTCGATACATTTTTATCACTAAATGACTAAGTACATATTTTTATAAATAAATAAATAAGGTATCAATTATTTATTTAATCTATATTTAAACAAAGATTGTTTATTTAGGTTATACTTAACAAAACTTAACGCCTACAACTCCAACTCTTTGAACACACATCCAATTCAGCCCTAGACTTAGACATAGACTATTGTGCACACTATTAATTCAATACATATTACACTCTAGGTTAACGTTGTGCATTAAAAGGATCTCGTTACTATCTAGTCTCTCGTGTTAGCTACGCCTTTTGAATCAAGTGAGTATTACATAGCCCCTTTTACTCTTTTACACTTTTGGGGTGAAACATGAACTCTATACAAACCATTGCTTACATTTACACAAACTACACAAGTACAAATCCCCTTTACATTCATGTGTGTCTATTTGAGCTTTATGCTTGAGTGCTAGGTGTGCTAACGTTTGTGAACAATTTATGTCCAATCATTAACTATTCAAGCCGACGATAAACAATGATAGATCTATTGAGTCTGACAAACCCACCCAGATTGGGGTGATTGTTACCGACAACACAATTTTGCATGCTAGTTACAAAGGTTTGATTGTACTTGGTTACACAATAGCTGCTCTCCATAAATGCCTTTTTTTATCATGTTATTTAAGGATTTGTTTATTCATAATCTATATGCTATCTATATTCAAACCTGTGTATGCTCACCAACTTTTTAGTTGACTTTATTTTATTCATGTTTCAGGTGATAATGAGTGAGTTTGATCAAGGCATGCTACACATAGGCTTTGGACTTAGTTAAATTTAAATAAAGACTATTATGTATTTCGTTTATGTACTTGTTTGAATTTGGTTGTGTTGAATTATTTGAAGTTAAATTTGATGATTAAAATTTTGAAATCTAGTCAATCTTATGCTCATGAACAATCTACATGTCCCGCCCCGACGTTTCCGCCATCGGTTGGGGTGTGACAGATTGGTATCAGAGCCTTGGTTGTAGGGAACTAGGTTATTAGACACCCTTGACCTAGACTATAACTTTAGGACACCCACTTATGCCATGCTTCATGATTATGTGATATGTGCTACATGCTATGTGTTACATGTTTACTATTATTACTTATTATTTCGTTTTTGATGCCTTACTTGTTAAAAATTCATGACTTATTAAGATATACTTAAATAATAATTAAACAAACAATATCCCTACCTATACCCTAAAACCTCATAATATTCTTACCTACTTCTCTATCATCATCTTCTTAGCATGTGGAAACTTCATGGATCTAAAACTATAAAAATCTTTTTATGCCCTCGTTAAGGTTTTTAAACTTGTTAATTATTTGAGGACACGTGCAATCTGGAAGAGTGACACCTGTATTCTGGGTTTTCTGTCTAGCAAAGCATTTCGCATAAATCCCAATCAACCGAGAGACCTGTATGCTTTCCTAGGAATTCCCGGGATGAGTGTTTACTTATAGGCTAAAGCATGTCTCCTTGAAAATTATATGAGTTTAATTAACCTTAATGTGTCATAGTATTCAAGTGATTATATCACTATTTGAGTACAATCGAAACTATGATTAACTATTTTATTTGTTATCTTATTCTTTTAAATCCAAACAACATTCATAAGTTCTTACATCTTTTCTTGTGTTGTGCAATTCTGTAGAATGCCTCCCCGTCGTGCTCCCGTGACCAACAACAATACTGACATTGTTGCTATCCTTGCACAACTTGTAACTCAACTCACTCAAGCTAATGGTGCCACAAATAGTAACCATGGGGCTAATGGTAATGGTGGTGCCAACCTATCACAATGCACCTTCAAGCATTTCAACTCATGTAATCCTCTTAAGTTCTATGGTACCGAAGGAGCTACGGGACTTCTTCAATGGTTCGAAAGTATTGAGAATACTTTCCTCAATAGTGACTGCCCCGATAACCTTCGTGTTCGTCATGCCACAAGTGTCTTACAAAAACGGGCACTCATGTGGTGGAATGGGGAAAAGAGAACTAGAGGCGTGGAAGTAGCAATGGCCTTACCTTGGGATGATGTTAAAAGGCTAATGACCGAAGAATTTTGTCCTCGAAATTAGGTAAAGAAACTGGAAGCCGAGTTTTGGGATCTTGCCCAAGATGGTGGTGAAAGTCTAGCTTATACAACTCGGTTCCATGAGTTAAGTCTCCTTGTGCCCCATATGGTCACACCTTTGTCCCGCTGCATTGAGAAGTATATTGGTGGATTACCTAGGCATATTCAAGATACTATCTTAGGGAGAAATCCCATAACACTCGAAGATGCTATCCGCTTATCTGCTACATTAACCGACAACCATGTAAAAGCGGGAACTCTGACTAGAAAAGGCACCAAGAAAGTTCCCGACACCACAACCCCTCCCACACATATCAAAGAAGCAACAACTGAACCCTCCCGTAATAATAAGAAAAGAAAGGCTAGAAACTATGCTATGGGAAATATGGCCATACAGTCCATGTCGCCTTTGCACTCACTGTGGGAAATATGGCGATACAATCAATGTTTGTAGAGCCAAAGCACTTGCAGGCCAAGTCAACCCACCAAACCGAACCAACCCCCAAGTGGCTAATCAAGGTGTTCCTGCTATTGCAAATGGGCGTGCTTGTTATGAATGTGGTAACCCAAATCATTTTCGTGATCAGTTCCCAAGGTTCATCAATACTAGACAAGGCGGAGCTCGTGGGCGTGCTTTCAACATAAACGCCAATGAAGCTCAAGCCAACAATGATGTGGTCAACGGTATGTTCCTTGTAAATAGTCAATATGCCTCCATTTTATTTGATACTGATGCCGATAAAAGTTTTGTGTCACTTAACTTTGAACCCTTACTTGCAAAGACACGATCCCAATTAGAGAAAACCTTCACCGTCGAAGTAGCAAATGGTGACTCCCTTACAATTGACTCTGTTATTCACGACTACTCTCTAGAACTTAATGATCATACATTTCCAATCAACCTTGTACCAATGCCACTAGGAAGTTTTGATATCATCATAGGCATGGATTGGCTATCAAAACATCATGCCGAAGTCATCTGTTTCAAGAAGTGCATCCGAATACCTCTACCGTCGGGAGAAACGTTAAGAGTCTTTGGTGAAAAGCCTTACAAATGTCTCAAATTAATGTCATGCACTACCGCCCAAAAGTACTTACGAAAGAAGTATGCAGCCTTCTTAGCTCATGTTGTTCAAAAGGATGTCAAAGAGAAGAGTATCCAAGACATTCCCATCATTCGGGATTTTCCCGAAGTATTTCCTGAAGATCTATCCGGTCTTCCACCCGTTCGACAAGTAGAATTTCGCATTGACCTTATACCCGGAGCTAACCCTGTGGCTAGAGCTCCTTACCGTCTTGCACCTTCTGAAATGCAAGAACTTGCAAGTCAACTCCAAGAGCTCTCCGACAAGGGCTTCATTCATCCAAGTCATTCAACGTGGGGTGCACCCGTCTTATTCGTCAAGAAGAAGGATGGATCATTACGCATGTGTATTGACTACCGCGAACTCAACAAACTTACCATCAAGAACCGTTATCCCTTGCCTAGAATTGATGATCTCTTTGATCAACTTCAAGGTTCTACTTGCTTTTCGAAGATTGATCTTCGATCTGGTTTTCACCAACTCCGTGTAAAAGAGGAAGATATTCCAAAGACTGCCTTTTAAACAAGGTTTGGTCACTACGAGCTCATGGTCATGCCTTTTGGGCTAACCAATGCACCCGCAGTTTTCATGGACCTCATGAATCGTGTGTGCAAACCGTACCTTGATAAATTCATGATCGCCTTCATTGATGATATCTTAATCTACTCCAAGACTAAATCCGACCATGAGCAGCACCTTAGATTGGTGTTGGAACTCTTGAGAAAAGAGCAACTATATGCCAAGTTCTCCAAATGTGAATTTTGGCTAAAAGAAGTTCAGTTCCTGGGTCATATCGTCAACGAAAAAGGGATTCATGTTGACCCTGCTAAGATCGAAGCGGTTAAGAATTGGAATGCCCCGGAGACCCCCACCGAAGTTCGTTCATTTCTTGGTCTTGCGGGATATTATCGTCGCTTCATCTCAAATTTCTCTAAGATTGTTGTCCCTCTTACCGCTTTAACCCACAAGGGTAAACCTTATGAATGGGGACCAAAACAAGATGAAGCTTTCCAAACTCTCTAGCAAAAGTTTTGCAATGCTCCTATTTTGACTCTCCCTGATGGGAATGATTATCTAGTTGTCTACTGTGATGCTTCTAACCAAGGTCTCGGTTGTGTCCTCATGCAACGAGGAAAAGTAATCGCTTATGCATCAAGACAACTCAAGATTCAAGAGAAGAATTATATGACGCATGACCTAGAATTGGGTGCCGTTGTATTCGCATTGAAGATTTGGAGACACTACCTTTATGGCACAATATGTGTGGTGTTCACCAACCACAAAAGTCTCCAACACAACTTCAACCAAAAAGAACTCAATATGAGGTAACGACGTTGGGTTGAACTCCTTAACGACTACGACTGCGAGATTCGTTACCATCCCAGCAAAGCAAATGTTGTATCCGACGCTTTGAGTCGTAAGGACCATGTAATGCTTCATTGTATCCGAATTCAAACCGACATTCAAAATCACATCTTAGAAGCTCAACACGTCTCAGTCATCGAGGGTAACATGTACGAGGAAATGTTGTGTGGTGTTGAACTCCAGCTTGAACCAAAACCCAATGGCTTACTTTATTACTTGAACCGTATTTGGGTTCCCGATCGCGATGATCTCCATGCATTTCTCATGAACCAGGCTCACAAGACTCGTTATTCTATTCATCCTGGTGCGGATAAAATGTACCAAGATCTTCGCCAATAATAATGGTGGCCCGGTATGAAGAAAGACATTGCTCTCTATATTGCCAAATGTCTAACTTGCTCCAAAGTCAAAGCCGAACATCAACGTCCTTCCGGTCTACTTGAACAACCGGAAATTCCCGTGTGAAAATGGGAGAACTTAGCCATGGATTTCATTACCAAACTCCCTCGCACCTCAAGTGGTTATGATAGCATTTGGGTAATCATTGATCGTCTCACCAAATCTACTCATTTTTTGCCCATCCGTGAAGACTATCGGGTTGAGAAATTGGCCCGAATTTACATTGATGAAATTGTGAGCCGTCACGGTGTTCCATTAAACATAATATCCGATAGAGATGCTCAGTTCACCTCCCGTTTCAGGCAATCTCTCCAAACTGCTCTTGGCACACGATTGAATTTGCGCACGGCTTACCATCCCCAAACTGATGGTCAGACCGAGCGTACAATTCAAACTCTGGAGGACATGCTTAGAGTATGCGTAATTGATTTTTGTGGCAATTGGGATTCACATTTATCCCTAATTGAGTTCTCTTACAATAATAGATACCACACAAGTATCAACATGGCACCATTTGAAGCTCTCTATGGTCGCAAGTGTCGTTCTCCTATATGTTGGAACGAGATTGGTGAAGCACAAATCACCGGTCCCGAGCTAATTCAAGAAACATCCGACAAGATTATCCAAATCCGTGACAACATTCGAGTAGCGAGAAGTCGGCAAAAGAGTTATGCCTTCTAAAAGTGTCTCCGTGGAAGGGTATAATCCTCTTTGGAAAGAAAGGCAAGTTAGCACCTCGCTATGTGGGTCCATTCAAGATCCTCGAAAGGACTGGGAAAGTGGCTTACAAACTCGACTTACCTCCATCACTTGGCAATGTGCATCCAACTTTTCACGTGTCTAATCTGAAGAAATGTCTTGCTGATGAGAATCTTCACATACCTCTTGACGACGTGCACATTGACAAAACGATGCACTTCGTTGACAGACCAGTGGAAATCATGGATCGTGAGGTCAAGCAGCTCAAGCGAAGCCGTATTCCTATTGTCAAGGTTCATTGGGAATCTAAACGTGCTCCTGAGTTTACTTGGGAACGAGAGGACCAAATGAAGCTCAAGTACCCCCCATCTCTTCACTGATGCCGTCGCCTCCACTAGCTAAATTTCGGGACGAAATTCCCTCAACATGGGGATACTGTAACATTTCTGATTTTCATTATCTGTATTTCAATTCAATGTGATACATTTCAAACCCAATTCTAGTACACTGATTTGTTTTATTCGTACCAATAATTAAATACTATGTTTCAATGCAAATCCGCAAATTTTACACGGGTATATCCTATTAAAATTCTAAATGAGTTTATACTTATATAAATCTATCAACAACTGAAATTTCTGTGGACTGACTTTATAAATAACCAGAAACCCTAATAGGCACGGTCGCGCCTCATTCTGGCACGGTCGCGTCAAGTGCTTTGGCACGGTCGCGCGCCTTTCTTTGGAACGGACGCGCCCGGTGCCTTGGCACGGTCGCGCCTCTCGTCAGTTAAAATGTAAATGCAGCCTTTAATCGCAGATTCGTTCGAATTCGTAACCATTCTACACGTTTCTACCATTAACGAACCCAATTAAGATTTTAATCACTGTATTTACAACGAATTAATCTAATTATGCCGATTCATCTCGTAACCGTCGATTATTTCATGTATCTGTCGATTTCAATCATTTTGACCATAATCCTCCCAAGCAAACATATTGTACGCCTTATTCGATCCTCTCTGAAGCTCCCGAACACGTTGAAGCAGCCGGAATTGCAGCAGAAGACGCCGGAAACCAAACCCGTCGCCGCCGGAACTCGTTCCTACCGTACGCTATCGATTCATCGCCTTCCGGGTAATTGAAATCTCATACTCAATCGATTTAGTCTATATATCAAAAGCCCCAACTTAATTTGGGCATACAATATGGAAATTAACACGAACCCGAATATATGTTTCGTTCAAAAATGGTTTAATCGAATCCGGTTCTGGACATATTTTAAATACAATTAATCTATACAAAAAGACTCGTAATAACCTAATGGGTGAAAGCCCTATGATTTCTAACACTGTTATCATAAGAAATAGTCAATTCGTTGCTGTTTTGGAACAGACACGGTCGCGCTAACCATTTAGCGCGGTCGTGTCTCATGAGACACGGTCGTGTCAATACTAGCGCGGTCGTGCCTCACACACTCAGACCCAGTCGTTCCTCTTGGCTAGACTTGGTCGTGCCTCAGAACCCTAGACACGGTCGTGTCTTGCTAAGACACGGTCGTGCCTAGTGAACAGCTTAGTTATGTCTTCTGTTTGATTAACACGGTCGCGCCCGTGGTCCTAGCACGATCGTGCCTTGTCCCAAACACGGTCGTGTGTGTGAGAAAATCTTGGCAGAATACTAAATTTTATATTTTAAAAACAATAGGCATTTCAAATGAATTTTCAAATAAAAATAATTGATTTTATAAAAATTTATATTAACCTTATTTAAAAAGATCAGATTCCTATTCTAAAATAAATAGAAGTTATTTATTCAAATCTACAAAACTAAATTTATACTTACTATTAAACCCTACACCTAGATATTATTTATACAACCCATTTACACATATTTATAAAAAAAATAGACTAACAAAAGCTATTTACTAAATTTATATTTAATATAAAACGCTCGATACATTTTTATCACTAAATGACTAAGTACATACTTTTATAAATAAATAAATAAATAAGGTATCAATTATTTATTTAATCTATATTTAAACAAAGATTGTTTATTTAGGTTATACTTAACAAAACTTAACGCCTACAACTCCAACTCTTTGAACACACATCCAATTCAACCCTAGACTTAGACATAGACTATTGTGCACACTATTAATTCAATACATATTACACTCTAGGTTAACGTTGTGCATTACAATGATCTCGTTACTATCTAGTCTCTCGTGTTAGCTACGCCTTTTGAATCAAGTGAGTATTACATAGCCTCTTTTACTCTTTTACACTTTTGGGGTGAAACATGAACTCTATACAAACCATTGCTTACATTTACACAAACTACACAAGTACAATTCCCCTTTTCATTCATGTGTGCAAATTTGAGCTTTATGCTTGAGTGCTAGGTGTGCTAACTTTTGTTAACAATTTATGTGCAATCATTAACTATTCAAGCCGACGGTAAACAATGATAGATCTATTGAGTCTGACAAACCCACCCAGATTGGGGTGATTGTTACCGACAACACAATTTTGCATGCTAGTTACAAAGGTTTGATTGTACTTGGTTACACATTAGATGCTCTCCATAAATGCCTTTTTTTATCATGTTATTTAAGGATTTGTTTATTCATAATCTATATGCTATCTATATTCAAACCTGTGTATGCTCACCAACTTTTTAGTTAACTTTATTTTATTCATATTTCAGGTGATAATGAGTGAGTTTGATCAAGGCATGCTACACATAGGCTTTGGACTTAGTTAAATTTAAATAAAGACTATTATGTATTTCGTTTAGGTGCTTGTTTGAATTTGGTTGTGTTGAATTATTTGAAGTTAAATTTGATGATTAAAATATTAAAATCTAGTCAACCTTGTGCTCATGAACAGTCTACATGTCCCACCCCGAGGTTTCCGCCGTCGGTTGGGGTGTGACAATATGTTAATAATTACACATGTAAATAATGCATATTTCTCCTCATTTTGATTGTTTTTGGTTGCAAATCCTTTGGTTCGGACACTTATTTGTGTTTAATTTGAATATTGCAGCTTCCGGTGGGAACGTGGTGATTTTTGGTGAAAAACTCAAGACTTGAAAAAATTCTCGAAAATGTCAAATTCTGACATGGCCATGTCAAATTCTGACATGGCCATGTGAGCCAATGTTGCGGAGAACACTGCAAGTTGTGCTGATCAGATAGTCCACATGGGCATGTCACTTTCGGACATGGCCATGTGCAGACACATATTCCTTTTTTTTAACCCCAATTCTCCCTCATTTGAAGGGGTTCCATTTTTGACTTAAACCCTAGTTCTCTCAAGTGCTTTAGGTGATTTTGAGCTGCTTATTGGAGATTGAAGGCCAAGATTGAAGATCCAACACATTCAAGGAAGATTTAACATCCTACAACCAACCTATTCTCATTTTCTTGGTTTGATTACTAGATTTATCATGATTTCATCTATTTTCTTGAGTTTGGTTGTAGTTTTTGTAAGCCCCATGGGCTAGATTCGTTTTATCACTTGGATTAGAATAAACTTAGCATGCTTTAACAACTTGTACATAACTATTGGTGTTGATTATGTCAATTTCATGATGATGCTTGATTACTCTTCAATGAATGTGTGTATTTGCTCAAGTTTATTGATTTAGTTAACCTTGTGGGTATTGTAATCATATTATGTTGGAAAACCATATGTGTTATAGCATTTATTTACATATTTGCATATCTTGTATGTATTTTTGTGGCATTTGATTAGTAATAGTGGATGAAGATTGATTATCTAGTAAGATTGGACAAATGTGCATCCTTATGCTTATGTTTGAGAAAACCATGGTTTATGTTATGAATTTCTCATGTCATTTGTTATGAAATTCTTTGGTTTATTAGCATGAAATTATAGGTTTTATAATAGTGATATGATGTTCATGAGTTGAAAATTAGTCATAGCTTTATCTACTTTACGCATTTTGAGGTGGTTACCATGTGCTTATCGTGCTAACTTTCCAAAGATTTGTGGAATTTGATAACCCTGACGGGAGTCTTGTTCATCTTAAATCTTGACATAATTGTATCATTAGTTCTTCATTGCATAACTTTAGGTGGCTATTGTGTGTTTATCGTTCTAGCTTTCCGGATAGTTATATGATTAGATAGGCTTGATAGGAGTCTATGTGTAGAAAATGATCTCACCATGAGTTGTGCTTGTTGTTATTGTGTTGCTAAGTGGATTCAAAGTCTAAATGATATCTTCCCTTGATTGTTTATCTTCATCTTTGTCTTCTTTCTTTAATTAGTTAAATTGTTAGTTATTTTAGTTTAAAAATTACAAAAATATCAAATCTTCTAATTTGATCGGCTAGACAGTGACAAAGGTTTATTATCAAATCTTCTAACTTGCCTATTGTGTGTGTAGTTAGTCCTAAGGTGATAATCATTTCTTACTTTAAAACCTAAGTGTGAAAAATATTTATTAAATTATATATACACATCACGACACCATTTTGTCGAGGAACAAATGGCACGCTAAACTCATGATGAATACCCTTTTACAGACAAAAGAAACCCATCTTGCTATTTTTGGTGTCACTTCTTATAAGCATGACTTTCTGCTTACAAAGAGTCTCCAAACCAAGAATCAAGTATTGAACTGTCTCAGATGTTTCAGCCTTGGTTGTTAAGAACTTGACCCAAGAAAATCAAGAAAAATCACCCGTTACCATCAAATAATACGATTTTCCTCCAATGCTTCAAATACTTATCGGTCCGAACAAATCCATATGAAGTAGCTCCAGAGGAGTAATAATATAATTTTGCATTTTCTCTTTGTGGGACTTTCTGTGTTGCTTGCCCTTCTTACAAGGAATACAGTCATCAGGCACAGAGAAATTCATTTTTGGAATACCATAAACCAAATCATTCTTTACTAAGTAATTCATTTTTCTGAAGTTGATGTGAGCTACCTTCCGATGCCAAATAATAGAGTTAGATTCAGATTCTTTCGAGAGTAAACGTGTAGGAACTGAATCCGTTGTTGTAGCTACACTCATGTCTAAGACATATGTATCATTTCTTCTCGGAGCTTTCATCAGAATCCATTCTTCAGGTATCACAAATCTCGGCTTCAACATATAACATTCGAAATCATTGAAATGGAATGAAAACTTCTTATCGCATACTTGGGATACGCTGAGTAGATTGTGCTCAAGTTGCTCAACATAATTTACTTTCTCAAACTTCACCTTTTCATTCTTCAGCGTTCCTTGACCTGTTATGTACCCGCCTTTATTTCCATCAAAAGCGACATAACCACCATCAATTTTAATAACATCTTCAAGCAAAAGAATATTTCCTGTCATATGTCGGGAGAAACCACTATCCACATACCAAGTATTGTTGATAGTCCTCCTTGGTTGACCCTATAAAAACAAAGGAAGTCCGTTAGAAACAGGGACACAAGCCATTGTGGTCTTGGGTCTACCATTGGCATCAAAATAAACAACTTCAAGCAATTCACAATCTCTATTATCATCCACCCTTAGTGATTTAAGCGAGTCAGAATCAGACAACTTTTATTTAGAAACATTCCTTTTCTTATCAAAATAAGATTGTTTTTGAAAATCATGATTATTAGAAAAAGAATCAGATTGATCAGTTTCTAAAAGTTTCCTTAATCGTTTGTTCCTTCTACGCCTTTGAGGTCTTGAAAGTTTAACCTCAAGTTGTGAATTCTTTTTTAATCCAACTTTAGGATTCACATCAAATTTTTGATGAACCACATTTTGTCTAACACCATATTGTACAAACTCTGGTTTAGATCCACCACTTTGAACATTTACATAATGTTTCATATCTTGCTTAAACCTAGATGGTTTAGCAAATGACTGTTTAGGCACATTTTGCCTTACAGTGTGATTCAACACATTATCAGATGTATGATTTCCCACATTCGGTCTTTTCAGAATCTTCACTATTTGTGGTTGACAATGACCAACAACTGATTTGACATTCTCTGTAATAATACGATTTTTTTTCTTTGTTCTTGTAAGGACAATTTATCACAATATGCCCCACTTCATTACAATGAAAGCAAACTCTCTTAGCCCTGTGATCTCTGAAATAAGGAGCCCTTCTTGAAGTCGACGAACTTCCTGATGAATAACCTTCAGAAGAATGAACATCACAACCACCTTGCTTCTTTGGAACATAAATCTTTCTGGATGGTTCACCAACATAAGCCTTTGAAACTTGAGACCGAACAACTTTGGCTTTTGCCACATTCACTTTCTATTTGATGAAATCACTTGTTAATTTATTTTCAACTTTAAAAATCTCCTTCTTAATATCACCGGCACTTACAAAACCACTTTGAGATAACACTTTTGAAATTTTTGGTTGTTCAACTTCTTTAGGATCAGTTAAAATACACCGATCTCTTGTGACCTGTTTAACCACCTTTGGTTCCTTAACTTTAACCTCTTTAGGAACACCTTCAGTCTTTTTTTTATCAAATTTTCATCATCATTGTCGGAGTCATAAACCATTTCTTCCCCTGTTACTAGATTCACTTTCAAAACTGTCTTAGGATCTAAATCCTCTTCATTAATTATCTCCGGTTCCACAACATAGTTTCCATTAAATGGTGGAGGATTATAGCCAATTCCAATTGTTCTTATAACTTGATCAACATTGTCATTGAAATATCCCAGCAATAGTGATGAGTTTCCAAAGCTCTCCAACTTTCTGTGTAATCTAATCACTTCTGCTTCTTTATAAGAAAGTTCCTTATTTTTATCAGCAATAATGGTATTTCCATTTTCAATCTCTGCATAGGCCATATCCAGATGATATGCCTGTTCCTTATACTTCGATGCTAGAGAATTAATATCTCTCTTGAGCGATTCAATCCTTTCAATACATAACTTATCATCATCCTTTAATTTCTCATTTACTGTGTCCATCGATTTCCTATCACAAATCAAGTTTGTGTTATCATCCATGACTTTCATCATTTTGTCTTTAACCACAACACAGTTAGAACAATATATATTACAGCTAATATCTTTTACCTTTGATGGATCAAACATGTCAGCCATGAAGACTTTTGTAGTTGGAATCTCTTCAGTCATCTCAGGTACTCTTTTAGTTAACAAAATCTCATATTCTGATACACTTGTTGTGGAAGCATTATCTTCAGAATGAACTTCATCAGCACTTTCAGCTCTATTTTCTTCAGAAATATCATCATTAGTATTATCCTCGGAAACTTCATCATTCTGACTTTCCACTTCACTCCCTGAGCTCTCTTCATCACTTGAACTGTCATCTTCTGATGTTATATCATAATGAATCTCAGCCACAAACGCTTGCTCACAGCACCAACCAGATCTTTAAAGTGAATTCCCCATTCATAGTTATCATCTACTTGAGCAACCAAAGGAGATGATGTTGAAACATTTGCTAAACTACCAAAACCACCAGATCCTTGTTGTTGATTTCTGTTGCCTTGATAATTGTTCTTCTTTTGAGAATCAAATTCAACCTTTGGCTTGTTACATTCCTTAGCAAAGTGACCATATTCTTGACAATTTTAACACCGAACCTTTGTCTTGTCAAAACCCATTCTTGTTCTATTGTTTGATCCGATGTACTTTCTTTCGGTCTTCTTAAGAAAATCATTTGCTTGTCTCATTAACATTGCCATGTTCCATTGAATGTTCATCTCTTCTAAATCAACAAGATCAATCTGACGGTAATCTTCTTCAATTGCTTCTGGATCATGAATCTTCCCTCCGATAAATGTAAGAGCATTTTTTTATGACAGGTACCCTGGATCAAGATCAAGCTTTTGTTATTTATTTTTCAGTCTTGTATGTATTAGTACTTGTTGAATTTGTCTTTGTTTATCAAGTTGTAATCTCTGAACTTGTAATCGTCATATGTGTTGGTTGTACTAAGCAAATACGCATGGAAGTGCTCTTGCGTATTTTTTAAGTACAAATGGTCATGCGCACTTAAACAAGTACGCATGAAGGTTGTTCACGCGTACTTGCTAAGTACACATGGACCAAGTCTATAAATAGCAGGGTTTGTTTCGATTGTAAATCAGATGTAATCCCACTCACAAGTACGCACAAGTGAGCAGCATTACAGTCTAGAAATCGTTCTATTTGTGTCTGAACTTGTTTGAAACACCTTGTTATCAATATACCGTATATTTATAAGTACAAGCTCATGTTGATTTCTTTGTTTTCATTCATAGATTGTTCCACCTTGTAATAGGCATTCCGCACCTGATTACTAGGCTACATACTCACATGTTTTTGATCCGTTACATCCACCCGGAGGGACCTACTAGTGGTCTTCATCAAGCCCCTAGAGCATGGTATGAAACTCTCTCAAAGCACTTACTTTCCAATGGTTTCGACCGAGGACAAATTGACTCGACTCTCTTCATATGGAAAGTAGGAAGTGATCTTCTTTTAGTCCAAGTATACATTGATGACATAATCTTTGGGTCTACATGTAAAGATATGTGTATAGAATTTGAGCAGGTGATGAAGTCCAAGTTTGAAATGAGCAATATGGGTGAATTAACATTCTTTCTGGGACTGCAAGTCACTCAACAGGAAAATAGAATTTACCTGCATCAAACTAAGTATGTGCAGGACACTTTGTCAAAGTATAAAATGAATGATTGTACTACTTATAGCACACCTATATCGGTCGATCATGGTCTGCATCTAGACAAAGATGGAAAGGATGTGGATTGCAAGTTGTATCGTGGGATGATCGGATATCTGATGTATCTTACCACTTCAAGACCTGACATAATGTTTGCTGTCAGCTTATGCTCAAGGTTTCAATCTCAACCAAAGGAATCTCATATGATTGTTGTAACGAGGATTTTTAGATACCTAAAAGGGAAACCCCGATTAGGTCTATGGTACTCTAAGCAACAATCATTTGATCTCAAAGCTTATACAGATTCTAATTATGGTGGATGCAACCTAGATAGAATATCAACTTCCGGTGGCTGTCAATTCTTAGGAGAAAGATTGGTCTCCTGGTAGTGTAAAAAGCAATCAATTGTTTCTATATCAACATGTGAAGTAGAATACGTTGTTGCTGCAAGCTACTATTCTCAGATCTTATGGATTCAACAACAATTAAGAGACTAAGGCTTGAATTACACTAGAACTCCTATGTTCATTGACAACACTGCTACCATGTCCATCACGAACAAACCGGTGAAACATTCCAAAACTAAACATATTGAAATTCGTCACCATTTCATCCGTGACTGAGCTGAAAAGCATTTAATTGAACTTGTAAAAGTTCACACGGACGATAATCTTGTCGATTTAATCACCAAAGCTTTTGATCGTACCCAGTTTAAACATCTTGTCAACATGATAGGAATGTTCAATCTAGAATGAAAACATTTTTCAAAACAAATTTGTATCCTGGAAGTTACTTTTTCTTTCCAAATTTTTAAATTTCTGTTAAAACTTTTAAGAAAAACCAAACAAAATATAAAACTTTTAAAATCTCAATGTCATTTGAAGACAAGAGGAAGTGATTGCACATCAGGAAATGATCTAAATTTCTTAGATTGCACAATTAGGAAATGATTGCACTATGACTACTTAATTTTTTTTTACTGTTAGTAGGCTATAAGCATTCATTAAATCATTAGTAATGTGAAAACCTAAATATCTTTCCTACAAATGTGATTTGAACCCATGTTATGTTGTGTGTGTGCGTTTAAGAACAACAAAATATCATTATCAGATAAGGAATGTAAGATTTTGGCTAGTGTTATCTTTTGAGACCAGTTTTGGGTTATGTCTTTAGCACAATTTTTCGGTACACTTCACTGCCCTTACTCACAAGTATGCAATATGAAGTTGTGCCAAGATATGTTTTGACATACAACCGTCAAGCATATACTACCCCTTGGATCACATCTGTTCCATTGAAGACATCCAGATAATAGTTGGATCCCATTACCTGAATCTTCGGATTCCATATCTATTAGCATAAATCATTACAAAATATGCACTAAAGAAAAACCTCACAAACCAAGACAAATGAATCACTCGATTATGAATCTTATGATTCTTGATAATCCTTATGGATTCTGCTTGATTTTTCTATGCTAAACGATGTAACTTCAACCTGGAAATCCAGATAGTCCTTGAGAAAATCTTAGATGTTTTGAAGATAATGCATTTACCTTCTGTTCACATGACCGTGGGGTACACATTGTAGTACTCTAAATGGTACCGTAACTCACATGAATTTGATCCAAGAATGCTTATAGTTTCAAATCATATAATATTGACAATTTGAATTAACATAATGTGTATTTTATAATAAGTCATTATATGATCCCAATTTCTTCGAAAATTTATTTTTTATCATTTTTGCTACATGTTTTAGCCTGATATGATACTCTACTCATGACTTGACCAAAAATACATTCACTGTGAGTATTCAATTATTATGTACTTTGCTCATTCAATTTGAAAAACAACAAAAATATTTTCAGTGTGTTATAATATAATCTTTCCAAAAGACAAAAAGATTTTCATAACTTCCAGAAAACATGTTTGTAACAAATAGACAATTTTGAACTACCTATCATGTTCGTCTCCAAATACTTCATAAGCAAAGTGGTTTAGTTAACATCGATGCAGGTTATAAGTCATGCGCACTTGACCAAGTACGCATAGCTTAACTCATGCGCACTTGTTAAGTACGCATGAGGTAATCCATGTGCACTTAGGCAAGTACGCACGAACTGACTTGCGGGGTATTTATAACGGCTTGTTGCATTTACTCCACATTCAAACTCTTCTCCACTATCGACGACCTGCACTTTTACCTCAAAAAAATTTGTGTGTTCATAAACCGTTTTCATCACATTTTCAGTTCTAACGTCATCTAAGGATCATTTGGTGAGAATCTAGGCCAATTCCTACCATTCAATTGTCCAAAATTGAGTGATTTTGGGTTCTTAAAACCTTTTTTATGATCAAATTTTAGGAATTTTTAAGTATTTGCAAGTCAAATTGAGCATCAGGATAAGTTTCTAGTCATCAATCTTACTCGTTTTACACTAAAATCCTCCTTTCAACATGTAAACTTGGATTCTTGATGTTGGTTTTAACCATAAAGTTGCGTCGGTTTATGTTTGCTTCAATAGGGTCAAACTGTTGTTGATATGGGTGCTATAAAAAAGTCATATTCACTTCCTATGCCTTTTTCGATATCCAGAGAATAGGATTTAAGGACTTTAGATCATGAATTGACGACTTCGGACTTGCACAAAACTTAACTTCACATTGACTATGCATACTTACATGTACGCATGAAGGGTTTGTTCATACGTACTTGATAAGTACGCATGACCAATTTTGTTTGTGCGAACTTAGTTAAGTACGCATAAGACAGTTTGTGTGAAAATTCTCTAAGTGTCAATTCATATTCTTTGATTGTTTGTACTAATATGATCTTTTAATTGTTCTAATCTTGTTTATTTATGTTTATTGCAGATATGGCACAAAGACCTTTCACAGACGAGTTTAACTTACTAGCACTAACCGACCCCGAATGGAGAGGTGCTCCATTGAACTACCAGGAGATTATAACCTCTCTAAATCGTTCAAGGATATCATATGGAATCTTTGCAAATCCGGTAGTATCACGTCCTTATCTGGAACAATTCTGGGGAACCGCAGAGCTAGATTGTCGAAAGACACCAAATGTGATCACTGCCACTGTAGCAAATCAAAGATTTGCCATTTCTAAAGATACCATCCGTCTAGTACTTCAATTTCATGATCAACGAACCGACCCAACCAATTATCCAGAATATGTGATAGACGGATGCCGGAGGCAAAGGATATTTGGCGCATGTGATGATTATGTGCATTTCAGCCCGCAAGGCAGGGAAGGATGCAATGGGTCATGACTTAGACTCTACCATTGTTGGATTATCGTTTAACAAAGGATATAACTTTTCACATTGTGTATACAAGTCATTCCTAGATCAAATCAATGCAGCCCCGAGTTTAGGTTTCTGTTATATCCCCATTTTATCCAATTGCTGGTCAATCATTGATTGCCAAACCTTCCACCAATCGAACAACAGTTACAAGTCAAGCGTATAGATAAAAGAGTCTTTGCCCGATTCTTGAAAGCAGGAGCTGAGGAGCTAATCCCGGTACACACACCCTTTTTTGGCCATTTAATAAATGAAGAGTATGTTGCTCCTGAAGGTGATAGATGGTACAGTGCTAACTCCGAGCCTGAATTGAGTGAACATTCGGATGAAGAGGAGGTGGGTGATGATGATAGTGATGATGATGATGATGATGATGATAGTGATGATGATGATAGTGTTGATGGTGATGATGGTGCTGGTAATGGTGGTCACGATGTAGAGAGCAGTGACTCCGAAAGAACAATAACAGAATCTTTTAATACCACACCGGATCAAAGACATCCCAGAAAAGATATTCAGGAATCCCTTCCTGAATCATCTTCAAGACGTAGACGAAAAGAGAGTTCACATACATAATTTCGACTACGAGATGAAAGCTCGGGTATTGAAAAGGAGGAGCCACACATGGTCGAAAGAAGAAAGAAATTCCGATGTGATCATCCGTGACATGTAGTAATGGCTGAAATTAATGCATGTGTCGAAGCACAACAAGCTCCTACACAACCAACACAGCTACACAGTATGAGAAGGCAAAGAACAATCACACTGATTGTTGTTCCTACAAGTCAAGAAGCTACTCAATCAATCGTCTCTCTTCCTATTAGAACAGTCCAACTCACATCTGCAAATCTCCAATCTATAATGGCCGAGTCCATTATAATCTCAACAACAATGGCGACCACAATAAACACAACAACAACCCTACCTATGACTGTCACAGCCGGTACCTTACCGCCTATAACTCATTCCTTCGAATTCGGTGATTTGGGCCATCATTTTGATTTATCCGAGTTATTTTTCGATACCATACATGAGCCCGGTGAAACTTACACAGTCAGGGAAGTGGATCCTAGAGATGCAAGAATCGCAGCCTTAGAATCTCAAGTAGTAGCTCAGCAAACCAAGATCAATTTGCTAGTTGATTCTAACACAAAGCTCACACAACAATGGGAAAGTATGGCAGAGCAGATGAAATCGTTCTTTGAACTCCAAACCATTCAATTCAAGCTCAATGATATTTTATTTGCTACCAGGAAGACATTGGAAACCCAACTGTTACTACAAAGGGGTGAACATCAGGTCATGGTTGACTTGGTTACCAAATTAACAAACCAGCTTACGTCTCAATGGGAGACAAGCAAAAAGGATGAGGAAGAGGCTTGCCACCACATTGACCTTACAAAAGAAAAGGATCAAGACTAGGATCCTAATACCGATCCTTCTGGTGCTGCCGGTGGTGAGACACAAGCTATTTTGGCTACACCACAAGCAGCGCCTGTGACACAGGGGGAGTCGACACCAAGAGAAGGGGTGGAGGTGACAAAGGAAAAACACTGGCTGAGGTTTTGGAGGAGCTTTCTGCAAGTCCAGATTTGAACAACGAAGTTATGATTTGGGATTTGGCAGAATTAGAAGAAGGAGAGATTGATTCTGGTGACGATTGGGATGAAAGTGGTGCTGATGTGGTGATTGAATTTCCGAAGGGTGATGGTGAGGGAATTTATGAATTAGAAGAGGGGGAGATCTTTGAAGCCCCCATAATACAAGAACCAGCTAAAACTGAGATTCCCATGATTGATGTGATAGAAGGAAAAGCTGATATTTTCCAAACCAACCCAACTCATAGAGCAGGTACCAGCAGTAGCTCCTAGAGGAGAGTGCCTCAGGAGTGGGTCAAGAAAACAAAAGATGCACCGTGGTACAAACCACGGTACACAGATAAATATGGTGCGGCTGAAATAATTCTATTTGTAAGATTTGAAGAGGACAAGGGGCTATTTGCTATTAAAAGATCTGGCGTGGTACAATACCTGAAACCAACTATAGAAGCCTTCAACTCCCTACCCAAATATGATATGATCAACTTAGCTAACCGTGAACTCTGTCACGATACATCACATGCTGTAGCAAGAGGACTTTGGGGAGTCTTAAAGAGAGAAGGACGGTCAGTGAAATTTGAGATCTTTCAGCCTCAAGAATCGAAGCGTGTAAAGGATAGAACAAAGATTCATCCTTTGACATGCAAATCCTTAAAGAAGCTCATCTACAAGCATATGCTTTGTGAAACTCACATATCTCTGAGACGAATTCCTCAAGATGTGTTAGGGAGCATGTGGTACTGGTATGTAGATCCTTTGACTGGTGAGGCGGTAATGGTTGAGAAGAGGAACATGCAGGAGATTGTTAGAGTGTTTGATGAAATCATGTTTATCAATTTTTCTCTAAAGGACTTACAGGTGTTGGTAGACAAGTATTGTCTACATACAGATGAGTGGACCAAGCTCCTTGCCAACTGTTACAACAAACTTGTAAAATTCTTCTATGACTACAAGTCAAGGCTCTTTGTGGGAAGTCAAGCTGGAAGCTAATGAAAAGACTGAAGACATCCAGAGGTGTTGTCAAGGGGGAGTCTGTAAGAGCATGTTTTGGTGACGGGCACCCTGGATCAAGATCAAGCTTTTGATATTTATTTTCCAGTCTTGTATGTATTAGTTCTTGTTGAATTTGTCTTTGTTTATCAAGTTGTAATCTCTGAACTTGTAATCGTCTTATGTTTTGGTTGTACTAAGAAAATACGCATGGAAGTACTCCTGCATATTTGTTAAGTACAAATGGTCATGCGCACTTAAACAAGTACGCATGAAGGTTGTTCATTTGTACTTACTAAGTACGCATGGACCAGGTCCATAAATAACAGGGTTTGTTTCGATTGTAAATCAAATGTAATCCCACTCACAAGTACGCACAAGTTAGCAGCATTATAGTCTAGAAGTCGTTCTATTTATGTCTGTACTTGTTTGAAACACCTTGTTATCAATACACCGTATATTTATAAGTACAAGCTCATGTTGATTTCCTTGTTTTCATTCATAGATTGTTCCACCTAGTAACAAGCATTCCGCACCTGATTACTAGGCTACATACTCACACATTTTTGATCCGTTACATCCACCCGGAGGGACCTACAATAAAGTTTTCATACGAAGCAACAAAGGATGAAAACATCGCCATATAATCTTTAGCTACCCTCTGACTCACATGATGTGAATTAGATGGTTGTGATCCAGAAGTAAGAATAGATGTATTTGCAAAAAATCCCAATTGATAAGATTATCCAGAAACATTCTCATTTGGATTATCTTGACCATATCCAGAAAACAATGCAACTCTAGATCCAGATTTTCTAGATGATTTAGCAAAATACATTGAAGGATCTTGAATGTGCTCCATATTAGTTTCCTTCTTCTTCAAATTTAAGTCATGAGATTGAATTTTTCCCAACACATCTTCAAGTGACATCGTCTTGTATTTTTCATTTTCCTTGATGAGAACAGAATAAACATCAAATTATGATGGTAGAGCATCCAAGAACTTGTCATTAATATCTTCAGTATCATAAATCACTTTTGCACTGGCTAATTCACTCAGCAGATGATAAAATATTGTCACCAAATCATCCAAAGACTCATTCTGAAAGTGTTTGAATACCAAGAACTGCTTCTTTAATAACTCCTTATGACTTTTCTTCACATCCAAACATCCCTCACATCTCTTTTGTAAAGCTTCCCATGGCTGCTTTGAAGATTTAAATTGCTTGAAACTATGAAAGATCTATTCTGGTAATGACATAGAAATGCTCGCCATTTCCTTCTTTTCACGATCAAATAACAACTTCTCTTCAGTAGGTAATGCAGAAACGTGATTTGGTACAATATCATTATCCATAAATGAATAAGTCGGATGAGAATATCCTTCTAGAATTGGAATCCATAAGCTGGTATCAGTAAATGACACAAACTAATCAAATATGTCCTTCCAATTTGAATAATCAGCAAGACTTTAAACCTTTGGGGGTTTTTGAGGAGTGCCGGTCTCATTATCATAGTTGAACACGTTTGTAACCTGCACCATGTTAGTCATAACAACAAGTATACACAAAATATCACAAGTTTGAAACAAGCTTACCAAGAGGCGAACTAGATAAGTTCGCTTCAAAATCCTTAAGCGAACTTGTCCCAAGTGAATTAGATAAGTTCGCTAAATCAAGAATTTATGCTAAGTTCGCCCGTTTCAGCTGAAAAATCTCATGAATATGAACCCTTTAACCAAAACACGAACCAAAACCTCCAAAACTCATCATAACTTGCTGAATTAATGGAATTTAATTAATGAAATAGAACACTTTTAATGGATCAATTTCTTCAAAAACGTCTTCAATTTAATGAATTCAGCCCCCAAAGTACTCTCAAGAACTTGAAAACTCCATGGATATGAAAATTAAGCAAAACTCAGTCTTTTTGGTGTCAAATAATACACAAACCGTCACAAATCAATCACAAATCACGAGCAAACGCTCTAATACCAATTGAAGGTCCCCTCGGGTCTTCTACGGATCTAACTCGAGATGTGACGTATCAAACATACGGAGTGTGGAATCCAACCGTACGCATGACTATGTATACGAGACAATCACAATGATAACAATCAACACACAATGTAAATAATCTTCTCTTTTATTTCCACCAAACACAGAGTTTACAATACTTGAATGTAAATGACTGAACTTTTTAAACTAACATGTAAACTCCTATTTATAGGTAACACTTCTGCCACAGGCGACTTAACAAGTTCGCCTTCGCCTATTACAAAACTTAACCAAACATTACAAAAACATAAAGACATAAGATCTAAACTATTACAAGGCCTATTATCACACTTCTATGTCCGAACATAATAAAAGGGATTTGAGGAGTCAAGATAGATGTAAGGAGGGTAAACCCTTGAGAGAGCATAATCTGCTATGATTTGTCATTTTTCGTCCTCCTGGTAGCGTATAGCTTTAGACAGTTACCAATCATAGAACACATAAATAAATTCACAAATTCCAACTTAGGTCCTTGATTTCCCATCAAACTTGGTTGGAATGGATCTTAGAGTTTTAGAGTTTGCCCTGTGATCTTGTGTTGAAGATGGTCGAATTGATTATTTGCCAACAACTGGTAGTACAGTATGCATGCTTCTTCCTTGGCTTTCGAATGGTATTATTGATGTAGTACGAAGCATACATCTTATTTCTTTTGTATTCGTCATTTTTAGATAGTTTTATATATGTTTTTAGTCGTTTTAGTGTACATTTGAGTCTTTGTTATGTTTTCAGGTGCTCGTATGGATTACAAGTCATATCACGAAGAAACCGAGAACGAGAGTGAAACCCTAGAAACAAAAGCCAAAAACTTGGAAATTCTGTCCTTCGTGGAACGCGAGGAGGAGAAGACCACCTTTCGCGGTACGCGAGAGATTCCAAATCAGGACGCGAAGGACCAGGAAACTTTTCTCGCGATACGCGAGGGCCTGAAATTCCACAAAACCCTAGATTTTGAAATTAAATAGATTTTGATAGCCATTGTTTAAGAAGTTCGATCTTTTGGCCGTCCAGAGAAGGTTAAAGGGCGATTTTGGGAGTTTGGAGAGAGAATCAAGTGCAAAGATTGAAGCTTTGGATCCGGGTTTGTTAGTTTAGCTTATTCGGTTTTCAAGATTACGTCTTTTGTTTTTTATTTCTGTGATTAAAACCATGTTCTTGTCTATTAATTCTGTTTTGATGTTTGGATTCTGATTCTTGGCTAGATCTTTGATACTGCCTAGGTTTATGATGAATATTTGCTAAAGTATTGATTTTTATAGGTTTTTGGATTCGAATAATGGATTAATGATTTTGTAACGATCTTGGTTTGATAAATGTGATGTATGTGCATGCTTTATTCTAATTAAATGTTGATTATAATCCCGCATGTGTTCTTGTTGAACGTCTTTCAGTTATAGACGCATGTTTAGGTTGCTTGCTTCATTGTTGGTAACTGTGATGGTATTGATAGACGTAGTAGTCCATAGGGAGAGTAATTGGTTTTGATTTAGATTGAGTGTTCTTCTTATCTCGATACCCGAAAGGTGAGAGATAATCGGTTAGTCTTCGTCAATAGGATTCCGAGTTTTAACTGTCTGAGAGGAAGTTGCCTTAGGTTCTTAGTGATTGTTGCTAGTTCGAGTCATAGCTTGTTGATCTGAGATTACCCCGTGCATCTTTGATGTATTGTGGACATTGAGACCAAGAGGTGATTTGTCTTTTGGGTGCATTATCATTGTTGGAGAGACTGAAAGGTAATTCGACTATCTGGTGAGTTACTTCATCTTTGGGTTTCTTAGTTGGTGACACCCTGAGAGTGATTAGGGATCCACTAGGTTATCTAGAGCTGTTATCCTTAGATACCCAGATCCATCTTAGTTTCCATAACCGGTAGAAGTCTATGCTTTGCAAGTAGGATTCCGACCTAGGTGCTATTATTCCCATTCCTAATATTCCAGGAGTCCTGTGTCTTATAGTTAGAGTCAATCTATAGTAGTCTGCATTATTAGTTAATCAGTAGTGTAGAAAAGCCCCCATCAATCATCTTTAGTCCGATTCAGAGTCTAGTGTTGTTATTCAGTGTCTCTAGGGTTCAATAATTCGGTTTACCATTAAGCTGTGCTACACTCGATAGGTACACTTGCCTGTCAGTAAATTTTAGTTCATAGGTACTCCATTTATTACTTTGGAGTCCATATTAGGTTTTATTTATTAGTTTTTATAGACCGTCCGGGTGAAATAAAGTTTTTGGCACAGTTGTCGGGGACACTTGGTAATAGGAACATTAGATTTGACTAGTTCTTTATGTGATTTTTGGTTATTTTCTTTCTTTCTTTTATTTTGAGTCTTAATTGTGTGCTTTGTCCTATCTATTACTTTTGTGTTTAATTTAGGATCGAGTGTTTCTGTGTTTTGAGTCTTTCTTATTTTTCTTTGTGTCTTTCAGTTTATGCAACGTACTCGTTCACAGGGATTGCCACAGTATTCAGCTTACGAAGAACCCGAACGAGAGCTTCACGAGCGCACCCGTGACTTCCGGGAGCGTTTGAAAACGTTGTGCACAAACCAGGTACGTCCCACTAGCCCAGTTCCTTTTCCTAATATGGGCGACGCTGACCCACCAGCGAGACGTACAGTACACTAGAGAGCCAGTGATGGGGCCACTAGGGCGCGATCTTCGATCGCCTGCCCCGCTATCCCTAATACAAATACTTGGCAGATCTCATCACATGTCATGAGGACGATCATTCATGCTACTCAGTTTCATGGCTTCAAGGATGAGGATGCACCCGGACATCTGTCCCGCTTCGCGCGCATATGTGATACCTTCAATATCACGGGTGTATCTAAGGACACAATCTACTTGCGTCTCTTTCCATTCTCGCTCTCTGGGTGTGCTTCCACTTGGATTGACACCCTCCCTGACAACTCCATCACCACTTGGGAGGATCTTCAAGCCGAGTTCCTTAAAAAGTACTATCCACCTTCCAGGGCCGCTCGCCTTAGGGACCAAATCCATTCATTCTGGATGGACTCTGAAGAGCCTTATCACATGGCCTAGGAGCGGTTCAACGTGCTGTTGAGCTGATGTCCCCAGCATGGTCTTTCTGATTGGGCTATTGTAGAGATTTTCTATAATGGCCTCACCGTCGAGAAGCAGCAAATGTTAAACACAACTACGGGAGGCCATATCATGGATAAACTGGAGCCTGCTGAATGCGAAGAGATGTTTGAGAGCTTTGCTCTCACTGAGCAAAATCGGCCATCTAATAGGACTTCCATTCCTAGTGCTAGAGCACCTGCCTCTTCTCCTAAAGGTGTGCATCAGGTCAACCCTGATACTAGCATGACTGCTACACTCGCAGCGATGGCGAATGAGATAAAGGAGCTAAAGTTGAATGCTCAAAGGTGTGAGGTGTACAGGGGAGACCATGACAACAGGGACTGCCTCGTCAGTCAGTAGGAGCATGTTGATTTCATGGGCAACCAGAACCAAGGGTACAATAATAACTATAACAATCCTTATGGCTCAGGATGGAGATCTGGAAACAACCCGCCTGGATTTAATGCCCGCCCTAATCATCATGGAGGATGTGAAGCAGGAGCGAGTTCTAGGAGCAGTGCTAGGGATAAGAAGATTGAAGAGATGTTGGAGAAGCAGACTCAGATGCTTGCTCATTTTGTGTAGAAGGATAAGGAGACTCAGCAGTGATTGGATACGCACAACACCTTACTGAGAAATCAGCATTATGTGTTCCAAGATCTACAACGCACGGTAGGAGACATCGCTAAGAGCCTGAATGATAGACAGGGAGGTCCATTTTCAGGCCTTAACACTTCAGTGATGGTCGTGTCGACTAGGAGTCAAAGAGTAGAGGAGAGAGTATAACCACCGGTGGTTGAAGAAGAGGAGTCGGTGGATGATGAGATAGTGGTTGAGAAGCCTGCCGAGAAGGCAGGGGAGAAGAAGAAGGGGGTGGAGATGAATACCCCCAAGATTGCCCTTAGCCGTGTTACCTACCCAGCGCGCTTGCTGCCACATAAGTATGATAGGGAATACGACAACTTCCTTAATATGTTCAAACAACTTAAGGTCAATCTCTCGTTCATAGAGGTCCTCCAGCATATGCCTAAGTATGGCAAGATCCTAAAAGATCTTCTTTCCAACAAGAAGAAGCTGGAGGAAGTGTCTAAAGTCTCACTAAGTAAGCGATGTTCTGCGGTGGTTCAGAACAAGCTGCAAGAGAAACTGGCAGATCCGGTCACTTCACGATCCCGTGTCTGCTTTATGGTTTGCCCTTGAACCACGCGTTGGATGACCTATGTGCTAGCATCAATTTGATGCCTTATTCTATATACAAGCAGCTAGACCTAGGAAATCCTAAGCCAACGCGCGTGATCATATCCTTGGTTGACCGTTCAGTCAAGTATCCACGGGGTATAGAGGAGAACTTGCTAGTTAAGATAGATAAATTCGTCTTCCTCGTGGATTTTGGCATCCTGGACATGGATGTAGATGATAGAGTCCCACTCATCCTCGAGCGCCTGTTTCTGCGCACTGCTAAGGCGTTGATCGATGTCTTTTACGGAAACCTCACACTTCGTGTGGGGGATGAGTCAGTTACCTTTGATGCTACAAAGTCCGTGAAGGAAGCTGGTACGCAAAGCCACTCTGTGTGCATGATTGATGCCTTCATGGACAATCAGAAATACTCTGATCTAGAGGAGAGAGTTGTTGATGAACCCGCCCCTGATTTAGAAGAACCATCTGAGTGGGTGTTAGAGTTGGAGGAGTTGTTGAATGCACCGGATGATTACGGTGATTAGGTGCCCAGTGATCTACAGGAGATGATGGGAGAGCTGGAGGAGATGATAGGCAAAACCCCAAGTATGGGGATGATGAAGGGAGTAGAGGATCCCTGATGATCCGAGTGAGAGTAGAGAGGCCATACTGTTGGATATAACCCTTTTTGAGCCTTTCCTTATTACTGTTGTTCGTGTTGAGGGGAGTGAAACTGAGTCACCCCCTAGGTATAGGCCGCCCCGTAAGAGAAACCGAGCATTGAGTGTTTCACATGATGTAGGGAGATTAAAAACCCCAAGTGTGGGGACGTTTAGGGGTAAATAATTTACTGATGTACTTGAACCGTGTTATATTAGGACCGGGTAGAATTAAATTTTGGTGGAAGGACGCGAATGATAGATGTAATAGAGGTCTAGTGGCTGGTAATTACTTGTTGGTGCTGTAGAGAGTCGGTATACCGCACAAGATGAAGGCGGTTCCGGTTAGGATCAAGGAGAAACCTCCTGATACACTTGTTTGAGTCTCGGGCAAGTGCCCGTGATGTGTAGTTTTTATGAATTTCTTGGTTTATTTGCATGTTATTTTTGTGTTTTTTGGTTTGCATGTTTTGTTTTATGTGTGTCTTGCAAGGATTCGCGATTGATTTGGTGAGAAAAATCATCAGGAACAAAGTTCTAGGTATGTATAAACTTGATTTTATCATTGGAATAGGTTTTAGTAGAATTTGGAGAAGAAGGAATTAAGGTGGTAAAAAATATTCTAAGTATAAAAACCCCCAAAACTTTCTGTGAAGAAGGACCCTGCGGTACGCGAAGCAAGGCCAGGAGTCCCTCGCGGTACGCGAGGAGGGCTATCCTGTTTCTCGTGGTACACGGGGGAATCCTAAATGCTCCCACTTCCTTTGTTTCCCATGGTTTTCGGTGCCCGCTACCATTCACCGTTCACCACCACCATTACCACCATTACCACGCCATCATTCTTCATTACCATCCATCCATCACCATCCTCTATCATCACACATACCATCATATCCACCGACTACCTACCATGGGAAACTTAAGAACCATTCTTGACCGGTGTTTCACCTTGCTTGTGGCACTCTTGTCTATATGTTTGTCACTCATTGAGTACGATTCCATGTTATCTATCTTGAGTCTTAGTGAGTCAGTAGAGTCTTTTATTTTATTTTTGAGTCTGTAACCTGAGTCAGTTTAATGCTGTGGGTTTGTTTGAGGTGTACTGTGCAGGTATTGAGCGCTCCTTCCATACTTAATCTCCATTCAGGCGGGGTCGATTATGATCTTATTTATCTTGTAAAGGCAACCAGACAGTTGACTGTGCAGCCGCGACCGAAATGCTATATGGTTCACACGTGGAAGATTAAAGTTGGACCATTCAATGCATACATTACCAGCTAAGTCTTTTCCTTTTATTTTTGTCTTTTTATTTTCTGTATGTCTCAGTCCACATTGGGGACAATGTTTGTTTCTAGTGTGGGGATGGGACTGCGTCTAGTGAGTCTAAGTGTCTAGGTTTGTTCTTTTATAAAAAATACAAAAGTACAAAAAAATTGAAAAAATGTCACTTGGAAATCAAAAGTTTTTTCAAAATAAATGGAAAATGATAGTACAACTGGATCTGCTTGTTGAGTTTAAAAGAAAATAACTGAAAACGCGTCTAATTAGTGATGTTTTGGTAGACTGTAGGTCCCTAATTCGTTGCGTGACGGATCTCTAGACTCGCGGTATGACACGATGATAACGTGCGGAATCCATGATCAACGTGCTCGTGTAACTCAATCAACAACAACGGTGTAAATAAACTCTTTGTATTTCCACCACGATATCAGGTTACAAGATTACAAAATCTGTCTACTCTGATATCCTATGTCTCACCTCTCTCTCTCTGTTCTACGCTTCTGTTTAAACTGACTCTGTTATGTATATATAAACTACTGTTCTGCACCAGGCGAACTTAACAAGTTCGCCTCACTGTGCTTAGGCGAACTTATTAAGTTCGCCTCTAATAGGCTAAGCGAACTTATTAAGTTCGCCTCTGATAGACCAGGCGAACTTATTAAGTTCGCCTCTGATAGGCTAGGCGAACTTATTAAGTTCGCCTCTAGCAGAACTTACATAGAATTTTATCAACAGTTACAAAACATGTCCTAACAGACTCCCCCTTAACTGTTGCTAACAATTCTATCAAAGACAAGTCAAAGACTCTAAGACTAAGACATAATCTTCAAGCTCGTTGTCACCAGAATATGCTCCAACAGACTCCCCCTTGACAACAACTTCAGAAGATTGTCATCCGTCTTCATATATCATCAAACACACTGTAGTCTTCGTCTTGTTCATCTGCACATTCTCTTTCTATCTAGAAGAAAACTTGGGAGAAAGACCCCTTGTCAACTTCTGTCTGCAATATTCAGTTTTTGTAAAGGAGAACAACCAAGAATAACCAACAATTAAGATTTCCATGGAAGCTGGAAAAATAAAATCTTTTTGGTTTTTCAAACATAAGAAAGACAAATCTTTTTGGTTTTTCTTTGTACAAACTGAAATGTAAAATACAAAATCACATCTTTTTGGTCGAACATCACGAGTAAGAAGATCATATCAGTAAAAACCAATGCATCAATCACACATTTTGGATAAACAACCCAAAACATTCTAAGGGTATCCTATCCAGATTCATCATTTCTTTATATCAGATAAGATCAAATCTTTTAAGCTTCAACCAAAACATGTAATGATACGCGAAGAACTTTAAAGAAGATGAGATCAGATCATAACATGCTTATTACATACGAGTTTGCAACACATAACATGTCAATCTAAGTTGTCAATATTATAAGAATTGAAACCATCAGTATCTTTGTCCCATGTTCTTATGAATTAAGGTACCATTTATTTGTAATACAACGTGTACCCCACAAATATGCCAACAAAATTTTAAATGTGCACTATCTTCAAGACATATAAGATCATTGCAAGATAATATTCAATCTTCAGGATGAATTATACCGATAAACACAGGATAATATCAAGCAGAGAATCAGAATGATTCAGAATCGAATGATTCAAATGTCTTGGTTTGGATGAAGTATCATGATTCATAGTAACAGAAAGATTGATCAAGGAATCGATTGATTCAATGACATAGGGTAGTGTGATCCAACTGTTATCTGGATATATTCAATGGAATCAGGATATTGATCCAAGGGCTAGTATATGTTCCAACAGATGTTGTCAGAAACATATCTTAGCCCAACAACACATTGCATGTTTTTTAGGGCATGGGCAGTGAAGTGAACTGAAAAATTGTGTTTAACGACATAACCGATACTGGTCTCATGAAGTACTTTAGATCTTATATTCTTTATCTAATAATGATCTTTTACACACACACCCGGCATACCATGGGTTCAAATCATAGTTGTCACAAAGATCATTATGTTGTCACACTACTAATGGACCAAAGATACTCATAGCCTATTGACAATTCAGACTACATACTAGTATCCAAATTAAAATATAAGCATCAAGCATCAATTTTTGTTAAGCATAAGCAGTTATGAAGCTATCATTTCTCATACTGTGCAGTCTAAGAAGTTCTGATCTAAATATTTATCACAGATATATTAGATAAGCATCATAAAGTCCAACTGAGGTCATGTGTGACTGAACATCTACTGATGTACTATCATCTCTTCTTTAACTTCAAGTAATGTCGATTTTATCTTTTTCAATTTGTTTGGCTTTTTCAAAATCTTTTTCAAAGAAAGTAAAATAAACGAAAATAAACCTTCCATGAAAACATTTTATGAAAAACATTTTATGAAAAACATTTTACTTGGTTACTCAGGATTAAGCAATTCAATCAATTAAAAACTCAAACCAATGTAATGTAAATGAATGTCATTGCCTTTTGTCATCAACACAGTTCTGTACTCCCCCTGTCCTGTAGACTCCCCTTCAACTAGTCAAATGGTTGCATCAATGACTTTATGCTCACCATCGTCATCCTAAGTTTCAGGTTATCATTAGGACTTTGTAAAATTCTTTTTACAAAACATTGTGTGTGACATATTCTCCCCCTTGAGCATCAAGTCATTGAGTCAAATAGATTTCTTAGTTATCAACAACTCTTTACTCATGCAGATGTCATTCCCTGTCATGTGCTTAGAACCACCACTATCAACAACCAAAATGGTATTAATAGTCCCTTTTGGTAAATCCTGCACAACTAACAAGAAACATTAATTTGAAATTGGGACCCAAGCCATGGTAGTCATGGGTCGTCCATCTGTATCAAAATAATAAACCTCACTCCATTCACAATCAAATCTCTCATCGATTTTTGGTGATTGTTCCGACGAGTCAGAAACAGAAACTTTAGATTTCCAAACATACTTCTGTTCATTAAGTTCTTTTTGCTTAAAATGTGAAGTGTTTGAACAATCATGTTCATTTGAAAAATGTTTAGACTGTGAAAACTCTTGTTCTAAAAGTTTTCTCAATCTTCTGTTTCTTCTTCGTCTTTGAGGTCTAGAAAGCCTAACCTCTGATTTAGAATTACCCTTTGGTGTATCACGAGGTTTAACCACATTTGGGTTAACATAAGGCTTACCATGAGTTCTTACCTTTCCTTGAGTAACATGTCAGTTACCTTTGGCATTGTGAGGACAAGCAATCCTAATGTGACCAACAATACCACAAGAAAAGCAAGATCTCTTCTCACGATATTCTCTCATATAAGGAATCTTGACACGATTAGATGCACTTGAAGAAGATTCTCCTACATGAACTTCTTTTGGCTTTATTTTCTCTGGAACGCCAGATTTTGCAACAGGTTTTGATTCAGGCTTCATCTTCTCAGGAAATACATGCTTCTTCCCTTTATTTTTGTAAGGACAGGTCACCACAATGTGTCCTATCTCATTACAATGAAAACATGTATGCCTGTTTTTATAATCTCTGACATATGGAACTCTCCTTGAGTTTGAAGAACTTCCAAATGTAGAATTTTCAGATGAATTAGAATCAACCTTTGATTCCTCTTTCTTAACAGCTTTCGGTATTCCCTCTACCTTAGCTTCATCAAAATATTCATCATCACTCTCATCAGAATACACCATATCTTCACCTGTGACTGGATTCACCTTCAACACAGTCTTTGGATCTAAATCCTCATCATTTATAATCTCAGGTGTAACAGAATAATTTCCGTTGAATGGTGGAGGAACATATCCAATACCAGTAGTTCTGTTCCCCACTTCAGTATTTTCATGATAATATCCTAATAAGAATGATGAATTTCCAAAGCTTTCTAACTTTCTATGCAATCTTATCACCTCAGCTTTAGATTCAGCTAATTCCTTATCTTTCGCAACAAGATCATTATTTCGTTTCTCAATTTCTGCAAAGGACATATCCAGGTGATATGCCTGCTCTTTGATCTTCAAAGTCAGAGAATTTATATTCAGTGATTCTATCCTCTCAATACACACAATCTCATTATCCTTTAATTTCTGGTTTACCGTGTGCATCGATTTCATATCACAAATGAGGTTGACGTTGTCATCCATAACCCTCATCATTTTATCCTTTACTGAGATACAGTTAGAACAAAACATCTCAGAGTTAGAAACTACCTTAGCTTTTAGTTCTGAAGAAAATGCACCAGGAGCCATGAAAACGTCATCATCAGCTTCACTCTGTTGATCAACAATGTCAGGCTCTGCATCAGTTTCTGATACACTCAAATCATCTTCAACTGTTTGAAAGCTTACTTCAGTCTCTACATCACTCTCGGTAGACTGAGTACTTTCACCAGATCTAATACTCTCACTATCACTTAACTCGATAGAAGAATCACTTTCAGAAACACTCTGTTTTACTACTTCTTCTTTGATCAAGACCACGAACGCTTGAGAAGTTGCTTCACCCTTTTTCTTCAATGCTTCCCATAGATCTCTTGAAGTAGGACACTTCCCGAGACTATGAATGATATCTTGCGGTAAAGACAACGTTAAAGTTTCACACGTCTTCATCTCTCGATCAAACTTCTGCTTTTCTACCTTAGTAAGAGCTGTCACTGGTTTAGGAACATCATAATATCCCATATAGTCATAAGTAGGATGCACATATCCTTCAAATATGGATGTCCAAAAGTTTTCATCAGTGACTGATACGAACTGTTCGAACTGGACTTTCCAGTTACAAAAATCTGATATGCACAAAAGTCTCAAATCTTCTGCTAATCAAGTGCGTGGCTCTGATACCACTTGTAGGTCCCTAATTCGTTGCGTGAGGGATCTCTAGACTCGCGGTATGACACGATGATAACGTGCGGAATCCATGATCAACGTGCTCGTGTAACTCAATCAACAACAACGGTGTAAATAAACTCTTTGTATTTCCACCACGATATCAAGTTACAAGATTACAGAATCTGTCTACTCTGATATCCTATGTCTCACCTCTCTCTCTCTGTTCTACGCTTCTGTTTAAACTGACTATGTTATGTATATATAAGCTACTGTTCTGCACCAGGCGAACTTAACAAGTTCGCCTCACTGTGCTTAGGCGAACTTATTAAGTTCGCCTCTAATAGGCTAAGCGAACTTATTAAGTTCGCCTCTGATAGACCAGGCGAACTTATTAAGTTCGCCTCTGATAGGCTAGGCGAACTTATTAAGTTCGCCTCTAGCAGAACTTACATAGAATTTTATCAACAGTTACAAAACATGTCCTAACATAGACCCGGCCAATTAGTAGAGCTTAAATAGCCTGTGAGTGTTGTTTAGGATTTAAATCATGTTATCTTGTGGGTATTCATCTTAGGGTGTCAGTAATATTGAAACTGTCAACATAGGGTGATAAGTACCACGTTAAGTTAAAATTTAGAGGTTTTTGAAATTTCTTGGCACACCACTCTCTTTTTATGAAAATAAATCCGAGTTTCAGTGGCGCGGGAATCCATATTCCATATACTTGAGCTTATTTGACTAGAAATCTAAGTTTCGCCTACGTGTCACACGTCGAGTTCCAGCTTGATTGAAACACCACTGGGTTAGATTCTTATATGCTTCACTGATTAGAACAGTAGTCTATGTGTTACCCTCCGGGATAGTGACTTGGTTCAAACGCCTCTAGATGAAAGTTCATTTGTTTAATTTAATGCTCAGTTCATCCATTCATTCATTGATCATCTTAATTTCTAAAACTTGTAAATCTTAGTTTAACATGGTGGGTGAAATCTATATGGTTTAATCCGTGCCTAGACATGACCCTTGATTGATTGATTGATATGCTTGGTAAAATGAATTAGGTAGAGTTTTAGCTTCTGAGTATGAGTCCCATTGATTGATTGATATGCTTGGTAAAATGAATTAGAACATAAAACGGGGGCTTGAAATTTGATGGTTGGGTTTAATCGGATATAAATACTGATTGTTGTTTTTTAACGCGTGAGTATGTTTGTGCCTATTGAATTAATAATGACTGTGTGAAAGCTATGTCCAGTTATGATTCCATTGCAGACTTTTTAGAGAACGAAAAAAGCTTAAGTGTGGGGATGTTTGATGTAGTGCGAAGCATACATCTTATTTCCTTTGTATTGGTGCGTTTTTAGATAGTTTTATATATGCTTTTAGTCGTTTTAGTGTACATTTGAGTCTTTGTTATGTTTTCAGGTGCTCGTATGGATTACAAATCATATCACGAAGAAACCGAGCACGAGATTGAAGCCCAAGAAACAAAAGTCAAAAACTTGGAAATTCCGTCCTTCGCGATACGCGAAGAGGAGAAGACCACCTTTCACAGTACGCGAGAGATTCCAAATCAGGGCCCGACTATGTTGTCCTTCACGGTATGCGAAGGACCAGGAAAATTTTCTCGCGATTCGTGAGGGCCTGAAATTCCGTAAAACCCTAGATTTTGAAATTAAATAGATTTTGATAGCCATTCTTTAAGAAGTTCGATCTTTTGTCCGTCTAGGGAAGGTTTGAGGGCGATTTTGGGAGTTTGGAGAGAGAATCAAGTGCAAAGATTGAAGCTTTGGATCCGGGTTTGTTAGTTTAGCTTATTCGGTTTTCAAGATTACGTCTTTTGTGTTTGATTTCGGTGATTGAAACCATGTTCTTATCTATTACTTCTGTTTTGATTTTTTGGATTGTGATTCTTGGCTAGATCTTTGATATTGCCTAGGTTTATGATGAATATTTGCTAAAGTATTGATTTTTATAGGTTTTTGGATTCGAATAATGGATTAATGATTTTGTAACGATCTTGGTTTGATAATTGTGATGTATGTGCTTGCTTTATTGTGATTGAATGTTGATTATAATCCTGCATGTGTTCTTGTTGAATGTCTTTCAGTTATGGACGCATGTTTAGGTTGCTTGCTTCATTGTTGATAACTGTGATGGTATTGATAGACGTAGTAGTCCATAGGGAGAGTAATTGGTTTTGATTTAGATTGGGTGTTCTTCTTATCTAGACACCCGAAAGGTGAGAGATAATCGGTTAGTCTTCGTCATTAGGATTCCGAGTGTTAACTGTCTGAGAGGAAGTTGCCTTAGGTTCTTAGTGAATGTTGCTAGTGCGAGTCATAGCCTGTTGGTCTGAGATTACCCCGTGCATCTTTGATGTGTTATGGACATTAAGACCAAGAGGTGATTTGTCGTTTGGGTGCATTATCATTGTTGGAGAGACCGAAAGGTAATCCGACTATCTGGTGAGTTATTGCATCTTTAGGTTTCTTAGTTGGTGACACCTTGAGAGTGATTAGGGATCCACTAGGTTATCTAAAGTTGTTATCATTATATACCCAGATCCATATAGTTTCCATAACTGGTAGAAGTATGTGCTTTGCAAGTAGGATTCCGACCTCGGTGGTATTCTTCCCATTCCTGATATTCCCGAAGTCCTGTGTCTGATAGTTAGAGTCGATATTTAGTAGTATGCATTATTAGTTAATCAGTAGTGTAGAAAACCCCCCATCAATCATCTTTAGTCCGAGTCAGAGTCTAGTGTAGTTATTCAGTGTCTCTAGGGTTTGATAATCCGGTTTACCATTAAGATGTGCTACACTCGATAGGTACACTTTCCTGTCAGTGGAGTTTAGTTCATAGGTACTCCATTTATTACTTAGGAGTCTATATTAGGTTTTATTTATTAGTTTTTATAGACCGTCTGGGCGACATCAACTGTCATGACTTACCATTTCGTATTGCACCTATGACGGTTATAGCCTTAAAGTCCTTAGTACAAGGGCTTAAGCCATAAAATTGAGGTATTGAATGTTAAGTGTCAGAGATTTGTATTTTCTCTGGTACGTTTAAGTGTCTGTATGTCAGTCTCACACTTGTCTGACAACAGCCTGTAGTTCACTCTTAGGCTTTCATCCAATCTAGCAATCACGAAAGAGAGTATACATACCACACCATGTGAAGGTGACATATGTCAGCAAAGTAAACTGACTCCATAGCTGGAGTAGATGCATGTGTGGTGCAGATATAGGTTTGGTCTATTGTAACACCAAGATCGGTAATGGGTGACTACTACTATCGTCACTCAAGCTCAGCTCGTAACTCGATCTTCGAGAGTTATTGTGTGCCGAGTCTACGTCATCCTTGGCTCGTAATCTAAGCAGTGACACTCTGTTGGGTCATATTGTAGGTGTCCATTGTTTCCACATTGTTGCACGTATCAGATGTTAGTTACATATAACACATAATTGTTTCTAGTATCAAAATAGTTACTTATGTATTAGTGTATATTAGTCAACTCAAGTTGTTCAGCAATAGTTGGAATTTCTATACTCAAGTCTTGGGTTTTCTTAGTGTGATGCAAGTCTTAGAAATCTCGGTCCCTAAATGAAGCTGGTTAGAGCCTAGGTGTTACTACGGAAACCTAATTCAATGAAACCTATGGCTCCGATACCAATCTGGCACACCCCCAATTTAATTTACTTAATAAATTAAGGTTGCAACGATTAATACCATGACACAGTTGCGAAAGCTAAAATAAATACTTCTAAAGTGTTTAACACCATTACAACACTAAAGGAAATATTACATTGACTTAAATTTATGTAAGCCAACACGACTTGAGGTTAAACAACAATGCGTCTTCATAAAGGTGCGCGATATAAAAGCCTAACTTGATCAAAACATGGTCTTTGGATTCTAGGGTTTAATCCAAATGGTTAACTTATTCCAACTGTGACAACCCTGAGATTAGGGTCATTTGCTTTTGATAGTTTCTTCACCTTAAATGGGCTTGGCCCAGTGGCCTAGTTATAGGCCCAATAGCGAGTGAAGCCCATTAAAGGCCCAGTTATAGGCCCAATACGTTGACTAAATTTATAACTTTACTTGACGGATCATAATACGATTCGAGATAACATATTATTAATACGAAGAGTTTACATAATCTCGCAGCGTACGATTAAATAAATTAACGCGTTCATAGTTAGTAACCGACACGCGACACAATATTTAATTAATAATATTAAATATTAATAATCATTACATGTATCTATTCGAGCGATTAAACTAAGAACAATTACGTGTGAGTTATACGACGTAGAATGCGCGATTACGATAAATACCGGCGTAAACAAAATTTCTGTTATTTATTACCTTTTTTGGTTCAATAAAATAAAAGAAAATCTATATCATCATTATTTAATTTCTATTATTATTATTTGAGAAAATAATAATTTTAATAGAGCGCAAAACATTAAAACGAACATCCGCGTTAGACACGCGGTAGTGGCTCGTACCAGTCTGAATAGCAGTCGGAGCAGAAACTTCATAAAATAAATAATGAATTAAAATCTATAATAGCACTACACGAACCTAAGAATTTTAATATGATAATACGGGAATTTAAGTCGTGTCAGAGGATCGAGAGTATTCGTGTTTTACCGCATACAGTCCAAGCTACACTAGGTAGGAGCCCAATCTAAAACCCTAGATATAAAATGCCCTTTCATCCTCACTATAATTTTTGCAATCACACACAAGACACACACTTGTGTGTGTATCAGAGAGATACGGGATAGGAGGAGGAGCCTCCTGTTCCGGCCACCCCTTCCAACGGCGTCACCGGCGGCCATCTTCACCTTCATCGCGGGATCTCAACCTTACTACACTTCATAACACTAACCCATGCGCAAACCCTAGATAAAGAGAGGGAGAAACCTCTGTAAGAGAAAGGAGGAGGCCGGCAGCGGCCCTCCGGCTGTCCTTTTGTTGGCGACGAAGAAATAGAGAAGAAGGGACGGTCACGACAACACGTCGGAATGGCGGAAGCTAAGGATGGAGGCGAATAATGGGATACGAAGGCAGCCTTTAGGGTTTTAAACCCGCTTCTCTGGTGGCCTGGAACAGCTGCGCAAGGCGGTGAAGTTGGTGAAGCAGATCTAACAGTGGCGGCTAGGGTTTCGCCATCCCGGCGGCTGGCTTGTTTTTCTGTCCAACCCGACAGACCAACCAACGGTTGCAACGCGGTGGTCCTGGTTCTGGTCCAACCCGACAGATCTAACAGTTTTTGCTTGTTATCCGACCTGAACGGAACTCCGGTGAGATCCTACCTTGTCTTTCTTGTTGTTTAAAGATAGATCTACAGGTTTTGATGGTTGCTTTTCTGTTTAAAGCTCCGATGAGTCTCTGGCAAACTCGAAATGAACTAGATCTTGTCTCGTGTGGTACTCGATCATCCCGATCTACAATGTTTAAGGTTCGTTTGAAGTATTAGGTTAATATTTGAATGGTTAGTCGTTTTCTGTCTTTGATCTAGTTAAATTGGCGGCCGGGTTTCATCCCGAGTATAAAATACTTTATTTTTAGACAAGATACAACATCCCGGGCCTTGATCAAACCTAGTCAAACTCAGTCAACGCTGGTCAACGAAAGTCAAACGTGGCCGATACGTGAAACGAGAGGTTTAGGATGTGTCGCTCCATAAACGGGGGCTCCCAAAAGATATAAAACGCGCACTAAAATATTATATTTATTTACGCGAAAATAAACGCGCATGCGGTTAAACACGTTGAGCTCTAAACAATTTGTTAACAAGAAATAAATATAACGTGACAATAAATAATAACGAGCCATATTAACATATAATTATTGAGTGGATTACGTACAAACTTAACGTACAAATTTTAGGCGATGAATATAAACATGAATGTGTCATTATTTACATACCTACACGTAATATAACATGTAATTATTTACATTATAGTTGTAGTATAAAAACGGTCATGAACGATTATAGATACGATTTGAGATAAATTGGACAACAAATATATTCTATAAAAACTCGTATTTTGAATGTTACATTTATACATTTTCAAACTTATACAAATCAAATTATAACCTTACGTCTAAAACAAGGGTTTGACAAGTAATAACAATCCGTTCAAATATAATTCTTGTGTATATATATATATATGTAAATATATTCGTATAAACATATACAATTTTAAATCTTCAACACGTTATACGAAAGCAAACGATCACTTTATAAAACGATATTTAAAACCGAACATATATATATATATATATATATATATATATATATATATATATATATATATATATATATATATATATATATATATACATTCAAGATCAATACATATATGTACCCTCATTATACAACTCGGATGATTATTTGTTAAATGGGATATTCAGTTACGAATATAAACAAATATATGATTTCAGAGTTTTGAATATATATTGATACAAAGGTTTCAAAACATAAGACGTTATCATATTATAAATAAGTAATATAACATGTAACGATATACTTTCATATATGGTTTTTAAACGGTATTTCACCTATATATATATATATGTATATATATATATATGTATATATATATATATGTATATATATATATATATATTCGGTTATGACCCGAACAAACAAAATATGATAAATGAATATACTAAAATAGGTGTAGTACGCGTATATGTTTTCATAAAAACATACAAAACTTAGTGAGGGACGTTTAGTCACGAAATACAATATGGTATAAATATATTTTGGAATTATGAAACTATATAGATATATGAATATATTTATATGTATAAATATGCGTATGAATATACTGTAAGTCCAGAAATGGTTATTAAATCATACAGTTGCATACATTCTGTTAAAGTACGTACGGACGTGAAATATTATTATTAATTATACATGCACATAGTTATATACGTACGTGTCCACGACAAACTAATATTACCGAATGTTAAACCAGCATCGTATACTAAATCGGCAATACCGTTAAGAATCAACAAAGCTCAACCGCACACGTGATAACTCAATAAGAGTTTAGATCGCTTTACACTATTAGGGTTAGTCTATAAAGCTCATTAAGTACCTACAGGTATCGTAGGACACGAATAGGACGTAACCCGTGATTATCATATGAACATTGGTTTCCATTACTATCAGAAGGACATCAGTGTTCTTGACAGGTCACCAAGTGAGTTTCACGGCCCCTTTTTACTTTTAAATGTTTTTGAAACGTCGGGGGGAAACATACTTGCTTTACACGTTTGAAAACATGGAACATATTTTCTTGATACGTTTGGAAAACATGAAACATACTTACTTGATATGTTTGGAAAACATGAAGCATACTTACAAACATTTTCATATGGTTACAAGAAAACAAGACTCGACCCTTATGTGTACTTGAGTTGGCACGCGTAGAGCTTGTAAAGTCCCCTACATTATGTAATTTTTAACCATTAGCTATAGGTTAGCCTGAGGCCCTATGAATAGTACAATTGGGATTGACACACCCCAGTCATGGTTAGTCGCGCTAACCGACGATCCACATGAACGGATGGTTGCATAGTGTCTACAAAAGGGTTAGTTTGGTACGAGCAAGGGGCAAAAACAAGTGTTTGGGTTTGGTTATACCTCATGTATGAACATATATTCGTATTCCTAGCTAGGTTATGAATAGGCACACATTGCTTGTTTTGTTTATCATATACGTTGAAACGTTTTCATGCGGATGGATCTGCCAATCGTTTACAAACAAATGGTTTTGTCATTCATTTACGTGCAAATGTTTTTATCAATGTTTTTAAGGAAAACAGTCTTATATTATGGCCATGTACACATACCAATGTTTTCAGGAGAAACAATTTATTTTATAACTATAAAGTCATCACATGTTTTCATGGGGAAAACTACTCATTTTATGACTATGAAGTTATCATATGTTTTCAGTTGGAAAACGACTCATTTTATGACTATGAAGTCATCACATGTTTTCATTGGGAAAACTACTCATTTATGACTATGAAGTCATCACATGTTATTGAGGAAAACAGTTTTATATTTTGGCCACGCATACACCATCAATGTTTTCAAGGAAAACCACTTCACATTGTGACAGTTAAACCTGTGAACTCACCAACCTTTGTGTTGACATTTTTAAGTATATTTTCAGGTAACACGTAGCTATGGCTCGGTTGGAATAGGTTAGCTTTTCGAATTAAACCCTAGAAGCCGAAGAAGCATGATTGTCAAACCTCAAGACGGTTTTGACCTATATGGTTCTAGGACAATGTACTAGCTTTCTTTAGTATTTGTAATGGTGTTCGTCATATAGAAGTATTTACTTTAGCTTCCGCTGTTGCATAATGTTACCAATCATTGCAACCTTAATTTATTTATTTATTCATTAAGTAAATGAATTTGGGGGTGTAACACCAACCTTGCCATAGCTATGAATTACATGAAAAGCATACTTAAAGTGTCAACACAAAAGTTGGTGAGTTCACAAGTTTAAAAGGTACCAGTTACAAGAAAACCATTTGCAAGAAAACGATTTCAAGTTTAAAGTATATGCATGTGCACAAAACGATTCCAAGTTTCAAGAAGTCATGTGCACGAAAACGATTTCAAGTATACAATAAATGAAACAAAGCAATCATATCAAGTTTGACACATCAAGTTTGACCCATCGTAACTAACTAGGTATACGAATTTTATTTTACATGAGTTTTAACCAAACCAAACACAGGTGTTTCGCCCCTCGCCCATTCCCCATGGGCTCACGAGTTAAGACAATCTACAGTCATCGGGCCACACAGACTCTTGGTAAGCGCGACTAACTATGACTGGGAGTGTCACTCCCAATAGTACTATTCATAATATTCTGGCTATTCAAGTTAATGGTTAGTAAAAGTGTTCACGTAGGGGACTTTACGAGCACTCAACGAATGTCTCATGTAAACATAAATGGTCGATCATGATTTCTTGTTCCCAACGTATATAGCAAGTTTATTTCATGTTTTCTAAACGTATCAAGTAAGTATGTTTCGTGTTTTACAAAGGTATCAAATATGCATGTTTCATGTTTTCAAACATATAAAGCAAGTATGTTTCTCCTCCGATGTTTCTAAAACATTTAAAAATTAAAAGGGGGCCGTGAACTCACCTCGTAATGTGTTAGCAATGACGACATCCTTCATGTAACAACGGGAACCAAAGTCCACGTAATACAATAGTAGTGGGTCTATGTCCTACTCGAGTCATACAGTCCCTGTAGGTACTTAAAGAGCTTTATAGACTAACCGTAATAATGTAAAGAGAGCCTAAACTCGTGTTGAGTTATCACGTGTGTGGTTGAGCTCTGTTGATTCTTAACGGTATTACCGATTCAGTATACGACGTTGATTTAACATTTGGTAATATTAGTTGCTTAACTTGAGTTGGGTTTCTCAACTCGAATATGTTTCAATAGTTATATGCAAGAATATTAGTTTCTCGTATACACGATCATATGTAGCTATATGCACGTATAATTAATAATAAAAATTCACGTCCGTGCATCATTTAACAAAATATATGCGACTCTGTGATTTAGTAAAATCATTTCAGAACTTGTAGTATATTCATACACGTATTTATAAATATAAGTATATTCATATAGTTTCAAACCCCCGAAATACAGTTGTATCGTATTGTGTTTTGAAATGAACATTCCTTAATAGGGTTTGCTCGTCTTTATGTATACATATACGCGTAATACACCTACTTTAGTATGTTCATTTATCATGTTTAGTTTACTCATGTCATAACTGAATATATATATATATATGTGTGTGTGTGTGTGTGTGTGAAATATTATTTAAGACAAGATATTATGAAAGTATATAATGACATATACACTTATACCACTTGTATACGTTGTTTTAAAAGTCTTATGTTTCAAAACCGTTCGTATCAGTATATTTTCAAATCCCTAAAGTCTTTTATTTATTTATACGCGTAGTCAAATATTGTACTTCATAAATAGGTGTCCGAATTGGTATGATAAGTATACATGTAGATATATGTATTTGAATCTAAAAGTCGTTTAATAATAGTTTGGCCTCGAATAATGTGTAAAGATTTATGACTGCATATGTTTGTACGAATACATTTATATATATATACAAAAATTATATTTGAACGGGTTGTCCTTACTTATCAAACCCTCATTTAGTCGGTAAAGTTGTAGCTTGATTTGTTTAAGTTCAAAGGTATTCAAACGTAATTTCCAAGATACGAGTTTATACAAATTAGATTTGTTATCCAAATTATCCCGAATAACAAGTATCAATGGTTTATATATAAAGAATATCTTGTAAACGTTTATACGACTAAAGTGATAATTATCATTCGTATACATATATTTATATATATAACGGTTGATTGTCATGTTAAGCTTTCCATCTTACATTTTTTTATATTTCTCGTCTAAAACTATTTATTTCGTTTGAACGGTTCACTTTTGTCGACAATACATTTGACACATCTCATTTGGTATTTAACACTACGCTAATATATATATATATATACTTTTTATCATTAACGAATCACTTAAGCTCAACGCGTTTAACCGCACGCGCATTTATTTTCGCGTAAATAAATATAATATTTTAGTGTGCGTTTTATACCTTCCCATTCGCTCGGTTCGCAAACACGAACCCGCGTTAACCAAGTTTGACCAAATCCTGAGACTACCGGGAACGACCTGAGTAGTCCCGAGCAACCAAGTGGCTTAGGATCACCATCATAGCCTGTCCAAAGCCGTCATTTGACATATAACATCGAGCTAATTAGAATTAACCCCGTTAGCTTAAAGTCAGTTAATCCTGTTAAATCTTAACCTAATTAACTCATTACAAACCTCAGGGACTGATTCTGTCAATATTTAAACTTAAACTACAGGGACTAGTTATGTAATTACTCAAGAATCGACTCTGTTGACTCTAAAAAGTCAAAATTTCATGCTTTGATGTTCTGTTGACTTTTGTGAGTCAAACTCGTAGCCTTTGATCCAAATTCGAACCCCATAACCTCAAATTCGTCCGAATTGTAACGGTTATGCACGATCTATACCATTAACGACCATCATTAAGGCTTTAATCACCATCATTGTGTCGAATTAAACTAATTTATGATCATTAAACCCATAACCGTCGAACACCATAACTAAGCAATCAAATTCGACCATTTGGTGTGTTATTCTCGCAATCAAACTCCCCAAACACCTTAATCGCATCGATCAGAATTTGTTGCACACACACATTCGTCCGGAGACGTGGTTGGAGTCACCGGGGACCAAAACAGCCGACGTTGGAGTCCATCCTACTCGATCTCCATCAATTGAACATCAAATCTGGTAATCAAACGCTTCGCAAGCTTCGTTTCAATGATTATATCAAAAGCCCTATACTAATCAGGGCTTACATTATCGAATTAACCGTGATTGGATTCTAGGGCTCATAACCATTCGGGTTTAATCGAACATCACCCTAGACTCAATAAAAATCCCATTGATTCATATGGTTAGTTTCGCAAACAGTTACACTTTGAAAGCCCCATTATTCCAACTCTGAACATCATTAGATTTAATAGATTTGATTCTAAGTTAAAAACTAGGGTTTTGGATTTTGAAACTGAAATTAAACAGCTTTAAACTCAATGGTTTTGCAATTAAATTCATCCACCGATTCGCAATACCATGTGTTACAAAACCTCTATGCCTTTTGCATCGATCGTTATCAGATTCGATGGTTTTGGGATGGAGTTGGGATCGGGTCGTGATAGGGGAAGAAACCACATGAGCGTTGTGTGTTAAAACCATTTGAAACAAGTCCCTGTTGCGATTGCCCTAGCGGGTGTGATGGTTAGTGTGTTGGACCTATGCGCAGCAGACCCGGGTTCGAGCCGGTCTCCTACAATGTTTTTTTTGGGACTTTTCACTAATTTTCTTTTATAAAACCTTTTCCCTATATTATTGTTATAAATTATAAATACATTTTAACACCGGAAAACACCCGTAGGCTCGGGTTTGGATTTATAACTCGTTTCTAATTATTATTCCCTCATTTAAAAATAATATAATTATATATATTATTACCCAAGCTTATGTTTCCGAATAAAAATAATATACTTCTTATTTTTATCACTTAAATAATTATCGTGTTATTCTCCTAAATTAATATTAATCTATTATAACACCCGGACATTTAATTAATAATATTATTCGTAGTTAGTAACGTTTTGGACGTACCACATCTATTTTATTATTAAACTAAAGATTCATAGATTCTCGATGACTTGTTCATCTACTCGTTAATCATTAGTGTGTCTTAGGACATCAAATCTTTCCGTGTCGTCGTCACAAAATCCCATGTATCACTAACTATTGTAAATCATTCTAGGTCATTCGTAGATTGTCCGCATGCAATCCAATTGTGGTTTTGTTGCATCCTTGTGTGGTGCTAACTTATACACTTACACAACTCATGTGAGTTTCACGGCCCCTTTTACGGTTTTAAATTGGGAGAGAAAACATGACGCAAACTCTTTTGATTATTGTAATTCATATGCTACACTTGTTAAGGCTAAGCGTAACATACTATCATGAAAGTCCTCACACACATCGAACCGTTAATATGGATTTAGGGAGGTAATTTGTGTAGTACTACTGGGTTTGACAAACCCCACCCGCGTTAGTCGCGCTCACTCGATTGGAGGTCGAACGGGTGTAATATTGACCTAAACACATCGCCATGGTTGATAAACATGGTGGGAGGCATTCAAACACAAACAGTCAGCTTCGGTTGCGAGCGCTTTAGTAAGACATGAACATAGGTTAGCTACCTATTGATACACATATTGAATGTACATAATCTGGCAAACGCTTTTATTACAAACTTGAAACCTGTGAACTCACCAACCTTGTGTTGACACTTTAAACATGTTTTCTCAGGTCACTATGGTACACATCAGGACTAGGATGCATCATGGAGTAGCATTGGTTTTATCAATAAAGGATACTGTTTTTTATCTATCATTTACATTAATTGACGCTTTGTTGAGTATAATTATTTTGGGTTTAATTTTAACTATGAACATTTTTGGATTTTGTTTAAACTCATATAGTGTCGTTTGACGTAACTAATGACTAAGATCCTAGTTTGTCACACGCCTAACGATAAACTCCGTTAGTGGATTTTGGGGGTGTGAAAGATTGGTATCGAAGCCATTGGTTATAGAGAACTAGGATTACATACTAGACTATAACTACACACATGCATTGGCTACACGACACAGGCACTCATACATGATCACATAGTATCCATACATACATTGCATTGCAGGCATGTTGACGTCATCCATATCACCCTCTACTGACGAGGGACATGTCATTCTCATTGCATCATCATTCCCAGTGGCAACACTCGGGGAATCACCAAAACAACATCCACTCCCGTCTGAGGACAGCAAGCCGGAGACTTCGGAGGAGTCACTCACACCACCATTATCTTCACCCTTGTTACACCACCAGAGCCGAAGATAACACCGGCTTGAGCCTACCGATGACACAATCGGGAATGGTGGGCCTTCTCAGGTTCGTGTTATGGACGACACCCAGCACTGACACATGTCTATTTAGGAGTTGGGTTCGTCAAAAGTGAATCCCTCTTGTACCCACTAGCAACAATACTCCGATCTCACTAGCTTTACTCTACTTCAAGCCCGAACCGTGGACTTCACTTAAGGTACACCGCGTGGAGACAGACCATTGCACACATTATTGCTGAAATCCATTGACACATAGATGTCGTCACTTACCCGAGCCATGATCTCACGTATTTGGTCGATATTCTTTTGAAGATATATTGACCACAAAGTTGAGAACGTCTTACTCATTTCATATTCAAACCATCTTCTGACTCAGTTGGAAGAACGGCTACCTTGCCTCTTTTAGCAACACATATCTATGAACTAGTTTCACATCGTGACGCCGCATTTCATGTGCATGTTTGTTTCATGTGCACGTTCCCATCTACAATCCACTGGATTGGACTCTCGTATTGTGTTTCAACTAGAGTGAATACTCGGATCAAACAATTATCGGCTACTCATCCTAATATGAGTCCTAGTTGATCAACTTATGGTTGATGACTATGCCCTTTGATAACGTTTCATATTTAACAACACTCTGTACCTAGTAATAAAAATTGAGGGACATTTTGACACAGGACAAGGAGGACTAGGGTGAGCATGTAAAGCAAATTATCATTACGGGTGCACACGTAACAGTAATTTGAGGTGCATGTAACTTGTAAGTCCTGGTGAAACCTAGTGTGTGAATAAATGGTTCTAATCTGTGCTTTACAGACTTAAGTTTCCACTGCTGGTAGAAATTCACATAACCCGCTCAACGACTAGTCGGTATCGTTAAACCTGTTCAACAGTTTATAGACGCGACTATCAGGTCGAAGATGTTTACGAACACACTGAGCTATCATCAATTGTATCCATCATTTTATTTCACTCATGTAAGAGTCTTAGTGAACTTAAGACACTCATCCAACTTGATCAAGGAAACAACCTCGATTAAAACTCTAGTAGAACCTCATGGCAAACCCATCGACTCCAACTATGCAAGCCAAATTTGAGGAATTCTTTCTAAGTACACTATAGTGATAACAAACGATCAGATAATCGAAGTAACTCAATCTTAAGGAATGTAAACTAGGATTGGCTGGTCATAAGCTTGACATTGACCTCATGCAAGTCACACTTGGCAGTTTTTGACATAATTGACGGTATGGATTGGTTATCCAAAAACCAAACTGAAATCATCTGTCGTGACAAAAATTGTTCGCCTTCCTCTCCCTAATGGAGAAGTTCTTTATGTCCAAGGCGAAAAGAGTGGTCCTGTCATAGGCATTATATCATTCATGAAAGCACAGAAGTGTTTGCGTAAGGGCCATACCGCCATTCTGGCTCTTGTCACCGAACAACCATCCGAAGAGAAGAAGATTGATGATATTCCGATCGTACGTGACTTTCCCGAAGACTTACCTGCCTCATCGTCAAGTCGAATTCCAAATTGATTTAGCACCCGGAGAAGCGCCTATTGCTCGGGCACCGTACAGACTTGCACCTAGCAATCTACAAGAATTGTCTACACAACTACAAGAGTTGTTAGATAAGTGTTTTATCAGACCTAGCTCATCGCCATGGGGAGCTCCAGTCTTATTTGTCAAGAAGAAAGATGGAACTTTTCGTATGTGCATCGACTACCGTGAGCTGAACAAAGTAACCATCAAGAATCGTTATCCTTTACCCCGCATTGATGATCTGTTTGATCAACTCCAGGGATCAAGCTTCTATTCCAAGATCGATCTTAGATCCGGTTACCATCAACTGAGAGTCCGAGATGAAGACATCTCTAAGACTGCTTTCAGAACTAGGTACGACCACTACAGTTTATGGTCATGCCATTCAGACTAACCAACGCACCCGCAGTGTTCATGGACCTCATTAACCGTGTGTGTAAACCCTACCTTGATCAGTTCGTCATCATTTTCATTGACGATATCCTCATCTATTCTAAGAACAAGGAAGAACATGAGGAGCATCTGCGTTTAATCCTCGAACTACTGAAACAAGAACAATTGTATACCTAATTCTTCAAATGTGAATTTTGGGTTCGCGAAGTTCAATTCCTAGGGCATGTAGTCAACGAGAAGAGAATACTTGTCGATCCAGCTAAAGTAGAAGCCATAACAAATCGGGCGGCACCAACAATTCCGACAGAAGTGCGACAATTTCTAGGATTGGTCGGCTACTACCGACGATTCATCGAGGGATTCTCAAAGATCGCTCAACCTCTTTGTAGGTCCCAGCTTCTAAGGATCGATCTCAGACGTATAAAACACAACGAATACTCGTAGTGTGGAATCCTAATGAGTAAACGTGTCTCGAACAGATAAGAACACACTGTGAATACACAAGACAAGATTCACTGAAAGCTCCTCGTATTACTTCAGATAAATGTGCTTACAAGATATCAGATCGTTTTTAAAATACAAAGACTAAGCACTATTTAATGGAAACACTAACTGCCACAGGTGAACTTAATAAGTTCACCACATGCGAACTTACTAAGTTCGCCACACACATGGCATAGGAGAACTAGTTAAGTTCACCTGTTACAACACTTAACTCAATAAAGACTAATTAAAATAATAAAGATAACACAAAACCTATACAAAGCTACATGTCACACACAAAATGTCCCAACAGAATCCCCCTTGAGATTAGCTTGGTCTCTAATCTTCAGTTGTTCTTCTGACTCTCCAAAATCTTGCTTCTAGAATGTAATTCTTGATTAATACATAACTGTAACACCCTCTTGTATTGCACAGCCTGTTCTCTCCATTCATCTGTATACATGATCTCTTTTCTATTCAAAGTCTTCTGATCTTTCATTGAAAAGTTAATCACATTCAAAGCATCATACAATCTATACAAATTCTTCCCATATTTATCTTCAATCACAGCTTCTCCAGTGTTAACATCTACAAACCACCACTTCATATTCCCTAAGAAATCTTGTGGAAATTTCTTTAAAGGAATCTTCTTCAAAGTCTTTACTAGTTTATATATGTACTTAATCACTTTCTTGTTTAATATTGTTTCATTAACCTTCTTTCTTACTCCTTTCTGAGGTTTCAAATACTCAAACTTTCCAGAAGTACTATCTTTCCTTATCAATGTGGCTATTGCATCAGTCATACCATTCCCAGATCTGTTTATCAATGGTTTAGAAGATAATCCATTCATCTCACATTGAGGCAAAGAATTCAGATATTTCAATCTTGGCTTCAAATATTGAACACCATCTGTTCTTTTTATCACAATCAGTTTAAACTCTTCCTCATAAAACCAACTACGAATTCTTTCATTGCAATGTCTATTGTTCAGATACTTCTCTTTTTGAACAGGTGAAGGTGGTATCACAGGCAATACTTTCTTCTAGCTTTTAACTAATTCTAACGATTTTTTATAAAGAATAGGCTCTTTAGTCTCTTCAAGCTCAACATTTGGAGTAACATGCTTAATAATCTCAGGTTCTTTATCCACGGACTCTTCAAGTTCATCAGAACTCATCTCATAAATCATGTTGTCTTGAACAAAGTCTAATGTTACAGTCACTCCACTACATCCTTAATAAATCACATTAGCTTCAACCTTCTTTAGCTCTACGTCCACTATCTCTCCCTCTTCCATATCAGAAACATCTTCTTCATCATCAAGCAATTCATATAGATTAGACACACACTCAAGCTTATCACCCAAATCAGCATTAGAATCTTCATAGAAAGAATCATCTAATATATCAATTATGGCTTGAATATCTTTATCTTGCTCACTATCTTGGATATCATCTCCAGAACCAGAACCACCACGCACCATGGATATTGGAACTATATCAAGAGCACCTCCAGTAGCACCACCAGCGTCTTGACGTTCACCTCTTTGTCTATCTATGTCTTTTGAAATTTATCATTGTTCTTTTGAAACTTATCAGTATGACAACTATCCTTCCCAGACTTCTCTGATTTCTCCCCCAGAGCGTCAAGGCGCTCTAACACTTGAGATAATAAAATTTGCATTTCCACTATTTGGCCATTCTGGGAATTGATTTGTTGTTGATTTTGAGAATCACTTGCTCGTAAAACATCAATTTGACCTTGAAGCCCTACAACCTGTGCTTCCAAGGTAGATACCTTTTCTTCCAATACTTGTATCTTTTTATCTTTCTAACTTGAAGTAATCTCTGCTTGTGATGTAGATTGATAAGGTACAAATGGAGTAGCAATTGGAGTAGGATTACGTGATGGTGTAGGAGTAATAAAAAATGAATCCACAAAAATAGTATCATCATTCTCATTAGAAACACTTGCTGTAGCTTTTGTTTTCTTGGAAACTGGAGGATCAGGAACATATTCAGAATGTGAAGATTCATCTTGTAATTGTCTCTTTCCAAGTACAGCACCAGGAGGAGGACCCCGAGCTGACTTTCTCCTTGGTAACTTCTTTTTAACTCTAGGATGTTTATCCAACTGAACATAATGTTAAGGGCTAAAGTCTGGTATAGTCGCCTCTGAGTCAGTTGACTCATTCTCTTTCTCGACTTCTTCTCCAGAACTAGAACTTGAGCAAGTATCAACAGCTTCTACATTCGATGGCTGTGGAGATGGTGTATTAATAACCAAGTTCTCAGCATGCACTTCAAGTTCTACGTGCTCATTAACAGGTTCATTTTGTTGTTCAATTTAAGGATGAGCTTGTTCTAGTTGTTGTGGTTGTTCTGGTTGTTGCTGCTGCACTTGTCGTTGCTGTGGTTGCTCTTGTTCTTCATCAGCATTTATCCAGTTATCATTCGGAGGAGCCACATAATTAGGGTTAACTATGTGTCCAAATAAAGGAGTGTAAACTGGTATTAATGCAGGATTATCTCTCTTAATATTGTTACAATCAGAAAATATCCTTTTAGTCATTGGAGTCAAAGTGAGTCTCGGATTCAATGGTGGCAAATTTGGAATGAGGTGATTGATGATGACCTGTAGAAATCTAGGGTACGTAATGAAACCTGACCCGCAGGTGGTGTTATCTTTGCAACCAGCTCTTTGTAGATATATAAAGCAATGTTGAAGGGCCTGTTCAAAGTCAAATCGACTATGGCTCCTTGTGAAACAGACTTCAACCCATATGTTCCAGCTTTCCTTGGTGACAAGCATTGGATTATGACATGCATGAAGTACCGCCATTGCCCGACTAGACCACCCTTTCTAGCTTGTGAATCATTAGCCTTGCCCCTATAACCCATCCTATGAAAACATCCGGTTATCAACGGATTAGGCAAGCTAAGAGGATCTTCTGCAGCACCTCCCAAACTAAAAGCTTCTCTAATTGTTTCCACTAATATTGCAATCTCTTGGTTATTCACAGTAGCCCGGATTACATTTGGATCAACCGTACAGTCATAGTCAGTTGTATCCCAGAACTGCTGAATATATTGTAGGCTTATCACAGGGTTAGCAGATAATACTACTCTCAGTGTTGATCTCTTAAAAAATGTAATGATTTCACTGTAATTAACAACTTCTGGTTGGTTAGGATCAAGTAGATCCACTTGATTATGTTTATATTCAACCCTTCTATCCATAACCTGTTCAATAAAATTGATTAGACTTTAGCATTTAAAATAAACAAGAAGTAAAATAAAAAAATAACAACACAAAAAAAATGTTAAGTCTGTGGCGAACTTAATAAGTTCGCTAAAAGTCCCTATGGCGAACTTATTAAGTTCGACTAAACAAGTTCGCTAGAACCCATATCCTTCTCAGAAATTTGAAAAACTCACAGTAGATGATAAAATCATGATTCAATGTAAGAAACTCATTCGCTAACACGCGATTAACATTTTTAAAGCTTCAATTTCAGTTTTAAACCAACAACACTGTAAGAATAAGCTACCAACAGTTACGAAACAAACCCTAACACGAAGAACAATCGATTTGATCTATTTACTGGATGAAAACTTGTAAATATACCTTCAATGAATTAGCAAAACAATTTGGAATAAGAATGATCTTGAAAATCACCAAATTTTCACACAGAAAAAACAGATCGATCAAACTCGCTGAATAAAAAACAAGTTCGCTATGGTCAAGTTCACACAAGTCAAACAAGGGTAATCAGACAAGTTCGCTACATTGTAACATTTAAACCCTGTGGACAAGTTTGCCAACCAAGCGAACTTAATAAGTTCGCCACCACTGGCGAATTTAAGTAAATACCATCATCACAAGTTCGCTAGTTCATAGTTCATGATGAAAAATTTTGAACTTTTCCAAATTTTATTGAGATTTTCAATTCGATCAACTTCTATTCTGTATTCTGTAAAAATAAAATGAAAATCCTGTAAGTTATGAGTTCATGGAAATTGGAAATAAAATCTTTTTGGAGTTTTTATGTTTAATAAACTTAACAAAAATTAAAAGTATTTTTGATTTTTTAAAATTTATGTTAAAACACACTTAAAATATTTTTGGATTTTTATGAATTGAAAGAAAGCAGTAAAAACAATAAAAGAAAATCTTTTTGGTTTTAATCGGTACATACTGAATCACATGTTTTTGGTCGAATATTGCGAGTAAGAAGACCATATCAGTATATATGATTAAACACACACACATATTAGATAAAAATTCCCTAGCAGATCTAAGGGTGACCTATGGTATTCAGTGTACAGATCAATCTTGACACAACATTATGTAACTTGAACACACCACAAACTATCAAATTTTTTTGAAAAACATGAAATGATACTCGATAAACTTCAAAGTAAACAGTATCAGATCATGACATGCTACCTTATTCATACCGAATTTGCAATATACTACATGTCAATTCAAGTTGTCAGCATTATAAGATTTGAAACTAAAAGCGTCTTTATCCCACGTTCTTGTGAGTTAGTACCATTTATATGAAAATAACGTGTACCCCACAAGTATGCTAACAGAAAGTAAATTACACTATCTTTAAGACATATAAGACTTTGTGCAAAAGAATATGTATATCAATCTCCAGGATGAAATAATTTCAATTAGCACAGGAAAAGAAGCAGATCCCGAAGGATATAAATATTCAGGATCAAGTGATTCATATAGATTGGTTTAGCTTTGATGATTCTCAATGATATCATGTAACAGATGAAAGATTGAATAAAGAATAGATTGATTCAATAATTCAAGGTAATGTGGTCCAACTGTTATCTATATCTCTTCAATGAATCAGGATAATCAAGTGATTTTGATTCAAGGGCTAGTATAAGATTGACAGATGTTATCAAGACATTTCTTAGTTCAACAACACATTGCATGTTTTTCGAGGCATGGGCAGTGAAGTGAACTGAAAAATTATGCTAATGTGATAATCCGATACTGTTCTCATGAAATTCTTAAAGCCTCATATTCTATATCTGATAATGATCTTTTAACACACACACCCGACATAAAATGGGTTCAAATCACAGTTGTGACATAGAACATTATGTTTTCACACTACTAATGGTCTAAAAACGCTTCTAGCCTACTGGCAATTCAAATTACATGCAAATATTAAAATTAAAATTACAAACATGTAATGGTAAGTCATGAAACTATCATTTCCTGTTTGTGCAAACTAAGAAGTTTAGATCAAATCATATACGCGCAAACTTCAATTATAAATACAGAAACCAGGTAGTCATACTATGGTCATGTGTATATGATCACCTACTGATGTACTATCATTTCTTCTTTAGCTTCAAGCAGTGCCTATTTTATCTTTTTTAATTTGTTTGGTTTTTCAGAAAGCAAGTAAACTATCTAAACTAAAGCATGAAATTAATTTAAAAAAATTCCATTAAAACCCTTTTGAAAAACATTTTTCACCCAGGATTAAACATTCCAATTATTTGAGTAAGAAATTCAAACTGTGACCGATCGAATGCTTTGGTAAACAAATCAGCAAAGTTATTGTCCGTGGGAACTTTCACCAACTCAATTAATTTCTTCTCTACACAATTTCGGATGAAATGATGACGTATTTCAATATGCTTTGTTTTCGAGTGCTTCACATAATTATTTGTGATGGACAACGTGGCAGTGTTATCAATTAACATTGGTGTCTCTGTGAAGTTCAGACCATAATCCCTCAACTGTTGCTGAATCCACAGGATTTGGGAACAACAACTGGCTGCTGCGATGCATTCGGCTTCGCATGTTGAAATTGCAACCGACGTTTGCTTTTTGCATTGCCAGGACACGAGTCTGTTTCCCAAGAATTGACAACCACCAGACGTCGACTTTCTATCTAAACCGCAACCTTCATAATCTGAATCTGTAAAAGCTTTAAAATCAAAATCAGAATTAATAGGATACCACAAACCTAATCTTGGTTTACCCTTCAAGTATCGAAAAATCCTCTTTACAGCAGTCAGATGAGATTCCTTTGGTTTAGACTGAAACCTCGAACACAAGCATACCGCGAACATAATGTTAGGTCAGGACATAGTTAGATATATTAAAGACCCGATCATTCCTCTGTATAACCTACGATCCACTTCCTTCCCTTTCGAGTCAGAATCTAGTTTGTGATTTACAGGAATTGGAGTACTGAACGCTGAAGTATCTGACATCTTAAACTTCTTCAAAATATCCGACACATACTTCGTTTGATGAATATAGAAACCGTCTTCTTTCTGATCAACTTGAAGACCCAAAAAGAATGACAATTCTCCCATGCTGCTCATCTCAAATTTCAGCTTCAGAACTATCTCAAAGTCTTTACACGTATCCATATTTATCGACCCAAAAATTATGTCATCCACATAAACTTGAACTAGTAAGATATCTCCCCCTGCTTTTCTGATGAAAAGAGTGGAGTCAATTTGGCCACGTTCAAATCCATTCTCGAGTAAGTGCACTGACAAAGTTTCATACCAGGCGCGAGGAGCCTGATGAAGACCATATAACGCCTTATCAAGTTTAAACACTTTGTCTGGAAACTTGGGATCTTCAAAACTAGGCGGTTATTTTACATAAACCTCTTCCTTCACCTTTCCATACAGAAAAGCACTTTTCACATCTAGCTAGAATACCTTGAATCCCTTAAACGATGCGTATGCAAGAAATAATCGGATCGCCTCTATCCTCGCAACGGGAGCATAAACTTCAGTGTAATCAACACCTTATTGTTGGTTAAATCCTTAAACAACAATCCTTGCCTTATTGCCTACCACCACACCTCTATCATCACGTTTGCACTTAAACACCCATCTTGTGCCAGTTGATCTTGAACCTTTGGGCAAGTCAACTAAATCTCAAACATGTAATTTGTCAAATTGAGCTAGCTCCTCTTGCATAGCCTCGATCCAACAGTCTTCATCAAGCGCTTCAGCCACATTCTTTGGGTCTGTTTGAGAAATAAAACACGCATTCAAACATGTCTCCATAATACCTGTGTCTACAATCTGTGCATATAAACATGAATTTTCAGCAAGTGAACGATGTCTCATTTGAACACCTGCATTCAGAACACCAATAATGTTATCAGTCGGATGGTGTTTATGCACACGAATTTAAGGAATATCAGAAGTTTGAATCACAGCATCAAGATTAGAAGGCATCTCCCCCTCAGACTGTGCCGGTGTAGATGAATCATCAACTATGTTCTGGAAATCATTAGAAGATTCCTGAAACACAGTTTCATCATCCTCACTATCACTGTCTTGTGTTGTACCAGAGGTCGAAGCTACATTCTGATCAACAGAAGGAGTAACCACAATTGGAATAACCGATCGTGGCTCGACAATTGAATCATTGTTACAACATGACTTATATAAAATTTATGCTTCAACAGGAGACACTACTGGAGGAACATTAAAGGATCTGAACAAAGCATCATAATCAAAAGCCCATGATAGTCCTTTAGCATCCTGAGGAACTGTGCGATTATCACAATCAATGTGAAACCACTCCTCAATTTGTCTGCTCTCTTTATTGAACACCCGTTTGTTGCGATAATTTGCAACATATCCTAAGAAAATTCCTTCAATTTCCTTTCCATTGAAATTCATTGGAAAATCTCTTGTCTTCAATAAAGTGCATGGATTTCCAAAGGGTAACAGATAATCCAGATTCGGCTTTCAATTGTTCAGCAATTCATAACACGTTTTGATGTGTTTCTTCACGGTCAAAACACGATTAAGGACATGACACACCATGTTCACCGCCTCTGCCCAAAATGTCAATGGAAACTTTGAGTCGGATAACATTGTACGAGCCGTCTCAATCAGCGTTCGATTCTTTCGTTCGACCACACCATTCTGTTGAGGAACATAAGGAGCTCTGATTTCATGATGGATGCCTTTTTGTAAACAAAATAAACCCATATTTCCATTCTTGAATTCTGTCCCATTGTTACTACGAATCCTCCTAACATTTTGCTTAAACAAACTCTCAAGTCCCATGATTAGGAACTTAAGAATATCGGCAGTCTCATCCTTTGAAATAAGAAACTTCACCCAAGAAAATCTGGAATAATCATCAGTCACTACTAATGCGTGTTTTATATGTAGATAAAAATATAAATATATATATCCTTGGCAACGACACCAAAAACTTGATGGCGTAGTTTAAGTAATAAATATATTCTATTTGGAGCTACACAAAGTTAGGTTTTAAATTTATAAATTAAAATGATAATTACTTCAACTAAATACACACACAATAGGCAAGTGAACCTATCGCAGCGTAGTAAAGTATGGGTAAGAACCAAGTATCGAACCATGGACACGGATCTCGTACTCAACCCTTGCTATTGTCTGACTAGGATAATAAGTTGGAAAATAGGTTTTGTTTTACAAGGAAAATAAACATATAAGAAATGTAATTAGAAAGGTTATCTCGTTTAAGACGTTACTCTAGTTGTTATCCCTTGTTAATTAATGTTATATTTAATGTAAGGTTGGCCATAGTTACTAGTACTAACCCTTTCGATAGGGGAGTTAGTATTTTGTAACGAAACAGTGGATACGGTCGGCCAGCTGTTGCTAAATGAATATAACGGACCCTAAACGCGGTCTCAAGCCCGTAGGTATCTCACAATTCATTATTCAGACTAAGATTATCCAGTGACTTTATTGAAGACAAGAGATTTTCCTTTGGAACTTCCTTTGGAAAGTCGGAATACGCAACTCCCTCTAGAGCTACTTTATGAATGCTCGGACCTAACAAATTATGTTCTTAAAGAGTTGTCTTTACTTATAATATTATTTTGAATAAATAAGACTTTCATTCTCAAGATCAAACCCCATGGCTCCCGCTAGAAGTCCTCTGCAAGCCGACACGAGAGAAGTAAAGAAATACCGACACAAACCGCCCGGTCTGGTTAGGGCTCAAACGGCATGCTGAATACCCAAACCTCCAATCAACCCATAATATTAAATCTATACTAACTGGCCATGCTAGCACCAAGATTTGTATATAGACCGTACAAACATCGAATAAGCTTCCAAAACAAGAAGTCTTGCTTAAGTAACTCACAAGATTTAAGATTATTAGATTGGTTTAAAGGTCACTTATTCTTGTCTTTTTAAGATAACTCATAGTAAAGACTTTAAAAACATAACATACTAAAAATACTTCATTAATTAATTAAAGTTCAACCAACTTGAGCAACACAAGAGAACTAGCCATGAATGACCATACAAGTGACTACACTAACCCTTAGATAATGTGTGGAAGTGTTCCAACACCAAGGGAGAGCGGGTATAGAATGCCTCTTGTCTTACTCAAACGAGAAGAATTGCTTCATATTACAAGACTTTAAAAAGGAAATAAACAAAAAAAACTAAACGGACCAAAACCGAGGGAGTTTCGGCTCTTAGCAGAGTAACTAAGGCCTTCACACCTCTTGGTAATGGACACCTAAAACACTAGAATGAGCTTGCTATTTATAGGCTAAGATTTTGGCAATGCACGGCCGTGCACTGGTGTGACGTTTTGGATTTTTCGTTCTCGCACTTGTATTATAATTATCGTGTAATCATTCTCTATTTTAATAAAATGTAAGAGTTTTATTTGGTTTTATACAAATGGGTACTTTCATTTTACGGATTTAAATTAACTAAAATTTTATAAGTTTTAAACTTATATGCAATATAAAAATCTAAATTTAAAAGTTCCATATTTAACAAAATAACCTATTTAAAATAAGATGACTAACTTTTATAAAAATTATTTATAACAATAATAATAATATAAGTTTATAAAATATATTTAAAAATTTAAAAGAAATTAAATTAATTATTTTTATAAAAGATAAGGGGTTGTTTTGAAACTTTCCAAACTAAAAGGTTTTAAGCTAAAATCAGTTGAGGGACTGTTTCTGTACAAATAAAACTACAAGGACTCATCCGTAATTATCTCAGGGGCCGAATTAAATCAAAACCAAACTACAAGGACCAAAACTGCCAAACCCCAATTCGCATTTCCGGTCGTCCCCTACATTGTCCGGCGGTCCGAGATAGTTTTCGGCGAACACCCCGACAGGGCTGTCCCTTGCACCTCGACAGCCGCTACAGGCATCCCTGCCTTCGTCTCTCCCACGCGAACAAGACCCCCCGACCAATTGGTCTCCCCAACATGAGGATCGTCTGATCCTGTTGGTGGCCGAGAAACCAACGTTCGTATTCGCGCCCGACAGACCACCTCCACGCGTGTTGAATGTCTGGTTAGTTTCGTCTCGTCCAGACTAGTGTCGGAACGTGCCCAATTGCACGTTTTAACAAAGAAATCAAGCTCGGCTATAAATAGCCATAGTCGGACCTGCTCGAGCTCGCGACCCCTCCTTCACCCAATCTCACTCCAAATTGAAGGCACCATTACAATCGCCATCCCTGTGTGAAGCTGTGACTAGATTATAAGGCTCAATTCAACTCGAATTCTGGAATTCAAGTTCTTGGTATATTCAAACTAAAAGCCTTGCCGACCAGACCCTTCACGACCACGTAAGAATCCTCAACTTCGTTTCTTTACCTTCTGATATCATAAGACAAACTGAACCAATCGAAGTCACGACTCCAAACCATCGATTACCGGACAAACTAATGTTACTGTTTTATTTGCTAAAGTCTGGGCCATCGAAACTACTTAGTTTCGATTGAGTAAATGGTCAATCGAAACTAATAGTTTCGATAGATGGTAGTTTCGACAACCTGGGTATCACTTATAAATGATCAATCGAAACTAATAGTTTCGATAGATGGTAGTTTCGACAGCCTGGGTATCACTTATAAGTTATCGATCGAAACTAGTAGTATCGATAAATAGTAGTTTCAACAGTTCTGTGTATCACTTGTAAATGGTCAATCGAAACTAGTAGTTTCGACTGAACACAGTTTCGATACCTGTCACAACTATAAAACAGTTTCGATCAAATCAGTAATTTCAAGTAAATCTGGACCAACTGTTATGCAAATAACACTGAGAAATGCTATTATAAACCTATACACAATTAAATACTAATACGCACATGTAAACATATAATATTACCCATTTATCTACATAGGGTATCAACGTGCTTAGGCTTCCACATACTTATCACCTACACGCGTGGAAAAATACTCGCTTGCAAGGTGAGTTACATAGCCCCTATTTTACATTTTTATACGTTTTGGGGTGAAACATTATACATGCTACTCACATTGTTTATACGTGTTATACATGAGACTATATGCTTATTCTTTGGATGTACATACATTTAAACACAAGACAACCAACTGTAATATTGATAGATCTATTGTGCCTGACCAGCCCACCCGGTTAGGGTGTTTATTACTGCATACTCGGATATAACCGCGTGTTATATTCAAACATATCGGATATAGTGGGTAACTATATTCAAGCATACCGGACTTAGCTGTTGTGCTCTGTTCAAGCGCGTCAAACTCGGTTTGAATTGTGATTAAATAAATGATACATCATATATACTATGTTTAACAAGATAAACAATGAGTTGCAAAACGATTTACGACTACTATTTACCGGAATTACTAAACCTATGTACTCACCAACTTTTTAGTTGACACTTGATTTAAATAATGTTTCAGGTTTGGATATGTGACTACTTGCCGAAGATTTCTCCACTTAAGGACTATGGACCTAGTTAAAAAAATTCAATGTTTTGAACTAGACTAGGTTATTTGGAATGTATTGTATTTGGATCTTGTTGTCTTTAAATTAAATTAATGAATTATGCAACCTTTTAGCTATCATGTGCTTTTGAACAATCATTCTATTGTCCGCCTCGATGATTCCGCCATCGGTCGGCGTGTGACAACTGGATTGCACGGGCGTGCAAAGTACCCATTTCTTTCACGTACGGAATCTGGCAGTACAGGGACCCAAATTAGGGTTTGCAAGGAAATGCACGATCATGCAATGCCCTAGTTTGGTCCCTGTTGACTTTTGGACTTCCAGCTTTGACCTTCTGAGTCCGTTTCGTTCAATTGGCTCCCAAATGCTTATTTTACCTTGATTTTGAGTGTTTTCTTCATGTTCTTGTAAATCCGGGTCAATTATCCTATCGGAACACAAATGAGTGGATTAGGCATCAATTATTATCATATTATCTCTAATTGTGATGATTTCGGGGATAATTATACGTGCAAAACATGTATAATATACGCCATATCATAATACCCCACACTTAAACTTTGCTTGTCCTCAAGCAAACTCATGCATAATTACACCCGTAGAAGTAAGATATTGATTAAATGTTAATCCAAAGCTTTTGTCCCAAATGGCTTAATGGCCCTCTTAAAAACCATTATTTGGCGGTTATACCTTTCGAGTGTTTCTCCACAATAGGGTAGAAAGCTCAACATACTTGATGGAATTATGATTATGCAAAAAATTACAGTCTCACAAATGTTCACTCAACACTTGGGTTAAATATTTGGATATAGTATGTTAAGGAGAACACTCAATGCTATAATTAATGCTTGCATAATCATAGGCTTGTATAGAAATCAAATCTCCATCAATTGACATAAAATATGTGCATAAATCAAGAGGGCTTTGTAAAGGGGTTGTAATGTTTGGCTTAGGGTTAGGGCAGGAAGTATTTGGTAATAGTGGCTAAATGTTGAAAATTCGACTTGGCTTAATGATTAAAAAGGTAATTGATTCCTTTATTCAACTTAGATTAGACATTGTGACTAATCTAAGGACTCTTTTAAGGTCAGATAGTCAAGACCAAATCCCTTCTTCAAGAACGTCAACTTCTTCCTTTTTTTTTTTTGAAATATTCATTGCTATCAATCTTTTAAGGTCAGATCGTCAAGAACAAATCCCTTCTTCAAGAACGTCAACTTCTTCCTTTTTTTTTTAAAATATTCATTGCCATCAATTCTTAATGAATCGTTCGGCTGTTTCTTCCTAATACATTCACTTTGATCAGCTTTTCATACGCCAATTTTTTGAGTAAGTTTGATTCTCTTTTGATGAGATTTCTTCACTATCTTGGGTGATTTATTAATTTCTTTTTGGTTGCCCGTTTTTCTTTTCAGTAATTCTTCTTTTCATAATGAGTTTCTTTCTCTGAACATAAGATGGATCCATTTTCTTTCGGCGGATGATCATTTTTTAAATCATAGCCAAGTCGATTTTCAACTAAAAGGGTTAAAAGATAAAAGGCTAATTTGTCGGTTATATAGGTTTTGAGATGTAGGTTTAGAAATGAAAAGGTTTAGGCTCAAAGGGGCTAACTAGGGGGGTAGTATTTAAGGTAGGTAAGAGAAGGAAAGAAGGCTAAAGAAACGGGGTTAATCCTAATACCTCAATCATTTTTATGCATTCTTTTAGTCCATGATCTTGAAATGTATATTTTACACAAGTTCTAATATGCAAAGCAATAGTTAGCAATCACTCTATCAAACGAAATGAGCATGTGATGATTAATGGCATCAAAAACTTGATGTGTGATAATACTTGGATAGGTTCAAATCTCTCACATGGAAATGGAAGGTAAAGGGTAATAAAGTAAAAATGTGCATAAACTTATTTCTTTCTTTCTGTTGTGCTTCCTAATCTTCCCTATTTGTTTCCTTGATTCACTTCAACGGTATTTCAAATTACTGTTTTTTAAGCCCATTTGTGCCAACTGATTTTTAAGAATTTTGCTTTAAGATAATTTTAGAAAATGTTTTTATTACTTCTATATAACTTTTAATTCAATAGATTGGGTAGTTATTAGTCATGCACTCGTAATACTTAGGACAAAATTTGGCAGCCAAAATATTAACGGGGTTCCACCCCACACTTAGTTTCTAACAATATGAATGTATGCAATATGATATGTTTCATGAATAAAAAGAGTGTAGTGAAACTGATACTCCCCTGATGAGATGCCAATATCATGTGTCTGAACGACTCTCATCAACGCCTAGATCGTATTTCCGAGCATGAACCAAAATCTGTATCACTTGTAATGCTATGCGATGCTCAACACATAAAGTAAGTACTAAAGGGAAAAATTAAACTAATACTCTCCTAACAAACCGGCCGAATAAGGTTGGTGGCAGTGCCACCATGTCAACGGTTACTCCTGTAACCGGTAAAAATGGTATCGTGTCTAGTCAAACAAACCAACGTCAAAAGTCAAGAACCATAAACTATGTCAGAAAATAACCACATGTACCAAAGATGAAGGGTGAACAGAGCTGTTACTGAAAAGGAGGACGCTGCCACTGCTGGTGTGGGGCAGGAGGCTGTTGCTGATATTGTTGATGGGCATATGTGTGATCGTAGAAGTCGTGTCGCATGCCATCTATCGCCTGACCCAGCTGACCCATACGGATCATTAAATCTAACATCGTGGGGTCAGCAGTAGTGTGGTACATACATGGGCCTTGATGCCCTAGTTGTCCTATAGGTACTCCCTCGTCCTCTAATTCTTTAACAACACAAGTCCAAATATTTCCCCGATGGCCTACTAATCGGTACACCCCATTGAACTTCTTCACCATATGCATGTTGATCAATACTTGGGTGTCAACAGGTAGAATGGGTGTGTCCATCTCTGTAAGTATACCGTGGTGCACAGGAGACAAGACTCCTAGGAAGCAAGGTGAGTAATGTATGGTCCACCAAATATGTGGTTGTTGGAACAGTAGCCAGTAGCTCTAGTAAAGAACTTGGCCAAGCTGTAAGCCAAGTTACAAGGAATCCCTTCAATCAAGAAGTGTAAGTGAAGGAGATCTCTAACGCTCACAACCCTCGTGCTATCCTTTCTTCCCCCGATGGAAAGGACAATGCATCGGTGCAGGTAACGGTGGAGGGGATGTCTGATATTAGTGCTATTTTGACTGTGCGGGTCAAAAGGTCCGGATCTGATCCTATGCCAAAATGCAGATGCTTAACCCTAAGTGAACTCCCCTTTACTGTTAGTAAATATAATCCCATTTTTACCCCAAACTGTGCCGGTGACATTTCATACCAATGCCTAGCCATCTTGAAGTGTACACAATCGTGCATTTCCATACTCACTATGTAAGGCCCCAAACCCGGGAGGCCTCACTTGTTGGATTTACTCATTCACAAACAGTTCTTAAACTTTGAATATCAAAATAACGCAACGGAATCATTCATTCAACATAATTGAAACTTATTCAAACATGTGGAAGCGTAACATTGTCTTAAACATAAAACATAACATAAATGAAACATAACGGGATGCCAGTCTTCATATCATCCGGGTAACTCATCAAGCCGCCCAGTATCATCGTCCATCATCATAACCTGCCCTTAACCTGAATGTGCATACTAAAAGTCAGCTACGCTGGTGAGTTCTAGCTTTACATAAAACCTTAATATAAACATTTTGCCAAAAACATAGCATACATTTGTTTAACAAAAGCTTACGTAAAACATGCAATAACTTAACATCATCATAACATCATAACATAGCATCATAACATAAGTCAACATTAACCGAATCTGCGCCTTCTCGTAACCATCAATTCCATACATTGCATACCAGCGGATGAACTTAAGGCTCGTTACCTCTAAGTCATCCGTCACCAGGTCTCCTAAGGCTCGTTACCTCTAGGTGGACCAAACATATGTCTCCTAAGGCTCGTTACCTCTAGGAAGACAGAACATAACATAGGAACTATTTCCCCGCAAGGAATAGTACCTTCCATCGGGATCCCGGTAATCCCATGGGTGACCGTCGTCACCCCATCATCAACCAGTTGTACAACCATTAGCCAGCCACAAAGGCCCCCCGTAAAGGTGAGGCCAATACATACATACATACATACCTTAGCTCTCGTAGGAACTCGTGGCAGATTCGTTCATTCGTGACTTTCATAAAACCTTTACCTCATTTTAGTTAAAGCATTCGTACGTTTTATTAAACAAAACATCATCTCTTTTGTAAACCTTTCGTAAACTTCATTTAGCAAAACATTTCATAAACATCATCTCGTAAACATCATTTCGTAAACATCGTTTCGTAAACATCATTTCGTAAACCTCACTTTAAAAACATCATTCCGTGTATGCACACCAGCCCAAAAACATTTAATTAAAACATTTAAAGAAGGGCTTCTAGAACTCACCTGATAAGCTAAACTGTGTTGTCCTAAACAAAGGTCTAACAACGTCACTTCCGATGTGAATTGATTAGTTAAATACACATAAGACCAATCCCGACTCTAACGGTTCAACCATTCTGAATTAGGCGACTATACTGACTTTACTAACCAGCCTAATGCCTGCAAACTTAGCAAGTGCGCAGGGCCTTGTTCTTGCGTACTTAATAAGTATGCAGACTTCGTTTCATGCGTACTTGATAATTATGCAGGTTTTGCTTCATGCGTACTTGATAAATACGTAGGACCTTCTTCTTGCGTACTTGATAAGTACTCAGGATCTGCTTCTTGCGTACTTGAAAAGTATGATGGACCTGCTTCCATGCAAGAAACCTAACTTTCGCATGCGGATCTGATCATGTCAAGATCCCGAACTTGTTTACATTCAAAACGTTTGCTTTTCGTTTAAGAACTCAAATCTCTGTTTTTCTTCAAGTTTCGTAAAAATGTTACCTTTTCTTCCAAAACCTGAAAAACCCCAAAACGAACGAAAACTCAGATCTAGGCTAGATCATTACCTGTATCGAGCTTCTGATCCGGAGGTTCTTCTCACGAGCTATGGAGCAACAGTTGGCTGGAATCTCGGGTCGATCCGCCAACTTTCTCTCTCTACAGTTTCTCTCTCTAGATGTTGCAAATGAGAGAAAGGGTGGTGACTTAGGCTATTTATAAGGAGAGACTTCCCTTGAACCCATACGGGCGCAAGCCCATAGCCGGCCCATTCCACGCTTGTTTATTTCGTTCGTCTCACGTTTAACCCGTTTTCATTTATTGTCGTTTATTATTTTCAGGATGTTACAAGTCTACCCCCTTTACAATAGGTTTCGTCCCCGAAACCTATCATGAGTCAAATAGTTTAGGTACGACTTCCTCATTTCCGTCTCCGTTTCCCAAGTATATTCCGATCCCTTTCGGTGCTTCCATTGGACTTTAACTAATTGAATAATCTTATTAAACAAACGCTTCTCCTTTCTGTCTAAGATATCCACGAGTTCTTCGATGTAGTTAAGGTTGTTGTCGAACTCGATGTCAGTAAGTGGTACGTGAGCCGATTCATCCGCCAAACACTTTCACAAGTGTGATACATGGAAGGTGGGATGAATCCCACTTAACTCATCAGGCAACTCTAACCGATAAGCGACTTCACCAACCCGTGCCATTATCCTGAGTGGTCCGACAAACCTCGGACTTAACTTTCCTCTCTTCCTGAATCGTATGATTCCCTTCCAGGGTGACACTTTCAACATTACTCTGTCCCCAACATCAAACTCAATAGGCCTTCGTCGTTTATCCGCATAGGATTTCTGACGAACTTGTGCGGCCTTCATTCATGCTTTGATTTGATCAAACCTTTCCGACGTTTCTCTTACGACTTAAGGACTTCCTAATTCCTTCTGTCCAATCTCACCCGAACAAACCTGGGTCCTGCATCTTCTCCCATACAACATTTTGTAAGGCGGCATACCTATCGTCGTGTGATAACTATTGTTATAAGAGAATTTGGCTAACGGCAGATGACTGTCCCAACTGCCGCCAAAATCGATAATACAAGCACGAAGCATATCCTCCAATGTCTAAATGGTCCTTTCGGACTGAGCATCCGTTTATGGGTGGTATGCCGTGCTAACATTGAGTCTCGTGCCCATCGCTTCGTGAAATCTTTTCCATAACCTCGATGTGAATCGTGTGTCCCGGTCAGATACGATCGTCAAAGGCCACCAGTATTCCTTCCTCAGATCTTGGTACATTTTGTTTGTACTCGGATGGATAGAGTACCGAGACTTATGAGCCTCATCCAGGATTTTCGTTCTAAGCTCCCCACCTATAGGTATCCATACCCGTCCAAAACGTGTCATAACACCAAGGGTGTTATATTCCAACTTGTCCTGTTGGCCAACCATTCTTTCCTTCTATATGTTTTCTTCCTTAAGTGCTTCATCTTGAGCTCTTTCAAATTCCCTCATCACATCTGATGTTACCACCAACTGGCAAGCTTTCAGTCTAATAGGAGTAGGCACATCCTTTCGGCTTAGAGCGGCAGCCACCACGTTTGCCTTTCTAGGATGGTACATGATTTCACAGTCATAGTCTTTCAATAGTTCCAACCATCGTCTCTGCCTCATATTAAGTTCCCTTTGTTCGAAGAAGTACTTCAAACTTTTGTGGTCGGAGAAAATAGTAAACTTCGCCCCGTAAAGGTAGTGCCTTCAGATTTTCAATGCAAATACGACAGCAACAAGTTCCAAATCGTGAGTCGGATAATTGGCTTCGTGAATCTTCAACTGCCATGATGCATACTCAATCACTTTCCTGCATTGCAACAACACGCATCCGAATCCCTAACCTGAAGCGTCAGAGTATACAACCAAGTCTTCATTGCCCTCGGGAAGGGCCAAGACTGGGGCTTTGGTTAGCTTCTCCTTCAATTCCTTAAATGCCTCATCCTGGGTCAAACCCCATTCGTACTTTACCTCCTTCTGAGTCAACTATGTCAACGGCGAAGCTATTTTCGAGAAATCCTTGATGAATCTCCGATAGTAGCCTGCCAATCCCAAGAAACTGCGGATTTCATTTGGCGTCTTAGAAATATTTCATTCCCTTACCGTCATTATCTTTGTTGGGTCAACCATAATGCCGTTCGGGTTAATGACGTGACCTAGGAATTTGACTTCCCTAAGCCAGAACGCGCATTTGGAGAACTTAGCATACAACTTTTCCTTCTTCAGAGCCTCCAACACCTCCTTTAAGTGACATGTGTGATCACCCTCATTCTTGGAGTATATCATCGATGAACATGATTACCGATTGGTCCAGCATCGGTCGACACACCCTATTCATTAAATCCATGAACGCTGCGGGGGTGTTCATCAATCCGAAAGACATTACGCGGAACTCGAAATGTCCATAACGCGTGCAAAATGCTTTTTTCGGTATGTCTTCTTCCCTCACCTTCAACTGATGGTACCCAGATCGAAGGTCGATTTTTGATAACCAACTTGCGCCTTGTAATTGATCGAACAGGTCGTCGATCCTTGGTAAAGGGTACTTGTTCTTCACCGTACGTTTGTTCAACTTGCGATAATCAATACACATTCTCATCGAACCGTCTTTCTTACAAACAACACCGGAGCACCCCATGGCGAGATGCTCGGTTGGATAAATCCTTTCTCAAGTAACTCATCTAGTTGTGCCATTAGCTCTTTCATCTCCACTAGTGCTAGTCGATATGGAGCCTTAGCCACGGGCTGGGCATTTGGTACTAAGTCAATTCGGAACTCAATTTCTCTCTAGGGTGGTATCCCAAGCAAATCCTCTGGAAACACCTCCGAGTACTCGCGTACCACGGGTACATCGTCTAGTTCCTTCACTGCTTTACACTTATCAATCACGTACACTAGATAAGCCTCGCATCCGCGCCTCAAATAATCTCCTGCCTTGATCATTGAGATGACGTTAGGCATCAGGGCGTCACGATCTCCAAAAACCTCGACTTCGCTACCATCCGGAGCCTTGAGTCGGATTATCTTTCGTTTGCATATAATTTGCGCTTCATTGGTAGTTAGCCAATCCATACCTAACACGACATCGAACCCACCCAAAACCATAACAAACAACCTGATGGGGAATCTATGGCCTTCTATTTTTATCGTATCGTGGAATTGTCAACTACATCGGTTACCCTCGAAGTTCTACCCTCAGCGGTTTCTATGCTAAATGCCCTTTCTAGCTTACTCACAGTGTACTTTACTCTTTTACAAAAATTCGCAAATATAAAACTCTTACTGACACCCGAATCAAATAACACAGATACAAAAGTGTTGTCAAGGATAAACGTACCTGACGCCACATCGGGGTCCACCCTAGCCTGTTCTTGTGTCAGTGCGTACGCACGAGTCTTTGCTCGGGGCCTCTCTTCTTTCTTCTTAGGGCCTTTCCCTTTTCCCGCTTCACCCATTCTTGGTTTGGTGCATTCCCGGATCATGTGGCCGCTTTCACCACAGTTGAAGCATTAATGCCTTACATGCATTCACGGGAGTAGTGCCCAGTCTTGCCACATTTGTAGCACAGATTTGTCCCTAGTCGACATTCACCCGCATGTCTTACCCCACATTTTCCATAGACTGTTGTCTCGCCTACCTTGGCCTGTTTGTCCCGAGCCCCAAACAACTTCCCAGCCGATCGCTTAGAGGCAAACTCAGCTTCTTCTTAGGCTCTTCAATGGCAACGACATTCAGTGCTAGATCATCAAATACCACGCCGCTCAGTTTTACTGCCGAATCATGGGTAGTAGGGGCGCTTGCCTTAACATAGGTGCGGACCTGGTACGGCAGCCCTTGAATGTAGCAGGCAATCTTTCTTTCCTCACCCGTGACAAGATGTGGCACCAGATGAGCCAGTTCATTAAACCGTGTTATGTACTGCCGGTGCGTCATGCTCCCGGCCTTAATCCCTAGAAATTCCCTTTCTACCTTTTCGATCTCATTCCTTTGACAGAAATTCTTGATCACCAAAGTTTTCAAATTAGTCCACATCATCGCATCCATAGCCTCGTCCCCATTGGCTTGACGTACACCTTCCCACCAAAGGGGTGCTTCCTTTCGCAAGGAGTTAGTAGCAAATTTCACAACTTGATTCACTCGACACTCGCTCAGATGAATGGCAGCTTCCATACGGATTACCTAATCAAAAGTAGCCACCGCGTCCTTCTTCCCAGTCATGACTGGCGGGTCACATGCCTTAAAGGACTTATAGCCGCAACCACGGGTAAGCGGTGCGTTAACTGCCTTAGTGTTAGAGGTACCAACCACCGTGTTAGACCCATCCGTCTCACTAGCCTTCTTTAACGCTTCTGCCAACATTCCTAGCAGAGAAGCCTTCATCAACTCAGTAAACTAACGTGCCAGAGCCGCTTCACTTCCGGTTCAAAAGTGAATTGTTGTTCTTCGACATGAGTCGGCTCAGTCTCATGCATACTAACTTCTGGCACAGTGTGAACACTTCCTTCTTCACTGTACTCCTGGCGCGCAGGGGTCCTGCCGCGCAAACCGTTACAACCACCGGTATGGCCCCCACCACGCCTTCCGTTTCCTCTCCTTGCCATTTCGTTCTATAAGACAAGGAATCCAATGTCATCACGCTAGTTAACAAATAGAATTCAACAAGCACTGTAAGATGTTAATATACACTGGCCATCTGCAATTAACCATTACACTACCTTTCGATTTCTATTTGACCACCTTTGTGATTCCATCAGAACGCAAGTCCTTACCAAACCATTTCTCAGGCATACTATATATGTAAATATATACTACCTTCATACCTGATGCTGTGGCTCGAGTTACCCGTACTGGCATCCGCTTTCGGTCCCATTCACAGTTTAAATTCAGACACTGGGAGTGTCTAAATCTCTCAAACTATTGCTCTGATCCCAACTTGTAAAGCCCCAAACCCGGGAGGCCTCACTTGTTGGATTTACTCATTCATAAACAGTTCTTAAACTTTGAATATCAAAATAACGCAGCGGAATCATTCATTCAACATAATTAAAACCTATTCAAACATGCGGAAGCGTAACATTGTCTTAAACATAAACCATAACATCAATGAAACATAACGGGATGCCAGTCTTCATATCATCCGGGTAACTCATCAAGCCGCCCAGCATCACCATCCATCATCATAACTTGCCCTTAACCTGAATGTGCATACTAAAAGTCAGCTACGCTGGTGAGTTCTAGCTTTACATAAAACCTTAACATAAACATTTTGCCAAAAACATAACATACATTTGTTTAACAAAAGCGTACGTAAAACATGCAATAACTTAACATCATCATAACATCGTAACATAGCATCATAACATAAGTCAACATGAACCGAATCTGCGCCTTCTCGACCGTCAATTCCATAGATTGCATACCAGAGGATGAACTTAAGGATCGTTACCTCTAAGTCATCCGTCACCAGGTCTCCTAAGGCTCGTTACCTCTAGGTGGACCAAACATATGTCTCCTAAGGCTCGTTACCTCTAGGAACACAGAACATAACATAGGCACTATTTCCCCGCAAGGAATAGTACCTTCCATCGGGATCCTGATAATCCCATGGGTGACCTCCGTCACCCCATCATCAACCAATTGTACAACCGTTAGCCAGCCACAAAGGCCCCCCGTAAGGGTGAGGCCAATACATATATACATACCTTAGCACCTGTAGGAACTCGTGGCAGATTCGTTCATTCGTGGCTTTCATAAAACCCTTACCTCATTTTAGTTAAAGCATTCATACGTTTTATTAAACAAAACATCATCTCTTTGGTAAACCTTTCGTAAACTTCATTTGACAAAACATTTCACAAACATCATCTCGTAAACATCATTTCGTAAACATCGTATCGTAAACGTCGTTTCGTAAACATCATTTCGTAAACCTCATTTTAAAAACAACATTCCGTATGTATGCACACCAGCCTAAAAACAATTAATTAAAACATTTAAAGAAAGGCTTCTAAAACTCATCTGATAAGCTAAACTGGGTTGTCTTAAACAAAGGTCCAACAACGTCACTTCCGATGTAAATACACATCAGACCAATCCCGACTCTAACGGTTCAACCATTCTGAATTAGGCGACTATACTGACTTTACTAACCAGCCTGATGCCTGCGCACTTAGCAAGTGCGCAGGGCCTTGTTCTTGCGTACTTAATAAGTGGGCAGACTTCGTTTCATGCGTACTTGATAAGTACGCAGGTTTTGCTTCATGCGTACTTGATAAGTACGCGGGAGCTTCTTCTTGCGTACTTGATAAGTACGCAGGATCTGCTTCTTGCGTACTTGATAAATACGCAGGACCTGCTTCCCCGCAAGAACCCTAACTTTCGCATGCGGATCTGATCATGTCAAGATCCTGAACTTGTTTACATTCAAAATGTTTGCTTTTCGTTTAAGAACTCAAATCTATGTTTTTCTTCCAGTTTCATCCGTAAAAACGTTACCTTTTCATCCAAAACCCGAAAAACCCCAAAACGAACGAAAACTCAGATCTAGGATAGATCATTACCTGTATCAAGCTTCTGATCTGAAGGCTCTTCTCACGAGCTAAGGAGCAACACTTGGACGGAATCTCGGGTCTATCCGCCAACTTTCTCTCTCTAAGGTTTCTCTCTCTAGATGTTGCAAATGAGGGAAAGGGTGGTAACTTAGGCTATTTATAAGGAGAGACTTCCCTTGAGCCCATACGCGCGCAAGCCCATAGCCGGCCCATTCCACGCTTGTTTATTCCGTTCATCTCATGTTTAACCCGTTTTCAATTATTGTCGTTTATTATTTTCGGGATGTTACACACTACCATCCTATCAAACTGTAAGGATGCTAGAAACTCAAGGGTGAGTAGGTTGCTTCCCTAATGGCAAAGAATCTTTTCCAACGCTTTGTGATGAGGGGAACTTCGCTTTCCAAAAGATTAGCATCTTCCAAGGTTGGGTAGCAAATTATCTTGTGTGTTCTGAAGGTTTGCCTTAGTAATGTGGGTAGTGTTTGGTAGGCATGGATCTCGATGGCTTCACCGGGGTCAAAGATAAGCCACGGGTGCAAATCTTGTAGCCCTTCTGGCATGGGCTACGGGTGAAAAGGCGGTGGAGGAGATGGTGGAGTCTGTGGCGAGCCACTCATGTGGGCAGATGAGGATGAACCCGACCTAGAGCCTGATCGGGTGTTTCTTCTCTTTCGCCCCGCTTGTCGGGAAGACTCAGCCATGACCTACATAATCATCATTAAAAGGAGTTAGTATTATAAAATCAAGAGTGATTCAACATATATATTTTAACAGCGCCAAAAACTTGATGGTGTGTAAAGTACGATGCATATTGGTGCCAAAAACTTGATAAGAATCATGTTTTTATAAAAATATATATGTATATAATTTTTGGACCACACAAGGGGAACACAATTTCATGCATGGTTATGGCACGGTTATGTTTCTCGAGTTCCAAAATGGTCGATTGCAATCAATCAAACAAGGCGCAACACGGTGTAATATGACTACCAAAATAGATTGTCAAAATGTTGACTTTTGAAAAGTCAAACCCGCCAAAATTCTTGACTTAATTCAACTAATCGGCAATTTCCTACCAACTATGTTAAAACCTAAACACATTCAAACAAGATTCATGCTTCAATTTGTAATTCCAAGTTCAAGAACTCTAAGTCAAAATTCATAAACTCATTTATACAAATCAAACAAATCCTACCCAAACAAGGCTAAAATGAGTTACATTATGATCCTATATAGTCAAATATGCATCTAGATCAAGCATTGAGTTCAAACCAAAGTTCAAAACGAAACCCTAACCTCATTTGAACAAGTTTATCCACATTTGAAGCATAAATCACACTAAATTTGACAATATACAAGTTGACATACCTCGGGGAAGAGATTGGAAGCAAAAATCAAGAGAAACCGTGAGAAATCAGAGGTTTTGGGGTGATTTTGGCCGAAACCGAGCGTTTTCGGGGTTGGGGGTTTTGAGGAAAATGAGTTTTTCTATAATTTTAACACCAGACACGCACGAAGCCCAATGCACGGTCATGCAATAAACTTGTCTTCATCGAAGATAAAGAAGAATGTAAAATCTAAACACATAAAACTGTTTGAAATTGTTACGCCTATTCTTAAAATGCGTTCGAATAGCGGCACTTGTATCCGTTCATTTTTTCTTAACAATAACTCATGGGTTGCGATCCTTGAAAGTTACAGCAAAGATAGATTAGCTAGCACAAGTACCAAAATAAACACAAAAGTGGTAAAAATAAAAAATAGAAAGGAAAAATAAAGTAGATATAAAACAAAAATAAAATAAAGATGAAGATAAAATGAAAATGAAAGATAAAGTAGAAATAAAACAAAAGTAAAATAGAAATAAAAAGTCAATCCAACGACTTAAATTTTTCGTAGAATTACCGTTTCCCCAGCAGCCGCGCCAAAAAATTAATGCATGTTTTATATGTAGATAAAAATATAAATATATATCCTTGGCAACGACACCAAAAACTTGATGGCGTAGTTTTAGTAATAAATATATTCTATTTGGATCTACTCAAAGTTAGGTTTTAAATTTATAAATTAAAATGATAATTACTTCAACTAAATACACACACAATAGGAAAATGAACCTATCGCAGCGTAGTAAAGTATGGGTAAGAACCAAGTATCGAACCATGGACACGGATCCCGTACTTAACCCTTGCTATTGTCTGACTGTCATAATAAGTTGGAAAATGGGTTTTGTTTTACAAGGAAAATAAACAGATAAGAAATGTAATTAGAAAGGTTATCTCGTTTAAGACGTTACTCTAGTTGTTATCCTTTGTTAGTTAATGTTATATTTAAAGTAAGGTTGGCCATAGTTACTAGTACTAACCCTTTCGATAGGGGAATTAGTATTTTGTAACGGAACAGTGGATACGGTCGGCCATCTGTTCCTTAATATATATAACGGACCCTAAACGGGGTCTCAAGTCCGTCGGTATCTCACAATTCATTATTCGGACTAAGATTATCTAGTGACTGACGTACGTCACGTCTTGTAACTTCCTTTGGAAAGTCGGAATCCAGAGCTACTTTATGAATGCTCGGACCTAACAAATTATGTTCTTAAATAGTTGTCTTTACTTATAATATTATATTAAATAAATAAGACTTTCATTTTCAAGATCAAACCCCATGGCTCCCGCTAGAAGTTGTCTGCAAGCCGACACGAGAGAAGTAAAGAAATACCGACACAAACCGCCCGGTATGGTTAGGGCTCAAATGGCCTGCTGAATACCCAAACCTCCAATCAACCTATAATATTAAATCTATACTAACTTGCCATGCTAGCACCAAGATTTGTATATAGACCGTACAAACATCGAATAAGCTTCCCAAACAAGAAGTCTTGCTTACGTAACTCACAAGATTTTAGATTATTAGATTGGTTTAGAGATCACGTATTCTTGTCTTTTTAAGATAACTCATAGTAAAGACTTTAAAAACATAACATACTAAAAATACTTTATTAATTAATTAAAGTTCAACCAACTCGAGCAACACAAGAGAACTAGCCATGAATGACCATACAAGTGACTCCACTAATCCTTAGATAATGTGTGGAAGTGTTCCAACACCAAGGGAGAGCAGGTATAGAATGCCTCTTGTCTTACTCGAACGAGAAGAATTGCTTCATATTACAAGACTTTAAAAAGGAAATAAACAAAGAAAAGCTAAACGGACCAAAACCGAGAGAGTCCCGGCTCTTAGCAAATCACTAAGGCCTTCACACCTCTTGGTAATTGACATCTAAAACACTAGAATAAACTTGCTATTTATAGGCTAAGATTTTGGCAATGCACGGCCGTGCATTGGATTGCACGGGAATGCAAAGTACCCATTTCTTTCACGTGCGAAATCTAGCAGTACAAGAGAGTACGTGGACCCAAATTAAGGTTTTTACGGTCGTGCAAGGCAATGCACGATCGTGCAATGCCCTAGTTTGGTCCCTGTTGACTTTTGGACTTCCATCTTTGACCTTCTGCGTCCGGTTTCGTTCAATTGGCTCCTGAATGCTGATTTTACATTGATTTTGAGTGTTTTCTTCATGTTTTTTGTAAATTCGGGTCAATTATCCTATCAAAACACAAATGAGTGGATTAGGCATCAATTATTATCATATTATATCTAATTGTGATGATTTTGGGGATAATTGTGCGTGCAAAACATGTATAATTTACGTCATATCAAATACCAAACAATATGATTTGCCGCCTTCACTCTTAACACTTACAGGTCTGAATAAATCGATATGCAACAACTCGAGAGGAGTCACAATTGAATTAATCAACTTAGATTAGTGAGATTTTCGATGTTGCTTCTCCTTCTTGCATGGAATACAGTCTTCGTTCACATGAAATCTCGTGGCGGGGACACCAGAAACCAGCCCATTCTTCACTAAAAAGTTCATTTTTCTGAAATTTATTTGAGCCATCTTTCGGTGCCACAAAGTTGATTCGGACTCAGAAGCTTTAGAAAGAAGACACGTTGGGACAGACGAAGTTGTCGTCGTCGTGCTCATATCGAGCATGTACGTATCATTCTTCCTTGGAGATCGCATTAGGATCTAATCTTCAGGTATCTCAAATCCAGGCTTCAACACTAAACATTCTGACTTGTTAATGTAGGTCCCTAATTCGGTGCGTGACGGATCTCTAGACTCGCGGTACGACACGGTGATAACGTGCGAAATTCATGATCAACGTGCTCGTGTAACTCAATCAACAACAACGGTGTAAATAAACTCTTTGTATTTCCACCACAATATCAGTTTACAATATTCACAGAATTTTCTCTCGTCTACTCTGATATCGTATCTACTATTTCTGACAGACTCTGTAACCTGTATATATAAGCACCAGTTCTGCAGTAGGCGAACTTATTAAGTTCGCCTCATAGATGCTTAGGCGAACTTATTAAGTTCGCCTCTAATAGGCTAAGCGAACTTATTAAGTTCGCCTCAGATAGACTAAGCGAACGTAATAAGTTCGCCTCTGATAAACCAGGCGAACTTGTTAAGTTCGCCTCTCTATGAACTTACACAGAATTTTATCAACAGTTACAAAACATGTCCTAACAGACTCCCCTTTAACTGTTGCTAACAATTCTATCAATTACAAGTCAAAGACTCTAAGACTAAGACATAATATCTTCAAGCTCGTTGTCACCAGAATATGCTCCAACAGACTCCCCCTTGACAACAGCTTTAGAAGATTGTCATCCGTCTTCATATATCATCAAACAAGTTGTAGTCTTTGTCTTGTTTATCTGCACTTTCTCTCTCTATTTAGAAGAAAAACTTGGGAGAATGACCCCTTGTCAACTTCTATCTGCAATATTCAGTTTATGCAAAGGAGAACAACCAAGAATAACCAACAATTAAGATTTTCATGTAAGCTGGAAAAATAAAATCTTTTTGGTTTTTCAAACATAAGAAAGACAAAATATTTTTGGTTTTTCTCTATATAAACTGAACTGTAAAATACAAAATCACATCTTTTTGGTCGAACATCACGAGTAAGAAGATCATATCAGTATATATGAGATATCAGTCACACATCTTGGATATAAAATCCATATAATATCAAATGGTAACCTATGTCATTCTTTCAAGCCTTGACCAATCAAACCAATATCTTTCAAGATTATCACACTCTATCTTTTCAAGACTTTCATATTGCATGTTATGATACGTGATAAACATTCAAAGAAAATAGGATCAGGCTATGACACACAAATTCAAATTGTCAATATTATAAGATTTGAAACTAAAGCATCTCATTCCCACTTTCTTGTGAGTTAAGGTACCATTTAAGTATGATATACAACGTGTACCCCACTAGTATGCCAACAGAAAGTAAATGCACTTTCTTCAAGACATATAAGATTTTACTAAAGATTATCTGAATTTCCAGAATGAGGAGACATCACTTAGCACATGAATAGCAAATTCCAAATTGGATTGTATAGGAATCAATGAGATTCAGAATCGAATGATTCAATGTCTTGGCTTATATATGTGGAATCATAAGATTCAGGTACGTGGATCCAACTGTTATCTGGATTATGAATTCAATGGAATCAGTAAAGATGATTTATCAATATGATCCAAGGGCTAGTATATGTTTGACAGATGTTGTCAAGTACATATCTTGATTATACTTCAAATTGCATGCTTTTCGGGACATGGGCCCTGAAGCAAATCGAATGAATAGTGCTAAGGACATAACCCGAAACTGATCTCATAGGAAAATCTTTATTAAAAGCTAATATTCTTTATCTGATAGTGATCTTTTAACACACACACCCAGGCATAAAATGGGTTCAAATCACAATTGTAACATATGCAATTATGTTTTCACACTACTAATGGTTCAGTGACGCTTTTAGTCTACTGACAATTCAAATTATATGCATACACAACACTATCATTTCCTATTTGTGCAGTCTCTAAAGTTTAGATCAAAACATATAATTCAGATATATTAACATAAAGCACCAACCAGTCAATCTAAGGTCATGTGTGAAAGAACATCTACTGATGTACTATCATTTCTTCTTTAACTTCAAGTAATGTCGATTTTTTTTCTTTTTCAATTTGTTTGGCTTTTTCAAAATATTTTTCAAAGAAAGTAAAACAAATGAAAATAAACACTTCCATGAAAACATTTTGAGAAAAACATTTTATTTGGTTACTTAGGATTAAGCAAGTCAATCAATTAAAAACTCAAACCGATGTAATCCTATAATTGAATGTCATTGCCTCTGTCACCAACACAGTTCTGTACTCCCCCTATCCTGTAGACTCCCCCTCAACTAGTCAAATGGTTGCATCAACGACTTTATGCTCACCATTGTCATCCTAAGTTTCAGGTTATCATTTAGACTTTGTAAAACTCTTTCCAAAACATTGTGTGTGACATATTCTCCCCTTTGAGCATCAAGTCGTTGAATCAAATAGATTTCTCAGTTATCAACAACTCTTTACTCTTGCAGATGTCATTCCTTGTCATGTTCTTAGAACCACCACTACCAACAACCAAAATGGTATTAATAGTCCCTCTTGGTTAATCCTGCACATCTAACAAGAAACATTAATTTGAAATTGGGACCCAAGCCATGGTAGTCATGGGTCGTCCATCTGTATCAAAATAATAAACCTCACTCCATTCACAATCGAATCTCTCATCGATTTTCGGAGATTGTTCCGACGAGTCAGAAACAGAAACTTTAGATTTCCAAACATACTTCTGTTCATTAAGTTCATTTTGCTTAAAATGTGAAGTGTTTGAACATTTTTTTCATTTAAAAATTGAGTTGATTGTGAAAACTCTTATTGTTCTAAAAGTTTTCTCAATCTTCTGTTTCTCCTCCGTCTTAGAGGTCTAGAAAGCCTAACCTCAGATTTTGAATTACCCTTTGGTATATCATGAGGTTTAACCATAATTGGATTAACATAAGGCTTACCATGAGTTCTTACCTTTTCTGGAGTAACATGTCGGTTACTTTTGTCTTTGTGTGGACAAGCAATCCGAATATGACCAACAAGACCACAAGAAAAGCAAGATCTCGTCTCACGATAATCTCTCATATAAGGAATCTTCACACGATAAGACGCACTTGAAGAAGATTCTCCTACATGAACTTCTTTTGGCTTTATTTTCTCTTGAACTCCAGATTTTGCAACAGGTTTTGATTCAGGCTTCATCTTCTCAGGAAATACATGCTTCTTCCCTTTATTTTTGTAAGGACAGTTCACCACAATGTGTCCTATCTCATTACAATGAAAACATGTACGCCTGTCTTTATAATCTTTGACATATGGAACTCTCCTTGAATTTGAAGAACTTTCAAATGTATAACTTCCAGATGAATTAGAATCAACCTTTGAGTCTTCTTTCTTAACAGCTTTCGGTATCCCCTCTACCTTAGCTTCATCAAAATATTCATCATCACTCTCATCAGAATACACCATATCTTCACCTGTGACTGGATTCACTTTTCACACAGTCTTAGGATCTAAATCCTCATCTTTTATAATCTCAGGTGTAACAGAATAATTCCCGTTGAATGGTGGAGGAACATAACCAATACCATTAGTTCCCTTCCCCTCTTTAGTATTTTCATGATAATATCCTGATAAGAATGATGAATTTCCAAAGCTTTCTAACTTTCTGTGTAATCTGATCACCTCTGCTTTAGATTCAGCTAGTTCCTTATCTTTCTCAACAAGATCATTATTTTTTTTTTCAATATCTGCAAAGGACATATCCAGGTGATATGCCTGCTCTTTGATCTTCAAAGTCAGAGAACTTATATCCCTCTTCAGTGATTCTATTCTCTCAATACACACATTCTCGTTATCTTTTAATTTCTGATTTACCGTGTGCATCGATTTCATATCACAAATGAGTTACGTTGTCATCCATAACCCTCATCATTTTATCCTTCACTGAAATAAAGTTAGAACAAAACGTTTTAGAGTTAGAAACTACCTTAGGTTTTACTTCTGAAGAAGATGCACCATGATCCATGAAAATGTCATCATCAGCTTCAACCTTTTGATCGACAATGATAGGCTCTGCATCAATTTCTAAGTCACTCAGATCATCTTCAACTGTCTGAAAGCTTTCTTCACTCATCACATCAGTCTCAGTAGATTGAGTACTTTCACTAGAACGAATACTCTCACTATCAGTTAAATCTGCAGAAGAATCACTTTGAGAATAACTCGGCTTCTCCAATACTTCTTTGATCAAAACCTCAAACGCTTGAGAAGTTGCTTCACCCTTTTTCTTCAATGCTTCCCATACATCTCTTGAAGTTGGACACTTCCCGAGACTATGAATGATTTCTTTAGGTAAAGACATCGTTAAAGTTTCACGCGTCTTCATCTCTCGATCAAACTTCTGCTTTTCTACTTTAGTAAGAGCTGTCACTAGTTTAGGAACATCATAATATCCCATATAGTCATAAGTAGGATGCACATATCCTTCAAATATGGATGTCCAAAAGTTTTCATCAGTTTCTGATACGAACTGTTCGAACCGGACTTTCCAGCTACGAAAATCTGATATGCACAAAAGTCTCGGTGGCATAGTTTCAATCTCATTATCATCACATGAAATTGAAATTTTGAATTTTTTGCGAAAAAATCCGGAAAAAAAATCCCGCCAAAATACTCTTTTTAAAAAATTTTAAAAATTCAAAATTTCCAAAATGATTCAAAACGACCATATAAGCTTTCCCTAAAAATTTCAAAAATGATTCAAAACGTCATTTAAGTATGAAATACAACGTGTACCCCACTAGTATGCCAACAGAAAGTAAATGCACTTTCTTCAAGACATATGAGATTTTACTAAAGATTATCCGAATTTCCAGAATGAGGAGACATCACTTAGCACATGAATAGCAAAATCCAAATTGGATTGTATTGGAATCAATGAGATTCAGAATCGAATGATTCAATGTCTTGGCTTATATATGTGGAATCATAAGATTCAGGTGAAGCGAACTTAATAAGTTCGCTTAAACCAGAAACTTGAAATCTGCTTAAGTTCGCTTAAAAATAAGTTCGCTTAAATCAGAATCCAACAATCTGATTAAGTTCGCCTAAAATAAGTTCGCTTAAACCTGTGAGAAGCAAACTTGACAAGTTCGCCTGCTAAGTTCGCCTGCACACTAATCAGCAAGTTCGCTTGCAGTAACAGAATCAAGATCAAGAACACTTCAGACCAAATTCGCGAACAAGAAACATACTGAAATCATCATTAATCACTAATTTGAAGGAATTAATCAAAATTGGACCGTAGGATTGTGTAATTTGTCAATTAAAAGCTTTCTATCGGATCAATTTCATCAAAATCCTCTTCAAAAACACCAATCAGAACCAAATTAAGCTTGAAAAACTCCATGGAAATGAAAATATCAAAGATGATGAATTTGATGTTGATTGGACACGAAAACACCACGAATCTTCTACTAATCAAGAGCAAAAGCTCTGATACCACTTGTAGGTCCCTAATTCGGTGCGTGACGGATCTCTATACTCGCGGTACGACACGGTGATAACGTGCGAAATCCATGATCAACGTGCTCATGTAACTCAATCAACAACAACGGTGTAAATAAACTCTTTGTATTTCCACCACAATATCAGTTTACAATATTCACAGAATTTTCTCTCGTCTACTCTGATATCGTATCTACTATTTCTGACAGACTCTGTAACCTGTATATATAAGCACCAGTTCTGCAGTATGCGAACTTATTAAGTTCGCCTCATAGATGCTTAGGCGAACTTATTAAGTTCGCCTCTAATAGGCTAAGCGAACTTATTAAGTTCGCCTCAGATAGACTAAGCGAACTTAATAAGTTCGCCTCTGATAAACCAGGCGAACTTGTTAAGTTCGCCTCTCTATGAACTTACACAGAATTTTATCAACAGTTACAAAACATGTCCTAACAGTTAAAGTGAAATGAGAAATCTTTATCACAGACTTGCAAAACAGATAACAGATTATGTTCAATCTTCTCCACATAATTGACTTTCTCAAAGTTCAATCTTCCATTTGATACAGTTTCTTGACCAGAAATATTTCCTCCCTTCTTCCCTGCAATGGCTACATATCCGCCTTGTATCTCTTTCATATTTTCCAATAAATTAAGATTTCCTATCATGTGATGAGAACATCCACTGTCGATGTACCAATGGTTGCCAACAGTCCTCCTTGGAGTTCTCTGCACACAAACATTTAGATTTAGTTAGTAATGGAGACCTAAGCCATTGTGGTCTTGGGTCGGCCTGATTCAACAAAATAAACAATTTCTTTTAATACGCAATCAAATCTCTCCTCAATTATAGGAGATTGTTTCATAGAATCAGACACTTGAACTTTTGAATTCCACTTTGACTAACCACTCGCACTTGGCATGGAATTCTCAGAAGTTTCACCTACTTATTTCTCAACATGTTGTTCCAAAAGTTTCTTAAGCCTTTTGTTTCTTCTTCTTCTTTGCGGTCTTGACAATTTAATCTTTAATTTTGTATTTCCACATGACAATACACTAGATTTAACTTCAGTTGAGTCAGCTGTTTCTTTAACCTGAGCCTCTGAAACTTTGACAACTAGTTTAACTTCAGCATATTTCATCACAGATTTTGTCTTTGGCTCAACAAATGATCTTCCCATCCTAGGATCTTCCAAACGCTTTCCAATATTCTTGTCTCGACAGTTTATCAGAATGTGACCAACTATTCCGCAATGAAAACATGCACGCCTTTCCTTGTATACGTGAGCATACCTTTATTTCTAAACAATTCCTGAACCAGATGATTCACACTGAGAGACAGTGTTAGACGATTGAACAACCTTGGGTTTATTAGCTTCAACCTTTTCTTTTATAAACTCAACAGTTGAAATTTTCTCAATTTTATTAATCTCTTGAAAATCGAACCCAGCACGCACAAAAGGTTTTAAAATTTTTGGTTTGGTTGCTTAATGTCTTCATCAGGTTCTATCCAGATGCACCTATATCTAGTGACTTTCTTAACCACAATAGGTTCATTAACCTTACACTCTTTGATTTTCCCTTCAACCTTCTTTGAATAAAAAAATTCATCCTCACTAGAGTCATCATAAACCATGTCTTCTCATGTCACCGGATTAACCTTGAGAACAGTTTTTGGCTCTAGATCTTCTTCAGTCACTACTTCAACACTTCTAGTTGTGTAGTTTCCATTGAATGGAGGACAGTAACCAACTCCCCCAACAACTTTGTCATCCTATTTTGAACAATAACCAACTCCACCAACTACTTTCTCACCACTAGCTTTCTCATTATAATATTCCAACAAAAAACTGGAATTCTTATAACCCTCAAGTTTTCTCATCAGCTTGGTGACTTCACTCTGTGACTGGACAAGTTCATTTTTTTTCTTTTCATAATCAGAGTATGCACATCAATGTGAAAAGCTTGTTCATTTACTTTTGATTGTAAAACTTTGATATCATCTTTCAATGATTTAATTCTTGTATTTAAAAGCTTCTCATTTTCTTTCAAAGTTTGATTGGTTAAGTAGCTTGCCTTCAAGTCACAGATGAGATTAGTATTGTCATCACACAATCTGAGAATTTTTAAATCAGAATCAATGCATTTAGAACAAGAAACAAAGACAACCTCATTTACATGTTTAGAATCAGCCATGAATCCACTAGCTTCAGTAAACATCTCAGCAACTTTCTCTGTCACCTTTCCTGCAGCTACATTATCATTCATCGGATCTTCATTTGTCACTTTTTCTTTCACACTTTGACGTGTAGATTCATAATTTTCAGTAACATTCCCATAATCACTCGAGTCATTGTCTGAAGAACTATTATCAGATCCTGCATCAGTATGAACTTTAGCAAGAAAAGCTTGACTGAAATGAGCAACAATATTTTCTAGATGAATTCCTCAATCATAATTTTAATCTTGTTGTGAAATCAATGATGTAGAAGAACTCTAATTATTCTGATTATTTTAACTGTTCTGGTTTCCTAAAGAAGTACTTTGATGTTGAATTTTAGGTTTGGTACATTCTCTAGCAAAGTGTCTAAATTCTTGACAATTATAACACTTTACTTTAGATTTATCCAATCCCATCTTTGTCTTTCTTGTCGTTCCAATAAACTTCTTTCCTGTTTTCTTCAGATGTTCCTTGCCCTGTCTCATCCACAATGCCATGTTCCATTGAATGTTCATTTCTTCAAGAGCATCCTTATCCAATTGCTTGAAATCTTCTTCTATCATATCCGGATCGGTAATTTTTTCACCAATAAAATTCTCATACGAAGTTAAAAACGAAGCAATCATGGCCATCATGTCATCAGCAGCTTTAGAAGACACCCTTGGAGAACACAAATGAGTATTATTGTGAAAATTCCTTGAACATCTAGAACTAGAAGCAACATAGCATGATGATTCACCACATGAACTTTGTTTTGATCCTTAACCTTCAGAAATTTCTCCCAAAAACAAAGCAACCCTAGACTTTGGTGCCGATGTTCCTTTTCCAAAATAAATGTTAGGATCTTGATAAACTGTATCTTTCTTCTGCTTGTTCAAATCATATGATTGAATCTTTCCCATAAGATCTTCAAGAATCAGTTCATCAAACCCCGGTTATTCTTTAATCACTATAGAATACATCTCAAAGTGAGCAGGCAATGCATCCAGAAATTTCTCAAGTACCTTCCTATTCTTGTAAGATATGTCATTGTTTACCATTTCACTCATCAAGTGATAATACCTAGACATCAACTCATTAATAGGTTGTCCTTCAAAAGATTTAAAGACACTGAATTGTTTCTTCAGTAATTCCCTTCTGCTTTTCTTGATATATGTGCTTCCTTCACATCCAAACCTTCCCAAAGATCACGCGATGTTTTAAACTTCTTGAATGTGTGATAAATGTCTAACGGCAGACACATAGACAAAGCAGCAAGTGCCTTTTTCTCTCGATCGTACAAAGTTTTCTCTTCCACAGTAAGAGCTAAAACTGGTTTCTCCGCATCTGATACACCCATATGAGAATGAGTAGGATGTTTATATCCTTCTGCAATTGGAATCCACAAACTCATATCATTGATGTTGACATAATTCTCAAAGCGGCTTTTCCAGTTCGAGTAATCCTTTAGATTCATCAACCTCGGTGGTTTAGTTGGAGTACCAATCTCATTGTCATAGTTCAGAATATTAGTCATATTTCTCACACTAGCATTAGAATTTGACATTTTGAATTCTTGAAAAAGTTCAACACTTAGAAAAATTTTGAACAAATTCTGCCTTAAGCGAACTTAGGCAAGTTCGCCTAATCAAGAAAAAGCGAAGTTAATAAGTTCACCGGTTAAGTTCGCATGCTAACAGAATTAATAAGTTCGCCTGAATCAGCTGAAGAACACGAAGGACTTGTTCTAACACCCAAGCACACGAACTTCTCTGAAAATCATCATGTCTTGCAAATTTGTTGGAAATAATCAAATTCAATCCGTAGGATTCTTCAAAACATGAATTAGAACACTTATATCATACAAATTTCACTAAAAACACTTCCATAATCGATCAAATCAGCCTAAACATGATCGAAAACTTGTAAGAACTCAGCAAAACAACAAGCTTCGAAAATCTCAATCTTTTGATACAAATCAGAACGAAACGGAGTCACACGTTGATCTCTAATCAGGAGCAAAAGCTCTGATACCAATTGTAGGTCCCAGCAGGTCTACGGATCGATCTCAGACGTATAACACGTAACTAATACTCGTAGTGCGGAATCCTAACGAGTAAATGCGTCTCGAATAGATAAGAACACACGATGAATACGCAAGACAAGATTCACTGAAAGCTCCTTGTATTACTTCAGATAAATGTGCTTACAAGATATCAGATCGTTTTTAAAATACAAAGACTAAGCACTATTTATAGGAAATACTAACTGCCACAAGTGAACTTACTAAGTTCGCCACACACATGGCATAGGCGAACTAGTTAAGTTCGCATGTTACAACACTTAACTCAATAAAGACTAATTACAATACTAAAGATAACACAAGACCTATACAAAGCTACATGTCACACACAAAATGTCCCAACACTCTTACTGCCCTAACACAAAAGGGGAAAGCCTATAACTGGATTGAAACCCAAGAATTGGCATTCCAATTGTTGAAACAGAAACTCTATAGTGCACCCATCCTATCTCTCCCAAAGGGAACGGACGACTTTGTAGTGTATTGCGATGCCACCATTCAAGGCCTCGGTTGTGTGCTAATGCAACGCAAGAAGGTTATCGCATACACTTCCCGGCAATTGAAAATTCATGAGAAGAACTACACGACCCATGACTTAGAGTTGGGTGCCGTGGTATTTGGACTGAAGATCTAGAGACATTATTTGTATGGTACTAAGTGCACCATCTACACCGATCACAAGAGTCTCCAGCATATTTTCCAACAGAAAGAGTTGAACATGCGACAGCGTCGTTGGATCGAACTCTTGAATGACTATGACTGTGCGATCAAGTATCATCTGGGCAAAGCTAATGTGGAAGCCGATACCCTAAGCCAGAAAGAAACCAAACCCAAACGAGTTCGAGCATTATAGCTTAGTATCCACCCTGGATTACCTAATCAAATCCGTATTGCACAACTCGAAGCCCTAAGAGAGGAAAAACTATCGTCAGAATATGCACGTGGTATGGAGAACCAACTCGAAGTTAAATCTGACGGTATTCGCTACTTCGTGGAGCGAATATGGGTTCCAAGGTACGGAAACATATGGGAACTTGTAATGGATGAATCTCACAAATCTCGGTATTCTATTCATCCTGGTTCCGATATGATATATCATGACCTAAAGGTTCTCTATTAGTGGCCGAACATGAAAGCTGTTATAGCCACATATGTGAGCAAGTGTCTGACCTGCTCGAAGGTCAAAATCGAATACCAAAAGCCTTCTGGTTTGCTCCAACAACCAGAAATTCCGATGTGGAAATAGGAGCAGATTTCCATGGATTTTATTACTAAACTACCACAAAATCCTAGCAGATGTTACACCATCTGGGTGATCGTAGATCGTTTGACTAAATCCGCTCACTTCTTAGCAATTAAAGAGACTGATAAGATGGAGAAGTTAACTCGTATCTATCTGAAGGAAGTAGTCTCTCGGCACGGAGTGTCAATCTCAATCATCTCTAATCGTGATGCTCGATTTACCTCATGTTTCTGGCAATCTTTACAAAAAGCTCTAGGCACGCACCTGGATATGAGCACAGCATACCATCCTCAAACATATGGCCAAACTGAACGTACTATTCAAACCCTAAAGGACATGCTACGAGCTTGTGTGATTGATTTCGGTAACAGTTGGGAAACTCACTTGCCCTTAATGGAGTTCTCCTACAATAACAGTTATCACACTAGCATCAAAGCAGCACCATTTGAGGCATTATACGGACCGAAATGCCGATCACCTATTTGTTGGGCTGAAGTTGGGGATAGCCAACTTACGGGTCCTGAACTTGTGTTCGAAACCTCAGAGAAAATCGTTCAAATTTAAAATCGTATGACGACAGCCCGTGACCGTCAAAAGAGCTTTGCTGATAAGCATCGGAAACCGTTGGAATTTCAAGTGGGCGACATGGTCCTATTGAAAGTCTCGCCTTGGAAAGGTGTAATTCGTTTTGGGAAACGAGGCAAACTAAATCCTCTTTATGTTGGACCGTTCAAGATAATGAAGAGAATTGGCCCAGTAGCGTATCAACTGGACCTACCTGAAGTACTTAGTGGAACGTCTTTCATGTCTCAAACTTGAAGAAATGTCTAGCAGACAAGCAATTACGCTTAATCGAAGAAACGTCTTTCATGTCTCATGTGATTCCCTCAGATCTGTTGATATTCAAGGATAAAGTCTTCAATCACTCTCTGAATTGGCGAAATCAATTCAGAAATCAAATCCACATTAAAATGAACAAATCAAAGAAGAACAATCTCAATACTATCAATCACACCAAATGCATACTTCATGATGATTAGCTTCGTTAATCAAGTAATGTAATCAAGTATTAACAGCAGAAACACATAGAAATTCTCTTGACTAACTTGTAAAATCACAGTACAAAATGATAAAGTTACTTGAAATACAAAAGACACAACTATTTATACTAGAGAGTTTTCGATCGAAATCTTCTTGATCGAAAAATGTTTTCGACCGAAAACTCTGAAGTTAATACTTCTAAAACCTAATTGATTTCTATGGACTATTAGGTTCCAACAATCTCCCCCTAGTCCACAGAACATCAATTCTTCAAAAGTTGTCTTTTGCAGACTTGGTTTTGACTTTAACACTTAGCTTTTTAGCATCCAGAGCAGCAAGTCTCTTCTTGATCACTTCAGCTTCATGTCTTCTTGACAAACATCAAGCCACGACTCTCATATACAACTTTGCTTCAGTTTTAATCTTCGTGCTCATATCACATCTAATAGGATTCTTGTACAAAATCTTTAGATCATCATCAGAAAAGCTAAACAAATCCACTGGATAAAAAAACTCTGACTTTTGGTAAATGATCATGTATAATCATAGCTTCATGTGTTTTGTTATCATACACCCACTTCTTGAAGCTTTTAATGAATGTCTCTTTACGTGCTGGAATGTAAACAGTTGAAACTGTATCAGCAGGCTTCACAATGTATCTAAACCTTCTTTTGCCGTCTTTATCATTTCTTTTCAACTTTATGTATTCAGGCACTTGTGGTTTGAACTTTTCAAATTTAGATTTTCCACACTCTCTCTTTAAGAATTCTTCAAAATTGGCAGCAAATGAATTGTTCGATGGATTGATCATCTTCAGTTGACTTAGCTCTCGAATATCCAAGTATGGCAATGTGTTTAACTTTGAACTTCTGTCAAAATACTGGATATTCCCATCATATCTCTTTATTACATACATCTTCTTTTCACCATCATTTACGCTTGTTCTGGACTCTTTATTGTCTGTGTAATCTTTTCTACAATTGATGGCTTCTCAGTCACTGTCCACCAAGTACTCTTGTCAATCTTTGAAGTCTTTTGCCTTTTAGATGGTGATTCAATATCTCCAGAAACAGTAAATGGCTCTCTTTCATCTACAAGCTTATCCAATTTACCAATCACTGAACCATCTTCTTCAACATACGTCTGCTGTTGTTCATATTCATACTTTTTGTATTCAGTGTTGGTTGGAGTTTTTTGTTTAGCATCTTCAATTGTTTTTCCACTTCCACCAACACCACCAGTACCACCACTATTATCATCGTTATCTGAAGAATTGTTATCATCTTTTCTTTCACCCGTGATCACCACTTCTTCATCATCTTCTTCTTCTCCCTGCTCCGTCTCTTCTTGGTTCTCATCAATTTTCTCCAATCCTTCACCTTCATCATTGAGAATCATATCAACACCAAATAACATGTTGTCTTAATACATAGTTGCTTCAAAAATTAGAGTTTGAACTTGTTCACTCGTAGAAGGAATTGGTTCAGTGGCTGCTGGACTATGAATCTCTTCAACATTCTCTGCAAGGTTTGTACCAATTTGAACACCCGTAAGAGCTATTAAATCATGTACCATCTTCTAAAGCTGATCAATCTGTTGCTGCTGTTGAGCTATTACACCCTTTTGTTTAGTACTTTCAATTTTCAACTCTCTGGTCTCTCTGGAATTAGTAGATTCTCTACTTTACAAGTTTGAGATCTGAGTCTTCAATTGACTAACAACATCTGCAGTTTCCCTGGTTGCATAGTTAAGAAACTCTTCATCAACCAACTCATAACCTCTAGATCTTTTGGACTTATGCTTTTCTGGTACCTCTTTAGCTTTACCCATGTCTTTATCAAGTCTTGTTGTAGTTTTCTTTTTCTTCTGTAATTATGGATCAGTAAATACAATACCCTTAGAAGGAGGAGGTCTAGAAAGTACGGTCTTTGTTTGCTCAAGTTCTTTTCTTTTATTTGATGGGGTTGTTGCTGTGGTAATTAACTGTTCATCATTAATTTCTAACACTTCAGTGTTCACACTTAAGACATCGTCAGCTTCAGCAATAAATTCTTCTGTGTGACTTAGTAATGGTTCATTAACTTCTTCTTTTACTTCAGTGTAGGTCCTTAGCAGAACTGTAGACACAGATCTGCGGAGAAATTCTTCAACCAGTCTGGATCGAGAGGCGGAATCTCTGGATCCGGTATCACTCTCGAATCAGAAATGGGTAGAGACGGGTGCGGGAATCACATACACGAACAGAAACATATGAATATGAAAAGAACATATAATTGAAGCATAAAACGTATGATTCTTTGATTGAAATGAAAATAAACGCTCGATCATACACTAAAAATTAGTCTCACCCTAGGGTGAGCTCCCCCTGGGGTGGTGATTCCCTCTACAGACACACACTCACTCCTAGGGCATAATCTGCTATATATAGGAGGCCAAGCACATGCGCCTTGTTTTCCAAGCCACCGCCCAATGGGCCTGAAAAACAGGTATCGAAACTACCTAGTTTCGATTGAACAAATGTTCAACCGAAACTAGTAGTTTCGATTGAACAAAAGTTCAACCGAAACTAGTAGTTTCGATACTGTAATTTCGATTGACAGCATCAGTCTCAAAATTATACTCAACAATCTCCCCCTAGACTGATGCTATCAAATCTTGTCCGACTCTGTCTTTCGTCTTCATAGATTGACTGATGATCCAATGCCTTTCGTTGTGATTCTCCCCCTCAAGTGTAGACCCTCCTATCTTGTAGGCAAATGATAAAGGTTTGAATCCCAAGTATTTAGCAGTAAATAACCATCTTTCTACAAGGATTCTTGACATTCTCGAACACTTGATCAACTTTTCCCTTCTCTCCCCCTAAAAAAAGGTTAATTTCAAGCAAAGGCTCACTTTGTCTTGCATCTTCATAACTCTGCTGATAATTTGAAGTCTTTCATGGTAATTCTCCCCCTGAAGTGTAGACCCTCCTATTTCTAGGCAAAAGATAAGGGTTCGAATCACCATGTAATCAACAACTAATGATCCGGTTTGTCACAAGTATGCTTGACTTTGTTACTCGCTGCCCAAACTTGAACTTTGATCAAAGGAATTACGGCTGAATCAGGCAAAATATCGTGTATATTGCCGAAGAAACAAAATTTTCGAAAATCCGAAAAAGGTTGTCTCTAAGTTTTCTTCCAAAACTCCCCTCCTTCTATGCAATATCCTGTTAAAAAATTTATCCAAGAAAATTTCCAAAAAAAAACTTTTTTTTTTTTTGGAAAGTACTTGGGTAGTTTTGCCTGTAGTTTCGATAGGCTCTACTTCACTCGAAACAAGGCTAGTTTCGATAGAGGCAATATCGAAACAAGAAGTTTCGATAGAGAGATTCTTCAATCGAAGCTAGTAGTTTCGATAGGAGATTCTTCAATCGAAACTAGTAGTTTCGATACCTTCTAGTTTCGATAGCCTAGTTTCGACAGCCTAGTTTCGATGTCTTCTACTTCTGATTTAGGGCAACACCAGTAGTTTCGATAGAAAATGTTCATCCGCCACATAGTTTCGATTGACCATCTTCAACCTTCAGCTACTTCGATACCCCCAATCCAGGTCTGAAAAATGCTTCAAAAGCCTTACATCTTCAGATTTTGAAAGTGGAAATATAGAACAGCAGTCACGAACCTGCTACACATCGATTTCTTCAAGTTTAACGTCTCAATGGCGGGTTTTTCTTGATTTTGAGCAGATTCGAGAGCAATAAGAGCCACCATGGCTCTGATACCACTTGTAGGTCCTTAGCAGAACTGTAGACACAGATCTGCGGAGAAATTCTTCAACCAGTCCGGATCGAGAGGCGGAATCTCTGGATCCGGTATCACTCTCGAATCAGAAATGGGTAGAGACGGGTGCGGGAATCACATACACGAACAGAAACATATGAAAATGAAAAGAACAGATAATTGAAAGAGTAAAACGTATGATTCTTTGATTGAAATGAAAATAAACGCTCGATCATACACTAACAATTAGTCTCACCCCAGGGTGAGCTCCCCCTGGGGTGGTGATTCCCTCTACAGACACACACTCACTCCTAGGGCATAATCTGCTATATATAGGAGGCCAAGCACATGCGCCTTGTTTTCCAAGCCACCGCCCAAAAGTTCAATAACAGGTATCGAAACTAGTAGTTTCGATTGAACAAAAGTTCAACCGAAACTAGTAGTTTCGATACTGTAATTTCGATTGACAGCATCAGTCTCAAAATTATACTCAACATTCAGGAACTCTGTTTTCTTCAAAAAAAACATATCATGTTCTTCAACTTGAACTTGACCTTCCTGTTGAATAACATTTACTTGACCACCACCATAACCTTGATCATTATCATTTCCCTGATCATTGTTCTACACTTGGTCAGTTTCATCATTGTCACTATCAACTCCATCATCTATATCTTCTGCCATTAAGTCATTGATTTCATCTTCAATAGTAAAATCTGGATCAGGATTTTCTTCAAGCATATTAGGAAATAGTGTTGTCACAGTACCACTAAATTTGCTTGTCTTCCTCACATTATTCATGCTGTTGAAGATTGCTTCTTTCATTGAATCCAAAGGCAGTTCAACACCATCGTTTTCCCGATTCGGCAACAGTGTATTAATAATCATTTGAATCTTGGGTACATTAGAAACTTGTAGTTTTGCCTTGGTCCCACGAAGTTACTAATCATTGCCTCGAGTATCATTCTTGAAAAAATGAATCTTCTATGAGTTGCCAGACACACTAACGCTCTGCGGAATACTTCACCTATTTGATCAAAAGCAGATGTTCTGGGACTCATGGAATGAATTAATACATGGACAAGGTATCTCCATTGTTTTGCAAACATAGTTTTGGTCACCTATCTTCTTAGAAACGTTCCCTCATATCCCATACTCATAATTATCCCTGAGATTGCAATGTGATTAATTTTGTAAGGAAAATCAGCTGCGTCTCTGAAGTTTAACACTTCACGAATAACTTGTTCTGTAACTTTTATTGTATTCCCACCAACAGAGCTTTCTATCCAAATCTCCTTGTTTACGTTCTTGTATTCTACATTGTCCCAAAACTCCCTCACATGTTTCTCAAACACTCTAACTTGTGTGGATATTGCTGTGTGAATTCTGGAATATATCAAGAACCTGACAATCTTTTCATAACCACGTGCTTTCTTGGTGTTTGTGGTTAAGCACGCACAAATATTGTGCTTGGGTTCAAACTTTAAATGGTTCATATCTGTAAAGAACAAACACATAAAATTAGAAAATTTCTGAAAAATCCTTAACTCTTGACATTTCAATCGAAAACTCCCTTATTTGCAACCTTTTCGATCGAAAAACTCCTTTTAACCTTTTTAACTCTTGACATTTCGATCGAAAACTCCCTTATTTGCAACCTTTTCGATCGAAAAACTCCTTTTAACCTTTTCGCCAGAAAAGTTGAAATCACAACTTTGAATTTTTTGATCGAAAACTCTTGTAATCAACAATATAAACCATGACTATTTCGATCGAAAACTTTTCTAATTAGAATTTCCATCCAACGTCTTTTTCGATCAAAACCTCTTATTTTTCAAAAATTTCTCAAGCCATGATTTTTCGATCGAAAATATTTTTCGGTCGAAAACACATTTCGGACGAATCAGAATTAACTTCATTTCCATCTGAAACACTTTTCGATCCATTCAACAGACTTTTCGGTTCATTCTTCCTAGTTTTCGGGCGATTCAAAAATACATAAATTCAAACTAAAACTACGGCTTTGGATCTAACCTATCAACCTCTATGAATCACGAGAACATACCTGGATGATCGAAAAACACTGAGAATCTAGATGACGTCACGATCGACCACTTTTTCGTATGAATCTTTAACACTTGTAAAACACGATAAATTTTGAAATGATACGGTCGAGAGAAAATACAAGTGGGAAAAAATCTTTTCAATCGAAAAATTTGAATATATAGACTTTTCAAATCTTGACTGAAAATTTTAGTCATGACTTTTCGATCGAAAACTTTATTATATGAATTATTTTCGGTCAAGAGATTTCGACCGAAAACTCTAAACATGATAAATTTTGAAAATTTTCAAACCAATTTTTATACATATTTTTTTTATTTAAGTCCATTTTGACATCATTAATACCTGTTCCAATTTTTTAAGAATTTTGACAATCACAATCATAACCAGGTAAGAATACACACTTGCACACTAATTTTTTTTATAATTTTTTTTAAACACAGAAAACAGTTAAACACTTAATAAAATTCATAGTTTTTCATTTATTATTTTTATTTTTTTTTTACTAATAATTTTATTCCAACCTTTTATTTTCTTTTGATGAACTGAAATGACATAGGATCATAAATGTATATTGTCTTAACTACACTGCATATCAAATCAGGATCTAAACAGTTCAACCTTGATTGCAAGTATTGTTATCCACATAAACTCATGCATCACGTTTTAGCAAATACTGTGTGACAATTAAGGTTATATTAATCAATACAGTGTGTACCCCACAATCGAGAATGAATGAACTTAGAATTAACACAAAATTTCACCAGATCATGATCCAATCTCCAGCATGAAAGTAGCATTATTAGCACAAGAAAAATAATCCAAGTGGATTTGAATGGAATCATATTGATTCAGAATCATTTTAATAAATTGTCTTGGTTTCTGAGATAGTACAGAATCATATTGATTCATATGAGATGTGAAGAATCATGAATGATTTTGGGTATGCGGATATCCGTAAGATATTGGATATGTCAATTGAAATCACGAATGATTTAAAGGGCGAAACAGACTGACTTCCTAGTTTTCATCCGAGATTTTCACCAGAACCATCAGCTGTATGAAGGTGTTTAACTCTAAATCATATATTTGACGTATATAGTCAATAGAGCAAATAAATTGTGTTAAGAACTCATCAAGATCCTGGTCTCATGGTATGACTAGATTCACTTTGTATTCGAATGATGAAAGTACCGATATTTGATGTGTGTAAAACACAAAGATTGCTATTTAGTTAATCACACAAATATCACCTAATTTACATACGTAGATCCTACCAGCATATCAAAAACTGTACCCGATGTCACCATCATATCCAATTCATGCATAAGCTCAGCACACACTTGTACTATCATTTCCTATATATACATCATTCAAACACAAAATTTTTTATTTTTATTTTCAGCCTTTTCTTACTTTCAATTTTAATCACATAGTCACATAGCATATTCAGGATATTTTTCATTTTCTTTTATTTTTCCCCTAAAATTGTGATGCGACTTTATTTACTATTTATATCACTTATGAGAACAAACATATTTGACACAAACATTCATTAAGCTAATACACTTATAAAACGTACACAACACAATTTTAACACTTAAAAGAAAATCTCTTGAGGAACATATTTCTAAGGTCTTTCAGTTCAAAATTTGGACTATTTTTTATTCTAATTTTTTTTTAATGAAATCATCCCCAACATCTCAACCAAAGAGTTAAACCGATCCGTTGAAAAAGATTTTGTAAAAATATCGGATTTTTGCTCTAGGGTATCGACATGGACCACTTTAATCAGCCCATTCTCAAAACAGTCACGAATGAAATGTAACATGATCGCAATGTGCTTTGTTTTGGAATGCTGAATGGGATTTTTTACTATTCCGAGCACTGCCTCGTTGTCACAATAAATCAGAGTTTCCAGCAAATTTACTCCAAAATCTAGCATTTGATGTTGAATCCAGATAACTTGTGAACAACAGCTCGAGGCAGCAGTATACTCAGCTTCAGCAGTTGATGTGGATACATTCGTTTGTTTCTTACACTGCCAAGACACCAGTCTCTCCCCCAAAAATTGACATCTACCTGAAGTTGACTTCCTATCCAAATTACAACCTCCATAATCAAGGATAAAGTCTTCAATCACTTGTTAACTGCTGGTTCATCATTTGTACTTGGAATTTCTTATACTTCAGAATCAACATTAGTCACAGGGTTATCAACAAGATCTTCTTGTGTTTGAGTTGATGTAGTAACATTCTCAGACATCTCATTTTGAATCATCAAATTCTGTGGCCCAACCAAAAACTTTCCAACAGATAGATCACTACTTGTAGAAGACTCAGTTACAGTACCCGAAGTACTTGCTTTATTAAAATCCATTTGAAGTTGTTGATCAAAAGTTTTGAAGATTACTTCAGCATTAAAGAACCAGTCAGGTCCATTTTGATCTGTAGGAGTATTTAGTTCTTGCCACTCCACATAAAACGATTCTTGAACAATTTTGGTTCTTTTGTTGTACACTCTATAAGCTTTCTGATATGAAGAATAACCCAAAAAATAGCATTCATCACCGACAGCTGTAAATTTTGGCAATGAATCTTGTGTATTCAACAATGTACAAGAACAACCAAATGCTCTGAAGAACTTGATATATGGCTTTCGTTTATAGAATATTTCATACGAAGTCTTTGTAAGTTGTTTCACCATAAGAACTCTGTTTAAAACATAACATGCAGTGTTTACCGCTTCAGCCCAGAAGATAATGGGCAACTTGGAATCGACAAGCATTGTTTGAGCAGCTTCTATTAAAGTTTTGTTCTTCCTTTCAGCTGCTCCATTCTGTTGTGGTGTTCTTGCAGCACTATACTGATGTGTTATTCCTTTTTCTGCACAAAACAAACTTATCAGTTTATTTTTAAATTATGTTCCATTGTCACTGCGAATGATTAAAACTTTGCTATCACAGATGTTTTCTATTCGTTTGACAAAATCAATAATTGTTTCAGGTGTTTCATCCTTTGTTGCAAGGAAAAACACCCATGAAAATCTTGAAAATCATCTATGATAACAAGACAATATGACTTTTTCGCACTACTTTTAACTCGAACTGGACCAAACAAATCCATATGAATAAGAAATAAAGGTCTAGTAAAAGTTGTTATGGTTTTTCTTGGATGGGACTTCTTGTGCTGTTTTGCCTTCGCACATGACATGCAATTTTCTTCAATTATGAATTCTTTCTTTAGCAATCCTCGCACCAAATCTTTATGCACCAAGTTATTCATGTTCTTTAAATTCACATGACCCATTCTTCGATGCCACAAATAAGATTCTTGTGACAACTCGGACTTTTAGTCTAACCTCGTTAATTGAATCCAGTTAAAGTTAACCTAGTTAATTTATCTCAAACCCTGGGGACTAATTCTGTCATTTTCTCAAACTCTAACTACAAGGACTAAATATGTAATTAGTCTAAACCTAATTCTGTTTGACTTTGTAAAGTCAAAATCTAAGATTTAAATTCTGTTAACTTTAAAAGTCAACTCAACATGTTATATAAACCACAAGGACTTGTTCTGCCAAATTCTAAACTCAAATACATGAAAACCTCAGGGACTAGATCTGTAATTAGACCATTTATTATTCTGTTGACCTTTGAAAGTCAACCTAGTTGTTCTTGAGTTCAATTCGCATGCCTAAATCGATTTCCTATTGGAGTTGTAACTGAAACTGAACGCTTATGATCATTTACGGCCATTATTAACTCAATAAACCCGACATTTATTTGAATTAAACCTCATTATGGTCATACGAGTCATAACCATCGAACCCATAACAAAAATCAATCAATTCGATCATTTGTCCTATCATTCTCGAAAGCAAACGCACTACACACCTTGTTCGAATTCTCCAGAAGCTTTTGCCTACATCAGTTGCGCCGGAGAAGCAGTCAAGGTCGCCGGAGACTAACCTCTCGAAGTCGGAAACCCACCTAGTCGATCTCTGTCAATTCGAATCCAATTGAGGTAACAAATCACACCTAGAGTTTCGTTTCCATCTTTAGAACAAAAGCCCTATGACAATTGAGGCTTACAATATCGAATTTCACATGAACCTGAAACTAAGGTTCATATGAAACCAGTTTAATCGAACCCTATTCTAAACATGTTCTTAATCCAATTAATTCACACATGTAGACTCGTAACCACCCACAGAGTGAAAGCCCTCTACCAATTTAACATTTTAACATCGAATTTTTCATAATCCGAATTCTATGGTTCGTCCTTATTCGGTTTGGGGGTTTTGATCCTATACTTAACTAAAATGTAATTAAATAATATGGGCAGGTTCGCAAACATGTACTCAATAAAAACCCCATGTTAATTTGATTCCATAACACCAAATTCTTCAAGATCCAAAACCTAGGGTTCATACGATTTCTGTTTAATCAAACCTCTACCTACATTCGATTTAAATGAAATTAAACTACTGGATTAGACTCGCAATCATATAATCATTGATAGCCCTATTATTCCAGTCACTCATAACATACAAATTGATTAATTAGATTTTGTGTTTCAATCTAGGGTTTCGGCGCTTCAATCTCAAATTAAACGATAATAGACTTGATGTTTTTCAAATTAAAACTCACCCCAGGTTCGGAATTCTGTGAGGAACAAAACCCCTATGTCAATCGGATTGGTCGTTATCAAATTTTTGTGTTTGGGGATGGGGATCGATCGATGGTGTGTATGAGGGGAAACCTGTTTGATTTGTTTGATAAAACCATTTGAATCCGGATTTGTTCGCGATGCCCTAGCGGGTGGAGATGGTTAAGACACTAGACTCGTGTTCAGGAGACCCGGGTTCGAGTCCGGTCTCCTGCATTTTATTTTTGGGGCCTTTTCTAGTATTATTTTAGTATAAAAACTTACCCCTATATTAATATATTAGTATATTAAAGTGTTTTAGCCTCGGAAAACACCGGTAGGCTCGGGTTTGAATTTATAATCTATTTTAAGTATTACTCCCACTTTTAAAAATAATATATTTATGTTATTATCAAATTAAAATGATATGTTTATATTATTTTCAACCCGTAACTCCTACTATTAAATAATGTATATTTTTATATTAGTCCACCTCGTGTAAATTACTTTGCGTGACGTTTAAACTAAAAATAATATAAGTGTTTATATTATTTACTCACGTTTATATACTCGATTAAAAATAATATATTTATTATTTTTTCACACAAATGATTATTTAGATAGTACTACGAACCAAAAAATAATATATTAAATTATATTATTTTCCTAACTTTTGTAAACGACTTTAACGTACGAATGTATTTATTTATTTATTTATTTATTATTCGTTATTAACGTACGACACTTAACGCTCTTCCCTTAATGATTATATTAAGAAATTTATATAATTCCGTAGACACGTTCGTCTACTCTTAAATCCTTAGAAAGCGTTAAGATGTTCCAACTTCCGTGTCGTCGTCACAAATCTCAACTTGTCCCTAATTTATGTGTTTATAATTTTAGGGCATACGTAAGTCGTCTGAGACTTACACTTATGGTTTTAACTTATCTCTTGTGTGAGCCAATCCACTACTCAATCCAGGTGAGTTTTCACGGCCCATTTTACTGTTTTATCTTGGGGGAGAAAACATGTCGCAAACTATTTTTGGATTATTGTATTCATATGTTATCAATGTTAAAGCTAAAGCGTAACACGCTATCACTGAAAGTCCTCAACACACATCGAACCGTTAATATGGATCTTAGCGAGGTAATGTTTAGTAGTACTACTGGGTTTGACAAATCCCACCCGCGTTAGTCACGCTAACTCGATTGGAGATCGAACGGGTGAAATGTTAGCCTACTCACATCTTCGGGGTTGATAACAATAGTCAGCTTCGGTTGTAAGCGCTTAAGTTAAACATGAACATAGGTTAGCTACCTATAGATACATATTGAATGATCAATAATCTGGTGAACGTTTATTTATATACTGAAACATGTGAACTCACCAACCTCGTGTTGACATCTTTTCTTGCATGTTTTCTCAGGTCGCTAAGATAAGGCACAGGTGCACACATAGGACATGTATGGGATTCTCCTTTTGATTTATGTTTTATTAAATTGTTTGGACTTTCTTGAATTATGTTTGGACTTTTGGACTTTTGGACTTTTTGGGCGCGTGTGTTTTGCGCATTTACTTTCTTTACGCTTCCGCATTAAAACTCTTATTAATATGATATTTTCATTTGAGTCCCATGTAGAGTCGTTCAATGTAACTAATGACTGAGATCCTGGTTTGTCACTTCCCAAACGGTAAAACTCCGTTAGATGAATTTGGGGGTGTGACAATTCTGAACCAGTTGCCTTTGATAATAAACATGAAACATTTACTGGTGTAGTATGATCATTCATGTTAACCACATATGTGTTGAATTTCCTTGGAGCACGCATCAGAATCATTTCTTCTGGAATAACCAATCCAAGCTTTAAAATCCAAGCTTTAAGAACAAGCATTCCTTTGCAGTAAAATGAACTGGTATGTCTTTATCACAAACTTGAGAAACACTTGGTAAATTGAATTCTAATTGAGACACAAAATTTACTTTTTCTAATGTTATGAGTTCATTCGACACTGTTCCTTGACCAGTTATTTTTCCTCCCTTTTTATCTCCAGCAAATGCAACAAAACCTCCATCAAAAGTTCAAAAATTTTCCAGAATTTTTCTTTGTCCAGTCATGTGCCTTGAGCAACCACTATCAACATGTCAATCATTATTAATAGTCCTCCCGGTTAAACTCTACACATTCAAGACAAAATTAATGATAAACAGGTACCCAGATCATCTTTGACCCGGGCTGACTTTTACCTTTTACAGTCTAAACATCTTGTTCTTTCAATTTTATCAATTTTATATTTTTCTTTAATCCAACCATATGTGAAGACTGTTCATTTTTAACTTTTCAAACATAACCAACATTTTTGCTCACATATTTCATAGTAAATTTTTTTTTAGCAAAATAGATTGCTTGGTTAAATTTATTCACATATTGTGAACCATTTGGGACACATTTATCCTCAAACTTTGGTAGCACATAATCACGGCAAACATTAGAATATAAAGCATCACAGTTTCTAGAAAGCAAGTAATCACGACTGTATCTTTGTATCACTCCGGACTCTGACATACTGTCGTTCTCAGACGCTTGCTTGAAATGTCGAATAACGTTGCTCTTAACTTTCGCTTTGTTCTTTGTGAACCATGACTTACTAGAGTTGTGTTTGCAATTTTTCGCAAAATGACCAACCTGACCACACACAAAGCAATTGTAGCTCTTAGGCTTTGACTTTGACTTTGACTTTGAACACTCGCCTACTTCACTCGTTATGCCACAACTTTTCTCTCTTAATTGTTCTTTGATTTGAATAGACTTATCTTTGACATCAATGAACTTGTCTTTTACATCAATGGATTTGCCTTTGACACACCAAGACTTTCTTTGGACATTTGTTGGTACACTCACTTTAACTTTGACAACTTTATTGTTCTCTGTCTCACTGGTAAGATTATGATTCTCTGGTGCTATGACATTATTGTTCTTTGGTCTCTCACTTGACAAATCATACTCTTGAATCAGAGGACTTCCAAACTCATCTAAGACCACATCACCAACTAGACTAGAGAGTTTATTAAGTGGGACATAATCTCTAGCTGTATGCACCACTTTATCAAAGAATGTAGATGCTGATGACACTTCAGACACACAATCAAACTCAACACAACCGTTAGTAGAACATGCCGAGACATAAGAAATATCAGAATCATAATCAGAAGCATTAATATTTTTTGCATCAGCATTTAAACTAGAAATTGAAATAAATTTATTTAGATTACAGTCAACATCTAGGTACTGTTTACAGTCCCTAATAAACTCCCTAGTGCACTGTTTATTGAAAGATGAAAAAATTTTCACTCCATCAAGTTCATTTTCATCATCCACACACCTTGAGTTTATATCTGCACTAATATACATATCATGAAAGTTAGAATTTCCGACATTCATCAACTCATTCGATTCATGCGGTTCAGGAAATGGTACAAAATTTTCAAAATGTGGAACCTTGTTGTAACCCAACCCGTCTTTGATGTAAACAGTTCTCTGTTTGCTCACACATTCATCAAAGACATTTTGTTGCATCTTCCACTTTAAAACAATTACCCTTTCTTTTATTAAATCAGTTTCAGATTTGATAAGTTTTTCTGAAATATCTTTGATTAAAACGTCCTTTTTATCCAAATATTCTTTAAATGTTACATTATCTTTCAATAATGCTTTAATTTTTCTTGTAAAATTTACTTCATTTTGTTTCAATTCTTTGTTTACTCTTTTTAGTTTATCGTTTTCAGTAATCAGAAACGTGTTTGCTGCATGATAATTTTGCATTCGATCTACACATAATGAGCAACATATATCAAATTTATTTTCAAAACTTACCTCATTCTCAGATGAAGTTTCATCAGAAACATCAGCTTTGCCCTTTCCTTTATAATCGGTTTTGAGCGCACAGTCACTGGTAATATCAGCTGGTTTCATTGAATATTCAATTTCAGCCATCAAGGCTTCATCCATTTCATCCTCAGCACCCTCGATCTCATCCTCCCATTCATAATTACTCAGCTGTTTGGACATGAGTGCAGTTGGAGCCTTCTTTGACTTATCAGATTCATCAATCCTTTCCACCAGCTTAACCCCGCTTCCCTCAACCTTCTTTTTCTTGTCCTTGGTACACTCACGAGCGAAGTGACCAAGCTGTTGACAGTTGTATCACCTGAGTTTAGCTTTGTCAAAACCAACCTTTTTACCAAACTGCAACTTATCCTTCCCAACATTCTTCAAATACTTTTTAGCCCTTACAGCTATCATGGCCATCTTCCATTGCAAGTCCATATATTCTAAATCATCAGGATTGATCTGAACAAGATCTTCTACATCATGCACGGCAGGTTGTAACTTTCCTGTCACCAGTGCATCGTAGCTGCTCATGAAAGCTCCGAACAGAGCAATCTGATCTTCAGGGATTTGTCCAGATGACTTGACTTTCTCACCAAAGGAGTGTTCACAACAACCTTTGTTTTTCTCAAGTTTTGTTCCACTATTTCCTTCACTATTGCCAGAAAATAATGTTGCATTTGTTGAACTTGAGCTATTTTGTTTATCTTTGTTGTTCAGTTCTCTCTTCTTTGCATCCAATTCATAAGACTCGAGTAAACAGATAATATCATCAAGTGTTTTACTCTTCAGTTCTGGAGTTGTGTTCTTGATTAGCATACAAGGTATGCTCCAGCAATCTGGCAGTGAGTCTAACAGCTTCTTTCCTAGCTCATACTCTTCAAATTTTACTCCCATTTTTCTCAACCTGTTGATCATGGTTGTAAACCTAGTCACCTGCTTACTCAGAGTCTCATTCTTTTTATAACAAAACATGTTATATTGCTTCAGTATAAGATCGGTTCTGCTTTCCTGAAGAGCTACATTACCTTCAAATCTTAAGCACAAAGCGTTCCACAGACCTTGAGCAGTTTCATGTTGCTCAAAATTCAAATACAACTCAGTCGGAAGTGCTATAATAATAGAACCCAATGCTCTGTTATCCCTTTCGATTAATTTCTTATCTTCCTCCGAATAAAGATCAGGATCAGCAATCGGGACTAGCCCATCAGCATTTGCAGTCTTAGGAATGTGAGGACCTTTTAAAATTGATTCCCAAAGTGTGTGTTCAGTAAACTTGAAATAAGCCTTCATCATTATCTTCCAATTTGAAAATTCTGATATTGATTTTAGTATCGGTGGTGATTTCCCAATAACCCTCTCAGTATCGTATACCTTTCCAGCCATTCTTTACTTGTAATTTGAAACTTGGTTGAAATCAAAAAAAATTCCAACTTATAACTTTTCGGTCGAAAACTTAGTACAATACTTTTCAATCGAAAAGTCAGAATATTTCGTACAGATGAAATTTTGGACGAAATACTTTCCGATTTCTTCAAACAGAGTTTTCGGGTACTTCAAACAAACTTTTCGGACAATTCAACAGAAGAACACTTGAATTGACCAAAAACTTTCTGTGATGATCCGAGTAAAGAATCAAGTCTTCAAACTTGATGCAAACTTCATCTCCATCAAAACTAGCTTCAAATCAGCAACAATGGCACCCAAATTACTTCAATTTGATCAGATTTGACTTAAAATCTTCTTGAACACCAAGAGCTATTAACCAACAGCTCTGATACCACTTGTGATTCCCTCAGATCTGTTGATATTCAACGATAAAGTCTTCAATCACTCTCTGAATTGGCGGAATCAATTCAGAAATCAAATCCACATTAAAATGAAAAAATCAAAGAAGAACAATCTCAATACTATCAATTACACCAAATGCATACTTCATGATGATTAGCTTCGTTAATCAAGTATTAACAGCAGAAACACATAGAAATTCTCTTGATTAACTTGTAAAATCACAGTACAAAATGAGAAAGTTACTTGAAATACAAAAGACACAACTGTTTATACTAGAGAGTTTTCGATCGAAATCTTCTTGATCGAAAAATGTTTTCGACCGAAAACATAAAGTGTTCAAGTTAATAATTCTAAAACCTAACTGATTTCTATGCACTATTAGGTTCCAACATCTCAAACTTGAACAAATCGACGAACAATTACGCTTAATCAAAGAACCGGCAGAAATCATGGATAGGGAAGTCAAAACGCTCAAACACAGTAAAATCTCTATTGTCGGAGTCCGTTGGAACTCGAAACGCGGACCGGAATTCCCATGGGAGCGCGAGAATCAGATGATGTGCAAGTATCCTCATCTGTTCAAGCAATCCACGTCAAACACTCAATCAAAATCTAATTGATTCATATGGTTAGTTTCGCAAACAGTTACACTTTGAAAGCCCCATGATCCAACTCCGAACATCATCAGATTTAATCGATTTAATTCTAAGTTAAAAACTAGGGCTTCGGCTTTTGAAACTGAAATTAAACAGTTTTAAACTCAATGGTTTTGCAATTAAATTCTTCCACCGATTCGCAATACCCTGTGTTACAAAACCTCTATGCCTTTTGCATCTATCGTTATCAAATTCGATGGTTTTGGGATGGAGTTGGGATCGGGTCGCGATGGGAGAAGAAACCAAAGGAGCGTTGTGTGTTAAAACCATTTGAAACAAGTCCCTGTTGCGATTGCCCTAGCGGGTGTGATGGTTAGTGTGTTGGACCAATGCGCAGGAGACCCAGGTTCGAGTCTGGTCTCCTGCAATGTCTTTTTTTGGGACTTTCACTAATTTTCTTTTATAAAACGTTTTCCCTATATTATTGTTATAATTTATAAATACATTTTAACCCCGGAAAACACCCGTAGGCTCGGGTTTGGATTTATAACTCATTTCTAATTATTATTCCCTCATTTAAAAATAATATAATTATATAAATTATTACCCAAGCTTATGTTTCCGAATAAAAATAATATACTTATTATTTTTATCACTTAAATAATTATCGTGTTATTCTCCTAAATTAATATTAATCTATTATAACTCCTAAACATTTAATTAATGATATTATTCATAGTTAGTAATGTTTTGAACGTACCACATCTATTTTATTATTAAACTAAAGATTCATTGATTCCCGATGATTTGTTCATCTACTCGTTAATCATTAGTGTGTCTTAGGACGTCAAATCTTTCTGTGTCGTCGTCACAAAATCCCATGTATCCCTTACTATTGTAAATCATTCTAGGGCATTCGTAGATTGTCTGCGTGCAATCCAATTGTGGTTTTGTTGCATCCTTGTGTGGTGCTAACTTCTACGCTTACACAACTTAGGTGAGTTTCATGGCCCCTTTTACTGTTTTAAATTGTGTGAGAAAACATGACGCAAACTTTTTCGATTATTGTAATTCATATGCTATCACTTGTTAAGACTAAGCGTAACACACTATCAGAAAGTCCTCACAAACATCGAACAGTTAGTATGGATTTAGCGAGGTATTTTGAGTAGTACTCCTGGGTTTGACAAACCTCACTCGCGTTAGTCGCGCTAACTCGATTGGAGGTCGAACGGGTGTAATATTGACCTAAAAATATCGCCATGGTTGATAGACATGGTAGGAGGCATTCAAACACAAACAATCAGCTTCGGTTGCGAGCGCTTTAGTAAGACATGAACTAGGTTAGCTACCTATTGATACACATATTAAATGTACATAATTTGGAAAATGCTTTTATTACAAACTTGAAACCCGTGAACTCACCAACCTTGTGTTGACACTTTAAACATGTTTTCTCAGGTCACTACTAGGATGCATCAGGGAGTCGCATTGGTTTTATCAATAAAGGATAATGTTTATTATCTTTCATTTAAATTAATTGACGCTTTGTTGCATGTAATTATTTTGGGTTTAATTTTAACGTTTACGCTTCCGCATTCAACTCTGAACATTTTTAGATTTTGTTTAAACTCATATAGTGTCGTCTGACGTAACTAATGACTGAGATCCTGGTTTGTCACACGCCTAATGGTAAAACTTCGTTAGTGGATTTTGGGGGTGTGACTCCGGGAATGAAACCCGGCCACCAATTCACCCAAAAAATTGCCCTTAAGCTTCCAAAATTATCTGATCAAATACATGAAATCACTAATCTAATCGTTAGGGGGTGATTAATCACTAGAAAATGAAATAGGACTCGAGTTCTTTACCTAAAAACCACCAGGGAAACACGGATCTGGCCACCGTCGCCTCGGTTTCTCGAAACCACCACCTGGTGTGCCTTCATCCAGCGGCTGCCAGTCTTTTCAACTACTGACAGCAGCTTCCATCACCGGGAACCACCAAGGACCATCATCTAGTGGTTAAATTGCACAAGTAATGAAAATTGATCATTAACGAGTGTAATATACTAAGTAGATCGAAGGAAACTGTTGGACTTACTTCTTTTGTCAGAAACCGTCTCATGACATGGCCGGAACCCATGGCAGAACCCTAGTCGCTGCAGTTGTTGGACCCACTGAAAAGTCATGGCTTGCCGGAGGAACATATCCGTTCAGATCCAGACTGGAATCATCATCTTAAGTCAGGACCACTTCGTGTCGCCGCCTTCGGTGGTCATACACCACCCAAAACTCGTTGGAATCGTGGCTATGAGGTGTTGACAGCGGTGCCTTCGAGTTCAGAGCCACAAGTGCCGCCGTCCTCTGTTCCCCGTGGCCGTCGTGCTCCGTCGCAGATCCTACCGTTGTTTGGTCTAGCCCGCTGCAGAACACAACTGTCACCCCGAAGGAGGGTTGTGCTGATAGAGAGAACGAAGGAGTGAAGGGCGATGTTGGTCGTGGAGGGTGTGGTTGCACCGCCGCAACCCGCCAGAGGCGTCGCCGGAGCAGAAGATATGGGCAAAGGGATTCTCTCGGGTGGTATGTGTTTGTGAAGGAGGAGATGAGAAGAAAAGGAAGGGTCTCCCCCTTTATATTTAGGGTTTCTAGTAGGTGAGAGAGTGGGTATCGCGTGTCAAACCCGAAGCATTATCGCGTTCTTGTCCCTGATAAAGTATTTCAAGGCTCTAAAATCACGAACGCTATTATTAATATTATTTAAATATTCAATTTATGAGACTTCCGTTCTGACTGTCGTGCAGGTCGGTACGTGCCAGTACTGCGTGTCTATCGCGTTTGCTTGTTTAAACGTTTTGCATTCCGAATGGAATTATTATTTCTTAAATAATAATAACAATAATAATATGTTATCTCGAATCACTCGGTTATCCGTCAAGTAACGTCACATGTCAAGTTAGTCTATTGGGCCGTTAATGGGCCAAGCCTGCTTATGATGAATTAACTATCAAAAGCAAATGACCCTAATATCAGGGTTGTCACACCTAATCGTCTAACTCCTCCACTATCACTGCCGATGGACTCCACCCGAGCCATCTTACACGTCGGATACATCACCATTGTCGTTCCCCGCCGTTCGCCGTCGTAGAACACCACCACAGCAGGAACTGGCAGCCGCCAAGCACCGATGCCGCCTCCTCGCCACACACTCGCAGCCCGTCACCCTCTTCCTTTCCCTTCTCGGCCATCGAGCACCAACCCTAACGGGTCACCACAGCCCCATCGCATGCCACCGAGAACCACCGTGTCCTCTTCTTGTTGGCTGTCACCGTCACACGCCACCATCAAACCGTCCCCATCACCCGCTACCACCCATAGCCACTGTCATCCTCATCTACAGCCACAACCGGCAGCCTCAACACCACCGTTAAAGAGCACCATCTTCATCCGAGCCAAAATGTAGCACCCCAATTCTTATAAGATGTACAAGTAGAGGGACTAAAATATTCAATAAAGGAAACCCCAAGGGGGTAGAGTACAAATACACAAGAATTCAAGGATAAAAAAATGAAAAATTGAAGTTTTGGAGTTGTGACGAACCGTCAAAGACGGGTAACTGTCCTTTACGAATAGTGACGGACCGTCACAAGGCATAACGGTCCGTTACGGCTTGACCACGGCAATCATTGAGGGGATGGCACGTGTCTGCTAATGGCTCGTAGAAACCCTATGATGGACTGTCATGAAAGGTAACAGTCCGTCACGGCCGCAAATTAGACCGCTCATCTGGAAGTTGATGTGTGACAGGTGACTCATACTCATGACGGACCGTCACGGGAGATAACGGTCCGTTACGGACACCGCAAGAAATTGGGTGACGGACCGTCACCAATGGTAACGGTCCGTTACAGAGCATGGGTTTGCCCTATAAATAAATGATCAAGGCCAGCCGTTTTAAGCATCATTCACACATACACCACACAAAACGCACACTTAGTCTCGGTAGACGTATCCACAAGCCCCGGTTCGCATAGAGAAGTTTGGTTTCCAGTCTTTTGGCCCCAATACGCAGTAAATAGTTCCAATGTAAGGTTCCGACTAGTTCCTAATGACTTGGTTACTTTTACTAAGTTAAGAACTTATGATTAAGTAATATTATAATGACTTAAGACCTTGATACAAGTCGTTGTGCTGTTTACATTAGCACGTAAGGATTACTTGAAAGAGAAGGAAGTTAAAGGTGAGTTCTATGAGGCCCTTTTTAAATGTTTTACTTTAAATGTTTTGGGCCGGTATGCATGCTAGAAAGATTTACATGAATGCTATATACCTTTAATTTAAATATTTGGGATAGCATTCATGTTGCAAGAGGTTATGTATAAAAGATGTTTAAATCTTAAAACTAAGTAACGGGTTATTCATGAAATATCAAAGAAGTATTGGGTAACCATCCGACCAGTATGTAGTTATTTGATAAACAGAATGTTCTGTCTAAGGAAAGAGTGGTGTATAAATCCCTCATGTACCTGTCATTCTTTCTTGGGAACATCTTTGTTGGAGGTACTACGCTGGGAAGATAACCACCTTATCTTCTTTGGTATATCATAGAGAAACATTTACAAGGATTTAAGATAAGGACTGATTTTGAAAGGAATGGTTAAAACATAAACTTGCCTTTTGGCATGATTTCATATTATAAATACTATGGTAAGAAAATGGTTTTGACACGTAAAACGTTTTAGAACTTATCATGGTGAGCCCAGATAAGTAATAGTAGAGAAGCCAGGGTTTTACCTTGACTTGCAGAGGTCTTGACAATTATTGTCTTGACAAAGAGTAAAGAAAAAGAGATACAGTTTTGGCATGTTTTGCCATGTCAAATATTTGGACCATATTGGTATGTAACGAAAAAAAAAGATTTTGCCACATCTGGCCAAATGCCACATAATATCTTGCAACTTAGATAGACGTAGAGACGTACTGCATTCCTTTGCGGAATGTAGTATAGACACCTTGTTCAAGGGTATGTATAAGTGGTGACGACCGCTTGGAGGTTAACGTGATCTCGGATAGACAAGTGTGCAAGTATAAAGTATTATGTTTGGGCAAGAAGTTAATGTAATGTTTTAAATACGTGTCATATAAATCCATTTATGTATGAAACAAAGGTCAAAGAAATTATTGACTAAAACTTAGAACTCACCGGCATAAACTAACATGTGTTTAAGCATGTGTATCAGGTAAAGATGTAACATCCGGCAGTAAAAGTAAGGGGCTAGAGTAGAGGCATTTGGCTGCTATCTAGCATCATCTAGCGAACTGGCATTAGAATAGATGTATTTGTACTTTCTCTAGAATGTACATTAAACAAGTTTCATGAAATAAATATAGTATTTAAAAGTCTTCCTTTGTGTATGATCTCTATTTACTATAGGTTCATGAGTAATTCCGACAAGTGGCCGGCATTTCAGGTGATCCGGGATGTAGGTGTCACACAAAACCCTAGCCTCTACTACTCACGCAAACCAAACACGTAAATGGAAAAAGGTTGAGAACGAGTGTTCCCTGCTCACGTTCCGGAGTCACCTTGCGGGACCACCTCCTCGTCGTTGTTCCTCTCTCCTTGCGTCATTCTCCCGGCCGTCGCGCGCAAGGCTTAGGCCTATTATGGCCTAGGGTTTCCATTAGGTGGATTTTAAACCTCCTCAACTTTCATCCAGGTCCCGGTGTTTCCTCTAGAGTGCGTTTCGATCTTAAGTTCAATTTTTAAACGACTAACTGTCCCCTTTTCTGTAATTAAACGCACCTCATATGATAAACCTCACCAATCCTCTTATTTAATAAAGAGTCAGACCGCTGATGTGCTTGAAGTGTATATATATTTTTATAAGTATTTTTCACACAATTTGAGTTTTAAAAAGGGTTTTCATCAAAGACTAATCACACACACATCGGGCAAGTGTACCCGTCGGATAGCAATATAGTAAAGGTAAGAACCGGATATCAATCCGTGGACACAGTGGAATTCGATAATAAACCAGAACTAAAATACAATCAAGTAACGGTAAAAGATGTTTAACTTGATTTTTGATTAAACTAACATGCAAGAATATAAAACTAAACTAAGAACACAAGTCAAACAATTAAGGAAGGAATATCACTTCTGTCTCGAATCCATTTAGTAGACATCCAACAACAACTATAGATACATGGCAAGTACACGATACGTATGCTGACTAAAACTCTCGTCAAAGACATCTAATCAAATGACTTTTCGGAAAGTTAGAATGAATTATACAAACTAACCACCTAAACTCATGCAATGAAGCTCACGTTCTATGAATACGTCAATGTTTAATAAAGATTGAACTAGCTTCCTATCAAGGTTGGCTAGTTCAACAACTAGTTGGAAAGATTACACGAATCAACACATAACCCACCTCAAGTTGATTAAAGTAAACAACAACATGCACTTCCTCAACATACAATGTTCATATCAAGATTACATAAACTAGAAGATTGCGTCAACAAGTCCTAGATGAACATAGTACTAAACATGACACACCATAACAAGCACTTTGTCTTTCTAAACACAAGCACAAGGATGCGCATTCAAGAGTTTTCAACCATAAACAAGACTTCATCCACCATTCCTAGTCAAAAGCCATAAACTAGCATACATACATACACTAATCAATGAATACATGCATAAACCATGGGTTTTCCAACATACAAAGCCTACACATATACAAGTCTTGCAAACAATATCAATTCCCAAATACACAATATCATTGAAGAATAATCATGCCATTGTTATAACATTAACATAAACTATGCCAAAAATCCATAAATGTTGTCAAACGTTACTAAGCTTCATCTAAACCAAAGTGATATCAAGAGTTTGCTCATGGTGAGCATAAGAACAAGAACAAAGCAAGGAAAAGTTACAAGACTCATAAAGAAATGCCAAGAATCAAACCAACTTCCCCAAGCTAGATGATAATGATGATGATGTATGATGATCCTCTTGATGTTGTAGTCCTTCTAAGAAGCTTGAAATGTGGCTAGAAACAAGGAAATTCGTAGCACAAAACAGTGCTCAGGGCTCCAACACTCTAGGTATCTAGACTTCTGATGTGAGAAAACTTCTGATATTTATAGAACAAGGGAGGCACTACCGTGCCAGGTGGTAAGGCACGACCGTGCCTGTCATTGGGACGCGACCATGCCTGGTGATAAGTACGGTCGTGGGACAAGTGGTTGACTTGTCTACTTCTTTCATTGGATCTTTTTCTTCGAGGGAGTACGGCTGGTCAGACTTGCGGGATTACACGCGGCCGTGGGGGTGTTGGAGCACGGTTGTGCTCGAAAAAGTGCCTTGGCGCGGTCATGCCAGGTACCGAGCGCGACCGTGCCTAGGGTTTCCTGGCTTGGCGCAGCCGTGCCATGTATGGGGCACGACCGTGCCTCTACCTCAGAAACCCTAAAAACTTCATCTTTATCTTGGAATTCCCATGTTTGTTCACTCAGCTTCACAAAAACCTACAAACAAAGAATTGATCGTGAAATGAGTGAAGTTTTGTGCCAAAAAGATGTGTAATTTCAAGCACATCAAACAACCCCACACTTGAACATTGCTTGTCCTCAAGCAAGAAATCAAAATAAAACAAAACTTTCAATGGCACTATGGATCAATTCGGAAAAAACGTAAGCATTAATAAACTTATAAAGGTTTGACAAGATTTTCAAGAAATGCAAAATTAACTAAATGAAACCCAAGGAGCCCAATGAAGTAACAACCGAATGAGCAAATGAATATGCCTAGGAAATCATTAGCATGCAACTTTATGCTTCTCACAATGTTCACACACACTAGGGAATATATATGATCATACAAGTAATGGAGTATGTATAGAACACTCAAATGCCAAGACAATGAATCATGCAAAAATCATAAGCTTGCTAAAAGTTCAAATCTCTACCAACTAACATGAAACAAAGCATAAATCAAGAGGACTTTGAACGGGTTGTAACTTGGCAATGGTTAGGGGTAGGGATGTGGAATTTAAAAGTGGCAAAGTGGCTAAAAACTCGGTGGCTATGCTAACTTAAAAACTAAAACAACTTCTAATATGAAAAATAAACTAACTAATACTTCTGTATAGATGAAACAAACTAACATGAAACAAACAAACTTAAAAACTAACTAAACTAACCAACATGAAACAAAGCATAAATCAAGAGGACTTTGAACGGGTTGTAACTTGGCAATGGTTAGGGGTGGTGATGTGGAATTTAAAAGTGGCAAACTCGGTGGCTATGCTAACTTAAAAACTAAAACAACTTCTAATATGAAAAATAAACTAACTAATACTTCCGTATAGATAAGAGGTAACAACCGAATTCTTTCCATCTTTGCTCACAAAATTGCTCTAATCGGCTATAATTCACCTAATTTTGGTATTTCTTTTTTTTACACTATTTCTTTCTTTTCTTTTGAAGAGAACTAAGTCAATATGCATCTTTCCTTAGCTACAAACTTCTCAAGAAAAAAACAACTTTCAATCAAGAATACAAACTATAAAATCAACAATAGCCAACCGGATTTCTAACACGGGTGAAAAAGAAAAAAATAAATAAAAGGATAATGCAGTTTTAATGGTGGTGTAATGTGGGTAATAAAAGAAAAACATGGGATAGGCTCAACGTGGCTAACTAGTGGGTGTGTTCAGGTGAGAGAAAAACAAAATAAAAGGCTAACAAAGTGGTTTATCCTAATGTCTCAATCATTTTTATGCAATATTTATATTCATGATTTTGAAATGTATACTAAAAGAAATTTCTAATAAGCATGAAACATCTGGCACACTCAAATCCGCAAAAACGAGAGCAAACAATGTATAAAGCTATCAAGGCTCAAAAATAAACTCACGGAAACGGAAGGAATGAGTGTAAGCAAAAGGTTACATGCAATCCATTCGTTTAGCCCACTAAAACTCATGGTTATCATAAAAAAATGGGTTTGACTCGATGGAATTTCTATCTCAATTGCTTTCGAAAAAATCAAACCTCTATTATTTACTAAAAATTGTGAATGCTAAATGGTTAACTTTTATTATATTTTTGTGTTTTTTTAATTTTTATAAAATTGATTAATGCCAAAAAAATTATGAAGGAAGATTTTGCAAAAAATGAAGTGATAAAATGCTCAAAAGGACAAACATCGCGTGAATAAATTCCGACCCTACACTTAGAATCGTACATTGCCCTCAATGTACAACAAAAAATAATGTAAAGCAAAGAATAAACACCCAACCTCACACTTTAGAAACATACATTGCCCTCGATGTATACAAAAACATGCAATGCAATGGAGTGTGAAGGGAGAACTGAGACTTCCCTTGTGTCGATCTCGGCCAATTGTACAAAGCCTACCCACAAAAATGGCGTTCCACGTAGTTCCACAATTCCAAGATCTAATCAAGACTAACCACATCAAACAGGATCAGTAACATCAAGCCAAAATATAAACAGAAATGTAAAGATAATATCCACATACAGTACATCAAAAATAAAGTACAAAGAAAGAACAACCACAATCGCCGAAGTGTGATAACAGAGGTTGTACAAAATACAACCAAGTACAACTCACAAAAATGATACCAAAAGGCAATGGGAGGTACTACTCCCACTGCATGCCCTCGAGGTCGATGCCGGCGGCCCCACCTCCCTCGCCTCCTTCTGCTGGTGGTGATGGTGGTGGTGACTAATGGTGCGGTGGTGAAGGTGGTGACTGATGCTGTGGAGATGGTGGTGAAGGTGGTGGCTGTGGCTGCATGAAGAATGGGAGAGGAATCACGTATGGTGCCCCGCCAGCAGCAGTGGCGACCCACTGGACCTCGTACTGTCAGGCCCAGTAGCGCGACGGGGGAGGCGGAGGAACAATCGGATCCTCAACATGGTGCTCGTGATGCTCCTGCTCCTGCTCCAGCTGAGCTGCATGTGCCTGTGAGCGGCTGCGACGGCCTCGGCCTGTACAAGATCTGGATCGAGACCCGGACGGTCTGGGTCCCACACTCTACCACATCTATCTACCAATCGAACTCCTCCCGGTGCGGGACGAGCCACGTGCATATTCCTCAATGTCTACACGGTCATCACTGTGGTCTTGGCCACCGGGGTCAAATCGCCAACGAGCTCGTCTGTCAACAGCTTGGTCACAAAGTGACCTCCACAGATGGCGCTGGTAACCTCGCGCCCTGAACTATTGACCAAGTACCCCGCAATGCAGTGCGCAAGATTACAATTATGCGGGCGTACAAGGCAATAAAGGTAGAACAACTCTCTCAGATTTACCACAGTCTCCCCCTGACCTCTACCAGAAATGGAATAGACGATGCAACGATGCAGCACACGGTGTAATGGATCTCGAAGGCTCAAAGCCTTGGTCAAACTTGGATCATACATGCCAAAGCCAAAATCATGCCAGAACTGGTCTTTCTCTTCCTCGCTCGGGAACTCTGTGATACCATCAGTAAATAACTCGGTCGGGATCTCATGTCTCGTGTATAATCACAACAATCTCCCAAACCTTGCAACCGACATCACTCGCCACTCCCCTCCTAGCCTAAACCTAATCGTCTCGGGTCGCTCCAAATCGTCACATGGATAGTCAAACTCATATGTAGAAAAGAACTCCATCACGAGCTCGCATACTGAACGGCGTGAAATCTGAACAAACGGCGCCAAGGGGCGGTCACAAGGTCGTTCCATCGGTCCCTTTGACCGATGGCGTCGATAACAGCCGGCTCCAAACGACGAGCGACCAAAATCCGACCCCGACGGGGCCACAGGACCTCCAAACGAGCCTCGTACTCCTGCTCGTTGAGATCGAACTCCATGTATGGGTGATCTCGGTTGCCTACCATCTGCAAGACAACAAAAATGAAATCAGAACAGTTATGAAGACGCTAGACTGAATTTATGAAGCTTCTGACCTAAGTTATGAAGGGGCACGGTCGCGCCTGGGAAGGGGCACGTCCACGCCTAGGCCATTTGTCCAGCCCACAGTCGCGCTGTGGCCGACCACGGGCATAAGTACTCGATAACACGGTCACGCTAGGTGCGTGGCACGACCGTGCTCATCAGGTGCGGGGCATGATGTAGTGAAGGAGGCGATTATCCCGGCAAGATAGTGTTGACTTGTCGTGCTTTGTGGACCGATGTCGCACCTTCCAAGTCGGTTGGTCCGTGAACTCTCTCGCCCCCTCCCGCTGCTCAGATGACTCGTATGACGAATTGTGATCATGATAAATCGCGGGCCGGCTCTCCTAGGTGCGCAATGGAGGATCGGGTGTCACCATAGTCATTGGTTCGTTGGTGCACCTATCCGTTTGCACATCTTCCTCGTGGTAACCCCACAGATATAACGGGTACTCGTCACTGTAACTCCCATAGTCGTGATCCATGAAAATCACTGCAAAGAACACTCAAACAAAACGATCACGGGTATCAGATAAAAATGAAATAGAAAATAAAAATAAAAATACAATTCGAAAAACTATACAAAAACATAAGATGATAATGATAAAATAAAAATTTTAATTAAAATAAAATTTAATAAAGAAAAATTATTTACCAAGATATACACAAATATATACTAAATGACTAAATAATAATTCCAATCGTTCTCGCACAAACCGTATCCCCGACAACGGCGCCAATAACTTGATGTGTATGAAAGTGTATATATTTTTATAAAGATTTTTTACACAATTTAAGTTTTAAAAAGGGTTTTCACCAAGGACTAATCACACACACATCGGGCAAGTGTACCCGTCAGATAGCAATATAGTAAAGGTAAGAACCGGATATCAATCCGTGGACACGGTGGAATTCGATAATAAACCGGAACTAAAATCCAATCAAGTAAGGGTAAAAGATGTTTAAGTTGATTTTTGATTAAACTAACATGCAAGAATATAAAACTAAACTAAGAACACAAGTCAAACAATCAAGGAAGGAATATCACTCCGGTCTCGAATCAATTTAGTAGACATCCAACAACTATAGATATATGGCAAGTACACGAAACGTATGCTGACTAAACTCTCGTCAAAGACATCTAATCAAATGACTTTTCGGAAAGTTAGAATGAATTATACAAACTAACCACCTAAACTCATGCAATGAAGCTCATGCGCTATGAATACGTCAATGTTTAATAAAGATTGAACTAGCTTCCTGTCAAGGTTGGCTAATTCAACAACTAGTTGGAAAGATTACACGAATCAACACATAACCCACCTCTAGTTTATTAAAGTAAACAACAACATGCACTTCTTCAACATACAATGTTCATATCAAGATTACATAAACTAGAAGATTGCGTCAACAAGTCCTAGATGAACATAATACTAAACATGACATACCATAACAAGCACTTTGTCTTTCCAAACACAAGCACAAGGATGCACATTCAAGAGTTTTCAACCATAAACAAGACTTCATCCACCATTCCTAGTCAAAAGCCATAAACTAGCATACATACATACACTAATCAATGAATACATGCATAAACCATGGGTTTTCCAACATACAAAGCCTACACATATACAAGTCTTGCAAATAATATCAACTCCCAAATACACAATATCATTAAAGAATAATCATGCCATTGTTATAACATTAACATAAACTATGCCAAAAATTCATAAATGTTGTCAAACGTTACTAAGCTTCATCTAAACCAAAGTGATATCAAGAGTTAGCTCATGGTGAGCATAAAAACAAGAACAAAGCAAGGAAAAGCTACAAGAGTCATAAAGAAATGCCAAGAATCAAACCAACTTCCCCAAGCTAGATGATGATGATGTATGGTGATCCTCTTGATGTTGTAGTCCTTTCTAGAAGCTTGAAATGTGGCTAGAAACAAGGAAATTCGGAGCACAAAACAGTGCTCAGGGCTCCAACTCTCCAGGTCTCCAGACTTCTGATGTGAGAAAACTTCACAATAAATTTTCTATGGTATGTGGATATCCAAATAATTCAATGCAATCGTACGTTTCATCAGTTTCCACGCCTCTAGATTAACCTAATGTGCGGTAACACAAAGATACGATTCCGGTAAACCATGTGGAGCCGACCAAACACCGATAGTAAAGTTAACACCGGTTTTTAAAATTTTCAAAACCTAAAATTAATTGTTTTTTAGCTTCTTTCCACATTTTAAAACAATAACTTCTAAGAGTATTACGACTTACGTGATGATAACAAAGTTAGAACGTATCTCGAATCAACCTTGTCAAGTGTTGGTTGTTAAACGACATAGTATCTTGAATAACAATTTGTTCTTGACTACGAGCCCAATTGATTTTCAATACCTTACGATGTTTATCCAAATGACTTTTTAAAATGGAGTTGGACTTGGTTCGATTTTGATTAAAAAATCGGTTCAGGTTTAAAAATCGTTTTTTTATTATAACACCACACCGTAATCACATGCGTATACAAGGTGTAATGAACTAAAAGTTGGATCAATCCATTCCGGATTACGTCATTAGATAATGATACAGACGAATGAAATCAATTATTTGGAAAAAATGATTAAAAAAAATCATCCAGTTGAAGCTGTAAGATGATAATTTGATATAGAGTCCAAAAATGAATTTTGTAGTTTAATAATAAGACCGTATTGTGAGATTAACAAAGCTACCCCTGTCCCCTTCCCCAGTTGGATCTGCTCGTTCGTTCCATACGCGATTCTCAGTCACTGGATTAGGTTCACCTCTCTCTCTCTCTCTCTCACTCTCTCTCTCACACACACACACACACACACACACGCACGCTCTCGCACGCTGTCTTCTCCGTTTCATAATTTAATTTAATTCCTCTGTTTGTGTTTCCAGAATCAGTCATTCGCATCAAATCCAGGTTCATCGCTCGCACTCACGACTGCCTTATTTCCTAAAATTTTGATTTGTTGGGATTGGTTTAACTAGGTTTTAATTACTTGAGTTTATAGTTTAATAGTAGTGTGCTGATCAGTAGATGCAATTCTACTAGGTTTAATTTAGTGCTCCGTGGAGGATCATGTTTATATTTTATTAACAAGTCTTAATTTCTGTTAGTAGACATCAAATCTACTGATTGCAAAATCTAAAGAAGCCAAATGTGTTGGTAGTAGATTCATTGATTATGCTTGATTAATTATCGTCGTATCATTATGAAAGATTTTGACTTCTCTATGCACATTGAAGAACCAAAACATAAGAATTCATGATATTTTCTTAGACCATAACATTTAGCATTCTTATTTTAATGTGATTGTAAGTCATAAGAATAGGAGGCAATCTAGATCTTATTTTGTCTACTGTTATGAATAAGATGCACTACTAGGATTCAGAAAATATCTACTTTTACTGTAAATGGGTACTTTATGTTTGTATTCCCCAGACTTCTTTACATGTGCAGAGGTTACATACACTTGATGTTGAAAGACTACAAAAATGCTTACATGTTAATTGAATAATCTTCTTCTCTGGTCAACCGTGCTTATTATATATAGACAACTGTCAATTATATTTTTGCCTACATTGGCTTGTTACTTAACTAGTTAACTCATTAATTATTTGTGTACCTGCTACCTGGGAAAGCTTTGTTTAATTACTAATTTATTTGTTGCGAGATGGATTAAGCCATAAGATGTTTGTTCTGTGGTTGACTTGAATTTAGGAACATAAGTTACATACTTTCTTTGTGATCAGTGTTCATTTATCTCAACATCCCACTTTTATTGTAACAGGCAGTTTGCTGCAGAAGCCGATGGAGTCAGAATCTGGCACCCTAACTTCCAGGAACCCTTCTCAGGTCATAACATCTACAAATGTTTTCTTTTTTCTTGTTTATTAGTGGGTTACTACTATCTGGCTTGTGGGTTATTAGTTCATAAGTCATCCAATTTGTTCAGGCTTCCATAGATGCATTTTTGAGGATTCATTGAGTTATGTGTAGAGCTACAAAAGTGATGTGAAATGTGTTTTAATAGAACATTACTTAATAACCGTGTCAATGAATCCTAAGGAAACCGCAAACTTTTTTGTATGCATGATATCTCCCGCATTTGTATGTAATTTACATTGCAGTTGACGACTCCAGTGAGAACAGTGGAAACTCTCAGTATGGAGGGGAGGAGGAGCAGAGGCAGACCCAAACTAATATGGAATGAGCAGATTAGGCAGGATTTGCTAGACTTGCACCTCTATGAGGACATGATCTAAGACACTGTATTAGGGTTATGGACTTTTTGGGGGAGTGTATAAATTTGTCTTAGATTTGTCTTGGGGCCTTCGTTTTCTTATACTTTTCTGCTTTTAGCCTTAGCCTTGCCTTAGTGCTGTCTGGGATAATAGACCTTTAGGGGAGTGTATAGGTGTTAGACTTTAAAGAAGTCAAAGGACTGTTTTTGTAATTGTTGAAATAATTGGGACTAAAGTTGTTTAGAATAATAGTGCAGGGATTCAATTGTAATTGTCTTTAATAAAGGTTGTTAGGTTACTTGAGGAGCGTATAACTACCGATTGACGCATTTGTAACAAGATAGCTATGAATTGAATTTGTTCTTCTTCCCCATTAGTTTCTTACTTCAAATTGTAGCTAACAGTTGGTATCAGAGCTTCCGATCCTCATCGGAAACTCTTGAACTAAAGCAATCGACGACAATTACCGGTGACCATGACGACTCGTAATCAAGCAACAAATCAGGCGACACAAGATGTGAAAAAAGCTCTCAAGGAACATGAATTAGCTCTTCTAAGGCTTGAATCGACTGCTGATAAGAATTTGAGGGAGATAGTCTGTATCAAGGCATCGACCAACAAGAATTCAGTGGAAATGGCGACGAAGCGACCACAAATGGATGAATACTCAAGAATCTGCAATTAATCAATAACAGTCGATCAACTAACAATGGTGAGGATAATACAACTCATAATGATGGTGTTAATGACCGCAATGGAGTTATTCAGGAGGAATCTAGGTTAACGGCAAGCAACAATCGTTTTTCAAGAGTGGAGTTCCCAAAGTTTGATGGTGCAGATGTTGAAAGCTGGATATACAGATGTGAAGATTTCTTTTCAACCAGAAAGGTTGAAGGTGAGATATGCTGCAGTTCATGTTAATGGCAAGGCAATACAATGGCATCAAGGCTTTGTCAAATCAGTAGGTAAACATCTATCTGAAGTCTCTTGGGATGAGTATATGTGATCTATTTCTGCTAGGTTTGCTAATGTAGTTGTAGAAGATGCCATGGGAGCCCTAAAAGCATTGAATCTAACATGCGCTTTAGATGAATATAGTGACAAATTTGACTTGCTTCTGAATAAGGTCACACTCAATCAAGAATATGCATTGAGTTTATTCATAGAAGGATTAAAGCCTGAGATTAAGTGTCATATTAAGTTGCTTAAGCCTAAGAACTTGAAAGAAGCTTATACTCTGTCTAGGTTACAAACTGATGCCAACACAGTTATGCCAAATTCTAAATATGTGCTTAGTACTAAGTCTACTAATAGCAATTATAAGGGCCCTTTTACACCTAATCCTATGACAAATGCTAATAAGCGGCCCTTGTTACTTTCTCCTATTAATGCCAAGCCACTTAATGCCTTAAAACCTAATGTTTAGAGAAGGTTGACTAGTAAGGAAATGGATGAGAAAAGAGCCGAGGGAGAATTTTTTGGTGTAGTGAAAAGTTCACTCCAGGCCATAATTATAGGGGTAAATAGATTTTTTTGATTGATCTTACTGAGGCAGAAGAGGAAGTGTAGAGTGTCCAGAAGACTGTGCACAAGATGATACCCTAGTACCCTAAATTTCATTAAATGCTCTCATGGGAGTTCATTCTTACTCTACCATGAGAATTCAAGGGTCCATTGGCACTAGACCTCTGCACATTTTGATAGATTCTGGATCCACTCATAATTTTTTGGACTTAGCATTAGCAGCCAAATTGAAATGTAGCTTCAAAAGTGTCCCTGCTATGCATATCACAATTGTTGATGGCAATAAGATGGCCTGTACCCAATTGTGTGAAGACTTTAAGTGGGTGATGCAGGGTACCTGGCTTACTACAGATGTTCTTTTGATCCCTCTTAGTAACTATGATATCGTCCTAGGTATTTAATGGTTGCAGACACTTAATGACATTGGCTGGAATTTTAAGGCCTTAACTATGCAATTCACAGTAGGGGACTGAGTTTTTGAGTTGAAAGGCTCAGTTAATAGCAAGATCAATCTATGTTCTATGCATAAGATGGAGCGTTTATTGAGCGAGCCATCTTCTCTAGCTGGTGCACAATTTTTTAGCCTTCAGTCAAGTGGTCAAGAGGTTTTTCAACATGGCACTACTGTGTTGAATAGCCAAAGTAATACTGAGTTGGAAGCATTATTACAGCAATTTGCAGATGTTTTTGCTACTCCTACTTCTTTACCACCTCAGAGAGACTGTGATCACCATATAGTTTTGAAAGATGAAAATGTACACATCAATCAAAGGGCCTACCGTTATCCTGCAGGCCACAAGGATATGTTAGAACAAATGACTAAGGAATTGTTAGAGTCAGGGGGTCATTAGAGACGGTAAGAGTCATTTTGCATCTCCTGTGGTGCTGGTAAAAAAGAAGATGGCAGCTGACGTTTTTGTGTGGACTATAGACAGCTAAATGCAACTACAGTGAAGAATAGATTTCCCATTCCTCTCATAGAAGAGTTATTGGATGAGTTAGGATCAGCTGCAGTGTTTTCCAAATTGGATTTAAGAGCAGGTTACCATCAGATTCGTATGGCTGAACAGGATACCCATAAAATTGCATTTAGAACTCATGAGGGGTTGTTTGAATTTGTGGTCATGCCCTTTGGCTTGATCAATGCTCCAACCACTTTCCAGTCCCTGATGAATGCTATCTTTAGGCCTTTATTAAGAAAATCTTCTTTGTTTTTTCTTTTATGATATTCTGATATACAGTCCCACTATGCCCCAACATTTGGTTGATTTGAAGGAAGTTTTGGCTTTGTTCAGAAGTAATTCTTTAGTGGCCAAGCACTCTAAGTGCCCTTTTGGAGGATCTAAGGTGGAGTACTTAGGCCATATTATTTCTGCAGAAGGGGTATCCACTGATCAGCATAAGATTTTAGCTGTTCGACAATGGCCTATTCCTAAAAATCTCAAGCAGTTAAGGGGTTTTCTTGGCCTTACTGGGTACTACAGAAGATTCATTAGGTCTTTTGGGTTGGTGGCTCAACCATTGACTAATCTTCTTAAAAAGGATGCTTTTACTTGGAATGAGGACACCCAACTGTCTTTTGATCAGCTGAAACATGCTCTAACTACTGCCCCAGTATTGGCATTACCTAATTTTGAGAAAACCTTTGTAGTGGAGACTGATGCATCTTCCAAAGAGTTAGGTGCTGTTCTCATGCAGGATAACCGCCCTATTGCTTTCATTAGCAAGGCTTTGTCTACTAAGTAACAACTGCTATCAGTATATGAGAAAGAATTGCTTGCTATTTTACTTGCTGTGAAGTAGTGCCACCACTATTTGATTCCAAGGAAGTTTATCATCAAAACTGATCATAAGAGTTTGAAATTTCTCCTTACACAAAAGATTACTACACCTCTCCAACAATCTTGTTGAAGAGTTTGAAATTTCTCCTTACACAAAACTGATCATAAGAGTTTGAAATTGACAAACCTTGTTGACTGCAAAGGTTATGTCAGGTCTGGTAAGAGTTAGGTACTGTAAAGCTCCAACAGTTCGTCTAAATTTCACTGGATCGTCAAATTGAGGGCTATCCCCGAGTGCCAAATCAGAGTTAGGAGCCATAGGTGAGTCAACTGGTTTTGACTGAGAGAGACCCGCTTTCTGAATGATGTCAGAGATGTATTTCTTCTGTGATAGAAGCAGGTCATCGCCTTTGAAAAGTACCTCAATGCCCAGAAAGTATGACAACCCTACCCATGTCTTGGATCGCAAAAGTAGTGCCTAGTCGGTGAATAATGTGGTCAATGAGCCGGGAATTGTTGCCGGTGAGAATTATGTCATCCACATAAACAAGCATATATAGTAAGTGACCATTATGGGAATAAATAAACAGCGACGGATCTGTTTTGGAGCCGTGAAATCCAAGTTGTAATAAGACGTCCGAAAGGCGATTGAACCAGGCCCTCGGAGCTTGTTTGAGGCCATATAGGGACTTGTGAAGCAGACACACGTGATTTGGCTTTTGTGGATCAATGAAACCTTGAGGTTGGCGTAAGTACACGGTTTCCTTGAGATCATCGTGAAGGAAGGTGTTTTGTACGTCTAATTGGCGAAGAGACCATTGCCTTGTAACGGCAAGCGACAAAACCACACGAACCGTGGTGGATTTCACCACTGGACTAAATGTTTCATGATAATCAATTCCTGGCTGTTGGTTAAAACCTTTCGCCACTAAACGAGCCTTGTGACGTTTGATATTCCCATTTTCATCATGTTTCAACCTGTATACTCACTTACAATCAACAACATTAGCATTAGGAACCGGTGGTACTAAAGTCCATGTACCGTTTCTCATTAAGGTTTTGAATTCCTCTGTCATGGCAGCACGCCATGGAGGAGTTTTGTTAGCAATGGCAAAGGTGGGTGGTTCGGTTGAGGAGGGGTCAATGGAAGAGTGAAAAGCAGAAGGACTATAGGGAGTGGTTTGTTTGAGTGTTTGTCTAAGATTTGACGGTCGAGTACGTGGTTGGGTGGCGGTTGTGGTTGGAGCAGATGGATCTGCTGAATGTTGATAAGTGTGGTAGGCTGGAGTGGTGGTTTGAGAATGGCGTTGATAGGTGGCAATAGGCGGGTCGGCGGGTTGTGAATTGTCTTGTTGGGCAGGGATAGGAGGTTGGTTGGTAGAGGTCAGGTTTGGGCTGGCGGAAAAGGGCTGGTCCGAGGGTGTTTGGGCTGAATTGGGAGTTGGGTTATTTTGGTTAGGTGGCTGGACAGGAGTGTTTGTGGAAGATGATGGTTGTTCATGTGTAGTAGGAAAAGGATATGAGGAAATGTAGGGATCTGGGGAGGGTGGGGTAGGTTTAGGAGAGGGTGTTTCAAGAAAGGGAAAATATGTTTCATTGAATCGTACGTGTCTGGCGATGTAAATGCGATTGGTGGTAGGATCAAGACATTGATATCCGTGATGAGAAGGGCTATACCCGAGGAAAATACACGGTAATGAACGAAAATCCATTTTGTGTGGATTGTATGGACGGAGGTGAGGAAAACATTGGCACCCGAAAACACGTAAAAAGGAAAGATCGGGTTTCCGATTGAGAAGATTTTCAAGAGGAGAAATATGGGATGAGGTACGAGAGGGCATTCGATTTATCAGGTATGTGGCGGTTTGGAAGGCAAAGTTCCAAAAGTGCATTGGAACGCCAGATTGTGCTAAGAGGGTGAGGCCGGTTTCGACCACATGGCGGTGTCGCCTCTCGACAAAGCCATTTTGTTCACTTGTATGAGGACAAGAGAGGCGATGTAAAATTCCGAGTGTTTTAAAAAAGGAAGATAGGTTTCGAAATTCCCCCCCCCCCCCAATCTGTTTGAACCGATTTAAGTTGTGTTTGGAATTGTCTTTCGGCCATTGTATGAAATTGTTTAAAGATGCTAAATACATCAGATTTCTGTTTGATTGGAAATATCCACATGTATTTGGTGTAATGATCAACGCAAAGTAAAAAATAACGATCACCATAAAAAGAAGTAACAGGAGCGGGACCCCAAACATCACAAAATACTAAATCCAATACATGGGTGCTTTTATAATTTGAAGAAGATAAATGTAGTTTTGTGGACTTTCCCATAGGACAAGAATTACATAAAGGAAAAACAGAATTATTAATGAGAGGAAGACAATTCTTTGAAATCATGGACTGCAAAAGCTGCGGGTGAGGATGTCCAAGTCTTTGGTGCCAAGTTGTGGGAGAAGCTCGAACGGTGGAAAAAGCAACAGCTGGAACGGGATGACTCTTTGGTGGATGAAAGGAGTAGAGACCATCTTTACTTGGACCCATGAGGAGGGTAGTGCGGGTAACCGAATCCTTCACACAAAAAAATGTAGAGTGAAACTCAAAGAAAACATTATTATCTTGACAAAAACGTTGTACGGAAAGAAGGTTTCGTTTTATTTGTGGAACGTGAAGAATGTCATTAATAGAAAGTGTTTTGTTTGGTGAATTGAAAGTGGTGGAGCCAATATGAAGAATAGGTAAACCGTTGCCATTACCAACAAGAAGTGTATCCTTACCGAAATAAGGCTCAGAGTTGTCAAAGCCGGTGAGATCAGGAGACACGTGACTGTTTGCACCAGTGTCCGGCAGCCAAGATGATGATGCTTGTGAACGATGATCAGCAAAATTTGCTTGTGGAGCCTGTCGAGGTGGACGAATCGTTGCTGGATCACGATTTGGGCATTGTGAGGGAACGTGCCCAATTCCACACCTGTTACAAGAACCATAGACGGTATTTTGATTAGATGCCCAAGCAAATCTAGAATTGTTACCAGCAGAGGATCCCATGTTTCGGTTGTTGTAGTAGCCTCGTCCACGGCGGTTATAGGAACCACGATCACGATTGGATTGCCCACGAGCACTGTAATAGCCTTGGTTTTGCTGCTGTGCAGGTTGCACATTGAAACCTAACTGTGTCATCAGTTGTTGAAGTGACTGTACTGTTTCAGGTGGGAGTTGAAGACTGCTCGGCAAGGCTGAGGCACGAGCAGGTGTAGCCGTGAAGGCTTGGGCAGCAGCAGGAATGGTGGGGTCATCTTTCTTTGTCATAAATTCGTGATCAGCAAGAAGGCCGGGTAATTCCAATAAGGTAGCTGGAGGTTCTCGAGCAATAGTGGTGGGCTTCAAGCTATTGTATTCTTCACGTAGGCCAGAAACAATTAGCATAATAACATCTTTTTCAGGCATAGCTGCACCAATGTTTGCTAAGGCATCATTGTATTCCTGTGCTCGGGTGACATAAGCAGCAGAAGCTTCATCGGGCTGCATTGACAGCTTGAGGAGTTGGGTTTTTAGCGTGTATTCACGTGAAGAAGTATGAGGTGCATAAGCTCTTTCCAAAGAAAGCCATAGGTCACGAGAAGTATCACCTTGAACATGCTTGAAGGAGGCTTCAGAGATCGTTGACAGCAGTAGCATGCGAACATGGGCATCATTGGAAGCCCATGTCGAGTAGTCAGGATTAGGTTGTTGAGTGATAGATGGCGCTGAATCCTTTTCTGAAGAAGAAACAGAAACAGCGATGGTCTTGGGTGGAGAGGAAAGGGTTCCATCGATGTAAACATACAGACCATTGGTGATGAGAAAGGGTTTGATCATAGTTTTCCAATATCCATAATTGGTGGGGCTTAGGGTAAAACCGAATTTATGAGAATTGTGATTGGTTTTCTCAATTGTGGTGAAGGAGACGATGGCCATTGTTGGCGATTTGGGAAGATCGATGCTGTCTAGGGTTGTAAGATCTGACAGAAAAAAAAAAAAACGAAGAAGAAGAAGGTTGGAAAAAAAAAGCGGCTGTTTTAGGGTTGTAAGATCGATGGCTGTGATACCATATAATTGGTATTGTGAAATTGTATTTGATGAATAAATGAATACAAGAGGAGGTCCTATATATAGGACAATTACAACTAATAATAGTAAACAATCATTTACATAGATATATAAATCTTGGTCTAATATGGCTAGCTAAACTCATGGGTTATGCTTATGAGATTACTTATAAAAAAGATGTGGAGAATGTTGTTGCTGATGGATTATCCAGAATTTCAGGAATGCTTTTATTTGCCTTGAGTATGAGTGTTATTGACCCTATTCTGTGGATAGAATCAAAGCTTCTTGGACACTTGACCCTAATATGCAATCCTTGATTTCTCATTCTCTTAAAGGGAAGGTTTCTTCTCATATTTCTTGGGATGACACTTTATTGAAGAAGAAACATAAATTGTTAGTGGGCCATGATCCTAAATTGAAACAAGACATTTTGCAACTGTGTCATTCTTCCCCTAGTGGTGGCCATTATGGTTTTAGACCCATTTTAAAGAGGGTCAAATCTTTTTGTTCTTGGAAGGGATGTTCTAAACAAGTATTTCGATTTGTTAAGGAATGCACTACATGTCAAGGGGCTAAGTATGAACCAGTAGCAAGCCCTGGTCTTTTACAACCCTTACCTGTTCCAGTTCATATCTTTACTGATATCTCAATGGACTTTGTGAGTGGCCTTCCTAAAAGCCAAGGAAAGGATGTCATTTTTGTGGTGGTGGACAAATTTTCTAAGTTTGGTCATTTCATTTCCTTGTCCCATCGTTTTACAGCTTTCTAGTTGGCACAAGTGTTTTTGGATCACATTTTTAAATTTCATGGGTGTCCCCTTACAATAGTTTCAGATAGAGATCCCCTATTTCTTTGCCAGTTTTGGAAGGAGTTTATGAGGCTGCAGGGGGTACAATTGTCTTTTTCTTCTGCTTATCATCCTCAGAGTGATGGGTAAACTGAACTATTGAATAGATGCTTGGAATCCTATCTTAGATGTATAACTATGGACCGTCCTCAACAGTGGGCTAAGTGGTTGCCTTTGACTCAATGGTGGTACAACACTAATTTTCACTCAGCCATAAAGATGAGCCCTTTTGAAGCTTTGTTTGGTTTCCTTCCTTCTACCCACATATCTTATATTCCTAATGATACGTCACTAGCTGCTGTGGAATCTTTACATAGAGACATGGAAGGAATAATTCAAACTTTGAAAGCCACTTTATTAAAGTCTAAGAACAAAATGCAACAACAAGCAAATGCTCACAGAAGTGACAGAGAATTTGATGTTGGTTCTTGGGTATTCTTAAAGCTTAGGCCCTATGTGCAATCCTCTTTGAAAGGCCACAAGTATTCTAAGCTTGGACCCAAGTATTTTGGTTCATTCTTGGTTATTGAGAGGATAGGGAAAGTAGCTTACAAGATGACTACTCAAGTGTTAGTTCATTGGCGGTTGCATGTGTCCTTGTTGAAACAAGCGTCTGGAAATCATGATCAGCTGGTGCCCTTACCGACAGCTGCACATTTTCAGTTTCAACTTCAGTCTATTGTGGATAGAAAGGTGGTCCGGTTGCATAACAAGATGACTACTCAAGTGTTAGTTCATTGGCGTGGATTACCTATTTCAGAAGCTACATGGGAAGTTCTGGATGATTTTCAAATGCGTTTTCCTGATTTCCTTTCTTGAGGACAAGAAATTGAAGAAGGGAAGCCTTGTTAGACTTTAAAGAAGTCAAAGGACTTTTTGTAATTGTTGAAAGAATAGGGACTAAAGTTGTTTAGAATAATAGTGCAGGGATTCAATTGTAATTGCCTTTAATAAGGGTTGTTAGGTTAGTTGAGGAGCGTATAACTACCGATTGAGGCATTTGTAACAAGATAGCTATGAATTGAATTTGTTCTTCTTCCCCGTTAGTTTCTTACTTCAAATTGTAGCTAACATTAGGTACTTGCATAGGGGTAGTACTTCATTTTACATGTCTATTTGCTCTATTAACTGTAGCTTCTGTATGCTTGTCTGCTCTTTTTCCAGTATAGTCTCCTCATCGCTGTATGTTAAAGGTAATTTACAACTTTCAGTATTAGTACTCTTGTATGGTTGTTCGCTCTGATTCTCTTAGCTTTATCTTAATACTATATTTTAGCTATATTTGTGGAGTTGGGGGGGGGGGGGGGTTTATCAGGAGCAGCCTCTCTATCCCTGGGATAGAGGTAAGGTTTGCCCCCATCACACGCTCCCAGACCTTACCAATAGCTCTGCTATGAGTGGGATTATACTGGGAATTTTTGTTTGTTATTGCATGTTTGTAAGAACCAATTATTTGGAAGGTAAATCATCTACGTCCTATTTTTCCACTCCTTCCTACTCCTAAAATGCGTTTAGCTTGCCATATAATCTTAAAAGAAAATAAAGGATTATTCTGGATAGTTCAGATTTATTTAGAATTCCTCTCATGCAATTTGACATTTGACTTGACATGCAATTTTTGGGTTGCAGTTTTTCTTGAATCTATCACGGAATTTATTATTGGCATATCAAAGCTTTGGCGTAGTATATGGAGACTTGAGCACTTCACCTCTTTATGTCTATAGAAGCATATTTGTCGGCAATCTGCCTGATTATCAAACTCCAGACGTTATATTCGGGGCATTTTCTTTAATATTTTGGACCTTAACACTAATCCCTTTGCTAAAATACGTGTTTATCGTTCTGAGTGCTGACGATAGTGGTGAAGGTGAGCCAAAATAGAGTCTAGAAGTGGCAGTGTTGATCCATTTACTTCTGAATGACCCAATTTGGGTTGTATGTTATTGCAAATGGGCCAAATAAAAAAAATCTGACCGTTACCTAACATGCTGAGTTGTCTATTTTACTACTGCATATGATCTTTTCAGGTGGAACGATTGCTCTATACTCGCTACTCTGTAGGCATGCAAAGTTTAGTTTACTTCCAAATCAACAAGCAGCCGATGAGGAACTGTCTTCTTACAAATATGGTCCTTCACAGCCTCAATCACCTTCATCTTCACCATTAAAGAGGTTTCTGGAAAAGCATAAAAAACTACGCACATCTCTACTTATTGTTGTATTATTAGGAGCTTCTATGGTTATTGGTGATGGTGTCATTACTCCTGCAATTTCTGGTTAGTGCCTTTTAACTTGGACTTATTGTTAACTTTTTTTTAATTCAATTTAGCGAACTATGTTTATTTTACATTTTGTAGAGAAAAGTCGATAACTATATCTAAGCATCCAAAAAATCATCGGGATAAAATAATTTGGATATAAAGAAACTAATGAGTCATGTAATATTATCTCTTAAAAGCAATAGCTTCGAAACTTTGTATCAGAATTGTATTATACTATTATTTTATTTCGGGGGTGAGAGACAATCATTAATATTCATAGCAACAGTCTATCATGGTTTTAGGTTTGTCCCATGTTAAGTTGATGCAAGTCTTGATCAGGCATATTGTTTTAGGAAGGGTTTAAATACTAGTAAAGTTCCTATAGAATTTCCTAGCAATGATGACAAATAAAGAAATGCTTGTGGAGCAAAATCAGTGAGATACATATTTTGTAATAAATAATAGTTATAAACTTTCCTGAAAAGGAACTGCGATATTTGATTTTGACATCCTGGAAAGGAAATTATCACATTTATTTTGGGATAGAGGGATTAATGTATATGGTGTTTGATATTCATTAGTTATCAATGGAAAAAAGGTTTGACTATTTTTTTGTATTTATCGTTGCAGTTATGTCAGCAGTATCAGGACTTCAAGTTGAAGGTGTGGGATTGGAGCTAACTCATGGTAACTACACTCTCGAGTTTCCGTTACCCCCAATTTTTCTTAATTAAAAATTTGTCCATTTTAATAGGAATTGAAAATCCTACCATATCCTCAATCAAGGCCACATGCATTAATCAAAATGTTTGATTTATAGGAATCATGTAGAGCTGAAAAGAAGAGAATGAGTAACTCTGTGATGATGACAACGAGTTGGATTTTTTTACTGGATTATTTATTTATTTTCATTATTGTTTTTTTTTTTCAGGGGTAGTACTATTATTGGCTTGTGTGATATTGATTGGCTTGTTTGCTTTGCAACACACTGGTACTCAACGGGTGGCAATTGTCTTTGCTCCTATTGTTATTTTATGGTTGATTTCAATATGTGGCATTGGGTTATATAATATCATAACTTGGAACTCAAAGATTATATATGCATTATCTCCCCATTACATAATCACCTTCTTTAGAGAGACTGGTTCAGCTGGCTGGCTGTCACTTGGGGGTGTTCTTCTCTCTGTAACAGGTATTTGAATCTAAATATTTAACACTTATTTTCTTTTTTATGATCCAATATATTAAAACTTGTTATTTGATTCTGATTATTCAATATCACATAATCGTTTCCAATATGCACATTTTTTATGGTTTTCATCTGCATTTTGCTCAGGTACTGAAGCTATGTTTGCTGATCTCGGCCATTTTACTGCCTTCTCTATAAGAGTAATTCCACCAATTCTGCTATAAATAGTCCACAGAAGATTTTTTTTTTATTTCTTCTATGCTTGCGTTTCACATGCCACACGAATCACGACCATAACCCCCAACCCCCACCCCTAAACCTAATTGTAGTTAGATTTATTACTATTTTTCATTTGTTATGAATTATGAAATTGATACCGTCTATTTGTGCAGCTTGCATTTGCTGCTGTTGTATACCCGTGTTTGGTTATTCAATACATGGGCCAGGCCGCTTATCTGTCCAAAAATATCACTTCTATACCAAACAGCTTCTATAAATCTATACCTGGTTAGCCCTTGCAGTTTGACCTTTATATATCCTTACTAGAGTTGGCATAACGGACGGGTTGGGTGATGGTCAAAATAGATAAATTTTTAAGCACTGTTCATTGTTCGAGTCTGGTCGGCTTCAGTTGATCCACAAACACTTCTTTTACCAATGTTTTAATTCTTTTAAATAATTAATGTATTAAACACTACAGTATAGAAATAACGATCAACACTTGTTAATATTAAAATTTAGGCTAGTGTATATGTAAGCATTTTAATATGCTTTTGGCAAATTATGACTTGTTGACCCTTCAAAAAAGGTGGGGTTGAAAATACCACCTCTAATCTTTACCGATTAGTTTGATTTGAGCTCATTCGCATTCTTTCTTTTGTTGCAGAACCGGTATTTTGGCCTGTCTTTGTTATAGCTACTCTAGCATCTGTTGTGGGGAGTCAAGCCATCATTTCAGCTACTTTTTCAATTGTGAAGCAATGCCATGCTCTTGGTTGTTTCCCCAGGGTCAAAATTGTCCACACATCCAAACATATGTTTGGCCAGATTTATATACCAGAAATCAACTGGATCCTCATGGTTCTTACTCTTTTGATTGCTGTTGGGTTCCAGGACACTACTTTAGTTGGCAATGCATATGGTAAAGTAACATGAGATCTTTGTCTACTTGTTGCTGTTTCCCATTTCACTAACCACCATTTTTTTCTTTTATTCATCATGGGTCAAAGGGGTAAAATGGGATTTTAATTACTAAGGGTATGAGTCAAACAAGTCTCGCCTAAAGTGATTGCAGTTACTTTTAGTGACGTTCTTTAGAAAAACGTTATTGTTATCATGGTTGTAAAAATCGCGCCTAGGCGCCGATTAGTCGCTAGGCGCCCGGTCGGGGACTAATTTTGGCCAAATCGCTTCATTAATCGCTAGGCGGTCCTAATCGGACCTAGTCGGCCAAAAATCGGCCACTTCCCGTTTTCCGGTGATATTCCGGTAGGGTTCCGGCGAGATTCAGGCAGGTTCCGGCGACTTTCAGGCAAATTTTCGGCGATTTTCAGTTTAGTTCTTGTAATTTCCAGCTTCTTTAAAAAATGTGTGTGTGTATATATCTAATTTTGAAAATTACATATAAAAATGTGTATATATATAAAAAACTGAAAAGTACATATAAAAATTCCAATCCGATTAATCCCGCCTAGGCTCCGATTAATCCCGCTTAGGCCCCGATTAATCCCGCCTAGGCCTAGGCCCCACCCCACCGCCCGACTAGCGCCTAGGGATTTTTACAACCATAATTGTTATAGATTAGTCTTTTTAAAATAAAAAAAATGTTCCAACCTGACCGGAACTTAAGCACAAACCATTACCTAATGTCCTAATCTTCCCAACCCGACCCGTTTTTGTTGATAAATCAAGCCCCAGTCACACAATAAAACACGATATTATTAATCAAAACCGAAATCACACTTTACAATTAATCCCTAACCATCTATTTATAATAAAACTCAAGTTAATCCCCAAGCTATTCTCCTAAATTAAACATTACCATCTAAAACATTACCAAATTTGAAACCCAATCTTTTCCTAATTCTTGAAGATCTCAACTGCAACTATTCTTTAGCCATCTCACAACTTTAACCCTTTTAATTCTCATAATTTATCAAGATTAACCCTTCAGTTTTGACACGTATTCATGGTTCAATGTCTGATTGGCAGGGCTTGCATGCATGACGGTTATGTTCATCACGACTTTTCTCATGGCACTGGTTATAACCTTTGTGTGGCAGAAGAACCTTGCATATGCTGCAATCTTCCTTGTGTTTTGGTTCATTGAAGGTATCTACCTGTCGGCTGCAGTCATGAAAGTTCCTCAAGGAGGTTGGGTGTCTCTTTTACTCGCCTTTGTGTTTATGGTCATAATGTATGTGTGGCATTATGGTACCCGTAAAAAGTACAACCATGACCTCCACAATAAAGTTTCATTAAAATGGCTTCTCGGGCTGGGACCCAGTTTGGGTATTGTTCGTGTCCCCGGGATAGGCCTCATATACTCAGAACTTGCCACTGGTGTCCCGTCAATTTTCTCACATTTTGTTACTAATTTGCCCGCTTTTCACAATGTTTTGGTGTTCGTGTGTGTGAAACACGTTCCTGTGCCTTTTGTATTGCCCGAAGAACGGTTTCTTATTGGACGTATCTGCCCGAGACCTTACCGTATGTATAGGTGCATTGTTAGATACGGGTATAAAGATATTCAAAGAGACGATGGCAACTTTGAGAATCAACTCATTCAAAGCATAGCCGAGTTCATACAAATGGAAGCTGTTGAACCTCAGCTCTCTAGCTCTGAAAACACGTCTTTTGATGGTCGAATGGCTGTCATAAGCACAAGGTCAAATGCCACTTTGACCGTGTCTGAACATGTTGACTCAACCGTACAAAGTAGCAAATCATTAATGCTACAACGGTTGAGATCCGAATATGATGATGAAAACCCGCAACTAAGAAGACGGCAAGTGAGATTCCAGCTTGTATCATCTGTTCCTGCTATCGATGGTGCGGTCAGAGAGGAACTTTTGCAGCTGTTATCGGCTAAAGAAGCAGGAGTTGCTTATATCATGGGACACTCTTATGTTAAGGCCCGGAGGTCGTCTTCATACTTGAAGAAGCTCGTGATTGATATCGGGTATTCTTTTCTTCGTAAAAACTGCAGGGGGCCCGCGGTCGCCCTTCATATTCCTCATATAAGTTTGATTGAAGTTGGTATGATATATTATGTTTAGCTTCTTGTTATCATTTGTAACCGAATAATATGAAACAAATTTGATTGCATTTCAACACAATATATGTCGTGTTTTAATGATGGAAAATAGTTGCCGTTTGGTTCTAATGTTCCAGTTAATCTGTTAAAATGGTGTCACTTATTATAGTACATCAATCATGACTGATTATAGAATTAAAGTGACTTGCTAAATCAAATTCTAAACAATCTTGATGTCAGGAGGCATGACCTGAAGTTTGTTACGCAACCACCATTAGATGTGTTAAATGCGACATTCATTTAGTGGTCCATGCATAACCATTTACCTCATCTTTATACCTAGTGTCTAGATTTAGAATAAATTTGTAGGATTGGAATCCCCCAACCTTTTGATTGAGGGGGCACACCATTTAACCACCAGGATGTTCCCTTAAAGTGTGAGTTCTACGACCAACTCTATTTAGAGCAAATCGAATAAACAATATTCGAGGTCTGTTCTTGATTAATATTTTTCGAGAAACAATTTGTTACGGTTTAATCGGTATTTTGAAAATCCTCATTTTCTTTCAACTCCTTTTTTGATATGTTCTTAATTTTCAATTTAATTACAAGTTTTTTTCCCCGCGTTTCGCGGCGGAAATTTGGTCGTTTTTTCCCCGCGTAATGCAGATCGTCAAAAACCGTAGAATCGCACACCGATACCCGTTCCGATAATACCAATACCAACAATGATGTTATTTTCGGCTCGTCGAAAGCATAAAAGTGAATACCAATAAGGGTGTCCTCTATAGCCTACGATACAAAATAAAAACTCTATTTTAAATACAACTCCGCTTTCAAAAAAGGTTATATCGGAACGTTGACAAAAAAACTAATGATAGCCGAACAATTCGTTTTAAAAAAAGAGTTAATAAGTGAAAGTTATTATAGAAAAACAAAATCATTAGAAAATGAAACGGGTTAAAAACGTATATTATATATATTATGAGGGATGTAAAATAAAAAATGTAAAAAAAATTAAAAAAATCAAACTTACTATTCATTTCCTTCTCTTTTAAATATAGATATAATCATCAATGGCAAACAATCAATTTCGGAACTCGGCTTTGAATACAAGATCAACCAAAAACTTCCAACTCTTGTTCGTGAAGAGTATCACCAAACGGAAGATCAGGATGATAAACTTCGTAAATGGTATGGGTCGAGCTCTCTATGAATTACTTTTGAATGGTCCTCATATTTTAATGGTTAATATATTGGATTTATATATCCAAGACAGAACATATGATAACATTACTATTACGTATGATCCTAATGTGTGACGCAAAATAACTTTACCAAGTAAATGTTCATATACGGTTTGAACGTAATCCCCCGACAAGAGTATTTGTATTATTACTTAGTGAAATAATGAATATAAATACTTTAAATCTCAAATATTCATTATTATTATTAAATGAAATAATAATTTTTTATATGTATCTATCAATGAGTAAATTTCGGTTTGAGTTCCTGTGGTTTGCTTAAAAAATCGATTTGAGTCCAATAGTTTCAATTAAACTTTTTGAGTCATTGTGGGTTGTTAATTGTCTCAATCAACTCCAGGTCTCTAACATCATTTGATTTTTCCAGTTAAGTTATTGTAAAAAGATAAAAATACCATTGATAATAAAAAAAATTTAAAATTATACAATTTATACATTGTATTACTTACAATTACCAAAATGGTAAGAGATAATGCACATGTTACAAGTGTATGATGCATAAGATTTTAATTTTGTACTTTTCTATGTTTATCTTTTTTCTACACCCCTCTCCGTCTAAAAAAAATCTCTCTTTTTTATTTTTCTTTTTCTTTTTTATTAATTACAACTATGAATCCAATATTTTAATGTTCTTTTATTTTTATTGAATAAAACAATAATTTCCTGTATTATATCCTTATTACATAACATACAATTATTAAATTTGAAGAAGGCTATGCATAGGTTACAACTAGTTATTGCTTACTGCATGACTGCTCCAACTCTTTGTTTCACAAGTCTTTATTTCACAAGCTTTGTTTTTCATTTATATTATTTTAATTTTTATAATATTTTATTTTTTATTTTTATTTTTGACACATATTTTGTTTTTCTTTTGTAATTTTTAAAATATGATATTTAACAAAATCCACGTGTAACGTTGCGACACGCCTATTTTTATCTACGTTTTGATATAAGTTTCATTTAAAACCGACTTTTACTTATAATGTATTGAAGTTGTTTTATGTTTCCTTTTTTAATTTGTTTTTTTTCCTCTTACAACCTTTATAATATAATCTTTTATAACATTCGGGAATTGAAGTTTCCTCTTATTAGCGTTTCACTCTACCTTTTTTTACCTTTTTGAATACCCGTGCATAGGTCGTAGAAAATGAACCTTACAAATTTTAACACTTAACCAATACCGACCGAACAACATCGGTACTAGCATTGGTAATATCGGAACCAATTCCATTGTTTTTTTTTCTTTAACGTCGATGTAAATCACATATCTATATACTCTTGGGCATGTAACGGCTTTCTTCTTCCTTTTGCTTAGCCACTTGCGGTTTCGTACCGGTACCGTAAAAAATCAAACCGATACCGACCACATCCCCGCCGCGTAGCGCGGGAAGTCCAACTAGTTTATTTACAATCAACATTCTTCTTCATCCCAACTTTGTGACAACCACACCACAATCGCCACCACCACAACCAAATACCCCAATCTCAAATTTATGCGTGCTTGGGTTATGAGTTTTCTGATGAAAACGAAGAAAGGAGAAAAGGTAGGGTTGGGGTGTAGTTGAGTGACTGGGCTACCATCGGCTTGGGTTTACGTGTGCTTTGCTACCTCCGGAAAGACCACCGTTGCTGCCGCCATGGCCAACACCAGAAAACCTTACCTCCGACAAGACCACTGATCCTCCCTCTCTCTTCATCAAATCTAGCCGCCGCCGCCGCATCAGAACCCAAATCACAACTTAAACTTACCGATCTAGCGGCTGGAATTGGATATTTGATTGTGTGTGGACGATCCATCGCCGCCGGTTGTTACAGTCTTGATTCAGGGGCAAACAACCGATTTGAACAGGAGGGGCAAACAACGATTCAGGGGGTCGTGTGTGGACGATCCATTGTCGCCACGCCACTAGTGGTGTCGTCTGACCGGAACTCGACAGAAAAAAGAAGGGGTGGGGATGGGTTTAGGGAGGAGAAGAGGAAATGGGTAGAGAGAGAAGAAATAATAGAATTTATATATATTTTTGATAAAAACTGAGAGAAATTGAGAGAGGGAAAACTAATTCTGTTTATATTATATTTCATCTATACATTACATTATATATAAAGTTATAATAGGAATAACCCTAAAGCCCATTACATATTGGGTTGGACCTAAAATAGTCTGTATTTATAACATTTTCCCTCAGACATTTTATATTATATACTATTAACATTATACTACTAGATAATGTTGTCTCGGTTCTTCAGTACCGATACTAACTGATACTGCAGGATCAGTTATGCTGCCAGTCACACCCCGTCTAGGCGGAAACGCGAGGCATAACATCCACTGGTTTCCAAAGCATATAATTACCGCAAACACATACATAATGATTGGATACATAATCAAGTTTAAAGTTTTACATCCAAAATATCAGATTGAGTTTACAAAAGATTAAGATTTCGCAAATATAACCCATATAACCCATATGCAATGAGTTATACAAGATAAATCTCCCAAAAGCCATATCCGCACAAGCATGCATGTAATCCTACATTGCTAACTTGAGCCTACGTTCAATTTTCTGAAAAACATACTTAAAAAGTGTCCTTACGAGGTTGGTGAGTTCACAGGTTTTGATCAAAAGTTCATGTAGTTCCAACGTTCACAGACGTTCAAATGTATAAGTTTTTTCGATCAATAGTATGTATATATAACCAATGAATTTTGAACATTTCCTGATCAATTGACCTCATTTGTAAGCTTACAAGGAATACAAATAATATGTAATGCACGAGACCGTAACCAACTCATGACAATTGAATGCCCCTCCCTCGCTAAACCACGAGAATAAGACAATATGCGGTCATTCGGCCATGTGGACCCCTGGCTAGCGCGACTAACCATGACCGGGGGCGTCACCCCCAATAGTACTATTCATAGAATCCTAGGCTAAATCCATGGCTAATGGTTACAAAGTGTGTTAATTCGGGGGACTTTAAGCGCTATATTGTTCCCTCAATGCACACACACGGACTGATCATTGTTCATTCATTTATATACGAAGAATTGTTACAAGTATATTTCCTCCCCAAAACATTTCAAAAACTTAGAAAAAGGGGGACAGTGAAACTCACCTCGACAGTATGAATGCTAGCAAATAATTGAATAACCGTAAACCCCGTTTATCCGTACCCTAATTACACAAGGATACCTTACATGTTAAGACTAACCGTCTTAAAAACAAGTTGTTCACCCGGCTTAACGAACTCCGTTAAGCACGTCTTTGTTTAATAAAGTTGTGTTTTAGTGCGACGACTCGTTGGTGATTATTTTTCCAGTCTAGACGCTTTACTTATTTTTCGAGAAAATAATATATTTCCATATTGGTGACTTGTTACGTTTGTCAAAAATAAATATTATTTTTGGAACATCTTATAATATATTTATATTATAGTCCACGTATCACCATATAATTATTCTCTATCAATAATTATATAAAATCACAAATATCGTTCAAGTATGTTCTAAGCATGTCAATTATCCTACGTGCACATAAAACATGATAACACGTCCACATGCAATTACTTGTTCCGAACGACATTTATTAACTTGTTTATGTTTAACATGTATTTATTCATACTAATCTATGCACACAAATATAATTATAGTTCGACAATTCAACATATATTTAAACACGTTTCATGATAACATACGATCACTTATTCTTAAACCGAACGTCTTTAGATTTCATTACTCGTGTCTACGTTCCATGTTATCAACAAGTTCTAAACATATATGTTTTCATTCATTTAGTCATTTCATGACTCGTTCCAAGTAAACAATTTTCCCGTTATTTATATATATATATAGATCATGACTTTTATATATATTTACATACCTATGTTTAACAAATTTTCAAGTTCTTACAACTTATGATCATACACCCACATATACGTTTAACCTCTTTATATGATCATATAATTTCTCACTTAATAATATTTCAAGTTACTAAACTTAAACACATATATTTATGTATGTTCCATACGATTTCACATTTATACATTCACATATATTTTACTTTTTCATCAAGTATTAAGTTATACTTTTACTAACCCATGATTTATTAACATGATCATCAATATTTCATCCTAGATTAAAATCCTTATATATACCATTTCTAAAAACATTAACCAAATCATTAATCACCCTTTTCACATTAATCTTTCTCTTTTATCATCAAGTGTTCCAACAAGAACATGTACACACACACACATATATATATATACAAGTTTCTATTTTTATACATGCATGCATACACTTATACATTTCTAGATTCTTAATCAAATCAAACATATATACACATATGCATGCATAGTTTCGGCATATATATATATATATATATATATATATGTATATATATATATGTATGTATCCGTTTTGTTTTTCTTTATTTTATTTTCTTGACAACATATTATTATGTAACATCTTACCACAAACATGATCAAATCAACAAATCATACCTATATCTTCATCATTTTCGGGCCCCCATATACAATTTTATATAAAAACCCTAATTTTTATACTTAATAAAGTTAAGTTTTTATAAAAATTCACTAACTCTTTGAATCTCTTTGATTATTAGGATGAACAACGTGTTTTAAATCAAGAAGGTGAAGATTACAAGAAGGTTTAAGTCGGTTTCTCACCACTAGTCAAGCTAGGTGAAGATTTCACTAGTAGATGGTGATGGATGCTCGTTTTGCTTCTCAAGACCCGACTCCTAGCTCCAAACCTTCCTTGGATCTCCAAACTCTACTCAAACTCTCTAGCCTTTTACTCTTGGCTTTGAATGTGCAAATGTGTATTTATATGTGTGTATGTCGTGTATATATATATATATATATATATATATATATATATATATATATATATATATATATATATATATATATATATATATATATATATATAGATGGAGGGATTTGAGTGTTCAACACACCATCATCATTGCAAGACTACAAGGACTAGATGGATGTGATCTTTACTTGGCTTCTTGGTTGAAAGAACATGGCTCTTATGACATGAGTTGAGGTGAGTAGTTGGTTTGGTAAGAGGGTGGGTGGTGGTTTGGTGGGTTCGGCCGAGAGGGGGCTAGGGGGGGGGGGGTTTGGGTTTTGTTCCATCTTGTAAGTTAAGTCTAATACTTAATAGATGGGGTTTTTAGGTAGTGTATACCCGGTAGGTGCTCCTATGATCTAGAAGTCCGATGTATGTACTTTTATGATTAATGTTCTATATATTTCGTATCTTGACTATATTTTAATAGTCCACTGATTTAACCCGCCATAGTTAACATTTTAACTATAATATACGAGTATACACACAAAAATAACTTATCACCATGAAATAACATTTTTTTGTGTGTCCACTTTTAATAGTTTTGTCACCAATATTTATGTTTTTATATCAAAGCGTATTACTAGACTTCTCCGGAATAAAATCTTGTTAATCACCAACAACGTACCTTGCGGGTTATAACTGTTTACTTCCTAGTAATTCTAAAAATTACTAAAGTATATATATAGTGTGTTCCGTTGCTAGCCCCTTTACAAAACTATGTCAAAATAATAAACCAGGAAATATAATTTATGAACGTGCAATTATGTAATATGGATATTGACCTGAAATACTGGGTGTCACATTCTCCCCATGTTAAAGAGAATTTCGTCCTGAAATTCAGTTGTTGTTATCTTGACTTGGAGTGTTCGTGAACAAGGATGGGTACTTGGCTTTCATTTGATCGTCTCGTTCCCACGTATACTCAGGGCCACGCTTTGAATTCCAACGTACCTTATCCAATTTAACACGGCTACGCCTTGTTTTCTAAACATTCAAATATGTGACTTCAATGGGTTCCTCAACGAAGTGACGTTTGTCGTCTAAGTGAATCTCATCAGGCGGTATAATTAACGTCTCGTCTGATAAACACTTCTTGAGGTTTGATACATGAAACGTATCATGTACCTTGTTAGTTCCTGTGGTAGCTTTAGTTTGTATGCTACAGGGCCAACCCTAGCCAATATTTCAAATGGTCCAACGTACCTAGGGTTAAGCTTGCCACGGTTGCCAAATCTTGCAACTCCTTTCCAAGGTGATACCTTCAACATGACGCGGTCCCCAACTTGGAATTCTAATGGTCTTCGTTTGTTATCCGCGTAACTCTTTTGCCTGTCACGGGCGGCCTTCAGACGATCCTTGATCTTGAAGATCTTGTCGGTAGTCTCCTGAATAACCTCAGGACCGGTTAAATGCTTGTCGCCAACCTCCGCCCAACATAGCAGTGAACGACATTTTCGACCGTACAAAGCCTCAAACGGAGCGGCTTTGATGCTGGTGTGGTAACTATTATTGTATGAAAACTCAGCCAGCGGAAAATGAGTATCCCAATTTCCTCCGAAATCAATCACACACGCACGAAGCATATCCTCTGAAGTTCGAATGATCCTTTCACTTTGACCATCTGTTTGTGGGTGATATGCCGTGCTCATGTCAAGACGTGTGCCCATGGCTTCTTGTAATGATTGCCCGATTCTAGACGCGAACCTGTTGTCTCTATCAGAGAAAATAGAAATTGGCACTCCATGCCTAGCCACAATTTCCTTGATAAAAAGCCTTGCAAGTTTCTCGGTTTTATCCGTCTCTTTGATGGGCAGAAAATGAGCTGATTTCATCAAACGATCGACGATTACCCATATAGTATCATACCCGCTCGAGGTCTTGGGTAACTTTGTAATGAAATTCATGGAAATCTGTTCCAATTTCTATTAGGGTATCTCGGGTTGTTGTAGTAATCCAGACGGTTTCTAGTGTTCTGCCTTTACCTTCGAACATGTCAGACACTTGCCAACATAGATAGCAATTTCTCCTTTCATTTTCGGCCACCAGTAGAGTTCTTTCAGATCATTATACATTTTATCCGAACCTGGGTGAATGGAGTACCAGGACTTGTGGGCTTCGTCCATAACCAACTCCCGTACGTTACCAAAACATGGCACCCAAATCCTATTCACGAAGTATAAAGTATCGTCTGACTTAGGTTCTAGTTGCCTGACCATTCCTCGTAGTGCTTCACTCTCAATGTTCTCTTCTTTGATTGCCTCTTGTTGTGCCATTCGGATTTGAGTCGTGAGACTCGTATGAATTGTTAATCCTAGGGCACGAACACGAAGAGTTTTAACTCTTTCTTTACGACTCAAGGCATCTGCTACGACATTTGCCTTATCAGGGTGATACTTGATCTCGCAGTCGTAATCATTCAGTAGCTCTACCCAACGGCGTTGCCTCATGTTGAGTTATTTCTGATTAAAGATGTGCTGGAGACTCTTGTGTTCTATAAAGATAGTACATTTTGTATCGTATAAGTAATGTCTCCAAATCTTGAGTGCAAACACGACAACACCGAATTCCAGATCGTGAGTCGTATAATTTTTCTCATGGACTTTCAGCTGTCTGGATGCATACGCTATGACTTTTTCTCTCTGCATCAACACACATCCCAGACCTTGTTGTGATGCGTCGCAGTACACGATGAAATTGTCGGTTCCTTCGGGAAGGGGTAAGATTTGTGCACTGCAAAGCTTCTTCTTTAGCAGTTGAAAAGCTGATTCTTGTTTATCAGTCCAATCAAAGTTTTTGTCCTTCTGAGTTAACGTGGTCAAAGGCAGGGCTATCTTTGAAAAATTCTCGATGAATCGCCTATAATAGCCTGCCAAACCCAGAAATTGACGCACCTCAGTCGGAGTTCTTGGTGCTTCCTAGTTTTTGATAGCTTCAATCCTGGACGGATCACGTGGATACCCTTCTTATTGATGACATGTCCGAGAAAATGAACCTCTCAGATCCAGAACTCACACTTAGAGAATTTGGCATAAAGCTTCTCATTCCTGAGCAGTTCCAAGATTAATTTTAAATGATGTTCATGTTCCTCCTTGGTTCGTGAATATATTAATATGTCATCGATAAACACAACGACGAATTTATCCAAGTATGGCTTGCACACGCGGTACATGAGATCCATGAAAACGGCCGGTGCATTAGTCAAGCCAAACGGCATAACCAGAAACTCGTAGTGACCGTAACGAGTCCTAAAAGCCGTTTTTGGTATATATTCTTCCTGAATTCTTAGTTGATGGTACCCTGACCGTAGATCAATCTTAGAATAGAAACTGGAAACTTGAAGTTGGTCGAATAGATCGTCTATTCGAGGAAGAGGATACCGGTTCTTAATTGTCAGTTTGTTCAACTCCCGGTAATACACATTCTAAAGGTTCCATCCTTTTTCTTTACAAACAGGACCGGAGCTCCTAAGGGTGAGAAACTCGGTCTTATAAAACCTTTGTCAAGTAACTCTTGTAGTTGGCTCGACAGTTCCTGCATCTCGGAAGGTGCTAGACGATACGGCGATCGTGCAACTGGTGCGGCTCCTAGTACTAGGTCGATCCGGAACTCGACTTGTCTTGGTGGCGGTAAACCAGGTAAGTCTTCGGGAAATACCTCGGGGTAATCCCTAACGATCAGTATGTCCTCAAGTCGACGTTCCTCGAGTTTCTTCTCGACGATGTGAGCTAGGAATGTGCAATAACCCTTGCGTAGATACTTATGAGCCTTCATGCAGTTTATCATCATTCTACACCTTTCGCATTGAATTGAAAGAATTTCTCCGCTTGGTAGTGGGATACGTACAATCTTTTCGAAACACACGATCTCGGCATGATATTTTGACAACCAATCCATGCCAATAAAAATGTCAAAACTTCCCAGATCAACTGGTAGAAGGTCTATACTAAATTCATGGTTTTCTAGACATAAAGTACAACCCTTAACGACCTCTCCGGTTTTAATTAATTTGTCATTTGCTAATTCAATTGTATAACTTTGTTCTAGCTTACTGGCCTCAACACCGGGTAATGATTTAAAATTATTTGACACAAAGCTCATATCAGCACCCGAATCAAAAAGTACAGAGGCATAGTGATTATTGATTGGGAACGTACCAGTGACGATATTTGGGTCCTGACGTGCGTCCCCTGCACCCATCACAAAAGCCCTTCCTGGTGCATGAGCATTGTTCTGGTTCCTCCACTTGGGGCAATCTTTGCTGAAGTGCGTTAGGTCACCACACTTAAAACATCCTGGTTTGGCTCTACCCGTGTAGTTGGTGTTGGTTCGCCAACTCTGTGTGGTGTGACCAAATTTATCACACTTTCCACACTTGATGCACCCACCAGCATGATGATATCCGCACTTTTTACACCTCGGTAGGCCTTTTTCATGCTCCTTCCTTTCCACGGGGTTGGCCGCAAAGGCCATCACATTTTCTTGTTTCCTAAACCCTTGTTTCCCAGACTTGCTACTTGAATTTCCCATCCACTTCCTTTTCTCCCCAGCTTTACTTTCCTCATTCTCCTTCTTTCCAAACAGTCCATTACGCACAGCATCATCTCTTAACTTGAATGCTAAAGTTATAGCACTCTTGGCATCCATTGGGTTAGATGAAGTTACCATGCTGCGGATTTGAGGCGCAAGGCCCCACAAATACTTTTCCACACGCTTATGTTCTAGTGTGACCATGTGGGGTACCAGAATTGCCAATTCATTGAAACGATCGGTGTACACCGCCTCATCATCTCCGATCATCTGTAGATTCCACATCTCTGTCTCGATCTTTTGCAACTCGTTTCGAGGGCAGTATTCCTCGATCATCATAACTTTCAAATCTTCCCATGATAACTCATATGCTACCTGCCTTCCCAAATTTTTTACTTGTGAATTCCACCAGGTTAAAGCTTTATCGATGAGTGTGCAAGTAGAATACTTCACCATGCTATCAGCAGTGCACTCACCGATATCAATCACCGATTCCATCTTTTCTATCCACCTCATCAGGCCTACTGCCCGGATATCATCTAGGAGGTCATCAAGACGCTCCTCGTGTGTATGAACGCGTGCTACCAATGTAGGCACTGTGAGCTCCATGGCATCCCCAGTGTGGGGTAGGGGTGTTAGGGAGTTGGAGGACTCCCCGAGCTCAAAGGTAGAGGGGATGCTCTCCATCTCCCTCCATCGTGTCAGTGTTCGGGGCATCCAACTGATAGTCCCCACAATAGGGCGGTAGCAGGGTCATTGCCTAGGTGGTTCCTCATCAGTCTCCAAGTCTTTCGGGTCACGGGCTGCTAGAGTCCTCTTGCGTGGCAATCGAACCTTCTTCCTAGCACTCTTTACCATAACTGGTCATCCACTTTTCTTTTGGTAGACGATAGGCGGTTCTCCCAGAGCGACATTAGGTGGTGTGGAGCTGCAGACTTGCACTTGACCTCCGGGGCGTGCAGCGGGAAGTTCCTCGTTGGATTCAGAGGCAGAGACGGGGTCAGAGTGTGACGACATGCTTGTGACTACAATATCCATATAACAAGATGAATGGTTATGCAATGCTTATGCAATGAAAACATTTTTGTGAGTCATTTAAATTATAGACTAGGTTCAGTTTTAGACTCCTAGTTCACTATAATCAATGGCTCTGATACCAATCTGTCACACCCCGCTTAAGCGGAAACGCGAGGCGTAACATCCACTGGTTTCCAAAGCATATGATTACCGCAAACACATACATAATGATTGGATACATAATCAAGTTTAAAGTTTTAAATCCCAAAATATCAGTTTGAGTTTACAAAAGATTAAGATTTCGCAAATATGACCCATATGCAATGAGTTATACAAGAGAAATCTCCCAAAAGCCGTATACGCACATGCATGCATGTAATCCTACATTGCTAACCTGAGCCCACATTCAAATTCCTAAAAAACATACTTAAAAAGCGTCAACACGAGTTTGATGAGTTCACAGGTTTTGATTAAAAGTCATGTAGTTCCAACGTTCACAGACGTTCAAATGTATAAGTTTTTCCGATCAATAGTATGTATATATAACCAATGAATTTTGAACATTTCCTGACCAATTGACTCTATTTGTAAGCTTGCAAAGAATACAAATAATATGTAATGCACGAGACCGTAACCAACACATGACAATTTAATGCCCCTCCATCGCTAAACCACGAGAATAAGACAATATGCGGTCATTCGGCAGTATGAATGCCCCTCTAATCATTGTTCATTCATTTATATACGAAGAATTGTTACAAGTATGTTTCCTCCCCAAAACATTTCAAAAACTTAGAAAAAGGGGGACAGTGAAACTCACCTCGACAGTATGAATGCTAGTAAATACTTGAATAACCGTAAACCCCGCTTATCCGTACCCTAATTACACAAGGATACCTTACATGTTAAGACTAACCGTATTAAACACAAGTTGTTCATCCGGATTAACGAACTCTGTTAAGCACGTCTTTGTTTAATAAAATTGTGTTTTAGTGAGACGACTCGTTGGTGATTATTGTTCCAGTCTAGACGCTTTACTTATTTTCTGAGAAAATAATATATTTCCATATTGGTAACTTGTTACGTTTGTTAAAAATAAATATTATTTTTGCAACATCTTATAATATATTTATATTATAGTCCACGTATCACCATATAATTATTCCTTATCAATAATTATATAAAATCACAAATATCGTTCAAGTATGTTCTAATCATGTCAATTATCCTACGTGCACATGAACCATGTTAACACGTCCACATGCAATTACTTGTTCCGAACGACATTTATTAACTTGTTTATGTTTAACATGCATTTATTCATACTAATCTATGCACACAAATATAATTATAGTTCGACAATTCAACATATATTTAAACACGTTTCTTAATAACATACGATCACTTATTCTTAAACCGAACGTCTTTAGATTTCATTACTCGTGTCTACCTTCCATGTTATCAACAAGTTCTAAACATATATGTTTTCATTCATTTAGTCGTTTCATGACTCGTTCCGAGTTAACATTTTTCCCGTTATTTATATATATATATATATATCATGACTTCTATATATATTTACATACCTATGTTTAACCATTTTCCAAGTTTTTACAACTTATGATCATACACCCACATATACGTTTAACCTCTTTATATGATCATATAATTTCTCACTTAATAATATTTCAAGTTATTAAACTTAAACACATATATATATTTATGTATGTTCCATACGATTTCACATATATACATTCACATATATTTTACTTTTTCATCAAGTATTAGGTTATACTTTTACTAACCCATGATTTATTAACATGATCATCAATATTTCATCCTAGATTAAAATCCTTATACATGCATTCATTTATTTTACCATTTCTAAAAACATTAACCAAATCATTAATCACCCTTTTCACATTAATCTTTCTCTTTTATCATCAAGTGTTCCAACAACAACACATATATATATATATATATATATATATATATACAAGTTTCTATTTTTATACATGCATACGCTTATACATTTCTAGATTCTTAATCAAATCAAACATATATACACATATGCATGCATAGTTTCGGCCTATATATATATATATGTATCCGTTTTTGTTTTTCTTTATTTTATTTTCTTGACATCATATTATTATTTAACATCTTACCACAAACATGATCAAATCAACAAATCATACCTATATCTTCATCATTTTCGGGCCCCCATATACAATTTTATACAAAAACCCTAATTTTTATACTTAATAAAGTTAAGTTTTTATAAAAATTCACTATCTCTTTGAATCTCTTTGATTATTAGGATGAACAACGTGTTTTAAATCAAGAAGGTGAAGATTTCAAGAAGGTTTAAGTCGGTTTCTCACCACTAGTCAAGCTAGGTGAAGATTTCACTAGTAGATGGTGATGGATGCTCGCTTTGCTTCTCAAGACCCGACTCCTAGCTCCAAACCTTCCTTGGATCTCCAAACTCTACTCAAACTCTCTAGCCTTTTACTCTTGACTTTGAATGTGCAAATGTGTGTTTATATGTGTGTATGTCGTATATATATATAGATGGAGGGATTTAAGTGTTCAACACATCATCATCATTGCAAGACTATAGGGACTAGATGGATGTGATCTTTACTTGGCTTCTTGGTTGAAAGAACATGGCTCTTATGACATGAGTTGAGGTGAGTAGTTGGTTTGGTAAGAGGGTGGGTGGTGGTTTGGTGGATTCAGCCAAGAGGGGGCTAGGGGGGTTGGGTTTTGTTCCATCTTGTAAGTTAAGTCTAATACTTAATTGATGGGGTTTTTAGGTAGTGTATACCCGGTAGGTGATCCTATGATCTAGAAGTCTGATGTATGTACTTTTATGATTAATGTTCTATATATTTCGTATCTTGACTATATTTTAATAGTCCACTAATTTAACCCGTCATAGTTAACATTTTAACTATAATATACAAGTATACACACAAAAATAACTTATCACCATGAAATAACATTTTTTTTTGTGTCTACTTTTAATAGTTTTGTCACAAATATTTATGTTTTTATATCAAAGTGTATTATTACTAGATTTCTCCAAAATAAAATCTTGTTAATCACCAACAACGTACCTTGCGGGTTATAACTGTTTACTTCCTAGTAATTCAAAAAATTACTAAAGTATATATATATAGTGTGTTCCTTTGCTAGCCCCTTGACAAAACTATGTCAAAATAATAAACCAAGAAATATAATTTATGAACGTGCAATTATGTAATATGGATATTGAACTGAAATGCTGGGTGTCACACTGCCTCATTAAAACCTTACTAAGAAAACCCAGTGGGACAAAACTTAGTTAAGGAAAAAGAGTACATCATGCATAATACTCCCCCTCAATGTAACATATATCTTCCGGTCTTTGGAGCGCAATATTCTATGATGACTGATTGACTTGATCTTTGTTGTAGTCTTGATTGATTTGAGCGATGCATGCCGCATGGTCTTCACATAGTGTAGTCGGGCTTATTTTGATCAACTCTGGTCTATGATAATGTCTACTTTGGTGATTGCCATAAAATTGTTGTACCTCCGTATGCAAATTTAGATCAAGTTATGTGTAGTCTAATAAGTAACATGCATCACCATAAACAATTGCTCGGGACTCCATATTTTTCTCATAGAACAATCCCTTGTCTCGAGTCCCACAAATATATCAACTTATCTTTTAATACACTTGATAATGATGCCTCGTTAAAAACCTTGCTTGGAAAAACCTTGTAGGACAAGACCATAGTTAAAGGAAAAAGCGTATTATGTATAATTAACAGCATACTTCCAGATGATTTTAAATCAGTACTTCGTGACCTATAAGATAAACTGATGCTACTGGATCAGTTATGTCGCCTCGTTAAAAACCTCACAAAGAAAACCCAATGGGATAAAAACTTAGTGAAGGGAAAAAGAGTGCAACGTGTTGAATTAGCAAAATCGTATTTCACTAGCACGTATACTAAAACATAATATCATGTCTTGTGATTTACATGAGATGCGTTAGTGCACTGATCGCGCTTAAGTACGGTACTTCTAGACCAAGTACTTGTTCACTCTCTACTTGGGGGAAGTAATGATATTTGTGTATGTTTAGCGATCAAACAATTATGAATGTGCTTAGCGGATAAACTTTGTCCATATTAGAATATGCTAACATCTTTCGGATGTACTTTGATTTATGGACAAATATATACTCGAACATCAGGTCGATGAATAGTTTAGCCGTGTCAAGATCTTACATGGCTTGATTTTATCAAACTTATACCCCATTTTTTCAGAATATATACTGAGCCGATTGTACCGTATACGACTAGTTTTCTTGAGACTATATAAAAATCTCTTGAGATTAATAAAACACATCTTAGGTGTTAATTATAATGCTTCAGGCAGTCTAACCCTTTAGGGATTTCCATGTAGTTGTCACTTTCAAGTTTTCCACACAAGTATGCAGTAACAACATCCATAAGTTTTCTAAAGTCCTTTTGAGATTACGAGGACGATTAAGCATATAAAGGTTATCGCATCCACTACAGGGGAACACGTTTCCACATAATCAACTTTTGAGATTTGGGAAAAATCTTAATGTTACAAGTCGTGCCTACATAGCATAATCTCATAATTTTCGTTTCTTTTTATTTAAAGACACCCATTTATAACCTATTGGTTTCCGAAAACGTTTCACTTGTCAAGAAAATTTAATTCAACCTTTTAGACGTCTTGCCATTGTACGCAGTCATCTCTATGTATGTACTCTTACAGAGTTTTATGTACGTAATCTTTTTCATCGATTACATCTATTGTTATAGCATATGCAAATATTCAAACACGTGTTTCATTTCGGTTCCATATTGTACTATTTTGTACATTATTTATAGAGATCTCATATTATTTAGTATCTGAGTTTCTTCTAGAACTCTATTATTCTCTTCTAGGGTTTTATTACTTTCGTAAGTAATTTCATTAATCTCTTCAGGGGCATTTCACTCTTCTAGGGTTCTATTATTTTCTTCTGAAAATGCACTAGTCTCTTCTGGGACATACACCTCTTCTAGGGTTATGTTTAACCTCTTCCGGGGTTAGACCAACTACATTATTCTGCTCTTTTTGTTTCAGTGGGGTTTTATCTTTGGAACCGAGTTATCTCCCACATTTTCTTTGTATGGTAACCTTTCAGTGGCTATATTAATTCGAGCAGATCAATCTGATACTGGTATATGTGAATTTGTCATTTCGTTTGTGTGTGTGAATGCATCTAATAACTCATTTGTTATTCTTTGTAAATTTATGACATATTGGACTTCAGATTCATATTTACCACTCCAGGGGTCGAAATTTGATAAAGACGATGAATTCCATGTTATTCAATGTGTTACCGTCTTTCCTTATTCAATCTTCCCTTAAGACTGGGAATACAGTCACATTAACAGTCAACATATTGTGCTGTAAAAATGTCTTATTTTGGTACTTATGGTGGCGGTATTAGGTACATAGAAAACACTACCAAATATTTATTGTTGAGATAAACTGATTCTCTTCCGGAGACCAAGTTATAGTCGGGAGTGTTTGTGATGAGCAATTGGGTTTAAACTAAATAGTCGTGTGACATGCATAATGACATGTTTAAATGCAGCAATCAGGAGCACTTTAGCAGTTAACTTTAATCATTTAATTAATGATTCAGCTAAACTGTTTTGTACATGAATATAAGCTATTGGATGTTCAACATTTATCCCGATAGACATACAATAGTCATTAAAGTCTTATTATCCACTCTCCTGAATGCTCATGTATGATTTGGGCTAATAGCCGAGCAAATGTTGCATTCGGGTAGCTAAAAGATTCACATGTAACCATATAGAGATGCATCTCTAAGGACCATAAAATATTGAAATGGTCCGCATGGAGATAATATGTCTGCATATGTCCCTCAAATTCTTTCCAAATATAAGAGGGACTATTTATAGAAATTTGTTCTCAGACGACCTAAAATTTGAATTATCGAGAGAATACGCTGCATAAGTATTCTGGTAGCAAAGATTTTAGATTATTGAGTGGGAGCTTATCGGCACTTTCAATAATTCATTTCAACATGATGCTACCAGGGTGACCTATTCGGTTATAAAATATAGTGAATTTGTGTTTCTGACTAACTTCTGGTTATTCACCACGGATGGTCTTTTGACCATTTTTATTTGGAGTAACTTGCAGGTATCTAGTATTATTATCTAATGTTATTTTCAGGTCATAACCATTGTAGAATATATCTGAAAACTTAGTAAATTTCTTCAAGATTTACTACAATTTAAGACATTATGTATAATGGTTTTTGTCCGCGTAGGTAAGGTGACGCATGCTCTTCTAGAGCATTTAATAAGGTCAACGCATGAAATAGTAACAATAAGTGTCTCTGCTACAGACCGGTAAAAAAACACTTCTTATGTTTTAAAACAGCGTTAAACATGTCATCAGACATTCATCGCCGATGGTAACAACAATTTTGTTAGAGTATTATGACATAATATTGGCACATGGTAGGTGAGATAACCATGCTCTTTCGGAGCATTCGATGGGTTACAAACACTGTTATTTACCAAGTTTTCTCTGGTGATAGCTTAAACAACAGTCTCCAAATGAAAGCGTGATAACGAGGCTATTAGGGTGCCCTCGATGGGGTTTGTTTTAACCTCTTTCTCGTTTTCTTTTATCATTCGTCGATAAACTTCAATGAGGTGCTCGGGGTGCGACACGTGCGAGACAAGTAGTTGGATTTAAAATAAATAATGCTTTGCCCTCATTAGCTCTCCCCCTAAAGGGGTTTTTGATGATGAACCTCTCGCCTCCATTAGTTGTTTCATCCATGCGTATAGCCTCTGCTGGAGCCGCATCCTCTTTCTCTCCTCCATTCATTTGAATGGTAGTCACATTTGCTTCGGGATTGGGCTAGTAACGGTTAGTTGCTCCTAATGTTTTAAGTAGGATTTTGCTTCACAACTAGAACACATGATATGAGCCACGAGTATTTCGTGAAACTATATTCTCTGTATTGCTGCGACTAGGAGCAGCTTAAGAGTGTGAGACATGTAGAACCACTAGTCGAACATCTCAACATTGGTGATGCCTCATCATAGTTTTTAATCGGAGGTGATGTGGATAAAAGCAATTGTACTCGCTAACCAACTAAAAATCAAAAGTCACAACAATTATGGCAAGAGTTTGGGAGGAGGACCATCCTCAAGTGGTCAAATTTATTTTTAAGGTTCAACCACAGGTCAAGAAAGTCCTTAATGATAATATTTTCCTTCTTTTGAACTTTCACGGAGGTGTGGCGGTGAAAAATCCTGACTTTAGCTCTTGCTTGGAGGGAAATCTCATTCCCGTTAACAATCGTCTCTTTGAGGCTAATTATCATCAAATAGATTTTGGCGTCTAGAATCTTGGAGAGGTGGTTGAGCCAGAGGATCTCAAGTGCTTGTTGAAAATTTTAAGTCCGAATAAAGGAATACATGGTGATGAAAGTTTATAAGAATCACAGAATTAAGATGTCCTTGTAACTTAAAGAGGGGTAAAACTCATCTTAATGTTTAAGATGACTTGTATAATAGTAGTTTGTTTAAACTACAACGAGTAACTATTTATTATCTAGTAGCTAGGCATATATGAACAAAGTTTCAAATAGATAGTATATTATAGTAACAGCAAAAAGCATCAAGAACCAAGTCAATAGTGTAAATAACAATTAGAATATGATTATATGTTTGTATATATTTTTCTCAAGATATGCGTTCGGTTACCTTAATCTCTGTCTTTCAACTTCTAGGTGAAAAATTAAATGAATTTATAATGGTTGTTGACTGGTCAAGATTGTTTGACCGAGATACATGCCTCGTCCCACCAAATTGTAGGTGACGGTTAAGTAGCACCAACCATGTCATAGAAGCTTTAAAATGTTTTAGAATTATATTTGGGTTATATATTGAAGACACGAACAAGACTGCATGTTTGTTCCAACTTTCCATGTTTTCTTTTTCTAAAAATTTGTCTTCAAAACATGGATTTATATATTTACTTTTTATATGAAATAAAGAGTATTTATCGGAAAATATAATTTTTCTTTCTTTTTTTTTCCAAACGTGAGGGGGCTAAACTTGTAACCTAAAACAATTAAAGGGTGGTGGGCAGTAACTTGGTAAACCCTACCGTCCCAATTTCTATCAGTAGTTGTCTTCATAGTTTCTAGGCTACCATCATCCCACCAATTTTTTTTTTACCAATTTCCAGATTTCAATGTATTCGGTACTCAAAACTTTATGCGAATTGAAGGTAACATGCATCTCTTAAAGAAACAAGAGATCTTAATCATTACCTGAAGATGAGAATTGAAACAGATGTGGTGTTGGTGAATCAGAAGCGGCGGCGATTCCGGTTGCTATGACGAGCAGTGATGGTCTGTAGGCTTGTTGGAGCCTTGGAACGAACAAGAACAAACGGCAGTTGTGTCTCCTGGTCTGGACTAAGATTCTTCTTGGTTCCATGTCCACATCTCGGATTCATACGTCATATCTCGTATGGTTATTAATTTTGGTAATCTGTAATTTGGGTATTGGTGGTCATGAGGAATCGGTGAGCAAATATGGTGATAACTTGATAAAAACAGAGAGAAATTGAAAGAGTGAAAACTAATTCTGTTCATATTATATTTCATGTATACATTACTTTTTATAGAGTTATAATAAGAAAAACCATAAAGCTCATTACATATTAGGTTGGGTCTAAAATAGTCTGTATTTATAATAATTTTTAATTTTTATTTTTTAATTTTTAATTTTTAATTTTTTAAAATCAAGAGTATTTTTGTCTTTTTATAGAAAGTTAACAGAAAAAATAGATGATGTTAGAATGAAGTTGTTAATTGGGACGATTGACAAAGCACGAAGTTGTTAATTGGGACAATTGACAAAGCACGAGAACTCAAAACGTCCAATTAAAATTATTGGAATCAAATCAATTTTTTAAGCAAACCAGATGGACTGAAAACAAAATTTACTCTAAATTTTATTTACATTGAATTACGTATTTCTACATATTGACATTAGAGATTAAATTAAATCATGGTATATTGACATTAGAGATTAAATTAAATCATGGTTTATATATACACAGATTATGTAAAGGCACGGTACATATGTATGATATATCAATTATTATTGACATATTAATTGGCGTGAGGTTGAATAGTATATTTTTTTTACCCTAAAAGTTCTTTTTTATAGATATGGCATAAAAGTTTTTACCTTTTATTATTTTTTTACTAAAAAGTTTTTTTTAGATTTGTCACAAAACTTCAATAGAGTAAACTTTAGTTTTTTTTTCTCAAGTTTGATTTTTTTATAAAATTGTAATAAAAGTTCAATGAGTTTATTTTTTTAGTAAACTTTCGTTAACTTTTTTTAAACAGTATGCACGGCTTAGTTTAGTTTTTTTGTGAGCGATCCGAGTTTTTTTTATCGTACGCTATAACGAGTCTGTGTTTTGACGTAAGTTTATCACTGTGGACGAGCCGAACCGATAACTACTAAACTCCCGACGCGTAGCGCGGGGGAAAAACTAGTTAACATAATTTTATATTCATGATTTATTGCAAGTTTTCTTATGATTTAGCATATGACTACAAAACATTCTAGTTGCACCAAATTGATTCAAATGAAAGCATAGTATTACAGGTAAACCAACTTTACCATAGAAATCATAAAATACTCACAAAGGATATGAGGTGCTGTCAAGATCATATTAGGCCTGGTAAACTAGGCGGGTTCGCCTCACGGGTCATAACGGGTTCAGGTTAATACGGGTTAGGAGCAAAATGACTTCGGGTCAAAACGGGTTTGGAGCAAAATGAGTTCAGGTCAAAACGGGTCGTTTAAAAAACCTATCAATTTGGTTCGGGACAAACGAGTTCGGCCAATACCCGGGGTGGGGGGGTCCAAGCCTTAATCAAGATCAATATGTTGATTTATCTTTTTGCCCAATCCCCGACCAGTGCTGATTTATCTTTTTGCCGGTTTCACAACTTGCTGGGTCATATCACCACTTTTGAAGCCCAATACCATTTTCCTAGCCTATAAATCTGTGATGATTAGAAAAAGAAAAGCCCACTGCTCTTTTGTTCATAGTTCATACGCAACCACGTAGGCATGTATATATAGATAGTATTAGTGTAATCAAATCGGATTATATTATTCATTTGGACTAGGCCTGGCAAACTTGGAGACGGCGGCGGGTGGGGGTGGTGGGTGGAGGTGGTAGCGGATCGGCGGGCGGGTGGCGGTGGGTGTAGCGGGTGGGGCGACCGGTGGTGGCGACAGCAGCCGGGGGTGGCGGCGGCGGGTGGTGGCGGTGGGACGTTAGAGTGGCGGGCGGTGGGGGGCGGCAGTAGTGATAGCGGGGGTGGGGGTGAGATGACAAAGCAAGGCGGGCGGGTGGCGGCGGCAGGCGTGTGGCAGCAGCGGTAGCAGGGGTGGCGGCCGCGGCGTTGGGACGACCGGTGGTGGCGACAGCAGCCCGGGGGTGGCGACTGGTGGTGGCGGTGGGACGCTGTAGTGAAGGGAGGTGGGCACGGCAGTAGTGATAGCGGGGGTGGGGGTGAGGGTGAGATGACAAAGTTAGGGGGGACCCATATGCACTATTTTTAACTTAACAAAATTTTATAATACCTTATCATTTTGACCTGTTGACTAGTTTAAGGTGACCCAAATTAACCCGTTGAATATTTGAGGTGATCCAAATTGATCTGTTGATTAATTTAAGGTGACCCAAATTAACCCATTGACTAATTTGAGGTCCATCCAAATTGACTCATATTCAATTAATTTTTGCTCAAATGAACCTATTTTTTGAAGGATGGGTCAAGATTGTCACCCCTAGATCAGATCATGCTTAACTGATTAATCAATGTACTGATTTGTAGCGGAATTATAATTATGAATCAAACTAAGAACTTAGTATGATTCAAGAACAAAACACATAATTTAATAACTTTTAGGGGCGTTTGGTTCGTGGAATTGGAATCGGAATCGGAATCGGAATTGGAATTGGAATTGAAATTGGATTTGGAATTAGAATGATTCATTTGAAATCCATAATGTGTTTGGTTAGCATATTTGTTAACGGAATTGTAATGTAAAAATACCTAAAAGACAAAATTACTCCTTAAAATGTTGAGCGATTCTGAATTCCATTGAAATGGGGAGAGATTTTGAATTCTATTAGTTGAGGGATTTGGTTGGAATTAATTCCAATTTTCCGATTCTTCTCTTAACCAACCAAACATATCAAGGAATGAAATTTAAATTCTAGTTCTACTGATATCCCATGAATTCCTGCCAGCCAAACATGTCATTATTGATTATCATTCATCAACAACAAGTGCATCAAGACTATCGATATTTATACTAGGAATGAGATTTACCCTAACTTATTCTTAGGATTGAGTACAAGATTATGATATCAAATAAAATATTCTATTTTATCTAAAACAATATTTTCTAGTCGTGTAAGGTTGTTGATGACATCAACATTATCTGTCACATCCCGCCAATGCGGAAACGCGGGGCGTAAAGTTCATGATTTTTCAAAGCATATGATTATTGCAAACACAAACACACACATTGGATACAAGTTTAAGTTAAAGTTTACAACCCAAAGTAATTGTTTTCAAAACACAAAAGTTAGGATTTCACAAATATGACCCAATAGCGTTAGGTTATACAAGGGAAATCTCTCAAAACGTATCCAAGAATGCATGCTTAATCCTATGTCAATTACCCTTGAATGCCACGTGCAATTTCTTGAAAAAATACTTAAAATGTCAATGTATTGTTGGTGAGTTCACATGTTTTATATGAATACGATTGGCAAACCAATTGCACGAAAAATGATTTTACGTATATGATAAACAAAACTAGTAATGTTTGACCCTTCGTAAAGTAGCTAGGAATACGAAAATATGTTCATACATAAGGCATAACCAAACCAAGACACATGTGTTTTACCCCTCGCTCGTTCCTCAAGAGCATGTGAGTAGACACTATGCAATCATTCGACCAGGTGGATCGCCGGTTAGCGCGACTAACCATGATCGGGGGTGTCAATCCCAATAGTACTATCCATAGAATCTCAGGCTAATCCTTAGCTAATGGTTATAAATGTGTTGATACAGGGGACTTCAAGCGCTCTATGCGTTAACTCATGAAAACATAAAGGTCGGGTCTTGTTTTCTTGTTACAAAAAAAAACAGTTGTAAGTATGTTTTTCTCCCAAAGTTTACAAAACAAATAAAAAGGGGCCGTTAAACTCACCTTGTGAGCTATCGATGTGAAAATGCTAGCCAAAAGTCGGAATGAATGTGAGACTTTCCTAACCGTGACCTAAACTGTTATGGTTGTCTTAGGACCTTAGGATATGATGTTAACATACAAGTTGATCACGTATAAGATCCACCCAAATGTGAGACTCAATGATGTACGTGTCATGTTTTGAAAGCGTGACTCGACGAACTGTTGGTGACTTGTCTTTGATTTTCATGATATGTATACATATCTAATCATAAATATATACACTATTGATGTTATATATATAAATACGTGTCTATAAGTTGTCGTATATAGATCGTGTTAGGGTTTTGGTAGTTATTCACATTAAACTATGTATTAAAGTAAACCTTTGCTGATAGTAGATTTTCATGATTTTAGGTTGTCCATGTGTCATCCTTTTGATTAACCAAATGAACTTGTTTAGTCATGAAACTTTAACCATAGTCTCCTACATGTCTTAGGTTTATAAAAAATGTATTAATGTCCCTTTTATGAGATGTTTAAGTATTTTAAAAATATTTATTTGGATAGAAAGGTACAATAGTGGTTTTTCTGGAGTGTTTTAGGGATTTTGGTTTGTTGACTAACCAAAAATCATTCTTATGACACAAGCCCATACAAATTTTAATCTTCACACAAAAGACTAACTTTAGGAAGTGGAATCAGGTTGTTTGGACACTTTTTATGATCAAGTTATGACTTCAACAAGTAGAACCAGTTTTCTACCAAAAATGGCAGCCTTGACCTCTTTTCGTGTATGACTAGTTTGAGGTGTCAAAACTTAATGAACTTTCATGAGACCACTTAGGTTTGAAAGCAGACTCTTTGTACTTAATTTTAGACCTAGAATTCATCAATTTTAGATGTGTATGGACTAAGTTATGACCCTCTAAATCCGGATCAATTTTTCTGCCAGCATGTTACCAACTCCAAAAGTACTCTTTTAACATGACTCTTTTGATGTGTACTTGTTTTACCACTTGATTAAGTTTCTAGTTGATGTTTATGTTATGTCTAGTATGTTTAGATGTCCAAAGTCCAGATTTGTCCATGACAACATTTTGTTCCATATGTTTTATGTCCATGTTTCATATTTGTCCAAGATCCAACATTAGGGTATCTTTATACTTGAAGATCTAAATTTTACACAAGGTTATGAGTGAGTTTCTCTTTATTTTTAGTTTATTCACACGTGTGTTTTATAAGCTATGTATATATATGTTTATAACACATGTTCATTGTAACACCTACATTTTAGTTAACAAAAAATAACTCTAAAACGCACGCGGAAATGGTCCCAATTTAAACTTTTGTAAAATAATTCGACTTACACACGTGACATACACGTGTTAAATATCCGGCATGACCCGTTCGCATTACGGACTATCCTTACGAAAACAAAACAATTCCTGTTTATCAAAACCAACACCAAATTCAAAAGTATACACCATAAAACTGAGTTATTATTTGTTTAACCATTAATCACAATTTAAACCTCTACACAATTTTTTAACCCCAAGCAATTTACAAAAGGCTAATCATCCAAATGAGAAATTTAAATTCGAGCACTTTGACATCCCGAGGCCTAAACCGGAGCTTTTCCTACATCATAAACACCAAAAATATCAAGTTAGTAATGGTATAAGGTTCACCAAGTCTCCCATGGGTTAAACCTAAGAAAAACCCAAAAATGGGGTTCAACATAAGAAAAATTCGTATGCAGAATCAGCCCAGACTGGGCCTACGACAGCTACTGCACAAAACAACCTTCTTTTCCGAAATCCTCTCGTCGAGGCACCCAGGATCCATATATTATGGCTTTCGTAACTCAAATCCTAGCCCAGGATATGCTTATATGAAGTTTAAGTCTTTACCGGTAACATGTGTTAATCATCCATTCATGTGTTAATCATCCATTCATGTATTAATCATCCAATCATGTTTTAATCATATATTCATGTGTTAATCATCCATTCATGTGTTAATCATCCAATCATGTGTTAATCATCTATAATGAATGTATAAAACTCCTTATACATGTATTAGTCAAATCAAAGATAAATCCCAATGCAACACACAAACATTTAAGGAATTTAAATTATAATCACACAAATGAGAAAAAGTCATAAACACCCGTGAAGATCAAGCCCTCAACACACACATAAGGACTAGGACTTCACATAACACCCATGAAGAATACATCCTCAAAACACCATGAGGACTATGACTTTATGTATCACCCGTGAAGAATACATCCTCAAAACACCCATGAGGACTATGACTTCACATAACACCCATGAAGAATACATCCTCAAAAACACCATGAGGACTATGACTTCATGTATCACTCGTGAAGAATATACCCTCAAAACACCCATGAGGACTATGACTTCACATTCATTATTTTATTTGGAAACACACACTAACAAATAATTTTCATTAAATACACCAATTAACACCCAATCATGTGTAAAGCATGAACTTCAATTTCACCAATTTCATCAATCACATAATCATATAGCATAGTATGTAAACTACACTAAATACCAATTACTAAGTAAGAGTAAAACACTTACCTTTAATGCTAGACGAACCCGGTTGATCTTCAACCTTAGCACTCCTATTACTTAAACATTTACGCCTATTGTTTAGTAATCTAGAATCTCAAAAAATGTCAATTGGGTCAAACACCTATAAGATGAACTAAAGTTTATCACCTATGACCAAGAATAGTGTATTCAACTTAAACCAAACCTCAATCCTCCCAAAATCATCATCAAACACCAAGGTTAATTGAATCAACCCATTTGACCCATCTAGGTAAAAGCCATCTTTCACCCAAAATCTCAAATTCTTAGATCACCAAATTAATTAGGGATTTTCATTAGGTTTTGTGTTTATGAACATCCTAAACACTTATAAACCTTTAATACCTCATTTAAACACCCAATTTAGGAAAACACCCAAATTCACCTCAAGAACCCTAATTTTTACATAATCAAATTAGGTGTTAAAACCAACTAATTATTGTTTCTCCAACTTCATTAATAATAGATTAAAGCTTCTAAACTATATTTAATCCGAATTATTCCATCAATTGACCCATTTAAGGTTTTTCACCAAAACCCACCAAGAACTCCATTAATGGAGGTTTAGAGGATGAAGAATACACTTACTTGCAATCTAGAAGAAGATGAATACTCCAATCTGATTTCACATGCAAGTATTTGATTTCGAGTATTGAGTGCTCCTCCTCTTCTTCCTTGAAGAATGTCGCAAGAACACACACACACACATATGTGTGTGTGTTCTGCGTAACCCACATCCAGAAGAAAACAAAGATTCGAAATTACACACTTGCCCTTTCAACTTTCATAATTGACCCCTTTTTATTTAAAATAAAGAATGCTCAATTTCAACTTAAGTCCTCCACTTTTAACTTGGTTTATTTACATCTTAATAATATGTTTACACATATTATTATTACTAGTTTAGATCCCGTGTCTACAAACGGAGTGAAAAATATTAATATATAAAGTTTTTAATCTTTATATACATATGTTACAGGTGTAAAAATATATTACATATACTAAGGATAGAAACAAACTCAAAATATGTAAAAATTAATATATAATTGGGTTTCGAAAATACGTTAATTACTATTTAATGTAATTTGACTTTAATTACAATTTTATTGAAATAAAAGTTACATAATTAAATTTCAAAGTTTCTTATAATAAGGGATAGTTAAACATAAATATGTTTTATTTGTATAATTAATATTTGCTTTAAATATATACTATTATTAAATATAGAAGTGCATTAAATAGGAGAGAGGGGGGAAAAATTGATGAGAACAAATGTGGAGTCAACACGTTACATTAAAAACCTTTATTTATTATATAGTATAGATTTAAACCCGAAAGTGGTTCGTTACAAATCATCTCCCCTAATTTAGGGTTTCATCCCCGAAACCCGTCATCGTGAACAAACTAGGGTTATTTCATCCTTCATTGAGCTCTCAATGAATTTAGACTAGTTTATCTCTTCAATAGACAATTGACACTCCCCACTATCTAAGATAGTCATCGGTTTCTCCACACGAGTCAACCTTTAAAACATCGTCATCGATATGAAAAGCAAAAGTAACTCCCCCGCCAAAATTTCCAAAAATAGGCATACAAAATGTATCGTGGAGTTTATACGACTCCTCCAGGTAATTCCAAATGGTAATCCGTTTACCAATATGGTCCACAAATTGGACGGCTCAACTAGATGGAAACTAGCCTCTCACGTTATCGAACCCAAAACACCCCCTTTTAAGGGGAAACTTTTATAAACGCCAAGTTTCCCACTCAAATACCAACAGTCCTCCTCCCTAAACATGCATGGGGTTAACTATCGATCTTGAGTGAACTTTCAACTTCGCTCATTAAATAGATATTTTCTGTCGTGCATTGAACCCCAACATTATGTCTAGGTTTTGCTCACCAATTTCATCCCATTAATCCGGTGTTCGATACCGTTTACCAATTTATAATTCGAATAATGGCATATGAATACCCAAAAGTTAGTTAAAATGAAACCATATTTCAACCAACGATACAGAATTATCCGATTTCCTCCAAATCGATACGTGAAACCGACATTTCAATCCGATTCAAAAGGTACGGTCACACCATGTTGTGTCACACCCTTCCTTAAATCCATGCTATTTTACTACTCGGAGGAGTAGGTTTCCTTTATGAATGGGAAATTATATACTTTCGGTCAAAGAATCACCACCGTTTTACATAATCTTATAGCCATATCTACCACAAGTTTCTCCTACCTCCTACAGGAATATCAAGCCATGGAGGTTTGCCATACTTCATTTGGTGGTTGGCCTTAGCCCACATCTAATGAAACATTTTGTCAACATCCTTGATTATGTCTCCTTTCATCTCATGCCACCAAAAGTTATGCCCTAAAATAGAACATTAGCATCACCATTGAGTTTATAGAATACTTGGATTTACGAATAGCCCCGTGTTCGTAGTTAATGCGTTTAAGAACTAAGGAATCCAAGTTCTAACGTATCAATTCTCCAATCCTCATCTTAAACCCATACTTGGAAGTTTCAAGATTTCCTCACCGATCCGTCCATTGAGAATCAAGGTCGCAAGTATTTCATAGTATTTGGATTCAAGGATTCCATCACTTGTATACAACGCTCCTTTGAAGCTCAAGACTCCAACTCAGCCTCCTCATATTCGTCCGCGTATAGAGTCATTAGTTCTCACCACAAGTCCTCTCTTTTTAGTTGTTACAATCAAGCTCACAACTGTTTAGGAGAATACGTGATAATCCTGCCTCGTTGCATAAAGAAAAAACCAAGTTTTATGCGTGAGGCACCAAGATAACCGACAAAGCATACGGTCTCTCTAAGTAAGGACACGACGATTGCCTTACTCAATTCCTCTCTCACAACTTTGAAAGGCAAATCCCCGTCCGTGACCCAATCACCCAATATCTCCAAAGACTTAATCATAAGTAATCCTTTAAGATTTAAGGATCTAAATCACTTAATCCTCTTTTGAAGTTTGAAAGCTTCAAATTAAACACCAATTATAAAGTTTATAATTCAAGAAAACACCTATTAAGTCAAAAGACTTCAAGTAAACATCCATGAAGTCAAAAGACTTTATGTACAATAAATACCCTATGATAGTCTAAATCTTTGACGGGTCAACAGAGATGCCTTCACAATTCATCACATTATTCAAAAATTGGATTTCCCCAAAGCCAAAAAAAACACACCTAACATTTCAATGAAAGACCTATCCTTTAAAGAATTTTCAAAACGCTCACAACAATAATGAGCATAAACAATCTTTTCTCGAAAATAGTTTCGACTACCACCAAATAATGACTATCGAATAAACATGTGTGGGTCTACACACACAAGGTTCACAAAACCGCAGGACTTTTATTACGCCAAAAGGCATAACCACAACCCCATAGCACCCGCAACGGATTTTGAAGCAAATTATGATATATCATCCTTCCCCAACTTCGTTTGTTGAAACTCGGATCTTAAGTCCAATGTTCATTCCTAATAATCAATGCAAAATGCGTTCTTCCATTCTCCTTTTTTTTTACAAAAGAATGATTAAAGCCCAAGATGAGTCACTTGGGTATAGAACCCTTATGAACTCTTTCACATCTGGAATATCAAGAATTTTATTTTATCCCGGTTGGTGTCAATGGCATAAGCCAAGTATTCGTCAATTCGTGCGCCATGTGTTTCACCGTCTCCAGGCGAGAACAGATCAACATGTCATCCCTTAGCCACACATGACTTTGCCATGGTTACTGAGTAACCAATCAATTCTCAATATAATCGTAAGACTCGAATCCATACGATTGTTTCGCCCGCAATCCTCCAATTCTCAAATCATCCGATCATCAACATTATTAAATCCTCAATATTGATTACCCCTGAAACCATTGATCTAAATAGCTTTTCACCAGACATCATGACAGAAGGATTTTAGTTTCACCCGCGGTGAATAGAAGTTCTCGGCTCTAGGCCTTGGGATTTACTGTTTTCTTCTCATTTTCACCCTTGTGCTTCAACCCGAGGCATTCAATCCGCATGTGTTCCGATTATAGCAGCCATAGCACAAGTTCATAGGGCTTAAACATCATGCCCTTTCACTCCTTATACATTCTTATTATTTTAGTGCACACAAGAGTTTCATGTGCATTAATTCCATACTATCTCCGCTTAAGTGCACACAAGGGTTCCTTGTGCATTTTCATAATCTAAGTGCACACAAGAGTCCCCTGTGCACTTTTCCTACTGAGTTGTACACCAAGCGGGAGAATTCACTCTATAAAGATAACTGATAGCATCGACGAAGCCAATCTATCTTCATTCCCTACCATACTCCAAAATTTGGGCAAGATTGCGCTTAGTCATACGACATGCCCATAAATTTTATATTTATTCACCGGTCTACCACATGTGAAGGAGCTCACCAATTGCACGGTCCACAGCAACTCGTGGACATAAACATTTCAAGAACGCTTCTTGAATTCACCATGTTGCATTGCCTTCACGCCCCTATGCCTTTCTCCTTACAGAGAACTTCCAGTCAATCCTCCGTCATATCCCGGAGTTGACTCTCACGAATAGTATTCCATACGCCGGTCACAAAGCATTGCTTCAAAAGCCAATACTATTTTAGTGATGCATTGTTGACTAAACAATGAATACACCCCACCGGTTAAGCCTATTGGTTCACACATAGCAAACCCCTTGTGAAAACAAGGTTTCATTCCTCCTTAATCCGCCAAAAGTTGTTCCTCCCGCTATTTAGGCTTCATACATTTCATCCAAAGGACCGTCCCAAAGAGCCTTATCTTCCTCGAAGGAAGATTGGCACGATATGATAGAAAGCTTTAGCTGACCTCCGCTAGAATGTTGCTTTCTGGTCCTCCCATACAATCTCACATTCCTCACCTCCCTGAGATAATACACACGTAGACTCATTCACACACGAGTCTTTAAAATAACCACCATTTACAATTCATACTTCTACATTTGTCCTCACAAGTCATTTCCCGACTGTGTTCTAGTTAAGTTGTAGGCATTCTACCTACTTATAGGCCTCTAATCATACTAATTAAGGCACTAACACCCACCTAAGTGTATATATAATCACCCGTATAATCACACCCATATATACATATAATACGTACATATACACGTATAGCCACCTTCACCTAATCCTTGTTAATGTTTATTATTATATGGTTATCACAATCCCACTTACACATATTAAATTAATAATCATATTGTCCAGGCATGATTAGAAATTTAATATGCCTAAGTGTTATTGTCATCTCCATACCACAATTCACTTAACAAGTTTTAGTACACATAACACATAAACACATACACACATAGACATTACTAACCTTCACCGTCAAGCTCCGAGCCTCAGTTAAGTCTCATTGGATTCTCATTTCTCCCCATATCAAGGGCATTAAAGGTTAGAGTTTGGTGTCTCGCACACACAAATATCTCAAACAAATGCTCTGATACCAAGTTGTAACACCCACATTTTAGTTAACAAAAATTAACTCTAAAACGCACGCGGAAATGGTCCCAATTTAAACTTTTGTAAAATAATTCGACTTACACACGTGTTGAAAATCCGGCATGACCCGTTCGCATTACGGACTATCCTTACGAAAACAAAACATTTCCTGTTTATCAAAACCAACACCAAATTCAAAAGTCTACACCATAAAAATGAGTTATTATTTGTTTAACCATTAATCACAATTTAAACCTTTACACGATTTTTTAACCCCAAGCAATTTACAAAAGGCTAATCACCCAAAGGAGAAATTTAAATCCGAGCACTTTGACATCCCGATGCCTAAACCAGAGCTTTTTCTATATCACAAACACCAAAAATATCAAGTTAGTAATGGTATAAGGTTTCCCCAAGACTCACATGGGTTAAACCTAAGAAAAAACCAAAAATGGGGTTCAACATAAGAAAAATTCGTATGCAGAATCAGCCCAGACTGGGCCTACGACAGCCCCTGCACAAAACAACCTTCTTTTCTGAATTCCTCTCGTTGAGGCACCCAGGATCCATATATTATGGCTCCCGTGACTCAAATCATAGCTCAGGATATGCTTATATGAAGTTTATGGCTTTACCGGTAACATGTGTTAATCATATATTCATGTGTTAACCATCTATTCACGTGTTAATAATCTATTCATGTGTTAATCATCCATTCATGTGTTAATCACCCATTCATGTGTTAATCATCCATTAATGTGTTAATCATCTAATCATGTGTTAATCATCTATAATGAATGTATAAATCTCCTTATACATGTATTAGTCAAATCAAAGATAAATCCTAATGCAACACACAAACATTTAAGGGATTTAAATTATAATCACACAAATGAGAACAAGTCTTAAACACCAGTGAAGATCATGCCCTCAACACACACATAAGGACTGAGACTTCACATAACATCCATGTAGAATACATCCTCAAAAAACCATGAGGACTATGACTTCATGTATCACCCGTGAAGAATACATCCTCAAAACACCCATGAGGACTATGACTTCACATAACACCCATGAAGAATACATCCTCAAAAACACCATGAGGACTATGACTTCATGTATCACCCGTGAAGAATACATCCTCAAAACACCCATGAGGACTATGACTTCACATTCATTATTTTATTTGGAAACACACACTAACAAATAATTTTCATTAAATACACCAATTAACACCCAATCATGTGTAAAGCATGAACTTCAATTTCACCAATTTCATCAATCACATAATCATATAGCATAGTATGTAAACTACACTAAATACCAATTACTAAGTAAGAGTAAAACACTTACCTTTAATGCTAGACGAACCCGGTTGATCTTCAACCTTAGCACTCCGATTACCTAAACATTTACGCCTATTGTTTAGTAATCTAGAATCTCAAAAAATGTCAATTGGGTCAAACACCCATAAGATGAACTAAAGTTTATCACCTATTGTAGGTCCCCATGGCAGTTCTACAGATCGTTCTCGTGATAAGACGTGTCGTTAACTCGGAGTGCGAAATCCAATGAATCAACGATTACATACACAAAAGACAACAGAGACAATCAAGTAAATAAACTTCACGCTTGTATTCCAATTCACAATAGAGTTTACAGACTCAATCGTTCACTTTGTTCTCGATTCTCTGTTCTTTTTCACACTTTCAACTGACTCTGTAAACATCTATATATAGACTATTGACCTGCATGAGGCGAACTTAACAACAGACTAAGCGAACTTAATAAGTTCGCCTCAGATAGACTTAAGCGAACTTAAAAAGTTCGCCTCTGTTAGACTAAGTTCGCCTCTAGCAACTTGCATAAAAACACTTAGAACATTAATACATTACAAAAACATAAAGACATAAGATCTAAACTATTACAAAGCTTTTGTCATTACAATCTATGTCCTAACAGACTCCCCCTTGACAATAGCTTGATCTTCAGTCTTCTGTCTTTATGATGAGCTCTTCCAATTATCCGGTAATCTGCTGCCTGCATGCTCTCCATATCTTCTACATATCTCCAACACTCGCTTGTACTGCAATCCTTGTTCTTTCCATTCATCAGTGAACATGATTTCATTCTTTCTCAGTGTTCTCTGATCTTTCTTTGAAAAATTGATAAGATTCATTGCGTCATAGAAACATACAATGACCTTATTATCTTTGTCTTCAATCCTTGCTTCACCAGTATTAACATCGACATACCACCATTTCATATTCCCAAGGAAATCTTGAGGAATCTTCTTCAATGGCATACTGTGTACAGCACGTACTGGTCTGAATTTGTATTTCCAAGTCACTTTCCCAGTCTTGTGATCTATGTTCTTCACTCTCTTACCTTTTTGAGGCTATAGCCTTTCATACTTCCCCGAACCACCTTCTCTTTTGATCAGATTTTCTATCACATCAGCTAATCCCAACTTAGATCTATTAATAAGTGGCTTTGAAGCTAGACCATTCATTTCACACCTTGGCAAGGTATTGAAATACTTGATCCTCGACTTTAAGTACTGAACACCATTAGATCTTTTAATAGCAAATAGGTTTATGTCATTATCATAAAACCAACTTATGATTCTTCCTACACACCTCTCTTTATTCACATAGTTTTCTTTCTGAGCAGGTTGTGCTTGAGACTTGGGTAGCACCTTCATCCAGCTATTCACTACTTCTCTCCACTGTTATCTGGTCATACCTGTATTTCTGTACATCACAGGTTCTTCATTCACCTTTGGAGACTCAGTGTGAGTAGTATTAGCTTCAGCATCTTTATTGGATTGAATGTTTTCATCATCAGTATCAATCTTAGAATCAGCAGTATCTTCAGGCAGTGTGATGTCTTCAAATGAGTCCATAGAATCTGTTGCTCCTTCATAATTAAACTCAGGAATAACAACATCTTGGATGAAGTTATAAGGGACATTAAGACCATCACAGCCTTCATAAATCACTTTATCTTGACTTTTCTCTATCTCTATCTCTATCTCCACTATCTCTCCTTCTTCTATTTCATTTTTCGACACATCGTCTTCTATGTCATTGAATAGTTCATCTATGTCATCAAGACATGCTATCTTTTTAGCTTCTTCCTCCTCAGACTCTGTAAAGAACTCCAACAATAAGATTTCTTCTTCATTAATTCCAGAAGTATCTTTGTTTCCATCAATTGATTGTGATGTCGACTCCCCCTGAACTTTAGAAAAAGGATTAGCGTCAGCGTATTGACGATCACCCTCAATATTACCAGAAGGATCATTGTCTTCATCATCATGTCGTTGAATAGACTCAGTATGACATACATCATGTATCCTTAACTCCCCCTGAGCGTCAAGACGCTCAACAAGCTTGGACACTAATGCCTGCATAGCAGCAATCTGCGAAGCTTGAGTCTGAATCACCAGCTGTCGTTGAGTATCAGTAGATACAAGAGTATCCACTTGGGTTTGTAATGCAAGCACTTGTGATTTAAGGAAAGTAATCCTATCAGAATCAGAAGGCTTAGAAGGACCAGCTGAAGATTGAGGAACTGAAGTATTGGGAGTAGGAATCACTGGAGGAACAGGAGATTGTTCTTTAGAGCTTGGAGGTGTGACAATCAAGGAAGCAACAAAAGTAGCATCCTCCACACCTTGTGAAGGCAGCAATTGAAGCAGTCATAAGCTTTGGAGCTTTAGGATCCGGATTAAAATCACTATCCGAACTCTCATCTACTAATGTTCTTTTTCCAAGTACCGATCCGGAAGGAGGATCCCGAACGGACTTACGTCTTTGTCTTTTGGCTGTAGATTTAAGGCATTTACCAGCATTAGCCAAAGGTATACGAGCCAACCTTTCATAATGATCTGAAGAGAAATCTCTAGACTCATCAGAATCTGTATGTTCAGAAATAGGTAAGATTGTATCACTTGTGCTAGAACTCAACTCATTTTCTGTCACCACATTCCCTTCAGTTTCATGAATGGGCGAGTTCACAACATCATCAACAAAGTCATCCATATTCATCCCTAGACCTTGTTCATGTTCATGAACGACCTCTTCTAGAACAGGTTCATTAACAGGTATATCAACCTGAGCTTGTGGAATTGGAACTTGTTCTTGAATAGGAATTTGTTGTTGTACTGGAACTTGTTGTTGTACGGGAACTTGTTGTTGTTGTTGAGCTTGTTGTTGTGGAACTTGTACTTGTAGGTTGTTGTTGTGGTTGTTGTTGAACATTTTGACCTTGCTCTTGAACTAACTCATTAGGATGAAACCAATTGTCATTTGGTGGTTCAACATAACGGATTGATTAAGTGACCAAACAATGGAGCATTAACAGGAATCAATGCTTGATTCTGTTGTTTCACTTTAGTGCAATATGTAAATATACGCTTGGACATCGACGTCAAAGTTAATCTGATCGGATGCTGTGGGAGATCAGGAAGAATATGATTCAGAATCATCTGGATAAACCTAGGATACATCAAAAATCCTTGACCTTCAGCAGGTGTGATTTGCATAACCATCTCCCGATAGATATATTTTGCAAAATTGAATCGTTTGTTCAACGTCAAAGCTACCATTGAAGCTTGAAGAGCAGTCTTTAAGCCATCAGTACCAGCTTTACGAGGAGAGAGACACTCAATAATCACATGCATGAAGTATCTCCATTCACCCACCAAACCACCTTTACGTGCCTGTGTGTCATTCGGTTTTCCACGATATCCCATCCTCTGAAAGCATCCCATGATCAAAGGATTAGGATATAATATAGGATCTTCAGCAGCACCACCTAATGCAAGAGCTGCATGAATAGTTTCTTCAGATATAGCAATCTCCGTATTGTTGACAGTGGCACGAAGAACATGAGGTTCTACGTCCGTATCTGAATGAACTGTGTCCCAAAACTGTTGAATATACACCAGACTGATGTATGGATCGGCATATAAGGCGACACGTAGTCCTGAGCGATTCAGAAATCCTATAATCCCTTGAAAGGGTATGGCCTCTGACATGTTAGGATCTAACAATGCCACCTGGTTGTGCTTGTATTCGACACGACGAGCCATCTGAAAAATATTTGGACAACAAACACATATTAGACAAATAACAAAACACAAACAATATATAAAAAAAATTGAAACAAAAACAAAACAATCAAACAAACAAATAATTTTTTTTTTCTTTTTAAAAATTTTTTTTTTTCAAAGACACAAAATTTTACAAGTCCAAAACCCTTCTGACCCCTAGGCGAACCTAATAAGTTCACTTAGTGTTTCAAGAGGCGAACTTATTAAGTTCGCCTGGACAAGTTCGCTTGAACAAGTTCGCTTGAACAAGTTCGCCTGAACTGTCTGTAGATTCAAACTCAAACCAGAAATCAAAAACTTTCAATCTGTGAGAAAATCTTGAAATAACCATTGTAAACCCAACGACTAGCACCACTAAGTCAATAACAATGAACAATTTCAAGATTTAAGTCTGGAAAATCCACAATTTTAGGGCAAACAGTTACGAAATGAAAACCGGACCAAAAACCTTGATTTTCTCTCAATTTAGCGGATGATAAACGATGAAATTACCTTAGTTAGATTCGCAATCCAATTTCGATTCAGAAGATACTGATTAACAACCCAACAACCACGTAATTTGAAATTTCAAAAAAAATATTGAACACCCGGACAAGTTCGCTTAATCGTGAAGAAGATGAAGTGAATAAGTTCGCCTGGACAACCCTTATTCAGATTAAGTTCGCTTAATTAGGCAAACTTGTTAAGTTCGCTTAACAAGCCCTAGGCGAACATAATAAGTTCGCTTCACCAATTTCAGGCGAACATATTAAGTTCGCTTCACTAGAAGGAGGCGAACTTAATGCCTTCAACATTTCCCTTGATCAAAATTTTTACCTACTTTCAATCCGTCACGTCTTGAACTTCCGCCAGCAGCATGTATTTGATCCAATCCAGAACAATTCAATAAAAGATTAAATATTTCATGGAAAATAAAAACAAAATCTTTTTGAATTTTATCTATACAAACGGAAACACATATTTTTGGATTTTTATTTGTACAAACGGAAACACATATTTTTGGATTTTTATCTTTATAAACTGAAATCACATATTTTTGAATGAACATCATGAGTAAGAAGATCATATCAGTATCCGAGTAGTTCATCACACATTTTAGCAATAACCAAGGGTAACCTATGATATGAAACAATCCAACTCATCTTGTACTTTATGTATCTTTTTCAGTATTTATAAATCATTCAATTTGAATAATATTCGAAATGATACGCGATAAATTTCAAAGTAAATGAGATCATGTTATGCAATGCTCTTTTATTTATACCGAATTTGAAATATAAAGCATGAATTCTTAAATTTGTCAATGTTATATGATTTGAAACTATAAGCGTTTATTCTTCAAATTCATGTGATTTAATACCATTTAGATGAAAATCGTCGTGTACACCACATATATGCCAAACAGAAATATAATTTGCACTATCTTCAAGACATATACACTTTATTTTAAGATTAGATCAATTTCCAAGATGAAATTATCTCATTTAGCACAAGAATAGAAGCAGATCCCAAAGGATATAAGAATCATGATGATTCAGAATCAGAAGATTCTAATAAATTGGCTGTATAATGAGAATCAACAGATTCAGGTATGAGGATCCAACTATTATCTGGACAAGTTTCAATGGAGTCAGACTAGATGATGTATCTAACTGATCCAAGGGCGAATATATGTTTCAACAAATTTTGAAAGCATATCTTAGTTCAACAGAACATTGCATGATGGGCAATAATGTGAACTGAAATAGATTTGTGCTAAAGAAATAATTCGATATTGGTCTCATGAAATTCTTTAAAACCATATATTCTTTATCTGATAATGATCTTTTACACACACACCCAGGCATATAATGGATTCAAATCACAGATGTAATCATATCATATTTAATTTTCACATTACTATTAGTTTCAAAACGCTTTTAGTCTATTGAAAATTCAAGTTTCAAAACTCATACACAAATTTGAAAACAAATTATCAAGATTAGAGCATTCACAATACTATCATTTCTCATTTATGCAGACTTTGGAATTTAGATCAAATCAACTCAGTTTAATCAATAATATATCAAAGGTCTACTAAGGTCGTGTGAAATGAACTAATCACTGATGTACTATCATTTCTTCTCTAACTTCAAATGATGTCAAATTTTATATTTTTCAATTTGTTTTGAATTTTTATAAATTAAGAACTTTTTGACTGAAAATTTAAAATGCAGAAATGTAATAAAGCAATAAAAGAAATTAAAAACAAAATTTTCCATGAAAATCTGATTTTGAAAAACTTTTATTCGGGATTGATCATACCTATCATTTTGATTAAGAATTCAAACCTGGTACGATCAAATGCCTTGGTAAACAAATCAGCAAAATTATCATCAGTGTGAACCTTTACCAGCTCAATCAACCTTTTCTCTGCACAATCATGAATAAAATGATATCTAATCTCAATGTGCTTTGTTTTACTGTGCTTAACATGATTATTAGTTATAGACATTGTAGCATTATTATCAATAAGCATAGTGGTTCCTGTGAAATTCAAACCGTAATCACTTAATTGCTGTTGGATCCACAGGATCTGTGAACAACAACTTGCAGCAGCGATGTATTCTGCTTCGCATGTAGAAATGGAGACTGTGGTTTGCTTTTTCCATTGCCAGGAAACAAGTCGATTACCCAAGAACTGGCAACCACCTGTTGTAGATTTCCTGTCCAAACAACAACCACCAAAATCAGAATCAGTATAAGCATTGAAATCAAAGTTAGAACCATGTGGATACCATAGTCCCAATCTTTGTTTTCCTTTCAAATAACGAAAGATTCTTCTTACAGCTATTAAGTGAGATTCTTTTGGTTTTGCCTGGAATCTGGAACAGATGCACACAACGAACATTATATCTGGCCTTGAAGCGGTTAAGTACATGAGAGATCCAATCATTGCTCTGTAAAGTCGACAATCCACATCTTTTCCATCCGGGTCAGAATTCAACTTATGATTGACCGGAATCGGAGTATCATATGGGGTACAGTCCTCCATCTTGAACCGGATCAAGATGTATTTGACATACTTGGACTGATGAATAAAGAAACCATCTTCCTTTTGATTTACTTGTAAACCTAAGAAAAACGATAACTCTCCCATAGCTGACATTTCAAACTTCGACTTCATTACACTTTCAAAATCTTTGCATAATCCTTCATTTGTTGAGCCAAAAATAATATCGTCCACATATATCTGCACCAGTAGGTAATCTCCCCCTGATTTCTTTATGAATAAGGTCGAGTCAATCTTGCCACGAACAAAATCATTTGCCAAAAGTTGTGCGGACAATGTTTCATACCACGCTCGAGGAGCCTGATGAAGACCATAGAGGGCCTTATCAAGCTTGAAAACCATATTCGGATTAAGTGGATCTTCAAACCCTGGCGGCTGACAAACATAAACCTCCTCCTTGACCTTACCATTTAAAAACACACTTTTCACATCCAATTGAAACACCTTAAAACCTTTATAAGAAGCAAAAGCTAGAAACAACCCTATAGCTTCAAGCCTCGCAACAGGCGCATAAACCTCGGTGTAATCAATTCCCTCTTGTTGATTGAAGCCCTGGACAACTAATCTTGCTTTGTTTCGTACCACGACACCTCGATCGTCTTTCTTACATTTAAACACCCATTTAGTACCAATCGGATATACACCCTTCGGAAGATCTACAAGATTCCAAACCTTAAGTTTGTCAAACTGAGCAAGTTCTTCCTGCATAGCCTCTATCCAATTGTTATCATTTAAAGCCATTTCAACATTTTTGGGTTCGACCTGAGAAATAAAACATGAATGTAAGCAATCATCAAGAACACCAGAATCTTTAATACATGTATACAAACAAATATTGTCAACAATAGAACGTGTTTTCACTCCATCCTGCAAATTTCTGATTATATTTGTCACGGGATGATCTTTGAGTTCCTTGATGGAAGTGACCTCAGGAACCGGCAACACTTCAACATGAGTTGTATCAGATTGATAAGACAAATCATGATTAATTGGAATTTTCGAGTCTAAATTTGTAGGAATCTCCCCCGAATCCTGTGTCGAAGGTAATGGATCATCACCTAACAAAGAATCAGTAGAAGAATCTTGAAAAATAGGATTGTCTTCCTCACTCTCTGAATCTTGTGGTCCCGAACAAGAAGCAACATTAGGATCGGGAGCAGAAGTAGATGGAACCGATGAATTTGGAACTGTATTTGGTAGAAATCCATTGTGCTGTGTATCCTGACATGAATCATAGAGAACAACAGCTTCATCAGGAGAAATATCAGAAGATAAATGAAAAGACGTGAATAAGTTTTCATAATCAAAGGCCCAATCTGGTCCAATCGCCGTTTGAGGTAAAGACCGATTTGAACAGTCAATATGGAACCATTCTTCAACTTGGCGCGTCTCTTTGTTAAAAACCCTCTTGGTAGTCGAATTGGCAACATACCCCAGAAAAATCCCTTCAATAGCCTTGGCACTGAATTTTGTTGGGACATCTCGAACTTTCAACAGGGTGTAAGGATTACCAAAAGGTAGTAAATAATCCAGATTCGGCTTTCGATTATTCAGCAATTCGTAGCAAGTCTTGTTGTGTCGCTTGACGGTCAAGACCCTGTTTAAAACATGACACGCAGTATTCATAGCTTCAGCCTAAAAAGTAACTGGAAGCTTAGAATCTGCAAGCATCGTGCGTGCCGTTTCAACCAACGTCCTGTTCTTTCATTCAGCAACACCGTTTTGTTGAGGAACATATGGCGAACTGAATTCATGATGAATTCCCTTTTGTAAATAGAATAAGCTCATCTTGCTATTCTTAAACTCGCTGCCATTGTCACTCCTAATTCGTTTGACCTTCAGATTGAATAAATTCTCCAAACCCAGGATTAAGTATTGTACCAACTCAGTGGTTTCAGCTTTAGAAGAAAGAAACTTAACCCACGAAAATCTAGAGAAATCATCCGTTACTACCAAACAGTACGATTTTCCACCAATGCTCCTGATACTAATCGAACTGAACAAATCCATATGCAGCAGCTCCAAAGGAGTTACGATAGAATTCTTCGATTTAGATTTGTGTGATTTCTTCCCTTGTTTCCCCTTCTTGCAAGGAATACAATCATTATGAACTGAAAATTTCATCTTCGGAATACCAAGAACCAGATCATTCTTAACAATATAGTTCATTTTCCGATAGTTGATGTGAGCTAGCTTTCTGTGCCACAAAATAGAGTCTGATTCCGACGCCTTGGAGAGTAAACATGTAGGAATTGAATCCGTTGTAGTAGCGACACTCATTTCAACGACATACGAGTCATTTCTCCTTGGGGCCTTCATGAGAATCCATTCGTCAGGAATAACAAAACCAGGTTTCAAGATATAACACTCAGCATCATTAAAATGGAACGAAAACTTCTTGTCACAAACTTGTGATACACTCAAAAGATTGTGTTCCAGCTGCTCCACGTAATTCACCTTCTCAAATTTGACTTTATCATTCTTTAAAGTTCCCTGTCTAGTTATGTACCCACCTTTATTCCCCGCAAAAGTGACATAACCTCCATCAATTTTTTTAACATCTTCAAGCAATCTGATATTCCCTGTCATATGTCGAAAGCAACCACTATCCACATACCATGTATTGTTGATAGTCCTCCTTGGTTGTCCCTACATAAACAACGAAAATCAGTTAGAAATAGGAACCCAAGCCAGTGTGGTCTTGGGTCGTCCAGATTGATCAAAATAAACAACTTCTAGTAATTCACAATCAATGTTATCATTAACTTTTGGAATAGAAGTTTTACCAACAGACTTTTTCAAAGGAGACTTATTTTGATTATTTTGAAAAACATTATTTGATATATTATTATCAGTTTCAGATGTTTCCAAAATTTTCTTCAATTTTCTGTTTCTTCTTCTCCTTTGTGGTCTAGACAATTTTACTTCAGATTGAGAATCTTTTGAAATTCTAACATGAGGAATCTCAAGTTTCTCTTGACACACAAATGATTTAGAATTCAATTTATCCTGCTGTTTAAATCCAGAGGATTTAACAAAAGATTGACAGGACATATTTTTCTCCAAACTAAATGATGACTTTCCCTCATCTGTTCTTTTCAGAATCTTCACCACTTTTGGTTGTGAAGGAACAGTCTTCAATTTTCCCTTGTTCTTATAAGGACAATTGATCAGAATGTGACCAACTTCATTGCAATGAAAACAAACTCTTCTCTTTTTAAAAGTTCTAAAGTAAGAAGAATTCTTTGAGTTTGAGGAGCCATCAGATATATAAGCTTCAGAAAATTATCCAGAACATTTTACTGTCTTCTTTGGAACATAAACCTGTGTAAGCACCTTTGATGAATGCACCTTTTGATGACCAGCAGTGACAAACCCACTTGACTATAAAATTGGAGAAAGTTTAGGTGTAACGATTTTCACCTCATCAGGTTCAGTCAGAATGCATCTATCACGGGTAACTGTAGGTCCTCATGGCGCGTCTACGGATCGATCTCGTGATAAGACGTGACGTTTACTCGGAGTGCGGAATCCAACGAGTCAACGTTTATACGCATAAAAGACAATGCAAACAAGCAAGTAAATAACCTTCTCAATTCGTATTTCAAATCACAATGATGTTTACAGACTCAATCAGACTTCTCTGATCTGATCTCTCTAGTTCGTTATGACTGACTCTGTAAACACACATATATATAACCAACTGACCTGATATAAGCGAACTTATTAATTTCGCCTCTAACAGCTTAAGCGAACTTAACAAGTTCGCCTCAGTTAGACCTAAGCGAACTTATTAAGTTCGCCTCTGATAGACCAGGCGAACTTAACAAGTTCGCCTCTAAGCTATACTTGTAAAACACTTAGTGACATTTGACATTTACATAACAAAAACATAAAGACATAAAATCTAACTATTACAAGCTTTTGTCATTACAAACTATGTCCTAACAGACTCCCCCTTGACAATAGCTTGATCTTCAGTCTTCAGTCTTTATCTTGAAGTTTTCCAGTTATCCGGTAGTCTGCTGCCAGCATGCACTCCATATCTTCTGTATATCTCCAAAACTATTTTGTACTGTAGACCTTGTTCTCTCCAAACATCAGTGAACTTATTTCATTCTTTTGCAACGTCCTCTGATCTTTCTTTGAGAAATTGATAAGATTCATTGCATCATAGAAACATACAATGACCTTATTGTCTTTATCTTCAACCCTTGCTTCACCAGTATTAACATCAACATACCACCATTTCATATTCCCAAGAAAGTCTTGAGGAATCTTCTTCAACGGTATCTTGTGTACAGCACGTACTGGTTTATACTTGTATTTCTAGGTTACTTTCCCAGTCTTTGGATCTGTGTTCTTCACTCTCTTTCCCTTTTGTGGTTTCAGCCGATCATACTTTCCTGAACTACCTTCTTTCTTGATCAAGTTTGCTATCACATCAGCCAAACCATTCTTCGATCTATTAATGAGTGGCTTTGAAGCTAGACCATTTATTTCACACCTTGGCAAGATATTGAAATACTTGATCCTCGGCTTTAAGTATTGAACACCGTCAGATCGTTTAATTGCAAATAATTTTGATTCATCATCATAGAACCAACTTATAATCCTTCCTACACATTGCTCTTTATTCACATATTTCTCTTTCTGAGCAGGTTGTGCTGGAGACTTGGGTAGCACCTTCATCCAACTGTTTACAACTTCTCTCCATTGTTCTCGTGTCATCCCTGTATTTTTGTACATCACAGGTTCTTCATTAACATTCGGAGACTCAGTGTAAGTAGTTTTAGCTTCAGCATCTTTATCGGATTGAATATTCTCATCATCAGTATCCATCTTTGAATCAGCAGTGTCTTCAGGCAGTGTGACGTCTTCAACAGAATCCATAGAATCTGTTACTCCTTCATAAGTGAATTCAGGAATAACATCATCCTGGTTGAAGTTATACGGCACTTTAAGACCATCACAGCCTTCATAAGTAACACTATCTTTATCTTTCTCTATCTCAATCTCTAATATTTCTCCTTCTTCTATCTCATTATCCGACATATCATCTTCCATGTCATTGAATAAATCATCAATGTCATCAAGACATGCAATCTTTTCAGCTTCCTCTTCTTCTGAATCTTGAAAGAACTCCAATAATAGAATTTCTTCTTCATTAGTACCAGTAGTATCTTTGTTTCCTTCAAGTGATTGTGATGTCGACTCCCCCTGAACCCTAGATATAGGATTAGCGTCAGTGTATTGACGATCACCCTCAATATTTCCAGCATGATCATTGTCTTCATCATCACGTCTTTGAATAGACTCTGTGTGACAAGTATCAGGTATCATCAACTCCCCCTGAGCGTCAAGACGCTGAACGAGTTTAGTCACCAATGCTTGCATATCAACTATCTGTTGAGCTTGAGTCTGAATCACCAGCTGTCGTTATGAAGCAGTAGACACAAGAGTATCTACCTGAGCTTGTAGTGTAAGCACTTGAGATTCAAGGAAAGTAATCCTTTCAGAATCAGAAGGCTTAGACGGACCAGCTATCGATTGTGGAACTGAAGGACTTGCAGTAGTAGGAATGACTGGAGGAACAGGAGTTCTAACCGGATATGGATCCTTAGATCTTGGAGGAGTAATTATCAATGAAGCAACAAAATTAGCATCCTTGACTCCCTGTGAAGATTGTGCAGCAGCAATTGAAGCAGACATTAACTTTTGATTCTTAGGATCTGGATTAAAGTCACTATCAGACTCAGTACTTTCATCAACCAAGGATCTTTTTCCAAGTACTGAACCGGAAGGAGGATCCCGAACAGACTTTCTTCTTGGTTGTTTGGCTTGAGATTTAATGTGTTTTCCAGCATTAGCCAGTGGAATTGTAGCCAACCGTTCATAATGACCTGATGAAAAATCCCTAGATTCATCAGAATCAGTGCTTTCATTAACGGGTAATATCGTATCACTTGAGCTTGAACTAGATTCATCATCAGTCACCACATTCCCTTCAGCTTCATGAATGGGCGAGTTCACAGCGTCATCAACGAAATCATCCATGTTTATTCCTAAATCATGTTCATGTGCATGAACGAACTCATTTTGAACAGGTTCATGAATAGGTATTTCAACCTCATCTTGTGGAATAGGAACTTGTTCAGGAATAGGAATTTGTGGTTGTACGGGAACTTGTACTTGTTGAACTGGTATCTGTTGTTGTGGAACTTGTTGTTGTGCTGGTTGTTGTGGTTATTACTGTTGTTGGTGTTGAACATTGAAGCCTTGAGCTTGAGCAATTTCATCAGGATGAAACCAGTTGTCTTTAGGTGGTGCAACATAATCAGGATTGATTAAGTGACCAAACAATGGAGTATTGACTGGTATCAATGCAACATTTTGCTGTTTCACCTTCATGCAGTCAGTAAAGATACGCTTTGACATCGGAGTCAAAGTTAATCTTATAGGATGTTGTGGAAGATCTGGAATAAGATGATTGAGAATCGTTTGAATAAAGCGAGGATACATCAAGAATCCTTGACCTTCAGCCGGATTAATCTACATGACCATCTCCTGATAGAAGTAAAGTGGAAAATTGAATCGCTTATTCAACGTTAAAGCCACCATAGCCGTTTGAAGAGCCATCTTTAAACCATAGGTTCCAGCTTTACGAGGAGAAATACATTGAATAATCACATGCATGAAATACCTCGATTCACCGACTAAGCCACCTTTACGTGCTTGGGTATCATTCTGTCTCCCACGATAACCCATTCTTTGAAAACAACCCATAATAAGAGTGCATGGATAAGATAACAGATCGTCAGCATTTCCACCCAAATCAAGAGCAGCACAAATCGTCTCTTCAGAAATGGCAATCTCGGTATTATTAACAGTGGCACGAAGAACATGAGGTTCAACGTCCGTATCTTGATGTACTGTGTCCCAAAATTGCTGTATGTACACGAGACTTATGTAAGGATCAGCAGATAAAGCAACATGAAGACGTGATCTGTTAAAAAATCCTATAATGCCTTGAAAATTTACAGCCTCGGACATGTTAGGATCTAACAATGCCACTTGATTATGTTTATATTCGACACGTCGAGCCATCTGAAAAAGTTGGACAACAAACATATTAGCAAAAATAACAAACACGAACAAATAACAAAACAAAACAAAATAAAAAAATTTAAAAAAAATTTTGAACACAAAAAAAAATTTTACAAGTCCAAATCTTCCCTGACCCCTAGGCGAACTTAATAAGTTCGCTTAGTAGTGCAAGAGGCGAACTTATTAAGTTCGCCTGACAAGTTCGCTTGGAACAAGTTCGCCTGAACCTGTGACAATTCAAATTCAAACACAGACGTTCAAAAATCAGCAAATCGAGATAAAATCATGGAATAAGCAATGAGTATCAGTCGAATATCAATTAACAACCAAATAGGATGATCAATTTTATAAGTCCGGTCAAAATTAGGTTAAAAACCGTCCGTTTAAACATTCGACGAAAACCGAGATGAAAATTACCAAATTCTCACAATTTAACGGATGAAATCAATGAAATTACCTTGGTTGAGTTCGCAATTAAATTTGGAATATGATAGAACCGGTAAACAACTCCAACAACACAGTTTAAAATTTTTGAAAATTATCAGTTAAGTTCGCCTAAAATGAAGAAGACGATGAATCTGATAAGTTCGCTTGATCTAGAACCTTAAACACATTAAGTTCGCTTAATTAGGTGAACTTGTTAAGTTCGTTTAACAATCCTTCGGCGAACATGATAAGTTCGCTTCACCACAGACAATCAGACTAAGTTCGCTTCACTACAGACAACCAGATTAAGTTCGCTTCACTGTTTTTAAGCGAACTTATTAAGTTCGCTTCACTGTACACCGACGAACTTAATAGCTTTTCAACCTTTTTGCCGTGAACAAAAATTTTTATCAACTTCAACCTGTCAAATCTTGAACTTCCGTCAGCAACACGTATCCGATCCAATCCCGAAAAATTTTAATAAAAGTTTAGAATTTTCATGGAAAATAAAAATCAAAATCTTTTTGAGTTTTATCTATACAAACGGAATCACAATTTTTTGGATTTTATCTGTACAAACAGAAACACATATTTTTGAATTTTTTTATCTGATTAAACTGAAATCACATATTTTTGAATTAACATCATGAGTAAGAAGATCATTTCAGTATCTGATTAATTCATCACACATTTTAGCAATAACAAAGGGTAACCTATAGTATAAAACCATTCAACTCAGTTTTGTGCACTTTGCATCTTTTTCATTTTGAAACTCATTCAATTTGAATAATATTTGAAATGATACGCGATAAATTTCAAAGTAAATAAGATCAGGTTATAAAATGCTCTTTTATTTATACCGAATTTGAAATATAAAGCATGAATTTTTAAATTTGTCAATATTATATGATTTGAAACTATAGGCTTTTATTTTCCAAATTCATGTGATTTAGTACCATTTAGATGAAAAACATCGTGTACCCCACATATATGCCAAACAGAAATATAAATTACACTATCTTCAAGACATATACAGTTAATGGTAAGATTAGATCAATTTCCAAGATGAAATTATCTCTTTTAGCACAAGTATAAAAGCAGATCCCAAAGGATATAAGAATCATGATGATTCAGAATCAGAAGATTTTAATGGATTGGCTGTTTAATGAGAATCAACAGATTCAGGTATGAGGATCCAACTATTATCTGGATGAAATTCAATGGAGTCAGACTAAATGATGTATCTAACTGATCCAAGGGCGAATATATGTTTCAACGGATTTTGAAAGCATATCTTAGTTCAACAACACCTTGCATGTTTTTCGGAGCATGGGCAGTGAAGTGAACTAAAATAGATTTGTGCTAAAGACATAATTCAATATTGGTCTCATGAAATTCTTTATAACCATATATTCTTTATCTGATAATGATCTTTTACACACACACCCAGACATATAATGGATTTAAATCACAGATGTAATCATATTATATTTAATTTTCACACTATTATTAGTTTCAAAACGCTTTTAGTTTATTGACAATTTAAGTTTCCAAACTCATACACAAATTTGAAAACAAATTATCAGGATTAGAGCATTCACAACACTATCATTTCTTATTTATGCAAACTTTGAAATTTAGATCAGATCAACTCAGTTTAATCAATCATATATTAAAGGTCTACTAAGGTTATGTGAAATGAACTAATCACTGATGTACTATCATTTCTTCTCTAACCTCAAATGATGTCAAATTTTATATTTTTCAATTTGTTTTGACTTTTTATAAGTTAAACTTTTTGACTGAAAATGTAAATGCAGAATTGTAATAAAGCAATAAAAAAAACTTAAAAACAAAATTTTCCATGAAATTCTGATTTTGAAAACCTTTTATTCGGGATTGATCATACCAATCATTTTAATTAGGAATTCAAACCTGGTACGATCAAATGCCTTAGTAAACAAATCAGCAAAATTATCGTCAGTGTGTACCTTGACCAGCTCAATCAACCTTTTCTCTGCACAATCACGAATAAAATGATATCGAATCTCAATGTGCTTAGTTTGACTATGTTTAACAGGATTATTAGTTATGGACATAGTAGCATTATTATCGATGAGCATAGGGGTTCTTGTGAAATTCAAACCGTAATCTCTCAATTGATGTTGTATCCACAGGATCTGTGAACAACAACTCGCAGCAGCGATATATTCTTCTTCGCATGTAGAAATCGAGACAGTGGTTTGCTTTTTGCATTGCTATGACACAAGTTGATTACCTAAGAACTGGCAACCACCTGTTGTAGATTTCCTGTCCAGACAACAACCACCAAAATCAGAATCAGTATAAGCATTGAAATCAAAGTTAGAACCATGAGGATACCATAGCCCTAAACGTTGTTTTCCTTTTAAATATCGAAAGATTCTTTTCACTGCAATTAAGTGAGATTCTTTTGGCTTTGCCTGGAATCTGGAACAGATGCACACGGCGAACATTATATCCGGCCTTGAAGCGGTTAAGTACATGAGGGATCCAATCATAGCTCTGTAAAGTCAAAAATCCATATCTTTTCCTTCCGGGTCAGAATTCAACTTATGATTGACCGGAATTGGAGTATCATATGGGGTACAGTCCTCCATCTTGAACCGGCTCAAGATGTCTTTGACATACTTGGACTGATGAATAAAGAAACCATCTTCCTTTTGATTTACTTGTAAACCTAAGAAAAACGATAACTCTCCCATAGCTGACATTTCAAATTTCGACTTCATAACACCCTCAAAGTCTTTGCAGAACCCTTCGTTTGTCGAGCCAAAAATAATATCATTCACATAAATCTGCACCAGTAGGTAATCTCCCCCTGATTTCTTTATGAATAAGGTCGAGTCTATCTTTCCACGAACAAAGTCATTTGCAAAAGATGTGTGGATAATGTTTCATACCACGCACGAGGAGCCTGATGAAGACCATAGAGGGCCTTATCAAGCTTGAAAACCATATTCGGATTCAGTGGATCTTCAAACCCCGGCGGCTGACAAACATAGACTTCCTCCTTGACCTTTCCATATAAAAACGCACTTTTGACGTCTAATTGAAACACCTTAAAATCTTTAAAAGAAGCAAAAGCTAAAAACAGCCTTATAGCTTCGAGCCTCGCAACCGGCGCATAAACCTCGGTGTAGTCAATTCCTTCTTGTTGATTGAAGCCCTGGACAACTAATCTTGCCTTGTTGCATACCACAACACCTCGATCGTCTTTCTTACATTTAAACACCCATTTTGTTCCTATCGGATACGCACCTTTCGGAAGATCAACAAGATTCCAAACCTTAAGTTTGTCAAATTGAGCAAGTTCTTCCTGCATAGCTTCTATCCAATTGTTGTCATTTAAAGCCATCTCAACATTCTTGGGTTCAACCTGCGAAATAAAGCAAGAATGTGAGCAATCATCAAGAACACCAGAATCTTTAATGCATGTATACAAACACGTATTGTCAACAAGAGAACGTGTTTTCACTCCATCCTGTAAATTTCCAATTATATTCATCACCGGATGATCTTTGAGTTCCTTGATGGATGCAACCTCAGGAACCGGCAACACGTCAACTTGAGTAGAGTCAGATTGATAAGAATAATCTTGATTAATTGGAATTTCCGAGTCTAAATTTGTAGGAATCTCCCCCTGAGCCCGTGTCGAAGGTAATAGATCATCACCCAACAACGGATCAGTAGAAGAATCTTGAAAAATAGCATTATCCTCCTCACTCTCTGAATCTTGTGGACCTGAACAAGAAGCAACATTAGGATCGGGAGCAGAAGTAGAAGGAATCAATGAATTTGGAACTGCATTTGGTAGAAATCCATTGTGCTGTGCATCCTGACAAGAATCTTAATGAACAGTAGCATCTTCATCAGAAATATCAGAAGGTAAATGAAAAGACTTGAATAAGTTTTCATAATCAAATGCCCAATCCGGACCAATCGCCATTTGTGGTAAAGACCGATTAGAACAGTCAATATGGAACCATTCTTCAACTTGGCGCGTCTCTTTGTTATAAACCCTCTTGGTTGTCGAATTAGCCACATACCCCAGAAAAATCCCTTCAATAGCCTTCGCACTGAATTTTGTTGGGACATCTCGAACTTTCAATAGGGTGCAAGGATTACCAAAAGGTAGTAAATAATCCAGATTCGGCTTTCGATTATTCAGCAATTTATAGCAAGTCTTGTTATGTCACTTGATGGTCAAGACCCTGTTCAAAACGTGACACGCAGTATTCACAGCTTCAGCCCAAAAGGTGACTAAAGTCCTGTTCTTTCGTTCAGCGACACCGTTTTGTTGAGGAACATATGGCGCACTGAATTCATGATGAATTCCTCTTTGTAGACAGAATAAGCCCATTTTGCTATTCTTAAATTCGCTGCCATTGTCACTCCTGATTCTTCTGACTTTCAGATTGAATAAATTCTCCAAACCCAGGATTAAGTATTGTACCAACTCAGTGGTTTCAACTTTAGAAGAAAGAAACTTAACCCATGAAAATCTGGAGTAATCATCAGTTACTACCAAGCAATATGATTTCCCACCGATGCTCCTGATACTGATTGGACCGAACAAATCCATATGCAGCAACTCTAAAGGAGTTACAATAGAATTCGTCGATTTAGATTTGTGAGATTTCTTTTTTTGCTTCCCCTTATTGCAAGGAATACAATCATCAGGAACTGAGAATTTCATCTTCGGAATACCAAGAACCAGATCATTCCGAACAATATAGTTCATCTTTCGGTAGTTAATGTGAGCTAGCTTCCTGTGCCACAATATTGAATCAGATTCCAACGCCTTGGAGAGTAAACATGTTGGAATTGAATCCGTTGTAGTGGCGACACTCATGTCAAGGACATACGTGTCATTTCTCCTTGGAGCCTTCATGAGAATCCATTCATCAGGAATCACGAAGCCCGGTTTCAAAATATAGCATTCAGTATCGTTGAAATGGAATGAAAACTTCTTGTCACAGACTTGTGATACACTTAAAAGATTGTGTTCCAGCAGCTCAACATAATTCACCTTTTTAAATTTGACTTTGTCATTCTTTAACGTTCCCTGTCCAGTTATGTACCCGCCTTTATTACCCGCAAAAGCGACATAACCACCATCAATTTGTTTAACATCTTCAAGCAATCTAACATTCCCTGTCATATGTCGAGAGCAACTACTATCCAGATACCATGTATTGTTGATAGTCCTCCTTGGTTGTCCCTACATAAACAACGAGAATCAGTTAGAAATAGGAACCCAAGCCATCGTGGTCTTGGGTCGTCCAGATTGATCAAAATAAACAACTTCTTGTAATTTACAATCAATCTTATCATTGGAACAGAAGTTTGACAATCAGACATTTTCAAAGAAGATCCATTTTTATTATTTTGAAAAACATTATTTGATATATTATTGTCAGATTCAGATGTTTCCAAAATTTTCTTTAATTTTCTGTTTCTTCTTCTCCTTTGAGGTCTAGACAATTTAACCTCCTGCGAAGAATCTTTTGAAATTCCAACATTAGGAATCTCAATCTTCTCTTTGCATACGAAAGATTTAGCATTCAATTTATCCTGTTGTTTAAATCTAGAGGATTTAACAAATGATCGACTAGGCATATTTTTCTTCAAACTAGAAGACGACTTTCCCTCATCTTTTCTTTTCAGAATCTTCACCACTTTCGGTTGTGAGGGAACAATCTTCATTTTACCCTGGTTCTTGTAAGGACAATTGATTAGAATGTGACCAGCCTCATTGCAATGAAAACACACTCTTCTTTTTTGATAAGTTCTGAAATAAGAAGTTTTCTTTGAATTTGAGGATCCATCAGAGGTATAAGCTTCAGAGGAATGTCCCGAAGAATTTACTTTTAAAAAATAATTTATTGACTTTTCCAACCACAAAAGTTAATCTAAAAACTTTTTTAAAAACTACTTTTCAAAAAATCATAAGCTAATAAGCAAGTTTAACAAAAAACACTTTTGAAGTTAAATAAGCAATCCCAAACGCCCTCTTAATGCCATTCATTTTAGCAACTGATATTGTTTAAAAATTATTTATGGTAAATTTTAATTACCTCATTCTGATTAATTTGAAATCAAAACATCCCACTGTTATTGATTTTTAATTATCTAGTGTTAGAACCCGTGGATTTAAAATGAAACAAAAATCAATTATGATGACTTTAATTTAATTATTAGTTCACTCTTTGAGAAGTGACATTTTGATTATATTCGTTTAAAAATACATTTTGTTTGTTCATTTATCATTTGGTGGAACACTTTGTCTTTGCAAGCGAATTATTTGATTTTAGCTCCTTTAAACGATGATGCTTTAATGTGACATCTATACATATTATTGATGTATTATAAGCTGGTTATGAGGTAGACTTCTAACCTGTAAACAGGTACCAAAATCAATGAACAATAAATTGAGAAATCAATTTCCACACTTGAGAGAATTTTATTAAGAACTAGATAAATTTATCGGTTTCTTTGGAACATAAGTCTGTGTTGGCACCTTTGAAGAATTACTTGTTGATAACCAGCCACAACAAACCCACTTGACTGTAAGATTGGAGAAAGTTTAGTTGGAACAACTTTCACCTCTTCGGGTTCAGTCATAATGCATCTATCTCGGGTAACAGTTTTAACAACTGTTGGGTCATCAATTTTCACTTCTTTTGGAATGCCCTTGACCTTCTTTTCATCGAACATCTCATCTTCAGAATCAGACCCATACACCATATCCTCCCCAGTTACCGGATTCACCTTTAACACAGTTTTTGGATATATCTCCTCTTCATTTATGATTTCAGGTTCCACCACATAATTTGCATTAAACGGTGGAGGAATAAATCCAATACCAGCAACACGCTTAGTAGGATCAGCATTTGAGTTAAAATAATCCAAAACAACTGAAGAACTTTCAAATTGTTCCAACTTTCGATGAAGTTTTATCACCTCAGACTCTTTGTCAGATATTTCTTTATTCTTTTGGGTAACAACTTCATTACGTTTTTTCTATTTCAGCATAAGCCATATCTAGATGATAACCCTGCTCTTTGTATTTTATCCCAAGAGAATTTAAGTCTCTTTTCAAAGACTCAATTCTCTCAATGCACAACTTATCATTATCTTTCAGTTTCTGATTAACTGAATGCATTGATTTCATGTCACAAATCAAGTTTGTGTTATCATCCATGACCTTTTGCAGTTTATCTTTAACATAAATGCAGTTAGAACAGTATTTATGACAAACAGAGTCTTTTACCTTAGACGGATCAGACATGTCTGCCATGAATACTTTGGCAATGGGAATATTCTCTGAATCATCACCAACTGAAGCATTTTCTGTAAGAACAATATCCTCCTCAGCAACCCCTGATGCAACATCAGAATCAATATTCTGCCCTTGTTCTACCTTATCATCAACGCTTGGAACACTGTCACCATCACAAGAATCATCACTAGAACTTTCATCCTCAGTAGACTCCCCTGGTTTTTCAGAATGAATTTCTGCAACGAAAGCCTGACTCACAACACCCACCAAGTCCTCCAGATGAATACCCCAGTCATAGTTTTTGTCATTTTGAGCAACCAATGCTGATGATGCAGATGCATGATTTGTATTACCAGAAGAACCATGTGATTGATTCCTATTATGCTGAAAATTAGGCTGATTGTTTTGAAAATTATTCTGCTTCTTTTGAGAATCAAATTCTACCTTCGGCTTCACACACTCCTTAGCAAAGTGACTATACTCTTGGCAGTTGTAACAAAGAACTTTGCTTTTATCAAAACCCATACGAGGTCGACTATTTAAACCAATATATTTTCTGCCTGTTTTCTTCAAGAAATCTTTAGCTTGACGCATCAACATGGCCATATTCCATTGGATATTCAATTCTTCCAGATCAACAGGGTCAATCTGTCTAAAATCTTTTTCTATAACCTCAGGATTATGTATTTTCCCTCCAATAAAATTCTCATATGATGCCATGAAAGATGAAAACATAGCAAGATAATCATCAGTAACTTTCTGATTCAAATGAGATCCAGATGATGTTGAAGCTGTTGTCGTAGAAAATCCAGAATGGCTTGAATGACCAGAATAAATTGGAACTCCAGAACATTGATCATTTGAAGACTCTTGAGCATCATCAGAAAAGAATGCCACACCAGTACCAGATTTACCAGTAGATTTGGCAAAATACATTGAGGGATCCTGGATATGCTCCATATTAGTCTCTTTCTTCTTCATATTCATGTCATGCGACTGAATCTTTCCTAGAACTTCTTCAAGAGACATGGTTTTGTACTTAATATTCTCTTTGATTAAAACCGTATACACATCAAATTTTGATGGTAAAGCCTCCAAGAATTTATCATTGATTTCCTTAGTCACATACACCACATACGCACTAGCCAGTTCACTAAGAAGATGATAGAATCTTGTAGCAAGATCATCCAAGGATTCGTTTTGAAAATGTTTAAAGACCAGTAACTGCTTCTTTAGTAACTCCTTTCTACTCTTCTTCACATCCAAACTTCCTTCACACCTTTTCTGTAATGCTTCCCACAGTTGTTGAGAAGACTTGAACTGTTTAAAACTGTGATATATTTCCTTTGGAAGAGACATCGAAATACTAGCCATCGCTTTCTTTTCTCTATCAAATAACAACTTCTCTTTAGTAGTTAACGCTGACACCGGCTTTGGAACATTGTCCTGTCCCATCCAAGAATAAGTCGGATGCGTATATCCTTCCAAAATCGGAATCCACAAACTAGTATCGGTAAAAGATACGAACTGGTCAAACCGATCTTTCCAATTAGAATAATCAGCTAGATTCAACAACTTTGGAGGTTTTTTAGATGTACCGATCTCATTGTCATAATTGAACATATTCGTGACTTGAACCATATTTGACATTTTTTAAAAAAAATTTCTAAAAAATTTCTAAGTGCTGAACAGTCTTACCCTCAGGCGAAGATAATAAGTTCGCGTATAATACATCCAAGCGAACTTAATGAGAAGCGAACTTAATAAGTTCGCTTAAATCAGAAATCAACAATCTGATTAAGTTCGCCTAAAATAAGTTCGCTTAACCCTGTGAGAAGCGAACTTGACAAGTTCGCTTGCTAAGTTCGCCTGCACAGAGATCAGCAAGTTTGCTTGCAGTAACAGAGTCAAGATCAAGAACTTATTCAGACCAAAATCGCGAACCAAGAACATCTAAAAATCGTCATTAATCACTGAATTGAAGGAATTAAACAAAATTGGACCATAGGATCATGTAATTTGTCAATTAGAAGCTTTCTATCGGATCAATTTCGTCATAATCCTCTTCAAAAACACCAAATCAGATCAAAATCAGTCTTGAAAACTCCATTGAAATGAAAAACTCAATAATGATGAATTTGATGTCAATTTGCATATAAAATCGTCTAGAATCAACAAGAATCACGAGCAATAGCTCTGATACCACTTGTAGGTCCTCATAGCGCGTCTACGGATCGATCTCGTGATAAGACGTGACGTTTACTCGGAGTGCGGAATCCAACGAGTCAACGTTTATACGCATAAAAGACGATGCAAACAAGCAAGTAAATAACCTTCTCAATTCGTATTTCAAATCACAATGATGTTTACAGACTCAATCGGACTTCTCTGATCTGATCTCTCTAGTTCGTTATGACTGACTCTGTAAACACACATATATATAACCAACTGACCTGATATAAGCGAACTTATTAAGTTCGCCTCTAACAGCTTAAGCGAACTTAACAAGTTCGCCTCAGTTAGACCTAAGCGAACTTATTAAGTTCGCCTCTGATAGTGTGACATCCGGCAATTTCAGGTTAACTCCGTTAACTCAAACACGTTATCTCAAACAGTTATTTCATTCAAACACGATACCACGAACAGTTATTGATTCAAACTCAGTTACCTCAAACAGTCATGCATGCATCACATTTAATTAAGATTAATTAGATGTGTCGGTTTTGCACTAACACTCACGTATCGGTAAATCGTAGAATTACCGGATCACACACGAGTCGAACCCGGAACGTTGGTGATAAGCAATAAATAATAATTCAAGCAATAAATAATTTATAATGAATATAAATTATGTGTTTTTACGTGCTACGTGAATTATCTGTGAATTACGTGAACTTTCGTTAAATCGCGTAGATTTACCGGACTGCTTATTTATCTGCTATTTTATAAAGATTGTATTTTTATAAAATAAATTAGTTAAAGGGTTTTAATTATTAATTAGTTAAAGTTAAATTAAAAGCCCGTAATTACCCAAACCCGTTAGTAAAAGCCCGTACAAGATTTATAAAAAGATTTTTATAAAAGTTTCTAACCTAAATCACTCTCTCTCTTAATCTCGCCGTCTCTCTCTCTCTCTCTCACCCTCTCTCACGAAATTGAACCTGCAACCAGCAAGGATCGCTCATTCAAGCTTCAAACTTGGAATTAGACGCGTATTCGGAACCCTCGTTACGTTTCTAACATCCACACGTAAGTCGTTTCATCCGATTTGATTTCCTTTTGATTATTGCAGTTAGATCAGACCCTAAATCCATCCAAACATGATGATTTTCTTAATGTAGTTGCAAGCTTGATGTGTTTTTGTTGAATATTGTTGATTTATGATGTTTTGCTAAACTCTAGCGATGTATGACTGATTAGTTGTTGATTATTGAAACTAGTAATGTTAGAATAGTGTAGAACATGATTAAAGTCGATAACTTTGCTGATGAAATCGTTGTATTGCATGAGAAACGGCTAAACCCTAATGTTTAAAACAATTTGCTGAATTTTAACCCTCTAGCGTACCGCGAGGGCCTTCGGAACATTCTCTCGCGCACCGCGAGAGACAAAATAGTCGGGACTGGTTTTTGGTTCTCTCGCGTACCGCGAGGAACCAAGGTCACATCTCTCGCGTACCGCGGGAGACAAGCTAACCTGGGCGAGTTCCTAATCTTCTCGCGTACCGCGAGGGAGAACCCTCTCATCTATCGCGTACCGCGAGGGATCGTTGTTAACAGAAAGATAATTTAGTTTTTCAGTTTTTCAATCTTTCACTTGTTTTGAATTCTATTGCTTCTTGATGATGGTTTTGTACTTGACATGACATGATAATGTGTGTAAACTTGATTGATGATTATATAACGCGCATGCTCATCATAGGTTGCTAAAAATAGAAACTTTATCGGAACCAAGTCAAACATGCTAAGTAGAATAGAATTGTTGTAGGATATGATGATTGCTATGTGCTACTTGAATTGAAACCTGCAAGCATATGACAACAATGATGTGAAACCCGAACATGGTTACTATTTATAGAAACTTACTAATTATGGAAACCTGCCATTAATGGAAACATGCTATCTTTCTAGAACAAATAGGATTTGTTGCTACGTGCCATCGTATGATCAATTGTGTGCTATGTGTTAGTATGCAACTCAAACATTAAAACACAAACGTGTCACCAACGGGTCGTCGTGTCAAACTTGAGTCGCACTTGCAAACTATTTTCTAAAACCTTTAACAACAACATTGTTTGGATATATGGGTCTATATCGAACATCACGAACACGCACTTATAGACTACGGTTATAGGTGGCAGTTAGAAGTCCAGCAGTTGCTTCTTAGCTTTCATACTTGCATACGCACTCAGGTGAGTTTCATAACCCCTATTTTACTTGTTTTCCTTTTTGGGGGAGAAAACATGCTTTCAAACATTTCAAATATTATGGGATTCTGTATTACTGTTTTACCGCTTGCGTACTGAAAGTGCACAAACATACCAAACAAGTCCTTACATTTCGAACCGTTAGTATTGGGGAATAGCGAGGGGATTTTGAGTAGTACTACTGGGTTTTGACAAAGCCCCACCCGAGTTAGTCGCTCTAACTATGATTGGAGGTCAACGGGTGTAAAATTTGCCTAAACATTAGCCAGTGTTCGGTAGACATGGCTGGAGGCATTCAAACATACAAATAGTCAGCTTCGGTTGCGAACACTTAAAGTAGCAATGCATTAGACTAGCTATCTATCGGTAAACAATAATTACTTTATCTGACAAACATTGAGCATGGGATGCTTGCGTTAAACAATTGGATTTACTTACATTACTTTATGAACTCACCAACCATTGTGTTGACACTTTCTAGCATGTCTTTCTCAGGTCACTAAGGTACCCAAGCACGAGCATAGGGCATGCATGGAGTCTTATCACTATCGAACATTGAATTTACGTTATTTACTTAAACTGCATGGTTTTGGGCGCTTTGTTTTGCGCAACTTACTTTTACTTACATTGGTTTATGTTTACGCTTCCGCAACGTTTTCAAACTTGAACTTTTGTTGTCTCGTGACTATGAGCAGCATTAGTGGTTTATTTAAATTCATATAGAGTCGTTCCGTGTAACTAATGACTGAGATCCTGATGTGTCACCTTCCAAAACGGTAAAACTCCGTTAGTGGGATTTGGGGGTGTGACAGATTGGTATCAGAGACAGGTTTTAGTGAACTAGGAATTGCATTGCATTCTAGACTTTAACCACGCACTTGCATTAGTTACACAACACTTACACTCATACAGTACACTGACTCATCACACTACAGGAAATGTCTCATTCACCCAAGTCACCAGATTCCCCGATCGAGCAGGAACCCGAGGTTCCAACAGTACCTTCACCCGAGCCAAAGAGGCGAAGGATGACGTCCATTGATGATACTAGAGTGTATGGCGAGCCATTCCATGTGCGTATTAGAGACGACACGGAGCATTGGGATTGGTATCCCGACATGATTAGGAGTTGGATCCGCGAGGAGCAGGTTCCACCTCCACTTGCTGCTGACATTCCTACTTCTTCCTCTTCTACTTCGCGAACTTTGCCACCGTTGAGATATCCACCTGAGCAGGTTCTAGCTGCATTTGTAGCTAAGATGGACCGAGAGATCAGAAACATGCGCGAGGCTGCTGGTGAGATCACCGGGCTACTACAGCGTGGATACAAGACTGACCAGAGAGTGGAGAAGCTGCTTAACAACCAGGGAAGGTTGAACACTGTGCAAGACCAACTAGCAGCAGCATACTATGAGTTACGAGATCAAGTGAACGTCCAGCGCCTTAACCTCGAGGCAGCAGAGGCTAGGATTGAGCAGCTGGAGGAGCAGCTTGAGGCTGCCAATGCTGCAGAGGTTGAGCAGGAGGAGGAGCAGGGTGAGGATGAAGAGCAGGGTGATGATGAGGAACAGGATGAGGATGAGGATACTGTTTCTGGTGTGACTTCAGTTGACAGTGATGATGACTGATAGACTATCTTTTGAGTTATTTTGCTTTTATTTAAACCTAGATGGGCAGGGTTGTTCCCATCCAACAGATATTTCTGGATTTTGATGTTTGATTGAAAGTACTTTGTAGCCTTTACAATTTATTTTATCAAGTATTATTATTGAAATGTTAGATGTTGTGGTTTAATTTTCTGTTATTTACTTATACTTGTATGACAATGATATGCGATGTATTTTTGCTCATGATTTTGTATTTGTGAATGTGAAGAACATGTCTGGACGAAGAGGTGGACGTAACGCCGGGCGTGGTAGCATCAATCTGACCCCAGCAGAGCTTACTGCTATGATTAACGAGCGTGTGGCTGAGGCTTTGGCAGCCAACCCGAATGGAGGTAAATCTATCATCTGTCGACTTTAACGAGTCAACATTCATTCTGAACTCACTTCCGAATCTTATTTGTCCCTGAACGCATTCTTTATATTTAATCCAGGTCAGAACAACCACCAACAGGCCTGCACTTATAAGACATTTATGGACTGTAAGCCCCACACTTTTAGTGGAGCCGAAGGAGCTGTAGGTCTACTCCGCTGGATGGAGAAGACAGAGTCTGTCTTTGCTATGTGCAACTGCCCACAAGCCAACCAGGTGAAGTTTGCATCTGGCATACTGGAGGGTCCAGCCCTCACCTGGTGGAACGCCCAGGTACAAATGCTGACTCTAGAAATGGCAAAAGCTTTGCCATGGAATGAGTTCAAGACTATGTTAACAGAGGAGTACTGCCCTCGCGATGAGGTGCAGAAGCTTGAGGTCGAGTTCTGGAACCTCAAGATGGAAGGGTCAGAGATCGAAGCCTACACTACCCGCTCTCATGAACTAGCTACTTTGTGCCCACAGATGGTGACTCCAGTGTACAAGCGCATTGAGAGGTTTATCGAGGGTCTAGTCCCTCAAATTCAGAGTATGGTGACATCATCCAACCCCACCACTATCCAGCAAACCATCCGTTTGGCTCACAGGTTGACCGATCAGGCGGTCGCACAGGGTACACTTCCTCCCAGGAGAGCACTTTCTAAGCTGGCAGATAATAAGCGTAAGTTTGAAAGTCCACATTTCAAGTCTTCTCAGTCCAATCCGCCTCAACAGCAGCATCATCAGCAACGAAAGTTCGAGCCTGCTAAGAGCCATTCACAGTCTAACTCGGCTCAGCAGAATCAGGGATCTTATGCTGGTAAGTACCCTAAGTGTAATAAATGCAACTTTCATCATACTGGGGCGTGCGACAGGTACCGTTGCCAGAGGTGCGGGAAGATGGGCCATTCGGCCAAGGATTGTAGAGGGGATCTACAAGCTAAACAGGCACCGACTGGTGAGGCGCCTAAAGGGTGTTTTGAGTGTGGCAAGGAAGGGCACTACAAGCGGGATTGCCCTCAACTGAAGAAAGCTGGTAATGGGAACGGAAACGGCAACCATCAGGGTGGTAATGGTAATAGCAACGGTAATGGTGCGAAGGGTCGGGCCTTCGTAATTGGTTCAAGTGAAGCTCGTAAAGATCAAAATGTTGTCACTGGTATGTTTCCTTTAAACGATCATTTTGCTTCTGTTCTCTTTGATACTGGTGCCGATAGGAGCTTTATTTCCGAAAACTTTAGTAAACACTTAGAGCTGACCAAAACCCCGTTAGAGCACAAATATTCCATAGAAATAGCTGACGGTAAACTAATCGAGGCAACTCATATCCTCGAGGGGTGTAAGTTGGGACTATCTGGTCACAAACTCGACATCGATCTCATGCCAGTTACACTTGGCAGTTTCGACATAATAGTTGGCATGGATTGGTTGTCCAAAAACCAAGCCGAAATCATCTGTAGGGACAAAATCGTTCGTATCCCTCTACCTAGTGGAGAGATTCTTTCTGTGAAAGGCGAGAAGAGTGGTGCCGTCGTGGGCATCATATCTTACATGAAAGCGCAGAAATGCCTACGCAAGGGTCATACTGCGATACTAGCCCTTGTCGTTGACAAACCTTCCGAGGAGAAGAAAATTGCAGATATCCCTATTGTTCGCGACTTCCCAGAAGTCTTTCCTGATGACTTACCCGGTCTTCCACCCCATCGACAAGTCGAATTTCAGATTGACCTAACCCCCGGAGCAGCACCTATTGCCAGAGCACCTTATAGACTTGCACCAAGTGAGCTGCAGGAGTTGTCCACACAGTTGCAAGAACTGTTGGATAAGGGTTTCATCCGACCCAGTTCATCACCATGGGGAGCCCCAGTCCTATTTGTCAAAAAGAAAGATGGGACTTTCCGTATGTGTATTGACTACCGAGAGTTGAACAAGGTAACCATCAAGAACCGCTACCCACTTCCCCGCATTGACGATCTATTCGACCAACTTCAAGGGTCGAGTGTTTACTCAAAAATCGATCTAAGATCTGGATATCATCAGCTACGAGTTCGTGATGAGGATATATCCAAAACCGCTTTCAGAACCCGGTACGGCCATTACGAGTTTTTGGTCATGCCATTTGGATTAACCAACGCACCCGCGGTGTTCATGGACCTCATGAACCGTGTGTGTAAGCCCTACCTCGATCAATTCGTCATTGTATTCATTGACGATATCCTTATCTATTCTAAGAGTAAGGAAGAACACGAAGAACAATTGCGCTTAATCCTTGAACTGCTTAGGCAGGAGCAGCTATACGCGAAGTTTTCCAAATGCGATTTTTGGATTCGCGAGGTTCAATTCCTTGGACATGTAGTCAACGAGAAGGGAATACATGTCGACCCATCCAAAGTAGAGGCCATTAAGAATTGGGCAGCACCAACGACTCCGACTGAGGTGCGACAATTTTTGGGATTGGCTGGCTACTACCGCCGGTTTATCGAGGGATTTTCTAAGCTCGCTCAACCCCTCACCGCCTTAACTCAAAAAGGTAAACCTTATACCTGGAGCGAAACCCAAGAATCAGCATTCCAACTTTTGAAACAGAAACTTTGCAGCGCACCCATCCTATCCCTACCTGAAGGAACCGATGATTTCATAGTGTATTGCGATGCATCGATCCAAGGTCTCGGTTGTGTGCTTATGCAACGTGAGAAAGTTATCGCATACGCTTCCCGACAATTGAAAATCCACGAGAAGAACTACACGACTCACGACTTGGAGTTGGGAGCCGTGGTGTTCGCACTGAAAATCTGGAGACACTACTTGTACGGTACCAAGTGCACCATTTACACCGATCACAAGAGTCTTCAGCACATATTCGAGCAGAAAGAGTTGAACATGCGACAGCGTCGCTGGATCGAACTTCTAAATGATTATGATTGTGCAATCAAATACCATCCGGGCAAAGCTAACGTGGTAGCCGATGCCCTAAGCCGAAAGGAAACTAAACCCCGACGAGTTCGAGCGTTGCAACTCACTATTCATACAGGATTACCCGAACAAATCCGCAATGCTCAACTTGAAGCACTAAAGGAAGAGAACTTAACTCTGGAAGCCACCCGTGGTATGGAGAAACAACTAGAGGTTAAATCCGATGGTATTCGCTACTTCGCAGAGCGAATATGGATTCCAGTGTACGGAAACCTGAGAGAGCTCGTTATGGATGAAGCTCACAAATCCCGATACTCTGTTCACCCGGGATCTGACAAAATGTACCACGATCTGAAAGTGTTGTATTGGTGGCCAAACATGAAAGCCGACATAGCCACCTATGTGAGCAAGTGTCTTACTTGTTCAAAAGTTAAGGTGGAGTATCAAAAACCATCCGGATTGCTTCAACAACCGGAGATTCCAATGTGGAAATGGGAACAAATTTCCATGGACTTTATTACCAAATTACCCCGAACTCCAACCGGTTGTGACACAATTTGGGTAATAGTGGATCATCTGACCAAGTCCGCACACTTCCTTGCTATCAAAGAAACAGACAGAATGGAGAAGTTAACTCGCATTTACCTGAAGGAAGTAGTCTCTCGGCACGGAGTGCCAGTTTCAATCATCTCCGATAGAGACGCTCGTTTTACTTCGCGCTTCTGGCAATCACTGCAGAAAGCTCTAGGCACGCGCCTGGATATGAGCACAGCGTACCATCCTCAAACAGATGGCCAGAGTGAGCGTACCATTCAAACCCTAGAAGATATGCTACGAGCTTGTGTGATCGATTTTAGTAACAGTTGGGAGACTCACTTGCCTTTAGTGGAGTTCTCTTACAATAACAGCTATCATACTAGCATCAAAGCCGCACCGTTTGAGGCTTTGTATGGACGAAAGTGTAGATCACCACTTTGTTGGGCTGAAGTTGGAGATAGTCAACTTACTGGTCCTGAACTTGTGCACGAAACCTCAGAGAAAATCGTGCAAATCCGAAACCGTATGGCGGCAGCGCGTGACCGTCAAAAGAGTTATGCAGACAAGCGTAGAAAACCGCTAGAATTCCAAGTGGGAGACAAAGTTTTATTAAAAGTTTCACCTTGGAAAGGTGTGATTCGTTTTGGGAAACGAGGAAAGTTAAACCCCCGTTATGTTGGACCATTCGAGATAGTGAAAAGGATTGGTCCAGTAGCATATCAGTTGAACCTACCAGATACACTCAATGGAGTGCATAATGTCTTTCATGTCTCAAACCTAAAGAAGTGCCTATCAGATGAGACTCTTGTAGTTCCACTCGAGGAGTTGGAAATTGATGAACAGCTACGTTTTGTTGAGGAACCAGTTGAGATCATGGACCGAGAGGTCAAAACCCTCAAGCGCAGTAAGATACCTATTGTCAGAGTTCGCTGGAACTCGAAGCGTGGACCGGAGTTCACGTGGGAACGCGAGGATCAGATAATGAAAAAGTATCCTCACCTGTTCAAACATTCAACGGCAAACACGAAAGGTACTAACTAAATTTCGAGACGAAATTTCTTTCAACAAGGGGATGATGTGACAACCCAAACTTTTGTTTCAGAAATTTAACGACTTCGCTTAATTTTCGGGACGAAAATTCTTTCAACAAGGGGATGATGTGACATCCGGCAATTTCAGGTTAACTCCGTTAACTCAAACACGTTATCTCAAACAGTTATTTCATTCAAACACGATACCACGAACAGTTATTGATTCAAACTCAGTTACCTCAAACAGTCATGCATGCATCACATTTAATTAAGATTAATTAGATGTGTCGGTTTTGCACTAACACTCACGTATCGGTAAATCGTAGAATTACCGGATCACACACGAGTCGAACCCGGAACGTTGGTGATAAGCAATAAATAATAATTCAAGCAATAAATAATTTATAATGAATATAAATTATGTGTTTTTACGTGCTACGTGAATTATCTGTGAATTACGTGAACTTTCGTTAAATCGCGTAGATTTACCGGACTGCTTATTTATCTGCTATTTTATAAAGATTGTATTTTTATAAAATAAATTAGTTAAAGGGTTTTAATTATTAATTAGTTAAAGTTAAATTAAAAGCCCGTAATTACCCAAACCCGTTAGTAAAAGCCCGTACAAGATTTATAAAAAGATTTTTATAAAAGTTTCTAACCTAAATCACTCTCTCTCTTAATCTCGCCGTCTCTCTCTCTCTCTCTCACCCTCTCTCACGAAATTGAACCTGCAACCAAGCAAGGATCGCTCATTCAAGCTTCAAACTTGGAATTAGACGCGTATTCGGAACCCTCGTTACGTTTCTAACATCCACACGTAAGTCGTTTCATCCGATTTGATTTCCTTTTGATTATTGCAGTTAGATCAGACCCTAAATCCATCCAAACATGATGATTTTCTTAATGTAGTTGCAAGCTTGATGTGTTTTTGTTGAATATTGTTGATTTATGATGTTTTGCTAAACTCTAGCGATGTATGACTGATTAGTTGTTGATTATTGAAACTAGTAATGTTAGAATAGTGTAGAACATGATTAAAGTCGATAACTTTGCTGATGAAATCGTTGTATTGCATGAGAAACGGCTAAACCCTAATGTTTAAAACAATTTGCTGAATTTTAACCCTCTAGCGTACCGCGAGGGCCTTCGGAACATTCTCTCGCGCACCGCGAGAGACAAAATAGTCGGGACTGGTTTTTGGTTCTCTCGCGTACCGCGAGGAACCAAGGTCACATCTCTCGCGTACCGCGGGAGACAAGCTAACCTGGGCGAGTTCCTAATCTTCTCGCGTACCGCGAGGGAGAACCCTCTCATCTATCGCGTACCGCGAGGGATCGTTGTTAACAGAAAGATAATTTAGTTTTTCAGTTTTTCAATCTTTCACTTGTTTTGAATTCTATTGCTTCTTGATGATGGTTTTGTACTTGACATGACATGATAATGTGTGTAAACTTGATTGATGATTATATAACGCGCATGCTCATCATAGGTTGCTAAAAATAGAAACTTTATCGGAACCAAGTCAAACATGCTAAGTAGAATAGAATTGTTGTAGGATATGATGATTGCTATGTGCTACTTGAATTGAAACCTGCAAGCATATGACAACAATGATGTGAAACCCGAACATGGTTACTATTTATAGAAACTTACTAATTATGGAAACCTGCCATTAATGGAAACATGCTATCTTTCTAGAACAAATAGGATTTGTTGCTACGTGCCATCGTATGATCAATTGTGTGCTATGTGTTAGTATGCAACTCAAACATTAAAACACAAACGTGTCACCAACGGGTCGTCGTGTCAAACTTGAGTCGCACTTGCAAACTATTTTCTAAAACCTTTAACAACAACATTGTTTGGATATATGGGTCTATATCGAACATCACGAACACGCACTTATAGACTACGGTTATAGGTGGCAGTTAGAAGTCCAGCAGTTGCTTCTTAGCTTTCATACTTGCATACGCACTCAGGTGAGTTTCATAACCGCTATTTTACTTGTTTTCCTTTTTGGGGGAGAAAACATGCTTTCAAACATTTCAAATATTATGGGATTCTGTATTACTGTTTTACCGCTTGCGTACTGAAAGTGCACAAACATACCAAACAAGTCCTTACATTTCGAACCGTTAGTATTGGGGAATAGCGAGGGGATTTTGAGTAGTACTACTGGGTTTTGACAAAGCCCCACCCGAGTTAGTCGCTCTAACTATGATTGGAGGTCAACGGGTGTAAAATTTGCCTAAACATTAGCCAGTGTTCGGTAGACATGGCTGGAGGCATTCAAACATACAAATAGTCAGCTTCGGTTGCGAACACTTAAAGTAGCAATGCATTAGACTAGCTATCTATCGGTAAACAATAATTACTTTATCTGACAAACATTGAGCATGGGATGCTTGCGTTAAACAATTGGATTTACTTACATTACTTTATGAACTCACCAACCATTGTGTTGACACTTTCTAGCATGTCTTTCTCAGGTCACTAAGGTACCCAAGCACGAGCATAGGGCATGCATGGAGTCTTATCACTATCGAACATTGAATTTACGTTATTTACTTAAACTGCATGGTTTTGGGCGCTTTGTTTTGCGCAACTTACTTTTACTTACATTGGTTTATGTTTACGCTTCCGCAACGTTTTCAAACTTGAACTTTTGTTGTCTCGTGACTATGAGCAGCATTAGTGGTTTATTTAAATTCATATAGAGTCGTTCCGTGTAACTAATGACTGAGATCCTGATGTGTCACCTTCCAAAACGGTAAAACTCCGTTAGTGGGATTTGGGGGTGTGACAGATTTGATGTGACAACCCAAACTTTTGTTTCAGAAATTTAACGACTTCGCTTAATTTTCGGGACGAAAATTCTTTCAACAAGGGGATGATGTGACATCCGGCAATTTCAGGTTAACTCCGTTAACTCAAACACGTTATCTCAAACAGTTATTTCATTCAAACACGATACCACGAACAGTTATTGATTCAAACTCAGTTACCTCAAACAGTCATGCATGCATCACATTTAATTAAGATTAATTAGATGTGTCGGTTTTGCACTAACACTCACGTATCGGTAAATCGTAGAATTACCGGATCACACACGAGTCGAACCCGGAACGTTGGTGATAAGCAATAAATAATAATTCAAGCAATAAATAATTTATAATGAATATAAATTATGTGTTTTTACGTGCTACGTGAATTATCTGTGAATTACGTGAACTTTCGTTAAATCGCGTAGATTTACCGGACTGCTTATTTATCTGCTATTTTATAAAGATTGTATTTTTATAAAATAAATTAGTTAAAGGGTTTTAATTATTAATTAGTTAAAGTTAAATTAAAAGCCCGTAATTACCCAAACCCGTTAGTAAAAGCCCGTACAAGATTTATAAAAAGATTTTTATAAAAGTTTCTAACCTAAATCACTCTCTCTCTTAATCTCGCCGTCTCTCTCTCTCTCTCACCCTCTCTCACGAAATTGAACCTGCAACCAAGCAAGGATCGCTCATTCAAGCTTCAAACTTGGAATTAGACGCGTATTCGGAACCCTCGTTACGTTTCTAACATCCACACGTAAGTCGTTTCATCCGATTTGATTTCCTTTTGATTATTGCAGTTAGATCAGACCCTAAATCCATCCAAACATGATGATTTTCTTAATGTAGTTGCAAGCTTGATGTGTTTTTGTTGAATATTGTTGATTTATGATGTTTTGCTAAACTCTAGCGATGTATGACTGATTAGTTGTTGATTATTGAAACTAGTAATGTTAGAATAGTGTAGAACATGATTAAAGTCGATAACTTTGCTGATGAAATCGTTGTATTGCATGAGAAACGGCTAAACCCTAATGTTTAAAACAATTTGCTGAATTTTAACCCTCTAGCGTACCGCGAGGGCCTTCGGAACATTCTCTCGCGCACCGCGAGAGACAAAATAGTCGGGACTGGTTTTTGGTTCTCTCGCGTACCGCGAGGAACCAAGGTCACATCTCTCGCGTACCGCGGGAGACAAGCTAACCTGGGCGAGTTCCTAATCTTCTCGCGTACCGCGAGGGAGAACCCTCTCATCTATCGCGTACCGCGAGGGATCGTTGTTAACAGAAAGATAATTTAGTTTTTCAGTTTTTCAATCTTTCACTTGTTTTGAATTCTATTGCTTCTTGATGATGGTTTTGTACTTGACATGACATGATAATGTGTGTAAACTTGATTGATGATTATATAACGCGCATGCTCATCATAGGTTGCTAAAAATAGAAACTTTATCGGAACCAAGTCAAACATGCTAAGTAGAATAGAATTGTTGTAGGATATGATGATTGCTATGTGCTACTTGAATTGAAACCTGCAAGCATATGACAACAATGATGTGAAACCCGAACATGGTTACTATTTATAGAAACTTACTAATTATGGAAACCTGCCATTAATGGAAACATGCTATCTTTCTAGAACAAATAGGATTTGTTGCTACGTGCCATCGTATGATCAATTGTGTGCTATGTGTTAGTATGCAACTCAAACATTAAAACACAAACGTGTCACCAACGGGTCGTCGTGTCAAACTTGAGTCGCACTTGCAAACTATTTTCTAAAACCTTTAACAACAACATTGTTTGGATATATGGGTCTATATCGAACATCACGAACACGCACTTATAGACTACGGTTATAGGTGGCAGTTAGAAGTCCAGCAGTTGCTTCTTAGCTTTCATACTTGCATACGCACTCAGGTGAGTTTCATAACCCCTATTTTACTTGTTTTCCTTTTTGGGGGAGAAAACATGCTTTCAAACATTTCAAATATTATGGGATTCTGTATTACTGTTTTACCGCTTGCGTACTGAAAGTGCACAAACATACCAAACAAGTCCTTACATTTCGAACCGTTAGTATTGGGGAATAGCGAGGGGATTTTGAGTAGTACTACTGGGTTTTGACAAAGCCCCACCCGAGTTAGTCGCTCTAACTATGATTGGAGGTCAACGGGTGTAAAATTTGCCTAAACATTAGCCAGTGTTCGGTAGACATGGCTGGAGGCATTCAAACATACAAATAGTCAGCTTCGGTTGCGAACACTTAAAGTAGCAATGCATTAGACTAGCTATCTATCGGTAAACAATAATTACTTTATCTGACAAACATTGAGCATGGGATGCTTGCGTTAAACAATTGGATTTACTTACATTACTTTATGAACTCACCAACCATTGTGTTGACACTTTCTAGCATGTCTTTCTCAGGTCACTAAGGTACCCAAGCACGAGCATAGGGCATGCATGGAGTCTTATCACTATCGAACATTGAATTTACGTTATTTACTTAAACTGCATGGTTTTGGGCGCTTTGTTTTGCGCAACTTACTTTTACTTACATTGGTTTATGTTTACGCTTCCGCAACGTTTTCAAACTTGAACTTTTGTTGTCTCGTGACTATGAGCAGCATTAGTGGTTTATTTAAATTCATATAGAGTCGTTCCGTGTAACTAATGACTGAGATCCTGATGTGTCACCTTCCAAAACGGTAAAACTCCGTTAGTGGGATTTGGGGGTGTGACAGATTTGATGTGACAACCCAAACTTTTGTTTCAGAAATTTAACGACTTCGCTTAATTTTCGGGACGAAAATTCTTTCAACAAGGGGATGATGTGACATCCGGCAATTTCAGGTTAACTCCGTTAACTCAAACACGTTATCTCAAACAGTTATTTCATTCAAACACGATACCACGAACAGTTATTGATTCAAACTCAGTTACCTCAAACAGTCATGCATGCATCACATTTAATTAAGATTAATTAGATGTGTCGGTTTTGCACTAACACTCACGTATCGGTAAATCGTAGAATTACCGGATCACACACGAGTCGAACCCGGAACGTTGGTGATAAGCAATAAATAATAATTCAAGCAATAAATAATTTATAATGAATATAAATTATGTGTTTTTACGTGCTACGTGAATTATCTGTGAATTACGTGAACTTTCGTTAAATCGCGTAGATTTACCGGACTGCTTATTTATCTGCTATTTTATAAAGATTGTATTTTTATAAAATAAATTAGTTAAAGGGTTTTAATTATTAATTAGTTAAAGTTAAATTAAAAGCCCGTAATTACCCAAACCCGTTAGTAAAAGCCCGTACAAGATTTATAAAAAGATTTTTATAAAAGTTTCTAACCTAAATCACTCTCTCTCTTAATCTCGCCGTCTCTCTCTCTCTCTCACCCTCTCTCACGAAATTGAACCTGCAACCAAGCAAGGATCGCTCATTCAAGCTTCAAACTTGGAATTAGACGCGTATTCGGAACCCTCGTTACGTTTCTAACATCCACACGTAAGTCGTTTCATCCGATTTGATTTCCTTTTGATTATTGCAGTTAGATCAGACCCTAAATCCATCCAAACATGATGATTTTCTTAATGTAGTTGCAACCTTGATGTGTTTTTGTTGAATATTGTTGATTTATGATGTTTTGCTAAACTCTAGCGATGTATGACTGATTAGTTGTTGATTATTGAAACTAGTAATGTTAGAATAGTGTAGAACATGATTAAAGTCGATAACTTTGCTGATGAAATCGTTGTATTGCATGAGAAACGGCTAAACCCTAATGTTTAAAACAATTTGCTGAATTTTAACCCTCTAGCGTACCGCGAGGGCCTTCGGAACATTCTCTCGCGCACCGCGAGAGACAAAATAGTCGGGACTGGTTTTTGGTTCTCTCGCGTACCGCGAGGAACCAAGGTCACATCTCTCGCGTACCGCGGGAGACAAGCTAACCTGGGCGAGTTCCTAATCTTCTCGCGTACCGCGAGGGAGAACCCTCTCATCTATCGCGTACCGCGAGGGATCGTTGTTAACAGAAAGATAATTTAGTTTTTCAGTTTTTCAATCTTTCACTTGTTTTGAATTCTATTGCTTCTTGATGATGGTTTTGTACTTGACATGACATGATAATGTGTGTAAACTTGATTGATGATTATATAACGCGCATGCTCATCATAGGTTGCTAAAAATAGAAACTTTATCGGAACCAAGTCAAACATGCTAAGTAGAATAGAATTGTTGTAGGATATGATGATTGCTATGTGCTACTTGAATTGAAACCTGCAAGCATATGACAACAATGATGTGAAACCCGAACATGGTTACTATTTATAGAAACTTACTAATTATGGAAACCTGCCATTAATGGAAACATGCTATCTTTCTAGAACAAATAGGATTTGTTGCTACGTGCCATCGTATGATCAATTGTGTGCTATGTGTTAGTATGCAACTCAAACATTAAAACACAAACGTGTCACCAACGGGTCGTCGTGTCAAACTTGAGTCGCACTTGCAAACTATTTTCTAAAACCTTTAACAACAACATTGTTTGGATATATGGGTCTATATCGAACATCACGAACACGCACTTATAGACTACGGTTATAGGTGGCAGTTAGAAGTCCAGCAGTTGCTTCTTAGCTTTCATACTTGCATACGCACTCAGGTGAGTTTCATAACCCCTATTTTACTTGTTTTCCTTTTTGGGGGAGAAAACATGCTTTCAAACATTTCAAATATTATGGGATTCTGTATTACTGTTTTACCGCTTGCGTACTGAAAGTGCACAAACATACCAAACAAGTCCTTACATTTCGAACCGTTAGTATTGGGGAATAGCGAGGGGATTTTGAGTAGTACTACTGGGTTTTGACAAAGCCCCACCCGAGTTAGTCGCTCTAACTATGATTGGAGGTCAACGGGTGTAAAATTTGCCTAAACATTAGCCAGTGTTCGGTAGACATGGCTGGAGGCATTCAAACATACAAATAGTCAGCTTCGGTTGCGAACACTTAAAGTAGCAATGCATTAGACTAGCTATCTATCGGTAAACAATAATTACTTTATCTGACAAACATTGAGCATGGGATGCTTGCGTTAAACAATTGGATTTACTTACATTACTTTATGAACTCACCAACCATTGTGTTGACACTTTCTAGCATGTCTTTCTCAGGTCACTAAGGTACCCAAGCACGAGCATAGGGCATGCATGGAGTCTTATCACTATCGAACATTGAATTTACGTTATTTACTTAAACTGCATGGTTTTGGGCGCTTTGTTTTGCGCAACTTACTTTTACTTACATTGGTTTATGTTTACGCTTCCGCAACGTTTTCAAACTTGAACTTTTGTTGTCTCGTGACTATGAGCAGCATTAGTGGTTTATTTAAATTCATATAGAGTCGTTCCGTGTAACTAATGACTGAGATCCTGATGTGTCACCTTCCAAAACGGTAAAACTCCGTTAGTGGGATTTGGGGGTGTGACAGATAGACCAGGTGAACTTAACAAGTTCGCCTCTAGGCTATACTTGTAAAACACTTAGTGACATTTGACATTTACATAACAAAAACATAAAGACATAAAATCTAACTATTACAAGCTTTTGTCATTACAAACTATGTCCTAACAGTAACCGTTTTTACAACTGTTGGTTCATCAAGTTTCACCTCTTTCGGAATACCTTCAACCTTCTTCTCATCAAATTCCTCATCCTTAGAATCAGATTCATACATCATATCCTCACCAGTTACCGGGTTCACTTTCAATACTATTTTTGGATATATTTCCTCTTCATGTATGATTTCAGGTTCAACCACATAATTTGCATTAAACGGTGGAGGAACAAATCCAATACCAGCCACCCGTTTAGTAGGATCAACATTTGAATTAAAATAATCCAAAACAACCGAAGAATTTGTAAAATTTTCCAACTTTCTATGAAGTTTGATTACTTCAGACTCTTTGTCAGAAACTTTCTTATTCTTTTGAGCAATAACTTCAGTTCGTTTTTCTATTTCAGCATAAGCCATATCCAGATGATAAGTTTGTTCTTTATATTTCAACCCCAGAGAATACAAGTCTCTTTTCAAAGACTCAATTCTATCGATGCACAATTTATCGTTATCTTTCAGTTTCTGATTAACAGAATGCATCGATTTCATATCACAAATCAAGTTTGTGTTATCATCCATGACCTTTTGCAATTTATCTTTAACAGTAATGCAGTTAGAACAGTAAGTAGGACAAACAGAGTCTTTTACCTTTGACGGATCAGACATGTCTGCCATGAAAACTTTGGCAATGGGAATATTCTCTGAATCAGCACCATCTGAAACATTTTGTGTTAGAACAATATCATCTTCAGCAACACCTGATGCATCATCAGAATCAATATTCTGCTCTTGTTCTATCTCTTCATCAACAATCTGCACACTTTCACCATCACTCGAACCATCACTTGTACCATCATCATCAGCCATCTCTTCTGATTTTTTAGAATGAATTTCTGCTACAAAAGCTTGACTTACAGCACCCACTAAATCTTCCAAATGAATACCCCAATCATAGTTTTCATCATTTTGTGCAACCAATGCCGATGATGCAGATGCTTGATTTGAATTTCCAGATGAACCATGTGATTGGTTACGATTATTCTGAAAATTATTCTACTTCTTCTGAGAATCAAACTCAACCTTTTGCTTCACACACTCTTTAGCAAAGTGACCATAGACAGTTATAACAACGCACTTTGGTTTTATCAAATCCCATGCGTGATCGACTATTAGATCCAATATACTTTCTGCCAGTTTTCTTCAAGAAATCTTTTGCTTGACGCATCAACATGGCCATATTCCATTGGATGTTCATTTCTTCTAGATCAACAGGGTCAATCTGTCTGAAATCTTCTTCAATAACCTCAGGATCATGAATTTTCCCTCCAATAAAATTCTCATACGAAGCCATGAATGAGGAAAACATAGCTAGATAATCATCAGCAACCTTTTGATTTATATGAGATCCAAAAGATGTAGAAGCTGTTGTCGCAGAAAAACCAGAGTGACTAGAATGACTAGAATGAATAGGAACTCCAGAACACTGATCTTTAGAAGAATCTTGAGTATCTCCAGAAAAGAATGCAACTCCTGTACCAGTTTTACTAGTAGTCTTGGCAAAATACATTGAAGGATCCTGGATATGCTCCATGTTAGTCTCCTTCTTCTTCATATTCAGGTCATGCGATTGAATCTTCCCAAGAACTTCTTCAAGAGACAAGGTTTTGTACTTGATATTTTCTTTGATCAAAACCGTGTGAACATCAAATTTTGATGGTAATGCCTCCAAGAACTTATCATTAATTTCTTAAGTTTCATACACCACAAAAGCACTCGACAGTTCACTAAGCAGATGATAAAATCTGGTAGCAAGATCATCCAAGGATTCATTTTGAAAATGTTTGAAGACCAAGAATTGCTTCTTCAATAGCTCTTTTCTACTCTTCTTTACATCCAAACTGCCTTCACATCTTTTCTGTAATGCTTCCCACAGTTGTTGAGAAGACTTGAATTGCTTGAAACTGTGATATATTTCCTTCAGAAGAGACATCGAAATACTTGCCATCGCTTTCTTTTCCCTATCAAACAACACCTTTTCTTCATTTGTTAACGCAGACACCGGCTTTGGAACATTATCCTGTCCCATCCATGAATAAGTCGGATGCGTATAACCTTCTAAAATAGGAATCCAGAGATTGGTGTCGGTAAAAGATGCAAACTGATCAAACCTATCTTTCCAATTTGAATAATCAGTAAGATTCAAAACTTCGGTGGTTTTTGAGATGTACCTATCTCATTATCATTATTGAACATATTCATTACTTGAACCATATTTGCCATTTTCCTGAAAAATTTCCTGAAAAATTTCCAAGTGTTTAACCCTCACTACCCTTAAGCGAAGATAATAAGTTCGCTTCTGTGATACCCAAGCGAAGTTAATATGAAGCGAACTTAATAAACCAGAAACCTGAAAATCCGATTAAGTTCGCCTAAAAATAAGTTCGCCTGCACAAGAAATCAGCAAGTTCGCTTGCTTCAGAAGATTCAAACTCAAGAACAGTTCAAACAGAAATCACGAACCAAGAATCACCAAAAATCTTCATAATTCACTGAGTTGAAGGAATTAGTCAAAATCAAACCGTAGGATTGTGTAATTTCGCAATTAGAACCTTTCTATCGGATCAATTTCTTTAAAATCCTCTTCAAAAACACTAATTCAGAACCAAATTAAGCTTGAAAACTTCATGGAAATGAAAATATCAAAGTTGATGAATTTCTTGTCAATTTGCATACAAAACCGTCTAGAATCACCAAGAATCACGAGCAATAGCTCTGATACCACTTGTAGGTCCGCATGACACTTCTACATATCGTTCTCGTGATAAGACGTGTCGTTAACTCGGAGTGCGGAATCTAACGAATCAACGAATGCGTACACAAAAGACAATAGAGACAATTGTATTCCAATTCACAATAGAGTTTACAGACTCAATCGTTCACTTTGTTCTCGATTCTCTGTTCTTTTTCACACTTTCAACTGACTCTGTAAACATCTATATATAGACTACTGTCCTGCATTAGGCGAACTTAACAAGTTTGCCTCTAACAGACTAAGCGAACTTAATAAGTTCGCCTCAGACAGACTTAAGCGAACTTAACAAGTTCGCCTCTGTTAGAATAGGCGAACTTAACAAGTTCGCCTCTAGCAACTTGCATAAAAACACTTAGAACATTAATACATTACAAAAACATAAAGACATAAGATCTAAACTATTACAAAGCTTTTGTCATTACAATCTATGTCCTAACACCTATGACCAAGAATGGTGTATTCAACTTAAACCAAACCTCAATCCTCCCAAAATCATCATCAAACACCAAGGTTAGTTGAATCAACCCATTTGACCCATTTAGGTAAAAGTCATCTTTCACCCAAAATCTCAAATTCTTAGATCACCAAATTAATTAGGGATTTTCAATAGGTTTTGTGTTTATGAACATCCTAAACACATATAAACCTTTAATACCTCATTTAAACACCCAATTTAGGAAAACCCCCAAATTCACCTCAAGAACCCTAATTTTTACATAATCAAATTAGGTGTTAAAACCAACTAATTACTGTTTCTCCAACTTCATTAATACTAGATTAAAGCGTCTAAACTAGATTTAATCTGAATTATTCCATCAATTGACCCATTTAAGGGTTTTCACCAAAACCCACCAAGAATTTCATTAATGGAGGTTTAGAGGATGAAGAAGACACTTACTTGCAATCTCGAAGAAGATGAATACTCCAATCCATCCTGATTTCACATGCAAGTATTTGATTTCAAGTTTTGAGTGCTCCTCTTCTTCTTCCTTGAAGAATGTCGCAAGAACACACACACATATGTGTGTGTTCTGTGTAACCCACATCCATAAGAAAACAAAGATTCGAAATTACACACTTGCCCCTTCATCTTTCATAATTGACCCCTTTTTATTTAAAATAAAGAATGCTCAATTGCAACTTAAGTCCTCCACTTTTAACTTGGTTTATTTACATCTTAATAATATGTTTACACATATTATTATTATTTAAACCCAAAAGTGGTTCGTTACATTCATAAGAGTTAAAATATCCATATATTGTTTTAAAAACACAAACTCAAGATCTTTACATATATGCAAGAAAATCACCAACAAGTTTTCTTTTGACTAACTTTTCTTATAAAAACATGTAGATACAAAGTTTAGTTCTTGTTTAAATTCTCTTGTATGTTCATAAAGCATGAACATGTATTTTAAAAAAACTTTATGTTAAAAAGGTTAAACCATGTTATTACTAGTTTTTAAGCATGATTCTTTTGGGTGGTGTTTTTATAGAAGAAAATACTTGTCATGTTAGTAATATGAAGGAGATGAGGATGTATAGAAACTCACTTTAAGCAAGAAAGCAGAAGGAAAAAAAGAAGGTAGTTCCAAAAGCTTGAATCCTTGCTAATCCATCTTGAAAAACACTTGAATTTTCTTGATTCTCGGATGAGTTTGAATAAAAAACGAATTTGTGTGTGGGTAGTGTGTGTGTGCCATAGGTTATGGAGAGAAGGAGAGGAAGAGTGTAAATCTTTCTTTGAATGTGAATGATGGGATTATGGTGAGGGAGTCCTTGATATAGATGGGATGTGAAATGAGGAGTATGGCTTGTAGAGTAAATAATTAGATAGAAGGAAAGGTGGTGAAGGGAGGGGGGCACATGGTGTGGCCGTAAGTTTTGGTCAAGGGGTGGGGTTGGGTAAGTTTGTTGATTAGGTGGTTAAATGGTTTAGTTAATCCGATCATTAGCGCATTAAATCTCGATTAAGGTTCAGAATGGTGATTTAATTTGTTTTAAGATTCTTAATTGCATTTACGGTGATAGTTAGTTAGGTTGATGAAAAACATCTAATTGTAAGTTGTATAAGTCATAGATATAATTAATTGCGTGTATGTACGTTTAAAGTTGACGGTGTACGATCAAACCTTGGAATTTAGTCGTTATGGATCATTTTAAGTAACGTGACTTTATTCTTTAAAATTTTAGTGTATAAACATAATATTTCATGTTATGTGATATGTTATAATTTATACATGTTTTTCACGCATAATTATCCCCATATTTATCACACTTTTAGGCATTTCGATAGGAATTGATGCTTAATTCATTCCTTTTTGAAATATCAGGATAATTAACTATTGTTTGCAAAAACATGAATAAATCACTCAAAATCAAGGGAAAATCAGCACCTGGAAGCCAGTTGAGCATTTGGGCACCCAAGGAGTCAGCATATAAAGTCAAAAAGTCAACAGAATCAAAAGTTGAGGGTTGCATGGCTGTGCAAATGGTGCCACGTGGCATGTACTCTCCAAACCTGCCAGATTCCCTCACGTGCAAGAAATGGGTGCTTTGCACGACCGTGCATCCCAATTGTAACATCCCAAAACAAATAAAACGAATAAAGTCGGATAAACGGGACGGAGTTGAGACTCATAATACCGGATCTAATGGAAAGGGAGGGGGCTTGGGCATGGGAAGGCCCATGGGCCGAGAACAATGGGGGGAAGCCCCTTTAGACTTAACAGCCCCAACCCTCATCCTCATTCCCCATTCTTGCACCATTTCTAGAGAGAGAGAGATCGTGCTAGAGAGAGAAAGCAAGGGAACGACTCTTAAAAGCTTGGGAATCAATGCTCGATATCACAGCAACGAAAAGCAACCGAAATCAGACGTCCAGAGGTAAGCAACACCTCTAAATCTGGGTTTTTGCATTTTTGGGTTTCGGGTTAAATCCATAAAAAGTTACGATTTTTATGTATGAAACTTAAAACAAATTATAGATCTAGACCCACGGATGAAAATGGAACGTTTTGAATGTAAAAAGTTGGAACCTTGAGCGAGTTGGATCAAGTGGCCAGATCTAGGGTTTTCTGGTGTGGAAGATGATCGCGTAGGCGAACTTATCGTGTTCGCCTGGCACCATTTTGACGAACTTATCAAGTTCTCTATAGCATGTTCACCTAAACTAAAGGGTGAACTTATTGTATGTTCTCCTAAGCCAAAGATGGCGAACTTACCATACATTCGCTTAATATGTAAGTAGCGAACTTATCATGTTTGCTTAGGCTCAATGATGTGTGTAAACTATATATATATATATATATATATATATATTTATGAAGATTTTTACACAATTAATTTTAAAAAGGATTTTCACCACAGACTAATCACACACAGGCCGGGCAAGTGTACCCGTCGGATAACAATATAGTAAAGGTAAGAACCAGATATCAATCCGTGGACATGGTGGAATGCAATAGTAAACCGGAACAAAAAATTCAACCAAGTGATGGGTAAAAGATAATTTTGAGGGTTGTTTAAATAATTAGCATGCAAATGTATAAAAAAGCTAAACTAAAATCACAAGTCGAACAATCAAGGAAGACATATCACTTCGGTTTCGAATCCATCTAGAATATATTCAATACACTCATGGAGGCATGGCAAATACATGAAACATAGATTCACTATATTCTCATCAAAGACATCTAATCAAATGACCATTCGGAAAGCTAGAATGAATGATACAAACTAACCACTTAAAATCATGCAATAAAACTCACGTGTTGTAATCATGTCAATGTTTATAAAGATTGAACTAGTTTCCGATCAAGGTCCACCAATCCAACAACTAGTTGGAAAGATAATATGAATAACACACTACCCACCTCAAGTTGATTTAACTAGACAACAATATGCACTTCTTCAACATACAATGTTTATACAAAGTTTATATAAATTAGGAGATTGTGTCAACAAAACCTAGATAAACATATAGCTAAGTATGAAACATCATAACAAACACTTTGTCTTTCCAAACGTAAGCATAAGGATACACACACAAGAATTACAAATCATGAACAAGACTTCATCAACCATTCCTAGTCAAATGCCATAAACTAGCATACAAACATACACCAATTCATGAATATAATCATAAACCATAAGTTTTCCAACAAAATGAGGCATACACAAATACAAGTCTTGCAAAGAACTTTAAATTCTTGAATACATAATTTCATTGAAGAATAATCATACGAGTGTCGTAACATTAACACAATGATTGCCAATAATCCATAAATGTTGTCAAATGTATCTAAACTTCATCTAAACCAAAATGAACAAAAGTTTTAGCTCATCATGAGCATAAGAATGAAAAATAAGCAGGGAATCATGGTATAAATACAAGAATCAAACCACTCCTCCAAGCCTATATGTTGTTGTTGATGTAAGGTGGTACTCTTGATGTAATAATCATTCCTAGAAGTTTGGAATGTGGCTGGAACAGGGTTGGTTCGTGTCACACCCCAACCGGCGATGAAATACGTCGGGGCGGACATGTAGACTGTTCATAAGCGCATGATCATAATAATGTTTCATATTTCACTGAATCAAATATCATAACAATTGTTTCAGCAAAACAAGGACAAACAGAGAACACAATACTTTAAACAAAGTTTAATTGGTTAAATAGGTCTTGCAACGTCCTACGTGATGACTCTTGAATATAACTCTCAATTATTGGCACCTGAAACATGATGAAAACAGAGTCAACTAAAAAGTTGATGAGCATACATAGGTTTTAACACAACCAGTTTTATCAAAAGTTTTGTATATAATTCATATGACACATTGATTAATAAGGCAATTATGGAGAATCACTATAGTTTAAACTGGGCGCACAATCAAACCTTGTGACTGATAGGAATAACACGCAGATTATCCTTAAGTGTTTTCGGCAACAATCACCCTAACCGGGTGGGTTGGTCAGACACAATAGATCTATCATTGTATACCGCCGGCTTGTACTAAGTTAATGATTGCACTTACACTATGCACAAAAAGTATGTAAATGTTGTTTGCACAAATAGTGTTCAAGAATAAGGCACAAATTGCACACATGATCATAATGTTTGAATTGTAATAATTGCAAATAGTTTGAATGTAATCATGTTTCACCCCAAAGATGTAAATATGAAAAAGGGCTATGTAAACGCACATTGGATTTGTAGTTTGAATGCACAAGTACGGGTAGTTGCACAAGTTGATTAGCTAACCACAAGGTTAAGCTATGTTTGAATAAGTTATATGTATCAATGACATGTTCCAAAAGATTAATGTGTAAAGAAGTTGGACTAGTTTGAATGGTGCGTATACGTTTGCCATTTATGAACTAATATGTTTGTTTACATAGGAATATTATGTTTGATAATAGAGATATATTATGTTCGCTAAAAACGGATCAAATACAAGTTTGTATATATATATATATATATATATATGTGTGTGTGTAAATAACAAATTTGATTACAATTACACGAATAATTGGTTATATAGTATTTAATTTAAATAAATAGGTAAACAAATTAAAAGGTTTCAATTAATTAATTTGATTAATTAAAAATTATGAGAGATAAAAATTATAGCTTGTACAAAACAATTAGGTTAATTAGTATTTCGTAGAGGTCCTAAAATAATATAGTTATAGGAGTTGTTTTTAATTAGAAACTATTTTAATCTCTAAAACTATAAAATAATTTTTTATATTTGATAAGTTAATAATTCGGTTCATAAAACATTCCCGAGCCTTGGGTGGTTTACAAGATAATTTTTATAAACAAAATGAGATTAAGATTAGGCTTAAAAACAATTTTAAAAAAATAAATGCAACCCACGGCACTCGAACCAGGGTTGCCTCTAAGGGATCCTAAGCGCGCAACCACTAGACCAGGAAGATCTGGTGTCTAAATTGCCGGTGCATAAATTGATAACCTGTACCCGCGTAGGAGCCGGGTTTCAGAACCGATTCATGTGCAAAAAGGTGCGGGACTAGACTCGAACCCGCGAACTTTGTTGCGTGGGACTAATGACTTAACCGGTTGCTCTGGGCGTATGCCTTGATTGTTATCAGATGCGAATCATTTTTAACCTATAACCCGCGTTCGCCTTCTTCCCCAATCGTCCCCGGCCCAAACCCTAACCTCAATGTCACTCGATTCGCATCAAATCGAACCCAAATTTAAGAGAATTTTGTACCTTGGATCCAGACGAAACTAGTGGAACAACTTTTACCTAAAACAGTTGCGGATTGAGGGAGAACGACAGCGGGGCCGGCGTCAGAATTGCTTGAGCTCGTCGGAGTTATAGAGGGGCAAGGCGATCGATACGGAGGTGTAGAAAGTTTGTGGCAACTGTAGTGAAGGTGTGGGACTAGTTTTTATAAGCCAATTTCACTTTTAATGCTCGAATTGATGTTGGTTCTTGATTAGGGACGGTTACAAGTCGTTTGGACTCAATCCATTGAATTCCGACGTAATTGTCTTATTATGGATGGTTATAACATTCGCATTATGGTTTACATATGATTGAATGGAATTAAACATACTGATTGATGAGGTTTCGATCGAAATCGATGGTGAATTTGGGTTCTGTTGACTTTTCAATGTCAACCAACGGGCATGGGTTCAAAATCAGCAAAGGGGGCTCAAATTGAGAGGTCCAATGCCTTCAAGGGGGTTCAATGGTTCAAGGGGGTTCAAACCAAGCTTATTTTCTCAAATCCTTTGTGTTTATAAATTTCATTTTGTAAAAATCTATGAAATTAAAACTATAAATATGTTTTAGGAAATTGCCAAACATATATATATATATATATTTAAAACTAATTAATGGGTTGCATATATATATATACTCATGATTTCTAAGAATGTAGAATATATATATATATATATATATATATATATATATATATATATATATTTAGGATTTGGAAAACTCACATACATGTACTTATATCCATAAAAGGATGGAATCTAAATAAATATTCTCATGTTTTACTAGAAATACATTTGCCATGTATTTATGCCTAATCATATTTATTCATATGCACCATAATGGAAATTAAATCCCTAATTAAATGTAGATATATATTAAATATATATAACCATAGGGATGTTGCATAAATGCATAACTTTGTAATTAGTATAACAAAATCAATGATTCAAAATTGAAATAATGTTATTGCATGAATTAAAGCATGAGAAAAACCCTAAATGTTATAGTATCCCCTAGTTGAGGGAATTTCGTCCCAAAATTCAACTAGTTGAAGCTACTGAATCAGGGAAGAGGTGAGGGTATTTGAGCTTCATCTGGTCCTCACGTTCCCAAGTGAACTATGGGCCACGTTTAGAATCCCAACGAACTTTGACTATAGGAATACGGCTTCGCTTGAGTTGCTTAACCTCGTGATCCATAATCTCCACGGGTTTCTCAACAAAGTGCATGGTGTCATCAATGTGCACATCGTCAAGTGGAATGTGAAGATTCTCGTCAGCTAGGCATTTCTTGAGATTGGATACATGAAATGTTGGATGCACATTGCTGAGTTCTTGAGGTAACTCGAGTTTGTAAGCCACTTTCCCAATCCTTTTAAGAATTTTGAATGGACCCACATAGCTAGGTGCTAGTTTACCCTTCTTCCCGGAGTGAACCACGCCCTTCCAAGGAGACACCTTCAGAAGTACGAGGTCCCCAACGTGAAATTCTAAGGGTTTTCGTCGTTTGTCAGTATAGCTCTTTTGTCGACTCCTCGCTTCCTGAATGTTGTCATGGATTTGAATGATCTTGTCGGATGTCTCTTTTATCAACTCGGGACTGGTGATTTGTGCTTCACCAATCTCGTTCCAACAGATAGGTAAACGGCATTTGCGTCCATAAAGGGCTTCAAAAGGAGCCATGTTGATGCTCGTATGGTAGCTATTGGTGTAAGAGAATTCAATCAAGGCTAGATGAGAATCCCAACTGCCACCAAAGTCAATGACACACGCTCTAAGCATATCCTCGAGAGTTTGGATTGTTCACTCGGTTTGACCATCAGTTTGAGGGTGGTAAGCCGTACTTAAATCCAGTCGTGTGCCAAGGGCAGTTTGGAGGGATTGCCAGAATCGGGAGGTGAATCAAGCATCTCGGTCAGAAATTATATTCAAAGGAACACCATGACGACTCACAAATTCATCATTGTAAATTCGAGCTAATTTCTCAACTCGATAGTCTTCACGGATTGGCAAGAAGTGAGCTGATTTGGTGAGACGATCAATGATTACCCATACACTATCATGACTATTGGAGGTGCGAGGGAGTTTGGTGATGAAATCCACGGCTAGATTCTCCCATTTCCACATGGGGATTTCTGGTTGTTCAAGTAATCCGGAAGGACGTTGATGTTCAGCTTTGACCTTTGAGCAAGTAAGGCACTTTGCTACATACAGGGTAATATCCTTCTTCATACCGGGCCACCAATATTGCAGGTGAAGGTCTTTGTACATTTTATCCGCACCGGGATGTATGGAATAACGAGTTTTGTGTGCCTCGTTCATAAGAAATGTACAGAGATCATCAAGATTGGGAACCCAGATACGATTCAAGAAGTAAAGTAAGCCATTGGGTTTGGTTTCTAATTGTAGTTTGGTTCCGCATGACATCTCATCGTACATGTTACCCTCGGTAACCGAGACATGTTGAGGTTCAAGAATGCGGATTTGAATGTCGGTTTGAATCTTTACACTATGAAGCATAATGTGCTCTTTACGAGTTAAGGCATCGGCTACGACATTCGCTTTACCGGGGTGGTAACGAATCTCGCAATCGTAGTCGTTAAGAAGTTCAACCCAACGTCGTTGTCTCATGTTGAGTTCCTTTTGATTGAAGATATGTTGGAGACTTTTGTGGTCAGTGAACACCACACATTTCGTGCCATAAAGGTAGTGCCTCCAAATCTTCAATGTGAAGACGATCGTACAAAATTCAAGTCCGTGCGTCGTATAATTTTTCTGATGGATCTTATTTTTTCTCATGGATCACCTTGCCTCGTTGCTTAAGAACACAACCAAGACCTTGGTTTGACGCATCACATTAGACAACAAGATCATCTTTCCATCAGGAAGGGTTAGAATAGGGGCATTGCATAATTTCTGTTTGAGAGTTTGAAAAGCTTCTTCTTGCTTTGGTCCTCACTCATAAGGTTTACCTTTATGTGTTAAGGCAGTGAGAGGGACAACAATCTTGGAGAAGTTGGAGATAAATCGACGATAATAACCCGCTAGACCAAGGAATGAATGAACCTCGGTAGGGGTTATAGGTGTACTCCAATTCTCCACAGCTTCGATCTTGGAAGGATCCACATGAATTCCTTTTTCATTGACAATATGACCCAAGAATTGAACTTCATTTAGCCAAAATTCACATTTTGAGAATTTGGCGTAGAGTTGTTCTTTCTTCAGCTGGTCTAGAATCAACCTAAGGTGTTGCTCATGATCCGCTTTAGTCTTGGAGTAGATCAGTATGTCGTCAATGAAGAAGATCATGAATATATCTAAGTATGGCTTACACACACGGTTCATGAGGTCCATGAAAACCACAGGTGCATTGGTTAGCCCAAAAGGCATAACCATAAATTCGTAATGACAGTACCTTGTACGAAAGGCAGTCTCTGGGATATCCTCATCATGCACACGAAGTTGGTGATAACCGGACCAAAGATCAATCTTTGAGAAACAGGTTGAACCTTGAAGTTGGTCAAAGAGATCGTCAATCTTCGGTAATGGGTATCGGTTCTTGATGGTAAGTTTGTTGAGTTCACGATAGTCTATGCATATCCAAAATGAACCCTCTTTCTTTTTGACAAATAAGACAGGTGCACCCCACGGGGAATGACTTGGACGAATGAAACCTTTATCAGCAAGTTCTTGGAGTTGGCTTGCAAGTTCCTGCATCGACGAAGGTGCAAGTCTGTATGGAGCTTTAGCTACAGGATTAGCTCCGTGTACAAGATCGATGCGAAAATCCACTTGTCGTAAGGGCGGCAGACTGGATAGGTCTTCAGGAAATACCTCAGGAAAGTCTCGAATGATTGGAATGTCTTGAATCTCTTTCCATTTGTCCTTCTTTTCCACAATGTGTGCCAGGAAGGCTCTTTCGTAAGTACTTTTGGGCCATGGTGCAAGACATGAGTTTGAGTCCACTATTAGGCTTCTCTCCAAAGATTCGCAACGTGTCTCCCGAAGGAAGAGGAATTCGAATGCATTTCTCAAAATAGATGACTTCGGCATGGTGGTTGGATAACCCATCCATACCAATGATGATATTGAAGCTCCCCAATTACATTCGTATGAGGTTGATAGGGAAGGTGTGTTCGTTAAGCTCTAGAGAACAACCGCGGACAATAGAGTCAATTGTGATGGGATTTCCATCCGCTACTTCAACGGTAAAGGTTTTCTCTAGCTTAGTTCGTGTTTTTGCAAGTAATGGTTCAAATTCGTGTGACACAAAACTCCTATCGGCACCGGTATCAAATAAAATAGAAGCATATTGGTTATTGACAAGAAACGTACCATTAACAACATCGTTGTTTGCTTGGGCTTGATTGACGTTTATGTTGAAAGCACGCCCACAGGCACCGCCCTGATTTGCATTAACCAACCTTGGGCAACGATCTCGGAAATGGTTTGGGTCACCACACTTGTAGCAAGTGCGCCCATTAGCAATAGACCATACAGCTCGGTTGGCAGCTGGTGGATTGACTCGGTTTACGGGATTGGCTTGGGCAATAGGAGCTCCAGCTCGGTAAGTATTAGCCACATGTCCATATTTCCCAAAACTTGTACATAGACGACATCGTATGGTCGGGTAATGGTGATACTTGTAGATGTTGCATTGGGGATTGACACCTACATATGACCTTTTGTCAGGATTCTGAGCTACATGAGCAACTTGGGTGATGGGTGCAGCAGGGGTAATGACGACAAAGTTCTTAGCCTTGCGCTTCTTATTATGGAAAGAAGGTTCGGGCTTGTCTACTTTGGCTGTTTCAGATGGGGTTGCCTGGTCGTTTACTTTCTTCGTACCCTTTCTTGTCAACGTACCCTCCTTCACATGGTTGTCAGTTAACGTGGCGGCTAGGCGTATAGCGTACTCAAGAGTGGTGGGGTTTCTTCCCAACACTGTGTCCTGGATAATCATAGGTAGTCCCCCTATGTACTTCTTGATACCCTGAGACAGAGGTGTGACCATTTGTGGCACCAAGAGACTTAACTCATGGAAACGAGTTGTGTAGACCAAGTTTTCACCACTGTTTTGGGTAAGATCCCAAAACTCAGCTTCAAGTTTCTTCATTTCGTTCCGAGGATAGAACTCCTCAGTCATCAGCCTCTTTACATCATCCCATGGCTTTCAAAGCCATTGCCACATCAACACCTCGGTTCCTTTTCTCACCGTTCCACCACGTGAGCGCCCTTTTTTGGAAGACACTTGTAGCGTAACGGACTCGGAGATTGTCAGGGCAGTCACTGTTGAGGAAGGTGTTTTCAATTCCTTCAAACCACTGAAGGAGGCCTGTAGCTCCTTCGGTGGCATAAAACTTGACAGAGTTGCACGAATTAAAGTGTTTGAAGGTGCATTGGGGTGGGATGGCACCACCACCACCCCACTACCAGTAGCATTTCCATTACTGTTGTTGTTGGCATGAGTGAGTTGGTTCACAAGGTGAGTAAGGAGTGCAACAAGGTCGTTGTTGTTGTTGGTGTTGTCACGACGAGGAGGCATGCTATAGAAGAAACAATACAAGGATAAGAATACTTATATTTGGATTGCACTCCGTAAATACTATGACTCATCAAGGTTATTTAAGTTCATATAATTTTCGGGAAGACGTGCTTTAGCCTATAAGTGAACACTCATTCCAGGAATTCCCAGGAAACCATACGGGTCCTTCGGTTGATTAGGATTTATACGAAATGCTTTCCTAGACAGAAAACCCAGAATATAGGTGTCACCGTTCTGGATTGCACGTGTTCCTTACTAATTATTAGAGTTTAAAACCTTGACGATTTTTAAGGATTTTGATGGTGACATAGGTAGGATTAAGAAGGATAAATGTCTTAGGCTAGAAGTACTAGTAAGTAATCTAACAAGTAAGGCATCACATAACATGGGTGTTTTATGGTTATAGTCTAGGTTATGGATTTCTATTAACCTAATTCCCCATAACCATGGCCCTGATACCAATTTGTCACACCCCAACCAACGGCGGAATACGTCGGGGCGAACGTGTAGACTGTTCATAAGCACATGATCATACTAAATTTTCATATTTCATTGAATCAAATTTCATAACAATTGTTTCACTAAAACAAGGACAAACAGAGAACACATTACTTTAAACAAAGTTTAATTGGTTAACTAGGTCTTGCAACATCCTACGTGATGACTCCTAAATATAACTCTCAATTATTGGCACCTGAAACATGATGAAAACAGAGTCAACTAAAAAGTTGGTGAGCAAACATAGGTTTTAACACAACCAGTGTTATCAAAAGTTTTGTGTACAATTGATATGATACATGGATTAATAAGGTAATTATGGAGAATCACTATAGTTTAAACTGGGCGCACAATCAAACCTTGTAACTGATAGGCATAACACGCATATTATCCTTAAGTGTTTTCGGCAACAATCACCCTAACCGGGTGGGTTGGTCAGACACAATAGATCTATCATTGTATACCGTCAGCTTGTATTGAGTTAATTATTGCACTTGCACTATACACAAAAAGTATGTAAATGTTGTTTGTACAAATAGTGTTCAAGCATAAGGCATAAATTGCACACATGATCATAATGTTTGAATTGTAATAATTGCAAATAGTTTGAATGTAATCATGTTTCACCCCAAAGATGTAAATATGAAAAAGGGGATGGGATATGTAAACTTACATTGGATTTGTAGATTAAATGCACAAGCACGGGTAGTTGCACAAGTCGTTTAGCTAACCACAAAGTTAACCTATGTTTGAATAACTTATATGTATCAATGACATGTTCCAAAAGATTAATGTGTAAAGAAGTTGGACTAGTTTGAATGGTGCGTATACGTTTGTCATTTATGAACTAATATGTTTGTTTAAATAGGAATATTAGGTTTCATAATAAAGATATATTATGTTCGCTAAAAACGGATCGAACACAAGTTTTTATATATATATATATATATATATATATATGTAAATAACAAATTTGATTACAAGATAATTTTTATAAACAAATTGGGATTAAGATTAGGCTTAAAAACAATTATAAAAAAAAATAAATGCAACCCACGGGACTCGAACCCGGGTTGCCTCAGAGGGATCCCAAGCGCGCAACCACTAGACCAAGAAGGTCTGGTGTTTAAATTGCCGGCGCATAAATTGATAACCCGTACCCGCGTAGGTGTCGGGTTTCAGAAACGATTCACGTGCCAAAAGGTGCGGGGCTGCTCTCGATCCCGCGATCTTTGTTGCATGGGACTAAAGACTTAACCGGTTGCTCTGGACGTATGCCTTGATTATTATCAGACGTGAATCATTTTTAACCTATAACCTGCATTCGCCTTCTTCCCCAATCGTCCCCGGCCCAAACCCTAACCCCAATGTCACTCGATTCGCATACAATCTAACCCGAAATTAAGGGGCTTTTGTTCCTTGGATCTAGACGAAACTAGTGGAACAACTTTTACCTGAAATGGTTGCGGATTGAGGGAGAACGACAGCGGGGCCGACGTCGGAATTGCTTGAGCTCGTCGGAGTTATGGAGGGGCAAGGCGTTCGATACGTAGGTGTAGAAAGTTTGTGGAAACTGTAGTGAAGGTGTGGGACTAGTTTTTATAAGCCAATTTCACTTTTAACGCTCGAATTGATGTTGGTTCTTGATTAGGGACGGTTACAAGTCGTTTAGACTCAATCCATTGAATTCCTACGTAATTGTCTTATTATGGAGGGTTATAACAGTCGCATTGTGGTTTACATATGATGAATGGATTTAAACATACCAATTGATGAGGTTTGGATCGAAATCGATGGTGAATTTGGGTTCAGTTGACTTACCAAAGTCAACCTACGGGCATGGGTTCAAAATCAACAAAGGGGGTTCAAATTGAGAGGTCCAATACCTTCAAGGGGGTTCAATCCAAGCTTATTTTCTTAAATCCTTTGTGTTTATAAATTTGATTTTGTAAAAATCTATGAAATTAAAACTATAAATATGTTTTATGAAATTGTCAAACCTGTATATATATATATTTAAAACTAATCAATGGGTTGCATATATATATATATATATACTCATGATTTCTAAGAATGTAGAATATATATATATATATATATATATATATATATTAGGATTTGGAAAACTCACTGTGAATCCCCTTGATCTCCAATATTCCAAGCAACATAATAATGAACAATCTCCTGGAAAGGCGGAATCAATTCAAGAGACTCTAAGATTGAAAACCGACGAATCAAACATAGAATCTAAGATAATACGCCATCAAACTGAGATAATCACCAAACATCATCTTGCATTCACTTAGAGAATCAGTACAAATCAGTAGTACATTACTATGAACAACAGAGATACAAATCAGATACAAGTTCTTGTCCTTTCTAGCTTTCAAATACAAGACATATATATAGAAACAAGATTTCGTCCGAAAACTCTGATCGTCCAAGAAAGATTTCGATCGATAAAGTTTTCGGTCAAAAAAACTTTATACTTAGACATATATCAAAATAGAAACTTGAATTCGATGGACTAATAGGTTCCAACAATCTCCCCCTAGTCCATTGAATCCCAAGTTCTATGTCTTGTCTGCATCCTGCTTTTTCTTAGGCTTTACTTTCTTTGAATCCAAATCATGTAACCTTTTCTTGATCAGTCTAGCTTCAGCTCTTAGAGATAAACAACGAGACACTACTCTCATATACATCTTTGCTTCGTTCTTTATCATCAAGCTCATATCACGTTGAATCATGTTATAGTACAAAATCTTTAGATCTTCATCTCAAAAACTGAATAAATCCATCGGATCAAAAATTCTGACTTCAGGAAATCCCCTTTGTTGAATAACTGCTTCATGTGATGAAGAATCATAGAACCACTTATCAACATCCTTGATGAAGCTCCTTTTTCTTTCAGGTATATGCACAGCTGTTACAGTATCGGCTGGTTTGACAATGTATTTGTACTTGATCTTCTCATTTGTTCTATATTTCTTCTTGATCTTTCTTCATATAGGAACTTGAGGCTGAAATGATGTAAAACTATCTTGATTACATTGATTCCTGAGAAGTACCTCAAAAGCAGAAGCTCGAGTATTGTTTGATTCATTAATCATCTTCAAATGACTCATATCTCTTATATCCCATCTTGATAGTGTCTTTAACTTATGACATGTATCAAAATATTGAATATCACCAGCAACCCTCTTGATCACATACATCTTCTTATCATTATCAAATTTCCAACCCAAAATCAATCCAGTCAATGCCTTTCTTGGATTCCTGATTCTTTGTGTAATTCTTTCAACAATTGACGGTTTTTCATTAATTTTCCGCCACGAGCTCTTATCATAAGAAGCTTTCTTTTCAGTAGAATCCTTTTGAGCTTCATCTGTTTCACTCTCTTCAAACAATTCATCAAAAGGAATTCTCTCGTCAACCACTTTGTCCAATCTTCCAACTTCATTCCCGTCAGATTCAACATACGTTTGTTTTTCCTCATATTCATATTTCTCATAGATTACATCAGAATCTTTGTCATCACTTGACTCTTCATTATTTGCACCACTTCCACCAATTCCAAAACCATCACTACTGCTATCATCATCATCATCATAAGGATCAACATCATTTTTCTTGATAACTATGATAATAACATCTTCATCTTCCTCTTTTTCATCTTCTTCCTTCTCCTTGTCTTCATCATCTACCTCCATTCCCTCACCGAGTTGATTAATAAGTGAATCAACATCAAACATATCTTGTGAACCAAAAAGATCAGCTCCTTTAATTGGAGATTCAGTATGTTGTGATTGATTCAATGTTGAAGGTTCTTGATGTTCTTTATTCTCTTGCATGGGTTTACTAGTGACATTCGGAATTGAAATAGACATTCCAAGACGTTTTACAAGATCTTGCACAATGCTTTACAAATTGTCTATCTGTACTTCTTGCTCATCAAGCTGCTTTTGCTTCTTGGAATCACTTGTCTTTAACTCTCTAATTTCTCTTTCATTTGCAGTTTCTCTTCTTTGAAGATTTGAAACTTGAGTCTTCAATTGACTTATAATATTTGTAGTTTCTTGAGTTGCAAAGTTTAGAAACTCTTCATGCATCAATTTGTAATCTTTAGAAGCCTTTTGTCTAACGGGATCTGGAACTTCTTTACCCTTTCCTTTTCCTGAGTACCTCTGTGCATAGTCTTCAATCTCTTTTGTTCGGGTTCTTTAATTACGATACCTTTAGACGGAGGAGGTCTAAAAGGCACGTCCTTTTCAGATTCAGTAACTTTCCTTTTGATTGGAGTTTCAGTTGCCGTTGCTGGAATTTCTGGTGTTTCAACACTTTCAATTTCTTTAACTGGCTCATCAACAGTTTCTTTCTCAACTACAACTTCTGTAACAACTTCAGGAATAATCACAGGTGCTTGAACATTTTCAGGATTGTTATGCACTACATTCCTATCACCACCTTCACCACCTTCATCATCACCACCTCCTTCATCATCACCATCATGATCCTCTACTTCACTACCTTGAATATCATTCAATTCATCTTTGACACCGAACTCGGGATAGGATTCTCTTCAATCATATTTGGAAAAAAAGGTGGCATTTTCCTAGTAAACTTGCTTTTCTTCCTTACGGTGTTCATGCTACTGAAAATTATTTTTGTCATTTGATCCAATGGAAGCTCAACCCCATCATTAGGTAGTTCAAGCAACAGTGTATTGATTATCATTTGTAAGAATCTTGGATAAAGCAGAAACTTGTTGTTCTGTCTTGGACCCACAAAATTATTAATCATAGCTTCAAAAATCATTCTTGAGAAATTGAATCTACGGTGAGTTGTCAGACAAACCAAATACTAAACACTTCACCAATTTGATCAAATGCTCCTGTCCTCGGTCCAAGGCAATGAATGAATACATGTACTAAGTACCTCCACTGTTTCCCTAACAAAGTCTTTGTCACTTGCCTTCTTGGAAAGTCTCCTTCATAGCCCATTTCTCTGATTATCTGCATCACACGTGTGTAATTTATTCTGTATGGAAAACTGACATTGTCTTTGAAATTTAGAACCTCTCTGATAATTTGTTCAGTAATATTGATCTTCTTTCCACCAACTGTACTTTCTATCCAGATTTCCTTGTTAACATGCATATATTCAAAGTTGTTCCAGAATTCTCGAATTTGATTTTCATAAACAGTAACTTGTGTTGATATGGCAGTTAGAATTCTTGATTTGTTCAGAAACCGAACTATTTCTTCATATCCTCTCGATTTTCTTGTGCTAGCTGTCAAACACGCACATATGTTGTGCCTTGAGTCAAACTTTAACTTGTTCATAGCTGTTCAAGACAAGTAACATAAATCAGTCAAAATCCAAAAGTTGCCAACTCCAAAGATTTCGATCAAAAACTATTAACTGAAAACTATTTCGATCAAAAACTCCTGCCCGAAAACTTCCGTTAAACATCCTTTCTGAACGAAAACAATCTCTTTATAGAAATTTCCAACTCAAAAGTTTTCGAACGAAAACTCTCATTAAAACCTAACCGAAAACAATTTCGATCGGAAACCTCTTCGGACAGATCAGTTATCTTCATTTCCATCCGAGAAAGATTTCGATCAATTCATACAAGTTTTCGGACGATTCATACAAGATTTCGGAAGATTAATAAACATTTAAATTCTAAGGCAATGGATCTATCTAATCTTACTATAAGAGTCCAGAAACGCATACCTTGATGTTGGAAACTTTAACCAGAACTCACATTCAACTTTGCTTGAAGATTTCGCACAAAAACACGACACTTGGTAAAATCGAAAATCAGGCTCGAAAACTCATACAGAGGTGGTGAAATGATTTCAATCGAAAAGTAGATATATATACATTTTGAGATTTCGGATGAAAAGACTTTTCACATATGATTTTCGATCGAAAACAATTTCGGACAAAAACTTTTTACTTGTGAAGTTTTGAATTTTATTTTTTTTATCCAATCCTGATATCATTAAGACCTGTTCCAAAATTTTAATGCTTTCAAATGTAAGAAAAACAACAAACAACAAAGAAAAACAAATTATACTTCAAACAAAATATTAAAACAAGAACACACATAATACTTTTTCAGAAAAAGCAGCATTTTCTCATGTTGATAAACTGAATTGACATAGGATCATAAATGCACACTATCTTAATCACACTTCATATCAAGTCAGGATCTACTCACTTCAACATTGATTGCAAGTATCTTAATCCACATAAACTCATGAATCATGTTTCAGCAAATACTGTATGACAGTTAAGGTAAGATTAATCAATACAATGTGTACCCCATAATCGAGATGGAAAGAACTGAGAATCAACACAAAGTTTAACCAGATCATGATCCAATCACCAGCATGAAGGTAGCGTTCCTAGCACAGGAAAACTAATCCAAGTAGATTTGAATGGAATCATATTGATTCATAATCATTTTGATTCATTGTCTTGGTTTCTAAGATAGTACGGAATCATATTGATTCATATGAGTTGTGAAGAGTATATATGAAGAATCATGAATGATTCGGGTATGCGGATATCCATAAGATATTGAATATGTCAATTGAAATCACGAATGATTTAAAGGAAAAAACAGACTGACTTCCCGGTTTCCATCCAAGATTTTCACCAGAACCATCAACTGTATAATGGCGTTTAACTCTAAATAATATATTAGACGGATATAGTCAATAGAGCAAACAAATTGTGCTAAAAACTAATCAAGATCCTGGTCTCATGGTATGACTAGATTCACTTTGCATTCGAATGATGAAAGTACCGATATTCGATGTGGGTAAAACATAAAGATTACAATTTAGTTAATCACACAAATATCTCATAATTTATACATGTAGAGCCTACCAACATATCAATAATTGTAACCGATGTCATCATCATATCCAATTAATGCGTATGCTCAATACACAAATATACTATAATTTCCTATTTGCAAGTCAACCAGTCAAATTATTTAGCACAAATTCTTTTTATATTACTTCCAACATATTTTCTTTTTCAGCATAAACTTTTTATTTCTTTTACTCTCCCCCTAAAATTTTGATGCAATTTATTTAACCTACTAAAACACACACCAAACCACAAATTCAACACAATTTTAACACTAAAAGAAAAATCACAATTTTAACACTAAAAGAAAATTCCTTTTGAGAAACATATATGGTCTTTCAATCAAAATAACGGATTTTATTAAACGAATTTTTAATTTTTTAATTTTTAATTTTTTTATTATCACAATCAGAAAGAAATCATCCCAAACATTTCTACCAGAGAGTTAAATCGATCTGTTAAAAAAGCTTTTGTAAAAATGTTGGCCTTTTGCTCTAAGGTATCAACGTGGACCACCTTAATTAAACCATTATCAAAGCAATCGCGAATAAAATGTATCCTGATGGCGATATGCTTTGTTTTCGAGTGCTGAATTGGATTTTTCACGATGCCTAGCACTGCCTTATTATCACAGTAAATTGGGGTTTCCAAGAGATTAATTCCAAAGTCTATCAATTGATGCTGTATCCAGATGACCTGTGAACAACAGCTCGACGCGACTGTGTATTCTGCCTCAGCAGTTGAAGTGGACACATTTGTTTGTTTCTTACACTGCCATGAAACAAGTCTCTCCCCCAGAAATTGACAACCTCCTGATGTAGATTTCCTGTCCAAATTACATCCACCGTAATTGCTATCAGTATAAGGATAAAAATTAAATTCGGAATTAGAAGGATACCATAAACCGAGATTAACTCGACCCTTAAGATACCGAAAAATTCTTTTAACAGCCGATTCATGGTACTCTTTTGGAACTGCCTGATATCTAGCACACGAGCAAACTGCGAACATAATATCAGGTCTACTTGCAGTCAGATACATCAAGGAGCCAATCATTGAACGATATGCTTTTTGATTAACTGCAACTCCAGATAAATCCACAGTGAGAGGTTCATGTGGAGCAATGGGAGTGGATGCTGCCTTGCAATCATTCATGTTGAATTTTGTCAAAATATCCTTAACATACTTCGCCTGATGAATAAGAATTCCAGCATCAGATTGTTCGACCTGCAATCCCAGAAAGAACTGCATTTGACCCATTAAACTCACTTCGAATTTGAGTTTCATAACAACTTCAAAATCTTTATAAAGAGATTCGTTTGTAGAGCCATAGATGATGTCATCAACGTAGACTTGAACAATCAGCAAATCAGAATCAACATTCTTGAGAAACAAAGTTTTGTCAATTGTACCACGAACAAAGCCATTAGATGTGAGATGTGTCGACAAGGTCTCATACCAAGCACGAGGTGCTTGATGTAACCCATACAATGCTTTATCGAGCTTGTACACCGGAAATGGATGATCAGGATCTTCAAAACCAGGTGGTTGATTAACATAAACTTCTTCTTTTACAACCCCATAAAGAAATGCAGTGTTCATATCCATTTGATAAACCTTAAACTTCATAAAAGAAGCATAGGCTAGAAAGATACGAATAGCTTCAATTCGGGCAACATGAGCAAAAACATCCTCATAATCCAACCCTTTTTCTTAATAGAATCCTTGTACAACAAGTCAAGCCTTGTTCCGAACAACAATGCCACGATCATCCTTTTTGTTGCGAAAAACCCACTTTGTACCAATCGGGTACTTGCCTTAAGGAGGATCAACAAGATACCACACATTCAACTTCTTAAATTGAAGTAACTCTTCCTGCATCACTTCAATCCAATTTGAATCTTGATGCGCGATTGTTACATTATTTGGTTCTTCTTATGACAAGAAGCATGAAAATAGACATACATTAATGTTTCAAGTTTGACTTCTTGTTTTCACACCTTCTTCAATAGATCCACTAATATTCTCAACCGGATGAACTGAATGAATTCTGTGAATTGGAATTTCTTCAACCTGAACTGATTCTGGCATACTAGTGTCATTTAACTCTGGTAATTGGTCATTTGAAACACTTAAAGAGTTTGACTGAGTATCATTCTCAACTTGAACATTAGAAACTTCAAGTTGATCTTCAGAAACAAATGGTTCATCATTAGTAGCAGGAACCTGTACTTCAGTATCATCATTTGTAGTTGAATTTTCAAGTTGCTCTTCTTGTGTTTGTGTAGATTTAGTAACATCTTCAGAGTTTTCACTTTGAATCATTACCTTTTGTGGACCAACCAAGAAATTGTTAACAATTTGATCAGTCCTTATTACTGACTCATCAACTGTTTTTGAAGAACTTGCACCATCAGAATCAGATAAAGATTGTTGATCAAAAGTTTTGAAAATTATATCCGCATCAAAGAACCATTCTGGTCCATTTTGCTCAGGAGAAATATTCTACTCTTACCACTCCACATAATACGATTCTTGAACAATCTTTGTTCTTTTATTATAAACTCTGAAAGCATTTTGATAAGACGAGTATCCCAAGAAATAACATTCATCTCAAACTGCAACAAACTTTGGAAAAGAATCATGTGTATTTAGAAGTGTGCACGAACATCCAAATGCTCTGAAAAACTTAATATACGGCTTTCTTTTGAAAAAAAAACTCATAAGAAGTCTTCGTATGCTGCTTCACCATGAGAACTCTGTTCAAAACATAATACGCCTTGTTTACTGCCTCCGCCCAGAAAATTATGGGTAATTTTGAATCTTCGAGCATTGTACGGGCAGCCTCAATTAGAGTTCTATTTTTCCTTTCTGCCACTCCATTTTGTTATGGTGTCCTTGCTGCACTAAATTGATGAGTTATGCCTTTTTCTGCACAAAACAAATTCATCACGTTATTCTTAAACTCAGTTCCATTATCACTGTGAATAATTAATACTTTGCTATCACAGATGTTTTCGATTCGTTTTATAAATTCAATGATTGTTTCAGGTGTTTCATCCTTTGTTGCAAGGAAGAACACCAAGGAAAATCTTGAAAAATCATCTGTGATAACAAGACAGTAAGATTTCTTCACAATACTCTTTACTCGAACAGAACCAAATAAATCCATATGAATAAGAAATAAATGTCGAGTAAATGTTGTCACAGTCTTCTTTGGATGGGATTTCTTGTGCTGTTTTCCTTTTACACATGACATACAACTTTCTTGAATTATAAATTCCTTTCTAGATAAACCTCGCACCAGATCTTTATAAACCAGATTGTTCATGTTTTTCAGATTCACATGCCCCATTCGTCGATGCCACAAATACGATTATAAGTCTGTGGCTTTTGACAACAAACAAGAAACTCTCACTGGTGTAGAATGGTAGTTCATATCCACCACGTAAGTATTGAACTTTCTTTGAGCTCGCATCAATATCATATATTCAGGTATAACCAGTCCTGGCTTTAAGAATAAGCACTCCTTTGTCGTAAAGTGAACCGGTATGTCCTTATCGCACACTTGCGACACACTAAGAAGATTAAACTCCAATTGTGACACGTAATTGACCTTTTCGAGAGTTATTAAATCATTTGAAACTGTTCCCTGTCCAGTGATCTTTCCACCCTTTTTATTTCCAGCAAACGCAACGAAACCACCATCAAAAGATCTAAAATTGTTTAGGATATCTCTTTGTCTAGTCATGTGTCTTGAGCAACCGCTATCAACATGCCAAGCATTATTAATAGTCCTCCTGGTTTGACTCTGCGCATTTTTAAGACAGAAATAGTGAGAAACAGGTACCTAGATCGTTTTTGACCTAGGGTGACTTTGATTAGTCACATCAACTTGTTTCACAATTTTCTCAACAGTCTTTGTTCCAGATATATGTGAAGTTTGTTTAATTTTAACTTTCCAAAAACAACCAACATTTTCCCAATATTTCTTATTGAATTTATCTTTGGCAAAATAGCTTGGTTTGGTTGATTTTTTCACATATATTGGACTGTTTTGGACCTTTTTGTCCACGAAATTTGGTAGCACATAATCATGACAAGCATTTGAATAAAATTCACTATGATCTTTAGAAAGCAAGTAATCGTGAGTATAACGATGATTCACTCCGGACTCAAACACACTGTCGTTCTTATATGCTTTCTTGAACCACTTGTTGATATTGCTTTTTGTTCTCTTATTGTATCCTTTGACCTTTGAATTACTTGACTTGTGTTTACAATTCCTAGGGAAATGTCCAACTTGACCACAAGTGAAACAATTTTGACTTTTAAACTTTGACTTTGAACATCCGCCTACTTCAAACACGGATTTTCCTTTCTCACACTCTATTGAACTCTGACTTATTACTGACTTCCCTTTACTTTGAACGGGCTTATCTTTGACATCAATGAACTTGTGTTTGACATCATTTGATTTGCCTTTGACATTCATTTGATTTGACCTTCCACAAACATTTTGACTCTTTGTTGGTGTACTGATTTTAATTTGTACAGACTTCACATTCTCCCTTTCACTTGTCAGGATGTGATTTTCAGGAGCTGTGAATTCATTTTTATTTGGCCTCTCATGAGAAAGATCATAATCTTGTATCAATGGATTTCCAAATTCATCTAGCACGACATCTTTGGCTAGACATGACATTTTGTGAATTGGAATGTACTCTCTCGCTGTATGCACCACTTTATCAAAGAAAGTAGAAACAGAAGAAACCTCAGACATACAATCAGAAACATCACACACATAGTTAGTAGAACAAGCAGAAACATATGAACTATCAGAATCTGAAAGACTGTTTACATCAACAACATTGTTAGCACGTGACTTAACAAACTTGTTCGCAAATCAACCACAAATTGTCTACAATCCCTTATTGTCTCTCTCACACAAACTTTATTGAATTCATTAAAACTTCTCACATCATCAACTAAAACCTTCTCATCTACATGACCTGTGTTATTTGCTGCATTAATATATAAGTCATGAAAATTAGAGTTATCATCTCTAAGTAAATCATTTGAAACATGAGGTTCAGGAAACGGTTCGAAATGATCAGGATGAGGTACCGCTTTGTAACCAACACCATATTTAATAAAACAACTTCTTTGTTTATCAACACAATTTTCTAAAAATTTTCTTTGCATTCCCCATTTAGAAATCAAAACCCTTTCTTTTATAAGATCGGATTGGGCAGCAATAAGTTTGTCTGTAAGATCCTTGATTAACACATCCTTTTTGTTTAAGTATTCTTTAAAGTTCATGTTATCTTTTAACAAAGCATTAATTTTTCTGGTGTAGGTGATCTCATTCTATTTTAATTCCTTATTTACCCTTTTTAATTTATCATTTTCAGCAATCAAGAATTTGTTTGCTGCATGATAATTTTGCATTTTCTCATTACAGTTAGAAGAACATATGAATGAATCATCATTAGAAGTTACCTCACTATCAGATGAATTTTCATCAAAAGTAGAAACTGCTGATTTGCCTTTGTCATCAGATGTCAAAGCACAATCACTAGCAACTTCAGATATTTTCTTTGAGACTTCAATTTAAGCCATCAAAGCTTCATCAAACTCATTCTCAGCATTTTCAATTTCCTCATCCCACTCATAATTACTTAGTTGTTTTGACATAAGAGCAGTTGGAGCTTTCTTAGACTTCTCATTCTCTTCAATCATCTCTACAAGCTTCACTCCACTACCTTCAACTTTCTTCTTCTTATCTTTTGTATACTCACGAGCAAAGTGTCCAAGTTGTTTGCAGTTATAACATCGGAGTTTTGCTTTGTCAAAACCAACCCTCTTACCAAACTGGAGCTTGTCTTTTCCAACCTTTTGAAGATACTTCTTTGATCTAACTGCAATCATGGCCATTTTCCATTGTAAATCCATGTATTCAAGATTGTCTAGATTTATTTGCACAAGATCTTCGACATCATGTACAACCGGTTGAAGTTTGCCAGTTACCAAGGCATCATAGCTACTCATAAATGCTCCAAATAAGGCAATTTGATCCTTAGGAATCTGACCAGTTATCTTAACCTTTTCTCCAATAAGAGTGCTCACAACAACCCTTACCCTTTTCAGACTTAGAACCACTGCTTCCATCACTTGTTCCAGAAAACAGAGCTGCATTAGCTGAACCCGAACCATTTGGCTTGTTTGGATTATTCAACTCTCGTTTCTTTGCATCCAGCTCATATGATTCAAGCAAGCAAATAATATCATCAAGTGACTTGTTCTTCAAATCTGGAGTAGTATTTTTGATCAACATACATGGTATGCTCCAGCAATCCGGTAGTAAATCCAACAGCTTCTTTCCCAAATCATACTCCTCAAACTTGACACCCATCTTTCTTAGTCTGTTAATCATAGTAGTAAACCTTGTGACCTGTTCACTCATGGTTTCATTCTTTTGTAACTAAACATATTATACTGCTTCAACAGAAGATCAGTTCGGCTCTCCTGCAGTGTTGTATTTCCTTCAAACCTTAGACACAGTGCATTCCACAATCCCTGAGCTGTCTCATGTTGCTTAAAATTGAGATACAATTCAGTCGAAAGAGCCAAGATGATTGATCCCAAAGCTTGGTTATCTCTTTCAATCAGCTTCTTGTCTTCCTCAAAATACAAATCAGGTTCTGCAATAGGAACTAACCCATCAGCATTCGCAGTTTTCGGTATATGAGGACCTTTTGCAATTGACTCCCATAGAGTGTGCTCAGTAAACTTGAAATATGATTTCATCATAATTTTCCAGTTTGAGAACTCTGAGATTGACATCAGCATCGGTGGCGACTTTCCCACAGCTCTCTCAATATCATAAACCTTACCAGCCATTGAACAAGCACAACGTATCAAAAACTGAAATTTTCACAACTCTTGAGATTTCGAACGAAATCTATTTCGAACAGACTTTTTGATCGAAAACTTTGATATTTCGGACAACAGATTTATGATGAAGAGATTTTGGACAAAATCAACTTTTCAGATGAGATTTCGGGCGAAAACAGATTTCGGCTCCTTCAAGAGAGATTTCAGACACTTCAAACTCAGCACCTTCAAACCGCATCTGCAACTGACTCGACTATGAAATCAACCTCCAAACTCAATCCCATTAGTCATCTCCATAAAAAAATTGATCAGAAAACTCAATAATGGTAGTAGAATACACTCTAATCGATCTTCAATCAAAGAAAATACCGTGCCAAGTAGAGGGCACGACCGTGCCTCCACTCAGAAACCCTAAAACTTCAAGTTTTTACTCTTGGAATTTCTTTGTTTGTTCACTTGGCTTCACAAAAACCTACAAAACTTGAAATGAAGCAAATAAGTGTCTAAACGCAGAAAATAACCAAGAATTGATCGTGAAATAGGGAAGTTTAGTGCCAAAAAGATGTGTAAATCCTAACGCATCACTCAACAGCTGCAAACTTATCATGTTCGCTTAAGCCCAAATTGGCGAACTTACCTAATTTCGCCAATCCTTAAATGTAGAAACATCTAGTGTCGTTTAGGTTCATTATCTTATCTTATATGACTTGATTATACAGATTGTGTGTGACCTTAGTGACGCTCACGAACCAGCTAGCATACTTCAGGAACCCGCTCATTAGGTGAGTTCTGTGTGCCCCCTATGTGTTATGTGCAAATGATATTAAATGCTTCGGGGCTGAAGTGTATACATGAAATGAATGAATGTTATGAATGCTAATATGACCATACGTGTTATATGAAAGAAAATGATGAACAAAGAATGAAATAAATGTTTACAAAGAATTCAATGAATGAAGGATATAACGTAAATGAATGAAATCTTGCTTTATATGTATATATATTGCATGTTATGAATGTATGTAAACGTTGTGGATGGAAATACAGACTACTTCGGTAGGACAGTACGATGATGACGGCTACTACGGTAGACGGACGGCCATGCCAATATTATGCAGACGGTATGTTAAAGTCTAGAAAAGGTTGACTAAATACGGACTACTACGGTAGGACGGAGGCCCTTAATAGAAGTATGACTGCATATATAGTTCATATGGGAAACGGATGCCTTATGACAAATGGGCGAAAAGACGGACTACGACGGTAGACATGTATGAGGATGACCAAAGGTTGCCGGACGGTAATGATGGATGGAATACATCGATGGGCATGGTACGAATGACGGCCTACAACGGTAGGACGGAGCGTCTGTCTTTGTGACATACGCAATCAATGGCGGGCTGATCACCCTTATGTGTATGACCAATGAATATTCAATAAAGGAAATGTTAAAATCTATATATATATATATAAATGTGTACATATAAATGAATGATGTATACCTAATTGCTTTAAATTAGAACCACCGGTGTTAGCTGACTTTTAGTATACACTTCATGTAGCGGGAAGAAAGGACGGGCAAAGGCTTGATGGCTACCTGGCATGAGACTGACATCCTATGATTTGATTATATGTTAAGACAATGTTTTCTTGTTAAATGTTAAGACTTCTGTTGTTATGTAACTGAATGATTACACACTTCCGCTTTGTTTGGATGTTTTAATTAAAGTTTAGTTTGATAGCTATGTTTATGAGTAAATCCAACAAGTGAGGTCTCCCGGGTTTGAGGCCTTAGAAGTTGGTTTCAGAGCAATAGTTTAAGAGATTCAGACATCCCCAAATGTCTGGACTCAAGCTAATAATGGGACCAACGCGAGGATGTCAGTATGGGTAGCCAACGCCAACGATAGCACAGTAAGTAAGTAACAAGGTTAATGCATGTAGCTTAGAGTAGATGCCTTAACTTAGAATACATAGATGTCAATGTCACTACTGATGTGAAGTGTTTTGAACCCGAAAAGCAAAGCAAATTATTGCCCACAAACCGGTCACCGTAATTAACAATTTACCTTGTTCGTACTGTTCTAAACTATGAACTGAAGGAATGACATTGGTGTTTCCCTTTATTTATCAGGAATTTAGGAACTATGGCTGGTAGGGGAGGAGCTGGACGCTGTGGCAGTCGTACTGGACGATGCGGTAGGCCACCATTGAACCAAGCACGTAACGAGGAGGAAAGTGTTCACGTTGAGCGTGAAGATAGCATGCACGAGACCAATGTGACTCCACCGGGAGATGGCAATGAAGGACCTTTTCAACTGGAACCCGAGGTGTAGGTCCAGGTAACTCAACTACTGATCGAACTCGTGATATGACGTTTCTATAACACGAAGTGCGGAATCCTTCGTATTAACGTTTGTATACTAATTGACAATTCAAACAACACGCGTAAATAAACTTCTCGTTATATTCCAAATCACTGTGGTTACAGACTCAATCAGACAATTTTTTCTCTCCTTCGATCGATCCCTTCTAATGACTCTGTAACACCTATATATAGAAACACAACTGATGTAAGTGAACTTGTTAAGTTCGCCTAAAACAGATTAAGCGAACTTAACAAGTTCGCCTCAGTTATACCTAAGCGAACTTATTAAGTTCGCCTCTGATAGACCAGGCGAACTTAACAAGTTCGCCTCTAGGCTCACTAGTTAAACACTTAGTAACTTTTAAACAATTACATACCAAAAACATAAAGATATAAAATCTAACTATTACAAGCTTTTGTCATTACAAATCTATGTCCTAACAGACTCCCCCTTGACAATAGCTTGATCTTCTGTCTTCAGTCTTTATCTTGAACTCTTCCAGTTGTCTGGTAGTCTGCTGCCAGCATGCACACCGTATCTTCTGCATATCTCCAAAACTCTTTTATACTGTAGACCTTGTTCTCTCCATTCATCAGTATACATTATTTCATTCTTTCGCAACGTCCTCTGATCTTTCTTTAAAAAATTTATAAGATTCATTGCGTCATAGAAACACACAATGACCTTATTATCTTTATCTTCAACCCTTGCTTCACCAGTATTAACATCAACATACCACCATTTCATATTCCCAAGAAAGTCTTGAGGAATATTCTTTAATGGTATCTTGTGAATAGCACGCACTGGTCTATACTTGTATCTCAAGGTTACTTTCCCAGTCTTAGGATCTGTAATCTTCACTCTTTTTCCCTTCTGTGGTTTCAGCCGTTCATACTTACCCGAACTACCTTCTTTCTTTATCAGGTTTGCTATCACATCAGCCAAACCATTCTTCGATCTATTTATGAGTGGCTTTGAAGCTAGACCATTTATTTAACACCTCGGCAAGGTATTGAAATACTTGATCCTTGGCTTTAAGTATTGAACACCATCAGATCGTTTGATTACAAACAATTTTGATTCACCATCATAGAACCAACTAATGATCCTTCCTATACACTGCTCTTTATTCACATATTTCTCTTTCTGAGCAGGTTGTATTGGAGACTTGGGTAGCACCTTCATCCAACTGTTTACAATTTCTCTCCACTGTTCTCGTGTCATACCTGTATCTCTGAACATCACAGGTTCTTCATTAATCTTCGGAGACTCAGTGTGAGTAGTTTCAGTTTCAGCACCCTTATTGAATTGAAGATTCTCATCATCAGTATCCATCTTTGACTCAACTATATCATCAGGCAATGTGACGTCTTCAATAGAGTCCATAGAGTCAGTTATTCCGTCATAAGAGAACTCAGGAACAACATCCTCTTGGATGAAGTTATACGGCACCTTAAGACCGTCACAACCTTCATATGTAACACTGTCTTTATCTTTCTCTATTTCTATCTCCACTATTTCTCCTTCTTCTATCTCAGTGTCTGACATATCATCTTCCATGTCATTGAATAAATCATCAATGTCATCAAGACATTCAATCTTTTCAGCTTCCTCTTCTTCTGAATCTTGAAAGAATTCTAATAACAGAATTTCTTCTTCATTAGTACCCGAAGTATCTTTGTCTTTGTTTCCTTCAAGAGATTGTGATGTCGACTCCCCCTGAACTCTAGATATAGGATTAGCTTCAGTGTATTGACGATCACCCTCAATATTTCCAGCAGGATCATTGTCTTCATCATCACGTCTTTGTATTGACTCAGTGTGACAAGTATCAGGTATCCTCAACTCCCCCTGAGCGTCAAGACGCTGAACGAGTTTGGACACTAATGCTTGCATATCAGCAATCTGTTGAGCTTGAGTCTGAATCACCCGCTGTCGTTGAGAATCAATAGACACAAGAGAGTTAACTTGTGTTTGTAAAGTAAGCACTTGAGATTCAAGGAAAGTAATCCTGTCAGAGTCAGAAGGCTTTGATGGACCAGCTGTTGATTATGGAATAGAAGGACCTGAAGTAGTAGGAATCTCTGTAGGAACAGGAGATGGAACTGGAGATGGATCCTTAGATCTTGGAGGAGTAACTATCAGAGAAGCAACAAAATTTGCATCCTCAACTCCTTGAGAAGATTGTGCAGCAGCAATCGACGCAGACATTAACTTTTGACGTGAAGGATCAGGATGAAAGTCACTATCAGTGTCAGAACTTTCATCTACCAACGATCTTTTACCAAGTACTGATCCGGAGGGAGGATCCCAAACCGACTTGCGTCGTGGTCGTCTGGCTTGAGAGTTAATGCGTTTTCCAGCATTAGCCAGTGGAATAGCAGCCAACCGTTCATAATGACCTGGAGAAAAATCTCTAGATTCATCAGAATCAGTGCTGTCATCATCAGATGATGTAGTATCACTTGAACTGGAACTAGACTCAGCGTCTGTCACCACATTCCCTTCTTGTTCATGAATGGGCGAGTTCACAGCTTCATCAACAAAATCATCCATGTTCATACCCATATCTTGATTAGGATCATGAACGACCTCTTCTAGAACTGGTTCCTGAATAGGAATATTAACTGCAGCCTGTGGAATAGGAACTTGTTCAGGAATAGGAATTTGAGGTTGTACAGGAACTTGTATTTGTGGTTGTTGAACTTGAATTTATGGAACTGGTATCTGTTGTTGTTGTGCAGGTTGTTGTTGAGGTTGTTGCTGTGGTTGCTGTGGTTGAACATTAACTCCTTGAACTTGAACAAGTTCATTGGGATGAAACCAATTATCATTAGGTGGTGCAACATAATCAGGATTGATTAAGTGCCCAAATAGTGGTGTATTAACCGGAATCAACGCAGCATTTTGCTGTTTCACCTTTGTACAATCTGTAAAGATACGTTTTGACATCGGAGTCAAAGTCAATCGTATGGCATGTTGTGGAAGATCCGGAATAAGATGATTGAGTATCATTTGAATGAATCGTGGATACATCAAGAAACCTTGACCTTCAGCTGGATTGATCTGCATTACCATCTCTCGATAAAAATAAAGCGGAAAATTGAATCTTTTATTCAAAGTTAAGGCCACCATCGCTGTTTGAAGTGCCATCTTCAAGCCATCTGTATCAGCTTTTCGCGGAGAGATGCATTGTATAATCACATGCATAAAGTACCTCCATTCTCCCACTAATCCACCTTTCCTAGCTTGTGTATCATTTTGTCTTCCACGATATCCCATCCTGTGAAAACACCCCATAATTAGAGTATTGGGATAAGATATTGGATCTTCAGCATTGCCTCCCAAAACAAGAGCAGCACGAATTGTCTCTTTTGAAATAGCAATATCTGTATTATTGACTGTTGCGCGAAGGACATGTGGTTCCACATCGATATCTTGATGTACAGTATCCCAGAATTGTTGGATGTACACCAAACTAATATAAGGATCCGCAGATAATGCAACATGTAGTCTTGATCTATTCAGAAAATTGATAATGCCTTGATAGTGAACTGCTTCAGGCAAATTTGGATCTAACAACGCCACTTGATTATGCTTGTATTCGACACGACGAGCCATCTGTGAAAATATTGGACAACTTAACAAACATTAGAACACGTACACATATATGATACACATTTAATAAAACACACAAACAAAACAACAACAAAAATGAAAAAGAAAAAAATTTCAAACAAAAAATTTAAAAAAAATTTCAAACACAAAAAAAATCACAACTCTTTTTCACTTCTGACCCCTAGGCGAACTTAATAAGTTCGCTTAGTAGTGCAAGAGGCGAACTTAAAGTTCGCTTCGAACAAGTTCGCTTGGAACAAGTTCGCCTGAACTTGAGACGTTTCAAATTCAAACACTGAATTTTCAAAATCCGGCAACCAAGATCAAATCATGAAATAAGCCTATCCAATCAATCAAATATCATAATATGACCAAAAATGATACACAATTTGATATCTCAGTCAAAACTTAGGTCAAAATCGTCTTGAAACAGTCTGACGAAACCCGAGATGAAAAACCATCGAATAGGCTCAATATAGCGGATGAAATCCAACGAAAATACCTTTGTTAGATTCGCAATGTGATTTCGATCAAGAGACAACCAGAAATTAGCATTCACAACACAAATTAAAATTTTTGAGAAATTTGGGCAAGTTCGCTGGCAAGTTCGCTTGTTCTGAGGAAGACGACGATGAGACAAGTTCGCCTGATTCAACACTTATTCAGGTTAAGTTCGCTTAATTAACCGAACTTGTTAAGTTCGCTTAACAAGTCTTCGGCGAACAAGATAAGTTCGCTTCACCCTTAAGTTCGCTTCACCCAAGACTGAAAATTAAGTTCGCTTCACCTATTTAAGCGAACATATTAAGTTCGCTTCACTGTTCACAGGCGAACTTAATTACTTTTCCAACCTTTTTGCCTTGAACACAAATTTTACCAACTTCAACCTTTCAAATCTTGAACTTCCGTCAGCAACACATATTTGATCCAATCTCGAACAATTTTAATAAAAGTTTAGAATTTTCATGGAAAGTAAAAATAAAATCTTTTTGAATTTTCTATATACAGACGGAAACACATATTTTTGATTTTTCTCTATACAAACTGAATCACATATTTTTTATTTTTCTCTGTACAAAACTGAAATGACATATTTTTGGTTTGAACATCATGAGCAAGAAGATCATATCAGTATTCAATTAATTCATCACACATATTATCAATAACAAGAGATAACCTATAGTAAGAGACCATTCAACTCAATTTTGTGCATATTGCATCTTTTTCATTTTGAAACTCATTCAATTTGAATAATATTTGAAATGATACGCGATAAATTTCAAAGTAAATAAGATCAGGTTATAAAATGTTCTTTTATTTATACCGAATTTGAAATATAAAGCCTGAATTCTTAAAATTGTCAATATTATATTATTTGAAACTATAAGCGTTTATTCTCCAAATTCATGTGATTTAGTACCATTTAGATGATAAACATCGTGTACCCCACATATATGCCAAATAGAAAATAAATGCACTATCTTCAAGACACATATAAGATTTTACTAAAGATTTTTTGAATATTCAGAATGAGGAGACATCACTTAGCACATGAATAGCAGAATCCAAATTGGATTGTATAGGAATCAATGAGATTCAGAATCGAATGATTCAATGTTTTGGCTTATATTTGTGGAATCATAAGATTCAGGTACGAGGATCCAACTGTTATCTGGATTATGAATTCAATGGAATCAGTAAAGATAATGTATCAATATGATCCAAGGGCTAGTATATGATTGACAGATGTTGTCAAGTACATATCTTGATTATACTTCAAATTGCATGCTTTTCGGGACATGGGCACTGAAGCAAATCGAATGAATAGTGCTAAGGACATAACCCGAAACTGATCTCATAGGAAAATCCTTATTAAAAGCTAATATTCTTTATCTGATAGTGATCTTTTAACACACACACCCAGGCATAAAATGGGTTTAAATCACATATGTAATCATATTATATTTAATTTTCACACTACTATTAGTTTCAAAACGCTTTTAGCCTATTGACAATTCAAGTTTCAAATTTTATACTCAAATTTTAAAACAAATTATTAAGAATAGAACATTCATAACACTATCATTTCTTATTTATGCAGACTTTGAAATTTAGATCAGATCAACTTATTTTAATCATTCATATATCAAGGTCTACTAAGGTCATGTGAAATGAACTAATTACTGATGTACTATCATTTCTTCTCTAACCTCAAATGATGTCAAATTTTATATTTTTCAATTTGTTTTGACTTTTTATAATTTAGACTTTTTGACTGAAAATGTAACTGCAGAAATGTAATAAAGCAATAAAAGAACCTAAAAGAAAATTTTTCCATGAAATTCTGAATTTGAAAAATTTTTATTCGGGATTGATCATACCAATCATTTTAATTAGGAATTCAAACCTGGTATGATCAAATGCCTTATTAAACAAATCAGCAAAATTATCTTCAGTATGTACCTTGACCAGCTCAATCAACCTTTTCTCTACACAATCACGTATAAAATGATATCGAATTTCGATGTGCTTAGTTTTACTATGTTTAACAGGATTATTCGTTATTGACATAGTAGCATTGTTATCAATAAACATAGGGGTTCCTGTGAAATTCAAACCGTAATCTCTCAATTGTTGTTGTATCCACAGGATCTGTGAACAGCAACTTGCAGCAGCGATGTATTCTGCTTCGCATGTTGAAATCGAGTCTGTGGTTTGCTTTTTGCATTGCCAGGATACAAGTCGATTACCTAAGAACTGGCAACCACCTGTTGTAGATTTCCTGTCCAGACAACAACCACCAAAATCAGAATCAGTATAAGCATTGAAATCAAAGTTAGAACCATGAGGATACCATAGCCCTAAACGTTGTTTTCCTTTTAAATACCGAAAGATTCTTTTCACAGCAATTAAGTGAGATTCTTTTGGCTTTGCCTGAAATCTGGAACAGATACACACGTCGAACATTATATCCGGCCTTGAAGCGGTTAAGTACATGAGGGATCCAATCATAGCTCTGTAAAGTCGACAGTCCACATCTTTTCCGTCTGGGTCAGAATTTAACCTATGATTGACCGGAATTGGAGTATCGTATGAAGTACAGTCCTCCATCTTGAACCGGCTCAAAATGTCTTTGACATACTTGGACTGATGAATAAAGAAACCATCTTTCTTTTGATTTACTTGTAAACCTAAGAAAAACGATAACTCTCCCATAGCAGACATTTCAAATTTCGACTTCATAACACCCTCAAATTCTTTGCACAACCCTTCATTTGTCGAGCCAAATATAATGTCATCCACATAAATCTGTACCAGTAGGTAATCTCCCCCTGATTTCTTTATGAATAAGGTCGAGTCTATCTTTCCACGAACAAACTCATTCGCCAAAAGATGTGTAGATAAAGTCTCATACCACGCACGAGGAGCCTGATGAAGACCATAGAGGGCCTTATCTAGCTTGAAAACCATGTTCGGATTCAGTGGATCTTCAAACCCCGGCGGCTGACACACATAGACTTCCTCCTTGACCTTTCCATATAAAAAGGCACTCTTGACGTCTAATTGAAACACCTTAAAACCTTTAAAGGAAGCAAAAGCTAGAAACAGCCTTATACCTTCAAGCCTTGCAACAGGCGCATAAAATTCGGTGTAATCAATTCCTTCTTGTTGATTGAAGCCCTGGACAACTAATCTTGCCTTATTGCGTACCACAACACCTCGATCGTCCTTTTTACATTTAAACACCCATTTTGTTCCTATCGGATACGCACCTTTCGGTAAATCAACAAGATTCCAAACCTTCAGTTTGTCAAATTGAGCTAGTTCTTCCTGCATAGCTTCTATCCAGTTATTGTCATTTAAAGCCATCTCGACATTCTTGGGTTCAACCTGTGAAATAAAGCAAGAATGTGAGCAATCATCAAGAACACCAGAATCTTTAATGCAAGTATACAAACAAGTATTGTCAACAAGAGAACGAGTTTTCACTCCATCCTGTAAATTTCCAATTATATTTGTCACTGGATGATCTTTGAGTTCCTTGATGGATGCAACCTCAGGAACCGGCAACACATCAACTTGAGTAGAGTCAGATTGATAAGAATAATCTTGAGGAATTGGAATTTCCGAGTCTAAATTTGTTGGAATCTCCCCCTGATCGTGTGTCGAAGGTAATGGTTCATCACTCAACAACGGATCAGCAGAAGAATCTTGAAAAATAGCATTATCCTCCTCATTTTCTGAATCTTGCGGACCGGAACAAGAAGCAACATTAGGATTAGGAGCAGAAGTAGATGGAATCGTTGAATTGGGAACTGTATTTGGTAGAAATCCATTATGCTGTGCATCTTGACAAGAATCATAAAGAACAGCAGCATCTTCATCAGAAATGTCAGAAGGTAAATGAAAAGACTTGAATAAGTTTTCATAATCAAACGCCCAATCCGGACCAATCGCCATTTGTGGTAAAGACCGATTTGAACAGTCAATATGGAACCATTCTTCAACTTGGCGTGTCTCTTTGTTATAAACCCTCTTGGTAGTTGAATTTGCCACATACCCCAGAAAAATCCCTTCAATAGCCTTTGCACTGAATTTTGTTGGGACATCTCTAACCTTCAGTAGGGTACACGGATTACCAAAAGGTAATAAGTATTCCAGATTCGGCTTTCGATTGTTTAACAATTCATAGCAAGTCTTGTTATGTCGCTTGACGGTCAAGACCCTGTTCAAAACATGGCACGCAGTATTCACAGCTTCAGCCCAAAAGGTGACTGGAAGCTTAGAATCTGCAAGCATCGTGCGAGCTGTTTCGACCAACGTCCTGTTCTTTCGTTCAGCGACACCGTTTTGTTGAGGAACATATGGCGCACTGAATTCATGATGAATTCCTTTTTGTAAACAGAATAAGCCCATTTTGCTATTCTTAAATTCGCTGCCATTGTCACTCCTGATTCTTCTAACTTTCAGATTGAATAAGTTCTCCAAACCCAGGATTAAGTACTGTACTAACTCAGTAGTCTCAGCTTTAAAAGAAAGAAACTTAACCCATGAAAATCTGGAGTAATCATCAGTTACGACCAAACAATACGATTTCCCACCAATGCTCCTAATACTGATAGGACCGAACAAATCCATATGCAGCAACTCCAAGGGAGTTACGATAGAATTTGTCGATTTTGATTTGTGAGATTTCTTTCTTTGCTTCCCCTTCTTGCACGGAATACAATCATCAGGAACTGAGAATTTCATTTTCAGAACTCCAAGCACAAGATCATTCCTAACAATGTAGTTCATCTTCCTGTAGTTTATGTGAGCGAGCTTCCTGTGCCACAATATTGAATCAGATTCCGACGCCTTGGAGAGTAAACATGTTGGAATTGAATCCGTTGTAGTGGCGACACTCATGTCAAGGACATACTTGTCATTTCTCCTTGGAGCCTTCATAAGAATCCATTCATCAGGAATCACAAAACCCGGTTTCAGAATATAACATTCATGATCGTTGAAATGGAACGAAAACTTCTTGTCACAGACTTGTGATATGCTTAAAAGATTGTGTTCCAGCTGCTCAACATAAGTTACCTTTTCAAATTTTACTTTGTCGTTCTTTAACGTTCCCTGGCCTGTTATGTACCCGCCTTTATTACCCGCAAAAGCGACATAACCTCCATCAATTTTAATCACATCCTCAAGTAATTTCACATTCCCTGTCATATGTCGAGAGCAACCACTATCCACATACCATGTATTGTTGATAGTCCTCCTTGGTTGTCCCTACATAAACAACGAGAATCAGTTAGAAAGTGGAACCTAAGCCATCGTGGTCTTGGGTCGTCCGGATTGATCAAAATAAACTACTTCTTGTAATTTACAATCAATTTTATCATTCACTGTTGGAACAGAAGTTTGACAATCAGACCTTTTCAAAGAAGAACTATTTTTATTATTTTTAGAAACAATATTTGAAAAATTATTGTCAGATTCAGATGTTTCCAAAATTTTCTTTAATTTTCTATTTCTCCTTCTTCTTTGAGGTCTGGACAATTTAACCTCCTGAAAAGTATCTTTTGAAATCCCAACTTTTGGAATCTCAATATTTTCTCTGCATACAAAAGATTTAGCATGCAATGTATTCTGTTGTTTAATTTCAAGGGAATTAACAAAGGAACGTCCAGTCATATCTTTTCCCAAACTAGAAGACGACTTTCCCTCATCTTTCCTTTGTAGAATTTTCACCACGTTCGGTTGTGAAGGAACAGTCTTCATTTTACCCTTGTTCTTGTATGGACAATTAATCTAAATATGACCAGCTTCATTGCAATGAAAACACACTCGTCTTTCTTGATAGCTTCTGAAATAAGGTGTTTTCTTTGAATTTGAAGAACCATTAGAAGAAGAAGCTTCGGATGAATGCCTAGAACAATTTACCGGCTTCTTAGGAACATAAGTCTGTTTTGGCACCTTTGAAGAATTAATTTTTTTAAAACCAGCCGCAACAAACCCACTTGACTGTAAGATTGGAGAAAGTTTAGTTTGAACCACTTTCACCTCTTCAGGTTCAGTCAAAATGCACCTATCCCGAGTAACATTCTTCACAATCTTTGGTTCCTTAATTTTCACCTCTCTCGGAATGCCTTCAACCTTTGAATCATCAAACACTTCATCTTCTGTATCAGAATCATACACCATGTCTTCACCCGTCACTGGATTCACTTTTAATACTGTCTTGGGATCAATCTCCTCTTCATGAATTATTTCAGGTTCAACTACATAATTCCCATTGAACGGAGGAGGAACAAACCCAATACCAGCAACCCTTTTTGTGGGATCAGCATTTGCATTAAAATAATCCAACACTACAGATGAATTCTCAAACTGTTCCAGCTTTCTATGTAACTTTATCACCTCAGATTCTTTTTCAGAAATCTCCTTTTTCTTTTGGGCAACCACTTCATTTCGTTTTTCAATTTCAGCACAAGCCATATCAAGATGATAACCCTGCTCTTTGTATTTTAACCCAAGAGAATTTAAGTCTCTTTTCAAAGACTCAATTCTATCAATGCACAGTTTATCATTATCTTTCAGTTTCTGATTTACTGAATGCATTGATTTCATGTCACAAATCAAATTGGTGTTATCATCCATGACTTTTTGTAGTTTATCTTTAACAGAAATGCAATTAGTACAAAATATATGACAAACAGAGTCTTTTACCTTAGTCGGGTCAGACATGTCTGCCATGAATACTTTGGCAATCGGAATGTTTTCTGAATCTTCACCAACTGACGCATTTTCTGTAAGAACAATTTCTTCCTCAGCAACCCCTGTCACAGCATCAGAATCACTACTTTGCTCTCTTTCTTCCTCATCATCAACACTTGGAACACTATCACCATCACATGAATCATCACTAGAACTTTCATCATCAGTAGACTCTTCTGGTTTTTCTGAATGAATTTCTGCAACAAAAGCCTGACTCACAACACCCACCAAATCTTCCAGATGAATGCCCCAATCATAGTTTTCATCGTTTTGAGTAACTAGAGCTGATGATGCAGATGCATGATTTGTATTACCAGAAGGACCATGATTTTGATTACCAGATGAACCATGAGGCTGATTCCTATTATGCTGAAAGTTAGATTGCTTCTTTTGAGAATCAAATTCTACCTTTGGTTTCACACACTCCTTAGCAAAGTAACCATACTCTTGGCAGTTGTAACACCTAACTTTGCTCTTATCAAAACCCATACGCGATCGACTATTTGAACCAATATATTTTCTCCCAGTTCTCTTCAAGAAATCTTTAGCTTGTCTCATTAACATGGCCATATTCCATTGGATATTCATTTCTTCCAGATCAACAGGGTCAATCTGTCTGAAATCATCTTCTATTACCTCAGGATCATGTATTTTTCCTCCAATGAAATTCTCATATGATGCCATAAATGAAGAAAACATAGCCAAATAATCATCAGCAACTTTCTGATTCACATGAGATCCAGATGATTTTGAAGCAGTAGTAGCAGAAAATCCAGAATGGCTAGTATGACCAGAACAGATTGGAACTCCAGAACACTGATCATTTGAAGACTCTTGAGCATCACCAGAAAAGAATGCTACTCCAGCACCAGATTTACCAACAGATTTGGCAAAATATATCGAGGGATCCTGGATATGCTCCAAATTAGTCTCTTTCTTTTTCAAATTCATGTCATGTGACTGGATCTTCCCTAGGACTTCTTCAAGAGACATGGTTTTGTACTTAACATTTTCTTTGATCAAAACCGTATACACATCAAACTTTGATGGTAAAGCCTCCAAGAATTTATCATTGATTTCCTCAGTCTCATATACCACAGATGCACTATCCAGTTCACTAAGAAGATGATAGAATCTTGTAGCAAGATCATCCAAAGATTCATTCTGAAAATGTTTAAAAACTAAGAACTACTTCTTTAGTAATTCTTTTCTACTTTTCTTAACATCTAAACTCCCTTCACACCTTTTCTTTAGAGCTTCCCACAGCTGTTGAGAAGACTTGAACTGTTTAAAACTATGATAAATTTCCTTTGGTAGAGACATCGAAATACTAGCCATTGCTTTCTTTTCTCGATCAAATAACAACTTCTCTTCAGTAGATAAAGCAGACACTGGTTTTGGAACATCATCTTTTCCCATCCATGAATAAGTAGGGTGTGTATATCCTTCCAAAATTGGAATCCACAAACTAGTATCGGTAAAAGATACGAATTGGTCAAACCGATCTTTCCAATTTGAATAATCAGCTAGATTCAGCAACTTCGGAGGTTTTTGAGATGTACCAATCTCATTATCATAATTGAACATGTTTGTGACTTGAACCATATTTGCCATGTTAAAAAAAATTTCTGAAAAATTTCTAAGTACTGAACTGATTTTACCCTCAGGCGAACTTAATAAGTTCGCTTTAGGGAATACTAAGCGAACTTAATATCAGGCGAACAAGACAAGTTCGCTTAAGGAGGAAATCCGATAAGTTCGCTTAACAGCTAAGTTCGCTTGAAATGTGAGAAGCGAACTTAATAAGTTCGCTTGCTAAGTTCGCCTGCACAGGAACTCAGCAAGTTCGCTTAAACTGCTGTAACAGATTCAAACAGATTCTTCTCCCAAACACGAACCGAAACCTTCAAAATTCATGATTTCTCAGAGAATTGATGGAATTTAAGGAAATTGAACCGTAGGATTGTGAATTTTATCAAATAGAACAATTCTATCGGACTAATTTCGTCAAAAACCCTTCCAAAATCACGAATTCAGCAAAGAAACGATCTTCAAGAACTTGAAAAACTCCATTGTTGCAGAAACTTCAAAAATGTTGAATTTCTTGTCGAATTGTACACAAAAACCGTCACTAATCACCGAGAATCGTACTTAATTCACGAGCATAAGCTCTGATACCACTTGTAGGTCCAGGTAACTCAACTACTGATCGAACTCGTGATATGACGTTTCTATAACACGAAGTGTGGAATCCTTCGTATTAACGTTTGTATACTAATTGACAATTCAAACAACACGCGTAAATAAACTTCTCGTTATATTCCAAATCACTGTGGTTACAGACTCAATCAGACAAGTTTTTCTCTCCTTCGATCGACCCCTTCTAATGACTCTGTAACACCTATATATAGAAACACACCTGCTGTAAGCGAACTTGTTAGGTTCGCCTGAAACAGATTAAGCGAACTTAACAAGTTCGCCTCAGTTATACCTAAGCGAACTTATTAAGTTCGCCTCTGATAGACCAGGCGAACTTAACAAGTTCGCCTCTAGGCTCACTAGTTAAACACTTAGCAACTTTTAAACAATTACATACCAAAAACATAAAGACATAAAATCTAACAATTACAAGCTTTTGTCATTACAAATCTATGTCCTAACACGAGGTTAGGGATGTCATTGCCCGAGAGGTTGTACTCACTCTGAAAGACATACTGCCTGACATGTTAACTGAAGCCTTAAAGAAGAGTAAGCTAGAGAAGGAAGAACACATTGAGGAGAAAATTTATGATAGTGACAGGGATGAGGGGAATGTGGGACTGACCACGAGAGGATGCACCTACAAGGGCTTTAAGGACTGTGACCTGCCTAAGTTTGACGAGAAGAAGGATTCAATTGACACTTTTGAATGGATCGAGAGAATGAACGGGGTGATTAGCATCAGCGAGTGTAGACCTGACCAAGATGTGAAGTTTGTGGCTCACTCTTTCACCAACGACGCACTGAGTTGGTGGAGAACTATCCAAAGGTTTAAGTCACCAAATGCTCTCAGAAGGATGACCTTGGATTACTTAAAGGTGCTGATAATCAAGAAGTTCTGCCCGCAGAACGAGATTGACAGGGTAAAGAACGAATTCTTGAACTTCAAAGCTGGTAACATGACGCACCGCAAGTATACCTCCAGATACAATGAACTAGCCCAACTAGTACCTCATTAGGTAGAGACTGAGGAGAGATTGATAAAATATTATGTTAAGGGCCTGCCTTAAAGGGTGCAAATCCATGTGAAAGCTAACCTACCCTCGACCTTCGAGTCGGTAATGAATCTGAGTGGAATCGTCTTTGATGATTATGCCAATGAGGACCCGGCACTAGAAGCACCAAAGAGGAAATGGGAGAACCCGCCTAAGGGCACTTGGAAAGGAAGCTATGTAGCTGAGGCTAAGAAACCAAGAACAAAGGAGCATGAAACTTGCAAAATGTGTGGAAAACAACATCGCAACGAATGCCTAGCTGGCTCTACCATGCGCTACAAATGTGGGAAGGTAAGGCACTACTCCCGAGACTGTAGAGGTAACACCAAGTGCCAGAACTGTGGCTTGTTTGGCCATGCTACAAAGGATTGTAGAAAAACCGGACAATCTAGTTCGGGAAAAGAGAAGGAGCAGGAATAGCCCAAGGCTAGGACCCGAGCCTATGCTATGACTGGGGAGGAAGCAAAAGGAAACCCTGATGTTGTGTCAGGTACGTTCCTAGTTAATGATGAACATGCTTCAATTTTATTTGATTCTCTACAAGTAAAAATTTTATATCTGCCACATTTAGCCATAAACTAGACTGCACAATCAACAAAATTGTAAGGGTCTTTAGTGTAGAAACTGCTGTTGGTAGAAACTCAGTAGTTTTCCAAATGACTGACGATTGCATGATAGAAATAGAGGGTCATAAGTTTCCTTATAGATTATTCCTACTGACCTTAGGAGGATTCGATATAGTATTGGGCATGGATTGGCTAGCTGCCAACGAAGCACAAATCATATGCAAACGAAAGATGATACATCTCAAAGCCACTAACGGCATGCCGATTATGATTTATGGCAATTGGAATTGCACGATGCCAAATGTCATTTTGATGATCAAGGCTGAAAGTTACATGAGACGCTGGTGCGAGGCTTATCTGGTGTTTCTTATTGACGAGAGAATGAAAACGAAAGAACTCAAAGATGTACCCGTGGTGTGCAACTTTCCGGAAGTGTTCCCTGAAGACCTACCTGGAGTGCCACCTGATCAGGAAATAGAATTTCAAATTGACTTATTGCCAGGAGCCCAGCCCATTGCCAAAGCACCATACCGATTGGCGCCGTCAGAAATGAAAGAATTAATGTCTCAACTGGAAGAACTCATGGATAAAGGATTTATCAAAACCGAGCATCTCACCATGTGGCGCTCTGGTACTATTTGTAAAGAAGAAAGATGGTAGCATGCGCATGTGCATCAATTAACTATAACTGAACAAACGAACGGTTAAGAATAAATACCCGCTACCGATAATAGATGACCTTTTTGACCGGTTACAAGACCCAAGCTGGTTTTCAAAGATCGATCTTAGGTCGGGATACCGTCAACTGAAGGTAAGGGAGGAAGACGTACCAAAGACCGCATTTCGTACGTGCTATGGACATTTCGAGTTCCTCGTCATGTCATTCGGTCTAACCAATGCTCTTGCGACATTTATGGATTTAATGAATAGAGTGTGCCGACCAATGTTGGACCGGTCAGTGATAGTATTTATAGATGACATTCTCATCTATTAAAAGAACAAAGGTGATCACCATTGTCACCTTAGAGAAGTATTGGAAGTTTTGAAGCAGGAAAAAATATACACAAAATTTTCCAAATACGCGTTTTGGCATAGGGAAGTCCAATTCCTAGGTCATATTATAAACCCGAATGACATTATGGTAGATCCTGCAAAGATCGTAATAGTGAAGGAATGGAACGTCCCGAATACACCGACAGAGATACGAAGTTTTCTAGGATTGGCAGGTTATTATCAGAGGTTCTTTCAGGATTTCTCAAGGATAGCCTGGCTATTGACAAAGTTAACGCGTAAAGAGATAAAGTTTGAATGGGGACCATCACAAAACAACGCGTTTGAAGAATTAAAGACACGACTAACCCAAGCTCCAGTCTTAACCTTTCCTGTGGGAAACGAAGACTTAGTAGTTTACTCTGACGCTTCGGGTCAGGCGAACTTAGGAACACTTCTATCGGATCAATTTCATCAAAATCAACCTCAAATTCACGAATTCAGCAGTAAAATCAGTTTCAAGAACTTGTAAACTCCATGGATACAAAATCTTCAAAAATGACCAATTTCTTGTCAAATTGTACACAAAAACCATCTCTAATAAACAAAAATCAACTACAAATCACGAGCAAAAGCTCTGATACCACTTGTAGGTCTCCATTACACATCTCAGATCGATCTCATGACAGGACGTATCGTTAACGCGGAGTGCGGAATCCTACCGTATTAACACTTTGTATAACAATCGACAATAGAAACAATCATGTAAATAAACTTTCTCTTTTATATCAACAAACACAGAGTTTAAAGATTCTCAGAATTACACTTGTTCAAAGTCCCTCTGCTGCTACGCTCGTCTTTACTCTGAAACTGTAAACTCCTATTTATAGACACACGCTCTGCCATAGGCGAACTTAACAAGTTCGCCTCAAAGATGCTTAGGCGAACTTAATAGGCTAGGCGAACTTAACAAGTTCGCTTCTAAAGAAGTTCGCCTCTCTAAGAACTTATACAAAATTTTATCAACAGTTACAAAACATGTTCTAATAGACTCCCCTTTAACTGTTGCTAACAATTCTATCAATTACAAGTCAAAGACTAAGACATAATATCTTCAAGCTCGTTGTCACCAGAATATGCTCCAACAGACTCCCCCTTGACAATAGCTTTAGAAGATTGTCATCCGTCTTCATAAATCATCAAACACATTGTAGTCTTCGTCTTGTTCATCTACACACTCTCTCTTTCTATCTAGAAGAAAACTTGGGAAAAGGACCGCTTGTCAACTTCTGTCTACAATATTCAGTTTTTACAAAGGAGAACAACCAAGAATAACCAACAATTAAGATTTCCATGGAAGTTGGAAAAATAAAATCTCTTTGGTTTTTCAAACATAAGAAACACAAAATCATTTTGGTTTTTCTTTGTACAAACTAAAATGTAAAATACAAAATCACATCTTTTTGGTCGAACATCACGAGTAAGAACATCATATCAGTATATATGAGATATCAATCACACATCTTGGATATAAAATCCATATAATATCAAATGGTATCCTTTGTCATTCTTTCAAGTCTTAACCAATCAAACCAATATCTTTCAAGATTATCACACTCTATCTTTTCAAGACTTTCATATTACATGTTATGATACGCGATAAACATTCAAAGAAAATAGGATCAAGCTATGACACACAAATTCAAATTGTCAATATTATAAGATTTGAAACTAAAGCATCTCATTCCCACTTTCTTGTGAGTTAAGGTACCATTTAAGTATGAAATACAACGTGTACCCCACAAGTATGCCAACAGAAAGTAAATGCACTATCTCATAGGAGAATCCTTATTAAAAGCTAATATTCTTTATCTGATAGTGATCTTTTAACACACACACCCAGGCATAAAATGGGTTCAAATCACAATTGTAACACATGCAATTATGTTTTCACACTACTAATGGTTCAGTGACGCTTTTAGTCTATTGACAATTCAAATTATATGCATACACAACACTATCATTTCCTATTTGTGCGGTCTCTGAAGTTTAGATCAAAACATATAATTCAGATATATTAACATAAAGCACCAACCAGTCAATCTAAGGTCATGTGTGAAAGAACATCTACTGATGTATTATCATCTCTTCTTTAACTTCAAGTAATGTCGATTTTAACTTTTTCAATTTGTTTGGCTTTTTCAAAATATTTATGAAAGAAAGTAAAACAAACGAAAATAAAATCTTCCATGAAAACATTTTAAGAAAAACATTTTACTTGGTTACTCAGGATTAAACAATTCAATCAATTAAAAACTCAAACCAATGTAATGTAATTGAATGTCATTGCCTCTGTCACCAACACAGTTCTGTACTCCCCCTGTCCTATAGACTCCCCTTCAACTACTCAAATGGTTGCATCAACGACTTTATGCTCACCATTGTCATCCTAAGTTTCAGGTTATCATTTGGACTTTGTGAAACTCTTTCAAAATAACATTGTGTGTGACATATTCTCCCCCTTGAGCATCAAGTCATTGAAACAAATAGATTCTCAGTTATCAACAACTCGTTACTCATGCAGATGTCATTCCCTGTCATGTGCTTAGAACCATCACTATCAACAACCAAAATGGTATTAATAGTCCCTCTTGGTAAATCCTGCACATCTAACAAGAAACATTAATTTGAAATTGGGACCCAAGCCATGGTAGTCATGGGTCGTCCATCTGTATCAAAATAATAAACTTCACTCCATTCACAATCGAATCTCTCATTGATTTTTATTGATTGTTCCGAAGAGTTAGAAACAGAAACTTTAGATTTCCAAACATACTTCTGTTCATTAAGTTCTTTTTGCTTAAAATGTTAAGTGTTTGAACAATCATGTTCATTTGAAAAAAGTTTAGATTGTGAAAGCTCTTGTTGTTCTAAAAGTTTTCTCAATCTTCTGTTTATCCTCCGTCTTTGAGGTCTAGAAAGCCTAACCTCAGATTTTGAATTACCCTTTGGTATATCATGAGGTTTAACCACATTTGGGTTACCATAAGGCTTACCATGAGTTCTTACCTTTCCTGGAGTAACATGTCGGTTACCTTTGTCGTTGTGAGGACAAACAATCCGAATGTGACCCACAAGACCATAGTAAAAGCAAGATCTCTTCTCACTATTTTCTCTCATATAAGGAATCTTCACATGATAAGATGAACTTGAAGAAGATTCTCCTACATGAACTTCTTTTGGAGTTTGAGATGGAACAAACTTTTTCTCAACAGGTCTTGATTCAGGCTTCATCTTCTTAGGAACTTCATGCTTCTTTCCTTTATTTTTGTAAGGACAGTTCACCACAATGTGTCCCATCTCATTACAATGAAAGCATGTACGCCTGTCTTTATAATCTCTGACATAAGGAACTCTCCTTGAATTTGAAGAACTTCCAAATGTATAATTTCCAGATGAATTAGAATCAATCTTTGAGTCTTCTTTCTTAACCTCTTTCGGTATCCCCTCTACCTTAGCTTCATCAAAATATTCATCATCACTCTCATCAGAATACACCATATCTTCACCTATGACTGGATTCACTTTCAACACAGTCTTAGGATCTAAATCCTCATCTTTTATAATCTCAGGTGTAACAGAATAATTTCCGTTGAATGGTGGAGGAACATAACCAATACCATTAGTTCCCTTCCCCTCTTTAGTATTATCATGATAATGTTCTAATAAGAATGATGAATTTCCAAAGCTTTCTAACTTTCTATGCAATCTGATCACCTCTGCTTTAGATTCAGCTAGTTCCTTATCTTTCCCAGCAAGACCATTATTTCTTTTCTCAATTTCTTCAAAGGACATATCCAGGTGATATGCCTGCTCTTTGATCTTCAAAGTCAGAGAACTTATATCCCTCTTCAATGATTCTATTCTCTCAATACACACATTCTCATTATCCTTTAATTTCTGATTTACCGTGTGCATCAATTTCATATCACAAATGAGGTTTACATTGTCATCCATAACCTCATCATTTTATCCTTCACTGAAATACAGTTAGAACAAAACATTTCAGAGTTAGAAACTACCTCAGGTTTTACTTCTGAAGAAGATGCACCAGGAGCCATGAATACGTCATCATCAGCTTCACTCTTTTGATCAACAATGACAGGCTCTGTATCAATTTCTGATACACTCAAATCATCTTCAACTGTATGAAAGCTTTCTTCACTCATCACATCAGTCTCAGTAGATTGAGTACTTTCACCAGAACGAATACTCTCACTATCAGTTAAATCTGTAGAAGAATCCCTTTGAGAATCACCCTGCTTCTCTAATACTTCTTTGATCAAGACCACAAACGCTTGAGAAGTAGCTTCACCCTTTTTCTTCAAAGCTTCCCATAGATCTCTTGAAGTTGGACACTTCCCGAGACTATGAATGATATCTTTTGGTAAAGACATCGTTAAAGTTTCACACGTTTTCATCTCTCGATCAAACTTCTGCATTTCTACTTTAGTAAGAGTTGTCAATGGTTTAGGAACATCACGAAATTCTAGAAAGTCAAAAGTAGGATGCACATATCCTTCTGTTATTGGTCTCCAAAAATTTTCATCAGTTTCTTATACGAACTGTTCGAACCGGACTTTCCAGCTACTGTAATCTAATATGCACAAAAGCCTCGGTGGCATAGTTTCAATCTCATTATCATCACATGAAATTGACATTTTGAAATTTTTGTGAAAATATCCGAAAAAAATTTCCCGCCAAAATACTCTTTTAAAAAATTTCAAAAAAATTCAAAATTTCAAAAATGATATAAACCAACCATATAAGCTTTCCCTAAAAAATTTGAACAAGAAAAAATTTCCCGCCAAAATTTCCAGCTTGAGAAGTAGCTTTACCTTTTTTTTAAGAACACTAACTAAGTTCGCCTGATACTGCCTGAGCGAAACTAATAAGTTCGCCTGAACTTCACTGAGCGAACATGACCCCAAGCGAACTTATTAAGTTCGCCTGATTTCACCGAGCGAACTTATTAAGTTCGCATCCCTAAGTTCGCCTGCAACTGAATCAACAAGTTTGCCTAAAACGCTGAAACTTTAGAAAAATGAAAACACGAACTCAGAACTCCAACCATATAAGCTTTCCTCCAAAAAATTTGAACAAGAAAAAATTTCCAGCCAAAATTTCCCACTTGAGAAGTAGCTTCACCCTTTTTTTTAAGAACACTAGCTAAGTTCGCCTGATACTGCCTGAGCGAACCTAAGTTCCCCTGAACTTCACTGAGTGAACTTGACCCCAAACAAACTTAACCCCAAGCGAACTTATTAAGTTCACCTGATTTCACCGAGCGAACTTATTAAGTTTGCCTCCCTAAGTTCGCCTGCAACTGAATCAGCAAGTTCGCCTAAAACGCTGAAACTTCAGAAAAATGAAAACACGAACTCAGAACTCCAACCATATAAGCTTTCCGCCAAAATTTCCAACTTGAGAAGTAGCTTCACCATTTTTTTTTAAGAACACTAGCTAAGTTCGCCTCATATTGCCTTAGCGAACCTAATAAGTTCGCCTGAAATTCACTGAGCGAACTTGACCCCAAGAGAACTTATTAAGTTCGCATGATTTCACCGAGCGAACTTATTAAGTTCGCCTCCCTATGTTCGCCTGCAACTGAATCATCAAGTTCACCAAAAACGCTGAAACTTCAGAAAAATGAAAAGACGAACTCAGAACTCCAACCATATAAGCTTTCCGCCAAAAAAATTGAACAAGAAAAAATTTCCCGCTTGTGAAGTAGCTTCACCGTTTTTTTTATTTAAGAACACTAGCTAAGTTCGCCTGATACTGCCTGAGCGAACCTAATAAGTTCGCCTTGTTGAAGCACTTTCCTGTGACAAACACTCTGGATAGATAGAGTCTTAGTCTAAGGTTGTATTGTCTTGTTTGTAATTATCTTTGTATGTAAGAGTCTTTATCTATTAGTTTATCGAGTTGTATTTACTTTTACATATTGAATGTTGCAAAATTCTCTAAGTGTTTTGCGCACTTGTAAGTGCGCAGGAGAAAGCTTCTGCGTACTTAGCAAGTACGCAAGAGTAACTTTGCATACTTGCTAAGTACGCAAGAGCATTTTGCCATGCGCACTTGCTAAGTGCGCAGGCATCAGGTCTTGTATAAATATGATAGGTTGACAGAAGGTAAGCACGCAGGCATTATTGCAAATACGCAGATTGTAATCTCAGTGCTTATCTCTGTAACCTTCAAGTGTTTATAATACAAAGAACGTTTAAAGTGTTTTCTCTTGTCGGTCTACTTTGTTTAGTTTGACTCTCCACCTAGTCACGGGCATTCCGCACCCGGTCCGACTAGTAGACCCACTTGCATGTGACGATCTGCCACACCCGAGGGACCTACAAGTGGTATCAGAGCATTGCTCCTAATTTCGAGTGTTGTGAGTGAGTTTGGAGAGTTTCTACTGAGTTTTTACAAGCAAAAAGAGGTAATTTTGTTGATTTTTGTGATAAAATAGGGGTAACTCTTGAGCACTATTTTAGAAGCAAAAATCACTCAAAAACTGATTTTTGTTGTGTATTTGAGTGTTTTGAGCATCAAAGGTTGGTTAGAAACAAGTTTCTTGGCTTATTTGCATTGATCATCAGTTCAATTTTTACCATCTCCGGCGACTTTTAGGTGACCGGAAAAGTTTGGTGAGAGTTGCTGAAAAGGTGTTGTGCGTACTTACCATTTCTGCCAAAAGTACAGTTTTGTGCGTACTTACTAAATACGCAAGACTTATCTAATGCGTACTTATAAGTGCACAAGACTAATCTTCTGTGAACTTAAGTTATATCCTGCGTACTTATCATTTACTCTTGCGTACTTATCAAGTACGCAAGAGCAAATCTAAATACGCAAGACCATTTCTCAAGTGCGCAAGGCCAAAATCAAGTGCGCAACCGTGTCTGAGTTTTCTGAAATTTGACTAAGTGTTCACTATGTTGAATATTCAGAATTTGGGAAACCTGTTAAACTATGATAATGAGATCGGTACACCACAGAAACCGCCAAAGTTGCTAAACGTAAACGACTTCTACATCTAAAGAGAAAGGAGAGCTCAGGAAGACCCCAGATACAAGACCCTTCTATGTATCATGGGACGACTTCTACATCTAAGTCATCGGGCTCTGGAATTGCCATTTTCACTAGAAACCCTACTGAAGAAGACCACTCAAATGGTTGTAGTGTTCATGCATGCTATGCATCTGGATCAGGGTTGGGTCCTCATCATCAACAAACCTCAAGAAATCCTCTTGTTGTGTCTTCTGCTAACCAATCAGCTATAGCCAGAATAGCTGAAGATCATGTAGCACTATTCTCATCTTGTATGCTTGCGTATGAGAATTTCATTGGTGGCAAGCTTACAGATCCCGAGACGATTGAGGAAGATTTTAATAAAGTGGATCCTGATGACATGGAGGACATGGATATTCAATGGAATATGGCCATGCTATTAAGGAGAGCCAAGCGTTTCCTGAACAGAACAGGAAGAAATTTTATTGGCGGGCATCCTAATGCCATGGTCGGGTTTGACAAGTCAAAGGCCAAATGCTATAAGTGTCTAAATTTTGGACACTTTGCTCATGAGTGTCAGAAAGACAGAGCACCGGCCTCTAGTTTTACCCGACCCAGCCAAGGAAACGACCATGGCCACAACAACTCAAACCACCACAATCAAAGCCAAGCTGGAACGTCCAATGCACTGGTAGCCCAACAGGACGAAAGCTTTGACTGGGGTGTTCATCTTGAGGATGCCATCATCGCACAGACACAGGTTGGTCTCATGGCTGAGATCATGGAAATGATGGAAGCAGAGAAAAGGGAAGCTTCTATGGCTGACCTAGAAGAGTCTATTGCTGCTACAGAGGAAGAGAAGGAAGCTGAAGAAAAGGAAGCTTCTGTAGCTGATAAGGAGGAATCGACTACAGTTGTTGCTCTCATGGCCATTGGAGAAGCAACAAGCTCATCTTCAGAGGTAGATTCTAATCCCTTTTCTGTTATTTCATGTTCTAATTGTCTAGGGCTAAAACTTGAAAATTCTAGGCTCCAAGACAAAATCGAACCCCTAAGTATGGCAGCTCTAAACTATAAAGAAAATGAAAAACGTTTTAAAGATTCTATTGAAACCTTGAAAAAGGAAAAATGTGAATATTCTTTAAAAATAAGCGATCAACAGCTTCACTTAGATGTTGCATACAGGGGGTTGGAAAAACGGAACAATGAAATCAACAAACTGCAAAATGAGATCTTGCAGTTAAAATGTTCTAATGAGAAGTTGAAAAACTCTCATTTTGTGGTGGAACACTATGAATCTGTAGTGAGACAAATGAATGGGTTAGGGCTGGGTACTAATGCCATTCCTCCACCAGTGAGCGGGAAGTTCGTCAATAGCTTAATAGACATTGATCTCACTTGTCTAGATGAGTACTCTGATAAGGATAATTCCCCTAAAAAGGATGAATCCTCAAGTAAGGCTAACTCCACATCTAGTAAGGAGTTCGTTACTGCTTCTGAAGATGGGTCGGTTAACTCTTGCCCTGAAGGAGTAGTATCTGAGGAGTTGTTGACTGAACAGAAAGTAAAGAAAAACGTTATCACTAATGGTGATAATTGCATTTTAACTGAACCCGATATCAATGAAATAAATGATATTCTAAAAGTAATGCTTTATGGGGGTTATAAAAGTCTTAACCAAGCAAAGAAAGAAGCTTTTTCAGCTCATTATGGGCTTGGGTATAAAGAAAATTTGGAAAAATACTATACCCCCAAAAACCAAACTGTAAAGGGTCAGACTCATGTTCATAAACCAACTCCTCATGCTCATAATGTTGAGTTATCTAAGGCCAGATCTAATAAGCCTTACCGGAGAACTTATGTAGACAAGATGAATTTTTTTCACTGTGGCTTGGTTGATCACATTTTTGTGAACTGTCCTTCAAAGAACCAAGGGAAACGGCATGTTGTTTCACAACCAGCTGTTATCCCTAAGTCGCTATCAGTGACCCCTCCCAAATGTCCAAAGCAAAATGTTGTGAAACCACCAGTCAAACCGATGGTTAAGCCTAAGATCAAATCTGAAGCTAAACCATCTGTTTCAAGAAAGGTAATGCAACCTGCTGTACCTCGTGTATCTACCTCTGATAGTACACGTACTGGTGAGAAACCTGTGGCAAGACTTTCTAAACCACAGAGAAGAAGAAGGAACAAGAGGTTGAGAATGATTGAACAACTGACTTCAGTTCAATCAGGTGAAGCTTCCACAAGTTCACATGCTGTTGTTGAACCAAATTCTCCTGTTCCGGTTAAGAAACAGAAGAGATCCTGGACTGCCAAATCCAAAACTTCTCAATCTCCTAGTCCTAATTCTTTAAAAGATTCATCCATTTTGAACAGTCATCACGACTTTGAGTTAAAAGAAGTAGTTTATTTTGTAAAGGATGGACGACCCAAGACCACAATGCCGTGGGTCTCCAAATCTAACTAATTCTTTTGTTACTCGTGCAGGGACGTCCTAAGGGTACTATCTCTAATCGATGGTATGTAGATAGTGGATGCTCCCGACACATGACAGGAAACATGGCCTTGCTTCGAGACGTGAAACCATCCAAAGGTGGCTATGTGTCCTTTGCTAGAGAAAAAGGTGGCAGTATCACGTGTTAAGGCATGGTTTCGAACGGTTGTGTCAGCTTTGACAATGTCAACTTTTGCGAGCAGCTAAAGCATAACCTGTTGAGTGTCTCCCAAATGTGTGACAAGGAGTACTCGGTGATGTTTGAAAAGTCAGAATGCCTGATTCTCAAACCTGGTTTTGAAGTTCCCGAAGATTGGATCCTGATGAGAGCGCCAAGAACAAACGACACCTATCAGATCGATATGAGCGTGGCAACAACCACCTCATCAGTTGCTACTTGCTTGATTACAAAAGCGACAGAGCTTGACTCTATCTTGTGGAATAGGAAACTCGGACATATTTCGTATCGTAAAATGAATAATCTAGTCCGAAACGGTTTGGTAACCGGGGTTCCTAAGCTGAGATTTACCGTTGCAGATGACTGTATGCCTTGTAAAAAGGGCAAACAGCAACGGAAGTCTCACAAGCCAAAGCTCCAAAACTCTATTGATACCCCTTTGGAGCTATTACACATGGATCTGTTTGGCCCCCTAAGTATCAGGAGTATTGGAGGTAAGTCATTATGTCTGGTTGTAACTGGTGATTTCTCATGTTTTTCTTCGGTGCATTTTTTAGGTACTAAGGACGAGACTGCTGATATTCTTCAATACTTGATCCTGAGCTTGGAATCTCTTTGCAAGCTGAAAGTTAGAAGGATAAGGAGCGACAACGGAACTGAGTTCAAGAATAATTTGATGGAGCTTTTCTGTCTCAAGAAAGGGATCCGTCACGAATTCAACGCGCCGTACACGCCTCAGCAGAATGGAGTTGCTGAACGGAAGAACGTAACACTGATTGAGACTGCAAGGACTATGCTGTCGGATGCATAGCTTCCTGTCACTTTCTGGGCAGAAGCCATTAATACAGCTTGTCACGTCTTAAACAGAGTTCTGGTTGTGAAGAGGCACAACAAGACTTGTTACGAGTTGATCAACAATCGACTTCCCAATCTTGATTACCTATTTCCTTTTGGTAGTCCTTGTTCCTTGTTGCTACAGTACTAGGACCGCCAGTCTAAGTTTCATGCAAAAGCGGTGGAAGGCATCTTCTTAGGATACGTTGGAACTCGCCTTGCAAGAGAGTGTACAACATTGGAACTCGTACTGTCGAGGAATGGTTTGAAGTGGATTGCAGTAAACACAGCATTCCACCCGAACCAACAGGTCCAGCTTGGGGTTTTGATTATGATGCACTATTCAAGTCATTCAATCTTCCTGATCTATCTGCAGTTGACGCCGCAAATGTTTATGAATTATTAGGTGGCGGCAATGACTCCAGCTTCTCTACTCATGTTACTGTACCGATTATAACTCCTGATTCCAATCCTGCATCTGCATCTGCATCTGGAACTCATGACAGTGATAACAGTGAAGATGTTCTTGTTGTTGGAGATGATGCTCCAGCTAATCCTAACACAATTGTAGGAAATGAAGCTCCAGCTGATCCAATTAACATTGAATCTTCTTCCTCTGGAACACAGGAAATGGGGAGTTAAGCACGAATCTAGATCCATAAATTCAGGAACAAATTATTCCGGAGACGAGAGTGCATAGGAATCATCCAATCGATAACATTATTGGTGATCCTTATGCCGGTGTTCAGACTCATCATCGAACCATCACTGAGAACACCAGTCTTTACTAAGAGATGCTTGACACTGGTGTCATAGAAACATGTCTGCATGTTGCATTCGTGTCCCAGTTAGAGCCGAAGAATGTGAAGGAGGCTCTCACTGACAACTGCTGGATTGAGGCGATGCAAGATGAATTGTCTCAATTCCAAAAGTTGCACGTGTGGCATTTAGTTGACTTGCCAAAAGGCTTTCAGCCAATTGGAACCAGATGGGTGTTCAAATGCAAGACGGATGATCATCATGTTGTTGTGATGAACAAAGCAAGATTGGTTGTTCAGGGTTTTTATCAGCAAGAGGGCTTGGATTACACGGAAGTATATGCCCCAGTTGCTAGAATTGAGGCCATTCGACTGTTCTTGGCTTATGCCACATATGTCGGCTTCAAGGTCTATCAACTTGATGTGAATAGTGCTTTCCTTTATGGTAAAGTTCATGAAGAGGTCTATGTCACTCAACCTCCCGGCTTTGAAGACACGCATAATATCAATAAAGTGTATAAGCTCGACAAAGCACTTTATGGTCTTCATCAAGCACCGCGGGCATGGTATGAGACATTATCTAAGCATTTACTGTCTAATGGTTTCGACCGTGGACAGATTGACTCGACTCTCTTCATTAGGAAAGAAGGAGGTGACATTCTTCTTGTACAAGTATACGTCGATGACATTATTTTTGGATCTACAAATGAAGGGATGTGTAAGGAATTCGAAAAGGTGATGAAGTCCAAGTTTGAAATGAGTAACATGGGTAAATTGTCATTCTTCCTGGGTCTACAAGTCAGTCAAAGAGAGGATGGCATTTATCTACATCAAACAAAGTATGTGCAGGACATCTTGTCAAAATACAAGATGAATGATAGCAGTACTTATGGCACACCTATCCCAGTCAATCATGGTCTGCATCCTGATAACGATGGAAAGGATGTAGATAGCAGATTGTACCGTGGGAAGATCGGATCACTTATGTATCTCACAGCTTCAAGACCTGATATAATGTTTATTGTGTGCTTGTGTGTAGGTCCAGATTTCTCTTGAAATCACTGATTTGATCGATTACACACACACACAGGCGGAAACTGTTTGTATGGTGGTGAAACAGATAATAGAAATAGTGTTGGTGAAGATAACAGGCTAACCACAGTTTGAATCAACACGCAAATGGTATGAAAGTGTAAGAACACAGTGAATAAACAACTGCAAATTGTATTGATTCTGGAAAATGTGAAAGAGAAGGTTCAGGGTTACAGCCGCTACTCACACCCTAAACATTCTCAAACTAGGCTATTTATAGTAGTGACAGTATCGAAACTATGTTCAATCGAAACTACTAGTTTCGATTGACCATTTACAAGTGATACAAATACTGTCGAAACTACCATCTATCGAAACTACTAGTTTCGATTGAACACACTCAATCGAAACTAAGTAGTTTCGATGGCCCAGACTTAGAAATAAAAACAGTAAATTACATAAAACTGAAATTACATTTAATGAAATGACAGAAAGTAAACTAGTCTAAAAATGTTTAAACAAACAATAAATGACAACAGCTTATACATTAAGATATGACTCTACAATCTCCCCCTAAGCTGTTGCATTACCGTCTTCAGCTCTTCATCAAGCAGCTGGTCCTTCAGTTGTCCTCGATATAAAAGGTTTAACATGGAGAGATACAACCCGTTGGTAGGCTTTAGCATCAGCTTCATCTTCATCACTGTATGCCTGAATGTGATTCTAAAACAGGATTTCCAGATCTTCAGGCTGAAACTTCAACAGCTCCATGGGCTCAAAGATGGTGATGTCTTCCTTGCCCTCACATTCTATCACTACACTGCCAATAATTGGGTCGTAGTACCATTTTTTTGAAAGTTTGTAGCTGTACAGGTACAGATTTTGGAACGGTGATGGTCTTGTGTGTTTGGGCAGGCTTGTACCTTAAGAACACATATGGCTTGTTAGTTTTTGGATGAAACCTAGTCTTTGAGATCTTCTTTTGAGTTTTCCTAGGCTTCATTCCTTTGAAATCATTATTGACTTGAGAATGCATAAATTTCTCAAAGTCATAAGCCATCATGACCTTCCCAGGGTTTTGAAGTGGAAGTTTAGCTAAATCCCTGAGGTCATAGAAAGGAAGGGTTTGGAAGTCAGTCATATTTTTAAAGTGCTGAACTCCCCCTCTATATCTTCTTATGATAAAGAGCTTCCTTTCAGCATCATACTTCCAGCCAATTGGAGGCCTTTTTAGTTCTTGATGCTCTGCTATCCATTCATATGTCTTAGGAGTTTCCTCCTGAATTATTTTCTTAAACCAGGACTTTCTTGAAGTTGGAGGTTTAGGAGCAACCGAGGGTGAATCTTGTGCTGGATCGGATTCGGAGACTGTAGTGGTTGGTTCAAGAGTGACTGTTTTGATAAGATTAATCTGAACATCATCTTCACCCTTTTCGTCGTCAGATAAAGTTTGAATTTCATCTCCGTCTTCCGTAAAGTATCTAGTTCGCTCAGTCTCCTTTTCTTCAGTGGTCAGGATTTCTGGATAAAGATCATTATACCCAAAGTTTTCAATGTCAGCTAAAAGGGCATTCAGCTCATCATCAGATGGGATGTCTTCTTCATCAAGAATCACAGTCTCTATTTCAGTGGAAGTCCCTTTCCCTCTCTTCCTTGCTTCTCTTCTCTCACTAGCTGAGGGAAGGTTTAGTTATGTACCTTCAATTTTGACTTCAACCGTCTTTTTTGTCTTTTCAATATGCCCAGCAAATATAGTTAGTGCATATTCTGGATTAGTTACAAGGTCAGGAGATGAGGGTTCAACCACAGATGTGGTCTCCCCCTGAGCTGTTGAAGTAGTTGATTGTTTTTGCACAGGTTTAACCATTGAGGCTTTGAGCTGCTCCACTGCTTCAGCCAAAGCCTTGAATTCTTCATTTTGCTTTGATATTAGTTTCTGCTGTGTTTCAAGTTGAGTTTGTTGGACCTCAATTTGGGTATGTAAACCCCCAACTTCCAGCTTCAGGTCTTTAACCTCTTCCTGGACATTATGCAAATTATTTTTTAAGCCTTCAATTTCTTCATCTTTCTTTTGAATCGTATCCTGCATTTTCTTCAGTTCAAGGCTTAGAGTCTTAACTCTTGGTACAGGAGAGGCTGAATCATGAGTTGGTGATGTGGGAGTAGTATGGATGGGTTATTGTTGTGGAGATGGTTGTTGAGTGGGTTGTGGAGTAGGTTGTGGAGATGGTTGTGGAGTGGCTAATAGAGAATCTGATGAGGATGACAAGTCTTCAAATCCTGTTTTGATTTTCTTTGCCTTGGGCTCTTCTTCCTCAAAATCAGAACCTGACTCAACCTGTCGTTTAGAGGAAGATGCAGGATGCATTGTTCTATCATCTGAATCAGACTTGTAATAGTCAGATCCATAAATCCCTGCATCCAGAGTTCCGCTTGATTCTGCCACTTCCTCCTCAACTCCATGCATGCCAGGTTCAACATTAACTGCTGGTTCTTGAACTATCTGAATTTGTTCAACAAAAGGAGCCTCTATCACAGGCTCAATGATGGGTTGTTCTTGTTCTTGAACATCAGGGACGTTTATCTCAATCTCAGCTTCATCAATAGGTGCATTACCTTGATCTTGCTCAACTTCCATTTCTTCTTCTTCAGATGATGAGTTCTCTTCTTCAAGATTAGGGTCAATGTCAGGGATAAATTCTTCTTCTTCACCAATAATATGACCAAACAGGGGAACGTCAGCTATTGCCCTGTTGGTTCTCTTGTTAGTACTCCTCATATAGCTGAGAGTCTTGGCAATCATGTGATCGAACACAAAGGTGTTCCCACCTTGTTGCAGCTCAGGATGAATATGATTGATGATAATTTGTAAAAATCTAGGATATGCCAAGAATTTCTCCTTCACGGCTCCAGTTAGATTGTCTTTTAACTGTCTGAATATGAAGCCAGAAAAGTTGTAATCTCTTCCCTTGATTATCCCCAGAATAGCTGAGCCCAGAGTGCTGTTTGCTGAATCAAACCCTCCTTTTCTTATTGATAGGCAGTGAATAAACACGTGCACTATATATCTCCAGTGGCTTGGTAAGGAGTTCTTGATTATCTGGCCACTCTTGAATTCATCTGGATGACCCAACCTTCTAAAGCATTCTTTAACATAGAAAATTGGGAATTCAATAGGTGCATCTGGATTATCATTAAACTGAAGCACCTCTCTAATTGTAGCTTCAGAAAGTAAGACTTCTTGGCCACGCACAGTTGCTCTAATGTGCTCTATATTCTCAATTGTGATGATTTCTGCAGTCTCCCAGAATTTTCTTATAGTTGTCTCAAACACCGGCAGATTATTGCTGATGGCAAAGCTAATGTTGGAGTTTGCCGAAAAATTTAGTACAGGAATGAACTCTGCAGCCTTAGGATCATTGGCATTGAGGAATGCACAGACATTGTGTCTTTTCACAAATAAGAGATCCATACCTGTAAAGTTTATCAATTTTGCACAATAAGTAAGATTTCTGAAAATGCTGAATCGAAACAAGATATATCAACACTTAGAAAAAATTTGAAGTCCTAACTGTCGAAACAACTAGTTTCGATTGAGATCAATACAGTCGAAACAACTAGTTTCGATGGAGATCAACAATGTCGAAACAACTAGTTTCGATGGAGATCAACACTGTCGAAACAACTAGTTTCGATGGAGATCAAAACTGTCGAAAAAACTAGTTTCGATGGAGATCAAAACTGTCGAAACAACTAGTTTCGATGGAGATGAACTTATCGAAACTATCTAGTTTCGATCAGAGATACTAGGGCAAGTTTGGGTGTCGAAACTAGTAGTTTCGATTGAAAAAATTTTAAGATAATTTTGAAAGTGTTGAACCCCTTTATCGAAACTACTTGGTTTTGAAAACCCAAACCCCTCTGATTCGTTATACTCAGACTGATATAAACAATTTAAAAGTAAGGTTTAGAGTGGCCTGTAAGTGACGGAGCTTCATCTTACCGAATGTGAAATGTTATCTGCAAGAATACACAAATAATCGTGAGTTCTAAGATATATCAGTATTGAAATGTATGCAAACATAGAGAAGCACACAAACAACTATTATTATGAATATTTAGTCGAACAAATTTTAATTTTTGAAACCCTGGATCTGCCGTATTTGCAAAAATCATCAAAAGGAGGTTGTGAGACGTTACCTGATGATGGAGACGATAGAGACAACGGGGAAAATCAGTTGATATCTTGCAACCCAGACCGACGATTTGAGAGATTGTGTGAATGACGGAGAAGGCGAAAAGGTTTTGAAAAATATGAGTAAGAATCAGTATGACGGGAGGGATTGCTTATAAAGGCTTTTAATTCTCGTGAGACAAAAGACAAAATTGCCCCTGTCGAAACAACTAGTTTCGATAGGACAAACTAGTTTCGATATGTACAAAGTAGTTTCGATAGTTCAAGTAGTTTTGATATGTACAACTAGTTTCGATAGTTCAAAGTAGTTTCGATATGTACAACTAGTTTCGATAGTTCAAAGTAGTTTCAATATGTACAACTAGTTTCGATAGTTCAAAGTAGTTTCGATATGTATAACTAGTTTTGATAGTTCAAAGTAGTTTCGATATGTACAACTAGTTTCGATATTTAATAAAATTATACACAAGATATTTACACTTTTCTTCTTGAAAAAGATCCAACATGAGATCAGATCTGGTCAGTCTCTTGAAACACTTCCTTTTGCAATTCACTACTGTGAGTCCCTGAAGATAGCTGATATTTGTGCAAAGTAAACCCGAACATTTGTTTGTACAAAGATTTCATGTGGTTAGAAGGTACCATTTAAGCAACATACAAGGTGTACCCCACATATTAAAATAAAATGATTTTGAAAAGCCTATCAATCCTCAAGAAGTACCCATCTTCATCCTATCATCTCTTTCTGATTAACCAAGGTACCGTCTCAAAGTACCACCAAATTAAAATAAGATATCCAAGTGGATTTAGAAAAATTAAAATAAAAAATATCCAAGTAGATATTAAAAAAAAGTACGAGCATTATAGATCTTTGCGTAAGCAAAACAGAAGAAGTCGTAAAATTATCCAAGCGGATAGAAAAATGTTGAACACCTGAGATCTTTGCGTAAGCAAAACAGACAGGGTCAAATCATCCAAGTGGATGGGAAAATGATGAGCACCCGAGATCTTTGCGTAACCAAAACATACGGGGTCATCGATGGTAAATATCGTTATATTGACGGTCACTTGGTGTATGAATAGGAATCCAATACGTAAGCCTGTATCTGATTGAATCGGTTTTCTTAGATATAAAAATGGGTTAGATGTTTCAATAATGGATTCAAACACACAAGTATGAGATATATATTAGGTTTTCACACTACTTACAAGTTTTAACCATATGTCGGGCCTACCGGCTATACCTCAGTAAACACCATCGCTGTTGGTCTATTCCATGTCCAAGAGATGAGATCAGACACTATCATTTCTCAAATGTCAGATTCAATTTTTCTTGCAACTTGTAAGATTATATATATATACACAGCAATTCTTTTCAATATTAAAATATTATATTTCTCCCCCAAAAGATTTGCGTGGATACTGTTAAAAAAAATAAAATCTTTTTGGAATTTTCTTAGACAGTTTAAACAGAACTAATAAAAAAAAATAAAAAATAAAATAATAAAAAAAATAGAAAAATTATTTACACACTTTACGGAAAGTTGATCATTCCAAGCATTTCCACCAGTTGGGCAAATCTGGTAGAGTCAAAAGCCTTTGTGAAGATGTCTGCGGTTTGTTTATTAGTTTTGACTTCAACAATTCGAATATGTTTAATTTCAATGTGTTTGGTTTTGGAATGCTGAACAGGGTTTTTGGTGATATGGGGAATGGCAGTGTTGTCACACAGAATGGGTGTCTCATGGAATATGATCCCATAGTCAAGCATATGATGGTGTATCCATCTGACTTGGGAACAACAGAGGGTTGCGGCAATGTATTCGGCTTCGGCGGTGGATTGGGAAACGGTGGATTGTTTCTTACATTGCCATGAGACAAGGCGGTTGCTAAGGAATTGACAACCTCCAGAAGTGGATTTTCGATCTAAGTTGCAATCCCCGTAGTCTGAATCTGAATAAGCCACAAGATCAAACAAGTCAGTTTTAGGATACCACAGACCTAATTTTGGCTTATACCTTAAGTATCTTAAAATACGTTTGACAGCAGATAAATGAGAGAGTTTAGGATTAGCCTGAAAACGTGCACACAAGCACAATGCAAACATGATGTCGAGTCTGCTGGCCGTGAGATACATGAGAGATCCTATCATAGAGCGATATAGATGCGGATCAACATTTTCCCCATCCATATCAGGAGTCAAACAATGTCGAACTTCCACAGGAGTTTTTACTGGATGGGAATCAGCCATTTTGGACTTGGTCAAGATTTCTTTTACGTATTTTTCTTGATGGATAAGGATTCCTAACTCAGACTGATCAACTTGTAGTCCCAAAAAGAACTTCATTTCCCCCATGGAACTCATCTCAAACTTAGATCGCATCACTTCTTCAAATTCTTTGCAGAGACGGGGATTTGTAGAACCAAAAATGATATCATCCACATAAATTTGCACCATGATTGTATCCTTTTCCTCCTTCCGTTTGAACAAGGTTTGGTCAGTTGCTCCTCGTGTGAAGCCATTCTCAAGCAGATGCTTCGATAAAGTTTCATACCATGCACGAGGTGCTTGGTGAAGACCGTACAATGCTTTGTCTAACTTGTAAACATGGTCTGGAAAATTAGGATCAATGAAACCCGGCGGCTGCTTGACATATACTTCTTCTTGAACTTTGCCATACAAATTTGCGCTTTTGACATCCATTTGATGGACGGTGAAGTCCATGTAGGCTGCATAGGCGAGAAACATTCTGATGGCTTCCAAACGAGCCACTGGTGCAAAGACTTCCTCATAGTCAATCCCTTCTTCTTGATAGAAACCTTGAACCACCAGACGAGCTTTATTTCGAATCACAGTGCCGCCTTCATCCTTTTTTTGCGAAAGACCCAACGAGTACCGATTGGAACTTTGTTCTTGGGTAGATCCACCAAATTTCACACATGTAACTTTGAGAATTGCTATAGCTCTTCCTGCATTGCTTCCACCCAGCTGTTTTCTAGTAAAGCTGCTCTAATGTTCTTTGGTTCAGTTTGAGAGATGAAGCAGGAAAACATGCTGTTTTCAAATGCTTCACAGGCACTTCAGGTACTAACACCCACATTGAGTGGTCCAATGATGTTATTGGTGGGATGAATCTTGTGAATTCGCAGTTGAGGAATTTCATCTTCTTCTACGACTTCTTCCAAATTGGTAAGATTTTCAGCAGGAGGATCGGCAATATCATTAATAGGATCGTCAGCAGGTGATTGTGGTGCAACATCTACTATTGGAATGGAGTTGTCTTCAACAGTTTCACTTGTTGCACCAGAACCAGAAGACTTCATATTAGATTCAGCATTAACAACCACAGGAATTTCAACCTGAGCAGATGAAGAAGAGCCTTGATCATTTATGTTCCGTAGATTGTTCACAGAGAAGTAAGGATTAGCATGAGTTGATTCAATAGAGAAATCAGGAAGATTAAATGACTTAAAAACTGAATCGACGTCAAAGAGCCAATTGGGACCGTCTCCTGCGTCCGTGTGATTGTTTTCATGCCAATTGATATCAATGGACTCCATTACTATCCTTTTCTTCTTATGGTAGACACGAAAAGCATGTTGATTGGATGAGTAACCAACAAAATAGCATTCATCAGCTTTGGCTTCAAACTTGTTGAGCTGATCTGAAGTGTTCAACACTGTGCACACACACCCAAATTTCCTGAAGAAATCAATAACTGGCTTGCGCTTGTACATGATCTCATAAGGTGTCTTGTTGCAACTTTTAGTGATAAGAACCCGATTTTGCACAAAACATGCAGTGTTGACCGCCTCAGCCCAGAAAGTCACGGGAAGCTTAGAGTCAACAATCATAGTTCGTGCAGCTTCAATTAGAGTGCGGTTTCTTCTTTCAGCTACACCGTTTTGTTGAGGAGTACGAGGTGCACTGAATTGTCGAGAAATTCCTTTGCTTTCACAGAAGGAATCAAGAGTTGCATTTTTGAATTCTATTCCATGGTCGTTGCGGATAGTCTTCACACTTAGATTGAAGAGGTTCTCAATTTGAAGCAGATAGGTTTTTAAAATCTCTGGCGTTTCATCTTTTGTGGCTAAGAAAAACACCCAAGTGAATCGAGAAAAATCATCTGTTACCACCAGAAAGTATGACTTTCGTCCAAGACTCATGACACTCACTGGACCAAAAAGATCCATGTGAAGCAACTGGAGAGGAGAGTCAATGGAATTGGTGGTTTTAGGCTTATGTGAAGATTTGTGTTGTTTTCCTTTGGAACCTGAGATACAGTGTTCCATAGGAGTGAAATCTTTGAGAGGTAATCCAGTGACTAGGTTGCCTCGAACCAGTCGATTCATTGTTTTGAAATTGACATGTCCCAACCTCTTATGCCACATGAAAGATTCATCTTCAGAAGCCTTTGAGAGAAAACACGATTCAATGCCCGATGGGTTGTTCATATCCAAGCTATATGTGTTGTATCTTCTAGGAGCACGCATGAGAATAAGTTCTTCCGGAATCACCACTCCTGGTTTCAAGATAAGACATTCTTTTGAATTGAATAAGGCATAAAAGTCCTTGTCACAAATCTGTGAAACACTCATCACATTGTATTTCAACTGAGGAACAAAGTTGATAAATTCCAGACAATTTACTCCATTTGATATTGTTCCTTGTCCTTCAATCTTTCCTCCTCTTGGGTTTCCAGCAAAAGCAACATACTCTCCATCAATTTGATGATAATCTTGCAGCAAGTTAAAGTGCCCAATCATATGTCTTGAACATCCACTATCTACATGCCAGATGTTGTCACCGGTTCTTCTTGATTGACCCTATACACAACGAACCACTTATACGTTTTGACCAACATTGTTTCAATCAAGAGATCTTAGTGTCAGGATATGACATCTCATTGGAATCAAAATTACAACCATCCTTTGATGAAACACGGTCATCAAATAGAACATTATTTTTAATTTTCCACGTTCGTTTTAAATGATTTTTAGCATTTTTAATTCTTTTACGCCTAGATTTTCTGCTGTGAGAAGACTTAGGCAACATGTATGAATTTAAAGAACTTTCAGGAGGCGATTTTTCATTAGGATTTGTAGTTGTCAATTTACAACTTTTTGAAACATGATTTGAGGCACCACAACTAAAACAGACGTTTTCACAAGATATCTTAGCCTGATAATAGTCATCACAAGATGAAGATGATTGTGATGTTGAGGAATCTGAACATGAGACGGTTCTCTCATCAATAACTTTGTCTTGAAGATGATGTGCTTCCTTTAATCTGAAAAATTCCATGTTGCTCATGGTTTCACGTGGTACATCATTCACAATAATTCCTGCACTTTTAAATTTTGTAACACATGGCATAACATTCAAAGATTTAGGAACAAAAGGCAAGGCATTTTGAAATTTAGAAACATCACATCCCAACCCCGTATGCTCAGCAGGCATAGAATCAAAATACAAGTTTTTAACGTGTTCACAAATATTTGGTTTTGACACGGACATATTATTACATTCATCTTACTCAAGTTCTTTTAAAATAGTTCTATCATTAGCACTCTTATCACAATCATCTTCGGAATTTACACAATTTGACTCTGCACAAGAAGCAAAACTGTCAGAATCAGAGGATGTAATATAATCATCAGGAGATAATGTTCAAACAAAAGGTGTGGAAATATATGGAGTAGGCATATCAGCAAATCTCCCTGATTTAGAATAAGGAGGTGGATGAGAGTTATACCCAAGACCTTCTGTGCCTTTTCTATTAAATTGTTTATCAATTATTCCAAATAGAATTTTCTGATCCATATCCATGTGATCAACCTGTAATTTGGCTTTTTCTGCCTTTTGGACTCTTTCTGTTAAAATTGTATTATTAATGGTTTGAGTATTGAGTTGCACAATTAAAGAACGATTTTCACCAGAAATATCACGAATTTTCTTTAAGTAAAGTTTCACATTTTTGGCCACAGAGTCATACATTACCTTAATGTGATTTCGTTCATCAATCAAGGCTTGATTGATGAATCTGTATTTGTGAATTTCATTCAAGCAAGATCTAGAATTACACAGTTTAGAAATAACCTCAGCAGGTACAGCAGTGAGATCCTCAGCAGGTTCAATCATGACACACTTGTCCATGTCCTCCACATCAGCCATCAAGGCTTTATCAGCAGCTTCCTCAGCTTGATCTCCCCAATGATAATGTCCATCAGCCTGACACACAAGAGCTGTGGAGCTTGAAGATGTGTTTGTCTTTGGAGGATTGGCAGCTTGTTTTCCAGAGGAGATCTTCTTCTCTTGCTGATCCTTGGAGGACGGTTCCTTGCAGTTTCTGGCAAAGTGACCTAGCTGATCACAATTGTAGCATCTCACCTTCTTGATATCAAACCCAAGTGTCTTTCCCTGCTTGAATCTGTCTATGCCAGTTCTTTTGATGAATCTTTTGGCTCTTAAGGTCAACATGGCCATGCACCAGTCAATGTCCATTTTCTCCAAATCATCAGGATTAATCTGCTCCAAGTCATTAGGTTGAAAGCTAACCGGTGTTAGATTTCCAGATATCAGTGCATCATAGCACGACATGAAAGCAGTCATGATTGGGACATATTCATCAGGAATCATGGTGATAGTCTTTTGAGGAGCAGAGGAGCTGGTAGAATTAATTGCAGCAGCTGAAGGAGGGACATCAGTCTGAAAGTATGGGCTACCGGATGAGCTTGATCCAGCAATGAGAGCTGTGTTTCCAGACTGATTTGATGGGGTGACTGCTCCCTTCTTAATTTCAATTTCATAAGATTCAAGAATGCTATAGACTTCCTGTTGAGACAGAGCACTCAGATTCTCAGTCTTTTTGATCATGATTCGATACATATTCCATTCCTCAGGAAGAGAATCTAGGAGTTTCTTGTTTAGATCAAGAGTAGGGTACTCAAATCCCATTACCTTCAACCTTGATACAATGCTCGAGAAATGGTTGATCAAATCAGATGTTGATTCTCCCCTTACACTGCTGAACATCGCATATTGTTTCTTGATCAGATCTCTTTTGCTTTCCCTGACATCCTCACTTCCCTCATATCTTGTGCACAGTGCAGCCCATAAGTCTTTGGCAGTTGTGTACTCAGCAAAGATGTTGAAAATATCCATAGGAAGAGCCATGGCAATAGTCCCGTAGGCCTTGTTGTCTCGGGCAATCAAGGCAAGATCTTTCTCATCATACTCAGATACTAACTTAGGACGTTGAACATCAGCAGTGGTAGTTACGGGCTTGTGGGGACCATCGGTGATAGAACTCAACAGTGTATAATCGTGAAATTGAAAGAAAAGTTTCATCTTTTTAGTCCAGTCATCAAAATCTCTTGTGGACGCAAGAACAGGTGGTCTATTTCCCCCAGAATGTTCTGTTGAACTTGAAGTGGCCATAATATTTTGAATCAAAACTAAAACAGTAACTAGTTTCGATAGGTCAACTTCTATCGAAACAACTAGTTTCGATAGGACAACTTTTATCGAAACAACTAGTTTCGATAGGACAACTTTTATCGAAACAACTAGTTTCGATAGGACAGCCTTTATCGAAACAACTAGTTTCGATACTGAAAATTTTCAAGGCAAGTTTCGATAACCACAGTTTCGATAGAGATAAGACAAAATTTAGTTTCGATAGTACCTTCACCCGACAAAAAGTAGACAAGAAGTTTCGATGATCAACGGAAATCAGAAACTGTCCCCAGTAGTTTCGATGCCTTCTTCTCCAAGCTCAGAAATACTCCATTGATGATAAGCTCCAGAAATCAATAGTGCATAAATGACAAACCAATCCAGCGAAAACCTTCGACTAACCCTCCTGATCACTAATCCAACTTCCGATTCTGAAAATACGAGCAAAAACCCTTGGAAATCGATGAAACAGTACATCCAAGAATAGATGTGCAAAAACCCGAAATAAGCTCAAAATACCTCACAAATCACCTAGAACCGATCACAAAACCTGATAACACTCAAAAATACTATAGCATAATGCTCTGATACCAATTGTAGGTCCAGATTTCTCTTGAAATCACTGATTTGATCGATTACACACACAGGCGGAAACTATTTGTATGGTGGTGAAACAGATAATAGAAACAATGTTGGTGAAGATAACAGGCTAACCACAGTTTGAATCAACACGCAAATGGTATGAAAGTGTAAGAACACAGTGAATAAACAACTGCAAATTGTATTGATTCAGGAAAAATGTGAAAGAGAAGGTTCAAGTTTACAGCCGCTACTCACACCCTAAACATTCTCAAACTAGGCTATTTATAGTAATGACAGTATCGAAACTATGTTCAATCGAAACTACTAGTTTCGATTGACCATTTACAAGTGATACAAATACTGTCGAAACTACCATCTATCGAAACTACTAATTTCGATTGAACACACTCAATTGAAACTAAGTAGTTTCGATGGCCCAGACTTAGAAATAAAAACAGTAAATTACATAAAACTGAAATTACATTTAATGAAATGACAGAAAGTAAACTAGTCTAAAACTGTTTAAACAAACAATAAATGACAACAGCTTATACATTAAGATATGACTATACATTGTGCTCAAGGTTTCAGTCTCAACCGAAGGAGTCACATATGATAGCCGTGAAGAGGATTTTCAGATATCTGAAAGGGAAACCCCGATTAGGTCTTTGGTACTCTAAGCAGCAGTCATTCGACTTCAAAGCCTACACTGATTCAGATTATGGCGGTTGTAACCTTGACAGAAAGTCAACTTCTGGTGGATGTCAATTCTTAGGAGACAGACTGGTCTCCTAGCAGTGCAAGAAGCAGTCAACGGTTTCTGTCTCAACTTGTGAAGCAAAATACATTGCTGCAGCGAGCGATTGTTCTCAGATATTGTGGATTCAGCAGCAATTGAGAGACTACGGCTTAAACTTCATTGGAACTCCTTTATTCATTGACAACAATGCCACCATGTCCATCACAAATAACCCGGTGAAACATTCCAAAACTAAACATATAGAGATTCGCCATCATTTCATCCGTGATTGTGCTGAAAAGCATTTAATTGAACTTGTAAAAGTTCACACGGATGACAATCTTGCTGACCTTTTCACAAAGGCATTTGATCGATCCCGTTTTGAGCATCTTTTCAACTTGATAGGAATGTTCAATCCTGAGTGAAAATTAATTTTTCTTAAATCAATTCAATTCATGGAAGTTAAACTTTATTTCTCTTAAATTTTCTGTATAGTTCTTTTAATTTTCAAAATATTTTACAAAACCAAAAACAAAATAGAAAACGGAGAAAATTTCAAAGTTAACTTGAGAAAAGAGGAAATGATAGTACATCAGAAATGATCTAAACGTCACAGACTGCTCATATGGGAAATGATTGCGTCATGCTTACTTAATTGTTTAAAATTATTATGTTTTTAATCTTCTTATTTACTAGTAATTTGAATTGTCAGTAGGATGTATGCGTCTTTGAATCACTAGTAGTGTGGAAACTAAATCTAAATTACAACTGTGATTTGAACCCATGTTTGCAAGTGTGTGTGTGTAAAAGAATAGAAAAGATCATTATCAGATAAATGATGTTAGATTTTGGCAATAATTTTCTTTTGAGGTCAGTTTCGGGTTATATCGTTAGCACAATTAATACGGTTCCTCTCACTGCCCATACTCACAAGTATGCAAGGAGAGATCAAATCAATACATGTCTCTACATTAACCGTTGAGTATGTATTCACCCTTGAATCACTCCTGATTCATTGAAATCAAATCCAGATAAAAGTTGGATCCCCTTACCTTAAAACTCAAACACCATATATATTATCCTGAATCATCATACCAATATTCAATGAAGAAAATCAAATGAAACCAACACAAATGAATCACTCGATTCTGAATCTTATGATTCCTGATAATCCTTATGGATTCTGGTTGATTTTTCCTGTGCTAATAGATGTAGCTTCATTCTGAGAATTTAGAAAATCATTGGGAAAATCTTTGATGCCTTGAGATAGTGCAATTTACATTAGTGTAGCATATCAGTGGGGTACACGTTGTATATCTTATATTTAATACCTTAATACACAAGAACTTGATACAAAGATGCTTATAGTTTCAAATCTTATAATATTGTCAACTTGAATTACTTGTTTATGTGCTTATTACGTATAAATAAATAGTAATCCATGACATGATCTCATATTCTTTGATGTTTATATTGTATCGTTTTTGCTAAAAGATAGCCTGATATGATCCTCAGCTCGTGTCTTTGATAAAAAATAGTTTGTGTGAATACTTGTATATTTTTATTAGAAAAGATCAAAAAGATTTTAAGTTTATGCATAGTTCAATATTATTCAGAAGAGCCAAAAATATTTGTGTTTAACCTTCCTGAATTGTATTTGAATCCTCTTGATTGAATGATTTTAACTTGTTCGTTATTTGACTTGAAAAACTTCATAAATTTGAGTTGAAAGTTTCCGCACTTAAGGGTTTGTGCGTACTTGTAAGTGCGCATGAAGTAAGCCCTGCGTACTTAACAAGTACACAATAGTTAAGTCTTGTGCACTTGTAAGTACGCAAGAGTTAAGACGTGCGCACTTGCTAAGTACGACCTTTTTGCGTGGGGTATATAATCCGGACTTAGAAAATTTTCAGAACCTTATCACTTTCAAACCGGTTCATATTCCATCCGACTTTCACTCAAAAATTCAAGTGTTCCTAAACCATCTTTTCCTCACATTGCTAGTTTCATCACTTCAATACAATCAATCGGTGAGATTTTGGGCTTAATCCATCCACGAATTCGTGACATTGGACCGATTCATTGACTAATAAAATCTAGGTTCCATCCGTGATTTTTAGGGCAAATTGTGGGTTGTTTGGGTAACCTCTTATCATTAAAACATGATTGGATAACATAATCGACCCTTAATCCTCCTTTTTAGTCTTTGATTTTGACCTTGTGCATGAAGTTGAACCGACAGTGGTTCGGTCGACCATTTTAGGTCAAAATTGGTCATGTATAGTATTATTTGGTGTTGTTGTCGGTCCCATAGGTTAGAATCATTGATTTTGACCTAGTGGTGACCCAATACACACCAATTTTTAAACTTCTGTTGAATTTCAAATTCTGGAATTTTTCACCAAGTACGTTTCATGCGCACTTAACAAGTACGCAAGAAGCACTTCATGCGTACTTGTTAAGTATGCAAGAGGAAACTACTGCGTACTTGCTAAGTACGCAGGACCAGCACTTGGTAAAAATTCCTAAGTCTGAAATTCAGTTCAAAGAGTAACTGCTATACTAAGTCATGTTTATCCACTTCCAATGATACGTGTTGTTCTGATTCTGTTTTCTGTGTGTTTTTGCAGATCATGGCTCGGGCGTTTACTAACGAATTCAACCTGTTAGCTAACACTGAACCAGAATGAAAGGGTGCAGCATTGCAGTACAGAGACATAATTGATTTCTTGAACCATTCAAGAATCAGCTACGCCATTTCTGCTGACCCGATCATGTCAAGACCCTACCTCGAGCAGTTTTGGGAGACTGCGGAGCACGACTACACGGTAACCCCCAACGTAATAAGGTCTACCGTTGCTAGTCATGCTATTGCTTTCTCTGAAGATACTATAAGAAGGGTTCTTCAATTCAGAGATCTCACGACCGACCCGACAGCCTATCCAGACTACTTTGTGGACGGCTGTTGGAGACAAAGAATGGGCTATGTCGGTGCGAGGGACTATGCTTCATACAAGAAGATGTGGGTGTTAGACCAATGGAGATACTTCGCCCACGTCATGATCATGTGCATCTCATCAAGGAAAGCTGGGAAAGATGCCATGGGTCATGACCTTGCAGCATCCATGGTCGGCCTTTCTCTCAATAAGGGCTACAACTTCTCCCGCTACATCTTTAAGGCCATCAATGACCAGATGAACACAGCGGAGAGGTTTCAGTTCTTGTTATACCCTCGGTTTGTGCAACTGCTGATTAATGACGCGTTGCCAAACCTTCCTGCTATAGGGGAGAGACTGCAAGTAAAGAGGGTGGACAAAAGAGTATTCGCCCAATTCCTAAAGCCAGGCAGTGTAGATCCTACCCCTGTGCATACAGAACTCTTTGGCCACCTCATCAATGAAGCATACGTGGCCCCAGGTGACTGGAGATGGTACAGTCACGACTCGAAGCCTAAATTAAGTGAACACTCCGACGAACAACAGGAACAACAAGGGGAGGAAATGGAGAGTGATGATGGATCGTCTGATGATGGAGACGACGAAGGAGGAAATGATGGTGCTGAGGGATCCGGCTCGGAAGCGACTGAGTCAGATTCTTTTGATTCCGATGATGCACCGTCGCAGGTACACCCACAGAGAACGGCTAAGGTAACCCTACCTGAGTCGTCCTCCAAGAGAAGGCGACAGTCCTCTAGCAGCGAATATGAGCCAGACTCTGACTCTGACGCTGCTATACAAAGACAAAGAAGAGAAAGCATTCACAATAACAGGGGCGATAGGCAACAACCTTCTATCCCCAGTGAGGTGGAGGCTCAGTAGCAAGTACAAGTGTCAGCTGCTAGTCCTGATTTAGCCTCCACCCCACCTTCACATCAGCTTTACCGTAGGAGCAGGAGGCCACAAGTGCAAAGTGAAGTGGCCGTCACTACAATCACAGAGGTGATTCCTGTGATAGTGACCCTCCCTACCACAACTACTCAGGTGGCGGTGACTACTCCAATCCTCACGGAGTCAGTCACCATCACCCCTACCATTACCCCTATAACTCTTGTCACATCATCAATCCCAACCACCACCACTGAGCCTTTAAGTCAACCCTTCAACTATGGAGACTTCACACAAGGGTTTGATTTTGATACCATATTCTCCTCCCCTACTCATAATGCCAAGGCGTCCTCATCCAGACATTCTGATCCAAATAATGAAAGGATAGATGTTCTGGAAACCCAAGTTGCTGAACTACTGGAGACTGTTCGGAAATCAAAGGAGGAGTCTGACGCTCAACAAGCACAGATCAATTCTTTGGTAGACGAAGTCAGAATCCATCGTAGCCAGAGAACGGGGACTGAGGAACGACTGAAGAATGTCTTGGCCTAGAACGAGCTCCTAATCAAGACAAATGAAATGCTTCTGCGTCACGGGTCATCCTTGGAGCCGAGGTTTGACATTCAAAGGAAGGAGCATAAGCTGATGGTCAAGCTGATTGCTGATTTGACCAAGAAGCTTGATGCTCAGAGGGAGAAGGAGACAGAGAAGGAGAAAGGGAAAGAGAAAGAGAAAGAAAAGAGGACTACTGGTGATGAGGCGTGTCATCCGGTCGACTTAACTAAGGATGACGACAAGGACAAGGATCCCGAAGCCGGTCCTAGTGGAGGTGAGCACCAAGATTTAGCAATCGTGCCTATCTCTGTTGTTCCAATGGCTCAGGGGGAGTCGACTCATCAAGAGGGTGGTGATACCTCTGGTGGTGGTGGTGGTGACAAAGGAAAGTCAGTGGCTGAAGTACTTAAGGACTTATCTGATGATGAGATCCTATATCTAGAGCCTGACTATTCCAAAGAAGCACAGATCGATGCTCTCTTCAATCTAGAAGAAGGAGAGATCGACTCTGGTGACGATTGGGATGATGATGATGAAGATGTTGTGATCGAAATTCCTAAGGGTGACGGGGAAGGAGAGTACGAGTTAGAAGATGGAGAACTCTTTGAATTTCCATCCTTCGAAGCTCCGCTCGACACAGGTTCAGTCGAGCAGGCTAGTAATGTAGAAGCCTCGACTGAAGCCTCCCAAGTTGACCCTGCACCTGTGGACCTAGAGGCACCGAAAGAAACAGACATGCCTTCTACTTCATCAAAGGGTCCAGCTCATGTGTGGCAAAAGACGTCTATTATAGACAAACACGGATCAACAGGGATGATCTTGGCTGTAAGGTTCGAGGAGGATAAGCAGATGTTCGCTATCAAAAGATCTGGCGGGGTTCAATACTCGAAACCCACCAGTGAAGCGTTCAGCTCCTTACCCAAATACGACCTTCTGAACATAGCAAACCGAGAGCTGCTGGGTCATTCCACTCACGCAGTGGCGATGGGTTTGTGGGTGGTTCTGCAGCGGGAAGCAAGATCGAGGAAATTTGAGATGTTTAAGCCTCAAGTGCCCAAGAGAGTCAAGGATAAGCACGCTATACATCCTGTGACTAAGAAGCACTTAAAGAAATTGGTATACAAACCAGTGTGATGTGAAACTAAGATTCCCCTGAGCAAGTTATCTCAGGATATTCTTGGTGACATGTGGTACTGGTACGTAGATCCAAAGACGGGTGAGGCTGTGATCATGGGTAAAGGACGTTCATATAGCGGGAACATAATGCCAAAGGAACTGATCAGAATATTTGATGAAGTCTGCTTCATCAACTTTTCTGTGAAAGATCTAGAGGCACTAGCAGACAGGTACTGTGTCTACACCGATGAATGGACTAAGCTCCTTGCTTCTAAATATGACAAGGTGATTAAGTTCTGCCTTGATTACAAGAAGAAGATGGAAGCTAAAGATCAAGTGCTGTGAAGACTGAAGATGTGAAGACCGAAGACTGAAGATGTGAAGACCGAAGACTGAAGATTATCCAGAGCTGTTGTCAAGGGGAAATTTGTTGAAGCACTTTCCTATGACAAACACTCTAGATAGATAGAGTCTTAGTCTTAGGTTGTATTGTCTTGTTTGTAATTGTCTTTGTATGTAAGAGTCTTTATGTATTAGTTTATCGAGTTGTATTTACTTTTACATATTGAATGTTGCAAAATTCTCTAAGTGTTTTGCGCACTTATAAGTGCGCAGGAGAAAGCTTTTGCGTACTTAGCAAGTACGCAAGAGTAACTTTGCATACTGTCTAAGTACGCAAGAGCATTTTTCCCTGCGCACTTGCTAAGTGCGCAGGCATCAGGTCTTGTATAAATAGGATAGGTTGACAGAAGTTAAGCACGCAGGCATTATTGCAAATACGCAGATTGTAATCTCAGTGCTTATCTCTGTAACCTCCAAGTGTTTATAACACAAAGAACATTTTAAGTGTTTTCTCTAGTCGGATTACTTTGTTTAGTTTGACTCTCCACCTAGTCACGGGCATTCCGCACCCGGTCCGACTAGTAGACCCACTTGCATGTGACGATCCGCCACATTCGAGGGACCTACACGCCTGAACTTCACTGAGCGAACTTGACCCCAAGCGAACTTATTAAGTTCGCCTGATTTCACCGAGCGAACTTATTAAGTTCGCCTGCCTAAGTTCACCTGCAACTGAATCAGCAACTTCGCCTAAAACGCTGAAACTTCAAGAAAATGAAAACACGAACTCAGAACTCCAACCATATAAGCTTTCCGCCAAAAATATTGAACAAGAAAAAATTTCCAGCCAAAATTTCCCGCTTGAGAAGTAGCTTCACCATTTTTTTTTAAGAACACCAGCTAAGTTCACCTGATACTGCCTAAGCGAACCTAATAAGTTCGCCTGAACTTCACTGAGCGAACTTGACCCCAAGCGAACTTATTAAGTTCGCCTAAAACGCTGAAACTTCAAAAAAATGAAAACACGAACTCAGAACTCCGAAAATCATGAATTCTGATGTATATGATCAAATTAAACAAATCTGAACCGTAGGAATGTGTAGGGACTGATTAGGAACACTTCTATCGGATCAATTTCATCAAAATCAACCTCAAATTCACGAATTCAGCAGTAAAATCAGTTTGAAGAACTTGTAAACTCCATGGATACAAAATCTTCAAAAATGACCAATTTCTTGTCAAATTGTACACAAAAACCGTCTCTAATCAACAAAAATCAACCACAAATCACGAGCAAAAGCTCTTATACCACTTGTAGGTCTCCATTACACATCTTAGATCGATCTCGTGATAAGACGCATCGTTAACGCGGAGTGCGGAATCCTACCATATTAACGCTTTGTATAACAATCGACAATAGAAACAGCGGTAAATAAACTTCCTCTTTTATATCAACAAACACAGAGTTTACAGATTCTCAGAATTACACTCGTTCAAAGTCCCTCTGTTGCTACGCTCGTCTTTACTCTGAAACTGTAAACTCCTATTTATAGACACACGCTCTGCCATAGGCGAACTTAACAAGTTCGCCTCAAAGATGCTTAGGCGAACTTATTAGGCGAACTTAACAAGTTCGCTTCTAAAGATGCTTAGGCGAACTTATTAAGTTCGCCTCTCTAAGAACTTATACATAATTTTATCAACAGTTACAAAACATGTCCTAACAGCAACGAGGAAAGGTAATTTCTTACGCCTCATTACAGTTGAAGGTGCACGAAGTTAACTACCCGACTCTTGATTTAGAGTTGGCGGTGATAGTTTTCGCATTAAAGATTTGAAGGCACTACTTGTACGAAGTTAAGTGCACCATTTACTCCGATCATAAAATCCTGAAGTATTTCTTCGAGCAAAAGGAGTTAAACATGAGGCAAAGAAGGTGGTTGGAACTACTAAAGGATTACGACTGCGAGATATTATATCACCCAGGCAAGGCAAACGTAGTGGCCGACGCCTTGAGTCGAAAGGAAGAGTCGACACCTATCCAGATTAAAGCATGCCAACTGATTATAACACCGGATCTGATGACTGAGATAGCAAAAGTATAAGGAGAGGCTCTGTTAGAAAGGAATGTGAAACGGGAAAGAATAGTAGGTTAACAAGCAAAGCTGGGAACTAATGCGTGCGAAGTACGAACCCGGTTTGACCGGATGTGGATACCCAAGGTTGGTGAGCTTAGAGCTAAAATCCTCGATGAGGCCCATAAGTCTCGCTACTTTATCCACCTCGGGACGAACAAAATGTATCAAGACATGAAGAAAGAATACTGGTGGCCCGGCATGAAGAACGATGTGAATGAATATGTGAGCAAGTGCTTGACTTGTTCACTAGTTAAGGCCGAGCACCAAAAACCATGTGGAAAAATGCAACCTTTGCCAATACCCGTATAGAAGTGGTAGGAGATCGTAATGAACTTCATTACCAAGCTACAACGAATACCTAAGGGCAATGATACCATTTGGGTGATCGTCGACCGTTTGACAAAAAAATGCTCATTTCTTACCAATACGCGAGGCATTTTCGTCCGAGAAGTTAGCAGAGTTATTCATCAACGAGATAGTAAGCAGACACGGTATGCCATTGATGATTTTGTCTGTAGGTCCAGATTTCAATCGGAAGTCACTGAACAGATCGATTACACACACACAGGCGGAATCTGTGTATATGGTGGTGAAACAGACGGTAGAAACAGAATTGGTGAAGATAAACAGGAAAAACCACACAGGAATCAACACAAAGAAGATATGAGATTGTAAGAACAACAGATGAACTAACTCCAAATGTGTATTGATTCAGAAAACCATGAAAGAGAAAATTTCAGGGTTACAGCCGCTATCCACACACTAGAAATTCTCAAACTAGGCTATTTATAGCAAGTTGACAGGCATCGAAACTATGCTTACCGAAACTACTAGTTTTGGTGAAGCATTTACAAGAGAGATAAGCCTGTCAAAACTAAACTATCTATCAAAACTACTAGTTTCGATTGAACAAACCTTAATCAAAACTAAGTATTTTCGATTGCCCAGACTTAGAAATAAAACAGGAAATTACATTAAAATTAAAATACAAGTAAATACACTAACTAAACAATGTTCAAAAAGAAATACATTGATGACAACAGCTTATACAATAATAAGACTCTACAATCTCCCCCTAAGTTGTTGCATCAATATCTTCAACTCTTCTCTAAGCAGTTCGCCCTTGATTTGGTTTCTGGAAAAATGGATTGGCATTCAACGACACCACTCTCTGATATGCCTTAGCATCAGCTTCATCATCTCCATGAAAGAGCTTGATGGGGTTTTTGAACAAAACTTCAAGATCTTCAGGTTGAAACTTTAGAAGCTCCATGGGCTCAAAGATCACAATATCTTCCTTGCCTTCACACTTTCGATGGTTGAGTTGTAAATCCATTTTCTGAAATTTTGTTGATGGACATGTACTGATCGTGGCAAAACTATAGATTTGACAGTTTCAGCAAGCTTGTACCGAAGGCTTACCGAGGGATTTTGTGTTCTTGGATGAATCCTGGTTTTTGATATAATTCTCTTTGAAAGTGTTAGGACATGTTTTGTAACTGTTGATAAAATTCTGTGTAAGTTCATAGACAGGCGAACTTAACAAGTTCACCTAAGCATCTTTAGGAGCGAACTTGTTAAGTGGCGAACTTAATAAGTTCGCCTAAGCATCTTGGAGGCGAACAAATGGTGCTTATAAATCGAGTTTACAGAGTCTGTTAAGCAGTGTGACAGAATCAGAGAATCAGAAGAAGTAGAACAGAAGTGATCTAATTGTCTGATTGAGTCTATAAACTCTATGATTGTTGGAATACAAGCTTGAATGTTATTTACGTGATTGTTTCTATTGTCTTTTGTGTATAAAATTGTTGATTCGGTTGTATTCCGCACTCCGCGTTAACAATACGTCTTATCATGAGAACGATCCGTAGAAGAGCCATGTGGACCTACAAGAAGAGTGGTCTTCATTAACATGAAGTCATGGAGGGCTTGTTGTTTAAGAAACTGTTCAAAGTTACGTGCCTCATTTACTTTTCCAGGGTTCTGTAGGGGTAATTTGGCAAGTGCCCTAAGATCATATCTAGGGAGTGAGCTGAACTCATGACAAGTTTTGAAGTGTTCTACTCCTCCCTTGTATCTCCTGACTATGTATAAGTTCCTTTCATCATCATATTTCCATCCCACGGGGGGTCTCTTCAGCTCTTGGTACTCCGTGAACCATTCATAATACTTAGGAGGCTCCTCTACATGCAGTCTCCTCATCCAAGGCCCTTTTGGGTCGAGATAGTCTGGATTTGGTTTAGGGGGTTGAATTTGTTCAGATGGGGTGGATTCAGTGCGAGTTGTTTGAGTTGGTTCAGTGGGGGTTGGTTCAGTGTGTACCAGATCAACTTTAACACTGGCCTCATTTTGATCATCGTCAGAGAGTGCCTGGATCTCTTCTCCTTCCTCTGTGAAGTATCTGACCTTTTCTTCATGCAGATCTTCTGTAGCTAAAATCTCTGGATAATCATCATTAATTACAAAGTTATCAATCTCATTAAGAAGTGCATTCAGCTCATGATCTGACCCAATGTCTTCTTCATCAAGGATAACCACATCAACACTTGATTCTTTTCCTTTTCCTCTCTCTCTAGCAGCTCTCCATTCACTAACTGAAGGAAGATCATACCCGATTTCTTCTATCTTGACTTCCACATCATCCTTTGTCTTGGTAGCTTGGCCAGTGAAGATTGTTAGTGCAGACTGAGGATTTGACACAAAGACAGGGGAAGAGGGTCCACCAGCAGAAGTGGTCTCCTCCTCAGGTGTGGAAGGGGTTTCCTGTTGAGAAGATTTAATCAATGAAGCCTTGATTTGTTTAACAGCATCAGATAAGTCTTTGAACTCTTGTTGTTGCTGAGAGATTATCTTTTGTTGGGTTTCCAGCTGGGTTTGCTGAACGTCAAGTTGGGTATGTAAGCCGCCAAATTCCATCTTTAGATCTTTCACTTCTTCCTTGCATTCTCTCAGTTCAGTCTTCAGATTTTCAATCACTTCATCTTGTTTTGTTATGGTTTCTTGTAACCTTTTTACCTCTAGGCTCAGGGTTTTAACTCTTGGGATAGATGGTGATGGTACAGGGACAGGGGATGCAGGAGGTGTAGGAACATGTGTATGTGGTAGAGATGGTTGTGGTGAAGGTGGTGGAATATGAATAGGTGAGTTAGAAGGGGTTAAGTGTTCTGGAACATCAAATAGAGACTCTGAAGAAGAGGTTAAAGACTCCAGTCCTGTATTTATTTTCTTAGCCAATGGTTCTTCCTTTTCATAATCTGAACTTGAATTAGCTTGCCTCTTAGATGAGGATGCAGGAGGTTCAGTCTGCTCCTCATCTTCAAACTCATAGTCAGATTGATCATACTTAGTACCGTAGATGCCTTCGTCCAAGGTGTCACTAGACTCGGTTTCATCATGTACTTCTGCTTCTAGGTTTACAGCAGGTTGCTCTTTAATTACAGATTCAAGATTCTCTAACAATTGATCCACGAAAGGAGCATCTAAGATAGGCTGTTCAATGTCTTGCTCTATCTGTAGGTCAGCATCAACATCTGGCTCTTGGTTCCCTAGATCTTGTTCTGCCTCTTCTTCCTCAGATGATGATTCAACTAGTAGTTGTGGATCTATATCAGGAACATTCTCTTCTTCTTCTCCCAAGATATAACCACATAGAGGAATGTCAGCAATCACTCTATTGGTTCTTTTGCTTAAACTCTTCAAGTAGCTTAAGATCTTGGAAGTCATGTGATCAAAGACAAATATATTGCCATCTTGTTGCAAGTTAGGATGGAGATGATTAATAATAATCTGAAGAAACCTAGGGTAGACTAAGAACTTTTCCTTCACTCCACCAGTCAGGTTTTCCTTTAACTGCCCAAATACTATCCCAGAAAAATTGTAATCCCTCCCTTTAATCAATCCTAAGACTGCTGATGCCACCATGGCATTGGCTGAATCAAATCCACCTTTTCTGATAGACAGGCAGTGAATGAAGACATGTACAATGTATCTCCATAGAGCTGGAAGGTCATTCTTGATAATATGTCTGCCCTTGAATTCATCTGGATGCCCCAATCTTCTGAAACATTCTTTAACATAAAAACTTGGAAAATCCACTGGTGCTTCATGATTATCATTAAAGTGTAGCACATCTCTAATAGTTGCCTCTGGAAAAAAGAACTTCTTGGTTATGAACTGTAGCCCTATATGCACTACATTGTCTATAACTGTTGTAGTTGCAGTACTCCAGAATTGTCTTATAGTAGTTTCAAACACTAGTAGATTGTGGCTTATAGCAAAGCTGATGTTGGAGTTGGCAAGGAAATCAAGCACAGGAATGAAGTCTGCATTTTTGGGATCCGTAGTATGCAACACAACACATACATTGTGCCTTTTGACAAATAATAGATCCATATATGCAAAATAAAAAATGTCAAACATCAGTCCAACACTTAGAAAAATTTCAGAAAGGCCTGACCGAAACTACTAGTTTCGGGTGAAAAAGCAAATCGAAACTATATAGTTTCGGGCACCAAAGGGTATCGAAATAACTAGTTTCGATGGAAAAGCGGTTCAAATTCTGAGAACTTCTTTTGAAAAACAAAACACCCTTTAATCAAAACAACTAGTTTTGATGCCTGAATTCTAAACAAAAACACAATCATTCAAAAGCAGAGAAAAACTAAACTAAAAACTATAGATAGATAAACAAAATATAAATAGAAATAAAAGGAAAGATAAAGGTCGCCTAAGGTGTCGAAACTCCATCTTACCGAGTTTTTTGAGGAAATCTGCAAAATTAAACAATAGAAAAGTGTGATATTAGCAATGATGAGTTCATAAACAGGATCTAAGCATAAAATAACCCAAAACACACGATTTCATTCGTAACAAGGGTAAAATTGTAACCCTAGCCATCGCCAAATAAAACAGTAGCAAACGTTTTGAGTAATCAAACCTGATGAAGACGACGACGGAGGAATCAGATAAGGGAGACTCTGAGCTTAGACCGATTCTGAGTAATCAAACGTTTTGCAAACTTAGACCGATGACTCTGAGCTTTTGTGTGTGAAAACGAAGGTGAAAAAGGTTTCGGGTGAGTGAGAGTGAACGAAGCATGAAGAATAACCTGATTATGAAGACATTCAATTTGAGCTTGAAAAAAAGACTAAAATGCCCCTGTTGAAACTATTAGTTTCGATAGAACAAAGTAGTTTCGGGTGGGAGGTAGTTTCGGGCGGTTTGAGTAGTTTCGATGATAATGTTGTTTCGGGTGAACAGGAGATACTTGATCAGAAACAAAGGAAAACACTCATATGTACAAAATTTAAACAAGCTAATAAGGAAGATTAAGAAATTTATTTAGAAAAATAAAAGTAAAAACAGTAAAAGATATAAACACTTAGCCTTGGAAAAGATCCAACGTGAGATCATGTCTCGTCAAACCCTTGAAACACTTCATTTTGCACTCAGCTACTGTGAATCCCTGAAGATAGCCGATATTTGTGCAAGTTAAACCCGAACATTTGCTTGACAATGTTTTCATGTGATTAAGAAGTACCATTTGAGCACGAAATACGGCGTACCCCACATTTTGATATAAAATGATTTTGAAAGCCTATCAATCCTCAAGAAATACCCACATTCATCTGATCATCTCTTAAAGGTTAACCAGGGTACCATCTTGGTAAGTCAAAATTTCCGCCACAACTAAAATAAAATCCAACTGGATATAAGAAGTTGTAAAATGAAAAATATCCAAATGGATATTAAAAGGTACGAACATTCTAGATCTTTGTGTAAGCAAAACAGACGGGGTCAAATCATCCAAGTGGATGGGAAAAAGATGAACTCCCTAGATCTTTGCGTAGGCAAAACAGACGGGGTCATCGGCGGTAACTCTCGTTACTTTAAAGGTCACCTGGCGCATGAATTAGAATCCAACACGTAAGCCTATATCTGATTGAATCGGTTTTCTGAGCTTTAAAATGGGTTAGATGTTTCAAAAATGGGTTCAAACACACGTGTATGATAGAGAATTAGGTTTTCACATTACTAAAGAGTTATAACCGTATGTCGGGACTACCGGCTATACCTCAGTAAGCACCATCGCTTATCGTCCATTCCATGTTCAAGAAGTGTGATCAGACTCTATCATTTCTCACAAGGTCGGATCCGATTTTCCTGAAACAAAACATGATACTTACAGTGAGTTTTTCTTAGACACAAAACAAAAAATTTTCTTTTATTTTTGACTAAACAAAGCAAATCTTTTTCTTTCTAACTACATATTCCAATTTCTCCCCCAAAAGTTTTGCTTTCAAAGGTAAATAAAGAAAACAACTATACAGAAAAATAAAATCTTTTTTGAAAATCTTCCTGATTAACAAGTTTAAATAGAAGAGACAATATGCACAAAGGTTACTGAAAGTTGATCATGCCGAGCATTTCCACCAATTTCTCAAATCTGGCAGAATCAAATGCTTTTGTAAAGATGTCGGCGGTTTGCTTGTCGGTTTTAACTTCAACAATTTTGATGTTTTTCTTTTCGACACAATCACGGATGAAGTGGTGTTTGATCTCAATGTGTTTGGTTTTAGAATGCTGAACGGGATTTTTGGTGATATGGGGAACAGCAGTGTTATCACACAGGATGGGAGTTTCATGGATGGTGATCCCGTAATCAAGCATTTGATGGTGGATGCACCTTACTTGGGATCAATAAAGGGCTGCGGCAATGTATTCGGCTTCGACTGTGGATTGGGAAACAGTGGTTTGGTTCTTACATTGCCAGGAGACGAGGCGGTTACCAAGGAACTGACAACCCCCAGAAGTGGACTTTTGGTCTAAGTTGCATCCCCCGTAGTCTGAATCTGAATAAGCCAAAAGATCAAACAAGTTATTTTTGGGATACCAAAGCCCAAGTTTTGGCTTGAACTTCAAATATCTTAAAATACGTTTGACATCAATTAAATGAGAGAGTTTAGGATTAGCCTGCAAGCGTGCACACAAGAACACTACAAACATGATGTTTGGTCTGCTAGCAGTGAGATACAGAAGAGATCCTATCATCGGGCAATAGAGGTGCTGATCAACGCTTTCACCATCCAAATAAGGAGACAGACAATGTCAAACTTCCACGTGAGTCTTGTAAGGATGAGACTCAGTCATTTTGAACTTGGTCAGGATTTCTTTGACATACTTCTCTTGATGGATAAGAATTCCTGACTCAGCCTGATCTACTTGCAAACCAAGAAAGAACTTCATTTCTCCCATAGAACTCATTCCAATCTAGAACGCATCACATCCTCGAACTCTTTACACAACCGAGGATTTGTGGATCCGAAAATGATGTCATCAACGTAGATTTGCACCAGAATGGTATTCGCACCATCCTTTCATTTGAACAAAGTTTGGTCAATTGCCCCTCGTGTGAAACCATTATCAAGCAGATGCGTAGATAACGTCTCATACCACGCACGAGGTGCTTGATGAAGACCGTACAATGCCTTGTCAAGTAAACTCTGTCAGGATTGCTTGGATCAATGAAAGCCGGTGGCTGCTTGACATAAACTTCCTCTTGAAATTTTCCATACAGAAATGCGCTTTTGACATCCATCTGATGAACTGTGAAGTCCATATAGGCTGCGTATGCGAGAAACATTCTGATGGCTTCCAAGCGATCCAAAGGTGCAAAGATATCCTCAAAGTCAATTCCTTTTTCTTGATAAAACCCATGAACCACCAAGCGGGCTTTGTTTCGAATCACGATTCCACCTTCATCCTTTTTGTTAAGAAAAACCCAACGAGTGCCGATTGGAACTTTGTTCTTTGGAAGGTCTACCATATTCCACACATGTAACTTGCTGAACTGCTGCAATTCTTCCTGCATGGCCTATACCCAACTGTTCTCAAGCAAAGCAGCTTTGATATTTTTAGGTTCAACTTGAGATATGAAGCAAGTGAAGAGACCGTGCTTCGGTGGTACTACGAGTTCGGACTCCCACATTGAGTGGACAAATGAGGATGTCTATAGGATGATCCTTGTGAATTCTCCACTGTGGAATCTCATCCTCTTCCAAGTGGTCATCCAGATTGGTAACGTTGATGTAAGGAATAACAGCTTCCTCATTTATAGGACCTTCATTAGATGATTGGGGAGCAACATCCACTATTTGAGGAGTTTCTTCCTTAAAAGTTTCACTTGTTTCCACAGAATCCGAAGGATCCTGAGTGGATTCAGCATTAGCTATAATAGGAGGATCATCTATATGCGGACTTGACGAATAGGAGCTTGAAGCAGTAGAGGTACCTAAAATATTCACAGACATGAGTGGATTAGCTGAGATAGATATGTTAGTGAAATCAGGAAGATTAAATGATTTAAACAAAGAATCGACATCAAAAAGCCAATCAAGACCGTCCCCAGTGTCTGTATGATTGCTTTCATGCCAGTTGATATCAATGGTCTCCAGCACAATCCTTCGTCTCTTGTTGTAAACACGAAAAGCACTTTGGTTAGAGGAATAGCCCACGAAATAGCACTAATACGCTTTGGCTTCAAACTTGTTCAACTTATCAAAAGTATTCAGCATTGTACAAACACACCCAAATTTCCTAAAGAAATCAATAACAGGCTTGCGCTTGTACATAATTTCATAAGGAGTTTTATTGCAGCTTTTGGTGATGAGAACTCGATTCTGAATAAAACATGCGGTATTGACTGCCTCGGCCCAAAACGTGACAGGAAGCTTAGAATCAACGATCATAGTTCTTGCTGCTTCTATCAACGTACGATTTCTTCGTTCAGCCACACCGTTTTGTTGAGGAGTACGAGGTGCACTGAATTGCTGAGAGATACCCTTACTGTCATAGAAAGAATCTAGAGTGGCATTCTTAAACTCTGTGCCATGATCACTGCGAATAGTCTTCACACGTAGATTGAACAAATTCTCGATTTGTAGCAGATGAATCTTCAGAGTCTCTGGCGTCTCATCTTTCTTTGCCAGGAAGAATACCCAAGTAAACTGAGAGAAGTCATCGGTTACCACCAAATAGTAGGATTTTCGTCCATGACTCATGACACTCATAGTACCGAAAAAATCCATGTGAAGCAATTGAAGAGGAGAGTCAATGGAATTAGTGGTTTTGGGTTTGTTAGAAGATTTGTGTTGCTTGCCCTTGGAACAAGAGAGACAATGTTTCATGGGTGAGAAATCTTTCAAAGGTAAACCGGTGACAAGGTTTCCTCGAATAAGGTGGTTCATTGTCTTGAATTCACATGTCCTAATCTCTTGTGCCAAAGAAAGGACTCATCTTCTGAATCTTTTGAAGAGAAGCAGGATTCGATTCCTGGTGGATTATTCTTATCGAGACTATAAGTATTGAATCTTTAAGGAGCACTCAAGAGGATTAGGTCTTCGGGTATAACCACTCAAGGCTTCAAAATCAAACATTCCGTGGAATTGAAGAGGGCACAAAAGTCTTTATCACAAATTTGGGACACACTCATCAGATTATACATCAGCTGTGGGACAAAATTGACATTCTCCAAGCTATTTACACCGTTAGACACAGTTCATTGTCCTTCAATCTTTCCTCCTTTTGGATTGCCTACAAATGCAACAAAATCTTCGTCCATTGGATAATAATTTTGCAATAGAGAAAAATGACGAGTCATATGTCTTGAACAACCACTATCGACATGCCAGATATTGTCTCCAGTCCTCCTCAATTGTCCCTACACAAAATGAATCATTTATACATTTGTACCCAAGCCATTGCTAACTTGGAACTTCTTAATTTTACAAGATGCATTTCGGAAGTCATAGTCAGAATCCTCCTTTAATGTGTTCTCAAAAAGATCATTATTCTTAATTTTCCAAATCCTTTTTGACCAATTTTTAGCATTTTTAATCCTTTTACGTCGCAAAGTTCTATTATGTTGTGATTTAGACAAAACATTTGAAACACCATCAACTGAATTTTGAATAATAGATGGAACGTTTTCTTCTTTGAAATGATATGTAGACAATTTACATGTCTTGAAAACATGATTGGATTCCCCACAACTAAAACAAATTTTATCACATGTTGGCTTAGCCTAATAATTGTCATCACAAGATGATGATGAAGATTGTGATGTTGAGACATCAGAACTAGAGGCAACTCGTTCTTCAATATTTCTTTCTTGAAAACTTTGATCTTCTTTTAATCTGAAAAATTCTAGATTGCTCATTGTTTCTTGTGAAATGTCAGTCACAACAACTCCTGCACTTTTAAAATTTGTAATACAACTCATAGCATTTACAGATTTAAGAACAAAAGGCAAAGCATTCTTAAACTTAGAAATAGCATTTCTCAAACTGTCATGCTCAGAAGGCACAGAACCAAAATATAATTTTTCAATGTGTTCACAAATATCTGGTTTTGACACGGATATATTATTACATTCATCCGACTCAAGTTCATTTAAAACATTTCCCTTACTAGAACTCTCATCAAAATCATATTCGGAACCTACACAATCTGACTCTTCACAGGAAGCAAAACTGTCAGAATCTGAAGTTTTGATATAATCATCAGCAGATAAATTGCAAACAAAAGGTGTGGACACATGAGGAACTAGCATATCAACAAATCTTCCAGACTTGAAATATGGAGGAGGGTGAGAGTTATACCTAATGCCTTCTGTGACCTTTTTGTGAATTTGGTTGTCAATGATTCCAAAAAAAATTTTCTGATCCATACCCATGTGTTCAACTTGAAAATTTTCTTTTTCAGCCTTTTGAAGTCTTTCAGTTAAAATTTGATTATCATTCTTTTGTGGAGTAAGTTGTACAATTAAAGATCGATTTTCTCCAGAAATATCATGAATTTTCATTAAGTAAAGTTTCTCATTTTTAGCCACAGAATCATACATCACCTTTATATGATCTCGTTCATCGACCAAAGCCTTGTTGATGAATCTATATTTCTGAATCTCATTTAAACAAGATTAGCACTACAAAGTCTAGACATTACCTCAGCTGGTATGGCAGTGAGATCCTTAGCTGGTTCAATCATGACACATTTATCCTTTTCTTCAATGTCTGCCATCAGTGCCTTGTAAACTGCTTCCCCTTTTTGATCTCCCCAATGATAGTGTCTGTAGGATCGTAAGATTACAAGGTGATTCTATTCTAGTTGATATTGGCGGAAACAATAGCAACCAACAAAGTAAACAAGTAAACAGCAAGAATACTGATAAATGCACTGTTGTATTAGACTTCTGAGATTACAAGATTACAAGTAAAACTCTATCAAGACACTATAAAAAAGCACTGTGAAGGCACACTTTGTTTGAAGTGTTTACAAGATATATATAGTAACTTAGAATCAAGACAGACCCTTGATTCTAAGGATCAGATCTAACACAAGCCGTTGATCTTGTTTATTAATCTAAATTACACGTAAAGGCTAATCTAGTTAACTTTACTGAAACGTCTTCTTAGGCATCATTGTTTGCATGCTTGGAGAAGAGCGTCATTGTCCTTTATTGGTTGCACCAGTGAGGTTCCTTCTGCTTGGAGTGTGGCAGTTGCTTTTGCAGAAAGGTGTCAGAGGCGCTTCGTATGGATAGTCAGCTGCAACGTTTGGTCTTCAGAGAATAAAGCTATCAGCAGCAGAGATGAGGACCAGCAGCAAGATTGATCTATCCGCAGCTGCTGAGGATATGCCTATCAGCAGCAACATGTGTTGAATGCTGCTGATAAGCTTATCCGCAACTACTTTGGTCTTCAGCAGCAGACAAAGTATCAGCAGCTGTTTTGGTCAGCAGCAATCTTGTGTTGTCCACAGCAGTTGTACTTAGAACAATTTTGTAGCAATCAGTCTTTGGTTTTACAAACTCCCCCTAGACTGATGCTACCAAAATTCTTCTAGTCCCTCTATTGCTGAAACTTTTTCATGTGGTCGACTATCCTTGCTACTTCATACCCTCGAGGATCCTTGCTGGGGTTGTCAAGAGGAAGTTCAGACAGAGTCTTGATGTCCTTACTTGGCATTTTGAAGATTGCCTTGCTTGAACATCTCATCTGGTGACCCTTGACATTTGTGATGGTGAACTCATTCTTCTCAGCATTGTAGGACCATCGTGCAAATGGATAGTGGGATTGTAGAGGTTTAACATCTAAGACTGCATCATTGCTGGGGTTGAAGTGATGTTTGATCACCAGCACAAGATGTTTCCCGCCATCATTTGCAGGTATGATTTCTTCACCCAGCTCCATGATTCTCTTGAGATCTGAATCTGGAAGTTGTAGAACCTCATCAACAGACTTGTAAATCGACCTTCTTCGTTCAGTTCTCCCCCTGAATACTTCAAACCACTGATCTTGGGTACTGTAAAACCATTGGACTATTTCTCTGGAGTCTTCAGGTTTGGATATGGGTTTGGATTTCTTCAGGAGTGGCTGTTGATGAGAAGGAGCTGGGTGGGATGTTTTGAACTTTTTGGGTTGAGGAGAGGAAGGCTTGGGGATGTTTGTGGATGGTGTTTGGAAAGTGGAAGTAGTTTCTGGTGCAGAGGTTCTTTGTTTCTTGACTGGTGTCTTTCCCAGTCTTTCTTCCTCTACCTTTTTCACTTTTGTATACAGGGCTTGTAGGTTCATGAAGGACATGGGACCTAACCTTTTTCCACTTTCTCCCCTTACCTTAAGGAAGTCAATCATCACCTTCCTTTCTTCATGGGTCCTTTGGTTAAGGGCAATGGCTTTCTTTGACTTTTGTCGAGCTTTCTCTTTCTCTTCATCTTTCTTCTTCTTTGCCAATCCCCCCTGCTGACCCATGAAGGCTCTGTAGATCTCTTTGTTTGAAAGTTTTTCAAGTTAGTCTGCATCCTCACCTTGAGAGATCAGAGCTTCAGTCCATTCCTCCCTTAATTCTTTTGCTAATTTAGAATCAGTGATTCTAAACTTAGCATCTTCCTTCCTCTTCTTTTCATTCTCCTCTTCTACTTCCTTTGCAAACTGTTCTTGCAGCTGTCTGGCAACTTGTTCATCTTCCTCAACTTGAGACCCGGCATGGATTTTAACTTTCATCTCATCCAACTGTTTGGCATACAACTGGATTGTCTGTTGTCTTAGGAGTATGGCTGCCATTCTTTCTTGATGCCTTTGTTTATGAGCCATCTCTTCAGCCATCTCTTCTTCTTCTCTTTTCCTTCTTCTTTCTTCTTTCTCCTTCTTTTCTTTTCGCAACCTCTCTTCATCCTCTTCTGTCATAATGCCCTTCCCTTTATTGACATTGGATGCCTCTGCTCTGGCTTCACTGATCACAGAAACAGCTGATTGTTGTGCTGTTGGGATCTCTGCCTCGGCTTCATTGGCAGGTTGAGAAATTGACAAGGGACGGTCACTGTCTTCATCAAGTTGGTACTCAGGACCTTCTATTTCTCTCAGTTGATCCCTAAGTGAAGATCTTGTGCCAAGTGCTACAGATGTGGCTTCAACTCGTGGAGTATCTGAGTTGGAGTCAGTATCAGAAGTTGACACAGACTCTTCCTGAGGAATCAGTCCTTCTTCTTCAAGATGGGCTTTGATGGTGACCATCATTTCCTGGCTCTCTAATGAGTTAATATTGCATATGTTGGCTCTGAGCTGAAAGATCTTGAATAGGAAGTCTGAGGGCAGCTGGAGGATGTTCCTGGTGTTGATGGTGAGAGAGGTGCCGTTGCTTAGAAGGAAGGTATGGTCAAGGAACTTATTGCTTATTCATCCTAGCACATCTAAGTCCTTGACCATTAGTTTGTATAGGAGTCTTTTCAGGCTCAGAACTTCTTCTTCATTGAGAAGACTGCTCCTTGTGATTTGGAGATTGTTGGGAGACAGTCTTCTTTCTGCAGCCTGAGATGACTCAGGAGACTCTACCCGTTTTAGTTCTTTGATTAGTCTTATGAAGTTGGGTAGGTTGTCCTCCATCAAAGCATAGAACATGTCAATGGAAAGGTCTGCTGAGAGGTCTGATGAGTTGTTGATGCAGATAAGATCATATAGGTCAAGGATTTCAAATGGATGAATTAAATCCCAGTCTAGCTCTTCTACTCCGCTAAACTCCCGACCTATCCAGAACCTCTCAGTTTTCCCATCGTACCCCCAAGCTAGTATAATGTCAAACTCTAGCTGTGTTGATGTCAGTGGGAAGTGGGGGGTAGCTGCATGACTTATGATGGCTGCAACTTCTGGGATGATGCTGAAGGATGTAGATGTTTTGTCTTGGTTGTTTTCATCCATCAGCACCTCATCTATAGCTCTGACAACTAGCTTCCAGTCTTCAGTAGATTCTTCTTCATTGTCATCTGAGACTGGCAAGTCATTAACTTGGACAAAAGCTGGTCTGAATAGAGTACTTTGGAAGGCAGCCTGCTCTTGAATCCAGTTGTCGAGACTTTCAGTGTCTTCTTCCATAGGGACTTTCTCCCCCATTTTGGTTGCATCAGTGAACAAATAGGCATCTGTTTGAGTGCCCACTGAGACAAGAGAGGGAGAAGCCGTGGAGGGGCATTGATGGGCTTCATGCATCAAGGCTTGGTGTCGTAGTTTGGACACTTCAGCCTCAAGCATAGCCACCCTGGCCGTCAATTCCAAATTGTTTAGTTTCAGACTGTCCTCATCCACAGTTGTGGAATGCTTGGACCTAGATGGGGCCGTAGGCCGAGCCTCAGCATCCCCATCACCCGTGGTTTCTTGGCGCCTGGGATTCCTCTCAGTGAGGGGAGTTTCCAAGGAAACACCCTCACCATGAGTTGCCATGGTTGAGGTCTTAAAGATGTTGTCACTGTCCTCCTGGTCATTTGATGGACCAGCAGTAGTGACAGCCTCTTCCACATCCACTCTTTCATTACTCCTAGAGTGGACCTTCAAGGGTGAAGAACTTGGGTTGGGTGTTTCGGAAGCAAGACCAATCAGTACCTCCTTGATAGTGGTAGTTGGAGAAGGTACATCCCTTTGGTCAGGTTCCTCAACACTTAAGTCCAAAGAAGATAGGAATGGCTCAAAGGGCTGTTCTATGGATCCAGGAAGTGATCCTAATCCTAATAGAGAGACTTCCAAAGGAGTCTCCCTAACAGTGTGGCTTTCCCTTATGATATTCTCACTAGAATGTTGTGATTCTGAGTGAGGGATGTTGGCTTGGGTTTGGGCCTTGGAGGCAAGAGAAGAAGGAGTTCTCTTGCCCCACTTCCTTGTATATTTGGCTGCAACCGGGGCCCTGTGTTCCGGTTGAGCAATCAAACTGTGGGTGAGTAAAGTATGTGCTTGTACATCCTTAGTAGAATGCACAGGGGTTCGATCAAGGGAAGCAGCAGTTTGAGTTTGTGGCAGTGAGGTGGAGGGTGTGGGATCAGTATCAGCTGGGTTTGCTGAACTGTCACCCTGGGCACTTTGCGTGTTCAACATTGTAGACTACAATGGAACATCGGCCCCTGAGAACTTTGATGAAACTGTTCTCATGCTTTGAAAAATGTTGTTCTTATGTCCTAGCATTATGTAGATTCTTACAGTTTTTGAAAGATCTTGGTGCTCAATGTTGAACACTTCCTGCAAGAATCTTGGGTACATGAAAAACTGTGATTTCACCCCTTCTTGAAGGTTGTATCTCAAACCTTCAAGAATGAGGTGGGAAAAATTGAAACCCGCCCCAGTTATCATACCGTGAATTGCCGACGCAAGTCCGGAGCTAAGTTGGTTCCAGCCACTCCTTTTCTGGGATATGCATTGGAGAAGAGTGTGGCAGAGATACTTCCATTTGGGACCCATGAGTGCCTTCTCTATCGTATACTCTGTTTGATTCCCAGCGTACCCTATGGATACAAAGGTCCTCATGTATACGTCTCTTGGGTAAGAGATGGCGTCCCCTTCATCCTGAAGCTTGAGATGTTGGCGGAGCTTTGCTTCAGTGATAATCATCTCCTTGCCGTCTACTATGCCTTTGATTTGAGGGGTGCCCTGGTCAGTAGAATACGCGGCTGAGCTCCAAAACTCTTCCATGTGGGAAGTATAGATGGTTGGGTTGACTGTTAAGGCATGGTGGATTTTGGACCGACAAAGGAAGTCGATCATATCATCGAAACCTTCGGATTTCTTGCCCTTTATTAGGTATGCAGTGAGGTTGTGATATGGGGAAAACTTGTCGTTGGGGTTGTTTATGTCTGCGCCTGCTATTGTTATGGATTTGGAGGGAAGAGAGAAGGGTGTTTATGGAGGGCTTTGAATGCTGTGGGGACGGGAGAGAAAGTGATGGGAGATAGGTTTGAAATTGAATATGAAGAGGTTGTGGGAACGTTTGAGATTGTGATAAAACGGCAGACGAAGAAAAATCAACTTTACTTGTACAGTACAACCTGTTTCACTTTTCATTGTTACAGCTGTAAAACACTCGAGCAGTCATGGTAAAGACTGAGAGTAGTTTTTACCTCGGGTAAAAGTTAATGTAGACTTGTTTTACCCATCAGCAGCAAACTTGGTTGCTGCCGATGGTGAGCTATCCGCTGCAAACTTGGTTGATGCGGATAATGAAGTCTTTCAGCAGCAGATTTGGGTGCTGCTGACTGTTGTATTCATTCCGCAGCAAAAAGGTTGCTGCTGACCGCCTTAAAGCTGTCCGCAGGAAACTTGTTCCTGCTGATAACTTAAAGCGATCAGTGGCAAAGGCTTTGCTGCTGAAGAGTAAATCTGTCAGCAGTGAAAAAAGTGCTGCTGGCTATAACCTTTTATTAAGAACAAAAACATAGACATATTTACAAGGAAAAAAAAATTAGAGATATGTCTTATTCAAAGTTCATCATGCCAATTGATTGAACTAGATATCGAAATCTTGCTTCATCAAAAGGTTTAGTGAACAAATCAGCATATTGCTCATTTGTGTGAACCTTGGATAGGACAATTCTCTTTTTCTCAGCTTGATCCCTGATAAAGTAATACCTGATGTCGATGTGCTTAGTCTTGTAATGCTGCACTGGATTATTCGTGATAGAGATAGCACTCATGTTGTCAATGTGAATTGGAGTCTGCATGAAGGTCATTCCATAGTCAAGCATTTGATTTTGGATCCAGATGACCTGTGCACAGCAGCTTGAAGCTGCAATGTATTCTGCTTCAGCTGTTGAAGTAGAGACACATGTTTGCTTTTTGCATTGCCATGAGATGAGCCTTCTTCCAAGAAATTGGCATCCCCCAGATGTGGACTTTTTGTCCAAGTTACAACCCCCATAGTCACTGTCAGTGTAGGCATAGAGATTGACATTTCCATTCTTTGGATACCATAGCCCAAGTTTTGGAGCTCCCTTTAGGTATCTAAGGATCCTTTTGACAGTTTGAAGATGAGACACTTTTGGAGCTGCTTGAAATCTTGCGCAGAGACAAACTACAAACATGATATCTGGTCTTGAGGCAGTGAGATACATGAGAGACCCTATCATTGCTCGGTACTGATGTTGATCAGTGTCTTGTCCTTCTTTATCCGGAGATAATTGATGGTGCACTTGCATAGGAGTTCTTGCAGCAGAGCAGTCAGCCATTTTGAACCTCTCCAAGATGCTTTTGACATACTTGGATTGACTTATGAAGATTCCATTTGGTACCTGTTTGACTTGAAGTCCTAAAAAGAAATTTAGTTCACCCATTGAACTCATTTCAAATTTGGAATGCATCAGAACTTCAAAGTCTTTACAGAGCTTCTTTCTTGTAGATCCAAAGATAATGTCATCAACATAAATCTGGACCAACAAAATTTCTCCCCCTTCATCTTTGATGAAAAGTGTCTGATCAATGGCCCCCCTTCTGAAGTTGTTGCTAAGTAGATATTCAGATAAAGTTTCATACCAGGCTCTTGGGGCTTGGTGTAAGCCATAGAGAGCTTTGTCCAGTTTTAAGACCTTATTTGGATGTGCAGGATCCACAAAGCCTGGAGGCTGTTTGACATAGACCTCTTCACCAATCTTGCCATACAAAAAGGCACTCTTCACATCCATTTGATAGACCATAAATTTTTTGGATGCTGCATATGCCAGAAAGATTCTGATGGATTCCAGATGGGCAACAGGAGCAAAGACTTCATCATAGTCAATGCCTTCTTCTTGAGTGTAACCTTGAGCTACCAGTCTGGCTTTGTTCTTGACCACGATGCCCCTTTCATCTTGCTTGTTTCTGAAGACCCATCTTGTTCCAATGGCTGTTTGACCAGGTGGAAGATCAACAAGCTTCCAAACATCTTGTCTTTTGAATTGCAGCAATTCTTCCTGCATTGCTTCAATCCAGCTGTTGTGCTTGAGAGCTTCATCAATCTTCTTGGGTTCCACCTGAGATAGAAAGCAAGAGAACAAACAAATGTTGGCTTCATGAGACTTACTTCTTGTCTGGATACCTGTGTGGACTTGGCCAATGATGTTTTCCAGAGGATGCTCTTTGTTTATTCTCAGTGCTGGTATCACATCCAGCCGTATTCCCACTTCAAGATTACTTTGGTTTAGATCAGGATTGTCTTCAGTTGTGAGGAGAGGAGCTTGGAGGTTCTGATCATTGTGTTCCACATTGTCAGCAGTATTAGCATCAGAGGCCTCTTCAGCATGGATTGAGGAGGATTCATTAAAGATTTCTTGGTCAGAGAGATTGCTGCTTGTGGTGTTGGAAGTACCGGCTTCACCTGTACTGGCTTCAATAGCTTTTGCCACTGATGGAGGATCAATGGATGGCCTTTTCATCCTGATGTAGGGACTGGGAAAATGCAGTGTGTAGATGAGGTGCTGATGGATGAAAACAACCAAGATGAAACATCTACATCCTTCAGCATCATCCCAGAAGTTGCAGCCATCATAAGTCATGCAGCTGCCCCCCACTTCCCACTGACATCAACACAGCTAGAGTTTGACATTATACTAGCTTGGGGTTACGATGGGAAAAATGAGAGGTTCTGGATAGGTCGGGAGTTTAGCGGAGTAGAAGAGCTAGCTCTGATACCACTTGTAGAATCGTAAGATTACAAGGTGATTCTATTCTAGTTGATATTGGCGGAAACAATAGCAACCAACAAAGTAAACAAGTAAACAGCAAGAATACTGATAAATGCACTGTTGTATTAGACTTCTGAGATTACAAGATTACAAGTAAAACTCTATCAAGACACTATCAAAAAGCAATGTGAAGGCACACTTTGTTTGAAGTGTTTACAAGATATATATAGTAACTTAGAATCAAGATAGACCCTTGATTCTAAGGATCAGATCTAACACAAGCCGTTGATCTTGTTTATTAATCTAAATTACACGTAAAGGCTAATCTAGTTAACTTTACAGAAACGTCTTCTTAGGCATCATTGTTTGCATGCTTGGAGAAGAGCGTCATTGTCGTTTATTGGTTGCACCAGTGAGGTTCCTTCTGCTTGGAGTGTGGCAGTTGCTTTTGCAGAAAGGTGTCAGAGGCGCTTCATATGGATAGTCAGCTGCAACGTTTGGTCTTCAGAGAATAAAGCTATCAGCAGTAGAGATGAGGACCAGCAGCAAGATTGATCTATCCGCAGCTGCTGAGGATATGCCTATCAGCAGCAACATGTGTTGAATGCTGCTGATAAGCTTATCCGCAACTACTTTGGTCTTCAGCAATGGACAAAGTATCAGCAGCTGTTTTGGTCAGCAGCAATCTTGTGTTGTCCGCAGCAGTTGTACTTAGAACAATTTTGTAGCAATCAGTCTTTGGTTCTACAGTGTCCATCAGCTTGACAGACCAGAGCTGTTGAGCTAGAAGTTGTAGTGGATTTGGGAGAGATAGCAACTTGCTTTCCAGATGAATTCTTCTTCTCATGCTGCTCCTTTGATGATGGCTCCTTGCAGTTCCTTGCAAAATGACCCATCTGGTCACAGTTGTAGCATCTCACCTTTTTGATATCAAACCCTAGAGTCTTTCCTTGCTTGAATCTATCCATCCCAGTCCTTTTGATGAATCTTTTGGCTCTCAGAGTCAGCATAGCCATACACCAATCAATATCCATCTTTTCCAAATCATCCGGGTTGATCTGCTCTAAGTCATCGGGTTGAAAGCTGACCGGTGTCCGGTTTCCAGAAATCAGTGCATCATAGCACGACATGAAGGAAATCATGATAGGCAGATACTCATCAGGAATCATAATGGTTGGCTTCTGAGAGTTGCATGAAGTAGTAGGCTAAACTCCAGAAATCGAAGGTGGGACATCAGTTTGAAAATAAGCCATTGTAGTTTTGTTGGATGAAGTGGAGAAACCTTGACCCGCAAAAAGAGCTGTGTTTCCAGACAGATTAGTTGGAGTGACCGCACCCTTCTTTATCTCCAACTCATAAGACTCTAGAATGCTGAAGAATTCTTGCTGTGACAAGTCACTTAGTTTTCCAGTTTTCTTGATCATAATCCGGTACATATTCCATTCCTCGGGCAGTGAATCAAGCAGCTTCTTGTTTAACTCAACAGTGGGATACTCAGTTCCTAAAACCTTCAACTTAGAGACAATGCTTGAGAATCGGTTGATCAATTCAGACATGGGTTCTCCAGGGACACTTCTAAACCTTTCATATTGCTTCTTGATCAAATCCCTCTTGCTTTCTCTAACCTCAGCACTTCCCTCATACCTGGTACATAAAGCAACCCAAAGTCTTTGGTAGTTGTATACTCAGCAAATATGTTGAACACATCCATAGGAAGAGCCATAGAAATAGATCCATAAGCCTTGTTATCTCTAGCAATTAAGGCAATATCCTTTTCATCATATTCAGACACAAGCTTGGGACGTTGAACATCTGCAGTGGTAATAACTGTCTTGTGTGGACCATCAGTGATTGACTGCAAAAGAGTATGATCATGAAACTGAAAGAAAGTCTTCATCTTCTTGGTCCAATCATCAAAGTCTCTAGTGGAAACCAAGATAGGTGGTTTGTTTCCTCCAGCATATTCACTGTTGCTTGAAGATGCCATAACTCAGAGAAGTTAAAAGAACAAACAGTAGCTAGTTTCGGGTGAATCAGGGATGATTAAAACAACTAGTTTTGATAGAGATAAGGCTGATCGAAACTACTAGTTTCGATAGAAGAAACAGAATCCAGAAACACCAAGTTTCGATGAAGAAGAGTTAGCAGAAAATCCAGCAAACTCAGTAGAAACTTCAAGTTTTGATTGAAACTAGTTTCGATAGTGAAGTAGTTTCGGTGATCAATCTGCAAAGGTTAGTTTTGATATAACAGGACAAATAACTAGTTTCGATGATACCTTCTCCAGACAACAGTACAGACAAGAAGTTTCGATGACCAACCAAAAGCAGAAATTGTCTCCTAGTAGTTTTGATACCTCCTTCTTCAAGCTTCAGTAGACTCCATTGATGAAAAGCTTCAAAAAATCAAAGATGATAAACTCCCAATCTGAATCATCGAAAAGCTTCCAAATAAGCTTCTAAACACAAATCAATCTTCAGATTCGAAAAACTCGAAGAAATAGAGCCGAAATCAATGAAACAGTGCAAACCCAGAAAACCTTCAAATTCCAACTAAAAGTCACCTAAAATCGATGAAAACAACCTAAAAATACTCAGAAATCAAGAGCATAAAGCTCTTATACCAATTGTAGGTCCAGATTTCAATCGAAAATCATTCAACAGATCGATTACACACACACAGGCGGAATCTGTGTGTATGGTGGTGAAACAGAGGGTAGAAACATAATTGGTGAAGATAAACAGGCAAAACCACACAGGAATCAACACAAATAAGATATGAAATTATAAGAACAACAGATGAACTAACTCTAAATGTGTATTGATTCAGAAAACTGTGAAAGAGAGAATTTCAGGATTACAGCCGCTATCCACACCCTAGAAATTCTCAAACTAGGCTATTTATAGCAAGTTGACAGGCATCGAAACTATGCTTACCGAAAGTACTAGTTTCGGTGAAGCATTTACAAGAGAGATAAGCCTGTCAAAACTAAACTATCTATTGAAACTACTAGTTTCGATTGAACAAACCTCAATCGAAACTAAGTAGTTTCGATGGCCCAAACTTAGAAATAAAACAAGAAATTACATTAAAATGAAAATACAAGTAAATAAACTAACTAAACAGTGTTCAAAAATAAATACATTGACGACAACAACTTATATAATAATAAGACTCTACAGTGTCCGATAGGGAAGCGATGGGAACTAGGCTAAACATCAGCACCGCTTACCACACTCAAACAGATGGTCAATCAGAAAGAACCATCCAGACCTTGGAGGACATGCTCTGGGCCTGTATCATTGACGTCGGTGGGAGCTGGGACAGGCATTTGCCGTTAGTAGAATTCCCTAAGAAAATGAAGGATTAAAGTTGCCAAATTTCATAAGTTCAGGGCTAGAATGAGAATATTCAAATTTCAAGGATCAAAGTGAAAAATTGGAAAAACAGCCCTGTAACGGACCGTCAAGGTTTGGTAACGGTCCGTTACGGCAATGAGGACCGTCATGGTTGGTGACGGTTCATGCTGCCAAAACCAGAGGTGGTTTAGGGTTTCTGATGCATGTTTGATGACTCAGCCTCATGACGGACCGTCACAGCCCCGTAACGGTCGGTTACGTGGTCCGGAAGTGCATAGCTGCCAAGTAAAGGCGTGACGGACCGTCACGCTTAGTAACGGTCCGTCACGACCCCAAATCTTTCCCTATAAATTGATGGTTGATCCCAGACCTTTTCTCACATCATTCCATACTCAAAAACACATACAAACTGCTGGAGTTCCGATCTCGAGCCCCGGTTCACGTGCGAGAGGCCGGTTCTCAACGTTTCGACTCCAAATTGTCGTGGATAGTGCTGAGTAAGGTTTCGACCTACTGTTAAGCTATGGTTATACATCATTAAGCTAGGTTCATATAATTAAGAAATGTCATTATATATCTAGGAGCTTTGTCCGAGGTGTTGGCCATATTACCTATTTGATAAGCAGAGATACTGTTGAGGTGAGTGTGACAATCCGGACTTTTCCAGTTAACTCAGTTAGCTAAATCCAGGTAATGTCGAACTTGGTTTGCTTATCTCAAACTTCAAGGACTAATTCTACCATTATCTAAACTTATAACCACAAGGACTAATTTCGTAAATAGGCAAAACTTAATTCTATTTGGCTTTGAAAGTCAAAATCACATGTCTTGAGTTTCTGTTGACTTTGAAAGTCAACTAACCATGTTTCTAACCCAATCCAAACTCCAGGGACTTGTTCTACCAATTTTTAAACTCCAACACAAAAAACAAAGGGACCAATTCTGTATTATACTCAAATTTTATTTCTTTTTAACTTTCAAAAGTCAAACTCATGGCTTTTATCCAAATTCGCAATCCTACGATCGATTTGGTTTGATTTGTAACTGATATTGCACGAATCATGACATTAACGGCCATAACCACCATTTTAAACACCATCTTTACACGAATTAAACCTAATTTCATAACCGTTGACCACGATCGTAATGAACATCAAATTCGTTTAAACCTGTTGTTAATCTCATAAATTGAGCACCTGCACACACTAGACGAATTCCCCTTGAGCTTTTGCACACATCACATTCATCGGAGAAGCAACAGAAGTCGTCGGGAACTAGGTCTGTCATCGTCGGCAACTATTTTAGTCGATCTCCAACAATTCGATAACATCTCAGGTAACTATTTACATCCACAGCTTCGTTTTTATCCTTAGATTGAAAGCCCTATGTCAATTGGGGCTTATATCACTAATTCGATCAAGATCAGATTCTAGGGTTCTTCGGGTTTTCAATTTAATCGAACTCTACCCTAAACACTTTTTTAATCCAATTAATTTACATCTTTAGCTTTGCAAATCTCTGTATAATGAAAGCCCTCTATCAATTTAATTTCATAACATCGATCTGTTCATGATCCAGAAACCTAGGGTTTGTTCATAATCGAATTGGGGGTTTTGATCTTTGACTTAACCTTAATCCAATTAAACCATATCAGTAGTTTCACAAAACTGTAATCTATAAAAGCCCCATGAATTCAACAGATTTCGTCATCAGATTTGTTCAAATTGATTCAAACTCAAACATAGGGTTTTCGGGTCTAGTTTCTGAAATTACACGATCTTAAACATGTTATTTATGCAATTAGAAACACACACATGATCGCAAGCCTTCGTTTAATAAAACTCTTATGCTTTTGTTCCAAATCAGTATCGAAATCGTGGGGTTTGGCTTGGGATTCGATCGTGCGTGGGTTTGGAAGGGGATACCACTTGACTTCATTGATAAAACCAAGCAGAACCGGTTTTGTTTGCGATAGCCCTAGCGGGTGGAGTGGTTAAGTGTGTGTGCCGGTGGGGAGGAGACCCGGGTTCGAGTCTCTCTCCATAGTTTTTTATTTTTATTTATGTTTAGGTATTATTTAATTATAAAACCTCTTCCCACTATTATTATAATATTATATTAAAGTGTTTTAGCCCGGAAAACAACCCGTAGGCTCGGGATTGGTCTTGTAACCTATTTTTATTGTTATTCCCACTTTTAAAAAAAATATATTTATATTATTTTCAAACCATAACTTCGTATAAAATAATATGTTTATATTATTTTCAACCCGTGACTCATATTATAAAATAATATATAATTTATATTATTTCGCCTCGTTTATTATTTCGTGTGACGTTTTAAACTAATTAATAATATAATTGTTATATTATTTACCCACGTTTATATACTCGATTAAAAATAATATTTTTTTTTTTCACAAAAAGGATTATTTTGTAAATCATACGAACTTAAAATAATATATTAAGTTATATTATTCTCCATGACCGTTTTAAATGAATACAAGAACAAATATATTTATAAATTATTATTCGTTCGACACAAAACGTATTTATCCTAATTATTAAATTAAGAAATCCTATTCACATGGACAAATTCGTCTACTCGTTAATCCTTAAAATGTTCTAAGACGTTCTAATCTTCCGTGTCGTCGTCACAAATCCCGTTTGTCCCTAACTCCTATGTTTATGATTCTAGGGCATACGTAAGCCGTGCAAGCTAACACTTGTGCACCTAATCTCATCCTTGTGTAATCCAACCACTGCTCAAACTCAGGTGACTTTCACGGCCCCTTTTTACTCGTTTTTCCTGTTGGCGGAGAAACATGTACACAAACCATCATACTTTTACTTGTTTTCCCGTGGGGGAGAAACAGGTACGCAGACAAACATCATTTTACATGTTTTTCCCGTTGGGGGAGAAAACATGATGCAAATTATTTTGATTATGGTACTTCATATGATATCATTGTTGGGTTAAGCGTATTGCAACTATCATCGAAAGTCCTCACACTCACATCGTATCGTTAATATGGATCTTAGCGTGGTAATGTTTAGTAGTACTACTGGTGCTTGACAAGCCCCATCCGCGTTAGTCGCGCTAACTCGATTGGTGGTCGAACGGGTGAAGTATTAGCCTAATCATATTAGTCAGAGTTGATAGACCTAGCTGGAGGCAAACAAACAAACACATGTCAGCTTCGGTTACGAACGCTTTAGCAAAACAGGAACGTAGGTTAGCTACCTATAGATATGCATATTGAATATACATAATCTGGCAAACACTCTCTTATTGCAAACTTGAAACCTGTGAACTCACCAACCTCGTGTTGACACTTTTCGTACATGTTTTCTCAGGTTGCTAAGGCACAGGTTGCACAACTAGGACATGCATGGAGTCCTACTATCATTTCATTCATATGCAAACCGTTAAAATAATTCGCTTACTTTTATTAAACTAAACTTTGGCGTGTTGTTTTGCTCATTTACTTTCTGGTTTAAACGCTTTCGCATTAACTCTGAACTTTTATGTTATGACATTCTAAGTCCCATATAGTGTCGTTTGATGTAACTAATGTCTGAGATCCTGGTTTGTCACACGCCAAATGGTAAAACTCTGATAGTGGAATTTGGGGGTGTGACAGTGAGTTCCTAAACTGTGATGCCAGAACCCAATCATGACCTTGGCTGGCATGAGTGATTTATGAAAACATTTTAAGTATCTTGAAATGATTGCACATATTGTTTATATATAACACATTCTAAGCGCTTATTGTGTTTCACTTGCCCATGGAACGGCATGTTGGACAGGACCCGTGGAACGGTCTTTAGTTATATATATACTGAATGATTACTCATAGTTGTCTATGAGCGGGGGTGGAACCCCAGAACTGTGTTCAAGATACTTTAGCCGGTCATTTTAATAAACTATTGTATTTTATGAATTCACCAGCTTTATGTTGACCCATGTTTTATCAAATGGTTTTGAACGCATCACAGGTAGTCATTAGACAAGGCATTTCCAGGACTAGAATGAACTGATAAACAATCCAGATGATGGGCATGCCACGAACTATAAGTCCCGAATGATATGTTCCTTGTTAGGAACGAATAATAGAAGTTATGATTTAGTCTTCTGTTGTGTGTTTTTGATATCAACGTCACAGTAACTAGAAGGCGACCTTCTGATCGGTATGTACGTATCTGGAAAATGGAATGTTCTGTCTAAGGAAAAAGCGGTGTATAAATCTCTCCTAGACCTGTCGTTCTTTCTTGGGAACATCTCTGTTGGAGGTACTACCCTGGTTAGATAACTTTTATGCGATACGGGTGTGACAACATTTTTCATATAACAACATCTATTACTCAACCATCGGTATGCCTCCATTTGAGATATTGTAAGGAAGGAGATATAGAACCCCGGTTTGTTAGGGGGGGGGGGGGGAATTGGACAGCAAGATTTTTCGAGTCTCGAAGTGGTCAAACCTACTTCTGAGAAATTTGAACAGATCAAAGCTCGTATGAAAGCCACTAAAGACAGACTGAAGTCATATGCGGATAAAAGGGATCATCCGATTCCGGAAACGAGGCAAGCTAAGTCCGAGGTTTTTCGGACATTTCAATATTTTAGCAAGAATTGGTCAAGTAGCTTACCGACTAGACCTGCCCAAAGAGCTTAGTGGAATCCACCCTACATTCCATGTGTCGCACTTACACAAGTGCCTAGCTGACGACATGGCCCACATACCCTATGATGACATCGAGGTGGATAACAGTTTAAACTACGTAAAGGAACCTATAGCTATTCTTGACCGAGCTGAGAAACTATTACACAACAAATCAATTCCTCTAGTCAAAGTATAATGGAAACATAGGAAAGGGTCAGAAGCCACATGGGAAAAGGAGGACAAAATAAAAGAACTGTACCCTCAATTATTTAACTCGTAACAAGTTTTGAGGACGAAAACTTTATATGGGGGGTAGAATTGTAACATCCTAAAATACATAAAACGTATAACGTCGGATAAACAGGACGGGTTGAGGCTCATAATACCGGATCAAATGGAAAGGGGGGGGCTTAGGCATGGGAAGGCCCGGGGGTCAAGAACAATGGGGGGAAGCCCCTTTAGACTCAACAGCCCCTACCCTCATCCTCATTCCCCATTCTTGCGCCATTTCTAGAGAGAGATAGAGATCGTGCTAGAGAGAGAAAGAAAGAGAACGACCCTCAAAGGCTTGAGTATCAATGCTCGATATCACAGCAACGGAAAGCAACCAAAATCAGACGTCCATAGGTAATCAACACCTCTAAATCTGGGGTTTCCGCATTTTTGGGTTTCTAGTTAAATCCATAAAAAGTTATGATTTTTACGTATGAAACTTAAAATAAATTATAGATCTAGACTCATTGATCGAAATGGAACGTTTTGAACGTAAAAAGTTGGAACCTTGAGCGAGTTGAATCAAGTGGCCAGATCTAGGGTTTTCTGGTGGGGAAGATGATCGCGCAGACGAACTTATCAGGTTCGCCTGTCACCATTTCGGCGAACTTATCAGGTTCGCTATAGCATGTTCGCCTAAACTAAAGGGCGAACTTATTGTATGTTCGCCCATGCCAAAGTGTAAGGCCCCAACCTGGACATCCTACAGTTGGTTCTCAAAACTGGTTATTCTCTTTAAAATACTCGTGTTATGAATCGAAGTACAACGAAAGACTTTCTAAAACATTAATTTCTATTTAATATCTTTATCGTCATTAAGTTTATGTCACGAATGCCTGCACATCAATCCGAGTAGCACCTCTCCCAAGCCAAGATACGCCGACCTCAAAGCTCATCTGCAACACAATATAACGTACACACAAAGTCAGCTACGCTGAGTGAGTTCTAATAGTTTAATTTAAATAAAAACTAACTCATCACAATTAATATTTATCTCCACTCAAGACTCTCCAGTCCTTATAAAATAGTTTTATAATTTATCATCATATAGATAACCCCTGTTATCTTATGATATCCCAAAAGATTCACCACCCCAGACTCATCCTGCCATTTTAACTCAGTGCGTCTCTCCGACATGGATCGAGCTTACTACGCTGGTAACTCAAAATTTACTACACATATCAACCATAACTAGTTATCTCAACCAACCTCTAGACATCGACTTAAACAGCCCTAACCCAGGCTCTCAGAATCTAACTGACACAACAGTTGTAACACAATGTCCTCATCCCGACACAATGGTCAATCTAACTATACACACCACATTAATATCATCTACTCATCACATCAATAACATCTCATACACAATTATTATAACTCATCACTTGCATGAAATTTAACACATATATACATACCGTGTGTCTGTTCTTCTCCCGACTCTGTTCTTCTCCTCGTTCATCACCATTAACCACCACCGTGTGTCACCCTCGTACCACCATCATGTTCCTATCATCTTTCTTGCCACGAGAAACCCTAACCGGGTCTCCTTTCATGTCGGAACACAACTATCACTATCGCCTCGTTGTCCGTCGCCGTGAATCACCACCATAGTCAACTCCGGTAGCCGCCGGACACCACCACCGCCCCCTCTTCGTTCATCCGAACCCGCCACCCTTCAGCTCTCTCTCTCTCTTCTCCTCTCTCTCGGTAATCGGCTGTTCCACAAACCGGGCACCACCCTACGGGTCTCGCCGTTTTCCTCCTACTGGCTGTCCCCGTCATACGCCACCCCTCAGATGACGCCATCGCTTGCTTCACTCGGTTACCACAACCACTGTCATCACCACCGTAGCCACTATCGGTCTCCGCCTAGTCTTCTTCTCCGATCACCGTGAACAAAACTAAAACCCTAATTGGGTCTCTTACCAAACACAAGCATAAATAATGTACGACACATAAACGGGGGATTACCTTGACGTTGGGTGAAGTTACCCGCTCAAAACCACCGTTGAACCGCCGTCCCCGGCTTCCTCCGATTGTCCGGCGTCTCTCCCCCTCCCGTCCACTGCTGCCGTCGCACACCTAGGTCGAGTAATGACCTAGGTTTGCGCATAAGGTGTTTTTATATGGCCACAAGTTTCGTATCGGGTCCTTCCTAGTTCATTCGACGCGTTTCTTGTCTTGAAGTTTCATAATAACGGCTAACCGGGTCCTCTGATGGTGATAAACCCAGCTTTGCGTGAAACATTTATAACCAAGGTTGTTTAAAAGAGACTTTGTTCCCTTATTAACTCGATCCATTAGTCTACGAAATTCTGGGATGTTACACAAAGATGACGAACTTACCATACATTCGCATGATATCTAAGTAGCGAACTTATCATGTTCGTTTAGGCTCAACAATCACGAACTTATCATGTTCGCTTAAGCCAAAAATGGCGAACTCCCTAAATGTAGAAACGTCTAGTGTAGTTTAGGTTCATTATCTTATCTTGTATGACTTGATTATTCAGATTGAGTGTGACCTTAGTGACGCTCACTAACCAGCTAGTATACTTCAGGAACCCGCACATCAGGTGAGTTCTGTGTGCCCCTTATGTGTTATGTGCAAATGATTTGAAATGCTTCGGGGGTGAAGTGTATACATGAAATGAATGAATTTTATGAATGCTAATATGACCATACGTGTTATATGAAAGAAAATGATGAACAAAGAATGAAACAAATGTTTACAAAGAATGTAATGAATGAAGGAAAAAACGTAAATGAATGAAATCTTGCTTTATATGTATATATATTGCATGTTATGAATGTATGTAAACGTTATGGACGGAAATACGGACTACTTCAGTAGGACGGTACGATGATGACGGCTACTACGGTAGACGGACGACCATGTGACTATTATGCAGACGATATGTTAAAGTCTAGAAAGGTAGACTAAATACGGACTACTACGGTAGGATGGAGGCCCTTAATAGAAGCACAGCTGCATATATAGTTCGTATGTGAAATGGATGCCTTAGGGCAAATGGGCGAAAGGGCGTACTATGACGGTAGACACAGTATGACTGACGGCCAAAGGTTGTCAGTCGGTAATGAAGGACGGACTACTTCGGTAGACACGATATGAATGATGGCCTACGATGGTAGGACGAAGCGTCTGTCTTTGTGACTTACGCAATCAATGGCGGGCTGATCACCCTTATGTGTATGACCAATGAATGTTCAATGAAGGAAATATTAAATCTATATATATATATATGTGTGTGTGTGTGTACGTACAAATGAATTATGTATACCCAATTGCTTTAAACTAGAACTCACCAGCATTAGCTGACTTTTAGTATGCACTCCAGGTAGCAGGAAGAAGGAATGGACAAAGGCGTGATGGCTACCTAGCACGAGACTGGCATCCTTTGAATTGATTATATGTTAAGAAAATGTTTTCTTGCTAAATGTTAAGACTTTCGCTGTTATGTAACTGAATGATTGCATGCTTCCGCTATGTTTGAATGTTTTAATTAAAGTTCAGTGTTTGAGAACTATGTTTATGAGTAAATCCAACAAGTGAGGTCTCCCGGGTTTGAGGCCTTACACCAATGCACAGCCGTTCATTTCCCAAATCTCTGCCTATAAATAACATGCTCATTCCAAGCATTTAGGTGTCTAAGATAGGGTTAGTGGAAGCCCTGGTGCTTTGCTAGGGACGAAATTCTCTGGGTTTTGTTCCATTTTTAGCTTTTTCTTTGTTTATTTTCTTTTTCTAGTTTTGTAATATGGAATGATTCTCCACATTCAAGTAAACAAGAAGCAACCTATACCCACTCTCCCTTGGTGTTGGATCACTTCCACACATGATATAAGGGTCAGTGGAGTCACTTGTATAGTCATTCGTGGCTAGTCTTCTTGCGTTACTTGGGTTGGTTGAACTTTGTCTAATTAATAAAGTATTTTTAGTTTGTTGTGTTCTTAAAGTCTTTCTTTTAATTTTTCTTAAAAAGACAAGAATAAGTTATCTTTAAACCAACTTAATAATCTTAAATCTTGTGAGTCACTTAAACAAGAATTCTTGCTTGAGAAGCTTATTCAAGTTTGTATGCTCTACATACAAATCTTGGTGCTACCAAGGGCGCGGTTAGTAGATTTAACTTTATGGGTTGATTGGAGGTTTGGGTATTTAACGAGTCATTCGATTCTTAGCTGGACCTTGTGGCTCGTGTCGGTTTTTCTTTACTTCTCTTGTGTTGGCTTGTAGAGGACTTCTAGTGGGAGCTATAAGGTTTAACCTTGAGAAGGAAAGTTATATTTCTTTAAAATATATTTATAAGTAAAGACAAATATTTTAAGAATATAAATTGTTATGTCCGAGCATTTATAAAGTAGCTTTGGATGAAGTTGCGCATTCCGACTTTCCAAAAGAAGTTACACGACATAGTGTATGTCTGTCGACAGGATAATCTTAATCCGAATAATAAATCACAGGACAACCGATGGACTTGAGACCCCGTTAAGATCCCGAGAGTGATTAGGAGCAGTTGACCAACCATATCCATTGTTCCGTTACGAAATGCTAGCTCCCCTATCGAAAGGGTTAGCACTAGTAACTTTGACAACCTTACAAAAATATAACATTAATTAACAAGTAATAACAACCAGAGTAACATCTTGAACGAGATAACATTCCTAACTACTCTCCTTTTCCTCTTCCTACTTTTTAAACAAAACCCCATCCAACTTTTATCTCGGGCAGACAATAACGAAGGTTGAGTAAAGAATCTGTGTCCAAGGTTCGATACTTGGTTCTCACCCAGACAATACTATGATGCGATAGGTTGACTTGCCTATGGTGTGTGTATTTAGTTAAAGTATTTATTATTTTAATTTATAAATTTAAAACATGATTTTGTGTAACTCTAAACCGGATATTAAATATATATATATATATATATATTAAGGGTAAGTATATGAAGAAAACCCATTGAATTGAGAAAACTATGAAAACTCTCTATTAACGTATGTAAGAGCTAAAAATTGGTGAAAATTAAAAAAAAAAAATTAGATGGATTCTATATCTAATTTTATAACCTTTGGCAAAAAAAAAAAATCAAAAAAACGGCAAGCGGTTTTTTTTATAAAATCGCTGAACGTTGTTACGTATGTAAAACGTGAATTTTTGTCATTTTTTCATGTGTTACATATGTTACTGCTGACGTCATGCTGACTAATATTTAAAAAAACGTTAATTTCAGTTATTTTTTCAAGAGTTTTTTAAAAAAAAGTACTCGGCGGGCTTTTGTTTTTTTGGGTTTTTTGGTGACGAAAATAGTAATATAAAAGGTTAAAAAAAAATATAAGTTACATTGAGTTTCCATGAGTTTTCTCAACTCAAATGGCTTTTCAATATAACCCTCCCCTATATATATATCTATATCTATATTATATAATAAATAAAGGTTTTCTATGCCACGTGTCACCTCCATATTCATTCTCATCATTTTTTTCTCGCCTCTCTCTCTTATTAAATACAAATCTATCTTTTAATAATAATTATATTTTTAAAGAAAATACTAATTATACTAATAAAACACATTTATTTTAAATTATCTCTTATTATAATAAACTTTAAAATCTAATTATGTAACTTTTATTTTCAATCAAGTAGTAATGAAAATCAAATTATATTAAATAGTAATTAACGTATTTTTGAAACCCAATTATATATTAATTTTTACATATTTTGAATTTTGTTTTCTATCCTTATTATATGTAATATATATAAAGATTTAAGAATTTTATGTTTTGATATTTTTCACCCCGTGTGTAGACACGGAGTTACAAACTAGTATATATATATATATATATATATATATATATATATATATATATATATGAGGGTTCCCCTACAAAGGTTTTTTTCCTAAAAAGCCTAAGAATACATCTCAATCATCCATTTTCTTGATTAATGGTTGAGATTTGATTAAAAGTTTGGTGTTGATTTGCAATTATTAAGGGCAACCTAGACTTTTGTATTTGATTCTACCCAATTTAAAATTTACATTCTCCTTAAATCTCGTAAAGCATTAAAGTGTGATTAATCTCTCTCATGTATTTCCATCACCGATTCGGTTTACCATAATACTGTTTTTAAAAAAACACTACTACATTGGAAATAATCAAATCTTCTCCAACTTCTCTCTCTCATTCTTTATAACATTTCTTAAAAAACGAAGATACTGGTTAACAATAATCCTGAATCGTGGGAAGGTTAGTTCAAACACTCCATCAATGGAAATTTATGTGGACTAATATCAAGTTTGGCTAAACATTGTTTTATGTTTCATATTTAAAACTGAAATCTATTTTGAATCAACCATTATAGGGTTGATAGTGGCTGGTATGATGGATTTATAACAGTTTTTTGAATCTTTTGGATGGATTGATAAATTTTGGAATTTTCTAATCAGTTACAATGAAGCTTTTGGTATTTGCTATACATTTACACTATACTGATCATTGTGACATTTACTAATCAATACATATACACTGTGTTGGTCAGTAAACATTTACAAATCAATACATATACACTGTGCTGATCAGTTTAAAAAAAATACATATGATTTAAGCAAGACTTTTACACTATACTAATCAACACAATTACTATGTGCTAATCAGCACACATTTACTAATAAACTCAAGTTCATGACAACCAGCCCACAAATTACTTAAACAGCCCACCACATGTCACACCCCAACCGACGGTGAATTATACGTCGGGGCGGACGCGGTTGTTCAATAGCACAAGGTTGACTATTAAAGTTTCAATATTTCATTAATAAATAGATTCAAAGGTCAATACAAAGAATAAATCAAATACATAGCAAGAATACAAGTCTAATTGATTAAGCATTCTAGGTCCAAGCACCCTATGTGATCACGATAAAGTCTCATGTTGTAGAACCTGAAACATGTGAAAGAATCTGTCAACTACAAAATAGTTGGTGAGATACAAAGGTTTTGACACAGTTTAACAAGTATTTGGAAAGAATTACAATTCACTATGATATATGCATTCTATAATGTAAGTATGAGAAACAAGTATCTTAAACATTGTGCACATCAAACCTCCAACCAAGTTTAGGCATAACCCGCAGGTTACCCTTATAAGTCTCAAGTTTAAAGTTTAATTTAGTAACAATCACCAAGGGCTCGCCCCCCCCCCCCCCCCCCGGAAGGGGTCAATCAATCAAGGTGGATTGGTCAAATACAATAAATCTATCATTGTTACTATCGGCTTGATCAAAGCTAATGAATGTGCTAGTTTTAAGTTTAATCTAAGCATACAAGTCTCAAGTTTAACATAAGAATAAGCATCTAGTCATAGTTGTACAAGAATTGTATAAGTTTAAAGTTTTGAACATGTTTCACCCCAAAAGTATAGAAAGGAAAAAGGGGCTAAGTATACTCACATGGATTGATGAAGAGTATCCGACACGGATAAGTATTCGCAAGACTTGGAGGGAGAATATCCTCACAATAAGCCTAAGTATGCATGTCTAAAGATTTAAGTTTGTATCTACAAGTATAAGGCAAAAGATCTAGGATTTTAAGATTGACTAGGGTTCCAAGTGGGAGACGGGTATGGTTTGTGTTTATGAAGTTTAAATCAAGTTTATAATAAAGGTTTTGAATGAATGACGCAATACTTGGATATCGAAGTTTAATAAGTTTATAGTTTAGAATAATTTTTATTTAAATTAATTATTTAAAAAGTCTCACAATTATTAATTACACAAAATCGGTAATAATAATCTAAGATAGTTTCCGAAGTATTTATAAATTAATAACTCAAGTGTAAGACTAAATAATTATTAAAGATAAATAATTATTAAGGTCAAATAATTATCGATAAACATAATTATTTTATTTAATCCATATAAATCATTTAAGATTTATTTGAGTATTTAAGTGTCAAACGTTTATTTTATAATTTAACTTGTAAATGAATAGTGTTTAAAATGTAGTTATAAGTTCAAATAAATAATACGTAATTATAAGTTTATAAAAGGTTAAATAGAATTTCTTGTAAAGCTTATATTTTTAATTATAAGTTCATAGATGTTTTTAAAGTTTGAATGAAAACATAAGTCTATAAAGTCTTAAATGATAAGTTTATAAAGTTTTATGTTTTAAACTATAAGTTTATAAATATCTTAGAGTGTAAATATAACCATAAGTATATAAAGTCTTAAATTATAAGTTTATAAGTATTCTAAGTTCATATATAAGTTTATAAATGTTTTAATATTAAAGCTTCTATTTAAGTTTTATAAAGTTTATAAATTTAGAAAATATTTGTTTTTAAATGAATACAAGTTTTCTGTTTTCTATAAAACATGGGTTTTATAAAATGTACAAGCTTATAAGTTTCTGTTTTCTAAATAATATATATGTTTTATAAACTTTTATGATTTTATAAAAGTTATATAAGTTTTCTGTTTATTAAAGTTTATAATTATTATTTAAAGTTTTAAAACAAAAAGATTTTATTTACTTTAGAAATTAAATAGTAAATTAAGTTTTCTGTTTTTATAAAATTGTATAGGTTTTATAAAGTTTAAAATTATCTTTATAGATTTTAAGTATTTAAAACTATTTTTAAAGAATTAACTTTTTATAAGTTTTAACTAAATTTAATTAATTAAAGTATCTCAGAATACAAAAAGTGTAAATAAAATTCGTTCTTATGTTTATAAAAACTTTACAGAATTTATAAAAATAATTAAAAGATTAAAAATCTGTTTAAAAGGCAACAAAAAATGAAATGGGCAAAAACCGGTTTACCCAGGCTCGAACCCGGGTCACTGACCGGGTCGAGGCACACACACACACACACTAACCGCCCGACTACGGGTCTCGTTAGTGTAATACACGAAAAAAGAAATTCATAAACTCATTCCCAAATCACCCCTAATTTCGTATAAACCCTAGAATCAAAATCGTCAAATACACATCGATTCGCCCTCTGTTAATGGAATTAAACAGAGGGCTTTCGATCTACACTTGATTTCGAACACAATGGTACAAGATTTACCTCAAATGGTGTCGAATTAAATGAGAATGGGTATGGGTTGAGAGTCGGGGGTCGTGACTTCAAATCGGTAGATGCAGGTTTGAATAGAGTGTATTGAGAGTTTAGAGTGTTGTGGTGTGGTGTCGTCTATCCGTTGGCACTCGTATTTATACACGATTTCGCAATTAAATGCCCGATTAGGTGGGAGTTAACGCGTGACGTTCAGGCGGATCGCAATCGTAATTGCGCATGGTTCTGGTTGAAATTGGACATTGAATGTTGTCTGGCACTGGTCGCATGCGAGTGGTGAGACCCGAGGTGCACTGCATTTGGACGGAAATCGCGATTTGGGATAAAACGGCTCAAAACCGGTGTTTGCGGGACTCGAACCTGTGACTGGTTTGGGTTTCGGCAATTTGGGGAAATTGCACAACTAGTCCCTGGAGTTTCAGGTTATTATCATTTTATGTTTAAAGTTAGATTTTAGTTTAAAACAAGTTTCAAGAGTTGGCAGTTTTGGTCCCTCGACTTCATAGAAATAAAACAAATGAGTTTCTTTCTATACAATCAAATATATAGGAATTTAATAAGTTTTCTCAAATGATTTTTATCAATTTTATAAGATTTGTTATAACTTTAAGTAGTTAAAATAAATTTATATTATTTATAAATTTGTTTTTAAGAATCTATATATATATTCATACTTTTAAATAAAATTTCACATATATATATATATATATATATATATGTTTCAAGTATAAATTATTTATATATTAATTTAAAATTAATATATATATATATATTTAAGAAAATAGTTTTAATACGAGATCGAGTTTTAATTTAGTAACACGTGCAAAAGATAGGTCGGAAAAATATCGGACATTACAGTCTCCCCTACTTTAGAGAATTTCGACCCGAAATTAAAGTAGAAGGTTTCCGTTTTAAGTCTTATGATATGCACAAGGATAACGAGAAAAGGTATCTTACGTTCCCTAGTAAACCCTGGGTTACGTTTAGATTTCTAAATGAGATGTAATGACATGAATAAGATTACGCTTGAGTTTCTAAGTTTTCAAAGCCTTTGGTTATCAAGAGTTTCCCTAAGAAGCATATAGTTTTATTGAAATATAGGAAGATTCATTTTTCGGAATGTATTCGAGAGGATATCTGCTAAATTTCCATTCAGGATTTCATGTGAGATGCATCACTTAGGATGGATTCGATGATAGTTCAAGAATTTGAGTTTGTAGACTAATACGTCTAAGGATTGTTACGGTACCTAAGTTCCGTGGCTACCTTTTACGATAAGTCTTAGATCATAGCACACGACAGAGTTCACTATGTCTTCCCATACGTTGATCTTCATACTTACGTGTGCACCCGCAAGCATTTAAATCGTCGCATAGTCCGCATAGGTCCTTCCGTTTGTGCGTGGATCAAGAAAGAGTACAAGAATTCGTTTAACTCACGACTAGAGTTTCCACATAAGAGTGATCATTGATTAACGAGTCCCTTAGAGAGAAACGTCGTTCGATGATTAAAGAGAAAAGAATGTGACAAGATTTAAAGTTTCAAAGTTTCCTCGTGATTGATTAAGAATACTTCAATCATTAAGTAGTTTAAAGTCTTTACACTTTCCTCGGGTTTGATCAAGAATACATCAAACCTTGAGTAGTTTAAAAGTCTTGTACGTTCATCATGTTTGAATAAGCATACGTCAAACATGGAATAGTTTAAAGTCTTATACGTCCATCGTGTTTGAACAAGCATACGTCAAACATGGAGTAGCTTAAAGTCTTATACGTCCATCGGGTTTGAACAAGCATACGTCAAACATGGAGTAGCTTAAAGTCTTATACGTCCGTCGGGTTTGAACAAGCATACGCCAAACATGGAGTAGCTTAAATTCTCGTACGTTCATCATGTTTGAACAAGAATACGCCAAACATGGAGTAGTTTAAAGTCTCATACGTTCATCATGTTTGAACAAGAATACGTCAAACATGGAGTAGTTTAAAGTCTCATACGTTCATCATGTTTGAACAAGAATACGTCAAACATCGAATAGTTTAAATTGTGTTTGAACAAGAATACGTCAAACATAGGATAGTTTAAATTGTGTTTGAACAAGAATACGTCAAACATAGAATAGTTTAAATTGTGTTTGATCAAGAATACGTCAAACATAGAATAGTTTAAATTGTGTTTGAACAAGAATACGTCAAACATAGGATAGTTTAAATTGTGTTTGAACAAGAATACGTCAAACATAGAATAGCCTTAAAGTCTCTTAGTTTAGCTTCAGTGTATAGAAGTATACGATTACGTTTCGAGTATAAAGCGGTTATCTAAATACTCTAGTGTTTAAGAGAGGTATGAGACAGCGTTTGGGACAGGATTAATCGTTATACGCTTTCTCATAGAAGAATCGAGTTGACCTGAAGATTAGTGGATCCCGATGTTTAGTTTAGATAGGAGTTAGGGGATGTACTCTGCTAAAGAGAGTAATGTCCTCCTTCCTGCTAGTGTCTAGTATCAAGAGTGAAGTTTTCCCTTGTATATGAAAACGAACATTTTATCAAGTCTTACAAGGTTTAGTTAGGATGAACACAAAAAGTTTTCAAGACTAAGAATCTAAGTATGAATTTGAAAGTAGGATAAGTCAGTTGATCACAAGTTTCAATATTAAGCTTTAAATGATCCTTTATTGATCATGTTTAGTTTTAAGAATACGAGTTTGAGTATCTGTATAAGTTTTTTTTGCATGACTCAAAAGTCTCCGACCTTATAGTGGTGTATACGAAGTTTAATGTTTTAGCAACGTGTATTTAGGCTTTTAGTCCCCGTTGTGATTTATAGTAAGTCTTTTACGTGACAAGAGTTGAATGAGGAAAGTCTCCAAGCATAGGGTAACGGAAAAAGTTTCGATAAGGTTTATGATAGTGTGTTTATAAATGATTTTATCTCGTTTCATAACAGCAGGTATAGTCTTCTTTTATATAGAGTGTAATTAAGATGTTTAAAATGACGAGTTGGACATTGATAAATAGTATAAGTAAGACTTATGAAAAGGTATGTAGGATTGTCAAACGAAAAGTTGGTCAAGTTTAGAAGTGTGAAGTCTATGTAAGAGGTAAGGATCATAGTTGATTACGGCAGTGGTTCGTAAGTCGTGTTGTTTTAAAAGAGTGCTTACGAATTAGAAGGTTTGTTCAAAGTTTATTCTTCAAGTATGCGTGTGTCACTTAGGATTTTTATAGTTTAATACAACGTTGTTAATTATCTCAAGTACTAACGTGAGCTATTCTTGACGAAAGTGTTTGGATAGAAGTGTTAAGTTTGTAGTGCTAGGTGGAAAGTCAAGCTAGTAAGTGATAACAAGATAAATTTCAAAATAACTTTCGTTAAATGTTTCAAAATTGGGTTTTCTAGCCCTTACAATTTAAACGGAGAATTAAAGTGTGTAAGTAAGTTGATTTAATATGTTCAAAAGGTTTTTATTCATAATACTGAGTTATCACAGTAATTCTTTCAAAAATAGTTTTAATTAGAAGTTGATGGGCTAACGAAGAGAATTCTCGGAAGAAGGGGTGGGTCATGAGGACTCACTTATGTACCCTATTTCCCTAGCCAGAACTTCCTCATGGGCCTACAACTTCTCTCAGTTGTTGTCACCGATGTTTGGGTTTTATGGTACTATGTCGAGGTTCATTGTGGGCTTAGAGTCTCAAACGTGGAGCTTGTCTATTCCATAGTAGGTTTCTTTTCTTGCGGGGAAAACAATCAGGTTGCTAATCCCTTTGTTAATGTACTTTAGATTTAAAAGACATTAAGTTTTGTTTACAAGAAACGGTGATGTGTAAGTTTTAAGGACGTATGAAGGTTTTGAGATTAAAAGTGTAACAAAGTTTTGAGTTAGTCATAAAATGAAGTTTGCTTGAGTGACGAAAAATGAAATGAGACACAAGGGTTTCCCCTTATGTGCCAAGTTTATAAAATAATGAAGTTTGTAAAAAGGACTTGTAGGATAATACATGGTTTTAAATGTGCTAGTATTACAAGGTTCATGAAGTTTAAGGATGTATGAACACTTTGAGATGTATAAAAGTGTAGCAAAAGTTTGAGTGAGTTATCTAGAGTAGTTTGGTTTAGTGATGAAAATAAGATGAAAACACAAGGGTTTCCCCTTAAGTGTTATGTTCATAAAATAATGAAGTTTATAGGAGAATTTGTAGAGTAATACATAGTTTTAAGGGTGGTATTACAACGATCACGAAGTTTATTGGGTAGTATCTATAAATATAAGTTTATGTATGTAGTTTTTAAGTATAATCCCGTAACAATTTCTCCTTGAAGGTAACTCCTTCAGGTCATGACGAGTAAGCATGCTGTCATGTGACAAGATGGGACTTAAGAATCATTGAATAAAGGTTATAGAGGAAAGTTTTTGAATCATGAATTTATGAAGCGTAAAGTATTTTGAGATGGTACTCATTTAGTGCATATCACTAAGTGAGTACTTTGACATATCAAGAGGAATTTGAGCTCACTAATGTTTAGAGAAGTCATGCATTCCTATAAGTGGATACTCATCCCAAGAATTCCCAGGAAAGCATACGGGTCCAACGGTTGATTTGGATTTATACGAAATGCTTTCCTTGACAGAATTTCCCAGAATATAGGTATCCACCCTTCCGGTCCGGGAAAGTTCTCACACATTATCTAGAACTTAAATATTCTTGATGAGAGTTTAGTGGTGGATTAGGCTTGAAGCCTAAGAACGAGTCCTCGATGTAGTAGACTCTTGTAGCACGTAGGTAAGTAGAATCGTAGAATCTCCAAGCGTTCACGTATAAGAATTAAGAATAGAATGAGGAGAGAATTTCCTAGTAAAGGACATGAGATAACTCATGTTTGGGTCTCCTAAGTTATAGTCTAGGTCATGTGTCTAATAACCTAATTCCCTATAACCAAGGCTCTGATACCAATCTGTCACACCCCAACCGACGGCGGATTATACGTCTGGGCGGACGCGGTTGTTCAATAGCACAAGGTTGACTATTAAAGTTTCAATTATTCATTAATAAATAGATTCAAAGGTTCAATACAAAGAATAAATCAAATACATAGCAAGAATACAAGTCTAATTGATTAAGTATTCTAGGTCCAAGCATCCTATGTGATCACGATAAAGTCTCATGTTGTAGAACCTGAAACATGTGAAAGAATCTGTCAACTACAAAATAGTTGGTGAGATACAAAGGTTTTGACACAGTTTAACAAGTATTTGGAAAGAATTACAATTCACTATGATATATGCATTCTATAATGTAAGTATAAGAAACAAGTATCTTAAACATTGTGCACTTCAAACCTCCAACCAAGTTTAGGTATAACCCGCATGTTACCCTTATAAGTCTCAAGTTTAAAGTTTAATTTAGTAACAATCACCAAGGGCTCCCCCCGAAGGGGTCAATCAATCAAGGTGGATTGGTCAAATACAATAGATCTATCATTGTTACTATCGGCTTGATCAAAGCTAATGAATGTGCTAGTTTTAAGTTTAATCTAAGCATACAAGTCTCAAGTTTAACATAAGAATAAGCATCTAGTCATAGTTGTACAAGAATTGTATAAGTTTAAAGTTTTGCACATGTTTCACCCCAAAAGTATAGAAAGGAAAAAGGGGCTAAGTATACTCACATGGATTGATGAAGAGTATCCGACACGGATAAGTATTCGCAAGACTTGGAGGGAGAATATCCTCACAATATGCCTAAGTATGCAAGTCTAAAGATTTAAGTTTGCATCTACAAGTTTAAGACAAAAGATCTAGGATTTTAAGATTGACTAGGGTTCCAAGTGGGAGACGGGTATGGTTTGTGTTTATGAAGTTTAAATCAAGTTTATAATAAAGGTTTTGAATGAATGACGCAATACTTGGATATCGAAGTTTAATAAGTTTATAGTTTAGAATAATTTTTATTTAAATTAATTATTTAAAAAGTCTCACAATTATTAATTACACAAAAACGGTAATAATAATCTAAGATAGTTTCCGAAGTATTTATAAATTAATAACTCAAGTGTAAGACTAAATAATTATTAAAGATAAATAATTATTAAGGTCAAATAATTATCGATAAACATAATTATTTTATTTAATCCATATAAATCATTTAAGATTTATTTGAGTATTTAAGTGTCAAACGTTTATTTTACAATTTAACTTGTAAATGAATAGTGTTTAAAATGTAGTTATAAGTTCAAATAAATAATACGTAATTATAAGTTTATAAAAGGTTAAATAGAATTTCTTATAAAGCTTATATTTTTAATTATAAGTTCATAGATGTTTTTAAAGTTTGAATGAAAACATAAGTCTATAAAGTCTTAAATGATAAGTTTATAAAGTTTTATGTTTTAAACTATAAGTTTATAAATATCCTAGAGTGTAAATATAACCATAAGTATATAAAGTCTTAAATTATAAGTTTATAAGTATTCTAAGTTCATATATAAGTTTATAAATGTTTTAATATTAAAGCTTCTATTTAAGTTTTATAAAGTTTATAAATTTAGAAAATATTTGTTTTTAAATGAATACAAGTTTTCTGTTTTCTATAAAACATGGGTTTTATAAAATGTACAAGCTTATAAGTTTCTGTTTTCTAAATAATATATAAGTTTTATAAACTTTTATGATTTTATAAAAGTTATATAAGTTTTCTGTTTATTAAAGTTTATAATTATTATTTAAAGTTTTAAAACAAAAAGAATTTATTTACTTTAGAAATTAAATAGTAAATTAAGTTTTCTGATTTTATAAAATTGTATAAGTTTTATAAAGTTTAAAAGTATCTTTTATAGATTTTAAGTATTTAAAACTATTTTTAAATAATTAACTTTTTATAAGTTTTAACTAAATTTAATTAATTAAAGTATCTCAGAATTCAAAAAGTGTAAATAAAATTCGTTCTTATGTTTATAAAAACTTTACAGAATTTATAAAAATAATTAAAAGATTAAAAATATGTTTAAAAGGCAACAAAAAATGAAATGGGCAAAAACCGGTTCACCCAGGCTCGAACCCGGGTCACTGACCGGGTCGAGGCACACACACACACACTAACCGCCCGACTACGGGTCTCGTTAGTGTAATACACGAAAAAAGAAATTCATAAACTCATTCCCAAATCAACCCTAATTTCGTATAAACCCTAGAATCAAAATCGTGAAATACACATCGATTCGCCCTCTGTTAATGGAATTAAACAGAGGGCTTTCGATCTACACTTGATTTCGAACACAATGGTACAAGATTTACCTCAAATGGTGTCGAATTGAATGAGAATGGGTATGGGTTGAGAGTCCGCGGTCGTGACTTCAAATCGGCAGATGCAGGTTTGAATAGAGTGTATTAAGAGTTTTGAGTGTTGTGGTGTGGTGTCGTCTATCCGTTGGCACTCGTATTTATACACGATTTCGCGATTAAATGCCCGATTAGGTGGGAGTTAACGGGCGGCGTTCACGCGGATAGCAATCGTAATTGCACATGGTTCTGGTTGAAATTGGACATTGAATGTTGTCTGGCACTGGTCGCATGCGAGTGGCGAGACCCGAGGTGCACTGCATTTGGATGGAAATCGCGATTTGGGATAAAACGGCTCAAAACTGGTGTTTGCGGGACTCGAACCTGTGACTGGTTTGGGTTCCGGAAATTTGGGGAAATTGCACAACTAGTCCCTGGAGTTTCAGGTTATTATCATTTTATGTTTAAAGTTAGATTTTAGTTTAAAACAAGTTTCAAGAGTTGGCAGTTTTGGTCCCTCGACTTCATAGAAATAAAACAAATGAGTTTCTTTCTATACAATCAAATATATAGGAATTTAATAAGTTTTCTCAAATGATTTTTATCAATTTTATAAGATTTGTTATAACTTTAAGTAGTTAAAATAAATTTATATTATTTATAAATTTGCAAGGTTTTTAAGAATATATATATATATATATATATTCATACTTTTAAATAAAATTTCACATATATATATATATATATGTTTCAAGTATAAATTATTTATATATTAATTTAAAATTAATATATATATATATATTTTTTAAGAAAATAGTTTTAATACGAGATCGAGTTTTAATTTAGTAACACGTGCAAAAGATAGGTCGGAAAAATCTCGGACATTACACCACACGTTAAACAACACATCATAAAAAGATAAAATGTAACAGAAGCTCAACATTCTTTCAGCCTCTGTTAAACAACACACAATCGAATAAACAGTACAGCAAATGTGGTATGTGTTGTTTGATGAACTAAACATCATACGCAGTTATTTAAGTAACAATACACACACCTAATAAAACAACACAAGTACACTTGGTATGTGTTGTTTGATGAAAAAAAAAACATATACGGTTATTTATGAAACAAACCAACCCACCTAGTTAAACAGCATAAGCACACTAGGTATGCCATGAAAATCTCTGAAAGTAAAAACTTATGAAAGAAAGAAAACGTATGGAAGAAATAGAATTAGTAAAAACCAATTAAATTAATATGAAAATTAACTTCCGATGTTTATAGGATTTACCATAACTAACAAATGAGGAAAATAACAAAGTACCCTTTATCATTAAATCCATCAAATGCCACATGTCACTCTAAGATTATTTCCTACTATTTTTAGGCAAAAAACACTTTGTATTTGAACCCTCCTCTATATATATATAGGGGGAGGTTCAAATAAGAAGTGGTTTTAACCTTCAGAAACGATATCGAACGAACTCCGATTAAACTCATTTCAGCGGCGTTGGAACCGTCTCGTCGAACTCTACCATCTTAGTTTTTAGGGTTTAGTTTTTAAGGCTTAGATTTTGTTTGAACAATTTCTTAGTGTTTGATGAGACGGTTCCAACGTTTGGAATGAGATCAATCGGAGTTTGTTGACCAATTTCGTAGTGTTTCTTAGCGAAAAACCATTTATTAGTAGAACCTCCCTTATATATATATATATATATATATATATATAATACTAGTCGGAAACCCAAGCGATGCGGCGATGGCGACATGGTTACACTTACAACAACTCAACTTTAAAACAAATTTATGTTGTAAGGTGTTAATGCACAAACAAAATAAACAGAAGTTAAAACATCCATTTGCTAGTTCATAAATTCTATCAGTTGCGGAACTACAAGAGGGTCGGGGGGTCACCGAACCCTCCGGCCGATCATGTCATATTTATTAGGGTTATCCAAAGAAGAATTTTTCTTTATATTTTGACCCTCCAAACAGTCTCGTAGTGAACAGAGGGGTGAAGATTGTGAAGATAAGTGTTTCCACTTTTCCGGTCGCCGGTGACCGCACTACAACTTACATCGTGTCTTTGTTCGGTTAGAACAAGGAAGAAGATGATTGTATTATTTTATATATTTATTTTAAAGGGTAAATATAGAGTAGATGTAGGGTAACCGACAAAATAAGATAGTGTGAACCATATCAAAGTTCTGAGAGTATAGGGAGTTACAATTTCTTTATCTAGCATTAATTTTTATTAAAATAATAATTTTCTTTTTACTCTCATCATCCAAGTTTAATTTTTATATTCTATTTTACATTTTTAGTTTATTATATTATTTTATTAATCATCATTTATTTTACTTATAATTCATAAATATGACTTAGTGCCATATTTATTTATTGTTTATATATATATATATATATTTATTTATTTTAAAGGGTATATATATATTATCAACTTTTATATATATATATGTATATATATATATATATATATATAAAGAGTAAATTACTATTTTGGTCCCTGTGGTTTGGACATTTTAACCATTTCAGTCCAAAAAAGAATCTTTTAACAAATCAAACCCTGTGGTTTGGATTCTATAACCCTTTTAGTCCAAATTGATCACGCCGTCTACTTTAAACGTTATACCTGATCATGTGCCCCTCACATGAGGGGCATTTTGGTCTTTTACCTATTTCTCTTAAATAAAAACCCAAAATGTGTACCACATAAAACCAGTTGCTCTTCTTCTTCCCCACTAAACCCTAAATTGCCATGGTTATATGCAAGTGTGGTTCCCCAACCACGATTGTCACTTCTTGGACTTCTAATAACCCTGGTCGAAGGTTCCACTGTTGCATGAGAAAGGTAGTAATTTCATTTCAATTTTTTTTTACCTAATTCATGGATGATAACTACAGGTTCGAGGATGTGGGTTTGTTGTGTGGGCCGATCCTCCCATGTGTGCAAGATCTGTTGAAATCATTCCTGGATTACTGAAGAAGATCAACAAAAATGAAGAATTTACAAAGGAGATGTCTGCTGAAAATAGGAAGCTTAAATGTGCTATTTTTTTAACTTGGATGTTGTTTGTCATGTACTTCATTAGTAAATGTTTTTAGGCTATGTACCAGTTACAAGTATGTATTAGTTATTTATAAGCTATGTACCTATGATTTATGGAATGAAAATGTTTTGTTTGGTATGAAAGTTTGAAGCTATTTACCTGATTCCATGTGTCCAACCAATACACCTCACTAACCCATGATTCTGGGATTCCAACCTGAATACCATTAGAAAGCATATTCCAATTAACAGCCACTGCATGCTTGCAGGGCATACCAGTCAGTTCCCATTTTCTACATGAAGAAGTTTTCCTATCCACATCCACAACACGCTGATCACCCCATGGTCCACTCACCTCATACTTTCTTTGACCAGTCCACATGACAGTGTATTGAGATGCCTCAGACTTGATATGGTTAAATGTCTTTGTAGCTGTGGGTGTCAATGGACCATCAGATTTTGTAATTAGCTTGTTGACCACCCCAATTCTCCTCATCATGTATTCTCTGATAAATTCCAAACAAGTGATGATGGGTTTATCCCTACCTCCTACCAACTGCTTATTAAAAACCTCACATAAGTTGTTGAGTAGACCTACCTGTCAATGTAATCAAAATACAAATGTAATCAAAATACAAATGTAATCAAAATACAAATGAAATCACATACCACTGAAATGGGATCTTGCCCAATGTTTAGGTGGGATTTCTTGCAACCACTTATGTAAGGATGAATCTTGGTTTCTAATGTCTTCCATTTGTTTGTTAAACTGAGGAATTGTATTAGCACTTGCTGCTTTCCACAACAAGTCCTTGAACATATTGCCTCTCCATTTAGTTTTCATATTTTCATGTATATGTCTGAGACAGTACCTGTGTTCAGTAGAAGGATAAACCTTCTTGATTGCTGGAATGATGCCCTATAAATCAAACAAAGTATTAATTACAATAAACAGGGCCAAAATATTAACTACAATAAATAGAAACAAAATATTAACCTTCTGTCTGTCACTCAAGAATGTGATATTAGAGTTTTCTTGTAGATCTAGGTCATGACCAAGACACTTTAAAAACCAAGTCCATGAATTAGATGTTTTTGCTTCAACTATTGCAAATGTTACTGGGTATATCCCATTATTAGCATCTACACCTACAGCTGTCAAAATCTGGCCAGGATAGGGCCCTTTCATGAAGCAGCCATCCAGACCTAAGACTTCTCTCCCAGACATCTTAAATCCAACTTTTAAAGCCTCATAACAGATATAGATCCTTTTAAATTGCCTACTTTCACTTGTGGGATTAAATTCTCTTTCCACTTCTATCTTAATTGTTGTGCCTGGATTGGATCTTGCCAACTCTTCACAGTAATCCCTAAGAAGTAAATATTGTGATGCATAGTCATCTTGCCAACTCTTCACAGTAATCCCTAAGAACTAACCGTATACTGCATATGGATCAAATATCGCATTCTCACTTCGAAGATACCAGAGAGTTAACACCATTGCTAAAAGCTCGATTGAGTTACAGAGAAATTAGGGATTTTGAATGGGGAAGAAGAAGCGTGAGTTGTACATGATCAATTTTGGGTTTTTATTTAAGAGAAATAGGTAAAAGACCAAAATGCCCCTCATGTGAGGGGCACATGATCAGGTATAACGTTTAAAGTAGACGGCGTGATCAATTTGGACTAAAAGGGTTATAGAATCCAAACCACAGGGTTTGATTTGTTAAAAGATTATTTTTTGGACTGAAATGGTTAAAATGCCCAAACCACAGGGGCCAAAATAGTAATTTACTCATATATAAAAGTTAGATAATATTTTCTAAAGATGTGTTTAAAAAAATATTTTAATTAAAAAACAAACTAAACAAAATTTAAACCGTTATGAAACATGATATCGAAGATTACAATCAGTAGCCAGTCGAGTGATAAAATATTATTGATTTATACGCTAGTGATCGTAAGTTTTTTTTATTGTGACCCTCCAGGTAATTTGTTCTATTCCGCCACTGAATTCTATTATAGTTCAAGAATTTGCAAAATTTTGTTATGTAAATAACTACAGATAGCTCTGGGGGGATTGGTCCTGTGAGTCGATTCCCATGGAGATACCTGTAGACATACACAAATGTTTAAACACAGAGAAGAAACAAATTTACTAGAGTCTCGTCACATTTTGAAACAATACTTACAGTTTTCTGTGATTGATAAATTGCCAAAAATTAGCGGGATTGGCCCGACTAACTCATTCTCACTTAGACCCTAAAAAGTATGTAAAATCATCAAAGAATCTTATTAGTAACAGAATAAAGTCGGGATATGTTGCTCGGAAATAATAATGGAAATTCTTACAAAACAGCTAGAGCTTGTATAAAACCAATGGCTTCTGGAATCTTTCTTGTCTATTTGTTACCCAAACTAATTAATCCACTTGACTATGTGAAATAAACAACTTTCAGTAAGATGATTATATGCATTGTTTATCATAAACATAAGCTATTTTTAACAATTTTGGTATTTAAGTAGAAGAATAATTAAGTCAAACCATGAGTCATAAACAACCATTTGAATCAATAACAATTAAAAAAAAGCCAAATCAATCAAATTGGCAAACATTGAACTATTGGTACCTGAGAGGCTACGAATTAACTGTGGTTTTGATACTTGATTATTGATTTTGATAAACAATACAATAACGAACCTGCAATACAAACAAAAATTCAACATTAGATTTTGATATTTGATTTTTTTTATCAATATTTGATTTCTTATGATTTTGATACTTGATTTTGTATAAACCCACATCTATGAACCGGTTAACCAAACCTGCGACAAAAAAGTGTTTCAGATCAACCTGACAGGACATGAAACCACTTGTACAAAAATTACTCATTTCGAGACTTTTGATCCGTTACCAAGCCCGACATGTTTTCTGAGTTTGATGTTCATGCAATTACAATTACAATTACAAAAGTATGTTTACCAGTTTCACCTTCAACATCCATATATTCAAGGCCTATTCAAGACCTTCAGATAACTTTAATGACCTTCAGATAATAATTGACTACCACCTTGTGCTCCTCCTGTATCCCTCCCCAACCCATTTGATGCATCAGCCCCAACAAACTCCCAAAAGTCCCAAAGGACAGACCGTAAACTGACTTAAATAAAATAAAAAACGGTTTGTAAGCAATAAAGCAGACACTCATATCTAAGAGTCCTAAAGGGTAAAAGAAACAAAAAATGATAGGAATTATAGAGCAAATGGAAGACTATGAGATACTGTGATCTCATAACATCCAGACAATGGCTAAACTCCAGCCCAACATCAATCCCTATAGCTCCCCTTCAGATAGGCTGACAGGGACCTATGGTAAAAGGGTTTATTTATATAATCACATATCAAAATTCACACTTGAAAAGGAATACTCACCGATGAAAACCCACAACAGAATTGGGTTCGATTGCAGAAAACACAAATATGAACTAATCGAAGTAAAATAAAACAAACCTAATGATGAATTGTAGAAGGAAATCATATGAATCTGCAGGTAGAAAGTAAAAGTTATCATGAAATTACCTTTTCATTCTTTTTTTCCTCCTTAGTCTCTCCTCATCACTAATTACCTGTGCAGGCTTTTTAGTGACAGATTTATTAGGTGTTTCAACACACATTGTCTCTGTAACAACACAAATGCAAGTGTTAAAACCAACTTGTTTAAGAAATTAAGGTGATCAACTTTCTAGATTGACTGCAATCTGCTTGCACAGTTTTCCATAAATCACCAAAATTCTTTTGGTATTAATCTAACACCCAAACCAACAGTCAAATCAGGTTTCAGATTAAGAAAATAAGAGAAGTGACATTCAAGTTTAGTGGTAGTTGCATATTTGAAACGACTGATAAAACTGAAAGCAGTTAAGAGAACAAAATGAAAGGGTCAATTATCATGGTTATACATGCTACAAATTCGATTACTATCAAACATGAACTAATATAATAAAAGAAGATGAAGGTTGTATAGGCTCACTTGGTTTAAAAGAGAAAATGCACTTCGAACACGATAGTGGTCATCCATAAAGCACAAAGACCATTTCTATTGTAGGAATACACCTTGTATTCCGATTAACAAAATAAACAAATAAAATCTTACTTTCTGGTTGATGGAACATCATATCAAATTACTGAAGAACCACAAATCATGAATTTAGCCTTCTGCCTTCTAAGAGGTTAGATAGGACCAAGGCTCTGCAAATCAGATTTCAAACCATTAATCTTAACTTTTTTTAATAAAGATTCAAATTTCAAGCATATTTCAAAATTGATGAAGTGGATAGCATGTAAAATCAGGTTCGTATCAAAACTAAACAAAATTTATACCTGGTTGGTTCGGGTTGACCTGAAAACATTTTTCTCCTAATTTTTTAAACTTTCAACTCTATTGTGTTTCATATGATTACAAGAAATATATTATTTAAATAATAGTCTGATTTTATTTCTATGCTTTAGAACAACACTTTGTGTGACTTCGACTCGTTTGACTTGTTTCTAGTTAAGTCATCATTTTATTCATTTATCTTGTTAGATGCTGAATGACCGACTCCACAACAACTGTCATAGATCGAACAAAATCATCGCCCCCTGTTGTCAATAGCGATCATAGCGGGCGCTATAGCGCGCTATGTAGCATTTCGGATGATGCCCGCTATCTAGTGTATAGCGACGACATAGAGGGAATTAAGCGATTTAATTTATTTTTATTTTTTTTAATATAAAAAGCGCTAGGGTGACTGTTTTATGAAGATTTAGATGATTAGTGATAGTGTATTTAGCTATTTTGGTGGTGTGATTGCTTTTTTTTATTATAATTGCTACAATAGTTGACTAAATGTATTTCTAAAATTTTCTATTACTTTACCGCTAAACATGAAATAGCGGACGCTATTTACCGCTAAACATGAAATAGCGGACGCTATTTACCGCTATTCGTTGCGTAGCATATCGGTAGCTTGTCGCTATTTACCGCTATTCGCTATTGACAACTATGTCATCGCCTCCCATCCCAATTGTTTCTATCTTTTTTGCATTTTTAGAAAATGTTAGTCAAAGAAGTTAACAACCCTCCTTTTAACCACTGGATTCTAGCATATGTGTCTTATGTACTCACATTTATGTTACTTGTAGGCATGTAGAGCCACATATGAAGACCTTCAAGCTTCAAACTTTCTAATCTGCGTAACCTTAGATTGCGTACCTGTAGTAGTACATGTCTGGGTATGGTCCCTGAAACAAAAAAAAGTTATGGCTTTAAATGGAAAAACAAAAACTGAAGTAGTTAAATAAGCAATAATATGATTTTCTGCTTACAAAGTAGATTGTTGTTGGTTAAGCTTATTAGAATTATAAACTATACTTTTATGTTATTATTATTATTTATATCCTAGGTTTTAGTTCCTTAAATCACGGGATACGTCGGTTCCAATTAAGGATTATATATACCCATATATGTAAACATAATCTGCAATTTTGGTGATCGACATTATGATTCAATAAAACCGTTTCCTTTGATTTCTATATCCCTGCATATGATCGCATATATGATGTTTTGAATCGCGATGAGTGTTCTTGATATCCAATAAAGCTGAGGTAGAAGCTGCTGTAAAGACATCATTTTCTGTCAAATTAATTGCAAATGGTCATCAGGTTAAGGTCAACCCAGAAATTTAATTTAGATAACTTTGTGCTGGCCTCATCATATTCTTTCTGTACATTTTCAGCTTCTACATAACATACAAACAAATAAAGAATTAAGAAAAATTCAGTTATATCTTTACCTATTAAAAGAACCCAACTTTACCAGATACATAAAACCATGATGGGCTGCTTTCAGTTTCCATATCTTAAAAATGAGAAATTGAAAGGAAAAAAATCCATCATTGGCAGGAACATCCACATCTACACGATGTACACCCTTTACTTGAATAGATTAAATGAAGAATGATACCTTTGTAAATTTTGCAATCAATTAAATTCAATTAAAGCTTTCCTTCTGAACCTGAAGTCCATTACAGAAATCAAGTTATAAAATTAAACATAAAGGAATTAAGATCAATGTTGCAAGAGGCCGTTCTAGGTAGCTATTAATTTGAACATGGAAATACCTTTAAACACCATTTTAAAAATGAGAATGCATTCACCATTCCACCTACGACCTCCTTTTTCTTTCCTTCTAGCCACCATTTCCCTGCCGACCTGCAAAATCCTTAAATCAGTTTAATCAAAAGAATCAATTTATTATTGAAATTATATAAACTTTGTGATTATATACAATGTTTTCAGAATCGGACCGGACGTCGAACCGGTCTCCTTGCCGGTCCACTGGTCGGACCGGATTTAAGAACCGGACGACGTCATAAATATTATAAAAATATATCAATCCAAACAAACATTAATCTTTTCAAAAACCACCAATAAGTCAATTCCAATAATTTTAAACTAACAATTAGCTACGAAATACGAGGCCAAGAGACTTAAAAGGGATAAAAAGTAATAATAAATAAAAAAATTGTCAACCGGTTTGTCCGGTCTGACCACCCGGTTCCCGGTCCGACCACCGGTTTGTCCGGTCCGACCATCGGTTCACTGCAGGACCGTTTCAGCATATGTAACCGGACCAGCCAGACCACAGGTTGGTCCGATCCGGGTTTCAAAACATTGATTATATATGACCAAGTAACTATTCATAAAGAAAAGTTGAACTTTTAACCTACACCATAAATTAAGTGTTTGGACTTTTGATCCAAACCCATTTTTAGCCTTTGATCAACATGCCTGATCCACCCATTTTGTTACCTTTCTTACCAACCCAACCCATCCCGGCTGATGATTGCATGTTTGGACCCAAACCCACTTTGACCTGCTAACCACCCCACCCAAAAAAACCTAAAACCCTCCACCCCCACCTCCAACCCCAACCCCAAAAACCTAAATCCTAACAAAAAACTCTAAAAAGCTGAAAAAGTCGACTAAAAACACCCCCCCCCCCCAAAGCTTAAAACCCCAACCCAACCCCCCCCCCCCCCAAAACCTAACCCTCACCCCACCCCTAAAAACCTAAAACCCCCAGCCCCACCCCCATAAGCCTAAATCCTTAAATCTAAACCCTAAGACTAAACCCTAAGGCAAAAACTAAACCCTAAAATCTAAACCCTAAACACTAAACCCTACAAGCTAAGATCGTAGAGTTCGACGAGATGGCTCAAACGCCGCCAAAATTAGTAAAATCGGAGTTCGTATGAGCCGGTTATAAGCATTTTAAAATCCTTCATACACTTCTCACAGTTTTAGACCTTCCTAGCGGATCTCTATAATATATATATATATATATATATATATATATATATATATATATATATATATATATAGGGGAGATTCAAATAATAAGTGAATTTTCGCTAAGAAACCTAAGAGACGATTTCTTATTTAACCGAAACCGGGTCAAACGAACTCCGATTGAGCTCATTCCAACGGCGTTGAAATCGGTTTGTCAAGGTTTTTGGGGGGTGGGGGTGGGGGATTTAGGTTTTTGAGGGGTGGAGGTGGGGGGATTTAGGTTATTTGGGGGGTGGGTAGGTTTAGGTTTTTGGGGGGTGGTGTCACACCCCACCTAGGTGGAATCGCGAGGCATAACATTCATGATTTCAAAAGCATATGATTATTGCAAACACATACACATAAGTTGGATACTGAATTTAAGTTAAAGTTTACAACCCAAAGTAATTGTTTTGAAGTTACAAAAGATGCGAGATTTTGCAAGTATGACTCATCCATGATGAGTTATACAAGAAAAATCCCCATAATAGTATCCATCTAGGCATGCATGTTACCTACTTGACAAACGACCTGAATCAACGCTTAATTCCCTGAAAAACATACTTAAAATATGTCAACATTAGGTTGGTGAGTTCACAGGTTTTAGTTAATCACATGTTAATAATCCAATTGTATAAAATCCATTACCGGTGTATATAGTGAACAAAGTGATTAATGAGTGAATTACCTATTTGTAACTAGCTAGCTTTACAAAGAATATGTTCATACGTACGCCTCTTAGCCAATCCTGACATAGTGAAAGCCCCCTCCGTCGCTAATGTGTTAAGACAATATGCGGTCAATTGGCCATGTGGACCATAGGTTAGCGTGACTAACCATGACCGGGGGTGTCAATCCCAAATAGTACTATTCATAGAATCTCGACAATCCATCGCTATTGGTTAATAATTGTGTTGTGTTGCGCATTGTTCCATGGGGACTTTATGGGCCCTTATTAGTACTTATGCAAACAAAGTATTCGGTCTTATTTACTTGTTATCATCAAAATAGTTGTAGTATGTTTCTCCCCTAAAATGTATAAAAGTAGTAAAAAGGGGCCGTGAAAACTCACCTTATGTTCTTGAATGCTAGCAGTGATAATTGTTCCGAATTGACCTTGACTATTTATACCCTAGTTACATGAGGGTAATTATGTGTTAAGACTAATCATCTTAAGTGCAATTGTTCACCCGCTTAACTACATCGGGTTAAGGATGTGTTTATTTTAGAAAAAGGTGTTTCATGATACGACCCGTTGGTGATTATTATTTTTGTTACTTATGTGTCCTTAGAAACGAACCTTTTGTATTATGATTTAATATTGATATGTCACAAGAACAAATAGTTATCACGTATTATTTTCAAATAATAGCACGTATTGTTCACAAATAATAGCACATAATATATATATTTCTATAATATACTATTCCGGTGTTTGTCATGTCGAGAATTTATTTGTCCGATTAACGTCTCGTTAATATAATACTCAAACAAATATTAAATCTTTTATTTCTCTTGACTTGTAATGATATTATTTTTAAAAACTTGATTCTTTTCAAAACGTCCTTATTTTGTATAAACTATTATCTTTTACCAAATATTTTTAGAGTATAAAACCGATAATTCCACGAAATTGTTTCTAATAAATAATATTCCACATTTATTCAAATTATATTGTTTTAATATAAAGCATATTTACTATTTTTCAATTAGCACATAAATAATTTTATACATTTCTATACCATAATGTTGTACTAAAAACTCGGTTTGTAACCACATATACATATATATCCATATACAACGACTCGTTGATTTACACACACACACACACACACACACACATATATATATATATATATATATATATATATATATATATATATATATATATATATATATATATATACCATCTTTTATCTTGTGAACGTTATCCTAGTTCTAATGGTTGTAGATTCCACATTTTCAAGACTTACACTCATCATTTAATCATTAAAGATCTAAAAGCTAAACATACCCATGTGTGCATGTATATATACGATTTTACACATATATATGTACAAACTATTTTATTTTTAGATTCCATCTATTATTATGATCCTATATATATATATATATATATATATATATATATATATATATATCAAGGTTCCCATATCATTAATAACTATTGGCACATTCTACATAAAATATCACTTGATACATAACATATATTTCATCAAAACAAAACCTATACATATATACATGCATATCGACACAATATATACACATATTACATCTTTTAGCTCCAACAAGTCCAACTCTTAGTTTAGTTTCCTTTTGTTTAGAGATTAATGTAAAAACTCTTTGTGTTTTAGATGAACTTGCACTTTTTGAACAAGGATATAGATGTAAGAAGAGTTTGTAATATTTCATACCAAAAGATAGTGTAGATGGCGATTTTTGTGGGTGAAATGGGTGATGATTCTTGGTTCCTTGCTTGATTCCTTATAATCCTCCTCTTGAAAGCTCCTTAAATCATCAGGTGGGTATGATTTCTCCTTGATTCCTTAGTGTTTGATATTTGAATTTGGTTGTGTGTATGTGTGCTTATGTGAGCCGAGAAAAGGAAGAGCAAGAGAAAAAATCTTGCTTTGCTTCCATACATCCCGTTTTATACTAGAATGGATGGAGTAAGATCTTGGTGGTAATCATTGTCATCATGGAAAGGATGGAAGTAGAGTGGAGTGTTGGTGAAAGTTTAGTGGTGGTGTGGGTGTGGTATGGTGAAGCCGTGAAAAGGGAAGCAAGGGGAAGGGGTGTGGGGTTTGCTAGTAGACTTCTGTCACACCCCCAATTTCAACTAACGGAGTTTTACCGTTTGGAAGGTGACACACCAGGATCTCAGTCATTAGTTACATCAAACGACACTATATGGGACTTGAAATGTCAAAACATAAAAGTTCAGAGTTAATGCGAAAGCGTAAACGTTAATATGAAATCAAGAGTAATTACACGCAATCGGCGTCAATCATTGTAAATAAGTAAACTGTTTCAAATGTTTGAAATGGATAATATGACAGTAGGACTCCATGCATGTCCTAAGTGTGCAACCTGTGCCTTAGCGACCTGAGAAACATGTAAGAAAAAGTGTCAACACGAGGTTGGTGAGTTCACAGGTTTCAAGTTTGCAATAAGAGAGTGTTTGCCAGATTATGTACATTCAATATGAATATCTATAGGTAGCTAACCTATGTTCATGTTTTACTAAAGCGCTCGCAACCGAAGCTGACTGTGTTTGTATGCCTCCTGCCAGGTCTATCAACTTGGCCAATGTGAGTAGGCTAACATTTCACCCGTCCGATATCCAATCGAGTTAGCGCAACTAACGCGGGTGGGATTTGTCAAACCCAGTAGTACTACTAAACATTACCTCGCTAAGATCCATATTAACGGTCCAATATAAGATGAGTACTTTCTGTGATAGTGTGTTACACTTAGTCTCAACAGTGATATCATATAAAGTACCATAATCAAATAGTTGCGTCATGTTTTCTCCCCTGGCGGGAAAAAAAAATATTTGCTTGCGTACCAGTTTCTCCCCCACGGGGAAAACAAGTAAAAGTATGATAGTTGGTGTTTCATGTTTGTTTCTTCCTCAACAGGAAAACAAGTAAAATACGTTTGTGTGTAAGCATGTTTCTCCCCCAATAGTAAAACAGGTAAAAAGGGGCCGTGAAACTCACCTGCGTTGCGTAGTATGCAGTATCACACAAGTATGAGATTTAGAACCTCAAGTGTTAGCCTGCACGACTTACGTATGCCCTAGGATCATAAACACATAAGTTAGGGACATATTGGGATTTGCGACGACGACACTGAAGATTAGAACATCTTAACACATTCTAAGGATTGATGAGTAGACGAACGTGTCTACGGCAATATCGGTTTCTTAATATAATAAATTAAAATCAAAGCGTTACGTGTCGAACGTTAATAACGAATAATACTAAATAAGTAAATAAATTCGTACGTTTGAGTTGTTTAGGAAAATAATACAATTTAATATATTATTTTTAGGTTCGCAGGATTAACCAAATAATCATTTAGGTGTCAAAAATAATAAATATATTATTTTTAATCGGTAATGAAAACCGAGGGTAAATAATATAAATAATTATACTATTTAATTATCTAAATAATTTCAAACGGTTTATAAACGTGGTAAAAATAGTATAAAAATATATTATTTTTAATTGAGATCATGGGGTTGAAAATAATATAAATATATTATTTTATACGAATTCACGGTTTGAACAATGTAAATATATTATTTTAAAAGTGGGAATAAATATAAAAATAGGTTATAAAACCAAACCCGAGTCTACGGGTTGTTTCCGGAGCTAAAACACGTTAATATTTTAATATAATAATATAGGATAGGTTTTTATATTTAAAATACTAATTAAAAACTGATTTAAAAAGAAATGGGTGTGGAGAGACTCGAACCCGGGTCTCTCCCACACAAGCACATCGTCTTAACCACACCCGCCCGCTAGGGTATCGCGATATCAACCGAACCGGAATAGTTTTAATCATCAAAGCCATCCGGTCCCTACTCCATTCGCGAATTAGAAACCAAATCCTTCCCAAATCCCCTTGAATTCGATCATGATTTGAAACAAGAGTACAGGGTTTTGCTTATAGGTAAGTTGCGATTCTGAGAATGGGTTTAATTGCAAAATTCATCAAGTTTACTATCGCCTATGGCTCGATTAAATCCTGAAAACGTAACTTTGAAACCACGAATCAAATTGATGAAATCCTATAAGATTATGGGTTGAAACCATGGGGCTTTTTCTAAACAGAAGGTTTCGAAACTAATGACATAGTTTAATTGAATTAAGGTTAAGCCTAAGATTAAAACCCCCAAATCCGAATATGAAGAACCCTAAATTCCGGATCTTGTAAAATTGAGTGTTGTTTGATTTAATTAACATAGGGCTTTCATTATACAAGTGATTACGAGTCTAATGGTATAGATTAATTGGATTATAAACATGTCTAGTATCAAAAGCCCCAAATCGAGTTTCATATGAACCCTAGATTAGTGATCTTGCTAAGATCGATGTTGTAAGCCCTAATTGACATAGGGCTTTCCATTAGGAAGTAAAAACGAAAGTGAGGGAAGGTTTAATTACCAGAATCGATTTCGAATTAACCGAGCTCGACTAGAACGGGTTCCGTCTTCGACTTGTTTGGTTTCCGGCGGCTTAGACTTCGACTCCGGTGAAATTTGGATATGCAGGAGGTTCAGATGGATTCGATTTAGATGTTCAGATGATTGATTTGTGAGTGGTGTTCGTGATCAAGGAATATGATGCGTAAAAACGATGGTCGACGGTTACGGGTTTAACACCCATAATTGGGATTTACTTCGAATCATTGATGGGATTAACGTCGTAATAATGGACGTAATTGTCATAATCCTCCATTTCGGTTACGAATTCCAATCGAATTCGGCTATAAGTCACGGATTAGCCTTAAGAATATGAGGTTTGACTTTCATAAGTAAAACAGGAACAAGAACCCTTGATTTTGACTTTCAGGGTCAACTGAAATGGAATTGGGCTAATTGCAACTTGATCCCTGAAGTTTGAATCCAGATATTGACAGAATTAGTCCTTGGGATTTGATTTTGTTAAATAAGTTAAGATTTAACTGGATTTAGTTAACGGGGTTAAGTTTTTAAGAGAATATTTAACGGGATTGTTAACGACGTTAACATGAAAAGTCCGGATTGTCACATCATCCCCTAGTTGAAAGAATTTTCGTCCCGAAAATTAAATTAAAAAAAAAAATTTCCCGAGATATCACATCATCCCCTGGTTGAAAGAATTTTCGTTCCGAAAATTAAATAGTACCTTGAGAATTTGACGCAGAGTACTTGAACAGATTAGGATATTTGCGCATCATCTGATCCCCGCGCTCCCACGTGAATTCTGGTCCACGCTTCGAGTTCCAACGGACTCTAACAATAGGGATCTTAGTGTGCTTTAACGATTTGACTTCCCTATCCATAATTTCCACAGGTTCTTCGATGAAACGTAATTGTTCATCAACGTGTAGTTCCTCAAGAGGAACTGCGAGTGATTTGTCTGCTAGGCATTTCTTTAAATTTGAGACGTGAAAGACGTTGTGTACACCACTAAGTCTTTCAGGTAGGTCCAGTTGATACGCTACTAGTCCGATTCTCTTCATTATCTTGAATGGTCCAACATAACGAGGATTCAGTTTGCCTCGTTTCCCGAAACGAATGACACCTTTCCAGGGTGAGACCTTGAGTAAGACCCTGTCACCTACTTGAAACTCCAAAGGTTTACGACGCTTGTCGGCATAGCTCTTTTGACGATCACGAGCTGCCGCCATACGGTTTCTAATTTGAACGATCTTTTCAGAAGTTTCAAATACGAGTTCAGGACCTGTGAGTTGGCTATCTCCAACCTCGGTCCAACAAATGGGAGAACGACATTTCCGTCCATAAAGTGCTTCAAATGGAGCTGCCTTGATGCTAGTGTGATAGCTGTTGTTATAGGAGTACTCCACCAACGGTAGGTGAGATTCCCAAGTGTTACCGAAATCAATCACACAAGCTGGTAGCATGTCCTCCAGAGTTTGGATAGTACGTTCTGTTTGACCATCGGTTTGAGGATGGTAAGCTGTGCTCATATCTAGACGCGTGCCCAAGGCCTTATGTAACGACTGCCAGAAACGAGAAGTGAATCGTGCATCACGATCAGAAATAATGGAGATTGGCACCCCGTGCCGAGAGACTATTTCTTTCAAGTATGTACGAGTAAGCTTATCCATTTTGTCGGTTTCCTTGATTGCTAGGAAATGAGCATATTTTGTTAATCGATCAACTATTACCCATATAGTATCACATCCAGTAGGGGTTCGTGGTAATTTGGTGATGAAATCCATGGATATTTGTTCCCATTTCCACACAGGAATTTCTGGTTGCTGTAGAAGACCGGATGGTTTTTGGTATTCGACTTTGACCTTCGCGCAAGTCAGACATTTACTAACATAGGTGGCTATATCGGCTTTCATCTTCGGCCACCAATATAGTACTTTTAGATCATGGTACATTTTATCGGTACCCAGATGAATGGAGTAACGAGATTTATGAGTTTCATCCATGATTAGTTCCCTTAAATTTCCGAACACTGGAATCCATATACGTTCGACAAAGTAACGAATTCCGTCATATTTTACTTCAAGTTGTGCTTCCATGCCGCGAGTACCTTCTAACGGTAGGTTATCTTCTTTCAAGGCTTCAAGTTGAGCACTACGGATTCTGTCAGGCAATCCAGGGTAAATAGTGAGTTATAATGCTCGAACTCGTTTGATTTTCATTTCCTTTCGGCTTAGTGCATCAGCCACGACGTTAGCTTTACCCGGATGATACCGGATCGCACAGTTGTAATCATTTAAAAGTTCAACCCAACGACGTTGTCGCATGTTTAAATCCTTCTGTTCGAAAATATGCTGAAGACTCTTGTGATCGGTATAGATGGTGCATTTGGTACCGTACAAGTAATGTCTCCATATCTTAAGCGCGAAGACTACTGCTCCCAACTCTAGGTCATGAGTGGTGTAGTTTTTCTCGTGAACCTTTAACTGACGTGAAGCGTATGCGATTACCCTTTCGCGTTGCATTAAGACACAACCCAGACCTTGAATAGATGCATCACAATACACTACAAAATCATCGGTTCCTTCCGGAAGAGCTAAATTAGGTGCACTGCAAAGTTTCTGTTTGAGGTGTTGGAAAGCTGACTCTTGGTTATCGCCCCAATTATAGGCTTTTCCTTTTTGAGTTAGGGCGGTGAGAGGTTGTGCAATCTTTGAAAATCCTTCGATAAAACGACGGTAATATCCAGCCAATCCCAGAAATTGTCGCACCTCAGTCGGAGTCGTCGGTGCTGCCCAATTCTTGATGGCTTCTATTTTGGATGTGTCGACATGTATCCCTTTCTCATTAACCACATGCCCTAGAAACTGAACTTCTCGGATCCAGAATTCACACTTGGAAAACTTAGCATACAGTTGCTCTCGCTTAAGTAATTCCAAAATTAGGCGTAGATGTTCCTCATGTTCTTCCTTGTTCTTGGAATAAATGAGGATGTCGTCGATGAAAACGATAACGAATTGGTCAAGGTAAGGCTTACACACACGGTTCATGAGGTCCATGAATACCGCAGGTGCGTTGGTTAATCCGAAAGGCATGACCATAAACTCGTAATGGTCGTATCTTGTTTTGAGTGCAGTCTTAGAGATATCCTCTTCTCGGACTCTTAACTGATGGTAGCCGGACCTAAGATCTATTTTGGAATAGAAACTTGATCCTTGGAGTTGATCAAAGAGGTCATCTATGCGAGGTAAAGGGTAGCGATTCTTGATTGTGACTTTATTCAGCTCCCGGTAGTCAATACACATACGGAAAGTTCCGTCCTTCTTCTTGACGAATAGTACCGGAGCTCCCCACGGTGATGAGCTAGGTCGAATGAAACCTTTATCCAAAAAAAATCCTGTAACTGAGTGGACAGTTCCTGCAATTCACTGGGTGCCGGTCTGTAAGGTGCCCGAGCAATCGGTGCTGCTCCGGGTGCTAGGTCAATTTAGAACTCAACCTGACGATGTGGTGGAAGACCAGGCAAGTCTTCGGGAAATACTTTCGGATAATCACGAACGATCGGAATGTCGTCAATCTTCTTTTCCTTAGATGGCTGATCGGCGATGAAAGCCAAAATAGCCATATGCCCCTTTTCGAAGACATTTCTGTACTTTCATGAAGGATATGATGCCAATGACTGCACCACTCCTTTTGCCTTAGAAAGAAAGGATTTCCACTCTAAGGAGAGGAAGTCAAACATTTTTGTCACAACGGATGGCCTCGGGTTGGTTCTCGGATAATCCAATTCATACCGACAATAAAGTCGAAACTGCCAAGTGTAACTGGCAGACGGTCAATGTCAAGTTTATTACTAACCAATGCTAGATTACATCTGCAAGAATGCGAGTTGTTTCGATTTTCTGAGTAACGGCCCAAGCAAACCGTACCAAGATATTGTCCGCTTTGCCCCCGATGGGTTGCTCATCCAGGAACTCACGGTTTTGTTTCTACCCGACGAGTTGCTCACTCAGGCAAAACACGTCTCAATCGAGAAGGTATCCACCTCCTAATAAGGAACGTATCGTTCTCCCCCTCAACCGATGCGGGATATTACAGTCTGCTATCTCAATAGTATACTTGGCTTTTAATAGAGTTAGAGCACGACTCACTAATATGGAATTTGTGAAATCGTGCTGAGACTTCTAGTGAGACCCGCGCTTATAAAGCAAGTGTCAGCCAATGCATAGGCTAAGGAAAGAGGTTCACATGTAGGAAAGAAAAGTCTGACGGGATATAGATTCCAGTAGCATAAGAGATAGGATGTATGTTTAAGTAATTGCGTTCTACTGATGGTTGGTTAGGTTAAATCTTCGTTTCCTAATGTCATTGGATCAACAGAATCATTTCATGAAGAAGGAATTCCGTTTACAGGATTGAATATGCTGGGGTAAAATTCGAAGTTAGACTAAGGATTAGTCACAAGATGAGGTAACAAGGTCAAATGCGATCTATTGTTGGAGTGTAAGGAATAACGTGTTAGCATAGAAAGAATTCCTCAAATTCTGTGTACATAGTTGGAGTCGGTGGTTTTACTCTGAGGTTCTACTAGAGTTTCACTCTAGGTGGTTCTATCGATTAAGTTTGAATGAGAGTCGTAAGATCACTAAGACTCTTATATGAGTGAGATAAAATGATGTATTTCATTAATGATAGTCCAGTGTGTTCGTAACCACCTTCAACTTGATAGTCGCGTCTATCAGTTGTTGAACGAGTTTAACTATACCAACTAGTCGTTGAGTAGGTTACAAGAACTTCTACTGATAGTGGAAGTTTAAGTTTGTAGATTACTGCTTAGGACCATTTATCCACACACTAGGCTTCACCAGGACTTACATGAACTTCAAATTATTATTACGTGTGCACCCGTAATGATAATTTGCTTTGCATGCTCACCCTAGTTCTCCCTGTCCTGTGTCATAATGTCCCTTAGGTTATATTGTTGAGTACAGAGTGTTGTCAGATATGATAAGTCATTGAGAAGCTTAGTCATCAACCATAAGTTGATCAATTAGAACTCATATCGGGATGAGTAGTCGAGGATGGTTTGCTCCGAGTATTCACTCGAGTGAAACACAATACAGGAGTCCAGACCAGCGGATTATAAATGAGAACATGTAACAAACATGTACATGAAGTGCGACTTCGAGAAATGAAACTAATTCATGAATACAAGTTATAGGAAGCAGCATAGTAGCCGTCCTTTCAACTGAGTCAGAATAGGGTTTGAGTATGCATTGAGCAATGCGTTCTCAGATTTGTGGTCAATCTATTCTCAACAGAATATCGACCAAAGAAGCGAGCCCATGGCTCGGGAAAGTGATGACATCTATGTGTCAATAGATTCTGCAATAATGCATGTAACGGTCTGCCTTCAGACGGCGTATTGTTGCTAGTGGTTACAGTAGGGACTGGCCTTCGACGATCCCAATTCCCAAAGAGATATGCGTTAGTGCTGAGTGTCATCCATAACATGGACCTGAGAAATCCCACCATACCCAACGGGTGATGGTGATATAAGTGACTCCTCCGAAAGCTCCGTCTCGCTGCCCTCGGACGGGAGTGGATGATGTTCTGGTGATTCCCCGAGTGTCGCCATTGGGAATGATGATGCAATGAAAATGATGTGTCCCTTGCCAACTGAGGGTGATACGGATGGTGCTACATGCTTGCACTACAACGTATGTATAGTTGCTATATTTATCAAGTATTAGTGTCTGTGCCGTGTAACTAATGTGTAAGGTTATAGTCTAGTATGCAATCCTAGTTCTCTATAACCAATGGCTCTGATACCAATCTGTCACACCCCCAATTTCAACTAACGGAATTTTACCGTTTGGAAGGTGACACACCAGGATCTCAGTCATTAGTTACATCAAACGACACTATATGGGACTTGAAATGTCAAAACATAAAAGTTCAGAGTTAATGCGAAAGCGTAAACGTTAATATGAAATCAAAAGTAATTACACGCAATCGGCGTCAATCATTGTAAATAAGTAAACTGTTTCAAATGTTTGAAATGGATAATATGACAGTAGGACTCCATGCATGTCCTAAGTGTGCAACCTGTGCCTTAGCGACCTGAGAAACATGTAAGAAAAAGTGTCAACACGAGGTTGGTGAGTTCACAGGTTTCAAGTTTGCAATAAGAGAGTGTTTGCCAGATTATGTACATTCAATATGCATATCTATAGGTAGCTAACCTATGTTCATGTTTTACTAAAGCGCTCGCAACCGAAGCTGACTGTGTTTGTATGCCTCCTGCCAGGTCTATCAACTTGGCCAATGTGAGTAGGCTAACATTTCACCCGTCCGATATCCAATCGAGTTAGCGCGACTAACGCGGGTGGGATTTGTCAAACCCAGTAGTACTACTAAACATTACCTCGCTAAGATCCATATTAACGGCCCGATATAAGATTAGGACTTTCTGTGATAGTGTGTTACGCTTAGTCTCAACAGTGATATCATATAAAGTACCATAATCAAATAGTTACGTCATGTTTTCTCCCCTGGAGGGAAAAACAATATTTGCTTGCGTACCTGTTTCTCCCCCACGGGGAAAACAAGTAAAAGTATGATAGTTGGTGTTTCACGTTTGTTTCTTCCTCAACAGGAAAACAAGTAAAATATGTTTGTGTGTAAGCATGTTTCTCCCCCAATAGTAAAACAGGTAAAAAGGGGCCGTGAAACTCACCTGCGTTGCGTAGTAGGTAGTGTAACACAAGTATGAGATTTAGAACCTCAAGTGTTAGCCTGCACGGCTTACGTATGCCCTAGGATCATAAACACATAAGTTAGGGACATATTGGGATTTGCGACGACGACACTGAAGATTAGAACATCTTAACACATTCTAAGGATTGATGAGTAGACGAACGTGTCTACGGGAATATCGGTTTCTTAATATAATAAATTAAAATCAAAGCGTTACGTGTCGAACGTTAATAACGAATAATACTAAATATGTAAATAAATTCGTACGTTTGAGTTGTTTAGGAAAATAATACAATTTAATATATTATTTTTAGGTTCACAGGATTAACCAAATAATCATTTAGGTGTCAAAAATAATAAATATATTATTTTTAATCGGTAATGAAAACCGAGGGTAAATAATATAAATAATTATACTATTTAATTATCTGAATCATTTCAAACGGTTTATAAACGTGGTAAAAATAGTATAAAAATATATTATTTTTAATTGAGATCATGGGGTTGAAAATAATATAAATATATTATTTTATACGAATTCACGGTTTGAACAATGTAAATATATTATTTTAAAAGTGGGAATAAATATAAAAATAGGTTATAAAACCAAACCCGAGTCTACGGGTTGTTTCCGGAGCTAAAACACGTTAATATTTTAATATAATAATATAGGATAGGTTTTTATATTTAAAATACTAATTAAAAACTGATTTAAAAAGAAATGGGTGTGGAGAGACTCGAACCCGGGTCTCTCCCACACAAGCAGACCGTCTTAACCACACCCGCCCGCTAGGGTATCACGATATCAACCGAACCGGAATAGTTTTAATCATCAAAGCCATCCGGTCCCTACTCCATTCGCGAATTAGAAACCAAATCCTTCCCAAATCCCCTTGAATTCGATCATGATTTGAAACAAGAGTACAGGGTTTTGCTTATAGGTAAGTTGCGATTCTGAGAATGGGTTTAATTGCAAAATTCATCAAGTTTACTATCGCCTATGGCTCGATTAAATCCCAAAAATGTAACTTTGAAACCACGAATCAAATTGATGAAATCCTATAAGATTATGGGTTGAAACCATGGGGCTTTTTCTAAACAGAAGGTTTCGAAACTAATGACATAGTTTAATTGAATTAAGGTTAAGCCTAAGATTAAAACCCCCAAATTCGAATATGAAGAACCCTAAATTCCGGATCTTGTAAAATTGAGTGTTGTTTGATTTAATTAACATAGGGCTTTCATTATACAAGTGATTACGAGTCTAATGGTATAGATTAATTGGATTATAAACATGTCTAGGATCAAAAGCCCCAAATCGAGTTTCATATGAACCCTAGATTAGTGATCTTGCTAAGATCGATGTTGTAAGCCCTAATTGACATAGGGCTTTCCATTAGAAAGTAAAAACGAAAGTGAGGGAAGGTTTAATTACCAGAATGGATTTCGAATTAACCGAGCTCGACTAGAACGGGTTTCGTCTTCGACTTGTTTGGTTTCCGGCGGCTTAGACTTCGACTCCGGTGAAATTTGGATATGCAGGAGGTTCAGATGGATTTGATTTACATGTTCAGATGATTGATTTGTGAGAATGGTGTTCGTGATCAAGGAATATGATGCGTAAAAACGATGGTCGACGGTTACGGGTTTAACACCCATAATTGGGATTTACTTCGAATCATTGATGGGATTAACGTCGTAATAATGGACGTAATTGTCGTAATCCTCCATTTCGGTTACGAATTCCAATCCAATTCGGCTATAAGTCGCGGATTAGCCTTAAGAATATGAGGTTTGACTTTCATAAGTCAAACAGGAACAAGAACCCTTGATTTTGGCTTTCAGGGTCAACTGAAATGGAATTAGGCTAATTGCAACTTGATCCCTGAAGTTTGAATCCAGATATTGACAGAATTAGTCCTTGGGATTTGATTTTGTTAAATAAGTTAAGATTTAACTGGATTTAGTTAACGGGGTTAAGTTTTTAAGAGAATATTTAACGGATTGTTAACGGCGTTAACATGAAAAGTCCGGATTGTCACAACTTCATCTTAGAGCCATTCCTAGTCATGATTTAGTGTAGTTACTAGTTAGTTTATAGTTCAATTGAAAATGGATGGGTTTAGTTATACCTATTTGGCCGAAAATGAGGTAAAGAAAAAGGATGATTGGGATGTGATGATAGTAGTTGGAGTTGGTATACATGATCAAGTAGATTATATATTGTTTTGTAATGTAGTTCAAATCAAATGATGAGGGTATTTTTATGTATGTTGAGCCGTAAATTGAAGGACAAAATAAATATGGGAAAGTTTGAATGTTAATTAGATATGTTGGTATCCCATTGTGTGGGTTAGGTATTTAAGTCGGTGAACCGTTATTTTATGTGACCTCTCGTAGAAATATCAAAATATTCATTCACTTTTTGTTGGGATTTATATATATATATATATATATATATATATATATATATATATAAGTATGACTTTTAGTTGGACTTAGGCATTGACTAATTTTGTGTACACAAGTCTAGTCATAATTGTAAATTATATTTATGCTAGTGACGCAATAAAACTGTAGGTCCTGATGATAAGATCCCTATGCTAGAATGATTCTAGACAGGAAACAAACAACAAATTAGCTATTGTGAAGCTGATTGTTGATGAAATTAAGAAAATCAAGATGAAGAGCAAACACAATAATAAACACAAACACGATCGATTCATTAACATCCACCGATAAAATGGAAGGTCCGAAATTCTGAGGATCTTCAATCAACGGATTCAACGACGTGTTGAAGGCGGAAACAGACTCGACACGTCACTTGTAGGTTAAACAAAGAGGACGAGACATAATCAACTTATCAAACGATTTGTATTACTGAATAACACCTTAGAATACAGTATAATATGTTCAATAATTCGTCTAACCCAAATACAAATTACAAAACATTTATTTATACTAAACAGAAAGTATTCAGTGGGCTTGGGCCTGTACCGCATACTTCAAGTATGCGGCTGTGTACCGCATACTTCAAGTATGCGGAAGGCCATGAAGTATGCGGCCGCATACTTCCTTCCGTCTTCAAAACTTCGTCTTTCGAACATCTCGGTGACCTCTTGATGCTTTAGTCTATTAGGTTTGATCCTTACAATCTCCCCCTATGCTAATGCACTCAAGATACCCAGAGAATTTCAATGTCAGCTGAGTGATCCCGCATTGAGGCCTTTAACTATTACAGTTGCCAATACTTTCATGAACGACTTAGTCTCCTTTTCATAATCTTCTGGAATGAATAGCCGCTTCTTGGACAACCTCAACATGTCTTACTTCCCAAACTTCAGTAGATCCATAGGATCAACAATTGTAAATTATTGATCTGTACACTGAATATCCAGGTATCCTGTTATGGGACTGTATGACCAATATTCAAGTTGGCTCAAAGCATTGTATGGTAGAGCTTTATGAACTGGAACATACTTCACTGTCTTGGGAGAAGGACATATTTCCATTACAAGGGGCTTGTTGGGAATCTTGTCAATTATATACTTCGATCTTACCCTCTTACATTGAGTAGTCTTCATTATCTTGAAGCCACTGTTGCACTCTGATTCAAGAAGGACAAGGAACTTCCTAGCCATGCCATTGTCACCTGATTGTAAAATGGAATTTTGTTAAGAGCATACAGATCATATCTTGGCAGTGAACTGAAGTCTTTAACAGATGCAAAATACTCTAGTCGTCCATTCCTTCTTTTGACAACGAACATATTCTCTTCGTTATCGAACATCCATCTTATAATTGGAGAACGGTCATTCTTTTTAGAGTCCAGTTCCTCAGAGGCCGTGACAAAGTGAACTTCATGTGGAGGAACAACCTTGTACCATTTCTTCTTTTCTTCCGTTGAATAAGTAGGACTTGGAGATGCAGAAGATACTGTTTCCTCATGAACATTTGACTATTCAACATTCGGATCAGCAGAAGACTCCACATGGGGCGAAGAGTTACTTTCGGCGAATAAATCGCTGTCAATACTAGTAATCTCCTTTCCCTGAGCATTAACATATATAGGAGAGGCAGGCACATCGGCATCAAATAAATCTTCAGCTTCGTCTGTTTCCTACTCCCTCATAAATGGAACATTAAATTCAGTTGAATCGTTATCGAAAGAGAATATTGTGCTAGATTTAAGTAGTTCATCAAGATCTTGCTCAAACTCGAACGATAAGTCATTTTCGGACTGTCGTGCTTCCTGGTTCTCTGACACAGGGACATGAACGACCATAGCTCATGATAAGTCTTCTTGAGCACTATTGTCTTCATGTTTACTACCCTGGTCCCTGTCATTATCTTTTTCATCACTTTTGCCATATTTGTCATCACCATCACCATCATTGTCATTGCCTTTATCATTGCCGTCAACGTTGCAACCATCTTCTCTCTTTCTTTTGTTTTTGCCTTTCCATTTCTTTATCTTTTGCAGTTCTTTCAGCACAAACAACATATTCTTTTTTAGACTACTGATCTGACCACTTTGTATGTTAATGGTCTTCCTAAGAATGTTTATCTCAGCATCTTTGGCTTTGGACTCACTATAAAGTCTCTTGATTTTAGTATCTTTTTCCACTGAGTGTTGTTCAAGAACAAACACTCTTTGCTGCAGGGCTTCAACATCTACAGGATCAGGTGAATAAAATACCTTTGCCTTGCCCCTATCTTACGGTTGGGTGATGGTCGGTGTAATGATTAGTGTGGACTTCTGTAGGAGTTGTTCGAAAACTTTAGCCTTCTTCCTCAGACCTATATCAGCTTCAAAATCATATTCTTCATCGGAAGCGCCACTTTTTTGTTTGGAAGGGTTCGTGAGAGGAGGTTTCCTAGCAGCCTTTCTCTTTATCAATAAGCTCTTGCGATGTTTGTTAATCGGTACTTCTTCTTTTTCACTCTCTGTCTCTGAAAAATCAAACTCTTTACCCTCTGAGTCTCCTTCAGACTCGTAACTTTTCTTCTCAACATTTTCACCACTAACACTTAGATTTTCAGTGTCAGAGAAGTTCAAATCATCTAAATTTAGATCTTCCATATCTTCAAGATTTTCTACATTCCCTTCATTTTCGACATACACTGGCCCTTCAATGTTATAAATGAATTCACCTTCATGTTCATCGGCCAACTGTATGTTTGGAACCACGGGCTCATTGACAATGGGATTTTCAGTCTGATTCTAAGCCTGCTGAGGTGCACGCCTACGTCTACGATGTGGCTGCGGTTGTTATTGTGGTTGTGGAGGTGGAGGTTGTTGTGGTTGAGGTGGTGGTGATGGTTGTTGTGGTTAAGGTGGTTGTTGTTGTGGTTGTGGTGGAAGTTGTACACCTTATATCTCGGGAAAGGCATCGATCATCTCCAGTGGAGTGAGATTAAGAAAATATCCCTTCTTGTTCATGCACATATAGGAAAGTATGTTCTTATCCATCACCTTCTCGCGCAGTCTTCTTTGTGTAAGTACTAATTCTGGATGATTTATGTTAATTATCATCTGTAGAAACCTAGGATACATGATGAATAAAGCCTTCTTTTTCCTAGTTAAATTGCTCTTAATGTCTTCAAACATGACTCTTGAAAAATTGAAATTATCCCCAGTCAGTAGCGCATAAATAGTAGATGTTATATTAGCACTTAATTCATTATATCCACCATTTCTGCCCGAGATGCACTGACTCACCACATGTGCCAAGTATTTCCAGTATGGCGGCAGATATCTTTTTTCTAAAGATGGCAGATTTCCCTCATAATTCTTTCATAAGTGTCTCTCATTTGCTCAGTAGTAAAAATCGGGGGATAAGCTGCATCATCGCCAAAATTTAGATATTCCCTTATAACAACTTTAGTAATCACAATTCTCTTTCCAGCTATGGTACCGACTATCCATTCAATCTCATTCTAAGTAACAAGATCAGCAGTGCTCCAGAAATCCCAAATAAATTCTTCACATATATCGGGATGTTGAGAGACAGCATGAAAGATTCTGGATGCCTTCAGACCCACTATCATTGATCTAAAAAATACTATGATGTTGTGGCGGATCTTCTAAATATGCTGACTCATTGTGATCCTTTACGAATTTCAAGTATGCCATAACTGCAATCAATAGAACAAGTTAGATTTCAAAAATAACAAATTGAAAGTATTCGGTCTGAAGGAAATAGCCGTATAATTTCATACAACCGCAAACTTTTAAAGGGACCATAAACTTTAGAAAAACCGAATACTTTAGAAGTGACCGTGTACTTCAAAGAAGCCGCAAACTATTGTAAAAAGACAAATACATTTGAATCCACAAAAACAACGATAAAAAATAGTTTAGTGAACAAATTGAAGACTGATTTCAGGTCGCCTATCTGTTTCGTTCAACTTTAGCTGGCCAATTTCTATTTTAACACATAATCTACCCGTCAATTTGATCCAAATAGATAAGAAACATTACGAATGTACTTTCAGGTCATGAATCACTCAAATTAACCCACATTTAGGGTCAATCTCTATACCTTTGTGATCTCCAAGAATTCTCGAACACTGTCAACACAAAAATTTCATACAAGATCGACAAAGGCAAGTACTCAGTTTGGCTGACAAAATACGAAGTATGCGTTTGGTGGGTTATGAGAACCGCAAACTTCAATCTATTTAATACCCTTCAAGTAAGCGGCACCGCAAACTTAAAGTATGTGGCCGCATACTTTTGTGAATCAACTTCGAACTTTTTAAAAAAAAAACACTAGCTACCATTTGGATTGTCGGGTCAAGCAGGAACAGTCATTTTAACAAAACATCAACAATAAAGATAAAAATAATAAAAAAATAAAATAAAATAACTTAAACTAAGCTAAAACAGAAAATCTTTTTGTTCTTTTGACGACAAATAAAACTTACTAAAACACATAATTTTTTAGAGAAACTCTATTATGGGATCATATCATTTTAGTGCAGACCAAAGAATACTTATGAGCCGTTCATTTTCTTAGATAGATCTCGGTGATTGCCAATATACAATATCCTTTTAAACTTAAACTTTTATACCTTGGTTGACAAGAAAGTAGTGAATGATTTTATCATGTTTTTCGGGTAATAATTATTCATGTATTAGTGGGCCCCACACTCATATCTCAGAAACCTGCATTTAATTTGTAACACCCTGAAAATTTCCTAAGTAAATAAAGGCCCATGGTTATATCAAGATGAGAAGAACAAGGACCAAATATGAAAATTTGGAAAACTGGACTGTAACGGACCGTTATCGGTCATAATGGTCTGTTACGCATCATGACGGACCTCCACCCGCATGACAGTCCATGCTGGACCGCCACCCGTCATGACGGTCCATGCTGGACCGCTACTCGTCATGACGGTCCATGCTGCAATACCGGAGGCGGGTTTAGGGTTGCTGATAAGTGTCTGATGACTCACCCTCATGATGGACCGTCACGAACCATAACGGTATGTTACGTGGTCCAGAAGCGTGTAGCCGCAAAGTCAATACGTGACGGACCGTCATGCCTGGTAACGTTCCATCACGGACCTAATTCTTGCCTATAAATAGATGATCGACTTTAGTCCCATTCTCACACAAAAAAAACTCCGTTTCACACACAAACACTCTGGAGATCCGATCCCAAGACCCGGTTCACGTACGATAGTCCGGTTTCTGATCATTCGACTAAAAATTGTCGTAGATAGTGTTGAGGTAAGGCTCTGAACTACTATCAAGCTTTGATTATTGATGTCGCCCAGACGGTCTATAAAAACTAACAAATAAAACCTAATCTAGACGCCTAAGTAATAAATGGAGTACCTATGAACTAAACTGCACTGACAGGCAAGTGAACCTATCGAATGTAGCACAGCTTAATGGTAAACCGGATTATCGAACCCTAGAGACACTACTATAGCTAAACTAGACTCTGACTCGGACTAAATTTGATCTGGTTGGGGGGGTTTTCTACCCTAATGATTAAACTAATAATGCATAATACTAATGAACGACTTCAACTATCAGACACAGGAACTCAGGGAATATGAGGAATAAGAAGAACACTACCTAGGTTATGAATCCTCATTGTAACAGTCAGACTTCTATCGGATATGGAATATGTTTTGGAACTGGGATCCTAAGATGTGACACCTTCAGACTACCTAGTGGATTCATAATCACTTTCAAGATGTGACCAGAAGACAACCTAAAGGATACTAAGCTCACCAGTTGGTCGGATTACCTCTCGGTCTCACCAACTATACTAAAGAAGTCAATAGACAGCTCACCTTTCTGTCTCGCTGTCTCAATACATCGAAGATGCAAAGAGTAATCTAAAGACAACCTGTTTGACACGGATTAACACCGACAATAGAAACCTTATGTGATAGAATTTACACATCTTTTTGGCACAAAAATTCACTCATTTCATGATCAATTATTGGTTATTTTCAACGTTTAGACACTTATTTGCTTCATTTCCAGTTTTGTAGGTTTTTGTGAAGCTGAGTGAACAAACAAGGGAATTCTAGGATAAAAGATGAAGTTTTAGGGTTTCTGAGTTGGAGGCACGGTCGTGCCCCCTACCTAGCACGGTCATTCAAGTCTTCAAAACCCTAGGCACGGTCACGCCCCGCATCAGGCACGACCGCGCCAAGCCATTTTCTCAAGCACAACCGTGTTCCAACGCCCCACGACCGCGTTTAATCCCGTGAGTCTGAGCCCTAACCTCAGAGCCGTTCTTCCCTCCTTGCGCGGTTGTGCCCCCTTCAGTCTATAAATACATAAGTTTATTTCTCATTCGGATATTCAGCAACCAGAGCAAAAACCCACTGTTTGAGCTTCGAATCAACCTTGTTCCAGCCATATTTTAAGCATCTTGGAGGGATTACAACATCAAGAGGATCACCATACATCAACAACAACATCTAGGCTTGTAGGAGTGGTTTGATTCTTATTTTCATAGCATGTCTCTTACTATTTTTCCCTACTTATTTGTCATTCTTGTGCTCATGATGAGCTAAAACTCTTGTTCACTTTGGTTTAGATGAAGTTTAGATACATTTGACAACATTCATGGATTATTGGCAATTATTATGTTAATGTCATGACAATCGTATGATTATTCTTCAATGAAAATTATATATTCAAGTATTTTGAGTTTTTTACAAGACTTGTATGTGTGTATGCCATATCATGTCAGAAACCTATGGTTTATGCTTGTATTCATGGATTAGTATATGTATTTATGCTAGTTTATGGCATTTGACTAGGAATGGTGAATGAAGTCTTGTTTATTATTTATTATTCTTGTATGTGTATCCTTATGCTTATGTTTGGAAAGACAAAGTGTTTGTTATGGTGTTTCTTGCTTAGTTTTATGTTTATCTAGGATTTGTTGACACAATCTCCTAATTTTTATGAACATTTTATGTTGAAGAAATGCATGTGATTGTCTAATTAAATCAACTTGAGGTGGGTAGTGTGTTTTTCATATTATCTTTCCAACTAGTTGTTGGATTGGTGTACCTTAATCAGGAGCTAGTTCAATCTTTATAAACATTGACATGATTACAACACGTGAGCTTTATTGCATGATTTTAGGTGGTTAGTTTGTGTCTCTCATTCTAGCTTTCTGAATGGTCATTTGATTGAATGTCTTTGACGAGAATTTGGTCAATCTATGTTTCGTGTGTTTGCCATGCTTCTATGAGTGTATTAAATGTATTCTAGATGGATTCGACACCGAAGTGATCTTTTCCCCCTTGATTGTTTGACTTGTGATTTTAGTTTAGTTTTATATAAATTGCATGCTAGTCAATTAAACAAACTTTTCAAAATATATTTTTACCATCACTTGATTGAATTTTACTTCCGGTTTATTATTGCATTCCACCGTATCCACGGATTAATATTCGGTTCTTACCTTCACTATATTGCTATCCGACGGGTACACTGCCCGGTGTGTGTGTGATTAGTCTTTGGTGAAAACCCTTTTTAAATCTTTATATATATATATATATATATACTTTCAACACATCAAGTTTTTGGCGCCGTTGCCGGGGATACAGTTTTGCGAGAACGACTGGATTTGATTTTTATTCATTTAGTATATATTTTTGTGCATAACGTATCTTCTTGTTTGTTATTTGCAATTTTCGGGTATAGATATTTTTGCATTTTTATTTGTCATTTTTAGTCACATTTATATATATATTTTAGTTAATTTTATTTCCAATTTATTTTTCATTTTATTTATTTATTTATTTTCATCTGTAATTATTATTTTGTCTAACTTGCGTTTTTTTTTCTAGGTCCGTCCATTTAAATCTAACTTGTCTTGCAGATCATGTATGTCCTCAATTCCCGCCGAGGAGGTTATTGAGTCGTCTTCCGAGCTGGAGCGCGATCTTCATCAGAGATTGCGGGCCCGTTCCCGATCTGTGGCCCAGTTACTTGAGCTTGACGAGGTTGTTGTTGACGAGGTAGAAGAGATGGCGGACGCGGATGAACTTCAGCAGCATCATGAACTTGTACATTAACTTATTCTGGTTGTACTTTAGGTGCAACTTGTTATGGTTGAGGTTGCCGTGTTTTTGTTGTTGTTATACCTCTTCTGGATGTATCCAATTATCATTTGGAGGAGCAACATAATCAGGATTAATAATATGCCCAAATAGAGGAGTTGGAATAGGTATCAACGCTGGATTTTGTTGCTTGATGTTGTTACAATCAGTGAAAATCCTTTTGGTCATTGGAGTGAGAGTAAGACGCTGTGGTAACTAAGGAAAATTAGGTATAAGATGATTCAGAATCATTTGAAGAAACATAGGGTACAAAAGAAACCCTTGACCAGCAGGTGGAGTAATATGTGCAACTATCTCCTTATAAAAATAATGAGCAAAGTTGAACCCCCTGTTCAAAGTAAGAGACACCATTGCTGATTGTAGTGAAGTCTTCAAACCATCAGTTCCAGCTTTCCTAGGAGACAAACATAGAATAATAACATGCATAAAGTATCTCCATTGTCCTACTAGACCACCCTTCCTTACTTGAGTATCATTAGCTCTTCCTCTGTAACTCATTCTCTGAAAACACCCCATAATCAATGTAGATGGTTGTAACATCCCAAAAATAAAATGACAGTTAAAATGATGAAATAAATGAACGAGGAATGTCGGGTTGGTCCGGATGGGCTGGAAGGGGAGCCTCCCCTATAAATAGCTTAGACCTCCATCATTACTCTCATTTGCAAGTTCTAGAGAGAGAAACCGTAGAGAAAGAAAGTTGGCGGATCGACCCAAGATTTCAGCAAAGTGTTGCTCCATAGCTCGTGAGAAGAACCACCGGATCAGAAACTAGATTCAGGTAACGATCGGGCCTAAATCTGAGTTTTTGTTCGTTTTTGGATTTTTCGGGTTTTGGGCGAAAAAGTAACGTTTTCATGGATAAAACTGAAAGATAAACATAGATTTGAGTTCCTTAATGGAAAACTAACGTTTTGAATGTAAACAGGTTCGGGATCTTGACGTGATCAGACCTGAATGCGAAAGTTAGGGTTTTGCGAAGAAACAGATCGTGCGTACTTATCAAGTACGCACGGAGCAGGTCTGCGTACTTATCAAGTACGCAGGAAGAGGGCACTGCGTACTTATCAAGTATGCAGGAAGCAGGGTCTGCGCACTTGCTAAATGTGCAGGCATTAGGTTGTTTAAGTAAAGTTAGTATGTTTAGAATGGTTAAACCGTTAGAGTCAGGATTGGGTTTGATGTGTATTTAACTATCAAATTCAGATCGGAAGTGACGTCGTGGGACCTTTGTTTAGGGCAACCCGGATTGGCTTATCAGGTGAGTTCTAGAAGCCCTCTTTTAAATTTTTTATATAATGTTTTCGGGCTGGTGTGCATACATATGAAATGATGTCTTTACGAAACGATGTTTATGAAACTATGTTTATAAAATGATGCTTAAGAAACTATGTTTACGAAATGAAATGATTTGGAATGAACGGTTTATGGAAAGAAAGTTTTATGAATGGAATGTTTACGAATGAAATGTTTATAAAGAAATGGTTTAAACTAAAGGTAAAGGGTTTCGAAAATGAATGAAAAGGTTTTATGAAAAGAAAAGAAAAAGGGAAAAGTTTTTAAAGAAGTCATTACAAATCTAATCTGTCGATTGAAGGGAATTGACGAATGAAGTCTGGGAATGTAATTCCCAGCCTTGTGGTAGATTATGGACAGCGAGCCATAGTTGCCATAAGAACAACAGGGGCAGTGTCTTTGTGGCATGTCAATGGTTTGATGTTGTACAACTGGTTGGGAGTAACGAGGGTTACTCAGGGGTTAACGTGACCCTACGTAAGGTTAAATTATGATCCGACGGTGTTATGGCCGTGAGCCATAGCCGTCGATGGAGGTTGTCGGTCTATGGAAATGAGAGCCATAGGGGCAACTGAATGGGTATTGTCGGTCCTCGTGTAGTTAGCCTTGGGGGCAATACAAAAGGGAATTGACGGAATGTATGGTGTTGTTGGTCTTCGTGCAGTTAAGCCTTAGGGGCAATACCATACAATGGTAAAGTTTGTGGCAATGATGGCGATACGTAACGGTTGCCCACGACATGCAAGGTTCCTTTGGGGACACAGAGACGCTTAAAGAAAGATACAGATTGTAGATAGTAATGTATGACTTAAATGAATGTTAAATGTTTTAAAAATATGATCCGTTCAATGTGTTTATGATGAGGAAAAATGTTTGAAGGTTTTCAATGATGAATGAAAGGCCCTGTTTTCTTATACGTGATGTTAAACCCTAATGAATGTTTTGAATGATGAACCATTTCTTAAATTGAATGAAAACTAGAACTCACCAGCGTAGCTGAATTTTTAGTATGCACATTTAGGTTAAGGCAAGTATGGATGAGGGACGGTGATGCTTGGTAAGCGAGAAGAGTTACCCGGTTGATCATGAAGACTGGCATCCCGTTATGATTAGTTTATGTATTAGACTATGTTACGCTTCCGTTGTTACACAATGTAATGGTTATGTTTTATTGAAGTATTTTTCCGCTGCGTTATTTGATAATCAAGTTTAAGAACTGTTTGTTAATGAGTAAATCCAACAAGTGAGGCCTCCCGGGTTTGGGGCCTTACAAGTTGGTATCAGAGCAATAGTTTGAGAGATTCGGACACCCCCAGTGTCTGAATTTAAACTATGAATGGGAACGAAAGTGGATGCCAGCACGGGTAACTCGAGCCACACCATCAGGTATGAAGGTAGTATATATATTTACATATATAGTATGCCTTAGAAAGGGTTAGGTAAGGACATGTGTTCTGATGGAATCACAAAGGTGGTCAAATAGAAATCGAACTGGTAGTGTAATGGTTAATTGTAGATGGCCAGTATATATTAACATCTTACAGTGCTTGTTCAATTTTATTTGTTAACTAGCGTGGTGACATTGGATTCTTGTCTTATAGAACAAAATGGCAAGAAGAGGAAATGGAAGGCGTGGTGGGGGCCGTACCGGCGGTCGCGGCAGGACCCCTGCGCGCCAAGAGTATAGTGAAGAAGGAAGTGTTCACACTGAACCGGCGGTTGGTGTGCATGGAACCGAGCAGACACAGGTTGAAGAACAACCTTTCACTTTTGAACCAGAAGTGAGAGCAGCCATAGCTTGAGAGTTCACAGACTTGATGAAAGTTTCTTTGCCATGACTGTTGGCAGAAGCATTAAAGAAGGTTAATGAGACGGGTGGGTCTAACACGGCGGTTGATACCCCAAACACTGAGGCAATCAACGCACCGCTTAACCGTGGTTGCGACTATAAGTCCTTCAAGGCATGTGACCCGCCAGTCTTGACTGGGAAGAAAGACACGGTAGCTACGTTTGATTGGGTGATTCGTATGGAGGCTGCCATTCGTCTGAGCGAATGTCAAACGGATCAAGTTGTGAAATTTGCTGCTAACTCCTTAAGAGAGGAAGCATCCCATTGGTGGGAAGGGGTACGTCAAGCAAAGGGGAGCGAGGTTGTGGATGCGATGATGTGGGCTGACTTGAAAACTTTGGTGATCAAGAATTTCTGCCCAAGGAACGAGATTAAGAAGGTAGAGAGGGAATTTCTGGGTCTGAAGGCCGGGAGCATGACGCACCGGCAATACACAACTCGATTCAATGAACTGGCATGTCTGGTGCCACACCTTATCACGACTGAGGAAAGAAATATTTCCTGTTACATTCAAGGGCTGCCGGACCAGGTCCGCACCTATGTTAAGGCAAACACCCCTACGACCTATGATTCGGTAGTAGAACTGAGCGGCGTGGTATTCGATGATCTGGCGCTGAATGTCGTTGCCATTGAGGAACCGAAGAAGAGACCGAGCTTCTCAAACAAGTGAACTGGTGGAAAGATGTTTGGGACTCGTGATAAGAGGGCCCGGGTGAATGAGCCAACTGTTTGTAACAAGTGTGGAAGGGAGCATGCAGGTGAATGTAGACTGGGATCTAACTTGTGCTTTAAGTGTGGCAAGACCGGGCACTACTCCCGTGAATGCCTACAACACTTCAAGTGCTACAACTATGGGGATGCCGGTCATCTGAGTGAAACCGAGAATGGGTGAAGCCGTGAAAGGGAAAGGCCCGGAAAGGAAAGAAGAGAGGCCCCGAGCAAAGACTCGTGCATACGCACTGACGCAAGACCAAGCCAGCCAGGGCAGACCCCGATGTGGCGTCAGGTACATTCATCCTTGACAACACTTTTGTTTCTGTGTTATTTGATTCGGGTGCAAGTAAGAGTTTTATATCTGCGACTTTTTGTAAACGAGTGAAGTACACTGTCAGTAAGCTAGCAAGGGCCTTTAGCGTAGAAACCGCTGAGGGAAGAACTGCGAGAGTGACCGATGTATTTGACAACTCCATGATAAAAATAGAAGGTCATAGGTTCCCCGTCAGATTGTTTGTTATGGTTTTGGGTGGGTTCGATGTCGTGTTAGGTATGGATTGGCTAACTGCCAATGAAGCACAAATTATATGTAAACGAAAGATAATCCGACTCAAGGCTCCGGACGGTAGCAAAGTCAAAGTTCTTGGGGATTGTGACGCCCCGATGCCAAACGTCATCTCGATGATTAAGGCAACAGATTACTTGAGGCGCGGATGCGAGGTTTATCTGGTGTACGTGATCGAAAAGTGTAAGGAAGTGAAGGAACTAGATGATGTACCCGTGGTACGCGAGTACCCGGAGGTGTTTCCAGAGGATTTTCCTGGGATACCACCCGGCAGAGAGATCGAATTTTGAATCGACTTAGTACCAGATGTCCAGCCCATGGCTAAGGCTCCATATCGACTAGCACCAGTGGAGATAAAAGAGTTAATGGCACAACTAGACGAGTTACTTGAGAAGGGATTTATCCAACCGAGCATCTCGCCGTGGGGTGCTCCGGTGTTGTTTGTGAAGAAGAAAGACGGTTCGATGAGAATGTGTATTGATTATCGCGAGTTGAATAAACGTACGGTGAAGAACAAGTACCCTTTACCAAGGATCGACGACCTGTTCGATCAATTACAGGGCGCAAGTTGGTTCTAAAAAATTGACCTTCGATCCGGGTACCATCAGTTGAAGGTGAGGGAAGAAGACATACCGAAAACTGCATTTCGCATGCGTTATGGACATTTCGAGTTCCGCGTGATGTCTTTTGGATTGACGAATGCCCCTGCCGCGTTCATGGATTTAATGAATAGGGTGTGTCGACCGATGCTGGACCGATCGGTAATTGTGTTCATCGATGATATCCTCATCTACTCCAAGAATGAGGGTGATCACGCATGTCACTTAAAGGAGGTGTTGGAGGCTCTGAAAAAGGAAAAGTTGTATGCTAAGTTCTCCAAATGCGCGTTCTAGCTTAGGGAAGTCCAATTCCTAGGTCACGTCATTAACCCAAACGTCATTATGGTTGACCCAGCGAAGATAATGACGGTAAGGGAATGGAATATTCCTAAGACGCCAACTGAAATCCGTAGTTTCTTGGGATTGGCAGGCTACTATCGGAGATTCATCTAGGATTTATCAAAAATAGCTTCGCCGTTGACAAAGTTGACTCGGAAAGAGGTTAAGTATGAATGGGGTTCGACCCAAGATGAGACGTTTAAGGAATTGAAGAAGAGGCTAACCCAAGCTCCAGTCTTGGCCCTTCCCGAGGGCAATGAAGACTTATTGGTATACTCTGACGCTTCGGGGCAGGGATTGGGATGCGTGTTGATGCAACGCGGAAGAGTGATCGCGTATGCGCCACGACAGTTGAAGATTCACGAAGCTAATTATCCAACCCATGATTTGGAACTTGCTGCTGTCGTATTCGCATTGAAAATCTGGAGGCACTACCAGTATGGGGTGAAGTTTACTATTTACTCTGACCACAAAAGTTTGAAGTACTTCTTCGAACAAAAGGAACTTAATATGAGGCATAGGCGATGGTTGGAACTCTTGAAAGACTATGACTGTGAGATAATATACCATCCTGGAAAGGCAAACGTGGTGGCTGACGCTCTAAGCCGAAAGGATGTGCCTACTCCTATTAGAGTGAAAGCTTGCCAGTTGGTGGTAACATCGGATGTGATGAGAGAAATTGAAAAGGCTCAAGATGAGGCACTTAAAGAAGAAAACATAAAGAAAGAAAGGATGGTTGGCCAACAGGACAAGTTGGAATATAACACCCTTGGTGTTAGGACACGTTCTGGACGAGTATGGATACCTATGGGTGGCGAGCATAGAACCAAAATCTTGGATGAGGCTCATAAGTCTCGATACTCTATCATCCTGGTACCAATAAAATGTACCAAGATCTAAGGAAGGAATACTGGTGGTCTGGGATGAAACATGAGGTGACAAAGTATGTAAGCAAGTGCTTGACTTGCTCGCAAGTAAAGGCCGAACACCAGAAACCGTATGGAAAGATTCAACCACTATATATACCAGAATGGAAGTGGGAACACATTACCATGGACTTCATAACCAAGCTACCTCGCACAGCTAAAGGTCATGATACCATTTGGGTAATTGTGGACCGTTTAACGAAGAGTGCTCATTTCCTACCTATTCGCGAGACGTTCTCGTCGGAAAGGTTAGCAGAAGTATTTATTAACGAAGTAGTAGCACGGCATGGGATGCCTTTGACGATCGTATCTGACCGGGACACACGATTCACATCGAGGTTCTTGAAAAGATTTCACGAGGCGATAGGCATGAGGCTTAATATCAGCACGGCATGCCACCCACAAACGGATGGTCAGTCCGAAAGGACCATTCAGACATTGGAGGATATGCTTCGTGCTTGTATTATCGATTTTGGCGGCAGTTGGGACAGTCATCTGCCGTTAGCCGAATTCTCCTACAACAATAGTCATCACACGACTATAGGCATGCCGCCTTATGAAATGTTGTATGGGAGGAGATGTAGGACCCTGATTTGCTGGGGTGAGATTGGACAAAAGGAATTAGGGAGTCTTGAAGTAGTAAGAGAAACGTCAGAAAGGTTTGATCAAATCAAAGCACGAATGAAGGCCGCACAAGATCGTCAGAAATCCTAAGCGGAAAAACGACGAAGGCCTTTTGAGTTTGATGCTGGGGACAGAGTAATGTTGAAAGTGTCACCCTGGAAGGGAATCATACGATTCAGGAAGAGAGGAAAGTTAAGTCCGAGGTTTGTCGGACCATTCAGGATAATGGCACGGGTTGGTGAGGTCGCTTATTGGTTAGAGTTGCCTGATGAGTTAAGTGGGATTCATCCTACCTTTCATGTATCACACTTGCGAAAGTGTTTGGCGGATGAATCAGCTCACGTACCACTTACTGACATCGAGGTCGACAACAGCCTTAACTACATTGAAGAACCCGTGGCTATCTTAGACAGAAAGGAGAAGCGTTTGCGTAATAAGATTATTCAATTGGTTAAAGTCCAATGGAAGCATCGAAGGGGATCGGAAGCCACTTGGGAAATGGAGAAGGAAATGAGGGAGTCATACCCTTATCTATTTGACTTATGATAGGTTTCGGGGACGAAACCTATTGTAAGGGGGGTAGACTTGTAACATCCCAAAAATAAAACAACAATTAAAATGACGAAATAAACGAACGAGGCATGTCGGGTCGGGCCGGATGCGCCGGCGGGCTGGAAGGGGAGCCTCCCCTATAAATAGCTTAGACCTCCATCACTTCTCTCATTTGCAAGTTCTAGATAGAGAAACCGTAGAGAGAGAAAGTTGGTGGATCGACCCGAGATTTCAGTAAAGTGTTGCTCCATAGCTCATGAGAAGAACCTCCGGATCAGAAACTAGATTCGGGTAACGATCGGGCCTAAATCTGAGTTTTTGTTCGTTTTTGGGTTTTTCGGGTTTTGGGCAAAAAAGTAACGTTTTCACGGATAAAACTGAAATATAAACATAGATTTGAGTTCCTTAATGGAAAACGAACGTTTTGAATATAAACAGGTTCGGGATCTTGACGTGATCAGACCTGAATGCGAAAGTTAGGGTTTTGCGAAGAAATAGATCGTGCGTACTTATCAAGTATGCACGGAGCAGGTCCTGTGTACTTATCAAGTACGCAGGAAGAGGGCACTAGGTACTTATCAAGTACGCAGGAAGAGGATCCTGTGTACTTATCAAGTACGTAGGAAGCAGGGTCTGCGCACTTGCTAAGTGCGCAGACATCAGGTTGTTTAAGTAAAGTTAGTATGTTTAGAATGGTTAAACCGTTAGAGTCAGGATTGGGTTTTATGTGTATTTAACTATCAAATTAAGATCAGAAGTGACGTAGTGGGACCTTTGTTTAGGGCAACCCTGATTGGCTTCTCAGGTGAGTTCTAGAAGCCCTCTTTTAAATGTCTTATATAATGTTTTCGGGCTGGTGTGCATACATATGAAATGATGTCTTTACGAAACGATGTTTATGAAACTATGTTTATAAAATGATGCTTATGAAACTATGTTTACGAAATGAAATGATTTGGAATGAACGGTTTATGGAAAGAAAGTTTTATGATTGGAATGTTTACGAACGAAATGTTTATAAAGAAATGGTTTAAACTAAAGGTAAAGGGTTTCGAAAATGAATGAAAAGGTTTTATGAAAAGAAAAGAAAAAGGGCAAAGGTTTTAAAGAAGTCATTACAAATCTAATCTGTCGAATGAAGGGAATTGACGAATGAAGTCTGGGAATGTAATTCGCAGCCTTGTGGTAGATTATGGACAGCGAGCTATAGTTGCCATAAGAACAACAGGGGCAGTGTCTTTGTGGCATGTCAATGGTTTGATGTTGTACAACTGGTAGGGAGTAACGACGGTTACTCAGGGGTTAACGTGACCCTATGTAAGGTTAAATTATGATCCGACGGTGTTATGGCCGTGAGCCATAGCCGTCGATGGAGGTTATCGGTCTATGGACATGAGAGCCATAGGTGCAACTGAATGGGTATTGTTGGTCCTCGTGCAGTTAGCCTTGGGGGCAATACAAAAGGGAATTGATGGAATGTATGGTATTGTCGGTCTTCGTGCAGTTAAGCCTTAGGGGCAATACCATACTAAATGACGGTACGAATGGTAAAGGTTGTGACAATGACGGCGATACGTAAGGGTTGCCCACGACATGCCAGTTTCCTTTGGGGACACAGAGACGCTTAAAGAAAGATACATATTGTAGATAGTAATGTATGACTTAAATGAATGTTAAATGTTTTAAACAAATGATCCGTTCAATGTGTTTATGATGAGGAAAAATGTTTGAAGGTTTTCAATGATGAATGAAAGGCCCTGTTTTCTTATACGTGATGTTAAACCCTAAAGAATGTTTTGAATGATGAACCATTTCTTAAATTGAATGAAAACTAGAACTCACCAGCGTAGCTGACTTTTTAATATGCACATTCAGGTTAAGGCAGGTATGGATGAGGGACGGTGATGCTTGGCAAGCGAGAAGAGTTACCCGGTTGATCATGAAGACTGGCATCCCGTTATGATTAGTTTATGTTATGTTTATGTATTAGACTATGTTACGCTTCCGTTGTTAAACAATGTAATGGTTATGTTTTATTGAAGTATTTTTCCGCTGCGTTATTTGATAATCAAGTTTAAGAACTGTTTGTGAATGAGTAAATCCAACAAGTGAGGCCTCCTGGGTTTGGGGCCTTACAATGGTAACCCTAAAGGTTCTTCATTATTTCCTCCAAGATATAGAGCTTGACGAATAGTGTCAACACAAATTGCTACTTCCGTGTTGTTGACAGTAGCTCTAATAACATTTGGATCCATAGTACAGTCATGTTGTGCTGTATCCTAGAACTGTTGAATGTAATTCAAGCTGATGTAGGGATTTGCCAAAACAGCAACACTTATCCTTGATCTATACAGAAAATTAATGATTTCCCGGTAATTCACAGCTTCAGACAAATTTGGATCCACCAACGCCACTTAGTTATGTTTATATTCAACTCTACGATCCATATGTAAAAATGACATAACAAAACCACACACAAAACATGTTAAAACACGATACAAACAATAAAAATGAAAAACAAAAAAATACAAAAAAAAACTAAGTCAAAATTACTTCTGTCCCCTGAGGCGAACTTAATAAGTTCGCTTAGAGTTGCAAAAGGCGAACTTAATAAGTTCGCCAGAGCAAGTTCGCTCCAAGCTTAGAAAAACCAGCAGAAATCAAAAAACTTCCTAACGATGAAATCTGATGTTAAAATCGAACACCACATGATCGAAACAACTCAATGAACCTTTAGCAAGCTTCAATTTCAAGCTTAAACCATAGTATATCAAGGTATAGATTCAAAAACAATCGAGGTGACATAAACCTTAACCTAGATCGTAAACCTGCTTGATTTGAACAAGTCAATGAATAATAGACCGTGATTATACCTTTGTTTGATGCGCAAATCCTTGAATAATCATAAAATGAGAACCACAACTCAGATACAAACACCTTGTTAAACCGAGAACAAGTTCACTTAAAAACTGAATAACTTCGCTTCAACTAAGTTTTCTGAGAATATGAAGAAGTTCGCTTCAACCAAACAACAAAAGCTACAGCCTTAAGTTCGCTTACCAGGCGAACATAACAAGTTCGCTTCTACTCCACACTTAGAGAAATTTTGAACTTTTGAACTTTCAACTTTTTCAAAATTTTCACACTTCTCTTCCTCAAAGTTTCTTGTAAATCAGCAGGAACCTGTTATCCGATCCAATCCCGAACCTTTTTTTTAAAAAAATTGGAATTCTCATGGAAGCATGACATGAAATCTTTTTGGATTTTATCTATACAAACTTGAAAAATACATATTTTTGGTTTTTCTCTGTACAAACTGAAATGAACTAAACTGTAAAGCACTAAAGAACATATTTTTGTTGAACACCATGAGCAAGAAGATCATATCAGTATACCTGATATATCAATCACACATCTTGGATTAAACAATCCGTATAATAAAGTAATTTGGTATCCTATGCCATTTCTTTCAAGTCTTGACCAATCAAACCAATATCTTTCAATATTATCAAACTCTATCTTTTACAAGACTTTCATATATTGCATGTTATGATACGCGATAAACATTCAAAGAAAACAGGATCAGGCTATGACACACAAATTTAAATTGTCAATATTATAAGAGTTGATACTAAAAGCATCTCATTCCCACTTTCTTGTGAGTTAAGGTACCATTTAAGTATGAAATACAACGTGTACCCCACTAGTATGCCAACAGAAAGTAATTTGCACTATATTCAAGACAAATGAAACTTATGCAAAGATAAGATCAATCTCCATGATGAAACTATCTCAATTAGCACAGGAAAAGAAACAAATCCCGAAGGATATAAGGAATCAGAATGATTCAATTGCTTGGCTTTGGATGTAATATCATTATAGATTGTAACAGATGAACTCTTCAGTAGAAAGAATGATAAAGAATCGATTGATTCAATAATACCGGGTAATGTGATCCAACTGTTATTTGGATATTCAATGGAATCAAGATATTGATCCAAGGGCGAGTATATGTTACAACAGATGTTGTAAGAAACATATCTTAGTTCAACATCACATTGCATGTTTTTCGGGGCATGGGCATGGATGTGAACTGAAAGTTGTGCTAATCAATATAATTCGATACTGGTCTCATGAAACACTTTAAGTCTCATATTCTATATCTGATAATGATCTTTTAACACACACACCCAGGCATAAAATGGGTTCAAATCACAGTTGTAACATATGCAATTATGTTTTCACACTACTAATGGTTCAAAGACGCTTTTAGCCTATTGACAAGCTAAATTATATGCATACACAATACTATCATCTCCTATTTGTGCAGTTTCTGAAGATTAGATGAAAACATATATAATTCAGATATATTGAATAAACATAAAGTACCAACCAGTCAATCTAAGGTCATGTGTGAATGAATATCTACTGATCTACTGTCATTTCTTCTCATTCTCAAATGATGTCAATTTTAAGATTTTTCAATTTGTTTGAACTTTTTATAAATAACAAACTTTTTGAAAGTAAATTGAAATTCAGAAATAAAGGCAGTAAAAAAAATAAAAAAATAAACCTCCATGAGAATTATTTTGAGCAAAAAAAATTATCCAGGATTCATCATACCAATCATCTTTATCAGAAATTCAAACCTTGTATGATCAAAGGCCTTGGTGAACAAATCTGCAAGATTGTCATCAGTATGAACTTTCACCAGCTCAATCAACTTTTTATCTGCACAATCACGAATAAAATGATATCTTATTTCAATGTGCTTTGTTTTACTGTGCTTAACTGGATTATTTGTTATAGACATTGTGGCATTATTATCAATGAACATGGGGGTGCAAGTGAAATTCAAACCATAGTCTCTTAATTTATGCTGAATCCACAAAATTTGTGAACAACAACTTGCAGCAGCGATGTATTCTGCTTCACATGTTGAAATTAAGACAGTAGTCTGCTTTTTACATTGCCATGACACAAGACGATTACCCAGAAATTGGCAACCTCTTGTTGTAGATTTCCTGTCCAAACAACAACCTCCAAAATCTGAGTCAGTATAAGCATTAAATTCAAAATTAGAACCATGGGGAAACCATAATCCTAATCTCGGTTTCCCTTTCAGGTACCGAAAAATACGTTTGACTACAATTAGATGTGATTCCTTTGATTTTGCTTGAAATCTGGAACAGAGACACACGACAAACATTATATCTGGCCTTGATGCAGTTAAGTACATGAGAGATCCAATCATTGCTCTGTACAATCGACAATCATTATCCTTTCCTTCCGGATCTTGATCCATCTTGTGATTTACAAGAATCGGAGTGTCATATGGGTTATAATCTTCCATTTTGAATCGGCTTAAAATGTCTTTCACGTATTTAGACTGATGTATAAAGAAACCATCCTCTTTTTGATTAACTTGTAATCCTAAAAAGAACGACAACTCTCCCATATCGGACATTTCAAACTTCAATTTCATAACACTCTCAAACTCTTTGCATAACTCTTCGTTTGTTGAGCCAAAAATAATATCATCTATGTAGATCTGAACCATCAGGTAATCTCCCCCTGCTTTCTTTATGAACAAGGTGGAATCAATTTGACCACGATCGAAACCATTGTCCAAAGGGTGTTGCGACAACGTTTCATACCACGCACGGGGTGCTTGATGAAGACCGTAAAGAGCCTTATCTAACTTGAACACTTTTGAAGGATACAATGGATCCTCAAACCCCGGTGGTTGATAAACATAAACTTCCTCTTTCACCTTACCATACAAGAAAGCACTTTTGACATCTAGTTGATAAACCTTGAAACCTTTGAACGAAGCAAAAGCTAAAAACAAACGAATTGCTTCCAACCGTGCTACAGGTGCGTACACCTCAGTATAATCAATACTCTCTTGTTGATTAAAGCCCTGTATGACAAATCTTGCTTTGTTCCTTACCATGACACCACGATCATCCTTTTTACATTTGTAAACCCACTTGGTGCCAATCGGATACATTCCCTTTGGTAAATCAACTAAATTCACACCTTTAGCTTATCAAATTGAGCAAGCTCTTCCTGCATTGCTTCTATCCAGTTATTGTCTTGTAAAGTCATCTCCACATTTTTAGGTTCTACCTGAGAAATAAAACAAGAATGTAAGCAAACATCAATTACTCCAGTATCTCTAATGGATGAATATAAACAAGTATTTTCAGTTAAAGAACGAGTTTGAACTCCATCTTGCAAATTCCCAATGATATTCGTCACCGGATGATCTTTGAGTTCTTTTATGGAAGCCACTTCCGAAAATGGTAAAATATCAACTTAAGAAGTATCTGTTTGAGAAGATTGACTAACTGGTATTTCTGAATCTAAATTTGTAGAAATCTCCCCTTGAACATGTGTACTGTTGGATGAATCATCAAAAAATAATGGATATGTCGAAGAATCCTGAAAAATTTCTTCATCATCCTCATTATCAATCTCGTGAGTTCCCGAACTAGATGTAGCATTCGGATCAGGGTGAACTGATGATGATGGAACGGAATGTGGAACCGTTGATGTTGGAGTTAACCCACAATCTTGGTCACCATGACATGAATTATATAATAATGCAACTTCTTCATAAGATAAATCAGGAGCAAAGTTAAAAGACTTGAACAAGCTGTCATAATCAAATGCCCATTCTGGACCAACCGCCTTCTTGGGAATAGATCGATTAGAACAATCGATATGAAACCATTCTTCAATCTGTCATGTTTCCATGTTATACACTCTTTTATTCAATGAATTGGCAACATATCCCAGAAAAATTCCTTCAATCGCCTTTTCGCTAAACTTGGTAGAAACATCCCGGATCTTCAGAAGAGTACACAGATTTCCAAAAGGAAGAAGATAATTCAAATTAGGCTTTCGACCATTTAAAAACTCATAACACGTCTTGTTGTGTCGCTTGACGGTAAGAACACGATTCAGGACATGGCATGCCGTATTCACAGCTTCGGCCCAAAAAGTAACCGGTAGCTTAGAATCTGCCAACATTGTTCTAGCTGCCTCAATCAGAGTTCTATTCTTTCGCTCTGCAACACCATTTTGTTGAGGAACATATGGCGCGCTAAATTCCTGATGTATACCCTTTTGTAAACAAAAGAGTCTCATCCAGCTATTCTTGAACTCGCTGCCATTGTCACTTATGATACGCCTGAGTCTCTGATTCAAAATATTTTCCAACCCAATAATTAAGTATTGAACTGTCTCCGCTGTTTCCGATTTTGTTGCCAAAAAATTAACCCATGAGAATCTTGAGTAGTCATCCGTTACCAACAGACAGTACGATTTACCTCCAATGCTTCGAATACTTATCGGTCCGAACAAATCCATATGCAGTAACTCCAAAGGAGTAACAATAGATTTTTGTTTCTTGGATTTGTGACTTCCTGTGTTGCTTGCCCTTCTTGCAAGGACTGTAGTCATCAGGCACAACAAATTTCATTTTTGGAATACAAGATACAAAATCATTCTTCACCAAAAAATTCATTTTTCTATAGTTGATATGAGCTAGCTTTCGATGCCAAAGAATAGAGTCAGATTCAGATGCTTTTGAGAGTAAACATGTAGGAATTGAATCCGTTGTTGTAGCAACACTCATGTCTAAAACATACGTGTCATTTCTTCTCGAAGCCTTCATCATAATCCATTCTTTAGGTATTTCAAATCCCGACTTCAGAATATAGCATTCAACATCATTAAAATGAAATGAAAACTTCTTATCACACACTTAATATACACTGAGTAGATTATGTTGGAGTTGCTCAATATAATTGACTTTCTCAAACTTCACCTTTTCATTCTTTAACGTTCCTTGACCTGTTATGTACCTGCCTTTATTACCCGCAAAAGCGACATAACCTCCATCAAATTTAATAACATCTTCAAGTGAACGAATGTTTCCTGTCATATGTTGGGAGCAACCACTATCCACATACCATTTGTTGTTGATAGTCTTCCTTGGTTGACCCTACACAAACAAAGGAAATCTGTTAGAAACGGGGACCCAAGCCATTGTGATCTTGGGTCTTACATTAGCATCAAAATAACAACCTCAAGCAATTCACAATCTCTATTATCATCTACCCTTGGTGATTTATGCAAATCAAAATCAGACGTTTTGGATTTTGAAACATTCTTTTTCTTATCAAAATTTGATTGATTTTGAAATTCAGATTCAAATTGATCATTTTCTAAAAGTTTTCTTAACTGTCTGTTTCTTTTTCGCCTTTGAGGTCTTGAAAGTTTGACCTCAGGTTGTGAATTCTTTGTGAATCCAACTTTAGGATTCTCAACAAACTTATGAAACACCACATTGTTTCTAACAACAGATTGGACAAACTCTGGTTTAGAATCAACAAATCTATCATGAACATGTTATGTGATCTCTCTCTTAAACCCAAATGGTTTAGTAACATGCTGTTTAGGCAAATTTTCCTTGACAGATTGTTTCATCACATTAGCAGATGTAGGCTTTTCCACTTTCGGTCTTTGCAGAATCTTTTACTACTCTTGATTGACCATGAACAACAGCAGGTGTAATTTTTTCTAAAATAAGAAAATTCTTCTCTTTGTTTTTGTAAGGACAGTATAACACTATATGTCCCACCTCATTACAATGAAAGCAAACTCTCTTATTCTTGTATTCTCGGATGTAAGGAACCCTTGTTGAATTTGAGGAACTTCCTGATGAATAACCTTCAGTAGATTTAGCATCACTACCTCATTGTTTCTTTGGAACATACATCTTTCTGAATGGTTCACCAACATAAGTCTTTGAAACTGAAGACTGACTGTCTTTGGTTTTTGCCACATTCACCTTTTGCTTAATGAAATCACTTGTTGATTTATTTTCAACCTTTGAAACTTCTTTCTTGATAGCACCAGCACTAATAAAACCACTTTTAGATAAAATTGGTGAAAGAGTTGGTTGTTCAGCTTCATCGGGCTCTATAAGAATACATCGATCTCTTGTGACTTGTTTTACCACTTTTGGTTCATCAAACTTCACATCTTTAGGAACACCATCAATTTTCTGAGCATCAAATATCTCATCACCACTATCAGAATCATAAACCATTTCTTCCCCTATGACTGGATTAATCTTTAAAACTGTCTTTGGATCAATATCCTCTTCAGTAATGATCTCTGGTTCTACAATATAGTTTCCATTGAATGGTTGAGGAACAAATCTAATTCCAGTTGTTCTCTTAACAGGATCAGCATTGTCATTGAAATAACCCAACAATAGTGATGAATTTCCAAAACATTCCAGTTTTCTATGTAATCTGATCACCTCTGCTTCTTTGTCTGAAATTTCTTTGTTTTACTCAGCAACAATTTCATTTCTCTTTTCAATCTCAGCATAAGCCATATCCAACCGATATGCTTGTTCCTTAATCTTCAAAGTTAGAGAATTAATGTCTCTCTTGAGTGATTCAATTCTTTCATTACACATCTTATCATTGTCCTTTAATTTCTGATTCACTCAGTGCATCGATTTCATATCACAAATCAAGCTTGTGTTATCATCCATGACTTTCATCATTTTATCCTTCCCCAAAACACAGTTAGAACAATATATCTTACAGATAACATCTTTTATCTTTGATGGATCTGGCATGTCTGCCATGAAAACTTTAGCAGTTGGAATCTCTTCAGTCATCTCAAGTACTCTTTTAGTCAACAAAATCTCATCTTCAGATACACTTGTAGTAGACACATTTTATTCAGAATGAACTTCATCAGCACTTTCAATAGTAATTTCTTTAGAAATTTCTTCTGTAATGACATACTCAGAAGATTCATCATTCTGACTTTCTACTTCACTCCCTGAACTTTCACTATCATTGGAACTTTCATCTTTCGATGTCTCATCGGTATGAATTTCAGCCACAAACGCTTGACTCACATCACCAACTAAATCGTCTAAATGAATTCCCCGACCATAGTTATCATCTCCTTGAGCAACCAAAGCAGATGATGTTGAAACATTTACTTAATTTCTAGAACCACTTGAACTTTGTTGATTTATGTTACTTTGATAATTGTTGTTCTTCTTTTGAGAATCAAACTTAACTTTTGGCTTATTACATTCTTTAGCAAAGTGACCATATTCTTGACAGTTGTAACATCGAAGTTTAGTCTTGTCAAAGCCCATTCTTGTTTTGTTGTTTGATTCAATGTACTTCCTTCCGGTCTTCTTAAGAAAATCCTTTGCTTGTCTCATCAACATTGCCATATTCCACTGAATATGCATTTCTTCTAGATCAACCAGATCAATTTGATGATAATCTTCTTCAATTGCTTCTGGATCATGAATCTTTCCTCCAATAAAATTTTCATATGAAGCAATACAAGATGAAAACATTTCCATATAATATTCAGCTACCCTTTAAGTGACATGATGTGAATTCAATGGTTGTGATCCAGGAGAATTTGATTTAGTTGTAGAAAAACTAGATTGATAAGAACATCCAGAACCATTTTCATTAACCTTATCTTGTCCATCTCCTGAAAACAAAGCAACTCCTGGTCCAGATTTTCCAGATGTTTTGGCAAAATACATTGACGGATCTTGCATGTGTTCCATATTGGTTTCCTTTTTCTTTAAGTTCAGATCATGAGATTGAATTTTTCCAAGAACATATTTTTCATTTTCTTTGATGAGAACAGTATACACATCAAATTTTGATGGTAAAGCTTCCAAAAACTTGTCATTAATCTCTTCAGGTTCATAAACAACCTTTGCACTTGCTAATTCGCTCAGCAGATGATAAAATCTTGTAGCCAGATCATCCAAATTCTAATTCTGAAAGTGTTTGAATACTAAAAACTGTTTCTTCAGTAATTCTTTACGACTTTTCTTTACATCCAAACTACCTTCACATCTCTTCTGTAATGCTTCCCATAACTGTTTGGAAGATTTAAACTGCTTGAAACTGTGATAAATTTCTATTGGTAGTGACATTGAAATACTCGCCATTGCCTTCTTTTCATGATCAAATAACAACTTTTCTTCAGTTGTTAAAGCAGATACAGTCTTTGGAACATTATCACTATCCATCCATGAATAAGTCGGATGAGTATATCCTTCTAGAATAGGAATCCATAAACTGGTATCAGTGAGTGAAACAAATTGATCAAAACGATCCTTCTAGTTAGGATAATCAGCAAGACTTAGCAACTTTGGCGGTTTCTGAGAAGTACCAATTTCATTGTCATATTTGAACATGTTTGTAACCTGCACCGTGTTAGCCATAACAACAAATATATGAAAAATATCACAAGAAAACAAAATTGAAACAAATTTACCCACAAGCGAACTTGATAAGTTCGACTAACTCTTTCCTTAAGCGAACTTGTGCGTAGCGAACTTGATAAGTTCGCTTAAACAAAAACCTAGACTAAGTTCGCCTCTTAAGTTCGTCTATAACGGAATTTGAGATAAGTTCGCCTGTTTCAGCTCAAAACTCTCAGGAAGATGAATTCTTCAACCAAAACACTAACTTGAAACCTCAAAAATCAACATAACTTGCTGAATTGATTGAATTTGATGAAATTAAATTGTAGGATTGAATATAATATGAATTACAACACTTTGAACGGATCAATTTCATTAAAAACCACTACAAATTGATGAAATCAGCCTCAAAATCTTCTCAAGAACATGAAAACTCCATGGAAATGAAAGTTTCTCGAAAATTTAGTCTTTTTGATGTCAAATCATACACAAATCAATCACAAATCATGAGCACGATGCGTTGATACCACATGTAGGTCCACACGGGTCTTCTATGGATCTAATTCGAAATGTGTCATGTATCAAGCATACGGAGTGCGGAATCTAACCTACGCGTAACCGTGTAAACAAGATATTCACGAAGACTAGAATCAACACAAGATGTAAATATTATTCTCTTTGATTTCCACCAAACTCTGAGTTTACAGAACTTGAACACAAATTGCAAAACTATTGAAACTAACATGTAAACTGCTATTTATAGACTCACAGCCATTCATGCGAACTTAACAAGTTCGCCTAAACTAGGCCTTAAGTTCGCCTATAACAAAACTTAACTAAAACTTACAAAACAGAAAGACATAGAAGATCTAATCTATTAAAAGGCCTATTGTCACACATCTATGTCCTAACAAGATACACTCAGCACACTTCCCGAGCGAGGACTCAGAGGCAGGGTGTCAATCACGTGGATGGAATCATCTCTTTAGCTGCCCAGGTGGAAGCACTTTCCACCAAGATCGATCAGCAGGCCCACAAGGCCAAGTACTTGTGTGAGTTATGTGGTGGTGCGCATCTCACGAGTGCTTTTCAAATTGGGGATCTAGGGACCCACGAGCAGGTTTGCTTCATGTCTAACCAGAATCGTCCCTAGAACAATCCCTACAACAACACATATAATCCGGGGTGGAGGATTCACCTTCAGTTAGAAGTCTGGCAATAGTGCCCAGAACCCACCCAGATTCACTCAGCACCCACCATTCCAGCATCAGTCCCACCAGTGTTAGGGACAGGGTTCCCACTCCATACCTCAGCAGGGCTTCTAGCAGCGATCCTTCGCCCCACATTTGAGGGTAAATCTAGTTTGGAGGACATGGTTGCACGTCTGCTTGCTAACTCGGAGAGTCAGAATCGGTTGGCCGAGAAGCAGAACCGTTACATGGAGGAGCGTTTTCATACGCACGAGATTGAGCTGAGGAATCAAAAAGCTTCGATCCAGACCATAGAGAATAAGGTTGGGCAGATCACAAAGATTCTTTCTGAGAGACCGGCAGGTGGCATGCCTAGCAACACTGAGGCCAATCCCAATGCTCATGTGAAGGCCATCACCTTGAGGAGCGGTAGAGACATAGGACCAGATCCACCAGTCCCTTTGCATGAGTCATCCGAGGAGGAGGTTGTGATTGAGATTCCGGATGAGACACCACCGAGGGGTAAGCCGGCGAGCACATCGCACCGCCAAGGGGCTGTGAGAGATTACACTCCCCCCGTTCCGTACCCAGGTAGGTTAAAGAAATAGAAGATGGAGGAGCAGTATGGTAAGTTTTTGGTGTTGTTTAAGAAGTTGCATATCAACTTGCCATTTGTGGAGGCTCTAGCTCAGATGCCTAAGTATGCGAGGTTCTTGAAGGACATCCTCATGAACAAGAGGAAATAATAGGAGTTAACTCATGTGACGCTGAACGAGGAGTGTTCAGTCGTAGTTCAGAACAAGCTGCCCGAGAAGAGGAGAGATCCGAGGAGTTTCACCATCCCCTGTTTGATAGGGCGCTTGTCAGTCAACAATGCCCTAGCTGACCTTGGTGCTAGCATTAACCTCGTGCCATATGCGATCTTTGCTAAGCTTGAGTTTGGAGAACCTAAGCCGACACACATGAGTATACATGTTGCCGATAGTTCGGTCAAGTATCCACGAGGGATAGTGGAGAATATGTTAATTAAGGTTGATCGTTTTGTGTTTCCTATAGACTTTGTGATGCTGGACATGGATGAGGACAAGAATGTCCCTATTATCCTAGGTCAACCATTCCTGGCTACCGCCAAGGCTCTAATTGATGTGTATTCGGGCCTGCTTACACTGAGGGTGGACGAAGAGGAGGTGACCTTTGACGTTAGGAGATCCAAGCAACACACCCAGAAATCAGGATGATTCACTCTACTTCGTTGAGACCGTCTATTCTTTTGTGAGTGATCATCTCCAGGACACAGTTGAGGAAGAATCCATGGACACGTAGATTATGGGGGGGGGAGACATTTGATCCAGTTGGTGAGGGTCAGTTTGATGAGCAGATGCATAGCTAGGAGAGCTATGAATTTCCCCAGTGTTCAGAGGTCTTTGCGGCTGTTGATTGAAAGTCCGAGCCAAAAGAGCGGCCTTCTGTTGGGGACCCACCACTTGTTGAGCTTAAGGATCTATCGAGCCATCTGGAGTATGCCATTTTAGACGGTGAGTCTCAATTACCCGTTATTATTGCCTCTGATTTGATGAGTGATGGGAAGGAGAGGTTGTTGGAGGTGCTGAAGCAGCACAAGTAGGCCATTGCATGGAGGATTATGGACATTAAGGGAATTAATACCTCTTTTTGTACCCATAAGATCCTTATGGAGGATGATTTCAGGCCAGTTGTGCAGCACCAGAGGAGGTTGAACCCGAACATGCAGGAAGTGGTGAAGAAGGAGGTGATTAAGCTACTTGACGCTGGTTTGATTTATCCCATCTCTGATTCACCATGGGTTAGCCCGGTTCCAGTTGTTCCCAAGAAGGGAGGTATGATTGTTATCACCAACGAGAGGAATGAGCTAATTCCTACTCGTACAGTCACAGGCTGGAGAGTTTGCATCGATTACCGCAAACTCAATGATGCTACCAGGAAGGACCATTTTCCCCTCCCGTTCATTGATCAGATGTTGTAGAGATTATCGGGGAAGATGTTCTACTATTTCCTGGATGGTTTCTTTGGCTACTTTCAGATCCTGATTGCTCCTGAGGACCAGGAGAAGACGACATTCACATGTCCATATGGCACATTTGCTTACCGGCGGATGTCCTTTGGATTGTGTAATGCTCCGACCACCTTCCAGCATTGCATGGTGGCTATTTTTCATGATATGATCGAGGACCCCATGGCGGTTTTCATGGATGACTTTTCTGTGTTCGGGGGCTCCTTCGATCATTGTCTCGGGAATCTGAAGAGGATGTTAGCCAGGTGTGAGGAGGCCAACCTGGTGTTGAATTAGGAGAAGTGCCAATTCATGGTGAAGGAGGGTATTGTGCTTGGGCACAAGGTTTCACGAGCGGGGATTGAGGTTGATCGAGCTAAGATTGATACTATATCTAAGCTGCCCCTGCCCACTTCTGTGAAATCTATTCGGAGTTTCCTTGGTCACGCGGGCTTTTACAGACGCTTTATTAGAGATTTTTCAAAGATTGCCCGACCGATAACCCAACTTCTTGAGAAGGAAGCCCAGTTTGTGTTCTCCGATGAGTGCCTTAATGCATTCAATCTGTTGAAGGAGAAGTTGGTGAATGCCCCTATGATGGTGGCTCCTGACTAGGAGTTGCCATTTGAGATTATGTGTGACGCGAGTGATTTCGCTGTTGGGGCGGTCTTAGGACAGAGGAGAGATAAGCAGTTTCACCCGATTTATTATGAGAGCAAGACGCTCAATGACTCACAGGAGCACCACACCACGACTGAGAAAGAGCTCCTAGCCATTGTCTTCGCTTTTGATAAATTCCGGTCATATCTCGTCCTATTAAAGACCATTGTATTCACTGACCATGCAGCTCTTCAGCACCTGTTCAGCAAGCAGGATGCTAAACCCCGACTAATCCGGTGGGTTTTGCTGCTTCAAGAGTTCGACATTGAAATATGCGATAAGAAGGGCGCGGAGAATGTCGCTGCGGACCACTTGTCCCGTCTTGAGTGCTCAGCTTCATCTGAGCTTGTGGGGTTATCCATAAATGATAATTTCTCCCACGAGTCTCTCATTAACATATAGACACATGAAGAGGAGTGTCCTTGGTTTGCAGATTTTGCAAACTTTCTTGCTAGTGGGATTGTGATTAAGGGCTTAACACATCAGCAAAAGCGAAAGTTCTTTGCGGATGTGAAGCACTATCTTTGGGAGGAGCACTATCTGTTTTGAGTTGGGGCTGATCAGATCATGTGCAGGTGTGTCTTTGGTGATGAAGCACATCAGGTGCTTAGACACTACCATGAGGGCCCGACAGGCGGACACCATGGAGCTACCATGACCGCGAAGAAGGTCTTTGACACCGGTTTCTTCTGGCTTACCATCTTTTGGGACTCTCATGAGATGATCTGTGCTTGTGACATTTAACAGCGGGCGAGCAACATTTCGTCGAGGAACGAGATGCCCTAGAACGGCATCCAGATTTGTGAGATTTTTGACGTTTGGGGCATAGACTTTATGGGACCTTTCCCAGCCTCATGTGGCCACCGGTATATCCTAGTGGACGTTGATTATGTTTCTAAGTGGGCCTAGGCTCAAGCCTTGCCCACTAATGATACTAGGGTGGTTGTCCAGTTTTTGAAGAAGCTGTTCTCACGCTTTGGTGCCCCCAAAGCTCTTATTAGTGACCGTGGGACTCATTTCTGCAACTCCCAGTTGGAGAAGGTGCTATCACGATATGGTGTGAACCATAGACTCTCTACAGCCTACCATCCATAGACCAGTGGACATGTGGAGGTCACGAACCGGGGCATAAAGTGGATTTTGGAGAAAACGGTTGGTCAGAACCATAAGGATTGGTCGGACAGGTTAGATGATGCAGTATGGGCTTTCCGGACTGCATATAAGATGCCTATTGGTATCACACCATTTTGGTTGATCTATGGGAAAGCCTGCCATCTTCCGGTGGAGTTAGAGCACAAGGCTTATTGGGCATTGAAGGCGGTGAATCTTGACTTGGTGAGTGCAGGTGAGAACCATTCACTCAGATTCACGAGCTTGATGAGTTGAGGAATCAAGGCTATGAAAACTCCACGATTTACAAGGAGCGCACCAAGAGTTTACATGACCGGCGCTTGAAGGAAAAAAAAGGAATTTCGAGTGGGTGGTCGTGTGTTGCTTTACAACTCTAGGTTGCGGTTGTTTCCCGGGAAGTTGAAATCCCGATGGACGGGTCCCTACACGGTTAGGTAAGTGTTTCATTTGAATATGGGAGAATCTTCAAAGTCAACGGTCATCGTCTCAAACCATACATTAACGGACCGGTTGACCCGGCATTGGAGGTAGTTGACCTCCACCCCAAGGACAAATGAATTCGGGGACTTGAGGCTAGCTAACGACTCGTTAATACATTTAGCCTGTTTCGGTATCATCTTTGGTAACATTTCTTAGATTTTCTTTCTATTTTTATTTTCCTTTTTTTCTATTTTTCAATGATTTTACCGTTTATTTTTTGAGTTTAGGTATTCGAAACGTGTTTTGGATCGAGCAGATTTGGGATAACGATTGGAATGTCACAAGTATGTCTTCTGAATTTTTAGAAATTTTAATCTAGAAAAATCGCAGTCGGGTTTGGTAAAAGCTACATAAAAAATCAGGGTTTTGTGTCTGTTGGGTTAGAGACACAGCCGTGCCCCTTACTGGCACGGTTGTGCCTCTGCACCTAGCGCGGTCATGCCTTAGTACTTGGCGCGGTCGTGCTTCCTTGTTTGGGGGCATGTATAAATTTTTAAAGATCACAACTCGCAAACCTCCCCCCCCCCAAACACACCACGACAGACCAACACTCTCCCCATCGTGATTTGCCCCTTTCTCCCATCTCTATCTCCCACGATCTAAGGTACGATTGACTCCCTTCTATTTGTTCATGTTTAGATTTAGGGCTGGTAGTCCATTTGCGTTTAAAGACTTAGGGTTTAGTAAATTTTTAGTTTTTCTTTAACTTTTCCATTTGATTGTTATTTGTTGCTTGTAAATACGTAGGATCGTTGTTTTAGACCTCTTGGAATGTTGTTGTACTAAAATCCCCTTCATAATCGTGCTAAAAATGTGAAATTTTGAATCTGAAAACCCTAATTTGGGAGGAGCACGACCACGCTCAAGACTAGGCGCGGTCGTGCCTGGCTTGAATAGTTTCCAGGAAGTATATTTTGGTTCAGCGCGACCGTGTCTCCCACTAGCGCGGTCATGCCAAATTGGGTTTGTTCTGGGCGCGGCCGTGTGTCTCCCTAGCGCGGCCGTGGTCTTCACTTTTGACCTAATAGCGGTCGTGCCCTGACTTGGCGCGATCGTGTTTCTGGGTTGGGACTGCCCGTGGTCGGCCACAGCGCGACCGTGGGCCGGTCAGTTTTACCTTGGCGCGGTCGTGCCCCTTTCCAGGCGCGACCGTGATCCTTCAAAATTAGGTCAGAAAAACTTCATAACCCAGTCTAGCGTCTTCATAACCGTTCTGATTTCATTTTTTTTGTCTTGCAGATGGCAGGAAACCAAGATCACCCATACTTGGAGTTCGACCTCAACTTGCAGGAGTACGAGGCTCGTTTGGAGGTCCTGTGGCCCCGTCGGGGTCGGATTTTGGCCACTCGTCGTTTGGAGCCGGCTGCTATCGACCATCGGTCAGAGGCAGCGATGGGACGATCTTGTCAGCACACCATGGCGCCGTCTGTTCAGGTTCCACGCTATTCAGTAGATAAAGCTTGTCATGGAGTTTTTCTCCACATATGAGTTCTATTATCCATACGCCGACCTATAGCAGCCCGAGACAGTTGCGTTTAGACTCGGCGGGGAGTGGCGCGTGATGTCAGTCGCCGGGTTTGGGCATTTATTGGGTTTATACACGAGGGATGAGATCCCGATTGAGCTATTCACCGAGGGTATCACCGAGTTTCCATTAGATGAAGACAAAGATTAGTTCTGCCACGAGTTTAGGTTTGGGATGTATGATCTGAGTCTGACTAAGGCTTCGAGCCTTCGAGATCCTCTGCACCGTGTTATTCACCGCTGCATTGTTTATTCCATATGAGGGAGAAGCCAGGGAGAGACGGTAGCGAATTTGAGGGAGCTGTTCTACATGTTCTGCCTTGTACGCCCGCACACATGCAATCTTGCGCACACTATTGCGGGGTACTTGGAGAAAAACTCAGGGAGAGAGGTCACTGGTGCCGTTTGTGGCGGTCATTTCATGACCAAACTTGCTAGAAACTACCACTTGCTGACGTACGAGCTTATTGGAGATTTGACCTCGGTGGCCAAGACCGTCGTGATGACCGTGCAGACACTGAGGAATATGCACGTGGCTCGTCGCGCATTGGGAGGAGTTAGGTTAGTGGATAGATGGGGTCGGGTCTGGGATCCAGATCGTCCGGGTCAAGACCTCGACGTTGTTCAGGCCTAGGCCTAGGCCATCGATGCCGCCCACCAGGCGCACGCAGCTCACCAGGAGTAGGAGAACAACCGGCACGCCCACCACGCTAAGGATCCGATTGTTCCACCTCCTCCGCCGCCACCACCACCTCTGGTTACCGTCACCCATGACCTATTCATGCGCTACTGGGCCTGTCAGTACGAGGTCCAGTGCGCTGCTGCTGTTGCTGGCGGGGCGCCATACGTGGTTCCCCTCCCATTCTTCATGCAGCCAGAGCACCAGCCTCAGCCACCACCATCACCGCCGCAGCATCAACCACCACCATCACCACCAGCAGGAGGGGCCGAGGGAGGCGGTGCAGCTGGCATCGACCTGGAGGGTATGCAGTGGAAGTAGTACCTCCCATTGCCTTTTGGTATCATTTTTGTGAGTTGTACTTGCTTGTATTTTGTACAAACTCTTTTATTACTCTTCGACGTTTGTATTGTTATTTCCTTTTACTTTGTTTCTCTTGTATTGTTTGTATATAATTGTCTTTGCATTTCTGTTTATATTTTTGATTGATGTTACTGATCTGTGTTTGATGCTGTTAGTCTTGATTAGATCTTAGAATTGTGGAACTGTGTGGAATGCCATTTTTGTGGGTAGGCTTTTTGCGTTTGACCAAGATTGACACGAGAGAAGTTTCAGTTTTCCCTTCACACTCCATTGCATTGCATTCCATTTTGCTTTGCATGTTTTTGTATACATTGAGGGCAATGTATGTTTCTAAGTGTGGGGTTGGGTGTTTATTTTTCGCTTTACATTATTTTTTGTTGTACATTGAGGGCAATGTACGATTCTAAGTGTATGGCGGGAATTTATTCACGCGATTTTTGTCCTTTTAGCATTTTATCACTTCATTTTTTGCAAGATCTTCCTTCATAATTTTTATTGACATTAAATCAATTTTATAAGAATTTAAAAACACAAAAATAGAATAAAGTTAACCGTTAGCATTCAAAATATTTAGTAAATAATAGAGGTTTGATTTTTCGAAAGCAATTGAGATAGAAATTCCATCGAGTCAAACCCATTTTTTTGTGATAACCATGAGTTTTAGTGGGCTAAACGAATGAATTGCCTTTAACATTTTGCTTACACCCATTCCTTTCCGTTTCGTGAGTTTATTTTTTAGCCTTAATAGCTTTAGACATTGTTTGCTCTCGATTTTGCGGATTTGATTGTGTCGGATGTTTCATGCTTATTAGAACTTGCTTTTAGTATACATTTCGAAATCATGAACATAAATATTGCATAAAAATGATTGAGGCATTAGGATAAACCAATTTGTTATCCTTTTGTTTTTATTTTTCCCCTCACCCGAACACATCCACTAGTTAGCCACGTTGAGCATATCCTGTGTTTTTCTTTTATTACCCACATTACACCACCATTAAACCTTCATTTGCCTTTTTATTTTTCACACGTGTTAGAAATCCAGTTGGCTAATGTTGATTTTATAGTTTTATTTTGTTATAAGTTTTTAATTCTTGAGAAGTTTTTAGCTAAAGAAAGATGCATATTGACTTAGTTCTCTTCAAAAGAAAAGAAAGAAATATTGTTAAAAAAAATCACCAAAAAATAGGTGAAATATAGCCGATTAGAGCAATTTTGTGAGCGAAGATGAAAATAATCCGAGTGTTAGCTCTTATCTATAGAAAAGATTTATTTAGTTTATTTTTATGTCAAAAGTTATAATAGTTTTTGAGTTAGCATAACAGCCGGGTTTTTAGCCATTTAGCCACTTTTAAATTCCATCTCCCTACTCCTAACCATTGTCAAGTTACAACCCATTCAAAGTCCTCTTGATTTATGCTTTGTTTCATGTTAGTTGGTAGAGATTTGATCTTTTAACAAGCTTATGATTTATGCATGATTCATTGTCTTGGCATTTGAGTGTTCTATACATACACCATTACTTACATGATCATATATATACCCGAATGTGTGTGAACATTATGAGAAGCATAAAGGTGCATGCTAATGATTTCCTACGCATATTCATTTGCTCATTCGGTTGTTACTTGTCACACCCTCAAATTTATTTATTTAATAAATAAATACAGGTTGCAACGATTGGTTCATTACACGATAGCGAAAGCTGTAATAGTGATTTCTAAGACTTGATTACATATACAATTACTAAAACTAAGTAATACAAGGATCTAAGTTCTTCTAGATCAACGATAGACTTGGGACTTGATTTTCTATGTCCTTACAGCTACTAGGAACTAATCCAACATAGCTAGCCTATTTCAACCGCGCCATGGTTAAGGGTTACTTGATAAACATACTTGAAAGTGTCAACATAAAGGTTGGTGAGTTCATAGAGTTAGTTATATCAGTGCTAATAGTTTTTCCCGAAAATATGTACATGACTTTACCGTCATAAAACTAAGTAGTTTTCCCCAAAAAACTATACATGACTTAACCATCATAATAAAAGTAGTTTTCACCCGAAAACGTATCCATGACTTGACCATCATAAAATAGGTAGTTTTACCCGAAAACATATCCATAACTTAACCGTCATAAAATAAGTAGTTTTCACTCGAAAACGTATCCATGACTTAACCGTCATAAAATAGGTAGTTTTACCCGAAAACGTATCCATGACTTAACCGTCATAAAATGAGTAGTTTTACTCGAAAACGTATCCATGACTTAACCGTCATAAAATGGGTATTTTTACCCGAAAATGTATCCATGACTTAACCGTCATAAAATGGGTAGTTTTACTCGAAAACGTTGCCCATGACGTTACCGTCATAAATGAGTACAAATAACTGCAAACACATATGATAAACGAAACAAGTGTTATTGATCCATTCGTAAGCTAGCTAGGCTTACAAATACCTATGTTCGTACATGAAACAGTAACTAAACCATGACAAATGAATGCCCCTCCCTCGCTAAACCACGAGAATAAGACAATATGCGGTCATTCGGCCATATGGACTCCTGGCTAGCTTGACTAACCATGAACGGGGGCGTCACCCATAATAGTACTATCCATAGAATCCCAGGCTAAGTCCATAGCAAATGGTTACAAAGTGTGTTCGTTTCAGGGGACTTTACGAGCTCTATATTTGTTCCTCATGTACAACATGATGTTAGTGTTTTGTTTCCTTGTTATCATATAAAAATGTTTGCAATGTTTTCTCAGTTGTATAAAACAACAATGTTTCCAAATGTATTAAACAATAATGTAATACATAATATGTAAGTATGTTTCTCCCCCGCAGTTTACAAAACATTAAAAAGCGTAAAGGGGGTCGTGAACTCACCTTGTGTCTGCTGATATCCTAGCAAATATCGGTGTGCTAATAGTTCCTGTCTATCCGAATCCTAATCATGCAAGGATACTTATGTGTTAAGACTACCCGTCTTAAACGCAAGTTGTTCACCCGACTTAACGAATCCCATTTAGTACGTCTTTGTTTAGTAAAATAGTGTTTTCATGTGACGACTCATTGGTGATTATTATTCCAGTCTAGACGCTTACGTATTTTCCGAGAAAACTATTATGTTTCCATATTGGTGACTTATTACGTTTATCAAAAATAAATACTATTTTTGTAATAACTTATAATATATTCACATTATAGTTCACGTACACACATATAATTATTTCATAAAAATAATTATATAAAATCTTAAATATCATTCAAGTATATCCATGCATGTTATATATTCCACGTACGTACTATCCACGTTACCACGTCTACATGCAAATACTTATATTCCGAACGATATTTATTACTTAGTTACGTTCATCATGCATACATCTTTATTTATTTTTTAGCAATGCATGCATACATGTATTTCAACATCTCTACATATGTTCACATATGTTTCATGATGTCATGCGATTACTTATTTTTAATCGAACCTAACCATAGGTTTCATGCACATATATCCCTTATCCATTTTTAACCATATGTGCGCATATTAAAGGTTCCCGTGTTGACACTAATCATTGTTTCACAAACAATTCATGATGCACTAGAACCGCACACCAACATATACATATACATATATATATATATATATATATATATATATATATATATATATATTTATTCACAAACAATTCATGATGCACTAGAACCGCACACCAACATATACATATATATATATCACAATTTTATCCATAACCATATATGTACATATGCAAATCTTTCTAAGTTAACCATTTATAACGTTCACATATATATCATTATGACCTATATATGTATTTATACATGCACACACTTAGCAATCAATAACTTTATCCATATGTTTTATTTCCATATTTTTGGCCCATATGCACACATATATATATATATATATATATCCACAATTTTTAACTTAACGCCACCATTATTATGCATATTCATACGCATCATCATCAAGCGTTATCTTTCAAGATCTAATGGTTTATTACTCATGTTTAGCTTTTTAGAAACACTTATGAACGAAATCATGTTTACACACACACACACATGTTCAAATGTTATTTTCTATTAAAAGTAAACCGTGCTTTTAGATATTTTCCACACTTATTATTACGTAACAAGATCAAAACATCCAAATATATATATTCATCAAGTAATTTTTGACCATGTATATATGTACACATACAAGACTTGAACTTTTAACCTATTAAAGTTAGACTTTATAAAATCTCAAAACCCTTTAGAAATGGTTTCGTTTCTAGGGTGAACACCGAGCTTAGAGCAAGAAATATAGATGAAAAATAGAGATTTAAGGTCGGTTTTTCATACCACTAGTCAAGCTAGGGAAGAATCACGATTAGAAGGTGGTGATGGCTTGAACTTCTTAGTGAAAACCCTTCTAGATTTCAAGAACTCCTACAATCTTCAAATCTTCTAGTTACTCATTTCTATGAACATGTTCTTGAATTTTTTTTGAAAGATTTATGTGTGTGTCGTATATATGGAGAGAAAGGAGGTGGAGTGGAGTGTTGAACTATCCATAACCATCACAAGATATGGACCCTTGCTTGACACCTTGGTTGATGGAGTATGGTTCTACATGACAACAAGTATGGAGCAGGATGTGGAGTGGTAAGGTGGGTGGCCCAACCTTGGTTTCGACCGAAATGGTGTAAGGGGTGGGGGGTTGGGTGTTGTCCAATCACTAGTTACCTATCAATCATTGGTTAGATCGGTCTAAGGTAGTGTAAACCCGGTAGGTGATCCCGTAATATAATACCCGGTGTAGGAACTTTTAGTGATTTAAACTTTATATCTATATACCTAGATATTTATATATATATATACATATATATATAATTATTAGATGAAACGGGGGTTGAGTGTAGATCTCAACAAGTCATCATCATTATGACTTGATGTTGGAGTGAAGTACAAGCAAATATATAATGATGGGGATGTGATCTTTAAGGTTGCGTGCACTCTTGGTCATAATCATGACGATTATGACGCTTGAGTGGTGTGTAAGCAAAGCAATCATGATGATGATGTGATTGATTTAGACGCGACATATTAACCAGAATTAATACCCGCTTTAATATATTTAAATATTAAAACGTCCCACATTTTGTGTAGTTTGACTAGCTTTAAAAATCTGCTAGTGAATCCCGACATAGTTATTACTTTAACTATATTATACATGTATACACATAAAATATCTCAAGGTCATGCAACCATCATTTTTATGTCCATATTTTAAGGTTTAGTCACCAATATATATGTTTTTATATTAAAACGTGTCCCTAGACTTTTACTGGAATAAAATCTCGTTAATCACCAACGAACGTTCAATGCGGGTTATTATTGTTTATTTCCTAGAAATTCTTAAAAATTACTAAATATGATATGCGTTCCTTTGCTAGGCTTCTTGACAATAATTTGTCAAAATAAAATCTCAGGAAATATAAAAAATATGAACGTGCAAATATGCGTATGGGTATTGGCCTAGAATTCTGGGTGTCACATTCTCCCCATGTAAAAGAGAATTTCGTCCCAAAATTCAGTTGATTATATCTTGAATTGGTGTATTTGTGAACAAGGACTAGCACTTGGTTTTCATTTGATCTTCGTGTTCCCATGTATACCCAGTGTCACGCTCTAAGTTCTAACGTATCTTAACCAATTCAATACGGTTACACCCAGTTTCCTGGACTTTTTAGTCAGTGATTTCAAGAGGTTCCTGAACAGGGTGTGCTTTGTCACCTATGTGAATCTCACCATGCGGTATGATTAACGTTTCAGCTGATGAACACTTCCGGAGATTTGACACATGAAACGTATCATGTACATTGCTTAGTTCCTGTGGCAACTCAAGTTTGTAGGCTACAAGGTCAACTCTAGCCCGTATTTCAAATGGTCTGATGTATCTATGGTTATGTTTGCTACGATTGCCAAACCTAACAACTCCTTTCCAAGGCGAGACCTTTAACAAAACTCAGTCTCCATCTTGGAATTCTAATGGTTTTCTTCTGTTGCTAGCACAACTCTCCTGTCTGTCTTGATTTGCTTTCAGACGATCTTTGATCTCGACGATCTTGTCGGTGGTTTTCTTGCCAATCTCAGGACCAGTCACATGCTTGTCACCAACCTCCGCCCAACATGGCTATGAACGACATTTACAACCACACAAAGCCTCAACGGAGCGGCTTTAATGCTAGTATGGTAGTTGTTATTATATGAAAACTCAGCCAACGGCGGTGAGTATCCCAATTTCCTCCGAAATCAAATACACACGCACGGAGCACATCTTTTAAAATTTGGATGGTCCTTTTACCTTGACCTTCCGTCTGGGGATGATATGCAGTGCTCATGTCAAGGCGTGTGCCCAAGGCTTCTTGTACTGACTGCCAGATTCTTGACACGAATCGACTGTCCCTATTGGAGATAATGGAAACTGGCATACCATGCCTAGCCTCAATTTCCTTAATATTTAGTCTTGCACGTTTTTTAGTTTTATCTATCTCCTTGATTGGCAGAAAGTGAGCTGATTTCGTTAAACGATCGACGATTACCAATACAGTGTCATACCCGCTCGACATCTTGGGTAACTTTGTAATGGAATCCATAGAAATCTGTTCCCATTTCCATTGGGGAATCTTAGGTTGTTGTGATCACTCAGGTGATTCCTAACATTCTGCCTTCACTATCGGGTATCCCCCAATATAGATAGCAATTTCCCCTTTCATGTTTGGCCACACAATAGAGTTCTTCGAGATCCCTATATGTTTTATTCGATCCTGGATGAACAGAGAACTTGGACTTATGGATTTCTTCCATAACCTCCCACATAGGTTACCAGTACTTGGTACCTAAATTTTTTTCTGTATCATCCAATTAAGGCTCCAATTGTTTGATCTCCATTTACTTGGTAGTCAGTATTCGATACCAAGGCGAATACTTCTCCGACTATTGATATTATTCATGCAAGAACTCCTTATTTGATTTCCCTTGACATAGTGGGCTTATGTTATACTCCTTCCTGATAATGATAGAAATGGTGCCTGAGAATCTTGTGTGTATGCAGACACATACTCTCTATTCCTCTACGCACTATGATGCACAATAGCCAGATCTCTATAGATTTTTGAAAAGAATTACTCGACGAGATGTTCAGGTTTCAGTTGAAGATCGTGTAGTAATGATACAATATGGAAACAAAACTTTATGTTTGTCCCTCTTATGCTTTTCGAAAGCATTTTCTCGGACTAAGACTTTATTCTTATTTCAGGTTTCGTGTTTACTAGGATCTTCCATTAAAATGGGTCATAATTGATTTAATATTTCAAGGTTCCCTGTGTGCTCTTACCAGCAAAGTTCGAGTCTAATCACCACTTTACCCTTTGCTTGTACCACCCTTCCGAGGCAGACCAGCCTTTGGGTTGTAACTTCCTGATATGTAAACTCATGGCTTGACTACCATACAATTGAAGTATGTAAGCCATATGAAGTTCTATGTTTGTTTGGAATATTCACATTCCGTTTAGGTGAGGAAATGAGCAATGATACTGTGAGAATGTCTCATCGAATTAGTGCTTTCCCTAAAATTAGCTATGGGTTTATCAACCCATTAAGTTGGCAGAAAGGGTTGATGGCCAACTACTAGTCATACAGTGTGTCTGCACATCCCTGGCATTCGAATGGTACTTTGGGGACTTACCATTACGTATTTCACTCTTACCGGCCATAGCCTGAAGTCCTTAATACAAGGACTCGGGTCATAACATTGAGGTAATGAGTGTTAAACATCAAAATTTGTATTTTTCCTGAGCTTGTGTTAAAAAGTCATTTCTTAACCACAGATGCCCTAGAGCTCCTTATTTATAGAAAACTAGGAGTGAGAGAGGTGACCACACCTCTCCTCTAGGCTGAAAACTGGGATCCATTCAACAAGATGGTCTTCGGGAAAGTGAGAGTACAAAGGGTATCAAACTATCCTTCTCGAATCCTTGTGGACAGTGGTCTGTTGTGAACAACTCATGCTCCCTTATGCATATCATGAGCTAATGAGATTAGCAAGAAATTACGCATTTGGGACTCCTTTAAGTGTTTTGTTCGTCGTCCTTCTGTTATTGCGACAATAGTCGTTAGTCCACACTTAGGTTTCTTTGGCATTCGCTTGAGAATAAATCACGGCTTATTCATCACCGAAAGAATAGTCAGACTTAAAGGTGTACTGAATGTCAAAGGTTGTGAGAACAACCCTGTTTGACCAATATCCTGAAATGTCAGATCACTTACTTGACTCATGTCAAGCTTCCACAATATCCCATAGGTGCCACGTGTATGCTGGTTAGAATAATATTTTGCCCCATTAGTGCATAGCACTCTTGGCGTAACTTTCAAGTAATTGTGAGACTAAACTGTATGAGCGATCCTGAGATTACTTTATAATCTCCAACAATAATTGTGCAATTATTATAAGTGTTAGTTGTGGTAACGCTCAATTTGAAGCCTTCCTGACAAGTAGGATCTCAAAGAATGAATGTGTGAATTCCTTCGTCGTTCAAGACTCACTAAGGATTGGTTGAATTCGATTTGAATTCCTCTCGTTCCTCCAAAACTAGGAGAATGCATTGTGAATTCCTAATTAAGAATTCCGATTTGTTAAGATCCAATCCTTAATCAAGTGATCGAGAACATGGGTTGATCATTAGCTTGGACAACAAGACTCACTAAAGTTCCAATGCACTGCAAATTATGATTACGTGTGCACCCGTAATGATAATTTACTTTGCATGATCCCTGTAGTGTTCCCTCTATCCCCAACTTTCAAATCAATGGGATTTGGAATGTTCATTAGATCGTGTTTGCACACCTGTGTAGGAGTGTGTATTGTTCTATCAGATTACTCTTAATTATGTGTACCAATACACATGAATCTGCCGAATATGACTATTGCCAGATGAGGCTAATGGTAGAGAGGCACCACTAGTGTGTCTCAAGAATAAAATGTGTATGGAAGCCAGGAACTATGTGTAGGGTAGAGATCCTCAAATCAGTGTCGAGCAACTCATGCTCCAAGTCTGTATGTACGTATGGATCCACATGATCCTGATAAATGTCGACTCTTAGAGTTCTCTCCATTTAGTCCTGCTTATCCACCTCGGATTCCCTTCTGTCTGGGCAATCATGTCTGCCATATCTCATGGCGAAAGTCTAGTCCTTCGATCCGGCAACTCATGAATTAGAGTATTTATATCGCACATGTAATATCTCGAATTTTTTTGACTTTTTGACACGTATTAAATTCTTGAAAAATTGTTAGTTTATAATTATATAAATATTATAATTCATAAACTTATATATTTTTTTTATACTAAAATCTATAAACTTGAGTTTCATAAAAATTTATAAAATAATAAAACTTATCAAACTTATTTAGTTTTATAAAAAAAACATATTTATTTGTTTATAAAGTCCGAGGACTAAAACTGTCAAAGACCAAAACTTGTTTTAAACTAAAACTTAACTTTTCACACAAAATGCTAACTGCGGGAAACCTCATGGACCTGTTTTGCCAACTGCCAAAACTCCCAATCCCAGAAATCGGTTCCAGGTTCGATACCCGCTAGCCTTGTTTTTGAACCCGATTTATCCAAAACGCGAAATTGTCCAGATTCGGATGAACCTCGAACTCGCCTAAGGCGTGCGACCAACATCCGAGGCCATTCAATGCTCGGACACGGCCCGAGGCACGCGCAAATTCGAATTTGATCCGCCATTACTCAACCGAAATCTCCCGAACCAACTGAGCATTTATGACTAAATCACCTATAAATACCGACTTCAGCCCCTCAACAACAACACCCCAACACTCCATCACTCACCAATTTCACGAATCGTGTTCACGTTTCCCCGTTTTGGAGCTGCGACCGCTGACGGAAATCTTAAACCTGATCTCCCTCGATTCAACATGGTTTCAGGTAATCTCGATGGCCAAAAGGCTCGAAATCTAACATAGATCAAAAGCCCTCTGTTTAATTTCATTAACAGAGGGCTAATCGATGTGTATTTGGTGGATCCGAATTCTAGGGTTCATATGGGATTTTAGGCGATTTGAGAAACTGTTTAAGTTGTTCTTTTCCGAGTATATACACCAGCGAACCCGTAGCCGGGATGGTTGGTGTGTGTGTGCATGCTTGACCCGGTCCGTGACCCGGGTTCGAGCTGGTATCGCCCCAGTTTTGAAATTTTCATTTTTTTGCCACTTGTGATCAAAGTTTATTTTTCTAAAAATTGTTATAAAATCTATTAAAACTTTATAAACTTATTTTCAATTTTTATTTTTATTTTTGCTTCAGAAAACATTTAAACTAAAAATCAAATAAAAAAATTATGATATAAGCATATTATTTGGTTTTTTTTAACATTAAATTAATTTATAAACTTTAGTTTAACATTTAATGCAAGATTTATTTATTCAAAACAATAAAAATAAAAACGTATTTTTATGCAAGATTAGAAAATCATAAAAATATAAACTTATAAACTTTATAAAAATGGAAAACTTTAAACAAATTTTAAACTTGTAAACCTTATTTAAATACTTTAACTTTATTTAAAATATTTATAGACTTATAAACTTTAAAACTCATAGATTAAAATATAAATCTTTATGAGAAATGCTATTTAGTACTTTATTAAACTACAACTGTATTTCATTTATTTAAACTTGTTAAAGCATTTTTAACATTATAATAAATACTAATTGCTTAAATGCTTGAATAAATCATAAATGGTTTATATTTATTACTTTCAATTAGATAATTATCTATCCTTAATAATTATGCAAATCTTGAAATGATTATTATAAAACCTTAATTATTATTCAAAATAATAATTATCATTATATATCCTTTAAATAATTATTATAAATCTTTAATAATTATTTGTTTCTTCAATAATTATGGTTAAACTTTAATAATTATTTAGTCTTTCATTTAAGAAATACTTCAACTCCATTTACGGATACTTATAATACTATTTTGATTAATACTTAACATGTGTAATTAATAGTAGTAAAACTTTTGAATAATTATTTTAATCATTCTAAACTATAAACTTATTAAACTTCGATATTCAAGTCTTGCGTCATTCATTTGAAACCTTTACTTTAAACTTGATCTTATGAACATAAATGGTTCCCATCTTCCGTTCGGAACCCTAGTCAATCTTGAGCCCTAGATCCTTGTCTTAGACTTATAGAAATAAACTTGAAACTTTAGACTTATATTCTTAGGCTTATTGTGAGGATATTCTCCCTCAAAGTCTTGCAAACTTACTCTCGTCGGATACTCTTCGTCCAATCCATGTGAGTATACTTAGCCCCTTTTTCCTTTCTATGCTTTTGGGGTGAAACATGTTCAAAATTCTTAAACTTATACAATTCTTGTACAACTATGACTACGTGTTTATTCTTATGTTATACTTGAGACTTGTATGCTTAGATTAAACTTAAAACTAGCATATTCATTAACTTTGATCAAGCCTATAGTAACAATGATAGATCTATTGTATTTGACCAATCCACCTTGATTGATTGACCCCTTCGGGGGGGAGCCCTTGGTGATTGTTACTGAATTAAACTTGAGACTTGAGACTTATAAGGGTAACCTGCGGGTTATGCCTAAACTTGGTTGGAGGGTTGATATGCACAATGTCTAACATGCTTGTTTTCTCATACTTACATTATAGAATGCATGAATCATAGTGAATTGTAATACTTTTCAAATACTTGTTAAACTGTGTCAAAACCTTTGTATCTCACCAACTATTTTGTAGTTGACAGATTCTTTCACATGTTTCAGGTACTACAACATGAGACTTATTTGTGATCACATAGGATGCTTTGGACCTAGAATACTTATCAAATAAACGTTGTATTCTTGTTATTTTCCTTTGTATTGAACTTTGAAATTATTCATTAATGAAATATTGAAACTCTAATAGTCAACCTTGTGCTATTGAACAACCGTGTCCGCCCCGACGTATAATTCGCCGTCGGTTGGGATGTGACAGATTGGTATCAGAGCCTTGGTTATAGGGAATTAGGTTATTAGACACATGACCTAGACTATAACTTAGGAGACCCAAACATGAGTTATCTCATGTCCTTTACTAGGAACTTTCATCCTCATTCTATTCTTAAATCTTATACGTGAACGCTTGGAGATTCTACGTTTCTACTTACCTACGTGCTACAAGAGTCTACTACGTCGAGGATACATTTTTAGGCTTTAAGTCTAATCCCCTAATAAATTCTCGTCAAGAGTATTTAAGTTCTAGACAATGTATGAGAACTTGTGCGGACCGGAAGGGTGGATACCTGTATTCTGGGAAATTCTGTCAAGGAAAACATTTCGTATAAATCCAAATAAACCGTTGGACCCGTATGCTTTCCTGGGAATTCTTGGGATGAGTATACACTTATAGGAATGCATGACTTCTCTAAACATTAGTGAGCTTAGATCTCTCTTGATATGTCAAAGTACTTACTTAGTGATATGCACTAAATGAGTACCATCTCAAATACTATACACTTCATAAATTCATGATTTAAAAACTTTCCTCTGTAACCTTTACTCTATGATTCTTACGTTTTGTCTCTTCAAGAATGGTAGCATGACAGCATGCTTACTCGTCATGACCTGAAGGAGTTACCTTCAAGGAGAAATTCTTACGAGATTATACTTAAAAACTACATACAAAAACTTATATTTATAGATACTACCCAATAAACTTCGTGATCGTGGTAATACAACCCTTAAAACTATGTATTACTCTACAAATTCTCCTATAAACTTCATTATTTTATGAACATAACACTTAAGGGGAAACCCTTGTGCTTTCATCTTATTTTCATCACTCAACCAAACTACTCTAGATAACTCACTCAAACTTTTGCTACACTTTTATACATCTCAAAGTGTTCATACATCCTTAAACTTCATGAACCTTGTAATACCAGCACATTTAAAACCATGTATTATCCTACAAGTCCTTTTTTGCAATCTTCATTATTTTATAAACTTGGCACATAAGGGGAAACCCTTGTGTCTCATTTCATTTTTCGTCACTCAAGCAAACTTCATTTTATGACTAACTCAAAACTTCGTTACACTTTTATATACCTCAAAACCTTCATACGTCCTTAAAACTTACACAGCACCGTTTCTTGTAAGCAAAACTCAACGTCTTTTAAACCTAAAGTACATTAACAAAGGGATTAGTAACCTGATCATTTTCCCGCAAAAGAAGAAGCCTACTATAGAATAAACAAGCTCCACGTCTAAGACTCTAAGCCCACAATGAACCTCGACATAGTACCATAAAACCCAAACATCGGTGACAATAACTAAAAGAAAAGTTGTAGACTCATGAGGAAATTCTGGCTAGGAAAATAGGGTACATAAGTGAGTCCTCGTGACCCACCCCTTCTTCCGGGAATTCTCTTCGTTAGCCCATCAACTTCCAATTAAAACTATTTTTGAAAATATTCAGTATTATGAATGAAAACCTTTTTAACATATTAAATCAACTTACTTACTTTAATTTTCCGTTTAAATTGTCTTATGTAAGGGCTAGGAGTCCCAAATTTTGAAACATTTAAGGAAAGTTATTTTGAAATTTATCTTGTTATCACTTACTAGCTTGACTTTACTTCTAGCACTACAAACTTAACACTTTCGTCAAGAGTAACTCACGTTAGTACTTGAGATAATTAACAACGCTGCATTAAACTATAAAAATCCTAAGTGACACATGCATACTTGAAGAATAAACTTTGAACAAACCTTCTAATTCGTAAGCACTCTTTTAAAACAACTCGACTTACGAACCACTGCCGTAATCAACTGTGATCCCTACCCCTTATATAGACTTAACGCTTCTAAACTTGACCAACATTTCGTTTGACAATCATACATACCTTTTCATAAGTCTTACTTATACTATTTATCAATGTCTAACTCGTCATTTTTAAACATCTTAATTACACTCTATATAAAAGAAAACTATACCTGCTGTTATGAAACGAGATAAAATCATTTATAAACACACTATCATAAACCTTATCGAAACTTTTCCCGTTACCCTATGCTTGGAGACTTTCCTCATTCAACTCTTGTCACGTAAAAGACTTACTATAAATCACAACGGGGACTAAAAGCCCAAATACACGTTGCTAAAACACTAAACTTCGTATACACCACTATAAGGTCGGAGACTTTTGAGTCATGTAAAACTTGTACAAATACTCAATCCCGTATTCCTGAAACTAAACACCTTCTAAACCACCCAAGGAAGCATGTCCAATAAGGGATCATGTGAAGCTTAATACTGAAACTTGAAACTTAACTGACTTATCCTATTTTCATACTTATACTTGGATTCTTTGTCTTGAAAACTTTGTGTGTCCATCTTAACCAAACCCTATAAGACTTGATAAACGTACATTCCATATATACGAGAAAACTTCACTCTTGACACTAGACACTAGCACGAAGGAGGACATTACTCTCTTTAGCAGAGTACATCCCCTGACTCCTATCTAAACCAAACATCGGGATCCACCTAATCTTCTGGACAAATCGAATCTTTTGTGAGAAAACGTATAACGGTTAATCCTGTTCCAAACGCTGTCCCACACCTCTCTTAAATACTAGAGTATTTAGATAACCGCTTTATACTCAAAACGTAATCGTATACTTCTATACACTGAGGCTGAACTAAGAGACTTTAAACTATCCAATGTTTGACGTATTCTTGTTCAAATACAATTTAAACTATTCAGTGTTTGACATATTCTTGTTCAAACACAATTTAAACTATTCTGTGTATGACGTATGCTTGTTCAAACACAATTTAAACTATTCTATGTATGACGTATTCTTGTTCAAACATAATTTAAAGTATTCTATGTTTGACGTATTCTTGTTCAAACATGATGAACGTATAAAACTTTAAACTATCCAATGTTTGACGTATTCTTGTTCAAACACAATTTAAACTATTCTGTGTTTGACGTATTCTTGTTCAAACACAATTTAAACTATTCTGTGTTTGACGTATTCTTGTTCAAACACAATTTAAACCATTTTATGTTTGACGTATTCTTGTTCAAACACAATTCTATGTTTGACGTATTATTGTTCAAACATGATGAACGTATAAGACTTTAAACTACTCCATGTTTGACGTATTCTTGTTCAAACATGATGAACGTATAAGACTTTAAACTACTCCATGTTTGACGTATTCTTGTTCAAACATGATGAACGTATAAGACTTTAAACTACTCCATGTTTGACGTATTCTTGTTCAAACATAATGAACGTATAAGACTTTAAACTATTCTATGTTTGACGTATTCTTGTTCAAACACAATTTAAACTATTCTATGTTTGACGTATTCTTGTTCAAGCATGAGGAACGTATAAGACTTTTAAACTACTCAAGGTTTGATGTATTCTTGATCAAACATGAGGAAAGTGTAAAGACTTTAAAACTACTCAATGATTGAAGTATTCTTATTCAATCACGAGGAAACTTTGAAACTCTAAATCTTGTCACATTCTTTTCTTTACTCATTGAATGATGCTTCTCTCTGAGGGACTCGTTAATCAATAATCACTCTTATGTGAAAACTGTAGTCATGTGTTAAACAAATTCTTGTACTCTTTCTTGTTCCGCACACAAACGGAAGGACCTATGCGGACTATACGACGACTTGAATGCTTGCGGGTGCACACGTAAGTATGAAAATCAGCGTATGGAAAAACATAGTAAACTATGTCGTGTGCTATGATCTAAGACTTATTATAAAAGGTAGCCATAGAACTTAGGCACCGTAGCAATCCTTAGACGTAATAGTCTACAAACTCAAATCGTTACACTATCATCAAATCCATCCCGAGTGATGCATCTCACTCTAAATCATGAATGAAAATTCATCAGTCATTCTCTCAAAATACATTCCTGAAAACTACTCTTCATATATTTCAATGAAACTATATGCTCTTGACAATCATATGCATTGAAAACTTAGAAACTCGAGCGTAATCTTATCCCTATCCTTACAACTCATTTAAAAAAAAAATCTAAACGTAACCCAGGGTTTACTTGGGAACGTAAGACACCTTTTCTCATCATCCTTGTGCGTATCATAGACTTAAATCTTGAAAACAGAAACCTTCTACTTTAATTTCGGGACAAAATTTCCTAAAGTAGGGGAGACTGTAATATCCCGAATTTTTCCGACTTTTTGACACGTATTATATTATTGAAAAATTGTTAGTTTATAATTATATAAATATTATAATTCATAAACTTATAAATTTTTTTATACTAAAATCTATAAACTTGAGTTTCATAAAAATTTATAAAATAATAAAACTTATCAAACTTATTTAGTTTTATAAAAAAAAACATATTTATTTGTTTATAAAGTCCGAGGACTAAAACTGTCAAAGACCGAAACTTGTTTTAAACTAAAACTTAACTTTTCACACAAAATGCTAACTGAGGGAAACCTCAGGGACCTGTCTTGCCAACTGCCCAAACTCCCAATCCCAGAAATCGGTTCCAGGTTCGATACCCGCTAGCCCCGTTTTTAAACCGATTTATCCAAAACGTGAAATTGTCCAGATTCGGATGAACCTCGAACTCGCCTAAGGCGTGCGACCAACATCCGAGGCCATTCAATGCTCGGACACGGCCCGAGGCATGCGCAAATTCGAATTTGATCCGCCATTACTTAACCGAAATCTCCCGAACCAACTGAGCATTTATGACGAAATCACCTATAAATACCAACTTCGGCCCCTCAACAACAACACCCCAACACTCCATCACTCACCAATTTCACGAATCGTGCTCACGTTTCCTCGTTTTGGAGCTGCGACCGCCGACGGAAATCTTAAACCCGATCTCCCTCGATTCAGCATCGTTTCAGGTAATCTCGATGACCAAAAGGCTCGAAATCTTACATAGATCAAAAGCCCTCTGTTTAATTTCATTAATAGAGGGCTAATCAATGTGTATTTGGTGGATCCGAATTCTAGGGTTCATATGGGATTTGGGGCGATTTGAGAAACTGTTTAAGTTGTTCTTTTCCGAGTATATACACCAGCGAACCCGTAGCCGGGATGGTTGGTGTGTGTGTGCATGCTCGACCCGGTCCGTGACCCGGGTTCGAGCCGGTTTCACCCCGGTTTTGATATTTTCATTTTTTTTGCCACTTGTGATCAAAGTTTATTTTTCTAAAAATTGGTATAAAATCTATTAAAACTTTATAAACTTAATTTCAATTTTTATTTTTATTTTTGCTTCAGAAAACATTTAGACTAAAAATCAAATAAAAAAATTATGATATAAGCATATTATTTGGTTTTTTTAACATTAAATTAATTTATAAACTTTAGTTTAACATTTAATGCAAGATTTATTTATTCAAAACAATAAAAATAAAAACGTATTTTTATGCAAGATTAGAAAATCATAAAAATATAAACATATAGACTTTATAAAAATGGAAAACTTTAAACAAATTTTAAACTTGTAAACCTTATTTAAATACTTTAACTTTATTTAAAATATTTATAGACTTATAAACTTTAAAACTCACAGATTAAAATATAAATCTTTATGTGAAATGCTATTTGGCACTTTATTAAACTATAACTGTATTTCATTTATTTAAACTTGTGAAAACATTTTTAATATTATAATAAATACTAATTGCTTAAATGCTTGAATAAATCATAAATGGTTTATATTTATTACATTCAATTAGATAATTATCTATCCTTAATAATTATGCAAATCTTGAAATGATTATTATAAAACCTTAATTATTATTCAAAATAATAATTATCATTATATATCCTTTAAATAATTATTATAAATCTTTAATAATTATTTGTTTCTTGAATAATTATGGTTAAACTTTAATAATTATTTAGTCTTTCATTTAACAAATACTTCAACTCCATTTACGGATACTTATAATACTATTTTGATTATTACTTAACATGTGTAATTAATAGTAGTAAAACTTTTGAATAATTATTTTAATCATTCTAAACTATAAACTTATTAAACTTCGATATTCAAGTCTTGCGTCATTCATTTGAAACCTTTACTTTAAACTTGATCTTATGAACACAAATCGTTCCCATCTTTCGTTCGGAACCATAGTCAATCTTGAGCCCTAGATCCTTGTCTTAGACTTATAGAAATAAACTTGAAACTTTAGACTTATATTCTTAGGCTTATTGTGAGGATATTCTCCCTCAAAGTCTTGCAAACTTACTCTCGTCGGATACTCTTCATCCAATCCATGTGAGTATACTTAGCCCCTTTTTCCTTTCTATGCTTTTGGGGTGAAACATGTTCAAAATTCTTAAACTTATACAATTCTTGTACAACTATGACTAAGTGTTTATTCTTATGTTAAACTTGAGACTTGTATGCTTAGATTAATCTTAAAACTAGCATATTCATTAACTTTGATCAAGCCTATAGTAACAATGATAGATCTATTGTATTTGACCAATCCACCTTGATTGATTGACCCTTTCGGGGGGAGCCCTTCGTGATTGTTACTGAATTAAACTTTAAACTTGAGACTTATAAGGGTAACCTGCGGATTATGCCTAAACTTGGTTGGAGGGTTGATATGCACAATGTCTAAAATGCTTGTTTTCTCATACTTACATTATAGAATGCATGAATCATAGTGAATTGTAATACTTTTTAAATACTTGTTAAACTGTGTCAAAACCTTTGTATCTCACTAACTATTTTGTAGTTGACAGATTCTTTCACATGTTTCAGGTACTACAACATGAGACTTATTTGTGATCACATAGGATGCTTTAGACCTAGAATACTTATCAAATAAACGTTGTATTCTTGTTATTTTCCTTTGTATTGAACTTTGAAATTATTTATTAATCAAATATTAAAACTCTAATAGTCAACCTTGTGCTATTGAACAACCGTGTCCGCCCCGACGTATAATACGCCGTCGGTTGGGGTGTGATAGCACATACGTCAGAAAGAAACCTGCCTCCAGGGCTGGATTAGTTGTAGGTGTGGTGCATGTATAGGTACAGGTTCTGGTACGGATTCAACATGTTGTGATACCAAGATCGGTAACTGGCGATTACTACCGTCGTCGCTCAAGTTCTGCTTGTAACTCGATCTTCTAAGGTTATAGTGTGTTGAGTACCCATCATCCTTGATTAGTAATCCGAACAGTGACACTTTGTTGAGTAACATCGTAGGTGTCTATTTGAACGTGTTAAGCGTTCATTACATGAGCCATCTAATCGTATTAAGTATTAGTGTAGCTAATGATACCCTAGTGTAACTCTATACACTAATAGTCTACACAAGTTGTTCGGCAGCGGTTGGAATTTCTATACTCAAGTCTTGGGTGTTCTTAGTGTGATGCAAGTCTTAGAAATCTCGGTCCCTAAATTAGTCCGGTTAGAGCCTAGGTGTCACTAAGGAAACCTAATTCGCTAAAACCATTGCTCTGATACCAATATGTCACACCCCCAAATTTATTTACTTAATAAATAAATAGAGATTGCAACGATTGGTTTATTACACGATAGCGGAAGCTGTAATAGTGATTTCTAAGACTTGATTACATATACAATTACTAAAACTAAGTAATATAATGATCTTAGTTCTTCTAGATCAACGATAGACTTGAGACTTGATATTCTATGTCCTTACATCTACTAGGAACTGATCCAACATAGCTAGCCTATTCCAACCGCGCCATGGTTAAGGGTTACTTGATAAACATACTTGAAAGTGTCAACACAAAGGTTGGTGAGTTCATAGAGTTAGTTATATCAGTGCTAATAGTTTTTCCCGAAAATATGTACATGACTTTACCGTCATCAAACTAAGTAGTTTTCCCCGAAAAACTATACATGACTTAACCGTCATAATAAAAGTAGTTTTCACCAAAAAACGTATCCATGACTTGACCGTCATAAAATAGGTTGTTTTACCCGAAAACGTATCCATGACTTAACTGTCATAAAATATGTAGTTTTCACCCGAAAACGTATCCATGACTTCACCGTCATAAAATAGGTAGTTTTACCTAAAAACGTATTCATGACTTAACCGTCATAAAATGGGTAGTTTTACCCAAAAACGTATCCACGACTTATCCGTCATAAAATGGGTAGTTTTACCCGAAAACGTATCCATGACTTAACCGTCATAAAATGGGTAATTTTACTCGAAAACGAATCCATGACTTAACCGTCATAAAATGGGTAGTTTTACCCGAAAACGTATCCATGACTTAAACCGTCATAAAATGGGTAGTTTTACCCGAAAACGTATCTATGACTTAAACGTCATAAAATGGGTAGTTTTACCCGAAAACGTTGCCCATGACATTACCGTCATAAATGAGTACAAATAACTGTAAACGTATACGATAAATGAAACAAGTGTTATTGATCCATTCATAAGCTAGCTTGGCTTACAAATACCTATGTTCGTACATGAAACAGTAACCAAACCATGACAAATGAATGCCCCTCCCTCGCTAAACCACGAGAATAAGACAATATGCGGTCATTCGGCCATGTGGACCCTTGTCTAGCGCGACTAACCATGACCGGGGGCTTCACCCCTAATAGTACTATCCATAGAATCCCATGCCAAGTCTATAGCTAATGGTTACAAAGTGTGTTTCTTTCAGGGGACATTACGAGATCTATATTTGTTCCTCATGTACAACATGATGTTAGTGTCTTGTTTCCTTGTTATCATATAAAAATGTTTGTATTGTTTTCCCAGTTATATAAAACAATAATGTTTCCAAATGTATTAAACAATAATGTAATACATAATATGTAAGTATGTTTCACCCCCGCAACTTACAAAACATTAAAAAGCGTAAAGGGGGCCGTGAACTCAACTTGTGTCTGCTAAAATCCTACCAAATATCGGTGTGCTAATAGTTCCTGTCTATCCGTATCCTAATCATGCAAGGATACTTATGTGTTAAGACAACCCGTCTTAAACGCAAGTTGTTCACCCGACTTAACGAATCCCGTTAAGTACATCTTTGTTTAGTAAAATAGTGTTTTCATCTGACGACTCATTGGTGATTATTATTCCAGTCTAGACGCTTACGTATTTTTTGAGAAAACTATTATTTTTCCATATTGGTGACTTATTATGTTTATAAAAAATAAATAATATTTTTGTAATAACTTATAATATATTCACATTATAGTCCACGTACACACATATAGTTATTTCTTAAAAATAATTATATAAAATCTTAAATATCGTTCATGTATATCCATGCATGTTATATATTCCACGTACGTACTATCCACGTTACCACGTCCACATGCAAATACTTATATTCCGATCGATATTTATTACTTAGTTACGTTCATCATGCATACATCTTTATTTATTTTTAGCAATGCATGCATACATGTATTTCCACATCTCTACTTATGTTCACATATGTTTCATGATGTCATGCGATTACATATTTTTAATCGAACCTAACCATAGGTTTCATGTACATATATCCCTTATCCATTTTTAACCATATGTGCGCATATTAAAGGTTCCCGTGTTGACACTAACCATTGTTTCACAAACAATTCATGATGCACTAGAACCGCACACCAACATCTACATATATATATATCAATTTTATCCATAACCATATATGTACATATGCTAATCTTTCTAAGTTAACCATTTATAACGTTCACATATATCATTATGACTTATATATGTATTTATATATGCACACACTTCAATAACTTTATCCATATGTTTTATTTCCATATTTTCGGGCCATATGCACATATACATATATATATATATATTTATATATATATATCCACAATTTTTAACTTAATGCCACCATTATTATGCATATACATACGCATCATGATCAAGGGTTATCTTTCAAGATCTAAAGGTTTATTACTCATGTTTAGCTTTTTAGAAACTCTTATGAACGAAATCATGTTTACACACACACACATGTTCAAGTGTTATTTTCTATTAAAAGTAAACCGTGCTTTTAGATCTTTTCCTCACTTATTATTACGTAACAAGATCAAAACATCCAAACATGTTCAAGTAATTTTTGACCATGTATATATGTACACATACAAGACTTGAACTTTTAACCTATTAAAGTTAGACTTTATAAAATCTCAAAACCCTTTAGAAATGGTTTCGTTTCTAGGGTGAACACCGAGCTTAGAGCAAGAAATATATATGAAAAATAGAGATTTAAGGTCGGTTTTTCATACCACTATTCAAGCTAGGGAAGAATCACGATTAGAAGGTGGTGATGGCTTGATCTTCTTAGTGAAAATCCTTCTAGATTTCAAGAACTCCTACAATCTTCAAATCTTCTAGTTACTCATTTCGATGAACTTGTTCTTGAATTTTTTTTGAAAGATTTATGTATGTATGTGTGTGTCGTATATATGGAGATAAAGGAGGTGGAGTGGAGTGTTGAACTATCCATAATCATCACAAGATATGGATGACAAGATGGACTTGACCCTTGCTTGACACCTTGGTTGATGGAGTATGGTTCTACATGACAACAAGTATGGAGCATGATGTGGAGTGGTAAGGTGGGTGGCCCCACCTTGGTTTCGACCGAAAGGGTGTAAGGGGTGGGGGGTTGGGTGTTGTCGAATCACTAGTTACCTCTTAATCGTCGGTTAGATCGGTCTAGGGTAGTGTAAACCCGGTACGTGATCCCGTAATATAATACCCGGTGTAGGAACTTTTAGTGATTTAAGATTTATATCTATATACCTAGATATTTATATATATATATACACATATATATATATATATATAATTATTAGATGAAACGAGGGTTGAGTGTAAATCTCAACAAGTTATCATCATTATGACTTATGTTGGAGTGGAGTACAAGCAAAGATATAATGATGGTGATGTGATCTTTGAGGTTTTCTTGCACTCTTGGTCATAATCATGACGATTACTACGCTTGAGTGTTGTGTAAGCAAAGCAATCATGATGATGATGTGACTGATTTAGACACGGCATATTACCCGGAATTAATACCCGCTTTAATATCTTTATTTATTAAAACGTCCCACATTTTTTGTTGTTTTACTAGCTTTAAAAATCTGCTAGTGAATCCCGACATAGTTATTACTTTAACTATATTATAGATGTATACACATAAAATAACTCAAGGTCATGCAACCAGCATTTTTATGTCCATATTTTAAGGTTTAGTCACCAATATATACGTTTTTATATTAAAACGTGTCCCTAGACTTTTACTGGAATAAAATCTCGTTAATCACCAACGAACGTTCATTGCGGGTTATTATTGTTTATTTCCTATTAATTCTTAAAATTACTAAATATTATATGTGTTCCTTTGCTAGGCTCCTTGATAATAATTTATCAAAATAAAATCTCAGGAAATATATAAAATATGAACGTGCAAATATGCCTATGGGTATTGGCCTAGAATACTGGGTGTCACATTACTTCATTGGGCTCCTTGGGTTTCATTTAGTCAATTTTGCATTTCTTGAAAAACTTGTCAAACCCTTATAAGTTTATTAATACTTACGGTTGTCTGAATTGATCCTTATTGCCGTTGGAAGTTTTGTTTTATTTTGATCCCTACCTGGCACGGTCGTGCCAATCTTTAAAACCCTAGGCACGGTCACGCCCCACATCTGGCACGACCACAACAAGCCATTTCCTCGAGCACAACCGTGTTCCAACGCCCCACGGCCGCTTGTAATCCCGTGAGTCTGACCCCTGACCTCTGAGCCGTACTTCCTCGTTCAATGGGACCCAATGGAAGCTCCGGATCGGTCAACCCTCTGCACCACGGCCTTGCTAGTTCTTTGGCATGGTCGCGCGATAGTGACAGGCACGGTCGTGCCTTCCCTCCTGGCGCGGTCTTGCCCCCTTCAGTGTATAAATACATAAGTTTATTTCTCATTCAGATATTCAGCAACCAGAGCAAAACCCACTGTTTAATTTTCGAATCAACCTTGTTCCAGCCATATTTCAATCATCTTGGAGTGATTACAACATCAAGAGGATCACCATACATCAACAACAACATCTTGGCATGTACGAGTGGTTAGATTCTTGTTTTCATAGCATGTCTCTTACTATTTTTCCCGGCTTATTTGTCATTCTTGTGCTTATGATGAGCTAAAACTCTTGTTCACTTTGGTTTAGTTGAATTTTAGATACATTTGACAACATTAATGGATTATTGGCAATTATTGTGTTAATGTCATGATAATCGTATGATTATTCTTCAATGAAAATTATGTATTCAAGTATTTTGAGTTGTTTACAAGACTTGTATGTGTGTATGCCATATCATGTTGGAAAACCTATGGTTTATGCTTGTATTCATGGATTGGTATATGTATTTATGCTAGTTTATGGCATTTGACTAGGAATGGTGAATGAAGTCTTGTTTGTGATTTATTATTCTTGTATGTGTATCCTTATGCATATGTTTGGAAAGACAAAATGTTTGTTATGGTGTTTCATGCTTAGTTTTATGTTTGTCTAGGATTTGTTGACACAATCTCCTAATTTATGTGAACTTGGTATGAACATTGTATGTTGAAGAAATGCATGTGATTGTCTAATTAAATCAACTTGAGGTGGGTAGTGTGTTTTTCATATTATCATTCCAACTAGTTGTTAGATTGGTGTACCTTAATCGGGAGCTAGTTCAATCTTTATAAACATTGACATGATTACAACACGTGAGCTTTATTGCATGATTTTAGGTGGTTAGTTTGTGTCTCTAATTCTAGCTTTCAGAAATGGTCATTTGATTGAATGTCTTTGACGAGAATTTGGTCAATCTATGTTTCGTGTATTTGCCATGTTTCTATGAGTGTATTGAATGTATTCAAAATGGATTCGACACCGAAGTGATCTTTTCCCCCTTGATTATTTGACTTGTGATTTTAGTTTAGTTTTATATAAATTGCATTCTAGTCAATTAAACAAACTCTTCAAAATATCTTTTTACCATCACTTGATTGATATTTATTTCCGTTTTATTATTGCATTCCACCGTATCCACAGATTGATATCCGGTTCTTACCTTCACTATATTGCTATCCGACGGGTACACTGCCCGGTGTGTGTATGATTAGTCTTTGGTGAAAATCTTTTTTAAAAATAATTGTGTAAAAATCTTTATAAAATATATATATGCTTTCATCACATCAAAACCCTAAGGAAGCTCCCTCTCAGACAGTTCACACTCAGAAACTCTAACATAAAAAACTAACTGATTATCTATCACCTTTCGGGTATCTAGAAAATAAGAACACTCAATTCAGTAGTTTACTAATCACTATTCCTATGGTCACTGATATCTAGCAAACCACAAACTAGTCACAGACATGAAGTAAGAGACCTAATACGCAGTCATACATGAAAGACATTCACAAACACGTGTATGGAACAATCAATTAGCAAAGAATCAAAACTAAGCATGCATATTCATCAAACCCTTGAAATCAGATCTGTTACAATAGCATAAAACCAACACAAGATCCAAAAACCAATAAAAATCAATCATTCATCTTAAACCTAGGCAGTATCAATTGTTTATCCCATAATCATACTCAAAAACATCCTAACTGAAGTAAAGATCCTGAACATGGTTTCAAACAAAGTAATTAAAGACAAAGATCGAGACTTAGAAACCGAATAAGCTAAAAGAAATAAACCCGAAGTCAAAAGCTTCATACTTGCACTTCAATTCTCTTCTCCAGTCCCAAAATCGCCTCAAGACCTACTTCTGAAAACCAAAAAATCGAACTCTTAACAATAGCCTTCAAATTATTTTAATTGACCGACTAGGGCTTTTTTACAGAATTCTATGGCCCTAGCGTACCGCAAAGGGTTTTCCGGGGTTCTTCACGTACCACGAGGAACAAAATAGTTGGGCCACTTTCTAGAACTCATCGCGTATCGTGAGGATTTAAAGTTCTCCCTTCGCGTACCGCGAAGGAATGATTTTCCACATTTTTTACTTTAATTTCTTAGGATTTCTTCTCGTGCTCGGTTTCTTCGTGATTTGACTTGTATTCCACACGAGCTCCTAAAAACATAACAAAGACTCAAATGTACACTAAAACAACTAAAAACGAATACGAAACTATATAAAAACGCATGAATACAAAGGAAATAAGATGTATGCTTTGCACTACATCAAACATCCCCGTACTTAACCTTTTTTCGTCCTCAAAAAGTCTATAATTGAATCATAATTGGACATTGCTTTCACATTCTCAATTATTCAATTAGCACAAATATACTCACGAGTTAAAAAAACAACAATTGATATTTCTATCTGATTAAACCCAACCACCAACTTTAAAGCCCCCGTTTAGTGTTCTAATTCCTTATTACCAAGCATATCAATCTGTCTATGGGACTCACACTCAAAAGCTACATCTCTACCTAATCCCATCTCAAGGTCATGTCTAGGCACGGATTTAACCATATAGATTTCACCCACCACGTTAAACTAAGATTTATAGGTTTTAGAAATTAAGATGATTATGGAATGAATGGATGAATTGAGCATTAAATTAAACAAATGAACTTTCTTCTGGACACGTTTCAACCAAGTCACTATCCCAGAGGGAAACACATAAACTACAGTTCTAATCAGTGAAGCATATAAGAATCTAGCCTAGTGGTGTTTCAATCAGGCTAGAACCTGTTAGGGGTCATTTTACAGATAAGGATCCTAGATCTTCAACATACTTCGGTATTCTGATAGGTTTCGGTATCCTCAATATTTAACTGTTATATCTTTCTTCTATCTTAACTAATATGCAGGTAAAATGTGCTAAGTGAAGCTCGTCCCTGAAGAATCAGTCTAGAAGTCAAGGAGAACGTGTTGAAGACGCGTGGAGTGTCCTCCAACGGTCATATTTGAAGACTTAGTAGATTCTGGGATTCTTGGATAGTTAGTTAGCATAATTTCTGTATATAATCTGCAGTTTGATCATTTAGGAAGGATATCATCGCACAATACACAACTCACTTCGCATTATACACTTGCAATGAGCCTTGTAACACACATAGTTCAATCACTAGCTGCTCAACACTTGTAGTCTTTTTACCATTTATTTAAGAAATAAGGCAGGTATCGATTGTCACCTCTTGAGGTTTTAAGCCGGAGATCCTTAAAGATCAAGGGCTTTCCTCATAAACAACCATGTCAAGCTTTGCTTTATTGTTCACAAGTTTACATAATTAACAAGCAAACTTATGTAGTGCGAAGCACACATCTTTATTCCTATTGAATTCATGCGTTTTACTTAGTTTCGTATTCATTTTGAGTTATTTTTAGTTGTATTTGAGTCTTTGCTTTGTTTACAGGTGCTCGAGGTGAATACAAGTGAATATCCGAAGCAACCGAGCACGAGAGTGAAACCGGAAGAAAAAGAGCAAAAAGTTGGAATTTTAGTTCCTCACGGTACTCGAGGGTGGAAGCCCAAGTCCTCCTGGCGCGGTCTTGCCCCCTTCAGTGTATAAATACATAAGTTTATTTCTTATTCAGATATTCAGCAACCAGAGCAAAAACCCACTGTTTAAGTTTCGAATCAACCTTGTTTCGGCTATATTTCAATCATCTTGGAGTGATTACAACATCAAGAGGATCACCATACATCTACAACAACATCTAGGCATGTAGGAGTGGTTAGATTCTTGTTTTCATAGCATGTCTCTTACTATTTTTCCCGGCTTATTTGTCATTCTTGTGCTCATGATGAGCTAAAACTCTTGTTCACTTTGGTTTAGTTGAATTTTAGATACATTTGACAACATTAATGGATTATTGGCAATTATTGTGTTAATGTCATGATAATCGTATGATTATTCTTCAATGAAAATTATGTATTCAAGTATTTTGAGTTGTTTACAAGACTTGTATGTGTGTATGCCATATCATGTTGGAAAACCTATGGTTTATGCTTGTATTCCTGGATTGGTATATGTATTTATGCTAGTTTATGGCATTTGACTAGGAATGGTGAATGAAGTCTTGTTTGTGATTTATTATTCTTGTATGTGTATCCTTATGCTTATGTTTGGAAAGACAAAGTGTTTGTTATGGTGTTTCATGCTTAGTTTTATGTTTGTCTAGGATTTGTTGACACAATCTCCTAATTTATGTGAACTTGGTATGAACATTGTATGTTGAAGAAATGCATGTGATTGTCTAATTAAATAAACTTGAGGTGGGTAGTGTGTTTTTCATATTATCATTCCAACTAGTTGTTAGATTGGTGTACCTTAATCGGGAGCAAGTTCAATCTTTATAAACATTGACATGATTACAACACGTGAGCTTTATTGCATGATTTTAGGTGGTTAGTTTGTGTCTCTAATTCTAGCTTTCCGAATGGTCATTTGATTGAATGTCTTTGAGGAGAATTTGGTCAATCTATGTTTCGTGTATTTGCCATGTTTCTATGAGTGTATTGAATGTATTCTAAATGGATTCGACACCAAAGTGATCTTTTCCCCCTTGATTATTTGACTTGTGATTTTAGTTTAGTTTTATATAAATTGCATTCTAGTCAATTAAACAAACTCTTCAAAATATCTTTTTACCATCACTTGATTGATATTTATTTCCGTTTTATTATTGCATTCCACCGTATCCACAGATTGATATCCGGTTCATAACTTCACTATATTGCTATCCGACGGGTACACTGCCCGGTGTGTGTATTATTAGTCTTTGGTGAAAATCTTTTTTAAAACTAATTGTGTAAAAATCTTTATAAAATATATATATGCTTTCATCACATCAAAACCCTAAGGAAGCTCGCTCTCAGACAGTTCACACTCAGAAACTCTAACATAAAAAACTAACTGATTATCTATCACCTTTCGGGTATCTAGAAAATAAGAACACTCAATTCAATAGTTTACTAATCACTATTCCTATGGTCACTGATATCTAGCAAACCACAAAGTAGTCACGGACACGAAGTAAGAGACCTAATACGCAGTCATACATGAAAGACATTCACAAACATGTGTATGGAACAATCAATTAGTAAAGAATCAAAACTAAGCATGCCTATTCATCAAACCTTTGAAATCAGATCTGTTACAATAGCATAAAACCAACACAAGATCCAAAAACCAATAAAAATCAATCATTCATCTTAAACCTAGGCAGTATCAATTGTTTAGCTCATAATCATACTCAAAAACATCCAAACTGAAGTAAAGATACTGAATATGGTTTCAAACAAAGTAATTAAAGACAAAGATCGAGACTTAGAAACCGAATAAGCTAAAAGAAATAAACCCGGAGTCAAAAGGTTCAAACTTGCACTTCAATTCTCTTCTCCATCCCCAAAATCGCCTCAAGACCTTCTTCTGACGGCCAAAAAATAGAACTCTTATCACAATAGCCTTCAAATTCTTTTAATTGACCGATTAGGGATTTTTTTCGGCATTCTATGGCCCTAGCGTACCGTGAAGGGTTTTCCTGGGTTCCTCACGTACCGTGAGGAACAAAATAGTCGGGCCACTTTCTAGAACTCATCGCGTACCGTGAGGATTTGAAGCTCTCCCTTCGCGTACCACCAAGGAATGATTTTCCACATTTTTTACTTTAATTTCTTGGGATTTCTTCTTGTGCTCGGTTTCTTCATGATTTGACTTGTATTCCTCATGAGCTCCTAAAAACATAACAAAGACTCATATGTACACTAAAACGACTAAAAACGAATACGAAACTATATAAAAACGCATGAATACAAAGGAAATAAGATCTATACTTTGCACTACATCAAACATCCCCGTACTTAAACTTTTTTCATCCTAAAAAAAGTCTACAATGGAATCATAATTGGACATAGCTTTCACATTCTCAATTATTCAATTAGCACAAATATACTCACGCGTTAAAAAAACAACAATTGATATTTCTATCAGACTAAACCAAACCACCAACTTTAAAGCCATCGTTTAGTGTTCTAATTCCTTATTACCAAGCATATCAATCGGTCTATGGAACTCACACTCAAAAGCTACATCTCTACCTAATCCCGTCTCAAGGTTATGTCTAGGCACGGATTTAACCATGTAGATTTCACCCACCTCGTTAAACTAAGATTTATAGGTTTTAGAAATTAAGATGATCATGGAATGAATGGATGAATTGAGCATTTAATTAAACAAATGAACTTTCGTCTAGAGGCGCTTCAACCAAGTCACTATCCGAGAGGGTAACACATAAACTACAGTTCTAATCAGTGAAGCATATAAGAATCTAGCCCAGTGGTGTTTCAATCAGGCTAGAACCTATTAGGGGTCATTTTACAGATAAGGATCCTAGATCTTCAACATACTTCGGTATTCTTACAGGTTTCGGTATCCTCAATATTTAACCGTTATATCTTTCTTCTATCTTAACTAATATGCAGGTAAAACGTGCGAAGTCAAGCTCGTCCCTGAAGAATCGGTCTAGAAGTCAAGGAGAACGTGTTGAAGACGCGTGGAGTGGCCCCCAATGGTCATATTTGAAGACTTAGTCGATTCTAGGATTCTCGGATAGTTAGTTAGCATAATTTCTATATATAATCATCAGTTTGATCATTTAGGAAGGAGATCATCTCACAATACACAACTCACTTCGCATTATACACTTGCAATGAGCCTTGTAACACACATAGTTCGATCACTAGCTGCTCAACACTTGTAATCTTTTTACCATTTATTTAAGAAACGAGGCAGGTATCGATTGTCACCTCCTGAGGATTTATGCCGGAGATCCTTAAAGATTAAGGGCTTTCCTCATAAACAACCGTGTCAAGCTTTGCTTTTTTGTTCACAAGTTTACATAATTAACAAGCACACTTATGTAGTGCGAAGCACACATATTTATTTCTATTGTATTCGTGCGTTTTACTTAGTTTCATTATCGTTTTGAGTTGTTTTTAGTTGTATTTGAGTCTTTGCTTTGTTTACAGGTGCTCGAGGTGAATACAAGTGAATATCCGAAGCAACCGAGCACAAGAGTGAAGCCGAAAGAAAAAGAGCAAAAAGTTGGAATTTCAGTTCGTCACGGTACCCGAGGGAGGAAGCTCAAGTCCTCGCGGTACGCGAGGAAATCTAGAAGAGGCCGCGACTAATTTGTTCCTCGCGGTACGCGAGGAACCCATGCCAATCTCTCGCGGTACGTGATAGACATAAAATTCGTGAAAAACCAAAAATCGATTTAAAGGAATTTGATTGCCATTATGCAAGGAGTTTGAATTATTGCCGTGCAGAGAGAGTCCAGAGGCGATTTTGGGAGATGGGAGGACGAATCAAGTGTAAAGATCGGTCTAAGGTAGTGTAAACCCGGTAGGTGATCCCGTAATATAATACCCGGTGTAGGAACTTTTAGTGATTTAAACTTTATATATATATACCTAGATATTTATATATATATATATATATACGTATATATATAATTATTAGATGAAACGAGGGTTGAGTGTAGATCTCAACAAGTCATCATCATTATGACTTGATGTTGGAGTGGAGTACAAGCAAGGATATAATGATGGTGATGTGATCTTTGAGGTGTGCTTGCACTATTGGTCATAATCATGACGATTATTACGCTTGAGTGTTGTGTAAGCAAAGCAATCATGATTATGATGTGATTGATTTAGACGCGGCATATTACCCGGAATTAATACCCGCTTTAATATCTTTAATTATTAAAACGTCCCACATTTTGTGTAGTTTTACTAGCTTTAAAAATACATAGTTATTACTTTAACTATATTATACATGTATACACATAAAATAACTCAAAGTCATGCAACCAGCATTTTTATGTCCATATTTTAAGGTTTAGTCACCAATATATACGTTTTTATATTAAAACGTGTCCCTAGACTTTTACTGGAATAAAATCTCGTTAATCACCAACGAACGTTCAATGCGGGTTATTATTGTTTATTTCCTATTAATTCTTAAAAATTACTAAATATGATATGTGTTCCTTTTCTAGGCTCGTTGATAATAATTTATCAAAATAAAATCTCAGGAAATATATAAAATATGAACGTGCAAATATGCCTATGGGTATTGGGCTAGAATACTGGGTGTCACATTACTTCATTGGGCTCCTTGGGTTTCATTTTGTTAATTTTACATTTCTTGAAAAACTTGTCAAACCTTTATAAGTTTATTAATACTTACGGTTGCTTGAATTGATCCTTATTGCCATTGGAAGTTTTGTTTTATTTTGATCCCTACCTGGCACGGTCGTGCCATTCTTCAAAACCCTAGGCACGGTCGCGCCTCACATCTGGCACGACCGCGCCAAGCCATTTCCTCGAGAACAACCGTGTTCCAACGCCCCACGGCCACATGTAATCCTGTGAGTCTGACCCCTGACCTCTGAGCCGTACTTCCTCGTTCAATGGGACCCAATGGAAGCTCTGGATCGGTCAACCTACTTCACCACGGCCGTGCTAGTTCTTTGGCACGGTCGTGCCTTCCCTCCTGGCGCGGTCTTGCCCCCTTCAGTGTATAAATACATAAGTTTATTTCTCATTCAGATATTCAGCAACTAGAGCAAAAACCCACTGTTTGAGTTTCGAATCAACCTTGTTCCAACCATATTTCAATCATCTTGGAGGGATTACAACATCAAGAGGATCACCATACATCAACAACAACATCTAGGATTGTAGGAGTGGTTTGAATCTTGTTTTCATAGCATGTCTCTTACTATTTATCCTGGCTTATTTGTCTTTCTTGTGCTCATGATGAGCTAAAATTCTTGTTCACTTTGGTTGATGAATTTTAGATACATTTGACAACATTCATGGATTATTGGCAATTATTGTGTTAATGTCATGATAATCGTATGATTATTCTTCAATGAAAATTATGTATTCGAGTATTTTGAGTTGTTTACAAGACTTGTATGTGTGTATGCCATATCATGTTGGAAAACCTATGGTTTATGCTTGTATACATGGATTGGTATATGTATTTATGCTAGTTTATGACATTTGACTAGGAGTGGTGAATGAAGTCTTGTTTGTGATTTATTATTCTTGTATGTGTATCCTTATGCTTATGTTTGGAAAGACAAAGTGTTTGTTATGGTGTTTCATGCTTAGTTTTATGTTTATCTAGGATTTATTGACACAATCTCCTATTTTATGTGAACTTGGTATAGACATTGTATGTTGAAGAAATGCATGTGATTGTCTAATTAAATCAACTTGAGGTGGGTAGTGTGATTTTCATATTATCTTTCCAACTAGTTGTTAGATTGGTGTACCCTAATCGGGAGCTAGTTCAATCTTTATAAACATTGACAAGATTACAACACGTGAGCTTTATTGCATGATTTTTGGTGGTTAGTTTTTGTCTCTCATTCTAGCTTTCCGAATGGTCATTTGATTGATTGTCTTTGACGAGAATTTGGTCAATCTATGTTTCGTGTATTTGCCATGTTTCTATGAGTGTATTGAATGTATTCAAAATGGATTCGACACCGAAGTGATCTTTTCCCCCTTGATTGTTTAACTTGTGATATTAGTTTAGTTTTATATAAATTGCATGCTAGTCAATTAAACAAACTCTTCAAAATATCTTTTTACCATCACTTGATTGAATTTTATTTTCGGTTTATTATTGCATTCCACCGTATCCACAGATTGATATCCGGTTCTTACCTTCACTATATTTCTATGCGACGGGTACACTGCCCGGTGTGTGTATGATTAGTCTTTGGTGAAAACCTTTTTTAAAACTAATTGTGTAAAAATCTTTATAAAATGTATATATACTTTCAACACATCAAAACCCTAAGGAAGCTTCCTCTTAGACAGTTTACACTCAGAAACTCTAACATCAAAGACTAACTGATTATCTATCACCTTTCGAGTATCTAGAAAATAAGAACACTCAATTCAATAGTTTACTAATCACTATTCCTATGGTCACTGATATCTAGCAAACCACAAACTAGTCACAGACATGAAGTAAGAGACCTAATACGCAGTCATACATGAAAGACATTCACAAACACGTGTATGGAACAATCAATTAGCAAAGAATCAAAACTAAGCATGCATATTCATCAAACCCTTGAAATCAGATCTGTTACAATAGCATAAAACCAACACAAGATCCAAAAACCAATAAAAATCAATCATTCATCTTAAACCTAGGCAGTATCAATTGTTTATCCCATAATCATACTCAAAAACATCCAAACTGAAGTAAAGATCCTGAACATGGTTTCAAACAAAGTAATTAAAGACAAAGATCGAGACTTAGAAACCGAATAAGCTAAAAGAAATAAACCCGGAGTCAAAAGCTTCATACTTGCACTTCAATTCTCTTCTCCAATCCCAAAATTGCCTCAAGACCTACTTCTGAAGACCAAAAAATCGAACTCTTATCACAATAGCCTTCAAATTCTTTTAATTGACCGACTAGGGCTTTTTTACAGAATTCTATGGCCCTAGCGTACCGCAAAGGGTTTTCCGGGGTTCTTCACGTACCGCGAGGAACAAAATAGTCGGGCCACTTTCTAGAACTCATCGCGTATCGTGAGGATTTGAAGCTCTCTCTTCGCTTACCGCGAAGGAATGATTTTCCACATTTTTGACTTTAATTTCTTCTCGTGCTCGGTTTCTTCGTGATTTGACTTGTATTCCACACGAGCTCCTAAAAACATAACAAAGACTCAAATGTACACTAAAACAACTAAAAACGATTACGAAACTATATAAAAACGCAAGAATACAAAGGAAATAAGATGTATGCTTTGCACTACATCAAACATCCCCGTACTTAACCTTTTTTCGTCTTCAAAAAAGTCTATAATTGAATCATAATTGGACATAGCTTTCACATTCTCAATTATTCAATTAGCACAAATATACTCACGAGTTAAAAAACAACAATTGATATTTCTATCTGATTAAACCCAACCACCAACTTTAAAGCCCCCGTTTAGTGTTCTAATTCCTTATTACCAAGCATATCAATCTGTCTATGGGACTCACACTCAAAAGCTACATCTCTACCTAATCCCGTCTCAAGGTCATGTCTAGGCATGGATTTAACCATATAGATTTCACCCAACACGTTAAACTAAGATTTATAGGTTTTAGAAATTAAGATGATTATGGAATGAATGGATGAATTGAGCATTAAATTAAACAAATGAACTTTCTTCTGGACGCGTTTCAACCAAGTCACTATCCCGGAGGGAAACACATAAACTACAGTTCTAATCAGTGAAGCATATAAGAATCTAGCCTAGTGGTGTTTCAATCAGGCTAGAACCTGTTAGGGGTCATTTTACAGATAAGAATCCTAGATCTTCAACATACTTCGGTATTCTGAAAGGTTTCGGTATCCTCAATATTTAACAGTTATATCTTTCTTCTATCTTAACTAATATGCAGGTAAAACGTGCTAAGTCAAGCTCGTCCCTGAAGAATCGGTCTAGAAGTCAAGGAGAACGTGTTGAAGACGCGTGGAGTGGCCTCCAACGGTCATATTTGAAGAGTTAGTAGATTCTGGGATTCTTGGATAGTTAGTTAGCATAATTTCTGTATATAATCAGCTGTTTGATCATTTAGGAAGGATATCATCGCACAATACACAACTCACTTCACATTATACACTTGCAATGAGCCTTGTAACACACATAGTTCAATCACTAGCTGCTCAACACTTGTAGTCTTTTTACCATTTATTTAAGAAATAAGGCAGGTATCGATTGTCACCTCTTGAGGTTTTAAGCCGGAGATCCTTAAAGATCAAGGGCTTTCCTCATAAACAACCATGTCAAGCTTTGCTTTATTGTTCACAAGTTTACATAATTAACAAGCAAACTTATGTAGTGCGAAGCACACATCTTTATTCCTATTGAATTCATGCGTTTTACTTAGTTTCGTATTCATTTTGAGTTGTTTTTAGTTGTATTTGAGTCTTTGCTTTGTTTACAGGTGCTCGAGGTGAATACAAGTGAATATCCGAAGCAACCGAGCACGAGAGTGAAGCCGGAAGAAAAAGAGCAAAAAGTTGGAATTTTAGTTCCTCACGGTACGCGAGGGTGGAAGCCCAAGTCCTCACGGTACGCGAGGAAATCTAGAAGAGGCCGCGACTAATTTATTCCTCGCGGTACGCGAGGAACCCAAGCCAATCTCCCACACCGTTCACTGATCACAATTCACCAACATCATCTCCCATACAACCATTACCACCATACCATCTTCATCATTACCACCTCTATTCATCCCATCCGACCATCATTAACATGGGAAACTTGAAACCGTTCGTGACTGTTGATCACCTTACCGTTGCTTTCATGTCTATGTGTTTTCCATGCATTGGGAACGCTTCCTTCCTTCTATCCAAAGTCTTGGTGAGTCAGTTTGACTTAGTCGAGTCTTTATTTTAATTTGAGTCAGTTTAATGCTGCGGGTTTGCTGTGAGGTTTATTTTGTAGGTTTTATCATCCCGACCGTACTCAATCTCCATTTGGGTGGGGTCGATCATCACTTATATAAAGTTTGTAAAGGCAGCCCGATAGTACATTGTGCGACCGTGACCGAAATGCTATACGATGCACACGAGGATGAAGGAAACTGGACAAATTACTACTACATTTCCAGCTAAGTCGCTTCTTGTATTATTTTTGCATTTTTATTTTTAGTTGTGTCTTGCTTCACATTGAGTACAATGCGCCTTTCAAGTGTGGGGATGTGAGTGTCTAGTTTGTCTAGGTTTGTCTTGTTTTTAAAAATTAAAAAATACACAAAAATTAAAAATTTTGAAAAATGTCCTTGGAAATAATTGCATATACTTGAAAAATGATAGTACAACTGAATCTACTTGTTGAGTTTAAATATGTTAAATAACAGAAAACGCGTCTAATTAATGATGTTTTGGTAGACCCAGGCAGCTTGAAAAGCTTAAATATCCTATTTGTGTTGTTTAGGATTAATCACGTAATAAAATCATGATATCTTGTGGGTACTCATCTTAGGGTAATCGGTAATATTGAAACTGTCAACATAGGGTGATAGGTACCACGTTAAGTTAAAATTTAGAGGTTTTTGAAATTTTTGGCACACCGCTCTCTATTTATGAGAATAAATCCGAGTTTGGTGGTACCCGCATCCATAAATTCCATGTTATTGAGCTTATTTGTTAGAATACTAAGTTTTGCTTAGGTGTCTGGGATGGCCACTTGGAAAAAACACCCCTAAGTGATACTTATGTGCTTTATGGATTTATACTTAGTCTATGTGTTACCTTCCGGGATAGTGACTTGGTTGAAACGCCTCTAGATGAAGTTTAATTTGCTTATTAATGCTCGTATTCATTCCATTCATTCATATTTCATCTAATTTCTAAAACCTGTAAATTTTAGATTAACGTGGTGGGTGAAATCTATATGGTTTAATCTGTGCCTAGACATGACCGTGAGACGGGATTAGGTAGAGCTATAACTTTTAAGTGTGAGTCACATAGATTGATTGATATGCTTGGCAAAATGAATTAGAACACATAATTGGGGCTTGAAAGTTGGTGCTTGGGTTTAATCGGATAGAAATACTGGTTATTGCTTTTTAGCGCATAAGTATGTTTGGCTAATTGGAAATTGGTTAAAGTTAAGTTAGATCTCGGTTATGATTCCATTGCAGCTTTTTCCAGGACAAAACAAAGGTTAAGTGTGGGGATGTTTTATGTAGTGCGAAGCACACATCTTTATTCCTATTGTATTCGTGCGTTTTTACTTAGTTTCGTATTCGTTTTTAGTTGTATTTGAGTCTTTGCTTTGTTTACAGGTGCTCGAGGAGAATACAAGTGAATATCTGAAGAAACCGAGCACGAAAGTGAAGCCGGAAGAAAAAGAGAAAAAAGTTGGAATTTCAGTTCCTCGCAGTACGCGAGGGACGAAGCTCAAGTCCTCGCGATACGCGAGGAAATCCAGAAGAGGCCGCGACTAATTTGTTCCTCACGGTACGCGAGGAACCCATTCCTATCTCTCGTGGTACGCGAGAGACAGAAAATTCGCGAAAAACCCTAAAATCGATTTAAAAGGAATTTGATTTCCATTATGCAAGGAGTTAGAATTATTGCCGTTCAGAGAGAGTCAAGAGGCGATTTTGGGAGATTGGAGGAGGAATCAAGTGTAAAGATCAAAGCTTTGGAGTCTGGGTTCGTTTGATTTACGTTTCTAGGTTTCAAGTTCGAATCTTTCTTCTTGATTGCTTTGTTTGAAACCGTGGTTTACGTTTATTACTTCTGTTTTGGTAGTTTGAACATGATCCTAGGCTAAAACTCATATACTGCTTGGGTCTTTATGATGATTACTTGTTAAAGTTCTGATTTTTATCTGTTTTGGATTATATTGATGGTTTAATGATTTTGTAAAAGGTTTCTTGTTGATAATTGTGATGAATATGCATGCTTAGATCTGATTGGTGTTTGATTTCAATTCCGTGTGTTGATTGTGGATGTCTTCCAATTTGATTAGCGTATCTAGGTCATAGATTTTAGGATTTGTGGCCGTTTGTGTGGTTTGCTAGACATAGTGATCCATAGGAGTTGTGATTGAGTATAGATTGGACTGAGTGTGTATCCTGTCTCAATACCCGAGAAGTGAGAGGCAGACGTTTAGTCTTCGTCATGAGGAATCCGATTGTCAACTGTCTGAGAGGAAGTTGGTATTAGGTGTCTAGTGATTGTTGCTATTCTGAGTCATAGTTGTTATCGTGAGATTACCCCGTGCATTCTTCGAATGTATGGTGGACAGTGAGACTGAAAGGTGATTTGTCTATTCAGGTAATTTATCATTGTTGGAGAGACCGAAAGGTAATCCACTATCTGGTGAGTTTTTACATCTTTAGGTTTCTTAGTTGGTGACACCCTGAAAGTGATTAGGGATCCACTAGGTAGTCTAGAGATGTTTTCTTACAATCCCAGATCCATCATAGTTTCCAGAACTGGTAGAAGTTATGCTTTGCAAGAAGGATTCTGACCTAGATAGTATTCTTCCCATCTTTGATATTTCCTTAGTTCTTTATCTTGATAGCTTGAGTCGGACTTGTTAGCTGCATTAGTAGTTAATCTTTAGTGTAGTCAACCCCCCCCCATAAATCAATATTTAGTCAAAGTCAGAGTCTAGTATAGTTATCATAGTGTCGCTAGGGTTCGATAATCCGATTTACCATTAAGATGTGCTACACTCGATAGGTCCACTTGCCTATAAGTGCGGTTTAGTCTAAGGTACTCCATTTATTAGATAGAAGTCTAGGTTAGGTTTAGTATTTAATTATATAGACCGTCTGGATGACATCACACACTACCTCACATTACTAATTTGATCACTTGATTATCTTGGGTAATTTTTGGTCAAAACAATTTGGCACCCACCGTGGGGCAAGTGATGCTTTTTATCCTAAAGTCTTTGTTAAAGTTTGCATTCAATCATTATTTTTCCAAACTAATTTTGAAAATGTCATCCCAATCCAAAAATGTTTCTGTTTCAACTCTATCAAGCTCTGGGTTGAAGAACCCTCTTCCTCCTCCTCCGTTCCAGAAGAGTGATAATATGTCAAGAAGACTACTTCTGCGGGTCTTTCGGGATCTAGGATACCGGCTGGGGGACCTTTGCTAGTTTCAAATGATGAGATCCTCAATATATTCTTAGAAGTGAAGCAATAGATGGAGCATCATAAATTTACTAACCTGACGCTGTTCAGAGAGCTTGAAATGGTCAAAGAGTCAAAGAAACCAGTGGAAGTGACAAATCCCCTGCAACCAAGGATCCTGGACATTAATTATTCAGGATCCTCAGAAATCCATAAGGGAGACTTCCTTCCCATGCGAACCGGGATCACTACAGTTGGCACAATTCCGGCTGTCAGAGCTACTATAAATCTGGATCTTGAAGTTACTCCGGGACCATCATTCCGAAATCCTGATATTGGTAACAGTTTTAATCAATTTTAAAACAATTACGAATCTGTGCGGGATACAGGAATCACTCCGTCCATGTCCAATGAGCTGAAGAAGTTAGGAGAGATGATCTCTAGTGTACCAGGTGTAGTTCAACCTATACCAGAGATGTCCTCTACCAGTCATAGGATCTCCAGATTTGATCCACCGATATGTGATGCTGAGATCCCCAAGCGCTTCCAGACTCCTAACATGAAGTTGTATGATGGAACTACAGATCCCGAGGAGCACGTCGCGTAGTACAGAGAAAGGATGGAGATAAACCCCATTCCCTTGGACCTGACGGAAGCCTGCTTATGCAAAGGCTTCGGCTCTACCTTAACCGGATCAGCCATGAAATGGCTACTTAACATTAAACCTTATTCGATTACTTCATTCGCTCATTGAATAAATCTGCTTAATAACCAGTTCTCTTGCAGCAAAACGTTCGAAAGAATAACAAGTGACTTATACATGATAACTCAGAATCCCCGCGAATCTCTCCGAGATTATGTCAGCAAGTTTGGCCAGGAATCCCTAGATATACTGAACCTTGATGTTGCCACAGCAGTCCAGGCATTCAAGTTGGGGCTGAAGAAGGACTCCCAATTCTATGAGGACCTTGTTAGGAATCCCTATAGGAACCTTGATGAAATCAGGAACAGGGCATTAAGATTCATAAGGCTCGAGGATGACAAGAAGATCCATCAAAGGATGGATGCTCCAACCAGTTACAGTCAACCCAACCGAAAGACTGAATCTGCACCCTTCTAGCCTTATTGATCCAAGCCTTACTCTAAACTTGATAACCATAGAGTTAACGCTGTGGAAGAAGATGAAGACGAAGAAGAGTATCCTAGATTGTCTGAATACTGTTTTTCTCTTGATAAGACAGGTTTATTATTTGCTATGCAGGATCTTGGTGAAAAAGCCAGGTGGCCTCGCAAATTTGAGAAGAACACTGGATGGAAGGATAAGTCCAAGTGGTGTGCATTCCACCAGGACTTCGGCCATGTAACCAAAGATTGTATTGCTCTGCGAAAAGAGATAAGCTATCTCTTAAGCAAAGTACATCTCAAAGAATTTCTAGGCAAAGGAAAGAATATGGCTAAGGATCCTAACAGGATCCCGCAGAGAGCAACATCCCCGCCGCCGGATGCCAATGTAATAAATTTTATATCTGGTGGGTTTGAAATATGTGCTACCTCTTATTCTGTATCTAAGAGAAATGCTAAGGAAGCAAAAACAGAGAAAGGGGACAGGCCTACCAAGACCTCCAGCTTAACTGAAGCGAAAGTGATCTCTTTTAACAAAGGGGATATAGATGACGTACAGGATCCTCATCACGATGGCTTATTGATCACCTTGTACATTGCCAATCACTTCATCCGTAGGATCCTAATTGACGAAGGGAGTTCGGTGAACATCATACATCTTGAAGTCCTAAAGAGGATGGGGATCCAGGATTCTGAAATTGTCTCAAAATCCTTAGTGCTAGTAGGATTCAGTGGAGAGATCAAAAACACAGTTGGAGAGATAAAGCTGCCAATATACATCCAAGGGGTAAATGATATACATAAATTTTGTGTTATTGATTCTTTGTCTTGCTATAATATTACTCTAGGGAGACCTTGGATTCATGACATGAAGGCAGTATCCTCAACATATCACCAATGTGCAAAATGCCGATTGATACGACGTAAATTATATGTTTAGTTACAAAAAGAATCACTACTAGGTAGCAGCACTGCAAGAAAGCCGAACTGATCTTCTGTTGAAGCAGTATAATATGTTTAGTTTCAAAAAGAATGAAACCCTGAGTGAACAAGTCACAAGGTTTACTACTAAGATTAACAGAATAAAGAAGATGGGTGTCAAGTTTGAGGAGTATGATTTGGGAAAGAAGTTGCTGGATTCATTACCAGACTGCTAGAGCATACCATGTATGTTGATCAAAAATACTACTCCAGATTTGAAGAATAAGTCACTTGATCATATTATCTACTTGCTTGAGTCATATGAGCTGGATGCAAAGAAATGAGAGTTGAATAATCCAGACAAGCCAAATGGTTCGGGTTCAGCTAATGCAGCTATGTTTTCTAGAACAAGTGATGGAAGCAGTGGTTCTAAGTCTGAAAAGGGTAAGGGGTGTTGTGAGCATTCTTCTAGAGAAAAGGGAAAAGCAACTAGTCAGATCCATGAGGATCAGATTGCATTATTTGGGGCATTTATGAGTAGCTACGATGCATTTGTTACAGGAAAGTTATAATCAGCTGTTCTGGATGCTAAAGATCTAGTGCAGATTAATCCTGATGATTTGGAATATATGGATCTACAATGGCAAATGGCTATGATTGCAGTAAGGGCTAAGAAGTATCTTTAGAAGGTTGGAAAGGATAAGCTGTAGTTTGGAAAGAAACTTGGTTTTGACAAGGCAAAGCTGAGATGTTATAACTGTCAGCAACTTGGACACTTTGCTAGAGAGTGTCAAAAGGAGAAAAAGAAGAAATCTGATGGTAATGGAGTGAAGCTAATCGAATTGATCGATGAGGATGAAAAGTTAAAGAAAGCTCCAACAACCTTGATGTCGAAACCGCTCAGCAATTGTGAATGGGAGTCTGAGATTGGAGAAGCTCAAGAAGATTTCGATAGAGCCTTGATGACAGAAATTGGAGTATCTGAAAAGGAAGAACCAAGTGATTGTGCTTTGAAATCTAGTGATAAAGGCAAAGCAGAAGCTTCTACCTCTTAAGGAAAGTCATCTGACAATGAGGTAACTTCTGATGATGATTCATTCATATGTTCTTCTGACTGTTAAGAAAATGCAGAATTATCATGCAGCAAACAAATTCTTGATTGCTGAAAATGATAAATTGAAAAGGGTAAATAAGGAATTAAAACAGAATGAGGTCACCTACACCAGAAAAATAAATGCTTTGTTAAAAGATAACATGAACTTTAAAGAATACTTAAACAAAAAGGATGTGTTAATCAAGGATCTAAAAGACAAACTCATTGCTGCCCAATCAGATCTTATCAAAGAAAGGGTTTTGATTTCTAAATGGGGTATACAAAGAAAAATTTTAGAAAACTGTGTTGATAAGCAAAGAAGTTGTTTTATTAAAGATGGTGTTGGTTACAAAGCGGTTCCTCATCCTGATCATTTCGAACCGTTTCCTGAACCTCATGTTTCAAATTATTTACTTAGAGATGATAACTCTAATTTTCATGACTTATATGTTAGTGCAGCAAATAACATAGGTCATGTAGATGAGAAGGTTTCAGTTGATTATGTGAGGATTTTTAATGAATTCAATAAAGTTTGTGTGAGAGAAATAATAAATGATTGTAGACAATTTGTGGTTGATACATGTATTGCAAACAAGTTTGTTAAGTCACATGCTAACAATGGTTTTGATGTAAACAGTTTTTCAGATTCTGATAGTTCATATGTTTCTGCTTGTTCTACTAACTTTGTGTGTGTGATGTTTCTGATTGTATGTCTAAGGTTTCTTCTGGTTCTACTTTCTTTGATAAAGTGGTGCATACAGCGAGAGAGTATATTCCAATTCACAAAATGTCATGTCTAGCCAAAGATGTCGTGTTGGATGAATTTGGAAATCCATTAATACAAGATTATGATCTTTCTCATGAGAGGCCAAAGAAAAATGAATTCATAGTTCCTGAAAATCACATCCTGACAAGTGACGGAGAGATTGTGAAGTCTGTACAAATTAAAATCAGTACACCAACAAAGAGTCAAAACGTTAGTGGAAGGTCAAATCAAATGAATGTCAAAGGCAAATCAAATGATGTCAAAGACCAGTTCATTGATGTCAAAGATAAGCCCGTTCAAAGTAAAGGGAAGTCAGTAATAAGTCAAAGTTCAATATAGTGTGAGAAAGGAAAATCCATGTTTGAAGTAGGCGAATGTTCAAAGTCAAAGAAAAAGACAAAGTCAAAGTTTAAAAGTCAAAATTGTTTCACTTGTGGTCAAGTTGGACATTTTGCTAGAAATTGCAAACACAAGTCAAGTGAGTCAAAGGTCAAAGGGTACAATAAGAGAACAAAAGGCAATATCAACAAGTGGTTCAAGAATGCATTTGTGAATGACGGTGTGGTTGAGCCCGGAGTGAATCATTGTTACAGTCGCGATTATTTGCTTTCTAGAGATCATAGTGAACTTTATTAAAATGCTTGTCATGATTATGTGCTACATAATTTTGTGGACAAAAAGGTCCAAAAGAGTCCAATATATGTAAAAAAATCAACCATACCAAGCTATTTTGCTAAAGAAAAATTCAATAAGAAATATGGGGAAAAATGTTGGTTGTTTTTGGAAAGTTAAAATTGAACAAACTTTACATATATCTGGAACAAAGAATGTTGAGAATTTGAATGAACAAGTAGGTGTGACTAAGGCTGTAAAAAGTCAAAGTCACTCCGGGTCAAAAATGATATGGGTACTTGTTTCTCATTAAGTTGTCTTGAAATGTGTAGAGTAAAACCGGGAGAACTATTAATAATGCTTGGCATGTTGATAGTGGTTGCTCAAGGCATCTGACGGGACAAAGAGAGATATTGAATGATTTTCGATCCTTTGAAGGTGGTTTTGTTGCTATTGCTGGAGATAAAGAAGGTGGTAAGATAACTGGTCAAGGAACAGTTTCAAATGACTTAATAACTCTTGAGAAAGTCAATTATGTATCACGGTTGGAGTTTAATCTGCTAAGTGTTTCGCAAGTATGCGATAAAGATATACCGGTCCATTTTACAGCAAAGGAGTGCCTATTCTTAAAGCCAGAACTGGTTATCCCTATAGAAATGATATTGATGAGAGCTCCAAGAAAGTTCAACACTTACGTGGTGGATATGAACTGTTAGGACATAGATTTGTAATGACAAAAGCTTGTAATAGTTAGATTTATGTCTTTATGTTTTTGGTATGTAATTGTTTAAAAGTTGCTAAGTGTTTAACTAGTGAGCCTAGAGGCGAACTTGTTAAGTTCGCCTGGTCTATCAGAGGCGAACTTAATAATGAGGCGAACTTGTTAAGTTCGCTTGGTTTGTTGGAGGCGAACTTAACAAGTTCGCTTACAGCAGGTGTCTTTCTATATATATGTGTTATAGAGTCATTAGACAGAAGTACACCGAACAGAGAGATCAGAGAGAACTATTTGTCTGATTGAGTCTGTAACCATTGTTGAATCTGAATATATTGAAGAAGTTTATTTACGCGTGTTGTTTTGAATTGTCGGTTAGTATACAAACGTTAACATGAAGGATTCCGCACTTCGTGTTATAGCAACGTCATATCACGAGTTCGATCAGTAGTTGAGTTACCTGGACCTACAAGTGGTATCAGAGCTTATGCTCGTGAATTAAGTACTATTCTCGATGATTAGTGACGGTTTTCGTGTACAATTCGACAAGAAATTCAACATTTTTGAAGTTTCTGCAACAATGGAGTTTTTCAAGTTCTTGAAGATCGTTTCTTTGCTGAATTCATGATTTTGGAAGCGTTTTTAACGAAATTAGTCCGATAGAACTGTTCTATTTGATAAAATTCACAATCCTACGGTTCAATTTCCTTAAAATCCATCAATTCTCTGAGAAATCATGAATTTTGAAGGTTTCGGTTCGTATTTGGGTGAAGAATCTGTTAAATCTATTACAGCAGTTTAAGCGAACTTGCTGAGTTCCTGTGCAGGCGAACTTAGCAAGCGAACTTATTAAGTTCGCTTCTCACATTTCAAGCGAACTTAGCTGTTAAGCGAACTTACCGGATTTCCTCCTTAAGCGAACTTGTCTTGTTCGCCTGACTTCAAGTTCGCTTAGTACTCACTAAAGCGAACTTATTAAGTTCGCCTGAGGGTAAAACAGCTATATACTTAGAAATTTTTCAGAAATTTTTTTTAACATGGCAAATATGGTTCAAGTCACAAACATGTTCAATTATGACAATGAGATAGGTACATCTCAAAAACCTCCAAAGTTGCTGAATCTAGCTGATTATTCAAATTGGAAAGATCGGTTTGACCAATTCGTATCTTTTACCGATACTAGTTTGTGGATTCCAATTTTGGAAGGATATACACACCCTACTTATTCATGGATGGGAAAAGATGATGTTCCAAAACCAGTGTCAGCTTTATCTACTGAAGAGAAGCTGTTATTTGATCGAGAAAAGAAAGTAATGGCTAGCATTTCGATGTCTCTACCAAAAGAAATTTATCACAGTTTTAAACAGTTCAAGTCTTCTCAACAACTATGGGAAGCCCTACAGAAAAGGTGTGAAGGGAGTTTAGATGTGAAGAAAAGTAGAAAAGAGTTACTAAAGAAGCAGTTCTTAGTTTTTAAACGTTTTCAGAATGAATCTTTGGATGATCTTGCTACAAGATTCTATCATCTTCTTAGTGAACTGGATAGTGCATCTGTGGTATATGAGACTGAGGAAATCAATGATAAATTCTTAGAGGCTTTACCATCAAAGTTTGATGTGTATACGGTTTTGATCAAAGAAAATGTTAAGTACAAAACCATGTCTCTTGAAGAAGTCCTAGGGAAGATCCAGTCACATGACATGAATTTGAAAAAGAATGAGACTAATATGGAGCATATCCAGGATCCCTCGATGTATTTTGCCAAATCTGTTGGTAAATCTGGTACTGGAGTGGCATTCTTTTCTGGTGATGCTCAAGAGTCTTCAAATGACCAGTGTTCTGGAGTTCCAATCTATTCTGGTCATACAAGCCATTCTGGATTTTCTGCTACTGCTGCTTTAACATCATCTGGATCTCATGTGAATCAGAAAGTTGCTGATGATTATTTGGCTATGTTTTCTTCATTCATGGCATCATATGAGAATTTCATTGGAGGAAAAATACATGATCCTGGGGTAATAGAAGAAGATTTCAGACAGATTGACCCTGTTGATCTAGAAGAAATGAATATCCAATGGAATATGGCTATGTTAATGCGCCAAGCTAAAGATTTTTTGAAGAGAACTGGCAGAAAATATATTGGTTCAAATAGTCGTTCGCGTATGGGTTTTGATAAGAGCAAAGTTAGATGTTACAACTGCCAAGAGTATGGTCACTTTGCTAAGAAGTGTGTTAAGCTAAAGGTAGAATTTGATTCTCAAAAGAAGCAATCTAACTTTCAGCATAATAGGAATCAGCCACATGGTTCATCTGGTAATCAAAATCATGGTCCTTCTGGTAATACAAATCATGCATCTGCATCATCAGCTTTAGTTGCTCAAAACGATGAAAACTATGATTGGGGCATTCATCTGGAAGATTTGGTGGGTGCTGTAAGTCAGGCTTTTGTTGCAGAAATTCATTCAGATAAACCAGAAGAGTCTACTGATGATGAAAGTTCTAGTGATGATTCATGTGATGGTGATAGTGTTCCAAGTGTTGATGATGAGGAAGAAAGAGTGCAAAGTATTGATTCTGATGCTGTGACAGGGGTTACTGAGGAAGAAATTGTTCTTACAGAAAATGCGTCAGTTGGTGAAGATTCAGAGAACATTCCGATTGCCAAAGTATTCATGGCAGACATGTCTGACCCGACTAAGGTAAAAGACTCTGTTTGTCATATATTTTGTTCAAATTGCATTTCTGTTAAAGATAAACTACAAAAAGTCATGGATGATAACACAAATTTGATTTGTGACATGAAATCAATGCATTCAGTTAATCAGAAACTGAAAGATAATGATAAACTATGCATTGATAGAATTGAGTCTTTGAAAAGAGACTTAAATTCTCTTGGGTTAAAATACAAAGAGCAGGGTTATCATCTAGACATGGCTTATGCTGAAATTGAAAAACGTAATGAAGTAGTTGCTCAAAAGAACAAGGAGATTTCTGAAAAAGAATCTGAGGTGATAAAGTTACATAGAAAGTTGGAACAGTTTGAGAATTCATCTGTAGTGTTGGATTATTTTAATGCTAATGCTGATCCCACAAAAAGGGTAGCTGGTATTGGGTTTGTTCCTCCTCCATTCAATGCAAATTATGTAGTTGAGCCTGAAATCATTCATGAAGAGGAGATTGATCCCAAGACAGTATTAAAAGTGAATCCAGTGACGGGTGAAGACATGGTGTATGATTCTGATACAGAGGATGAAGTGTTTGATGATTCAAAGGTTGAAGGCATTCCGAGAGAGGTGAAAATTGAGGAACCAAAGGTTGTGAAGAAAGTTACTCGGGATAGGTGCATCTTGACAGAACCTGAAGAGGTGAAAGTGGTTCAAACTAAACTTTCTCCAATCTTACAGTCAAGTGGGTTTGTTGCGGCTGGTTTTCAAAAGGTAAATTCTTCAAAAGTGCCAAAACAGACTTATGTTCCTAAGAAGCCGGTAAATTGTTCCGAGCATTCATCCGAAGCTTCTTCTTCTGGTGGTTCTTCAAATTCAAGGAAAATATCGTATTTCAGAAGTTATCAAGAAAGACAAGTGTGTTTTCATTGCAATGAGCCTTGTCATATTTTGATTAATTGTCCATCCAAAAACAAGGGCAAAATGAAGACTGTTCCTTCACAACCGAGAGTGGTGAAAATTCTGAAAAGGAAAGATGAGGGAAAATCGTGTTCTAGTTTGGAGAAAGATATGACTGGACGATCTTTTGTTAATTCCCCTGGAATTAAACAACCGAATACATTGCATGCTAAATCTTTTGTATGCAGAGAGAAACTTGAGATTCCAAAAGTTGGGATTTCAAAAGATACTTTTCAGGAGGTTAAATTGTCTAGACCTCAAAGAAGAAGGAGAAACAGAAAATTAAAGAAAATTTTGGAAACATCTGAATCTGACAATAATATTTCAAATAATGTTTCTAAAAATAATAAAATTGGTTCTTCTTTGAAAAGGTCTGATTGTCAAACTTTTGTACCAACAATGAATGATAAAATTGATTGTAAATTACAAGAAGTTGTTTATTTTGATCAATCCGGACGACCCAAGACCACGATGGCTTGGGTTCCACTTTCTAACTGATTCTCGTTGTTTATGTAGGGACAACCAAGGAGGACTATCAACAATACTTGGTATGTGGATAGTGGTTGCTCTCGACATATGACAGAGAATGTTAAATTACTTGAGGATGTGATTAAAATTGATGGTGGTTATGTCTCTTTTACGGGTAATAAAGGCGGGTACATAACAGGCCAGGGTACGTTAAAGAACGACAAAGTAAAATTTGAAAAGGTGAATTATGTTGAGCAGCTGGAACACAATCTTTTAAGCGTATCACAAGTCTGTGACAAGAAGTTTTCGTTCCATTTCAACAATCATGAATGTTATATTCTGAAACCGGGTTTTGTGATTCCTGATGAATGGATTCTCATGAAGGCTCCAAGGAGAAATGACACATATGTCCTTGACATGAGTGTTGCCACTACAACCGATTCAATTCCAACATGTTTACTCTCCAAGGCGTCGGAATCTGATTCAATATTGTGGCACAGGAAGCTAGCTCACATAAACTACAGGAAGATGAACTACATTGTTAGGAATGATCTTGTGCTTGGTATTCCGAAAATGAAATTCTCAGTTCCTGTTGATTGTATTCCGTGCAAGAAGGGGAAGCAAAGAAAGAAATCTCACAAATCGAAGTCGACGAATTCTATCGTAACTCCTTTGGAGTTGCTGCATATGGATTTGTTCGGTCATATCAGTATTAGGAGCATTGGTGGGAAATCATACAGCTTGGTCGTAACTGATGATTACTCCAGATTTTCATGGGTTAAGTTTCTTTCTTCTAAAGCTGAGACTACTGAGTTAGTACAGTACTTAATCCTGGGTTTGGAGAACTTATTCAATCTGAAAGTCAGAAGAATCAGGAGTGACAATGGCAGCGAATTTAAGAATATCAAAATGGGCTTATTCTGTCTAAAAAGGGAATTCATCGTGAATTCAGTGCGCCATATGTTCCTCAACAAAACGGTGTCGCTGAACGAAAGAACAGGACGTTGGTCGAAACAGCTCGCACGATGCTTGCAGATTCTAAGCTTCCAGTCACCTTTTGGCCTGAAGCTGTGAATACTGCGTGTCATGTTTTGAACAGGGTCTTGACCGTAAAGCGACATAACAAGAATTGCTATGAATTGCTAAACAATCGAAAGCCGAATCTGGACTACTTACTACCTTTTGGTAATCCGTGTACCCTACTGAAGTTTAGAGATGTCCCAACAAAATTCAGTGCAAAGGCTATTGAAGGGATTTTTCTGGGGTATGTGGCAAATTCAACTACCAAGAGGGTTTATAACAAAGAGACACGCCAAGTTGAAGAATGGTTCCATATTGATTGTTCAAATCGATCTTTACCGCAAATGGCGATTGGTCCGGATTGGGCATTTGATTATGAAAACTTATTCAAGTCTTTTCATTTACCGTCTGACATTTCTGATGAAGATGCTGCTGTTATCTATGATTCTTGTCAAGATGCTCAGCACAATGGATTTCTACCAAATGCAGTTCCCAATTCATCAATTCCATCTACTTTTGCTCCAGATCCTAATGTTGCTTCTTGTTCCGGTCCGCAGGATTCAGAGAGTGAGGAGGATAATGCTATTTTTCAAGATTCTTCTGCTGATCCGCTGTTGAGTGATGATCCATTACCTTCGACACAGGCTCAGGGGGAGATTCCAACAAATTTAGACTCGGAAATTCCAATTCCTCAAGATTATTCTTATCAATCTGACTCTACTCAAGTTGATGTGTTACCAGTTCCTGAAGTCGCATCCATCAAGGAACACAAAGATCATCCAGTAACAAATATAATTGGAAATTTACAGGATGGAGTGAAAACTCGTTCTCTTGTTGACAATACTTGTTTGTATACTTGCATTAAAGATTCTGGTGTTCTTGATGATTGCTCATTTTCTTGCTTTATTTCACAGGTTGAACCCAAGAATGTAGAGATGGTGTTACAAGACAATAACTGGATAGAAGCTATGCAGGAAGAACTAGCTCAATTTGACAAACTTAAGGTTTGGAATCTGGTTGATTTACCGAAGGGTGCGTATCCGATAGGAACAAAATGGGTGTTTAAATGTAAAAAGGACGATCGAGGTGTTGTGGTACGCAATAAGGCAAGATTAGTTGTCCAGGGCTTCAATCAACAAGAAGGAATTGATTACACCGAAGTTTATGCGCCAGTTGCGAGGCTTGAAGCTATAAGACTGTTTCTAGCTTTTGCTTCTTTTAAAGGTTTTAAGGTGTTTCAATTAGATGTCAAGAGTGCATTTTTATATGGAAAGGTCAAAGAGGAAGTCTATGTGTGTCAGCCGCCAGGGTTTGAGGATCCACTGAATCCGAACATGGTTTTCAAGCTAGATAAGGCCCTCTATGGTCTTCATCAGGCTCCTCGTGCGTGGTATGAGACTTTATCTACACATCTTTTGGCGAATGACTTTGTTCGTGGAAAGATAGACTCGACCTTATTCATAAAGAAATCTAGGGGAGATTACCTACTGGTACAGATTTATGTGGATGATATTATAGTTGGCTCGACAAATGAAGGGTTGTGCAAAGATTTTGAGGGTGTTATGAAGTCGAAATTTGAAATGTCTGCGATGGGAGAGTTATCATTTTTCTTAGGTTTACAAGTAAATTAAAAGGAAGATGGTTTCTTTATTCATCAGTCCAAGTATGTCAAAGACATTTTGAGCCGGTTCAAGATGGAGGACTGTACTTCATACGATACTCCAATTCCGGTCAATCATAAGTTAAACTCTGACCCGGAAGGAAAAGATGTGGACTGTCGACTTTACAGAGCTATGGTTGGATCCCTCATGTACTTAACCGCTTCAAGGCCGGATATAATGTTCGACGTGTGTATCTGTTCCAGATTTCAGGCAAAGCCAAAAGAATCTCACTTAATTGCTGTGAAAAGAATCTTTCGGTATTTAAACGGAAAACAACGTTTAGGGCTATGGTATCCTCATGGTTCTAACTTTGATTTCAATGCTTATACTGATTCTGATTTTGGTGGTTGTTGTCTGGACAGGAAATCTACAACAGGTGGTTGCCAGTTCTTAGGTAATCGACTTGTATCCTGGCAATGCAAAAAGCAAACCACAGTCTCGATTTCAACATGCGAAGCAGAATACATCGCTGCTGCAAGTTGCTGTTCACAGATCCTGTGGATACAACAACAATTGAGAGATTACGGTTTGAATTTCACAAGAACCCCAATGTTTATTGATAACAATGCTACTATGTCCATAACGAATAATCCTGTTAAACATAGTAAAACTAAGCACATTGAAATTAGATATCATTTTATACGTGATTGTGCAGAGAAAAGGTTGATTGAGCTGGTCAAGGTACACACTGAAGATAATTTTGCTGATTTGTTTACTAAGGCATTTGATCGTACCAGGTTTGAATTCCTAATTAAAATGATTGGTATGATCAATCCCGAATAAAAGTTTTTCAAAATCAGAATTTCATGGAAAATTTTTCTTTTAAGTCCTTTTATTGCTTTATTACATTTCTGCAGTTACATTTTCAGTCAAAAAGTCTAAATTATAAAAAGTCAAAACAAATTGAAAAATATAAAATTTAACATCATTTGAGGGTTAGGGAAGAAATGATAGTACATCAGTGATTAGTTCATTTCACACGACCTTAGTAGACCTTGATATATGAATGATTAAAATAAGTTGATCTGATCTAAATTTCAAAGTCTGCATAAATAAGAAATGATAGTGTTATGAATGTTCTATTCTTGATAATTTGTTTTATAATTTGTGTATAAAATTTGAAACTTGAATTGTCAATAGGCTAAAAGCGTTTTGAAACTAATAGTAGTGTGAAAATTAAATATAATACGATTACATCTGTGATTTAAACCCATTTTATGCCTGGGTGTGTGTGTTAAGAGATCACTATAAGATAAAGAATATTAGCTTTTAATAAGGATTTTCCTATGAGATCAGTTTCGGGTTATGTCCTTAGCACTATTCATTCGTTTTGCTTCAGTGCCCATGTCCCGAAAAGCATGCAATTTGAAGTATAATCAAGATATGTACTTGGCAACATCTGTCAAATATATACTAGCCCTTGGATCATATTGATACATTATCTTTACTGATTCCATTGAATTCATAATCCAGATAACAGTTGGATCCACGTACCTGAATCTTATGATTTCACAAATATAAGCCAAAGCATTGAATCATTCGATTCTGAATCTCATTGATTCCTATACAATCCAATTTGGATTCTGCTATTCATGTGCTAAGTGATGTCTCCTCATTCTGAATATTCAGATAATCTTTAGTAAAATCTTATATATGTCTTGAAGATAGTACATTTATTTTCTATTTGGCATATATGTGGGGTACACGATGTTTATCATCTAAATGGTACTAAATCACATGAATTTAGAGAATAAACGCTTATAGTTTCAAATAATATAATATTGACAATTCTAAGAATTCAGGCTTTATATTTCAAATTCGGTATAAATAAAAGAGCATTTTATAACCTGATTTTATTTACTTTGAAATTTATCGCGTATCATTTCAAATATTATTCAAATTGAATGAGTTTCAAAATGAAAAAGATGCAAAATGCACAAAATTGAGTTGAATGGTCTCTTACTATAGGTTACCCTTTGTTATTGATAATATGTGTGATGAATTAATTGAATACTGATATGATCTTCTTGCTCATGATGTTCAAACCAAAAATATGTGATTTTGTTTTATACAGAGAAAAATCAAAAATATGTGTTTCCGTCTGTATAGATAAAATTCAAAAAGATTTTATTTTTTCTTTCCATGAAAACTCTAAACTTTTATTAAAATTGTTCGGGATTGGATCAAATATGTGTTGCTGACGGAAGTTCAAGATTTAAAAGGTTGAAGTTGGTAAAATTTGTGTTCAAGACAAAAAGGTTGGAAAAGTAATTAAGTTCGCCTGTGAACAGTGAAGCGAACTTAATATGTTCGCTTAAATCGGTGAAGCGAACTTAATTTTCAGTCTCGGGTGAAGCGAACTTAATGATGACGCGAACTTATCTTGTTCGCCGAAGGCTTGTTAAGCGAACTTAACAAGTTCGCTTAACCAAGCGAACTTAACCTGAATAAGTGTTGAAACAGGCGAACTTGTCTCATCGTCGTCTTCATCAGAACAGGCGAACTTGCCCAAATTTCTCAAAAATTTTATTCTGTGTTGTGAGTGTTAATTTCTGGTTGCATTTTGATAGAAATTGACGTGCGAATCTAACGAAGGTATTTTAGTTGGATTTCATCCGCTAAATTGCGTGTATTCGAAGGTTTTGAGTCTCGGGTTTTGTCGGATCGTTACAAGGACGAGTTTGACCTAAATGTTGACCCAAATTCAAAATTGATCATCATTTTTGATTGACATGTGTTATTCGATTGCTTGTCATTGGTTATTTCATGATTTGATATCGATTTGCCGGAAATGTGAAATCTCAGTGTTTGAATTTGAAACGTCTCAGGTTCAAGCGAACTTGTTCGAAGCGAACTTGTCAGGCGAACTTAATAAGTTCGCCTCTTGCACTACTAAGAGAACTTATTAAGTTCGCCTAGGGGTCGGATGTGAAAATGACTTGGTGATTTTTTTTGTGTTTGAAAAATTTTTTAAAATTTTTTTTTGTTTGAAATTTTTTTTTAATTTTTGTTGTTGTTTTTTTGTTTGTGTGTTTTATTAAATGTGTATCATATATGTGTACGTATACTAATGTCTATTGTGATGTCCTAAATTTTTCACAGATGGCTCGACGTGTCGAATATAAGCATAATCAAGTGGCGTTATTAGATCCTAATTTGCCAGAAGCAGTTCATTTTCAGGGCATTATCAATTTTCTGAATAGATCAAGGCTACATGTTGCATTATCTGCGGATCCTTATATTAGTTTGGTGTACATCCAACAATTCTGGGATACTGTACATCAAGATATCGATGTGGAACCACATGTTCTTCGTGCAACAGTCAATAATACCGAGATTGAAATTTCAGAAGCGACAATTCGATTCAGGAACCAGTTCAAGAAGAGGTCGTTCATGATCCTAATCAAGATATGGGTATGAACATGGATGATTTTGTTGATGAAGCTGTGAACTCGCCCATTCATGAACAAGAAGGGAATGTGGTGACAGATGCTGAGTCTAGTTCCAGTTCAAGTGATACAACATCATCTGATGATGACAGCACTGATTCTGATGAATCTAGAGATTTTTCTCCAGGTCATTATGAATGGTTGGCTGCTATTCCACTGGCTAATGCTGGAAAACGCATTAAATCTCAAGCCAGACGACCACGACGTAAGTCTGTTCGGGATCCTCCTTCCGGATCAGTACATGGAAAAAGATCGTTGGTAGATGAAGGTTCTGACACTGACAGTGACTTTAATCCAGATCCTTCACGTCAAAAGTTAATGTCTGCGTCGATTGCTGCTGCACAATCTTCTCAAGGAGTTGAAGATGCTAATTTTGTTGCTTCTCTGATCATTACTCCACCAAGATCTAAGGATCCATCTCCAGTTCCATCTCCTGTTCCTACAGAGATTCCAACTACTTCGAGTCCTTCTATTCCACAATCAACAGCTGGTCCATCAAATCCTTCTGATTCTGACAGGATAACTTTCCTTGAATCTCAAGTGCTATCTTTACAAACACAGGTTAACTCTCTTATGTCTATTGATTCTCAACGACAGCTGGTGATTCAGACTCAAGCTCAACAGATTGCTGATATGCGAGCATTAGTGTCCAAACTCGTTCAGCGCCTTGACGCTCAGGGGGAGTTGAGGATACCTGATACTTGTCACACAGAGTCAATACAAAGACGTGATGATGAAGACAATGATCATGCTGGAAATATTGAGGGTGATCGTCAATACACTGACGCTAATCCTATATCTAGAGTTCAGGGGGAGTCGACATCACAATCTTTTGAAGGAAACAAAGACAAAGATACTTCTGGTACTAATGAAGAAGAAATTCTGTTATTAGAATTCTTTCAAGATTCAAAAAAGGAAGCTGAAAAGATTGAATGTCTTGATGACATTGACGATTTATTCAATGGCATGGAAGATGATATGTCAGACACTGAGATAGAAGAAGGAGAAATAGTGGAGATTGAAATAGAGAAAGATAAAGACAGTGTTACATATGAAGGCTGTGACGGTCTTAAGGTGCCATATAACTTCATCCAAGAGGATGTTGTTCCTGAGTTCTCTTATGACGGAATAACTGACTCTATGGACTCTATTGAAGACGTCACATTGCCTGATGATACAGCCGAGTCAAAGATGGATACTGATGATGAGAATCTTCAATTCAATAAGGGTGCTGAAACTGAAACTACTCACACTGAGTCTCCAAAGATTAATGAAGAACCTGTGATGTTCAGAGATACAGGAATGACACGAGAACAGTGGAGAGAAGTTGTAAACAGTTGGATGAAGGTGCTACCCAAGTCTCCAGCACAACCTGCTCAGAAAGAGAAATATGTGAATAAAGAGCAGTGTGTAGGAAGGATTATTAGTTGGTTCTATGATGGTGAATCAAAATTGTTTGTAATCAAACGATCAGACGGTGTTCAATACTTAAAGCCAAGGATCAAATATTTCAATACCTTGCCGAGGTGTGAAATAAATGGTCTAGCTTCTAAGCCACTCATAAATAGATCGAAGAATGGTTTGGCTGATGTGATAGCAAACCTGATAAAGAAAGAAGGTAGTTCGGGTAAGTATGAACGGCTGAAACCACAGAAGGGAAAAAGAGTGAAGATTACAGATCCTAAGACTGGGAAAGTAACCTGGAGATACAAGTATAGACTAGTGCGTGCTATTCATAAGATACCATTAAAGAAGATTCCTCAAGACTTTCTTGGGAATATGAAATGGTGGTATGTTGATGTTAATACTGGTGAAGCAAGGGTTGAAGATAAAGATAATAAGGTTATTGTGTGTTTCTATGATGCAATGAATCTTATTAATTTTTCAAAGGAAGATCAGAGGACGCTGCGAAGGAATGAGATAATGTATACTGATGAATGGAGAGAACAAGGTCTACAGTATAAAAGAGTTTTGGAGATATGCAGAAGATACGGTGTGCATGCTGGCAGCAGACTACCAGACAACTGGAAGAGTTCAAGATAAAGACTGAAGATAGAAGATCAAGCTATTGTCAAGGGGGAGTCTGTTAGGACATAGATTTGTAATGACAAAAGCTTGTAATATTTAGATTTTATGTCTTTATGTTTTTGGTATGTAATTGTTTAAAAGTTGCTAAGTGTTTAACTAGTGAGCCTAGAGGCGAACTTGTTAAGTTCGCCTGGTCTATCAGAGGCGAACTTAATAATGAGGTGAACTTGTTAAGTTCGCTTGGTTTGTTAGAGGCGAACTTAACAAGTTCGCTTACAGCAGGTGTGTTTCTATATATATGTGTTACAGAGTCATTAGACAGAAGTACACCGAACAGAGAGATCAGAGAGAACTATTTGTCTGATTGAGTCTGTAACCATTGTTGAATCTGAATATATTGAAGAAGTTTATTTACGCGTGTTGTTTTGAATTGTAGGTTAGTATACAAACGTTAACACGAAGGATTCCGCACTTCGTGTTATAGCAACGTCATATCACGAGTTCGATCAGTAGTTGAGTTACCTGGACCTACATGAACGAACATTCTACACCAGTAAGCGTTTCTTGTTTGTTATCAAAGGCCACTGGCTCGGAGTCTTATCTATGGCATCGTCGAATGGGACACGAAAATTTGAAAAATATGAACAACTTGGTTCATAAAGACTTAGTGCGTTGATTACCCAGAAAGGAATTCATTATTCAAGAAAGTTGCATGTCATGTGCAAAGGGAAAACAGCACAAGAAGTCTCATCCAAAGAAGACTGTGACAACATTTACTCGACCTTTATTTCTTATTCATATGGATATTTTTGGTCCAGTTCGAGTAAAGAGTATTGCAAAGATATCTTACAGTCTTGTAATCACATATGATTTTTCAAGATTTTCCTGGGTGTTCTTCCTTGCAACAAAGTATGAAACACCTGAAACAATCATCGAATTTATAAAGCGTATTGAAAACATCTATGATAGCAAAGTGTCAATTATTCGCAGTGATAATGGAACAGAGTTTAAGAATAAACTGATAAATTTGTTTTGTGAAGAAAAAGGCATAACTCATCTATTTAGTGCAGCAAGGACTCCGCAACAAAATGGAGTGGCTAAAAGAAAGAACAGAACTTTAATTGAAGATGCTCGTACAATGCTTGTGGATTCAAAATTTCCCATTATTTTCTGGGTTGAAGCTGTAAACACGGCGTGTTATGTGTTGAACAGAGTTCTCATGGTGAAGCAACATACAAAGACTTCTTATGAGTTGTTTTCAAAAGAAAGCCATATATCAAGTTTTTCAGAGCATTTGGATGTTTGTGCACACTTCTAAATACACAAGATTCTTTGCCAAAGTTTGTTGTAGTTGGAGATGAATGTTATTTCTTGGGATACTCGTCTTATCAAAAGGCTTTCAGAGTTTATAATAAAAGAAAAAGATTATTCAGGAGTCGTATTATGTGGAGTGGCAAGAGTCATCTATTTCTCCTAAGCAAAATGGCCCAGAATGGTTCTTTGATGCGGATATAGTTTTCAAAACTTTTGATCAACAATCTTTATCTGATTCTGATGGTGCAAGTTCTTCAAATACAGTTGATAAGTCCATAACAAGGATTGATCAAACTGTTAACAACTTCTTGGTTGTTCCACAAAAAGTAATGATTCAAAGTGAAATCTCTATGGACGTTACTAAATCTACACAAACACAAGAAGAGCAACTTGAAATTTCAACTACAAATGTTGAAACTGAAGTACAGGTTCCTGTTACAAATGATGAACCATTTGTTTCTGAAGATCAGCTAGAAGTTTCCAATGTTTATGCTGAGAATGATTGTCAATAAAACTCTTCAAGTGTTTCAAGTGACCAATCACCAAAGTTAAATGACACTAGTAAGCCAGAATCAGTTCAGATTGAAGAAATTCCAATTCACAGAATTCATTCAGCTCATCCTATTGAGAATATTATTGGATCTATTGAAGACGGTGTGAAAACAAGAAGCCAATCTGGAAACATTAATGTATGTTTATATTCGTGCTTCTTTTCACAAGAAGAACCAAAGAATGTAACAATCGCACTTCAAGATTCAAATTGGATTTAAGCGATGCAAAAAGAGTTACTTCAATTTAAGAAGTTGAATGTGTGGCATCTTGTTGATCTTCCTGACGGCAAGTACCTGATCGGTACAAAGTGGGTTTTTCGCAACAAAAAGGATGATCGTGGAACTGTTGTTTGGAACAAGGCTCGACTTGTTGTACAAGGATTCTAAAAAGAAGAAGGGTTGGATTATGAGGATGTTTTTGCTCCTGTTGCCCGAATTGAAGCTATTTGTATCTTTCTATCCTATGCTTCTTTTATGAAGTTTAAGGTTTATCAAATGGATGTGAAGACTGCATTTCTTTAAGGGGTTGTAAAAGAAGAAGTTTATGTTAATCAACCACCTGGTTTTTGAAGATCCTGATCATCCATTCCAGGTGTACAAGATCGATAAAGCATTGTATGGGTTACATCAAGCACCTCGTGCTTGGTATGAGACCTTGTCGACACATCCCACATCTAATGGCTTTGTTCGTGGTACAATTGACGAAACTTTGTTTCTAAAGAATGTTGATTCTGATTTGCTGATTGTTCAAGTCTACGTTGATGACCTCATCTATGGTTCTACAAACGAATCTCTTTATAAATATTATGAAGCTGTTATGAAACTAAAATTCGAAGTGAATTTAATGGGTCAAATGCAGTTCTTTCTGGGATTGTAGGTGGAACAAACTGATGTTGGAATTCTTATTCATCAAGCAAAGTATGTTAAAGACATTTTGACAAAATTCAACACGAATGAGTGCAAGGCAGCATCCACTCCCATTGTTCCGCATGAACCTCTCACTGTGGATTTATCTGGAGTTGCAGTTAATCAAAAAACATATCGTTCAATGATTGACTCCTTGATGTATCTGACTGCAAGTTGACCTGATATTATGTTCACAGTTTGCTCGTGTGCTAGATATCAGGCAGCTCCAAAAGTCTGACATCCGGCAATTTAGGGTTAACCCCGTTAACCAAATTCTGTTAAAATTCTTAACCTAGTTAACTCAATCCAAACCCAGGGGCTAATTCTATCAATAATTGAATGTAAACTACAGGGACTAGTCATGTAAATATGCAAAACCAAATTTGTTGACTTACAAAGTCAAAATCAAGAACACTTAGTTTCTGTTGACTTTTAAAAAAGTCAAAATTGTGACCCATTGACCCAAATCAAACCCGAAACTGAAATGACTACTCGAATTCTCGACTGGTAATCATGGTATTGATGATGAAGATCATCAATGAACCGTTTCTATGTGTTTTAACTGTTCCATAATCATGAATTAAGTCCCTAAACCCGTAACCGTTGAACCCGCATCAATGACCATCGAATTCAAGCAAATTCGTTTATCATTCTGCAATCGAACCCACTGCGCACCTCGTTCACACTCCCCTAAAGCTTTTTCAGACATCAATTACATCGGAGACGCAGTAGGAAACGCTGGAGACTAACCCATCAAGTCACGACTGACTTTTAGTCAAAATCTATCAATCTGATATCGTTTCAGGTAATCAAATACATCTTTAGTTTCGTTTTCTGGTCTACAACTAAAGCCCTAACCTAATTTGGACACACAACATCGAATTAAACACGGACCCGTATCTAGGGTTCATATATTTTCGGTTTGATCGAACCCTACCTTACAATATGTTTTAATCCAATTAATTCATACCATTCGATTCGCAATTCTCTGTATATCAAAAACCCCATCATAATTTAACCGCATAACATCGAATCGAACATAAACCCGTATCTAGGGTTTGTTCATACGATGAATTGGGGGTTTTGATTCAAGATCCAGCCTCAATCTGATTAATGTACATGGTTAGATTCGAAATGTATTGTTCTGTAAAAGCCCCATGAATACAACTATTTCTATTATCAGAATTACTCAATTCGAAATGTATTGTTTTGTTAAATGACACTAGTATGCCAGAATCAGTTCAGATTGAAGAAATTCCAATTCACAGAATTCATTCAGCTCATCCTATTGAGAATATTATTGGATCTATTGAAGAAGGTGTGAAAACAAGATGCCAATATGGAAACATTAATGTATGTTTATATTCGTGCTTCTTGTCACAAGAAGAACCAAAGAATGTAACAATCGCACTTCAAGATTCAAATTGGATTTAAGCGATGCAAAAAGAGTTACTTCAATTTAAGAAGTTGAATGTGTGGCATCTTGTTGATCTTCCTGACGGCAAGTACCTGATCGGTACAAAGTGGGTTTTTCGCAACAAAAAGGATGATCGTGGAACTGTTGTTTGGAACAAGGCTCGACTTGTTGTAGAAGGATTCTAAAAAGAAGAAGGGTTGGATTATGAGGATGTTTTTGCTCCTGTTGCCCGAATTGAAGCTATTTGTATCTTTCTAGCCTATGCTTCTTTTATGAAGTTTAAGGTTTATCAAATGGATGTGAAGACTGCATTTCTTCAAGGGGTTGTAAAAGAAGAAGTTTATGTTAATCAACCACCTGGTTTTTGAAGATCCTGATCATCCATTCCAGGTGTACAAGCTCGATAAAGCATTGTATGGGTTACATCAAGCACCTCGTGCTTGGTATGAGACCTTGTCGACACATCCCACATCTAATGGATTTGTTCGTGGTACAATTGACGAAACTTTGTTTCTAAAGAATGTTGATTCTAATTTGCTGATTGTTCAAGTCTACGTTGATGACCTCATCTATGGTTCTACAAACGAATCTCTTTATAAAGATAATGAAGCTGTTATGAAACTAAAATTCGAAGTGAGTTTAATGGGTCAAATGCAGTTCTTTCTGAGATTACAGGTGGAACAATCTGAAGTTGGAATTCTTATTCATCAGGCAAAGTATGTTAAAGATATTTTGACAAAATTCAACACGAATGAGTGCAAGGCAACATCCACTCCCATTGTTCCGCATGAACCTCTCACTGTGGATTTATCTGGAGTTGCAGTTAATCAAAAAACATATCGTTCAATGATTGGCTCCTTGATGTATCTGACTGCAAGTAGACCTGATATTATGTTCGCAGTTTGCTCGTGTGCTAGATATCAGGCAGCTCCAAAAGTGTGACATCCGGCAATTTAGGGTTAACCCCGTTAACCAAATTCCGTTAAAATTCTTAACCTAGTTAACTCAATCCAAACCCAGGGGCTAATTCTGTCAATAATTGAATGTAAACTACAGGGACTAGTCATGTAAATATGTAAAACCAAATTTGTTGACTTACAAAGTCAAAATCAAGAACACTTGGTTTCTGTTGACTTTTAAAAAAGTCAAAATTGTGACCCATTGACCCAAATCAAACCCGAAACTGAAATGACTACTCGAATTCACGACTGGTAATCATGGTATTGATGATGAAGATCATCAATGAACCGTTTCTATGTGTTTTAACTGTTCCATAATCATGAATTAAGTCCCTAAACCCGTAACCGTCGAACCCGCATTAATGACCATCGAATTCAAGCAAATTCGTTTGTCATTCTGCAATCGAACCCATTGCGCACCTCGTTCACACTCCCCTAAAGCTTTTTCAGACATCAATTACATCGGAGACGCAGTAGGAAACGCTGGAGACTATCCCATCAAGTCACGACTGACTTTTAGTTGAAATCTGTCAATCTGATATCATTTCAGAAAATCAAATACATCTTTAGTTTCGTTTTCTGGTCTACAACTAAAGCCCAAACCTAATTTGGACACACAACATCGAATTAAACACGAACCCGTATCTAGGGTTCATATATTTTCGGTTTGATCGAACCCTACCTTACAACATGTTTTAATCCAATTAATTCATACCATTCGATTCGCAATTCTCTGTATATCGAAAACCCTATCATAATTTAACCGCATAACATCGAATCGAACATAAACCCGTATCTAGGGTTTGTTCATACGATGAATTGGGGGTTTTGATTCTAGATCCAACCTCAATCTGATTAATGTACATGGTTAGATTCGAAATTTATTGTTCTGTAAAAGCCCCATGAATACAACTATTTCTATTATCAGAATTACTCAATTTGATTTCATAAGCAAACCTAGGGTTTCGGATTTTTGAAACGAGAATTAATCGATCCTAAACTCAACGATTTTGAAATTAAACTCACCCTCAGAACCGATATCAATCGCTTAACAAAACCCCTATGCCTTGCCTTCGAACCATGATCGAATCGTCTAGATTTGGGACTGGATTTGCGTTCGTTCTTATGGGAGAGGCAAACACTGGGTTTGATTGATAAAACCAAACAGAACCTGGTTTGTACGCGATACCCTAGCGGGCGGGACTAGTTGGGTCAGTGTGTGATTGTGGGAGAGACCCGGGTTCGAGATCGGGCTCCCACAAGTATTTTTTGAGCATTTTTCTGATTTATTTAATTAATAAAAATTAAACTCTATAATATTATATTATCATATAAATGTGTTTTAGCTCGGGAAACAGCCCGTAGACTCGGGTTTGAATTAGTAACATATTTTTATATATTATTTCCACTTTTATAAATAAAATATTATTGTTATTATCAACTAAAAATAATATGTTTATATTATTTTCAAACCGTTATTTCGTATAAAATAATATGTTTATATTATTTTCAAACCCTGACCCGTAATATTAAATAATATACATATTTATATTATTTCGACTCATTTTATAACATCGTGTATCGATTGAGACCCAATAATAATATATTTAGTTATATTATTTACTCGTATATATATATTATTATTTTCTTAATTTTTATTAATGACAAAACACCCGGTTATATTTATTATTATTTGTGTCATTCATCACGTAAAGTAATTCCTAACTCCGTGGACACTTTCGTCCACTCTTGAATATTAGAGCATTTCTTTAGGACGTTTCTCGTTCCGTGTCGCTGTCACAATTCCCATTTTTGTCCCTAATTTATGTGTGTATACTTTTGGGGTATTCGTAAGTCGTTTGATACTTACACATGTGGTTCCAACTTATCCTTTGTGTGATACTACCTACAACGCAACGCATGTGAGTTTTCACGGCCCCTTTTTACTGTTTTAATCTGGGGGAGAAAACATGACTAAATTATTTTGAGATTTTGTAAATTAATATGTTATCAATGTTAAAGCTAAGCGTAACACGCTATCACAGAAAGTCCTCAACTTATATCGGACGGTTAATATAGATCTTAGCGAGGTAATATTTAGTAGTCCTACTGGGTTTGACAAATCCTACCCGCGTTAGTCGCGCTAACTCGATTAGAGATCGAACGGGTGAAATGTTAGCCTACTCCCACCGCCAGTGTTGATAGACCTGGCAGGAGGCAAATAAACAAACGGTCAGCTTCGGTTGCGAGCGCTTGAGTTTAACATGAGCATAGGTTAGCTACCTATAGATACATATTGAATGAACATAAATATGTAAACGGTTATTTACATATATTGAAACCTGTGAATTCACCAACCTCGGGTTGACATTTTTTCTTACATGTTTTCTCTGGTCGCTAAGATAAGACACAGGTGCACATTAGGGAATGCATGGGATTCAACTATTTTGATTATAACTTATTTATACTTGTTTGGATTATTTTGTATTGTATTTGGTTTGGTTGGACGTTTTGGACTTTTGGACTTTTGGTTTGGGCGCGTGTGTTTTGAGCATTTACTTTCTTTACGGTTCCGCATTGAAACTCTGATTATTATGATATTTTCATTCTGAGTCCCATGTAGAGTCGTTCAAAGTAACTAATGTCTGAGATCCTGGTTCGTCACTTCCCAAATGGTAAAACTCCGTTAGTTGAAATTGGGGGTGTGACAGATTGGTATCTGAGCCATTGGTTATAGAGAACTAGGATTGTATACTAGACTATAGCCTCACACCTTAGTTACATGTCATTTGGATGTTTGACACTTATATATATTGTTACAGGAACATGTCGTCAACTCCACCTCCATCACCTAAGGCACTAGGACATAAGGCACCTATCATATCATCCCCGAAGCCCAAAAGGCGTCGGACTAGTTCCAGTGACTATTCAGTTGACCAGGCGGAAACGAGCAACACGATAGCAATGAATCCTGCTCGTAATTGGAACTCATACCCGCAAATGATCCAAAGATGGATCGAAATGGGAAATGTTCCATCACTTTACTTTGGTTCTACTTCCTCATCATCTACCTTTCCTAGCTTGCCATGCACTATGGAACAAGCTTTTACAGCCTTTGTGTTTTACATGTCTAGAGACTAGAGCATTGTTAAAGATGCTACTGATGAGATACCTGACATTCTGAAGAGAGAGCCTCAAATAGAAGAGAATAAGGTAGGGATAGAGCTTTTGACTGCTGAACTAGCAGTAACGGACCAGGTCCATAACCTTTTGGTGGATCGTGTGACACATTTGGAGACGAGGGTGGACACCTCAGACAATGACATGGAAGGAGTTTTGGAGAGAGTGGCTACTCTGGAAGCTCAGCTACATGTAGCAAACCATACTGCTGAAGGTCTTCAAGAGAGGGTGACTCACTTGGAAGCCCAACTACAAGCAACCCTGTTTCCTGAGGAGATTCCACTTTCTGCTGGCGAGGAGGAGCCCTTTGAAGAGGAGCCCTTTGAGGAAGAGCCCTTCGAGGAGGAGCCCTTGGAGGAGGAGCCACCCGAAGAAGAACCGGTGGAGATGGACGATGCACAATCGTATGTTTCTTCCGATGACGAAGATGTTTGATGATCTTCCTATTCTATCTTCCTTTTCATGCCTGTTTTTGCTTATGTTATTTCTTTTTTCAAACCTAGATGGGTAAGGTTGTTCCCATTCAATAAAAGCATGAGAAGATTAATGTTTGAGTTATTTATTTTGTAGCCTTACAATTTATTTAATTTTCAAAATATTAGATGTCGTATCTTCTTACTCGTACCTGAATAATGTTTAATATGCGATATATTTCTCATTGTTTTTCATTTGTGATTGTGAAGAATCATGTCAGGGAGAGGACACGGAGGTCGTGCCGGTGGTCGAGGTACCATTAACATGATGGCGGCGGAGCTAGCGGCACTAATAAATGATAGTGTGGCGGAGGCTCTAGCAGCACAGAATGCTGCAGGTAACACTTTGGCTATTGACTAATAATGTCAATTCATCTTCTAAAAACATCTTCCTAAACCCTATAATTCCAATCCTATATTATTTCTAACTCCAGGTCCACAAAACCCGCAACCAGCCTGCACCTTCAAGGCATTTATGGATTGTAAGCCCCACGCCTTTAGTGGAGCTGAAGGAGCCGTTGGACTACTTCGTTGGTTTGAGAAGGTAGAATCAGTGATTGCCATGTGCAACTGCCCCGTGGCTAATCAGGTAAAGTTCGCCGCTGGAACTTTGGAGGGCCCGGCTCTCACATGGTGGAACGCCCTGGTCCAAATGTTGGGTCTGGCCATGGCAAATGAACTCCCATGGGAGGAGTTTAAATCAATGATGAAGGAGGAATAATGTCCTCGCGATGAAACCCCGAAGTTAGAGGGAGAGTTTTGGAACCTAAAGATGGAGGGTTCTGAAGTTGAACTCTACACCACACGTTCACATCAACTTGCTACTATGTGCTCGCATATGGTGACCCCTTATTACAAGAGAATTGAGCTTTACATTGGAGGTCTAGTGCCTCAAATACAAAGCATGGTAACTTCATCCAATCCTGCCACTATCCAACAAACTATCTGACCTGCCCATAAGTTAACCGATCAGGCGGTGACTCAAGGGACTCTACCTCCAAGAGGTTCGGTCTCTAAACCCACCAACAATAACAAACATAAGTTTGATCACCATTCCAACACCCACACCCACTCCAACTCTCACTCCAAAGGACCCCAGCCCAACCAACCCAAGTTTAATCAACCACAGCAGCAACAACGTAGGTTTGAGCCTACTAAGAACTTCAACCAGTTGACCTCTTCAGGTCAAAACCAGGGTGGTTACGCTGGAAAGTCTCCCAAGTGTAACAAGTGCAACTTCCATCACTTCGGGTTTTGCAACCGTTGCCAGATGTGTGGCAAAATAGGTCACGCTGCCAAGGATTGTAGGGGTGAGTTACAAGCTAAACAACCTTTTCAACAACTTGAATCCACAAGGGGTTGTTTTGAGTGTGGAATGGAAGGACATATACGGAAGAATTGTCCTCAATTGAAGAAAGGAGGTAATGGAAACCACAAACCTAACCAGAATAAAAACAATGGGGGTAACAATGGCAATGGTGGGGGAAATGGTGTGAAGGGACGAGCCTTTGTGCTAGGATCTGGAGAAGCTCGTTATGATCATAATGTGGTCACTGGTAAGTTTCTCTTAAATAATTACTTTGCTTCTGTCCTTTTTGACACTGGTGCTGATAGGAGTTTTATATCAAAGAAACTTAGTGATATGATAAAAGGAACTCCAACTTTGCTAGAAGCTAAGTATATAATAGAGATAGCTGATGGCCAAATAATTGAAGCAACCCACATTCTTAAGGGTTGTAAGCTTGAGCTAGCTAGACATGTACTTAATATCGACCTTATGCCTGTCACACTTGGTAGTTTTGATGTAATTGTCGGCTTGGATTGGCTATCTAAAAACCAAGCTGAAATTATCTGTCATGAGAAGATTGTTCGTATTCCTCTCCCGAATGGAGAAATCCTTTCTGTTCAGGGCGAAAGAGTTGGTGCAGTCATGGGCATCGTATCTTTTATGAAAGCACAAAAATGCCTTCGAAAGGGGCATACGGCTATTTTGGCTCTCGTTGCTGTGCAGCCATCAGAAGAGAAGAAGATTGATGATATTCCCATCGTTCGTGAAATTTTGGAAGTATTTCCTGAGGATCTGCCTGGTCTGCCACCGCACCGTCAAGTTGAATTCCAAATCGATCTAGCACCCGGAGCGTCACCGATCGTTCGAGCACCTTATAGGTTAGCACCTAGTGAATTACAAGAGTTGTCCACTCAATTGCAAGATTTGTTGGATAAAGGTTTCATCCGACCTAGTTCATCGCCGTGGGGAGCTCCGATACTATTTTTCAAGAAGAAGGACGGAACTTTCTGTATGTGTATTGATTACCATGAGCTGAATAAAGTCACAATCAAGAATCGCTACCCTTTGCCTCGCATAGATGACCTCTTTGATCAACTCCAAGGATCAATTTTCTATTCCAAAATAGATCTTAGGTCCGGTTACCATCAGTTAAGAGTCCGAGAAGAGGATATCTCTAAGACTGCATTCAGGACAAGGTACGGCCATTACGATTTTATGGTCATGCCTTTCGGATTAACCAATGCACCTGCAGTATTCATGGACCTCATGAACTGTGTGTGTAAACCATATCTTGACCAATTCGTCATCGTGTTCATCGACGACATCCTCATTTATTCCAAGAACAAGGAAGAACATGAGGAACATCTATGACTAATTTTGGAATTGCTTAAGCGAGAGCAACTGTATTCTAAGTTTTCCAAGTGTGAATTCTGGATCCGGGAAGTTCAGTTTCTAGGGCATGTGGTTAACCAGAAAGGAATACATGTCGACCCATCAAAGATAGAAGCCATCAAGAATTGGGCAGCACCGAAGACTCCGACTGAGGTGCGACAATTTCTGGGATTGGCTGGATATTACCGTCGATTCATCGAAGGATTTTCAAAGATTTTACAACCTCTCACTTCCTTGACTCAAAAGGGTAAAGCCTATAGTTGGGGCGATAACCAAGAATCAGCATTCCAACACCTCAAACAGAAACTTTGCAGTGCACCTATTCTAGCTCTTCCTAAAGGAAGGTGTATTGTGACGCGTCTATTCAGGGTCTAGGTTGTGTCTTAATGCAACAGGAAAAGGTGATCGCATACGCTTCACGTTAACTAAAGGTTCACGAGAAAAACTACACCACTCATGACTTAGAGTTAGGAGCTGTAGTTTTCGCACTTAAGATATGGAGACATTACTTGTACGGTACCAAATGCACCATCTATACCGATCACAAGAGTCTTTAGCATATCTTCGAGCAGAAAGAGTTGAACATCCGACATCGTCGTTAGGTCGACCTCTTAAATGATTATGACTGTGCGATCCTGTATCATCCGGGTAAAGCTAACGTTGCAGCTGATGCCTTAAGTCGAAAGGTAACGAAACCTAAACAAGTTCGAGCATTACAGCTTACTATTCACCCCGGATTACCTAACAAAATCCGTAATCCTAAACTCGCAACCCTAAAAGAGGAAAACCTACCGCTGGAAGGTACACGCGGTATGGAAGCACAACTCGAAGTCAAATCTGACGGTATTCTCTACTTCGCCGATCGAATATGGATTCCAGTATTCGGAAATTTAAGAAAGGTAGTCATGGATGAGGCTCATAAATCCTGTTACTCTATACATCCAGATTCCGACAAAATGTATCATGATCTAAAGATACTGTATTGGTGGCCAAAGATGAAGCCGATATAGCTATCTATGTGAGCAAATGTCTGACATGCGCAAAGGTCAAAGTTGAATACCAAAAGCCTTTTGGTCTTCTCCAACAACCAGAAATTCCCATGTGGAAATGGGAACAAATATCCATGGACTTCATCACCAAATTACCATGAACTCCTACCGGATGTGATTCCATTTGGGTAATTGTTGATCGATTAACAAAGTCCGCTCACTTCTTAGCAATCAAAGAGACCTACAAAATGGATAAGCTTACTCGTACTTACTTGAAAGAAATAGTCTCTCGGCACGGGGTGCCAATCTCTATCATTTCGGATCGTGATGCACGATTCACCTCTCGTTTCTGGCAGTCGTTACATAAAGCCTTAGTCTCGCGTCTAGATATGAGCACAGCATACCATCCCCAAACGGATGGCCAAACAGAACGTACTATCCAAACTCTGGAGGACATGCTACGCGCTTGTGTGATCGATTTTGGTAACACTTGGGAGTCTCACCTACCGTTGGTGGAGTTCTCTTATAACAAAAGTTCTCACACTAGCATCAAGGCAGCTCCATTTGAAGCACTTTATGGATGGAAATTCCGTTCTCCTATTTGTTGGGCCGAGGTTGGGGATAGTCCACTTATAGGTCCTGAACTCGTACTTGAAACTTCTGAGAAAATCGTTCAAATTAGAAATCGTATGGCAGCAGCTCGTGACCGTCAAAAGAGCTATGCCGATAAGCGTCGTAAACCGTTAGAATTTCAAGTAGGGGATATGGTCTTATTAAAATTCTCACCATGGAAAGGTGTCATTCGCTTCGGGAAGCGAGGCAAACTAAACCCTCGTTATGTTGGACCATTCAAGATAATGAATAGAATCGGACCAGTAGCGTATCAACTGGACTTACCTGAAGGACTTAGTGGTGTACACAATGTCTTTCACATATCAAATTTGAAGAAATGTCTAGCAGACGAATCACTCGCAGTTCCTCTTGAGGAACTACACATTGATGAACAGTTACGTTTCATCGAAGAACCCGTGGAAATTATGGATAGGGAAGTTAAAACGTTAAAGAGGAGTAAAATCCCTATTGTCAAAGTTCGTTGGAACTCAAAACGCGGACCATAATTCACATGGGAGCGCGAGGATCAGATGATGCGCAAATATCCTAATCAGTTCAAGCACTCCGCTTCAAATTCTCAAGGTACTATTTTAATTTTCGGGACGAATATTCTTTCAACTAGAGGATGATGTGATATCCCGGGAAAAAAAATTTTATATTAATTTTCGGGACGAAAATTCTTTCAACTAGGGGATGATGTGACATCCGGCAATTTAGGGTTAACCCCGTTAACCAAATTTCGTTAAAATTCTTAACCTAGTTAACTCATTCCAACCCCCAGGGGCTAATTCTGTCAATAATTGAATGTAAACTACAGGGACTAGTCATGTAAATATGCAAAACCAAATTTGTTGACTTACAAAGTCAAAATCAAGAACACTTGGTTTCTGTTGACTTTTAAAAAAGTCAAAATCGTTACCCATTGACCCAAATCAAACCCGAAACTGAAATGTCTACTCGAATTCATGACTGGTAATCATGGTATTGATGATGAAGATCATCAATGAACCCTTTCTATGTGTTTTAACTATTCCATAATCACAAATTAAGTCCCTAAACCCGTAACCGTCGAACCCGCATCAATGACCATCGAATTCAAGCAAATTCGTTTATCATTCTGCAATCGAACCCACTGCGCACCTCGTTTGCACTCCCCTAAAGCTTTTTCACACATCAATTACGTCGGAGACGTAGTAGGAAACGCCGGAGACTAACCCATCAAGTCATGACTGACTTGTAGTCGAAATCTGTCAATCCGATATCGTTTCAGGTAATCAAATACATCTTTAGTTTCGTTTTCTGGTCTACAACTAAAGCCCTAACCTAATTTGGACACACAACATCGAATTAAACACGAACCCGTATCTAGGGTTCATATATTTTCGGTTTGATCGAACCCTACCTTACAATATGTTTTAATCCAATTAATTCATACCATTCGATTCGCAATTCTCTGTATATCGAAAACCCCATCATAATTTAACCGCATAACATCGAATCGAACATAAACCCATATCTAGGGTTTGTTCATATGATGAATTGGGGGTTTTGATTCTAGATCCAGCCTCAATCTGATTAATGTACAAGGTTAGATTCAAAATGTATTGTTCTGTAAAAGCCCCATGAATACAACTATTTCTATTATCAGAATTACTCAATTTGATTTCATAAGCAAACCTAGGGTTTCAGATTTTTTAAACGAGAATTAATCGATCCTAAACTCAACGATTTTGAAATTAAACTCATCCTCAGAACCGATATCAATCGCTTAACAAAACCCCTATGCCTTGCCTTCGAACCATGATCGAATCGTCTAGATTTGGGACTGGATTTGCGTTCGTTCTTATGGGAGAGGGAAACACTGGGTTTGATTGATAAAACCAAACAGAACCTGGTTTGTACGCGATACCCTAGCGGGCGGGACTGGTTGGGTCAGTGTGTGATTGTGGGAGAGACCCGGGTTCGAGATCGGGCTCCCACAAGTATTTTTTGAGCATTTTTCTGATTTATTTAATTAATAAAAATTAAACTCTATAATATTATATTATCATATAAATGTGTTTTAGCTCTGGAAACAGCCCGTAGACTCGGGTTTGAATTAGTAACATATTTTTATATATTATTCCCACTTTTATAAATAAAATATTCTTGTTATTATCAACTAAAAATAATATGTTTATATTATTTTCAAACCGTTATTTCGTATAAAATAATATGTTTATATTATTTTCAAACCCTGACCCGTAATATTAAATAATATACATATTTATATTATTTCAAATCATTTTATAACATCGTGTATCGATTGAGACCCAATAATAATATATTTAGTTATATTATTTACTCGTATATATATTATTATTTTCTTAATTTTTGTGAATGACAAAACACCCGGTTATATTTATTATTATTTGAGTCATTCGTCACGTAAAGTAATTCCTAACTCCGTGGACACTTTCGTCCACTCATGAATATTAGAGCATTTTTTTAGGACAATTCTCGTTCTGTGTCGCTATCACAATTCCCATTTTTGTCCCTAATTTATGTGTGTATAATTTTAGGGCATTCGTAAGTCGTTTGAGACTTACACACGTGGTTCCAACTTATCCTTTGTGTGATACTACCTACAACGCAACGCATGTGAGTTTTCACGGCCCCTTTTTAATGTTTTAATCTGGGGGAGAAAACATGAATAAATTATTTTGATATTTTGTAATATCATATGTTATCAATGTTAAAGCTAAGCGTAACACGCTATCACAGAAAGTCCTCAACTTATATCGAACTGTTAATATGGATCTTAGCGAGGTAATATTTAGTAGTACTACTGGGTTTGACAAATCCCACCCGCGTTAATCGCGCTAACTCGATTAGAGATCGAACGGGTGAAATGTTAGCCTACTCACACCGCCAGTGTTGATAGACCTTGCAAGAGGCAAATAAACAAACGGTCAGCTTCATTTGCGAGCGCTTGAGTTAAACAAGAGCATAGGTTAGCTACCTATAGATACATATTGAATGAACATAAATCTGGTAAACGCTTATTTACATATATTGAAACCTGTGAACTCACCAACCTCGTGTTGACATATTTTCTTACATGTTTTCTCAGGTCGCTAAGATAAGACACAGGTGCACATTAGGACATGCATGTGATTCAACTATTTCGATTATGACTTATTTATACTTGTTTGGATTATTTTGTATTGTACTTGGTTTGGTTGGACGTTTTGGACTTTTGGAATTTTGGTTTGGGCGCGTGTGTTTTGCGCAATTACTTTCTTTACGCTTCCGCATTGAAACTCTGATTATTATGATATTTTCATTTTGAGTCCCATGTAGAGTCGTTCAAAGTAACTAATGTCTGAGATCCTGGTTCGTCACTTCCCAAAGGGTAAAACTCCGTTAGTTGAAATTGGGGGTGTGACAAAAAGAGTCCCATGAATTGGCTGTTAAAAGAATTTTTTGGTATCTTAAGGGTCGAGTTAATCTTGGTTTATGGTATACTTCTGATTCTGAATTTAATTTTTATGCTTATACTAATAGCGATTATGGTGGATGTAATTTGGATAGGAAATCTACATCAGTAGGTTGCTAATTTTTGGGGGAGAGACTTGTTTCTTGGCTGTATAAGAAACTGTTGGTCTACATGACTCATCTCATATCGATCTTGTAACAGGACGTCTCGATAACACGTGGTGCGGAATCCTTTGTGTTAACGCATTATATACGAATTGACAATAGAAACAACAGGTAAATAAACTTTCTCTTTGTATATCACCAAACATAGAGTTTGCAGAGTATACTTGTTCGATTCCTCTCTCTCTTTTCTGTTTTAGAATAGATTCTGTAAACTCCTATTTATAGACACAAACACTGCAATAGCCGAACTTAACAAGTTCGCCTCTAATAGACTTAGGCGAACTTAAAAAGTTCGCCTATAATAGGCTAGACGAACTTAACAAGTTCGCCTCTAGCAGAAATTGTTCTATCACTTAGACAAAATCTATACAATTACATAAAAACATAAAGACAATAAGACCTAAACTATTACAAAGTTTTTTTCATACATTCTATGTCCTAACAGACTCCCCCTTGACAATAGCTTGATCTTCTGTCTTCAGTCTTTATGACGAGCTCTTCTAGTTATTTGGTAATCTGCTTCCTGCGTGCACTCCATATCTCTGACAGATCTCCAACACTCTTTTATACTGCAATCCTTGTTCTCTCCATTCATCAGTAAACATAATCTCATTCTTTCTTAACGTCCTATGATCTTTCTTTGAGAAGTTAATAACAATGACCTTATTATCTTTATCATCAATCCTAGCTTCACCAGTATTCACATCTATGTACCACCATTTCATAATCCCTAGAAAATCTTGTGGTATTTTCTTCAATGGTATCTTCTGTACAGCACGTACTGACTTGAACTTATACTTCCAAGTCACAATCTCAGTCTTTTCATCTACAATCTTAACTCTTTTTCCTTTCTGTGGATTTAATCTTTCATACATCCCTGATCCACCATCTCTTTTAATCAGGTTATCAATCACATCGGCTAATCCACACTTTGATCTATTAATTTCACACCTTGGCAAGGTATTGAAATACTTGATCCTAGGCTTTAAGTATTGAACACCATCAGATCTTTTAAGAGCAAACAACTTCATGTCATCATCATAAAACCAACTGATGATTCTTCCAATACACATCTCTTTATTCACATATATTTCTTTCTTAGCAGGTTGTATAGGTGACTTTGGTAGTACTTTCATCCAACTCTTAACTACTTCTCTCCACTGTTCTCTAGTCATTCCTGTATTTTTTATATCACAGGTTCTTCATTCGGCTTAGGAGACACAGGATGAGTAGTATCAGCATCATAATCTATGTTGGATTGAGCAGTATCATCAGGTATAGTGATATCATCAACAGAGTCCATAGAATCTGTTACTCCATCATAAGAAAACTCAGGAATAACATCATCTTGGATAAAGTTATACGGTACATTCAGACCATCACTGCCTTCATATGTAACTTTATCTTTACTCTTTTCTATCTCAATCTCTACAATCTCTCCTTCTTCAACTTCATTATCCATCACATCCTCTTCAACATCATCAAATAATTCATCAATATCATCCAGACATTCTAACTTCTCAGCTTCTTCTTCAGAATCAGCAAATAATTCCAATAATAAGATATCTTCATTCACTCCAGAATCATTCTTGGTTCCTTCAATATTACCTGATGTAGATTCCCCCTAAACTCTTGATATTGGATTCACGTCAACGTATTGATGATCACCCTAAATATTACCACTAGGATCATTGTCATCATCATTCTTTCATTGAATTGACTCAGCATGACAAGTATCATGTATCCTTAACTCCCCCTGAGCGTCAAGACGCTCAACAAGTTTAGACACCAATAACTGCATGTTAGCAATCTTCGTAGCTTGATCTTGAAGGACCAACTGTCTCTGAGTATCAGTAGACGCAAGAGTATCTACCTGAGTCTGCAAAGCAAGCACCTGTGATTAAAGGAAGGTATTTGACATCCGGCTAATTAGGGTTAACTCCGTTAACAAAATCCAGTTAAATCCTAATCTAGTTAACTCTACCTCTAACTCTAGGGACTAAATCTACCAAACCATAATCATGTTGACTTTGAGGTCAAAATGCACATAATTGTGTTCCTGTTGACTTTTGAAAGTCAACTAACCATGTTCTTAACTCAGTTATCTAATTTCAAAACCACAAGGACCAAATCTGTCAAAAACTCAAACCTATACACTTAGATTACAGGGACTGATTCTGTAATAAACCCAAACTCAACCTCTTTGACTTTTGAAAGTCAAATTCGATCCTTTTGATCCAATTTCAAGATCAATACTCCAAATACATTTCAATTCGTAACTGTAATGTGTGTTAATGGCATTATCTATCATCATTGCTACATTTAACATGATCATTGAGTACGAATTAATCCAACTAAGACCCTTAAAGTCGTAACCGTTGATTCTCGCGTCTAAGTCCATCAATTCGATCATTCAGTTTGTTATTTCCCACAATCAAGCATCTACGCACCTTAAACGAACTCCCCTGAACCGGTTACACCATCTAATTCGATCGAAGACGAAGCCTGTGTCGCCAGATATCAAACCACTCAAGTCGGAACACGTCTTGGCCGAACACCATCAATCCGAATTCCATTTTGGTAAACTAACACAACCTTAGTTTCTTCTTAGTATGTAGATTGAAAGCCCTAAGCAAATTGGGGCTTACATTATCGATTTTAACATAATCTAATTCTAGGGTTCATCGCGATCTTGGTTTAGTCGAACCCTAACCTACACTTAACCTAAATCAATTTAAATTACATGAACAGGTTCGAAATCCTTTACACGTCAAAAGCCCTATGATTTCAACTAATAAATTCACCTAGATTGGCCATTTCGATCTGAGGTTAGAACCTAGGGTTTTTGGGAAATAAACAAGCACTTAACAACCTGGATTTGATGTTTTTTGACAATTAATCACACCCACGGGTTTGCAAGGGACCGATTAGCAAAACCCCTATGACCTTATTGTCAATCGCGATCGATTTCAGGGGTTTAGGGATGAGATTGGATCGGATCGTGATGTAGGGGAAGAATACAAAGGTCTTTTGTGTTAAAACTCATTCAGCCCATGTTCTGTTGCGACACCCTAACGGGATTGGGTGGTTAAAGCTTTGTACTGTTAGGGAGGAGACCCGGGTTCGAGTCTCACGACCCCTATTTTATATTAAGCAACTTTTTAATTAATTTTTTTTCAATAAAAACCAATCCCCATGTTACTATAATGTTATAATTAGATGTTTTGAGCCCTAAATCACCCGTAGGCTCGGATTCAATTTTATAACCTATTTTTATATTGTTTCCACTTTTCCAATATGTTCCTAACTTGTGTGTTTATAATTCTAAGGCATACGTAAGCCGTGCAGGCTAACACTTGAGATTTTAAATCTCATACTTTTGTGAGACTACCTACTTTGCAATGCAGGTGAGTTTGCACGGCCCCTTTTACTTGTTTTCCTGTTGGGGGAGAAACATGCATATACACAAACATCATTTTACTTGTTTTCCCGTTGGGGAGAAACATGTATACAAACAAACAGTATTTTACTTGTTTCCCGTTCGGAAGAAAAATGCATACGAACAGACATCCGTTTACTTGTCTTCCCGCCAGGGAGAGACATACGCATGAACGGACATGGATCATATAGTATTTCATAACCATTTGTGTATCTAAGTGCAAACATAACATGCAAAGTCCTTACACACTCGGACCGTTAATATATGGAGTATAGCAAGGAAATTTGAGTAGTAATACTGGGTTTGACAAACCCCACCCAGGTTAGTCGCGCTAACTTGATTGGAGGTCTAACGGGTGTAAATTGTCCTAATTACTTGCCATGGTTGATGTTAGCAATGGCGGAAGGCACCCAAACATAAACAGTCAGCTTCGGTTGCGAACACTTAGAGTAACTTGTACATTGTCTGGCTAGCAGTAGGTGTGACTTACATATGTGGATCCAGCAACACTCAAACAGTTTATTTACATACAAACCTATGAACTCACCAACCTCGTGTTGACACTTTTTCTTACATGTTTCTCAGGACTCTTTTTATCATAGGTTGCACACTTAGGAAATGCATGGAGTCCTACTGTCATATCATTCATTTCAAACATTTTAAACACTGTTAGTTTTTTACATTAATTGACGCTTGTTACGTGTAATTACTTTTGATTTCATTCTAACGTTTACACTTCCGCATTTAACTATGCACTTTTATGTTATGACATTTTAAGTCTCATATAGTGTCGTTTGATGTAACTAATGACTGAGATCCTGGTTTGTCACACGCCAAATGGTAAAAATCCGTTAGTGGAATTTGGGGGTGTGACATATTGGTATCAGAGCCATTGGTTATAGAGAACTAGGATTGCATACTAGACTATAACCTTACACATTAGTTGCACGGCACAGACACTCATACGTGATACATATAGCACCTATACATACATTGCATTGCAGACAGGTTGGCATCATCCATATTACCCTCTACTGACGAGGAACACATCATTTGCTTGCATCATCATTCCCAGTGGCGACACTCGGGGAATCACTAGAACAACATCCACTCACGTCCGTGGGCAGCGAGTCGGAGCCTTTGGAGGAGTCTCTCACACCCCCATCATCTGTCGGGTATGGTGGGCTTTCTCAGGTCTATGTTATGGACGACACTCAGCAGTAGCACATGTCTCTTTGGGAGTTGGGATCGTCAGAGGCGAGTCCCTACCGTGCCCACTAGCAACAATACGTCGTGTGAAGGCAGACTATTACACGCATCATTTCAGAATCCATTGACACGTAGATGTCATCACTTTCCCGAGCCATGGGCTCGCGCTTTGGTTGATATTCTGTTGAAGAAAGATTGACCACAAGGTTGAGAACGCCTTACTCATTGCATACCCAAACATAATCCTGACTCAGTTGGAAGGACGGCTACTTTGCGTCTTCCAGTAAGACATTCATGAACTAGTTTCGCTCATCGAAACCACATTTCATGTACATATTTGTTTCATGTGCATGTTCCCATCTACAAACCACTGGATTAGACTCTCGTATTCTGTTCCAACTCGAATTGATACTCAGATCAAACGATTCCCGATTACTTATCCTGACATGAGTTCTAGTTGATTAATTTATGGTTGATGAATAAGCTTCTCGATGACTTATCATATCTGATAAAACTCTGTACACGGCAGTACAAACTAAAGGACATTTTGACATGTGACAGGGAGAAGCTATGGTGAGCATGCAAAGCAAATTATCATTACGGGTGTACACGTAATAGTAATTTGAGGTGCATGTGAGTCCTGGTGAAACCTAGTGTGTGGATAGATGGTCCTAATCAGTGATTTACAGACTTAAGTTTTAACTGTCTGTAGGAATTCTAGTAACCCACCCAACAACTAGTTGGTATCATTAAACCTGTTCAACAATTGATAGACGCGACTATCTAGTCGAAAATGTTTACGGACACACTGAACTATCATCAATAGGATCCATCCTTGTATCTCGCTCATGTAAGAGTCTTAGTGAAATTAAGACTCTCATCAAAACGTGATCACAGAAACCGTCTTAATTGAAACTCTAATAGAATATCATGCAAATTTGTCGACTGCAACTATGTAAACAGAAATTGTGGAATTCTTTCTAAGCTAACACGTTATTCCTTACACTCCAACAATAAATTCCCTTTAACACTATTACCTTATCCCGTGACTAATCCTTAGTCTACTTTGAATTATACCCCAACATATCCAACTCTACAATCTGATTGCTTTCTTCACAAAATGATCTCGTTGTTCCAATGACATTAGAAAACAGGGATTTAATCTAACCAACCATCAGTTGAACACGAATACTTAAACAGACATCCTATCCTTTACGTTACTGGAATCCAAAGCTCATTAAACTTATTTTCATACATGTGGACCTTTTCCCATTGGTCTTTGCATTGGTCGATACATACCTTATAAGCACGGTTCTAACTAGAAGTCTCAACATGACTTTACTAATTTCATATTAGTACGTCGTACTCCAACCCTACTAGAAAATATGTACACTATAGGATATAGTGAGCGGTCAAATAACCAAAGCAACTCCCATTCTTAGAGGATGTAAGCTAGAATTGGTTAGTTATAAGCTTAACATTGACATTATGCCAGTCACACTGGGCAGCTTTGACATGACCATCAGTATGGATTGGTTATCTAAGAACCAAGCCGAAATTTTCTGTCATGAGAAAATCATTCGCATTCCTCTCCCGAGTGGAGAAACCCTTTTGTCCAAGGCGAAAGGGTTGGTGCAATCGTTGGCATCATATCCTTCATGAAAGCACAAAAGTGTCTTCGAAAAGGTCATACTGCTATTTTGCCTCTCGTAGCCGAGCAGCCATCTGGGGAGGAGAAGATTGATGACATCTCAATTGTACGTGATTATCCCGAAGTATTTCCCGAGGACTTGCCTGGTCTGCCACCGCATCGTCAACTAGAATTCCAAACTGATCTAGCACCCGGAGCAGCGCCTATTGCTCGGGCACCTTACAGACTTGCACCTAGTGAATTGCAAGAGCTATCCACTCAACTGCAAGAGTTGTTGGATAAAGGTTTCAACCGACCTAGCTCATCGCCATGGGGAGCTCCAGTTCTATTTGTCAAGAAGAAGGACGAGACTTTCCGCATGTGCATCGACTATCGTGAGCTGAACAAAGTGACGATCAAGAATCGTTATCGTCTACCCCGCATTAATGATCTGTTTGATCAATTCCAAGGATCAAGTTTCTATTCCAAGATAGATCTTAGATCCGGTTACCATCAATTGATAGTCCGGGACGAGGACATCTCTAAAATTGCATTCAGAACCCGGTACGCTTATTACGAGTTTTTGGTCATGCCATTCGAACTAACCAACGCACCCGCGATATTCATGGACTTCATGAACCATGTGTGTAAGCCCTACTTTGATCAGTTCGTCATCATCATCATTGATGACATCCTCATCTATTCTAAGGACAAAGAAGAACACGAGGAACATCTGCGTTTAATCCTTGAGTTGCTAAAGCAAGAGCAATTGTACGCCAAATTTGTAAAATGAGAATTTGGATTCGTGAAGCCCAATTTCTAGGACATGTAGACAACGAGAAAGGAATACATGTCGATCCAGCAAAAATAGTTCCATCAAGAATTGGGCGGCACCAACGACTCCGACAGAGGTGCGACAATTTCTTGAATTGGCTAGCTACTACTGTCGATTCATCGAGGGATTCTCAAAGATTGCTCAACCTCTTACTGCTCTAACTCAAAAGGGTAAACCCTATAACTAGAGCAAAACTCAGGAATCTGCATTCCAACTGTTGAAGCAGAAAATTTGTAGTGCACCCATCCTATCTCTTCCCAGGGGAACAAATGACTTTGTAGTGTATTGCGATGCATCCATTCAAGGTCTTGGTTATATACTGATGCAACGCGAGAAGGTTATCGCATACGCTTCTCAGAAACTGAAAATTTATGAGAAAAACTGCACGACTCATGACTTAGAGTTGGGAGCCGTGGTATTTGCACTAAAAGATATGGAGACATTACTTGTATGGTACCAAATGCACTATCTACACTGATCACAAGAGTCTTTAGCATATCTTTGAGCAGAAAGAGTTGAACATGCGACATCATCGTTGGATCAAACTCTTAAATGTCTATGACTGTGCAATCAGATACCATCCAGGGAAGGCTAATGTAGTAGCCGATGCCCTAATCCGTAAGGACAACAAACCTAAATGAGTTTGAGCATTACAACTTACTATTCACCCCGGATTACCTGAAAAATCCGAAGTGCTCAACTCGAAGCCCTTAAAGAGGATAACCTACCGCTGGAAGCCACACGCGGTATGGAAGGACAAGTGGAGGTCAAATCAGATAGCATTCGCTACATGGCAGAGCGAATATGGGTTCCAGTGTATGGGAACTTAATAGAGCTGCTTAGGGATGAAGCACACGAATCCCGATACTCTTTTCATCCAGGTTCTGAGAAAATGTACCATGATCTTAAAGTGTTATATTGGTGGAGGAAGATAAAGGCCGATATAGCCACCTATGCAAAAAAGTGCCTGACTTGTGCAAAGGTCAAAGTGGAATACCAAAAGCCTTCTAGCTTACTTCAACAGCTAGAGATCCCAATGTGGAAATGGGAACAAATCTCTATGGACTTCATAACCAAATTACCTCGAACTCTTAGCAGATGCGACACTATCTGGGTGATTGTCGATCCCTTGGCAAAATCTGCTCACTTCTTAGCCATCAAATCAACTAACAAGATGGAGAAACTTACTCGTCTTTACTTGAAAGAAGTAGTCTCTCGGCACGGAGTGCCAATTTCTATCATTTTGGATTGAGATGCTAGATTCACATCACATTTTTGGTAATCTCTATAAAAGGCTTTAGGTACGCGTCTAGACATGAGTACGACGTATCATTCTCAAACTGATGGTCAAACAGAACGTACCATTCAAACCTTAGAGGACATGCTACGAGTTTGTGTGATCGACTTTCGTAACACTTGGGAGTCTCACTTACCTTTAGTGGAGTTCTCCTACAATAACAGTTATCACACTAGCATCACGGCAGCACCATTCGAGGCATTGTACGGACGTAAATGCCGATCTCCTATCTGTTGGGCTGAAGTTGGAGATAGCCAACTTACAAGTCCCGAACTTGTATTCGAAACCTCTGAAAAGATCATTTAAATTCAAAACCGTTTGGCGACAGCTCGTGATCGTCAAAAGAGCTACGCCGATAAGCGTCATAAACCGTTAGAGTTTCAAGTAGGCGACATGGTTCTTCTGAAAGTCTCACCTTGGAAAGGTGTAATTCACTTCGGGAAATGAGGCAAACTAAATCCTTGTTATGTTGGACCATTCAAGATGGTGAAGAGAATTGGTCCAGTACCGTATCAACTGGACCTACCTGAAGGACTTAGTGGTGTACACAACGTCTATCACGTCTCAAACTTGAAGAAATGTCTTGCAGACAAGTCACTAGCGGTTCTTCTTGAGGAACTACACATTGATGAACAGTTGTGTTTCATCGAAGAACCCGTGGAAATTATGGATAGGGAGGTCAAAACGTTAAAACACAGTAAAATCCCTATTGTCGGAGTTCGTTGGAACTCGAAACGCGGACTAGAATTGACGTGGGAGCGCGAGGATCAGATGATGCACAAATATCCTAATCTATTCGAGCACTCCACGTCAAACTCTTAATGTCCTATTCTAATTTTCGGGACGAAAATTTGTAGGTCCCGGGAGCCTCGTCGAGCAGCGGATTTACACGGACCTGTTCTGTGATTTGTGTGGGAACCAAGAAACGAGACAGAAAAAACACGAACAAAGACAAAATACAATGAAACGACATGTAATCCATAACATAGAAGTCATCCCGTATTACAGACTACATACCGAAGGAGCACACATCTCTCATCTAAGCTCACGGTCCAGGGGTCGGGAGAGCTCTTCCCGACCCGGACACCTCTAACCCTAGTTCCAGAGTTCCACCTACAAATGAAGACAAGTCTTCTATTTATAGGGGAAGGAACACTACTAGCGTACTTGACAAGTACGCAAGGCAAAAGCCTTGCGTACTTACTAACTACGCATGGTTTGGTCATGCGTACTTGACAAGTACGCAAGGCAAAAGCCTTGCGTACTTACTAAGTATGTAGGACCAAACTGGTGTGCGGGCTAAGTACTCAGGAACACCCTCCTACATACTAGCCACGTACACCGATACATAGAATTTAATCTATAGTTACAAAACATGCTTCTACAAAATTCTTTAAACTAGGGGATGATGTGACACCTAAGAATTTGTTTTTATTATTTTAATTTTTGGGACGAAAATTATTTCAACTAGGGGATGATGTGACATCCGGCTAATTAGGGTTAACTCCGTTAACAAAATTCGGTTAAATCCTAATTTAGTTAACTCTACCTCTAACTCTAGGGACTAAATCTGCCAACCATAATCATGTTGACTTTGAGGTCAAAATGCACATAATTGTGTTCCTGTTGACTTTTGAAAGTCATCTAACCATGTTCTTAACTCAGTTATCTAATTTCAAAACCACAAGGACCAAATCTGTCAAAAACTCAAACCTATACATTTTGATTAAACCCAAACTCAACCTCTTTGACTTTTGAAAGTCAAATTCAATCCTTTTGATCCAAATTCAAGATCAATACTCCAAATCCGTTTCAATTCGTAACTGTAATGTGTGTTAATGGCATTATCTATCATCATTGCTACATTTAACATAATCATTGAATACGAATTAATCCAATTAAGACCCTTAAAGTCGTAACCGTCGACTCTCGCGTCTAAGACCATCAATTCGATCATTAGGTTTGTTATTTCCCATAATCAAGCATCTGTGCACCTCAAACGAACTCCCCTGAACTGGTTACACCATCTAATTTGATCAAAGATGAAGCCTATATCTCCGGATATCAAACCACTCAAGTCAAAACTCGTCTTGGCCGAACACCATCAATCCGAATTCCATTTTGGTAAAATAACACAACCTCAGTTTCGTCTTAGTCTGTAGATTGAAAGCCCAAAGCAAATTGATTATCGATTTTAACATAATCTGATCCTAGATTCATCGCGATCTTGGTTTAGTCGAACCCTAACCTACACTTAACCTAAATCAAATTAAATTACATGAACAGGTTCGAAATCCTCTACTCGTCAAAAGCCCTATGATTTCAACTAATAAATTCACCTAGATTGGCCATTTCAATATGAGGTTAGAACCTAGGGGTTTCAGGAAATAAACAAGCAAATAACAACCTGGATTTGATGTTTTTGACAATTAATCACACCCACGGGTTTGCAAGGGACCGATTAGCGAAACCCCTATGACCTTATGGTCAATCGCAATCGATTTCAGGGGTTTAGGGATGAGATTGGATTGGATCGTGATGTAGGGGAAGAACATAAAGGTCTTGTGTGTTAAAACTCATTCAGCCTAGGTTCTGTTGCGACACCCTAGCGGGCTTGGGTGGTTAAAGCTTTGTACTGTTAGGGAGGAGACCCGGGTTCGAGTCTCACAACCCCTATTTTATTTTATGCAGCTTTTTAATTAATTTTTTTCAATAAAAACCAATCCCCATGTTACTATAATGTTATAATTAGATGTTTTGAGCCCGGAAATCACCCGTAGGCTCTGATTCGATTTTATAACCTATTTTTTATTATTTCTACTTTTAAAATAATATATTTATATTATTTTCAAACCGTGACTCCGAATAAATAATATATTTGTATTCTTTTTAACCCGTGAATCCAATTAAAAATAGTATATATTTATATATTATTTTCGCCACATTTATAAACCTTGTGTAACGTTTCAAATTAACAAATAACATAATTATTTATATTATTTACCCACGTTTATTATCCTCGAATAAAAATAATATATTTATTATTTTTGCCACACAAATGATTATTGTATTATTTGTACGAGTTTAAAATAATATATTAATTTATATTAATTTCCTGAAACATTTTTTAATGGTGGAAACACACGAATATTTATTTATATAATAATATTCGTAATTAGAAAACTCTCGATTCGTAACGATTCTATCTTAACTATTATATTAAGAAATCCTTATTCCCGTGGACACGTTCGTCTATTCGTTAATCCTTAGAATGTGTTAAGATGTTCTAATCTTCAGTGTCGTCGTCACAAATTCCAATATGTCCCTAACTTGTGTGTTTATAATTCTAGGGCATACGTAAACCGTGCAGGCTTACACTTGAGATTTTAAATCTCATACTTTTGTGAGACTACCTACTACGCAATGCCGGTGAGTTTTCACGGCCGCTTTTACTTGTTTTCCTGTTGGGGGAGAAACATGCATATACACAAACATCATTTTACTTGTTTTCCCGTTGGGGAGAAACATGCATACAAACAAACAATATTTTACTTGTTTCCCGTTGGGAAGAAAAATGCACACGAACAGACATCCGTTTACTTGTCTTCCCGCCAGGGAGAGACATACGCATGAACGGACATGGATCACATAGTATTTCATTACCACTTGTGTACCTAAGTGCAAACATAACATGCAAAGTCCTTACACACTCGGACCGTTAATATATGGAGTATAGCGAGGAAATTTGAGTAGTACTACTGGGTTTGACAAACCCCACCCGGGTTAGTCGCGCAAACTTGATTGGAGGTCTAACGGGTGTAAATTGTCCTAAACACTTGCCATGGTTGATGTTAGCAATGGCAGAAGGCACCCAAACACAAACAGTCAGCTTCGGTTGCGAACGCTTAGAGTAACTTACGTATGTGGATCCAGCAACACTCAAATAGTTTATTTACATACAAACATGTGAACTCACCAACCTCGTGTTAACACTTTTTCTTACATGTTTCTCAGGTCGCTTTGGCACAGGTTGCACACTTAGGACCTGCATGAAGTCCTACTGTCGTATCATTCATTTCAAACATTTTAAACACAGTTACTTATTTACATTAATTGACACTTGTTGCGTGTAATTACTTTTGATTTCATTCTAACGTTTATGCTTCCACATTTAACTCTGCACATTTATGTTATGACATTTTAAGTCTCATATAGTGTTGTTTGATGTAACTAATGACTAAGATCTTGGTTTGTCACACGCCAAACGGTAAAACCCCGTTAGTGGAATTTGGGGGTGTGACAAGGTAATCCTTTCAGAATCAGAAGGCTTTGATTGACCAGCGTCAGATGAATGTGGAACATGAGGAGAAATCACCGGAGATGGATGTTTATATGTAGGAGGTGTAACCAGTAAGGATGCAACAAAAGTAGCGTCCTCAACACCTTGAGATGAATGAGCAGACATAAGCTTCTGAGCTTTTGGAACTGGAATAACAACGCTATCCGAGTCAGAACTCTCATCAATTAAAGTTCTCTTGCCAAGTACTGATCCAGAAGGAGGATTCCGAATAGACTTACACCTCAACTTTCTGTCTTTAGATTTAATACGTTTCCCCGCATATGCCAATGGTAAAGTAGCCAACCTCTCATAATGATTTGAGCTAAAATCTCTACACGAAGCAAAGAGTTCTACGACATCTTGAAGAAGAACAAGATATTTGAATGGGAAGATAAGCATGAACAAACACTCCAATCATTAAAGGAATACTTGTCATCAGCTCCTCCGTTGATAAAACCAGAAGACGGTGAACCATTATCCCTGTACTTGGCAGTATCCGAAAAATCTATGAGTGCCGTCCTAGTCAAGGATCATGAAAGCCAACAGTATCCAGTCTATTATGTAAGTAAAAGCCTACTCGTGGCAGAAACCATGTACTGTCATTTAGAAAAATTAGTTTTAGCTTTAATAATGGCATCCACTAAACTCATACATTATTTTTAAACTCATGCTATTCATGTTAAGACTAATTATCCTATAAGTGTGTCTTGAGAAAGCCAGAGATGTCAAGAATAATGGCTAAGTGGTCGGTCAAGCTCAACGCCTATGACCTTGTATATGAACCTAGAATAGAAATAAAGTCTCAGGAACATGTGGACTTTGAGGCTTATTTCAGTAGTGACATCCAACACGAAGCATACCTTGAAGTTCAACAATTGGAAGAATCCAAGGATAAGTGGACACTGTTCACTGACGGTGCATCAAATGTAAGAGGAACAGGTCTAGGCATCATATTGAAATTGCCACGAGGGGACATAATACCCCAATCCATAGGTTGTGAGTTCCAGGCAACGAATAATGAAGCAGAGTATGAGGCGCTGATAGCAGGATTGCAACTAGCTAGGGATATGAAAATGAGGTATCTCCAGGTATATGTAGATTCATTGTTGATTGCTAACCATTTCAATGGATCATATGCAGTGAAAGGCGAAAAATTAGCTAAATATCTAATAGTAGTTTAGAAATTATCCGAAGAATAAAATTTTTTTAACATTACACAGGTACCTAGAGAAGAAAATTCTTAGGTTGATGCCTTAGTAAACCTTGCTTCGGCTCTCAAAATACAAGAGGGTATCAAAATACCTATCATACATGTCTTGATCCTAGCAATTGAGAAGGAGAGACTCGGGATCCTAAACCTAATCAAGGATCCTGGATCCTACCTATTAAAAAATATTTACAGGATGGTGAGATCCAGAGTGATGAACAGAATCACAGAGCTTTCCAGATGAAGGTGTCTCATTTTTTAATGTTACACAATGTCTTGTATAAAAAGTCTATTGCAGGTCCATACTTAAGATGCTTGGAGGATCCTGAAACACATGAAGTCCTAAAAGATATACATGAAGGCGACTGTGGTTATCTCACTGGGGGAAGAACATTATTCTCAAGGATCCTGAGGACAGGATACTATTGGCGTACCATGAGAAAAGACGCTATGACTTATGCCCAGAAATGTGACGCTTTCCAAAGACACAGGAACATACTTCACCAGCCAGCAGAACCTTTCTATCCAATCATCTCTCCATGGCCATTCATGAAATGGGGAATGGATATAGTCGGCAAACTTCCCAAAGCACCAGGAGGAAAAGTTTTTATGCTGGCAATGACAGATTACTTCTGCAAATGGATTGAAGCTGAAGCATTCATCCAAGTCAGAGAAAAAGAAGTCATCTCCTTCATCAATCGCAACAACCTGACAAGATTCGGGATCCTGACAGAGATAGTATGTGATAATGGATCCCAGTTCATTGGCAAGAGAACAACTAATTTCTATGCTAGTTGGGGAATCAAAATGATAACCTCCACACCGGTACATCCTCAAGCCAATGGACATGCGGAATCCAGCAATAAGATCATCATCAATAACCTAAAGAGGAGATTGGGAGCAAAGAAAGGAAGATGGGCCAAAGAGCTACCGTCAAACTCCATTCTCATTGATGTTTGGTACTGAAGCCGTGATTCCTTCAGAGATGGTTATCCCTACTGTCAAAACCATTCTCCAAACTCCAAAGACCAATAATGAAGCACTTGCTCATGATCTTGATACTGTGGATGAGCTCAGGGATCTTACCAAGGTTCGTGTTGCAGCTTATCAGCAAAGGATAGCAAAGTCATACAATAAGAACATAAGGATCAGAAGATTCCAAGTGGGAGACTTAGTATTGAGAAAGGCATTTCAAAATACCACTAATCCCAGCGATGGAAAGCTTGCACCAAAATAGGAAGGCCCATACTTAATAGATTCGGAAGTAGGCAAGGGAGCATACTAGTTAGCCACAATGGAAGGAGACATCCTGCTAAGATCCTGAAACGCTATCCATCTCAAAGCCTATTTTATGTAAGTTGGAACTTAAATTCTAACTAAGACTGGTATGTCTTATATCCATGATTCTTTTTATATATTTATTACTCTTTATCAACGTACTGACTTGAGCGTCGGAGGGGTGTTAGCCAATCTAACACCCACCCTCACCAAGGTTTCATGTTTTGTAGGAAGGATCCTCAAGGATCCTAACAGAAGATAGAGATTGGCCATCTCTCCTAAGTTTAAGGTATCATGCATACCTTCTAAGGTTTAAAGGTTTTCACCTTTCTAAGAATTGAGTTTGAACACTCCGCCTGTAGCGCATGATATTCAAGTATAGTTCAAGGTGGTGTGATCAGTACATGTAACAATGGCTGATAATTTCATCACTGTTGGCTATATCTTAGATCCTACGTAAGTAACACATGTGTTACTCCTGAGGTTTTTAGCATTTTCATGCTAACTCAAGACTGGCATGGCCCACATTTATCTATCTTGGCCCACGTTTTTCTGGGAAGGCCCACGTTTACTGGGTTGGCCCACGTTTCTCTGGCTTGGCCCATGTTTTTCTGGCTTGGCCCATGTTTACTGGCTTGGCCCACATTTTTAACTTGTCACAGGCAATTTACACTTATGTGTTAACCCAATAATTTAGCGTCAATTTGTTGACTCAAGATCCTTAAATGGATTAAAGACTTATAAAGTTCCTGAAGTACGATTGCTAAGTCTACGAAATGTTTAATTACTATACACAGGGGGTAACTAACAGTTGTTATATTTTGGACCCCATATCATAATTTGGTATGTGTATCTACCCGACTTAGTTCTCTACAAAGGTATGTATTACTTGTTGATTTTCAATTAAAGGTACATTTGAAATTCGAATGACTAAGTTGTGATATGTTTGTTACTGGTATTGCTACACACTATTTATCAAAACCAAACCATATTATTTTAAGTCAAAGTTTGATAAAAACCTAAAATAAATCATTAAGGATCCGGTATCCTTATAATATACCTAAACCTATTTTTCTAAATATCCCCAGGCTTAACTGCCTAAGGATCCTGGTCTTTTAGAACATGTCAAAACATACAAAATGCATATCAATCATGGCAGATATTCAAAAGATACTTGATTATAACTAAAGTGCAGGAAAGGAAAGAGACCTGAGCTTTATTGAAAACCTGGACCCATCCACCTGGTTCACAAATTGTCAAAATGTCTATCCCGATATAGGGATCCGAGTGTAGGAAAAAATAAACTGTTCAAAAATCATAGACATAAAAGTAAATTGTTTCAAGACAACGGTAACCATGATCAACCAAATAGAAGAACCACAAATTCCAGGGCTTAGGCCTAGGCATCATTACCCTCATTTCCCTTGTCAGCTTGCTTCTCACCATCACCAGCTTCAACCTCCTCAGCAGTCTTCCTGGTCTCCACCGCTTCACCACCAAGCTTAGCCAGAGAAGAACGCCTTCCCTGAAGATCCCATGCTGTAGGGTCAAAACCTTTAACAACAGGTTGTTCAGCCATTTGGATCCTGGATTGAAGAATAGCCATGGCCGCAGATTTATTGGCATCATCTATAGTATCCTACAACCTTCGCTCATACTGGGCCGAATTCTCATGCATCTTCAGTTCGTATTGGGCTGAACTCTCCTTCAGCTTATCCTTTTGTGCCTGGATCCCTTTCTCCAAGTGTTTTAACTTGGAGGCCATGATTTTCTTCATATCCTCAATCTTCTCCAAAGCTTCTTCAACATTCTTCTCTGCCACAGCCAAGTTGGAGTTCAGCCTCTGAAGACCGTGTAAAATCCAGGCAGATTAATTATTTATGGATCCTAACATCAAATTAGGGATACCAAAAAAATACATACGAGATTCAACAAGCCTTGAAGCTTCTTGGTGGTTTAAGCAGAGTCCATGCCCTCAAAGATCTCCGGATCCATCATATCAGCCGTCTTCCTCTTTTTACTCCCTAAAGCCTTAGACCGGTGGAGTGGGATACGAGACATGGTTGTTCCACGTGTGGAACCCTCCTTCTTGACAACAATAGCCCCAGACAAAAGGATATCAAGATTGTAGAAGCATGTTTTAGTAACTATAGATAAAATTCTATGTATCGGTGTACTTAGCTAGTACACAGGAGGGTGTTCCTATGTACTTAGCTTGTACACCATATTGGTGTTGCGTACTTAGTAAGTGCGCATGGCTTTTGCCCTTCGTACTTATCAAGTACCCATGACCAATGACCTGCGTACTTAGCCAAGTACGCAGGTAATGTTCCTGCCCCTATATATTGAGATGATGGCCTTATTTGTAGGTGGAACTGTGGAACAAGTTGAGAGAGGTTCGGGCTGGGATGAGCTCTCCCAGTCCCCCCGTGAACCGTGACCGTAAACGAGAGATGTGTACTCCTTCGTTATGTGGTCTGTAATGTGAGATGACTTCTTCGTTATGGATCGCGTTTCGTTTCTATCGATTCTCTTATCTTTATGTTTGTGGTTTTTCTCTGTCTTGTTTCTTTGTTCCCACACGAATCACGAACAGAACCGTGTTATTTCCGTTGCGCGACGAGGCTCTCGGGACCTACAATTAGTATCAGAGCCTCGGTGTTCGTTGATTTGTGTTCTATATTTGAGTTTTTAGGGTTTTTCGTAGATCTGACTTCATACGAGTCGTATCTTTTTCAGACCAAAAATCCTTAAATTCGAGTTCGTTATTGCTTCATTTGATGTTTGGAAGGCAGAGGGTTTGTTAGAAGATGATTTCTAAGCTTTTGAAACCATCAATTTCTTAGATCCAACACTTTTCAAGCATTCTCCTCAAGATCCGTCAAGAAAGCTGCTGTACTAACTAAGTACGCAGAATCACCTTTTCGTACTTACTAAGTACGCATGGGTTATCCCTACGCACTTACTAAGTACGCATGAGGAGTTGACCTGTGTACTTGCTAAGTACACATGTGTATTTGGCTGTGCGAACTTATCAAGTACGCATGAACAATTGGCTGTGCGAACTTGATATGTACGCATGAACTATCATCTAGGCTTAAAAAATAAAAAACTTGACGGATCGTTTGTACGCTTTGTTTTGGGTAAAAATTAACAAGACTAATTTTGTAACCAAACATAGTTTGTGAGGTAGTGTGCTTGTAAAATCAATGTAAAACAATGTAAAAACGTAAAGAGTGACACGGTTGTTTACGAGGAAAGCCCTTGATCGTTCAGGATCTCCGGCATAAAACCTTCGGAGATGACAATCGACAGCTGCCTCGTTTCTTCAATAAATGATAAAGAATTACAAGTGTTGAGCAGCAAATGATCGATATCTAGTGTTACAAGACTGATTACGAGTGTATTCTATTGCTAAGTGCATTGTTGTGTGTTTTCTAATCGACCAAGCTACTGATTATATACAGAGATTATGCTAACTAACTATCCAAGAATCCCAGAATCAACTTAGTCTTCAAATATGACTGTTAGAGGACAATCTACGCGTCTTCTACACGTTCCCTTGACTACAAGAGCGATTCTTCAGGGATGAACTTGACCACACATGTTTTACCTGCGAATAAGTCAAGATAGAAGGAAGATACAACGGTTAGGTAATATATAAATTGAAAATGTCGAAACCTATCAGGATACTGAAGTACATTGAAGATCCAGGATCCTTAGCTGCAAAATGACCCCTAACAATTGTCCCCAAAATTTAAGAGTTGTCCAAGGAAGTTACAGCTGTGAGATTTTAAAATTCAAATAGTAAATAATGATAGGGTTCCGATATGACCGTTCCCGATTTCCAAGGCGATTTAACCATTATTTCTTTGCAGGATAAAATCATTATTTCCCCTTCTTCTCCATTCTTATCTTCTTCAATACCAAGGCAGGTAAAAATCTTTGTTTACGATTTCTTCTTTCTTTCTAATCTTTCATAATCATGGGTAAGAAAATGACCAGGTTTGCTTCCTCCATCATCGTCGAAACAATAGAGGACTTCATTGATCAGGGGATCCTTGATCACTCTGTTCTTTCACTGATTTGGAGATCAAACTTTTGAAATCAAACAATATTTTTCCTCAAAAAACCATTTTTAGGCCTTTCGATTCCAGAACAAAAGCGGATTTGATTTCTAAAACATGGGTTTGCTTCCATAGCTATCATTTTACTCTAGGTCTGTCATATCCTTTTCCTCCACTCATCACCGAGTTTTTCAAACTTACTAGTCTTTTGCTATTCCTAAATCATGCCGATGGTTTGGAGGATTTTAGCGACTCTGGAAAAGTTGAATTGTTCTCATTCTTTGACAATTGGTGTCCCTAATCTAGCCTTTTTCTATAATTTGAGAACCCATGGTTCTTCTCGATTCGTTCTTCAGCTCAAGTCAGGGAAAACTCATTTGATCCCGAAAGCCACTCAAAATGATTCTGGCTGGAAAGGGAAGTTCTTCTTTGTAAGGAGAGATTCAATCCCCGGTGGGAAACATTTGTTGCTTGAATGGGTTAAAAGGGTAGGAAATAGCTAGGATCCCTACAATTTATACTACATCTCACTTGTTGCTATTGATATTTGTTTTATCCTTGTGCAGCTCCAAAATTCGTTGAACTAGTTCCTGAAAGAAGTGACACAGAAAAGAGAATTGAAGCCTTGTTAGAAATACTCGTGGGGGAGAGATCCTTCCGTTCTGAGCCCACTGTTAGTGAAACGACCTTTGAGACCCAACATTCCGAATCTGAGATGTCTTCAGGTACAGAACAATTAGTATTTGTGTTACCAAATGTTATGATTCTGAATTGCTTTCCGTTCGTGTAGGATTCCCAAAGTCGAGTTCCTAGTTTGCTTTGTCTGATCTTGATAGCCTTTTGTCTGGGGCTGTTGTTTTCAAGAAGCAAGGTTCCACACCTGCCACTACCAAGTCTCGTATCCCTGCCCTACGGTCTAAGGCTTCTGGAAGCAAAAAGAGGAAGACAATGGATGTGATGGATCTGGAAATTTTTGAGGGTATGGATTCAGCCGAAACTACCAAGAAGCTACAAGGCTTGATGAACCTGGTAAGTAATTTTTTGGGTATCCCTATGTTAATTTCAGGATCCCTAAATTACTCATGTAATCGAATCTTGCAGGGTCTTGAGATGTTGAACGCCAACTTGGCTGCGGAAGAGAAGAATACTAAAGAAGCTTTGGAGAAGGTTGAGGATCTGAAGAAAATTGCTGTCAACAAGTCCAAGTACTTGGAGAAAGAGATGCAAACTTTGAAGGAAAAAATGCAGGAGAATCTGGCTCAGTCCGAGCAGAAGTTGTAGGAGACTGTGGATAATGCCAAGAGGTCTGCGGCCATGGCTATTCTTCAATCAAAGATCCAGATGGCTAAGCAAGCTGCTACTGAAGGTTTTGATCCTGCAGCCTAGGATCTTCAGGGATGGCGTTCTTCTTTGGCTAAGCTTAGAGGTGAAGCAGTGGAGACTAGCAAGGTTGCTGAGGATGCTGTAGCTGGTGATGGTGAAAAGCAAGCTAACCAGGGCAATAAGGGTAATGATGCATAGGACTGAGCCCTAGTATCCGTTGTTTTTCTGCTTGATTATTCATGTTGGCATCTGTTAAAAACAACTTTTCTTTTGTGTTTGGGGATCCCTGCATGGGATAGACAATTTGACAGCTTGTGATTTCGGGTGGATGGGTCCATGTTTTGGATGAAGCCCGTATCACTTTCTTTTCCTGCACTTTAAATATTAGTAGATGGATGATGACTATCTGCCATGATTTCTGCATGTTTTCCTTGATATATTTTTCAAAATTAGGATCCTGAGGTAATTAAAACTTAGAAAAATAGATTCGAACATATTTTCAGGATACCGGATCTTTAATAATAAATTCTCAGGTTTTTATCAAATTTAGACTTAGGAAAACAAAATTTGGTTTTAATAAATAAGAGTACCAAACGTATCATGACTTAGCCATCCTGCTTTCAAATCTTCAGGTAATTGAGAAATTAGTAACACATACTTTTGTGGAGTACGAAGTTGGATATATATGCATACCGAACCAGCATGAAGTTCAGAGCATAACCACTATTAGTTGTCCCTAGTGTTCAGTCATTGAATACATCCTAGGTTCAGTAAGTACACTTTGGAATCCTCGTTAGTTTTTAATTTGTTCAAGGATCCTGAGTCAGCTAAGTCATTGAATTAACACACAAGTCTTACATATTTAAAATCTTGGGCCAAGCAAGAAAACGTGGGCTAAGCCAATAACGTAGGCTAAGCCAATTCTGAGTTAGCATGAAAATGCTAAAAATCTTAGCTTTAACACGTAAGTGTCAAATGTCCGGGAGAACATTAGGAAATAACACGTCTGTTATATTCTTAGCACCCAATATATAGCCAACAGTGATGAAATTATCAGCCACTGTTACATGGACTGGTCGCACCACCTTGAACTATAATTGGATATCGTGCGCTCCTATCGAGGTGTAGAAACCCAATCTACTTAGAAAGGCGAAAGCCGTTTAAACCTTTGAGTTATTCAGGATACCCAAACCTCGGAGAGATGGCCAATCTCTTTCTTCTGTCGGGATCCCTGGAGATATTTCCTACAAAATAGGAAATCTTGATGAAGGACGTTTAAGTCAGTACTTTAATCAAGGGTAATAAGTAAAAAAATAGTCAGTGATAGAAGACATACCAATTTTAGTTAGAATTTAAGTTCTAACTTACATAAAGTAGGTTTTGAGATGGATAGCGTTCGAGGATCTTGGCAGGATGTCTCCTTCCATAGTAGCCAACCAATAAGCACCCTTGCCTGCTTCTGAGTCGATCAAATATGGGCCTTCCCACTTTGGTACAAGCTTTCCATCATTTGAAATGACTTTCTTAATACGAGATCACCTGCTTGGAATCTTCTAACCCTTATGTTTTTGTTGTATGACTTTGCTATTCTTTGCTGATAAGCTGCAATGCGAATTTTGGCAAGATCCCTAAGCTCATCCACAGTGTTGAGATCCTGAGCGAGAGCTTCGTTGTATGTCTCTGAAGAGTCAATGTTGGTTCTGGCAGTAGGGATAACCATTTCTGTCAGGATCATGGCTTTTGTTCCAAATACCAAGGAAAATGGAGTTTGTCCCGTCGAATTCTTCGTGGTTGTCCTATCTACCCAAAGTATAAACGGTAGCTCTTTAGCCCATCTTCCTTTCTTTGCTCCTAATCTCTTCTTGAGGTTGTTAACGATGATCTTGTTGCTTGATTCTGCTTGTCCATTGGCTTGAGGATGTACTGGGGTAGAAGTTATCATTTTGATTCCCCAACTGGCACAGAAGTTAGTTGTTCTCTTGCCAATGAACTGATATCCATTATCACATTCTATCTCTGCCGGGATCCCAAATCTCGTCAGGATATTGCGCTTGATGAAGGAGATGACTTCTTTCTCTCTGACTTAGACAAATGCCTCAGCTTCGATCCATTTACAGAAGTAATCCGTCATTGCTAGCATAAAGACCCTTCTTCCTGGTGCTTTGGGAAGTTTGCCAACGATATCTATTCCCCACTTCATAAATGGCCACGGAGAGATGATTGGGTATAAAGGTTCGGCCGGTTGATGGATTATGTTGCTGTGTCTCTTGCACGTGTCACATTTTTGAGAGTAAGTCACAGCATCTTTCCTCATGGTAGGCAAGTAATATCCTGTACTCATAATCATTGAAAATTGCACTCTGCCCCCGGTGTGATTACCACAATCTCCTTCGTGTAGATCTTTCAGGACATCACGTGCTTCAGGATCTTCCAAGCATCTTAATTATGGACCTGCAATTGATTTTCTATACAAAATATTTTCAAACATTATAAAACGAGACATCCTCATGCGAAAATCCTTGTGGTTCTTTTCATCACTTGGGATTTCACCATCCTTCAAGTGTTTATTAATAGGTGAAATACAGGATCCTGGAATAGCTTCAAGATCTCGAGTGTATGCTTCTTATTCAGGGTTGGATACTTCTTTCACCTTCTCGGTTGCTAGGCTCAGAATGTGTATGATAGGTATTTTGGTACCTTCTGGTATTCTAAGAGCTGAAGCAAAGTTTGCTAAGGCATCAGCCTCAGTGTTATCTTCTCTAGGCACCTGTTTAATGTTAAAAGTTTCCAATTCCATGGATAATTGCTTAACTATTGTGAGATATTTGGCAAGCTTCTCACCTTTTACAGCATATGAACCATTGTGTAGAAGCATGTTTTTGTAACTATAGATTAAATTCTATGTATTGGTGTACGTGGCTAGTACACAGGAGGGTGTTCCTGAGTACTTAGCCTGCACAGTAGTTTGTAGGTCCATGGAGCCTCGTCGCGCAGCGGATAATACACGGACATGTTCTGTGATTTGTGTGGGAACCAAGAAACGAGATAGAGAAAACACGAACAAAAACAAAAGACAATGAAACGACACGTAATCCATAACATAGAAGTCATCCCGTATTACAGACTACATACCCAAGGAGCACACATCTCTCATCTAAGCTCACGGTCTAGGGGTCGGGAGAGCTCGTCCCAACCCGGACACCTCTCAACCTAGTTCCAGAGGTTCCATCTACAAATGAAGACATGTCTTCTATTTATAGGGGAAGGAACATACTTGCGTACTTGACAAGTACGCAAGGCAAAAGTCTTGCGTACTTACTAAGTACGCATGGTTTGGTCATGCGTACTTGACAACTACGCAAGGCAAAAGCCTTGCGTACTTACTAAGTACGCATGACCAAACTGGTGTGCATGCTAAGTACTCAGGAACACCCTCCTGCGTACTAGCCACGTGCATCGATATATTGAATTTAATCTACAGTTACAAAACATGCTTCTACAAACTCCCTCTTAACTATAGCATCAAATTCTATCTATCTCTAACACTGATATACATCAGTTTACAAAGAATGTCCTAGCAGACTCCCTCTAAACTAATGACATCACGTGTCTTCTGGCGAGACTTGATCTTCTGGCATTCCACTTGAGATCTTCAAATCTTCAAACTTCAGTCTTCAGTTTTCGAGTGATGACAAACCCGACTCTCTCATAACTATAGCTTTCATTATAGACCAAACCAAGTGCTTCAATAGGAACCAACTAACCCAACACAACGCATTGTAGTTCATCCTCTCAGCAGTAGAAACCTCCACCCTGATTTAGAATTCCTCCAAATCAGCTGGCATATGATAGAGAGTTTGAATTTCCAATAACCTATATCATACTAATCAGCTCCCATAGGAAATCCAGTAAGATAAATATAAGTCTTCAACCAGATGTGTCCAACTCTATCCTGTATCTTCACGAGTCAACCAAATTCCCGAAGATGTTCATTTCCAATATCCCCTTTCTGTTTAAGCTTCATCTGACTAGATCAGAAACAAGGGTATGTTTCATATCCCATCGGCCAATGATAAAAGGTTCCATCTTCAACTAATAATCCAACAAATATCCAGCTTCGTCTTGAAAACACACGCTAGAATCAAACACGAAAAATATAGTTTACACGAGAAATCATAATTGAGATCCATGCTACGTCAAAGAGGTATATATATAGGAAGTACCAACGGCATTTCCACCACCTCTTTAATGTCTCATGAATACTAGATTTTATCCCCTTCATTTCTCTATAAACTATGACCAGCTTCATCATCACTTCACTCAAATCCTCAAAAAGCACAACCAGCCAACTCCAGGATTTTATTCTTTTATTCCTTTGCAAAGATCCAAAACAGCAAACCCTTGGGTTCAAGTTGTTCCAGTATTCATCCCCTATTAAAGAAGTATCCCGGATACTTGTAGCCTACATATTCAGGTTTGAATACCTAAACAAGATGATTATTTTTCCAAAAGACCCAAAGCAGCCACATCTTCACAAATAGAACGAGACCTTTAGCCGATGACGACCCAATTGCTCCCATTAGTTCAGCATTCATACCCTATTAAATAAGTATCCTAGATACTCGTAGCCTACATTTTCAGGTATGGACCCTTAAACAATGTATGACAAGTGGTATCATCCAACAAAAATCCCGTCTGTGTTTCACCAAGGCACATCATATATAAATTCTGGTCCGGAAAAACCAAAATTACTATCTTCTCAAAAATGGCCCGAAACACGCGTACAAATGATCCCTAAAAATTTTAGCCGAGAAAAGTTTTCCTGCCAAAAAACTTTTTTTTTTGAATCCCAGATGCTAGTTCATGCGTACTTAGTAAATACGCACATAAAGGGTGCTCATACGTATTTAGTAAATACACAAAGCTAAGTGCTCATGCGTATTTGTTAAGTTCGCAAAGCCAAAATGCCCATGCGTACATGCTAAGTACGCATAGTCATACTCATGCGTACTTAACAAGTACGCAGCACAACTTCTCTTGCGTACTTAGTAAGTACGCAGGACAAAACCCATGCGTACTTAGTAAGTACGCAGAAAAGCTGAATTTATGTACGTATCAAAAAGTAACAGCGTTCTTGACGGATTTTGAGGAGAATGCTCGAAAAGTGATGGATCTGAGAAATTAATTATTCCAAAAGCTTAGGAAACATCATCTAACAAACCCTTAGCCTTCCAAACACCAAATGAAGTGATAACAAACTCAATTTTAAGGATTTTAGGTATGAAAAGTACAAACTGCTCGAAACCCTAAAAAATCGAAACTGGAACACAAATCAATTAACACCGAGGCTCTGATACCACTTGTAGGTCTCGGCAGCCTCGTCTATAGATTCGTTCTCCAGAAATCTGAAGCACTCACACTGCTTCCTGAGGAGATCCCATTAACTTTTCTTGATGTCACTATTGCCCTCAAATATTTTCTGTAACGCCTTCCAAAGATCCTTGGAGTTATCATATCCTTTGAAACTGTGGAATAACTCCCTAGTCAAGGCCATAGTGATATAACCGTGAGCCTTCTTCTCTCGATCATAAACTTTCTTTTCTTCTTCATCGAGTTTAGAGATAGGCTTGGGCATTACTTCATCAAGGTAAATGTGTGTGGGATGCTTATATCCCTCTAGAATTGGTATCCATAACGAAGAATCGGTATAAGAAATGTAGTGCTCAAAGCGTGCTTTCCAGTTAGAATAATCATTTACATTTAGCAACTTTGGCGGTTTCTGAGGTGTTCCGATCTTGTTGAAATAGTTCAGAAGGTTACCGAGGTTCTGAAGATTCGACATTGTGAACACTTAATCAAATTTCAGAAAGGTCAAAGACACTTGCGCACTTGATACTGGCCTTGCGCACTTAGAGAAATGGTCTTGCGCACTTATGATTTGCTCTTGCGTACTTGATAAGTACGCAGGAGTAGAAGATAAGTACGTAGGAGTTAACTTATGTACGCAGAAGGATTAGTCTTGCGTACTTGATAAGTACGCAGCAGGACAGAACTTTTTGCCAGAAAAGGTAAGTACGCAGATAAATGATTAGCAATTAACAATGAGTCTACATATACTTGAAGATACCTGATCTTGATATCCTTGGCTAATTGTAATCATGCTATCAGTGCCTCATATTCTGCTTCATTATTTGTAGACTGGAACTCACAGCTTATGGATTGGGGTAATATGTCCCCTTGTGGAGATTTTAGTACGATTCCTAGACCTGTTCCTCTTACATTTGATGCACCATCAGTGAATAAGGTCCATTCGTCCTTCGACTCTTCTAGTTGTTGTACTTTAAGATCTGCTTCGTGTTGGATATCACAGCTGAAATAAGCCACAAAGTCCGCTAGTGCCTGAGACTTTATTGTTCTTCTAGGTTCGTATATGAGGTCGTAGGCGCTAAGCTTGACTGACCATTTAGCCATCCTTCCTGACATCTCCGGCTTTATTAAGACACACTTAATAGGGTAGTTACTCTTAACATGAATAGCATGAGTTTCAAAATAATGTCTTAGTTTAGTTGATGCCATTATTAAAGCTAAAATTATTTTTTCTAAAAGACAGTACCTGGTCTCTGCTGGTAGCAAACTCTTACTTACATAATATACCGGATGTTGTTGTCCCTCATGATCCTTAACTAATACAGCACTTACGGTGCTTCGGGATACTGCCAAGTATAGGGATAATGGTTCACCATATTCTGGTTTCATCAGTAGATGAGCTGACGAAAAGTATTCCTTCAATGATTGGAGTGCTCGTTCATGCTTCTCTTCCCATTCGAATCTCTTGTTCTTCTTCAGGATGTCGTAGAATTCCTTGCACTTTTATGAGGATCTTGATATAAATATGTTGAGTGCTTCTACTCTGCCAGTCAGTCTCTGGACATCCTTAGTATTTGCTAGGGATTTCAGATTAAGGATAGCTTTGATTTGTTCTGGACTAGCTTCTATTCCTCTCTTGGTCACCATGTAGCCCAAGAACTTTCCTGCCCCCACTCTGAAGTGACATTTTGAAGGGTTCAGCTTCATATTGTATTGGTCCAGGATATCAAATGAATCTCTGAGATCCCTAGGTGATCCTCCGCTTTCTTTGATTTTACTACCATGTCGTCTATGTAGACCTCCATGGTGTCCCCTGGTTTCTCTTTAAACATCATGTTCACCAGCCTATGGTATGTAGCACCTGCATTTTTCAAACCAAAAGGCATATCAATATACCTAATAAATACATGTAGGAGTCATGAACGCAGTATCCTCCTGGTCTGAGGGTTCCATCTGAATTTGTTGGAATCCTGATGAAGAATCCATGAAAGTCATCATTTCATGGCCTGCTGTGGCGTCAACCATAGAGTCGATGTAAATTGGTAGCTTTAGTTCTCCAATATTTTTCTTAACCTCTCCACTGAATCCTACTAATACTGAGGATTTCGAGATGATCTCAGAATCCGGGTTCCCCATTCTTTTCAGGATTTCATGCTGGATAATATTTACAGAGCTTCCTCCGTCGATCAGTATCCTGCGAATGAAGTGGTTTGCAAGGTATAGTGTAATACCAGGCCGTTGTGATGAGGATCCAGTACGTCATCTCTGTCATCTTCGTCAAAACAGATCACCTTTTCTTCAGTTAAGCTGGAGGTCCTAATAGGTCTGTCCCCATTCTCTGTTTTAGCTTCTTTGGAATTTCTTTTTGTTGCAGAGTAAGAAGTACCAAAAATATAAGATCCACCACATATAAAACCAATTACCTTGGTATCTGGTGGTGGGGATTCTGCTCTTTGCGGGATCCTGTCTTGATTCTTGGTCTTGTTCTTTCCTTTGCCTAGAAATTCTTTGAGATATCCCTTGATCATGAGATAGTTTATCTCCTTACACAAAGCAATACAATCCTCATTTATATGGACAAAGTCTTCATGGAATGCACACCACTTGGACTTGTCCTTTCCCCCTGAGTTCCTCTCAAACTTGCGAGGCCACCTAGCTTTTTCTCCAAGATCCTGCATAGCAAATAGCAAACCAGTTGTATCAAGAGAAAAACAGTATTCAGATAACTTAGGATATTCTTCTTCATCCTCGTCATCTTCTACGACGTTAAACCTGTGATTGTTCGACTTAGAATACGGCTTGGATTTGTACGACCTGAAAGGTGCGGGTTCAACTTTCCGGTTAGGTTGAGTGTAGCTTGTCGGAGCATTCACTCTCCGCGGCATCTTTTTATCATCTTCCAGCCTAATAAACCTCAATGCCCGGTTCCTGACTTCATCAAGGTTCCTGTAAGGATTCATAACAAGGTCTTCGTAAAACTGAGAATCCTTCTGTAGTTCCATCTTGAAGGCCTGGACTGCAGTGGCAACGTAAAGGTTTGGGATATCTAGGGATTCCCTGTCGAACTTGCTGACATAATCCCAAAGGGATTCTCTGCTTTTCTGAGTTATCCTGTATAAGTCACTTGTTAATCTTTCAAAAGTTCTACTGCAACAGAATTGATTGTTAAACATGTTAATTAAATGAGGAAATGAAGTAATAGAATATGGAGGAACATTAAGTAGCCATTTTAAGGATAATCCTGTTAAGGTAGAGCCGAAGCCTTTGCATAAGCAGGCTTCCTTTAGGTCCAAGGGAATGGGTTTTATCTCCATTCGTTCCGTGTACTGTGCGACGTGCTCCTCGGGATCTGTAGTTCCATCGTACAACTTCATGTTAGGATTCTAGAAGCGCTTGGGGATCTCAGCATCACATAATGGTGGAGCGAATCTGGAGATCCTGTGACTGGTAGAGGACATCTCCTGTATAGGTTGGACCACACCTGGTACACTGGAGATCATCTCTCTCAACTTCTATAACTCCTTGGCCATGGATGGAGTGATTCCTGTCTCCTGCACAAATTCGTTAGTATTTGAAAATTGATTGAATGTGTTACCGTTCTCAGGATTTCAGAACGATGATCCCGGAGTAACTCCAAGATCCTTATTTGTCGTAACTCTTACAGCCGGGGTGGGGCCAAATGCTGTGATCCCTGTTTGCATGGGAAGGAAGTCTCCCTTATGGATTTCTGAGTAAATTGAATAATTAAAATCCAAGATCTATGGTTGCAGCGGGGTCATCACTTCGACTAGTTTCTTCGATTCCTTAACCTTCTCAATCTCCCGAAACATCGCTTGGTTAGTCTCCCTCTGTTGTTCCATTTGTTGTTTCATCTCCGAGAACATATCGAGGATATCATTGTTTGATACGATCACAGGTCCACCAGCAGGTATTCCGGATCCCGAAAAACCCGCAGGACTAGTTTTCTTTGGTTGTTTAACACTTTTTTGAAATAGAGGAGGAGGAATAGGGTTGACCAACCCAGATCTCAAAGAGGGAGCAGAGACAAAAATATTTTTGGATTGAGACGACATTTTTGAAAATAGCTTTGAAAGATATTGATTAAACACAAACTTTTTAGTAAAGATTTGAAGATGAAAAGCACCACTTGCCCCACGGTGGGCGCCTAATTGTTTTGGGTAAAAATTAACAAGACTAACTTTGTAACCAAACTTAGTTTGTGAGGTAGTGTGCTTGTAAAATCATTGTAAAAACGTAAAGAATGACACGGTTGTTTATGAGGAAAGCCCTTGATCGTTCAGGTTCTCCGGCATAAAACCCCGGAGGTGACAATCGACACCTGCCTCGTTTCTTCAATAAATGATAAAGAATTACAAGCGTTGAGCAGCAAATGATCGATATCTAAGTGTTACAAGACTGATTGCGAGTGTATTCTATTGCTAAGTGCGTTGTTGTGTGTTTTCTATACGACCAAGCTACTGATTATATACAGAGATTATGCTAACTAACTATCCGAGAATCTCGGAATCGACTTAGTCTTCAAATATGACCGTTGGAGGCCAATCTACGCGTCTTCTACACGTTCTCCTTGACTTAAAGAGGGAATCTTCAGGGATGGAGTTGACCACACACGTTTTACCTGTGAATAAGTCAAGATAGAACGAAGATACAACGGTTAGGTAATATATAAATTGAGGATAGCGGAACCTGTCAGGATACCGAAGTACGTTGAAGATCCAGGATCCTTAGCTGCAAAATGACTCCTAACACGCTTGTTTCAGGCCATTTTTGAGAATATAGTAATTTTGGTTTTTTGGGACTGAAATTTGGCGTGGCTTGGCGAAACAAGGACGAGATTTTTGTTGGATGATACCAATTGTCATATATTGGTGAGGTGTTCACCTGAAAATGTAGGCGACGAGTATCGGGATACTTCTTTAATAGGGAATGAATGCTGAATCAAGTTGAGCAACTGGGTCGTCATCAACTAAAGGTCTCGTTTGATTTGTGAAGATGTTGCTTCTTTGGGTCTTTGCAAAAAGAATCATATTGTTTCGGTATTCAAACCTGAATATGTAGGCTACGAGTATCTATGATACTTCTTTAATAGGGGATGAATATTGTAACAACTTGAACCCAAGGATTTGATGTTTTGGATCTTTGCAAAGGAATAAAAGAATAAAGTCCTAGAGTTAACTATTTGTGGTTTTCAAGGATTTGAGTGAAGCGGTGATGAAGCTGGTCATAGTTTACAGAGAAATGAAGGGGATAAAAATCTAAAAGTATTCATGGGACATTAAAGAGGTGGTGGAAAAGCTGTTGGTACTTCCTATATATAAACCTCTCGTCAAGCCTGTGTTCAAGATTTGATGTGATTTAGTTATGATGGGATTTCTCATTTGGGATCTGCTCGGAATGCAAGATAGACAACCAAGTTATGGAACTTCACCGTGGTGAATGTATATAAATTAGGAGGTGTGAACATGGAATGAAGATCTAATTGAAGAATGTTGGACTTTGGATACACGATGATCACTATTGAGCATGATTTTGTGTTAGATTTTGTCAAGTGTTTTCAAGATGAAGCTGGATATCCTTTGAATTATTTGCTGAAGATGGAACCTTTATCATTTGACGATGGGATAGGAAACGTTCCCTTGTTTATGGTCTAGTCTTTTGGAGCTTAAATTGAAAGGGGATATTGGAATTGAACATCTTCAGGAATTTAGCTGACTCGTGAAGATACAGGATAGAGTTGGACACATATTGTTTTAAGACTTAAGTTTATCATACTAGAATTCCTATGGGAGCTAATTAGTTTGATGCAGGTCACTGGAAATTTAAACTCTCTATCATATGACAGCTGAATTGGAGGAATTCTAAGTCAGGGTGGAGGTTACTACTGCTGATAGGTTGAACTACAATGAGTTGTGTTGGATTAGTTGGTTCTTATTGAAGCACTTGGTATGGTCTACAATGAAAGTGTGACAACCGGCAATTTCAGGTCAATACGTGTCCTTGTATCAGTCATAAATTTCATACATCATATACGTGTTAGACTTAATTATGGTTAATTAAGGATGTTTAAGACATAGCAAAGTCCATTCATAACCGGGTCACACGCAGCATAACCGACACACATGAACGTTAGTGAAAATTAATATTATGTTTTAATAAATATTTCAAAGTGTTACAACTCTATTTTATAACCTAAATATATGTGTGCATTTATTTGTTTCAACTGGGTATTTCGACGCGCATCTCTAAATTTTCGCCGACATACTTTATTTTAACTCACTATTTCACTATATTAAATTACTAAACATATGTTCAAATGTTAGTAGATCACTAAATATATATATAATGTATGATTTTATTAAACTCGGCTATAATAAAAAAGTGTGATTTTTATCGCGTGTAACTTATATCTGTTACCACCATAATACCCGTATATTACTAATCTAATATATGTTACTACCAAATCCATATTTTCTACTTCATTTTCACGAACAAAATGGGCCCCCACACAAGTAGTCAACCATAAAATACTTAGTACAAAACCCATACTACAATCCATACTTTTCCTTTACCGAATTACGGCTAAGGGGGGGGGGGACCCCTGTACACATTTTCAAATCTCCAAATTTTGATTTAAAAACCCATACTCACCTTTTTTCGTTTTCTTCGTTCAAGGCAGTAAGGGTACTATCCCTTTACACCATTTTGAAAACTCTTTCTCTACAGCAGCAAGTTGTTACTATATTCATCTAAAGATAAAAGCCATACCACAACACTACTATAGGCCCCCCCATTTCAATTCAACGATACCATACTCTTAATCATTTCCAAAGATAAAAGCCATACCACAACACTACTATAAATAACCCTTGTATGGAAAGCAATTCATACTCCTAAAACACTCATAAAGAAGTTGGTTTTTATCTTCCTTTGGTGCTACGTGTTGTTCACGGTTTCTACATCCAACCATCAAGTCAAGTTTCAAGCTTCAAGTCATCATCTTTATTCCTTCCTTCTTCCTTGCTTTCTTCTAGTGAGAAAACCCTTCTGCTTATTTATATTTTTACTCTTGTTTTATATTTCTTTATCTACAAGTGCTAATGTACCAACTTTCACCAACTAAAATCCATATTTGTAAAAGATGGAGTTTCTCTAAACTAATAACTACTTAAGACTAATTTTGTGTAAAAGCACTAAAAACAACTCAATGGAATTGGTAACTTGTGTCAAAATGATGAAAAGTGGAAAATAAATTAGATGATATGTTAATATTGTTAGAAAATCTTATGGTTTTACCATTGATTTGGAGATATATATATATATATATATACTAAGTACCAAGCTACATAAAAAGATGACTAAAAACATAGTCTTCATTTTATTACAAAAATCTTATATTTTAAAAGATATATCGATATTTGGAAAATTAAGACTAGATTTTAAACTATATATATCTTATTAAATATATATATACTTTGATAGTGAAAACAAAAACTGACATTTTATTTTAAAGTGATATTCTTAAAAATAATTATTGTAGAAAATTATATAAATATTACTTTTACTTAAAAATGCGTTATATTCCAGAAACGTTACTTTAAATAAATATATAATATATTTATTTACCATTCCATCGAGTTACGACTCGGGTCGAGTCAAACATTATTTTGAAACCCGAACTCTAAGTTGTCATCAAATTACTTATAGACATAGACATTCATGATCGAAATTATAAATTTATATTTATTTTATGTAAATATATATTTTCGGGTAACAAATACATATCACCAACGGGTCGTCGAATCAAAACTTTTTAAACCAAAACTTACACACATAATATAATGAGTTGGGTGAAACTGTTACATGACCAACTTGCATGTAGAATCATTACTTAGACTTTAAGGTGTCTTATATATTCTAGGGCACGCATAGGTCGGTTTACTTTCGGACTTTTGCTACTTGCACGTTTCTAGTACTCACGTTTCAGGTGAGTCTCACGGCCCCTTTTTACATATTTTCATTTTGGGGGAGATTACATGCATACATACATTTTCATTGGACACAATTACCTTTATATGATTTCACATATTTCATAAGTGGTTTACTTACCGTACTAAGTCCCCTCACAATTGGACCGTTAGTTCTTTCACGAAGCGTGGTAATTATGAATAGTACTATCGGGTTTGACAACCCCCACCCGAGTTAGTCGCGCTAACTTTGATTGTAGGTCAAAACAGGTGCATCATTAGCCTAAACACCCCCATGTATTCGGTAGGCATGGGTAGGGGCAAGGGATTACAGTTACATTTACAGTTACAGTCTAGCTTCGGTTTCGGTGTGCTTATGGTAAAATTGTAGCATTGTCTGTACAACAATCAAATCATAGAAAGTCTTGTGGTCCATTACAACGATTTACTTTTACAATTAAAACCTGTGAACTCACCAACATTATTTGTTGACCCGTTTTACGCATGTATTCTCAGGTAATTGATATTGCTTGGAAGTTAGCTGCATACTTGCATGGAGTCGCATTTCCACTTAGGGACACAATTACTTTTGGACATTTAACATTACCAAATGTCGTATTTTGAAACTATTATTACTTCCACATTTGCTTCCGCACTAAAAATTGTAAAACAATTATGTATTTTGAAATGATTTACTACGTATGATTTTCAAACCACTTAGTGGTCGTTCGATGTAATCGGTGATGATGATTTCCATGACCGTCATACCCCGCGGTAGCTACCGCCGTGGTTGGGGGTGTGACAGATTGGTATCAGAGCCATTGGTTATAGAGAACCAGGTTGCATTTAGTGGACTTGGACTATAACCGTAGGCTCACATCATTACAATTACATTACATACACTTGCATAACTCACGTTAGGAGTATTCGGAAATTGCCATGTTGCAGGTATGTCGTCAGCATCTGACCCCATCCACGTGTATGCATCTGATGAGGACTACACCCCATCCATACCACTTCCACCACTGCCACCAGCAGGGACACCACCTGCTATGCCGCCGCCACCAGCAGGGACGCCACCCGCCACACCACTACATGTTGAGGTGACCAGCGACACCACGGAGGAGGTTACAGTGGCAGATGAGGAGATCCCTGACACTGATGAGGACCCGGAGGAGGACTATGAGTCTAACCCAGAGCAGATACCAGAGAGCCCAGTTGAGGGCGATACAGGCGAGACTGCCACCGGGGGTGATCACACCGGATCTGGGTAGTCTGTGCCACACACGGTACTCTACGGATACTCCACTTCAGATGAGACTGTTGAGGCACCTACAGCTGAGGAGGCTCCCATGGACGCCCACACCACCCCTATCGCTCACACCCCTAGTGGTGGATCGAAGAGGCCAGCCGAGACTACATGCACTACTACTGATCGAGAGCCCAAGAGGCCCCGATACGACGAGAGTTTCGGTTGGGTGACCCAAACCTTGGGAGATTGGGCATATGAGGAGTGGATACCTTCTACCCATGAGATTGGCGAGTCCTCCACCACACCACGACCACTGTCGTACTATGAGGAGCCCATAAAGCACACTATCCCTATCCTTGTTTCTCGTGGCATGCGACACGAGCACGATATGCAGAACCTGCAGGGCGAGATTAGAGCTCTCCAGGAGGATGAGAGGATTCAGACTGTGACAGGACGACTGGAGCAGGTAGCTGAGGTACAGTATGTTGAGATCATGGCCATTGGCCTTCTGGATCAGCGATTCACTCACCTGGAGGATAGGATGATCGCTCAGGAGATCAGACTATCAGTAGAGGAGCAGCAGAGGGCAGCTGCAGAGAGGAGAATTGCTGCCTTAGAGCAGCGAGTAGTTGCAGCCGAGGAGCGTGCCACGTCTGCTGCTGCGCTTGCCACTATTTGCATCATGGTTGCTGCTGCCGTGATGCAGACTAGCGCAGTGGCACATTGGCGTAGATAGACCTATGTGAGCGGGTTGTGCTCACTTAGTGTAGGCATAGTAGGAAAACTTGTACTGGGGAGGTTTTGTACCCTCACCCATTTTGTTTCTTTTGTGAACTATGTATCAAGTATTTCCGTTTGATTATGTGCTCTATCTTATGGACTATCTGTGTGTGATGATTGTGATTACTGTTGTGGTTATCATTATGATTATTATTGTGATTTTTGTTATGATTGTATGGTTGTTTACATTTCCTGTTCATGTGTTGACAATTATTTATGTATTGTCTTATTTCTTTTATCGTCTATGACTAGAAGAAAACCATGGCACCAAAGAGCGCACCTAGACGTACCGACCATCGAACCACCGACACAACAACACCCATGAGCTCGGAGGCAATCGAGCAGCTAGTGGCGCAGCGTGTGGCCGATGCGATCGCACAGTACGATGCTGGAAGACCTAGAGGGTCTGGTGGTGACCGAGAGTCCAACGGAGGTAAAAAGGATAGTTTGACTGATTGTGATCGTAAGGGTCACAAATTATGATTACGTGACTAATAACGTATCAACTATTGCAATACAGGAACCGAGGAACCTGTAAGAGGCTGCTCTTACAAAGCTTTCCTAAACTGCAAACCGCTTAACTTTCGCGGTAACGAAGGAGCTATGGGACTAATGCGCTGGATTGAAAAGATGGAATCTGTCCAGCGTATTAGTAACTATGTTGAAGAAAACAAAACCAAGTATGCCACGTGTACTTTTGAGGGCCAAGCACTCTCCTGGTGGAATACTCATGCCCAGACTATTGGGATTGATGTTGCTTACCAAATCCCATGGGATGAACTAAAGAAAATGCTTACTGACGAATATTGCCCACGTAACGAACTGCAGAAGTTGGAAGTTGAGTTCTGGAATCACACCATGAATGGACCTGATGTGGCAAACTATACCACTCGTTTCCATGATCTTGCTCGCTTGTGCCCACATATGGTCACCCCTGAATACAAGCGAATTGAAAGGTATATTTGGGGCCTCGCACCCCAAATTCAGAGCATGGTGACTTCTTCCAAGCCAGCCACCATTTCGGATGCAGTTAGAATAGCTCATGACTTGACAGATCAAGCGGTACGCCAGGGTGTGCTTGTGAAGAAGGCTGCGGTAGAGAAGAGCTATGATAACAAGAGGAAATGGGATAACAATCATGGCAAGACTTATGTGCCTCCTGTTCAGAAGAAACAAGAAACGGTTAAGGCCTTTGCTGCAGGCCCAACTGAGAAGAAGCCAAGAGGAGGGTATGTCAGAAACCTACCCAAGTGTAACAAGTGTGGTTTCCATCATCAGGGTACATGTGAAGATTCCAAGTGCCAGAAGTGTAAGCGTTTTGGCCATGCTACCAAAAATTGCCGAATGGCCGACCCTACCACCAACACGGGAGCCAACTGCAGATGTTTTGAATGTGGAAATACTGGGCACTTCCGAAAAGACTGCCCAAAATTAAGGCAAACTAGTGGAAACAACGCACGGGGCCGGGCATTTGCCATTGGAGCCAGAGAAGCCCGTCAGGACCCGAACATTGTCACAGGTACGTTTCTCGTTAACGATCACTTTGCTTCTATTTTGTTCGATACTGGTGCTGAAAAGAGTTTCGTGTCTAACGAATTTAGTTCATTACTCGGCACTAAACCAACCGCATTAACCTGTAAGTACATAATAGAATTAGCCGATGGTAAATTAATCGAAACCGATGAGATGTTGCAAGGATGTACTTTGAATTTGGCGGATCACTCTTTCGACATAGATTTGCTACCCGTAACGCTTGGAAGTTTTGATATCGTTATCGGGATGGATTGGTTATCGAAGAATCAAGCAGAGATCGTTTGCCACGAAAAGATCATTCGCATTCCTCTTCCGAATGGAGAAACGCTTTCGATTCAAGGTGAGAGGAGCGACTCTACGCTAAGAGTCATAACATGTATGAAGGCCCGGAAGTACTTACGAAAGGGGTATCATGCAATATTAGCACACGTAACGGAGAAGAAGACGGAGGAAAAGAAAATCAAGGATATACCGATCGTTCGAGACTATCCCGAAGTCTTTCCCGAAGATTTGCCCGGACTTCCACCGTCGAGGCAAGTCGAGTTTCGAATTGATCTGATGCCCGGAGCTGCACCGGTAGCGCAATCACCGTACCGACTCGCGCCGTCGGAAATGCAAGAATTGTCTAACCAACTACAAGAGCTGCTAGACAAAGGTTTCATAAGACCGAGTTTCTCACCATGGGGAGCCCCGGTCTTGTTTGTCAAGAAAAAGGATGGATCTTTCCGAATGTGAATCGATTACCGGGAGTTAAACAAGCTCACTATTAAGAACCGATACCCCCTCCCAAGGATCGATGACTTATTCGACCAACTTCAGGGATCCAGTTATTACTCAAAGATCGACTTACGTTCAGGATATCATCAGTTACAGATCCAAGAAGAAGATGTTCCTAAGACCGCATTTCGAACTCGTTATGGTCACTACGAGTTCATGGTCATGCCGTTTGGGCTAACCAATGCACCAGCTGTATTCATGGACCTCATGAATAGAGTGTGCAAGCCCTACTTGGATAAATTCATGATTGTCTTCATCGATGACATCTTAATTTACTCTCGAACTCAAAAAGAACATGAGCAGCATTTGAGACTGATCTTGGACTTACTCAAGAACGAGAAGTTGTACGCTAAATTCTCGAAATGCGATTTTTGGATTCGAGAAGTGCAGTTTCTCGGGCATGTGGTCAACAAGAATGGTATACATGTTGACCCATCCAAGATTGATGCGATAAAGAATTGGGAAGCACCAAAGACTTCGACCGAGGTGCGACAATTCCTAGGTCTGGCAGGCTACTACAGACGGTTTATCGAAAATTTCTCTAAGATAGCCCAGCCAATGACGACCTTAACCCAGAAAGACAAAAAGTTCGATTGGGGCGATAAGCATGAAGCAGCTTTTCAGCTGTTGAAACAGAAACTATGTTGTGCTCCGATTTTGTCCCTTCCAGAAGGAACAGACGGATTCGTGGTGTACTGTGACGCATCACACCAAGGTCTTGGATGCGTGTTAATGCAAAATGATAAGGTTATTGCCTATGCGTCCCGACAACTTAAGGCGCACGAGAAAAACTACACCACCCATGACTTAGAATTGGGAGCTGTAGTTTTTGCACTCAAGATTTGGAGACATTACCTTTACGGTACTAAATTCACTATCTTTACCGATCACAAAAGTCTCCAGCACATCTTTGACCAGAAAGAGTTAAACATGAGGCAACGCAGATGGGTCGAATTGCTGAACGACTACGACTGTGAGATTCGATACCATCCCGGCAAGGCAAACGTCGTGGCGGATGCCTTGAGTAGAAAGGAACGAACCAAAACTCTACGAGTGCGAGCGTTGGGGATGACGATTCACACGAGTCTAACCACTCAAATTCGCGATGCTCAGTTAGAGGCACTCAAGGAGCAAAATCAAAAAAATGAGTCCTTGCGGGGTATAGACAAGAAGTTTGAGATCAAATCCGATGACACTCGTTACTTCGTGAATCGGATTTGGGTACCAAGCTTTGGGAACTTGAGGGATTTAGTAATGGACGAAGCACACAAGTCCAGATACTCGATTCACCCAGGCTCTGACAAAATGTATCAAGATCTCAAGGAACTTTACTGGTGGCCTAACATAAAGGCTGACATTGCCACCTACGTTAGTAAGTGCTTGACGTGTTCAAAAGTCAAGGCAGAATATCAGAAACCGTCAGGGTTACTACAACAACCGAAGATTCCACAATGGAAATGGGAACAGATCTCTATGGATTTCATCACGAAATTACCCAAGACATCAAATGGTTGTGACACAATTTGGGTTATTGTCGACCGATTGACGAAGTCTGCACATTTCTTGCCGATTAAGGAAACCGATAAGATGGAAAGATTAACCAGAATTTATCTCAAAGAGGTTGTCTCGAGACATGGAGTGCCAATCTCCATCATTTCAGATCGAGATTGTCGATTCACCTCTAGGTTTTGGCAATCTCTACAAAAAGCATTGGGTACGAGATTGGACATGAGTACCGCGTATCACCCCCAAACTGATGGTCAAAGTGAAAGGACTATTCAGACATTGAAGGACATGCTTAGAGCTTGTGTGATTGATTTCGGGAACAAATGGGATACTCATCTACCGCTGGCTGAGTTTTCCTACAATAACAGTTATCACACTAGCATTAAAGCCGCACCATTTCAGGCACTATATGGAAGAAAGTGCCGATCACCGTTATGTTGGACTGAAGTTGGAGATAGTCAACTTACTGGTCCAGAAATCATTCACGAGACAACAGAGAAGATTGTTCAAATTCAAAATAGACTGAAAGCCGCGCGTGATCGTCAGAAGAGTTATGCTGACATAAGACGCAAACCGTTGGAGATAAGGTTTTACTGAAAGTCTCACCCTGGAAAGGAGTTATTCGCTTCGGAAAACGTGGTAAACTAAACCCAAGATACAACGGACCGTTCGAAATCCTAGCAAGGATTGGTCCCGTAGCTTACAAGCTTAAACTGCCACAAGAACTCAGTGGTGTTCATGACACTTTTCACGTGTCAAATCTGAAAAAGTGTTTATCAGATGAGACGCAAATTATACCACTCGAGGAGATACAGATCGACGATCAACTTCATTTCGTCGAAGAACCCGTGGAGATTATGGACCGGGATGTTAAGAGCTTGAAACAGAGTCACATTCCCATTGTAATAGTTCGATGGAACTCTAGGCGAGGACCAGAGTTTACTTGGGAACGCGAGGACCAGATGAAGCGCAAATATCCACAGTTTTTCGAAACTGCACCAGTCACGGATGACACCAGCTGAATTTCGGGACAAAATTCTTTTTAACATGGGGAGTATGTGACAACCGGCAATTTCAGGTCAATACGTGTCCTTGTATCAGTCATAAATTGCATACATCATATACGTGTTAGACTTAATTATGGTTAATTAAGGATGTTTAATACATAGCAAAGTCCATTCATAACCGGGTCACACGCAGCATAACCGACACACATGAACGTTAGTGAAAATTAATATTATGTTTTAATAAATATTTCAAAGTGTTACAACTCTATTTTATAACCTAAATATATGTGTGCATTTATTTGTTTCAACTGGGTATTTCGACGCGCATCTCTACATTTTCGCCGACATACTTTATTTTAACTCACTATTTCACTATATTAAATTACTAAACATATGTTCAAATGTTAGTAGATCACTAAATATATATATAATGTATGATTTTATTAAACTCGGCTATAATAAAAAAGTGTGATTTTTATCGCGTGTAACTTATATCCGTTACCACCATAATACCCGTATATTACTAATCTAATATATGTTACTACCAAATCCATATTTTCTACTTCATTTTCACGAACAAAATGGGCCCCCACACAAGTAGTCAACCATAAAATACTTAGTACAAAACCCATACTACAATCCATACTTTTCCTTTACCGAATTACGGCTAAGGGGGGGGACCCCTGTACACATTTTCAAATCTCCAAATTTTGATTTAAAAACCCATACTCACCTTTTTTCGTTTTCTTCGTTCAAGGCAGTAAGGGTACTATCCCCTTACACCATTTTGAAAACTCTTTCTCTACAGCAGCAAGCTAGAGCAACAAATCGTACAATCACCCATCCTCCTTTCTTTCCTTTTTGTTTACGACAGTAAAGAAGGACATAGGCCCCCCCATTTCAATTCAAGGATACCATACTCTTAATCATTTCCAAAGATAAAAGCCATACCACAACACTACTATAAATAACCCTTGTATGGAAAGCAATTCATACTCCTAAAACACTCATAAAGAAGTTGGTTTTTATCTTCCTTTGGTGCTACGTGTTGTTCACGGTTTCTACATCCAACCATCAAGTCAAGTTTCAAGCTTCAAGTCATCATCTTTATTCCTTCCTTCTTCCTTGCTTGCTTCTAGTGAGAAAACCCTTCTACTTATTTATATTTTTACTCTTGTTTTATATTTCTTTATCTACAAGTGCTAATGTACCAACTTTCACCAACTAAAATCCATATTTGTAAAAGATGGAGTTTCTCTAAACTAATAACTACTTAAGACTAATTTTGTGTAAAAGCACTAAAAACAACTCAATGGAATTGGGAACTTGTGTCATAATGATGAAAAGTGGAAAATAAATTAGATGATATGTTAATATTGTTAGAAAATCTTATGGTTTTACCATTGATTTGGAGATATATATATACATACTAAGTACCAAGCTACATAAAAAGATGACTAAAAACATAGTCTTCATTTTATTACAAAAATCTTATATTTTAAAAGATATATCGATATTTGGAAAATTAAGACTAGATTTTAAACTATATATATCTTATTAAATATATATATACTTTGATAGTTAAAACAAAAAATGACATTTTATTTTAAAGTCATATTCTTAAAAATAATTATTGTAAAAAATAATATAAATATTACTTTTACTTAAAAATGTGTTATATTCTAGAAACGTTACTTTAAATAAATATATAATATATTTATTACCATTCCATCGAGTTACGACTCGGGTCGAGTCAAACATTATTTTGAAACCCGAACTCTAAGTTGTCACCAAATTACTTATAGACATAGACATTCATGATCGAAATTATAAATTTATATTTATTTTATGTAAATATATATTTTCGGGTAACAAATACATATCACCAACGGGTCGTCGAATCAAAACATTTTAAACCAAAACTTACACACATAATATAATGAGTTGGGTGAAACTGTTACATGACCAACTTGCATGTAGAATCATTACTTAGACTTTAAGGTGTCTTATATATTCTAGGGCACTCATAGGTCGGTTTACTCTCGGACTTTTGCTACTTGCACGTTTCCAGTACTCACGTTTCAGGTGAGTCTCACGGCCCCTTTTTACATATTTTCGTTTTGGGGGAGATTACATGCATACTTACATTTTCATTAGACACAATTACCTTTATATGATTTTACATATTACATAAGTGGTTTACTTACCATACTAAGTCCCCTCACAACTGGACCGTTAGTTCTTTCACAAAGCGTGGTGATTATGGATAGTACTATCGGGTTTGACAACCCCCACCCGAGTTAGTCACGCTAACTTTGATTGTAGGTCAAAACGGGTGCATCATTAGCCTAAACACCCCCATGTATTCGGTAGGCATGGGTAGGGGCAAGGGATTACAGTTACATTTACAGTTACAGTCTAGCTTCGGTTTCGGTGTGCTTATGGTAATATTGTAGCATTGTCTGTACAACAATCAAATCATAGAAAGTCTTGTGGTCCATTACAACGATTTACTTTTACAATTAAAACCTGTGAACTCACCAACATTATTTGTTGACCCGTTTTACGCATGTATTCTCAGGTAATTGATATTGCTTGGAAGTTAGCTGCATACTTGCATGGAGTCGCATTTCCACTTAGGGACACAATTACTTTTGGACATTTAACATTACCAAATGTCGTATTTTGAAACTATTATTACTTCCACATTTGCTTCCGCACTAAAAATTGTAAAACAATTATGTATTTTGAAATGATTTACTACGTATGATTTTCAAACCACTTAGTGGTCGTTCGATGTAATCGGTGACGATGATTTCCATGACCGTCATGCCCCGCGGTAGCTACCGCCGTGGTTGGGGGTGTGACAGAAAGCTACAGTTAAGAGGGAGTTGGGTTTGTTAGATCACTCGGCAACTAGAGACTGAAGTTTGAAGATTTGAAGATCTCAAGTGGAATGCCAGAAAATCAAGTCTCACAAGAAGACACGTGATGTCATTAGTTTAGAGGGAGTCTGTTAGGACATTCTTTGTAAACTGATGATTATTAGTGTTAGTGATACATAGAATTTGATGCTATAGTTAAGAGGGAGTCTGTAGAAACATGTTTTAGTAACTATAGATAAAATTCTATGTATCAGTGTACTTAGCTAGTACACCATATTGGTGCTGCGTACTTAGTAAGTACGCATGGCTTTTGCCCTGCGTACTTATCAAGTACGCATGACCAATGACCTGTGTACTTAGCCAAGTACGTAGGTATTGTTTCCGCCCCAATATATTGAGATAATGGCTTCATTTATAGTGGAACTGTGGAACAAGTTGAGAGACGTTCGGGCCGGGATGAGCTCTCCCTGCCTCCCCCCGTGAACCGTGAGCGTAAACGAGAGATGTGTACTCCTTCGGTATGTGTTCTGTAATGTGAGATGACTTCTTTGTTATGGATCGCGTTTCGTTTCTGTCAATTCCTTTGTCTTTATGTTCATGGTTTTTCTCTATCTTGTTTCTTTGTTCCCACATGAATCAACGAGCAGATCTTTGTTTTTCCGCTGCGCGACGAGGCTCCCGGGACCTACCAATATAAGACAAAGCAAACTGGGAGCTTGACTTAGGGATTCCTACGTAAAGATAAAGCAATTTAGAATCATAACATATGGTAATATAAATGCTAATTATTGTGTGCCTAAAGACATCTCAGACTCGGAATGCTAGTTCTCAAAACTCGCTTCACTAATGGTTGACTTAGAACGAAAGGATCTCTCCACCACAAGTATTTCCAATAACGCTTCAATTCTTTTATCTATGTAGGAACCAATTCAGCAAATTTAGGAGCTTCACAAGGATAAAACAAGGATCATTACCAACAGGCGATATATAATATAAATTGTAGGGATCCTAGCTATTTCCTACCCTTCTTAACCCATTCAAGCAACAATAGATTCCCACCAGGAATTGAATCTCTCCTTACAAAAAAGAATTTTCCATTCCTGTCGGTATCATTCTGGGTAACTTTTGGGACTAAGTGAATTTGTCCAGACTTAAGCTGAAGAACGAAGCGAGAGGAGCCATGGGTTCTTAATTTATAGGTATAAGCCAGCTCGGGGACACCAATGGTCAACGAATGTGAACGATTCAACCTCTCCAGAGTTTCCAAGATTCTCCAAACCATGGGCATGATTTGGGAATAGCTCAGGCCAGTAAGATTAAAGAACTCAGTGAAGAGTGGAGGAAATGGATATGCAGACCCAAAGTGAAAGGATAGCTATGAAAACAAACCCAAGTTTCAGAGATCAAATCAGCTTTTGTTCTAGAATCGAAAGACCTAAAAATGGTTTTTTTGAGGAAAAACATTCTTTGATTTTAGCAGTTTAGTGTCCTGTTCGGTGAAATAGCAAAGTTCAAGATCGTAATAGTCAAGGATCCCTTGATCCCTGAAATCCTCTATTTTTTAAGCAATAATGGGAGAAGCTGACCTGGTCATTTTCTTGCCCGTGATTGCGAAGGATTAGAAAGAAGGGAGAAAATCATAAATCACAGTATGAATTATTTACCAGCTTTCTGCCTTGAAGAAGATGAGAATGGAGAAGAAGAGGGTAATAATGATTATAACCTACAAGGAGCAACGGTTAAATAGCCTCGGTAGTCGTAAAAGTCTTATCGCAACCATATCATCGTTTACTATTTGAATTTTAAAATTTTTACACATGTCATTGACAGCTGTTAAAATTTGGGGACAATTGTTTGGGGTCATTTTACATATAAGGATCCTGGATCTTTAACATACTTTGGTATCCTAACAGGTTTCGGTATCCTCAATATTTAACCGTTATATCTTTCTTCTATCTTAACTAATACGTAGGTAAAACGTGCAAAGTCAAGCTCGTCCCTGAAGAACCGGTCTAGAAGTTAAGGAGAACGTGTTGAAGATGCGTGGAGTGGCCTCCAGCGGTCATATTTGAAGACTTAGTCAATTCCGGGATTCTCGGATAGTTAGTTAGCATAATTTTTGTATATAATCAGCAGTTTGATCGATTAGGAAGGAGATCATCACACAATACACCACTCACTTAGCATTATACACTTGCAATCAGCCTTGTAACACACACAGTTCGATCACTAGCTGCTCAACACTTGTAATCTTTTTACCATTTATTCAAGAAACTAGGTAGGTGTCGATTGTCACCTCCTGAGGTTTTATGCTGGCGATCTTTAAAGATCAAGGGCTTTCCTCGTAAACAACTGTGTCAAGCTTTGCTTTATTGTTCACAAGTTTACATAATTAACAAGCACACTACCTCACATTACTAATTTGATCACTTGATTATCTTGTGTAATTTTTGGTCAAAACAGAACCCGATGTGTGACACGTAGGCGAAACATAGATTTCTAGTTAATTAAGCTCAAGAAATGGAATATGGATTGCGGGCGCCACCGAAACTCGGATTTATTCTCATAAAAATAGAGTGTTGTGCCAAGAAAATTTCAAAAACCTCTGAATTTTAACTTAACGTGGTACCTATCACCTTATGTTGACAGTTTCAATATTACCAACACACCTAAGATGAATACCCACAAGATTTCATGATTTTAATCAATTAATTATCCTAAACAACACTAACAGGCTATTTAAGCTCTACTAGCTGATTGGGTCTACCAAAACATCACTATTCAGACACGTTTTCAATTTTTTTATTCATTTAAAATCACAAGAAGAACAAGTTGTACTATCATTTTCCATTTATTATGCAAAGCCTTTTGATTTTAAAGTACATTTTTTAATTTTTTTTTTGTATTTTTAGAAAAGAAAAACAAACTAGACAACTAGACTAAAGAAAATCTCCCATCCCCACACTTGAAACAAACGTTGTCCCTAATATGAACCAAGAAACACAAAAAATAAAAATAAAAAAAATAAATAGGAAGATTTAGCTGGTAATGTATGCATTGAAGTGTATCCAGCATTACTCTTCCACGTGTGCACCGTATAGCATTTCGGTCGCGATTTCACAATCGACTGTCGGGTTGCCTTTACAAGATAAGCAAGATGAGGATCAACCCTGCCCGAATGGAGATTGAGTACGAGCGGAGCGATCAATACCATCACAATAAACCTCAAACAAACCCACAACATTAAACTAACACAAATACAGACTCAAGAAAAACCAAAAGACATGAGTGACTCACTAAGGCTCAAGATAGAGCACAGGAACACGTACTCGATGGTCTACAACAAGGTGACTCACTAGAATGAATGGTCCTTAAGTTTCCCATGGTGGTGGTAGTGCTCGGTGAATGATATGATACATATATTTAATGGTGATGATGATGGAGGGTATAATGGTAGTGAGATGATGGATGATGGATGGTAGTGATGGTATGATATGGTAGATGATAGAGGTGGTGAATATGTGTAATGGGATGATGTTGAATGATGGGGCAACCATGGGAAACAAAAGAACAAGGGGGACTCAGGGATCTCTCGCGTACCGCGAAAAGTCAGGGGCCAGTCCTCGCGTATCGCGAGGAGTTGGCATTTGAGCCGCCCAAATTTCTTCGCCTTCGCGTACCGCGAAAGGCTCCCTTCTCTTCTCCGCGTACCACGAGGGAAGGTTGTTCACAGAATGTTTTGAGGGTTTTCCATACTTAGCCAAATTTTCAGACCTTAAAATTTTTCTTCCCCAAATTCTCTAAAAACCTGTTCCATCTATAAAAACCAATGTAAAAATACCTGGAACTTCTTTCCTGATGATTTTTCTCACCGAATCAAGCGCGAATCCCTTCAAAACACACACAAAACAAAACACGCACACCAAAAAGACACCAAACTGACAAGAAAATAGAACCAACTAGTATACAAATTCTACATCCCGGGCACTTGCTCGAGACTCAAACAAGCTTATTAGGAGGCTTCTCTTTAACTCTAACCGGCACCGCCTTCATCCTACGCGGTATACCGATTCTCCACATCCTCAACACGCTAATACCATTAACAAGCACTAAACCTCTATCATATCTATCACTCAGGTCCGAAGATAACCTGATTCAAGTACTCTAGCAAGTTGTCCTCTCTAAACATCCCCACACTTGGGGTTTTCACCATCCCAAAATCACATGAATGACTAAACACTAGGGTTCTCTTACGGGTGGGTCTAGACCTAGGGGTGACATAGTCTCACTCCCCTCAACACGAACAACAGTACAGGTCGAAGGCTCAAGATGGGATATCACTAACAGTGTGGCCTCTAACCTCTCTCCCGGATCTTCGAGATCTTCTAACTTCCCTACCATCCCCACACTTGGGGTTTTTCCTATCATCTCCTCTAGCTCTGCCATCATCTCCTGCAGATCACTGGGCAACTCATCACCATAATCATTCGGTGCATTAAACAACTCCTCCAAGTCGAACGCCCACTCAGATGGTTCTTCTAAATCAAGGGCGGGTTCATCAACAACTATCTCCTTTGGATCAGAGTCCCGATGGTGGTCCATAAAGGCATCAATCATGCATACAGAATGGCTTTGCTCACCAGCCTCCTTCATGGAATTTGCAGTATAAAAGGTAACCGACTCATCCCCAACATGAAGTGAGCTTTTCGTTAAAGACATCGATCAATGCCTTGGCGATGCGCAAAAATGGGCGCCCGAGCATGAGTGGGACTCTGTCATCCACATCCATGTCCAGGATGACAAAATCCACGGGGAAGACAAATTTATCTATACTTACTAGCAAGTTTTCCATAATTCCTCATGGATACTTGACTAAACGGTCATCCAAGGATATGCTCAGATGCATTGGCTTATGATCTCCTAGGTCTAGCTGCTTGTACATTGAATAAGGTATCAGATTGATGCTAGCACCTAGGTCGGCCAACGCGTGGTTTAAGGGCAAACTGCCAAGTAGACACGGGATAGAGAAGTGAACTGGATCTGCCAGTTTGTTCTGAACCACCGCACACTTAGTGAGACTTTAGAGATTTCCTCCAGCTTCTTTGTAAGGCCCCAAACTAGGCACCATATAGTTGGTTCTCATAACGGGTTATTCCCTTGAAAATACTTGTTTTGGATATATTAAACTACAGCGGAAGTCTTTCTAAAAAGATTAATTACCTATTTAATGTCGTTAAGTTACCTCACGAGTGCTTGCAATCCAATTCGAGTAGCACCGCTCCCAAGCCAAGATAAGTCAACGCAATGCTTACCTGCAAAACAATCTATTATTCACACAAAGTCAAGTACGCTGAGTGATTTCTAATAGTTTAGTTTAATTAAAAGCCAACTCGTCTCAAAAGTTATTTAAACTTTACCCAAGACTCACGGTTTGATGTAGTGCAAAGCACACATCTTTATTCCTAGTGTTTTGTGCGTTTTTAATTAGTTTGTGTTTGTTTTGAGTCATTTTGATGTACATTTGAGTCTATTGTATGTTTTCAGGTGCTCGTTTGAATTACAAGTGAATACGTGAAGAAACTGAGCACGAGAATGAAGCCGGGAGTTCAAAAAAAGAAAATGGGAAATTTATGCCTCTCGCGGTACGCGAGAGAGGAGAAGAAATGTCTCGCGGTACGCGAGGAACTTCAAAACCGGTCGCCACTAAATTGTCCTTCGCGGTACGCGAAGGACTTGGGATTATTTCTCGCGGTACGCGAGGGGCCTAACTTCTGCAAAACCCAAGATTTCGATTTTAAATAGATTTTTAAGCCCATTATTTGGGGAGTTCGATCTTTTGCCGTCCAGAGAAGGGTTTAGAGGTGATTTTCTGGCTGGGGAAACCAATTGAAGAGGAAAGCTTGCATCTTTGTAACCCGGGTTTGTAGTTTTACGTATTCGGTTTACAAGATTGGATTTTTAGCTTTGATTTGGATGTTTGAAATCATGGTTTATGTTTATACTTCTGCTTTTGTATGTTTAAGCATGATCCTAGGCTAAAACTCTAATATTGCCTAGGTCACATGATGAATACTTAGTAAAGTTTCAATTTTTATCGGTTTTTGGATTCATTTAATGGGTTTATGATTTTGTAAAAGATTTTGAGTTGATTATTGTGATGTTATTGCATGTTTAGATCTGATGTTGTGTTTTATTTCAATTCCTTGCGTTGATTGTGGTTGTCTGCCAGTTTGATTAGCGTATCATGGTCATAGATCTTAGTGTTTGTGATTATGGTGGTTTGCTAGACGTAGTAGCCATAGGAGTTATCTTTGATTACTGAATAAAATTTAGTGTGTATCCTAGTTCAATACCCGAGAGGTGAGAATTAGTCATTTACTCTTCGTCATTAGGAATCCGAGTGTCAGCTGTCTGAGAGGAAGCCGGTATTAGGTGTCTAGTGATTGTTGCTATTCTTGTCATAGTTGTTATCTTGAGATTACACCGTGCATTCTTTGAGGGTATTGGTGGACAGTGAGACTGAGAGGTAATCTGTCTATTAGGTTACTTTATCATAGTTGGAAATACCTGAGAAGTGATCCAACAATCTGGAGAGTTATTACATCTTTAGGTTCCTTAGTTGGTGACACCTTGAGAGTGATTAGGGATCCACTAGGCTGTCTATAGTTGTTTCATTAGGAACCCAGATCCATTATAATTTCCATAACCGAAAGAAGTTGTGCTTTGCAAGTAGGATTCCGACCTAGGTGATATTCTTCCCATTCTTGATATTTCTTTAGTTGTTGTTCTTGATAGTTGAGTCGACCTTAGTTTTCTACATTCATTAGTTTAAATAGTAGTGTAGTAAACCCCCCAAACTAAATCAATCTTCAGTCCGAGTCAGAGTCTAGTATTATTATCGTAGTGTCTTCAGGGTTCGATAACTCGGTTTACCATTAAGCTGTGCTACACTCGATAGGTACACTTGCATGTTAGTGCGGTTTAGTTAAAGGTACTCCTTTTATTACTTATTAGTCTAGGTTAGGTTTAATCGTTAGTTTTTGTAGACCGTCTGGACGACATCACGGTTCTTATAAATTAGATCCACCCTTCATTTACAAATAGATAACCCCTGTTATCACTCGATATTCCACAACAACTCATATCCCAAGACTCATCCCATAACAATAATAGTTATCCCGCAGTCTTATCGACATAGGTCGAACTTCTACACTAATAACTCATGCTCATGTACGCATATTAACTCGACACTTGGTTAACACAACAAATCCCTAAACATGAATTTACTCAGCCTTGACCAAGGCTCTTTCAAATCAACTGACATAACAGTTATAAGCATCACATCACAATCCTGGCACCACGGCCAATCTAACTCTACTCGTCACATTAATATTATCTCAAGCACAATAAATATAACTCAATGCTTGTATGCAATTTAACACAAATATATAAGCACACAAACACACCCTGAGCTCATCTTACTGTTCGGACCAATTAGTATCAGGAGCATTGGCGGTAAATCTTACTATCTGGTAGTAACAGATGATTTCTCTAGATTTTCATGGGTTATGTTCCTTACTTCTAAAGCCGAAACCACAGAGTTGGTACAATTCTTAATCCTGGGTTTATAGAATTTATGCAAACTGAAGGTCAGAAGAATTTTTAGTGACAATGGTAGCGAGTTTAAAAATCGCAAGATGGGTTTATTTTGTCTCAAAAGGGAATTCATCATGAATTCAGTGCGCCATATGTACCTCAACAAAATGGAGTTGTTGAACGAAAGAACAGGACTTTGGTGGAAACGGCACGTACGATGCTTGTAGATTCTAAGCTTCCAGTTACTTTTTGGGCTGAGGCTGTGAATACTACTGCGTGTCATGCTTTGAACAGAGTCTTGACCGTTAAGAAACACAACAAGACATGTTATGAGTTCCTTAATAATCGGAAGCCGAATTTGGATTATTTACTACCTTTTGGTAATCCATGCACCCTATTGCAAGTTAGAGATGTCCCAACCAAGTTCAGTGCTAAGGCTAGTGGAGGGATCTTTCTGGGGTATGTTGCAAATTCTACTATCAAGAGGATTTATAACAAAGAGACTCGTCAGGTTGAAGAATGGTTTCATATTGACTGTTCTAATCGGTCTTTACCTCAAATGGCGATTGGACCAGATTGGGCTTTTGATTATGAGAATTTATTCAAGTCTTTTCATTTACCTTCTAGTATTTCTCCTGATGAAGCTGTTGTATTATATGATTCATGTCAGGATGCATAGAATAGTGGTTTTCTACCGACTACGGTTCCACAATCATCTGTTCCCTCTACATCTGCTCCAGATCCTAATGTCGCTTCTTGTTTGGGAACACAAGAGTCTGATAGTGAGGAAGGCAATGTTATTTTCCAAGATTCTTCTGCTGATCCTTTGTTAGTTGATGAACCTTCTTATTCGACATAGGCTCAGGGGGAGATTCCTACAAATCTGGACTCGGAGATACCAGTTAATCAAGATATGTCTTATCAATCTAATACAACTCAAGTTGATGTTACCGGTTCCTGAGGTTTCATCAATAAAGGAACTGAAAGCTCATCCGATTACAAATATCATTGGAAATTTGTGAGATGGAGTGCAAACTCGTTCTATTATTGACAACACTTACTTGTATACAGGTATTAAGGATACTGGTGTTCTTGATGTATGCTCACATTTCTGTTTTATTTCTCAGTTCGAACCAGAGAATGTTGAAATGATGTTACGTGATAATAATTGGATAGAGGCCATGTAGGAAGAACTTGCTCAGTTTGACAAACTCAAAGTTTGGAATCTTGTAGATCTTCCAAAGGGTGTGTATCCAATTAGTACAAAGTGGGTGTTTAAATGCAAGAAAGACGATCAAGGTGTTGTGGTGAGAAATAAGGCAAGATTAGTTGTACAAGGTTTCAATCAACAAGAGGGAATTGATTAGACCGAGGTTTATGCTCCTGTTGCTAGGCTTGAAGCTATACAGTTGTTTCTTGCTTTTGCTTCATACAAAGGGTTTAAGGTGTTTCAGTTAGATGTAAAAAGTGCTTTATTATATGGTAAAGTCAAGGAGGAGGTTTATGTGTGTCAGCCGCCAGGGTTTGAAAATCCACTTAATCCGTCTAAAGTTTTCAAGCTTGATAAAGCTCTCTATGGTCTTCATCAAGCTCCTCGAGCGTGGTATGAAACGTTGTGTACACATCTTATGGATAATGATTTTGTTCGTGGACATATTGAGTCAACTTTATTCATTAACAAAACAGGGGGAGAATATCTACTGGTGCAGATATATGTAGATGATATTATTTTTGGCTCTACAAATGAAGGGTTGTGCAAAGAGTTCGAGAGTATTATGAAATCGAAGTTTGAGATGTTAGCTATGGGAGAGTTATCATTTTTCCTAGGTCTTCAAGTTAATAAGAAGGAAGATGGTTTCTTTATTCATCAGTCCATGTATGTAAAGGACATCTTAAGCTGGTTCAAGATGGAGGACTGTACCACATATGATACTCCGATTCCGGTCAATCATAAATTGAATTCTGACCCAAGTTGATTGCCGACTCTACTATGCAATGATTGGATCTCTCATGTACTTAACGGCTGCAAGGCCAGACATAATGTTCGTTGTGTGTATTTGTTCCAGATTCCTAGCAAAACGAAAAGAGTCTCATTTGATTGTAGTAAAGAGAATCTTCTGTTATCTGAAAGGAAAACAAAGACTAGGACTATGGTTTCCACATGGTTCTAACTTTGAATTCAATGCATACACTGATTCTGATTTTGGTGGTTGTTGTTTAGACAGGAAATCAACTACAGGTGGTTGCCAGTTCTTGGGTAATCGTCTAGTTTCTTGGCATTGTAAAAAGCAAACTACGGTCTCCATTTCAACATGTGAAGCAGAATACATTGCTGCTGCAAGTTGTTGTTCACAGATCTTGTGGATCTAACAACAATTAAGAGACTACGGTTTGAATTTTACAGGAACTCCCATGTTTATTGATAATAATGCTACAATGTCTATCACAAATAATCATGTTAAGCACAGTAAAACAAAACACATTGAAATTAGATATCATTTTATCCGTGATTGTGCAGATAAAAAGTTGATTGAGCTGGTGAAGGTACATACAGATGATAATTTTGCTGATCTTTTTACCAAGGCATTTGATCGTACCAGTTTTGAATTTCTGATCAAAATGATTGGTATGATCAATCCCGAATAAAAGGTTTTCAACAACAATTTTTCATGAGAGATTTTGTTTTTTAAATTTCTTTTATTGCTTTATTATATTTGTGCATTTTAAATTTCAGTCAAAAATTGTTATTTATAAAATTTCAAAACAAGATGAAAAATATAAAATTGACATCATTTGAATTTAGAGAAGAAATGATAGTACATCAGTGAATAGTTCATTACACATGACAATAGTAGACCTTTGATATATGATAGTTTAAAGTAAATTGATTTGATCTAAATTTCAAAGTATGCATAAATGAGAAATGATAGTGTTTTGAATGCTCTAATATTGATAATATGTTTTAATTTGAATACGAGTTTGAAACTTGAATTGTCAATAGACTAGAAGCGTTTTTGAACCAATAGTAGTGTGAAAATTAAATATGATATGATTACATCTGTGATTTGAATCCATTATATGTCTGGGTGTGTGTGTAAAAGATCATTATCAGATAAAGAATATATGGTTTTAAGAATTTCATGAGACCAATCTCGAATTATGTCTTTTGCATAATCTCTTTCAGTTCACTTCACTGCCCATACCCCGAAAAACATGCAATGTGTTGCTGAACTAAGATATGTTTTGTAACAACATCTGTTGGAACATATACTAACCCTTGGATAAGTTAGATACATCATCTATTCTGATTTTATTGAAATTTATCTAGATAATAGTTGGATCCTCCTACCTGAATCTATTGATTCTCATTAGAAAGTCAATTCATTAGAATCTTTTGATTCTTAATCATCCTGATTCTTATATCCTTTGGAATCTGCTATTATATACTTGTTCTAATAGAGATAATTTTATCCTGGAGATTGATCTAATCTTGCAATAAACTGTGTATGTCTTGAAGATAGTGCAAATTTAAATTTTTGTTCGCATATATGTGGGGTATACGATGTTTTTCATCTAAATGGTACTAGTTCTCATGAATTTGGATGAAAAATGCTTATAGTTTCAAATTATATAATATTGACAACTTAAGAATTCATGCTTTGTATTACAAATTCGGTATGAAAAATTGAGCATTTCATAACCTGATCTTGTTTACTTTGAAATTTATCGCGTATCATTTCAAGTATGATTCAAATTGATTGCAAAAATTACATAAAATGAAAAAGATTCGAGTTACAAAAAGAATGAGTTTGATTGTTTCATATCATTTTTTTGTGCATATCATAGGTTACCCATAGTTGATAATAGACTGTGTGATGAATTACTCATATACTGATATAATATTCTTGCTCATGATGTTCATCCAAAAATATGTGTTTTAGTTTGCTCAGATAAAAACCAAAAATATGTGATTCCGTTTGTAAAGATAAAATCCAAAAATATTTTGTTTCTATTTTCCATGAATTTTTTTTTATTTTAAAAAAAAAACGACTCGGGATTGGATCTGATACATGCTACAGATGGAAGTTCACAAGAATGTGACGTGTTGAATGTGATGAAATTGTTCAAGGCAAAGGTTTGAAGTGAACTTAATATGTTCGCTTGTTTCTGATTAAGTGAACTTACTATGTTCGCCTGGGGCTTGTTAAGCGAACTTAACAAGTTCGCCTAATGAAGCGAACTTAATTGTGTGAATAAATACTTTGTTCAGGCGAACTTATTCTTATTATAATTTTCTGAGGGAGCGAAACTATTGAGTGAACTTACTGAGTTTTTAGCGAACTTGTGATTTTTTGAACTAGGGTTTTCGATTTGAAATTTTCGTGTTTATTTCTGGATCATATTTGAATTGCGAGTCTTTCTAAGGTAATTTCACGGTTTGTTATCTGATAAATCGATGGGAAATTGAGGTTTTGACTCTGTGTTCCTCGTCTTTTGACAGTCGGGTTTGTGATTGTACTGTTAGAGTATATTTCCGTGTTTACAACTTGAAATTGAAGCTTAATAATGTTTCGTGGTTGAGCTTAGATGACTATAATGTGTTTGATTTGAAAATTTTTGATGTTTTAGTCCTTTTGGGAATGTGCTGTAGAATTTGTATCCACATACTGGTTGAGGCGAACTTGTTCAAGCGAACTTGTTTAGGCGAACTTATTATGTTCGCCTCTTGCAGCACTAAGCGAACTTATTAAGTTCGCCTAAGGGCTAAGTAGTGTTTGGACTTGTAATTTTTTTGTGAATTTTTTTTTTAGTTTGATTTATTTTATGACTAATGTGTGTTCTATGTCCAATACATTTACAGATGACTCGTCGTGTTGAGTACAAACATAATCAAGTGGCGTTGTTAGATCCAAATATGTCTGAAGCTATTAATTTCCAAGGAATTATTAACTTCTTGAATCGTTCACGTTTACATGTGGCCTTATCCGCAGATCCATACATAAGCCTACAGTATATACAACAATTCTGGGATACAGTACATCAAGACACATATGTTGAACCTCATGTCCTTCGTGCTATGGTGAATAATACATAGGTAGCTATTTCAGTGGGAACTATTCGTGCTACTTTGGTATTGGGAGGTGCTAATGAAGATCCTATGTCTTATCCTGGAACACTGATTATGGGGTGTTTTCAGAGGATGGGTTACAGAGGCAGACCAAATGATACTCAAGCACGAAAAGGTGGTTTAGTTGGAGAATGGAGGTATTTTATGCACGTAATCATCCAATGTTTGTCTCAAAGAAAGGCTGGTACTGATGGTTTGAAGAGTGCATTAGAAGCTGCAGTGGTTGCATTGACCCTGAACAAACGGTTTAACTTTGCTTTATATATCTACCGTGAGTTGGTCATGCAAATCAATCCTCCAGAAGGTCAAGGGTTTCTTATGTACCCTAGGTTCTTGCAAATGATTATGAACCAATTAATTCCAGATTTACCACAGCATCTAATACGTTTGACCTTGACTCCTATGTCTAAATGAATCTTTACTCATTGTACTAAGGTTAAACAACAAAATGTTGCTTTGATTCTAGTTCCGACTCCTTTGTTTGGTCATTTAATCAATCTTGATTATATTGATCCTCCTAATGATAATTGGTGTCATCCTGAGGAGTTAGTTCAAGGACAAGTCCAGAATCAAGTACAACAACAACAACAAGTTCCTATTCCACAACAAGTTCAAGCTCAAGTACAACAACAACAACAAGTTCCTATTCAACAACAACAAGTTCCTATTCCTCAAGTACATGTTCAAGGAAATGAACAAGATTTGGGTATGAATATGGAAGATTTTGATAATGAAGCTGTGAAGTCACCCATTTATGAAGCTGAAGGGATTGTGGTGGATACAATTTTCAGTGATGCTATTTTACCTGATTCGAAAGCTACTGATTCTGATTCGTCTAGAGATTTTAGCTCAGATCATTATGAGAGATTGGCTACTTTACCATTGGCAAATGCGGGGAAACGTATTAAATCTAAAGACAGAAAGCTGAGGCGTAAGTCTGTTCAGAATCCTCCTTCTGGATCAGTACTTGGAAAGAGAACATTAATCGATGAGAGCTCGGATTCTGATAGTGATGCACATCCGGTTCCAAAAGCTCAGAAGCTTATGTCTTCTTCTATTGTTGCTGCTCATTCATCTCAAGGTGTTGAGGACGCTACTTTTGTTGCATCCGTACTGGTTACACCTCCTACATCTAAACATCCATCTCCGGTGATTTCTCCACATGTTCCACACTCATCTGACGCTGGTCCTTCAAAGCCTTCTGATTCTGAGAGGATTACCTTCCTTGAATCATAGGTGCTTGCATTGCAGACTCAGGTCGATACTCTTGTGTCTACTGATCCTCAGAGACAGTTGGTCCTTCAAGCTCAAGCTACTCAGATTGCTGACATGCAGTTATTGGTGTCTAAACTTGTTGAGCGTCTTGACTCTCAGGGGAGTTAAGGATACATGATACTTGTCATGTTGAGTCAATTCAATGAAAGGATGATGATGACAATGATCCTAGTGGTAATATTGAGGGTGATCGTCAATACACTGACGTGAATCCAATATCAAGAGTTCAGGGGGAGTCTACATCAGGTAATATTGAAGGAACCAATAATGATTTTGGAGTGAATGAAGATATTTTATTATTGGAATTATTTGCTGATTCTGAAGAAGAAGAAGCTGAGAAGTTAGAATGTCTGGATGATATTGATGAATTATTTGATGATATTGAAGAGGATGAACTGGATAATGAAGTTGAAGAAGGAGAGATTGTAGAGATTGAGATAGAAAAGAGTAAATATATAGTTACATATGAAGGCATTGATGGTCTGAATGTACCGTATAACTTCATCCAAGATGATGTTATTCCTGAGTTTTCTTATCGAGTAACAGATTCTTTAGACTCTGTTGAAGATATCACTACACCTGATGATACTGCTAAATCCAAGATAGATTATGATGTTGATACTACTCATCCTGTGTCTCCTAAGCCGAATGAAGAACCTGTGATGTATAGAAAGACATGAATGACTAGAGAACAGTGGAGAGAAGTAGTTAACAGTTGGATGAAAGTAATACCCAAGTCACCTATAAAACGTGCTCAGAAAGAAAGATATGTGAATAAAGAGAGGTGTATTGGAAGAATCATCAGTTTATTTTATGATGATGACACAAAGTTGTTTGCTCTTAAGAGATCTGATAGTGTTCAATACTTAAAGCCTAGGATCAAGTTTTTCAATACCTTGCCAAGGTGTGAAATGAATGGTCTAGCAATGAAACCACTGATTAATAGATCAAAGTGTGGATTAGCTTATGTGGTTGCTAACTTGATCAAAAGAGAAGGTGGATCGGGGAAGTATGAAAGATTAAAGCCACATAAAGGAAAAAGAGTGAAGATTGTATATCAAAAGACTGAGATTGTGACATGGAAGTATAAGTTCAAGCCAGTACGTGCTATACAGAAGATACCATTGAAGAAAATACCACAAGATTTTCTAGGAAATATGAAATGGTGGTACGTAGATGTGAATACTGGTGAAGCTAGGATTGATGATAAAGATAATAAGTTCATTGTTAGCTTCTATGATGCAATGAATCTTATTAACTTCTCAAAGAAAGATCAGAGGACGTTAAGAAAGAATGAGATTATATTTACTGATGAATGGAGAGAACAAGGATTGCAGTATAAAAGAGTGTTGGAGATATGTCAGAGATATGGAGTGCACGTAGGAAGCAGATTACCAGATAACTGGAAGAGCTCATCATAAAGACTAAAGACAGAAGATCAAGATATTGTCAAGGGGGAGTCTGTTAGGACATAGAATGTATGACAACAGCTTTGTAATAGTTTAGGTCTTATTGTCTTTATGTTTTTATGTAACTGTATAGATTTTGTCTAAGTGATAGAACAATTTCTGCTAGAGGCTAACTTGTCTAGTTCGCCTAGCCTTTTAGAGGCGAACTTGTTAAGTTCGCCTAGTCTCAAGTGAGGCGAGCTTGTTAAGTTCGCCTATTCTATTTGAGGCGAACTTGTTAAGTTCGCATACTGCTGAGCTTGTGTCTATAAATAGGTGTTTACAGATTTTGTTAAGTAGCATTGAACGATCATATTCAGTGAATCTTGTAAACTATGTGTTTTGGTGATATACAAAGAGAAGTTTATTTACTTGTTGTTTCTATTATCAATTCGTATACAATACGTTAACACGAAGGATTTCGCACTCCGTGTTATCGAGACGTTCTGTCAAGAGATCGATCTGTAGATGAGTCATGTGGACCTACAACATCTTAATTTGGAGGACGAAATTTCATAAAGGAGGGGAGATTTGTAACATCCTGAAAATTTCCTAAGTAATGAAAGGGCCATGGTTATATCAAGATTAGAAGAACAAGGACCAAAATGAAAATTTGGAAAAATGGACTGTAACGGACCATCACCGGTCATAACGGTTCGTTACGCTTCATGACGGACCGTCACCCGTCTTGACGGTCCATGTCGCAATACCGGAGGCGGTTTTTGGGTTGCTGACACGTGTCTGATGACTCACCCTCATGACGGACTGTCACAAACCATAACGGTCCGTTACGTGGTCCGGAAGTGCGTAGCCGCCAAGTCAAGGAGTGACGGACCGTCACGCCTGGTAACGGTCCGTCACGGACCTAATTCTTGCCCTATAAATAGATGATCGACTTCAGTCCCATTCTCACATAAAACACACTCCATTTCACACACAAACACTCTTGAGATCCGATCCTAAGCCCCGGCTCGCGTACAAGAGTCCGGTTTCTGATCATTCAACTCCAAATTGCCATAGATAGTGCTGAGGTAAGGCTCCGAACTACTATTAAGCTTTGATTAAACACCATTAATCTAGAATTATGTACTTAAGTAATATCATTGCATATCTAGGAGCTTTGTCTGAGGTGTTTGTCGTATTACTGATTCAATAAGAAGAAATACTGTTAAGGTGAGTTCCTAAACTATGATGCATGAACCCAATCATGACCTTGTCTGGCATGATTGATTTATGAAAACATTTTGAGTATCTTGAAACGATTGCACCGATTGTTTATATATAACTTATTCTAATCCCTTAGTGTATTTCCAACCAATCCGCTTCCATTTAGAAGAAGTTCCAAATCAGGTCACTTTGTTTTTCCTCCGGCAACTCGATCCATCTAGGGGTCCCCGTTCACACCGTTTCCTTCGTTCTTCCTCCGGCGACTCCATTTTCTTCGCCTCCGTTCTCCCTTTCTCAAGCGAATCCAGATCCGACATACCGTCCCTGTTACGGTCCGCCCGGACACGCCAACTGTGTTGAGCTCCGCCGTTCTCTTCTCTTCCCCAATCTCTGTTTTCAGAACTCGGGTTTTCCAAAGAGAATTGGATCCCTTTCGGTACCGTGGAGTGGTTCCGCAAACCGGCGAAACATGGATTTCAAATTAGTGCCGTTGTGAGTTCTGTCCCCTTACCCTTCTTTTACGATTTTTGGCAATTTTTCACCCTATACTATTGACTTTTTACAGTTTAGCCTCTAACCTTTCGGCTTTTCACAGTTTCACGCCTAATCTTTTGGCATTCTTGGTATTGAACCTCTCATCGGCATTCTTGGTATGTAAGGGTTTATTGAACCTCTCTCTTTGAAGGCGAACTTCCTGTTCGGCGACCTTTCTTCTCCAACATTGATGGTTAACTTCCGGTTTGACCTGATTTTGAATTTTGTTATGTAGTGCCCAACATGTAGTCTCGAGTAATCAGATGGGTGGAGGGGGAGGGGGGTTAGGATTGTGGTGAGGTTTATATTTACCTTGCTAGTGAGTGTTTTTAGGGTTTATGGTCTGATTTTGTTTGGTTTCACAGCTCGGGGGTTTTGTCAGGAGTTGTTGTTATGTCTGGGATTCGGGCTGACATAGTGGTTTCTCCATTGGAGGTAGGTGTTTGGCTGTGTCCATTTAAAGGTTTCCATTGCTGCCTGGATGGAACGTCGGGACCTAAGGGGTTTCCTCGGTTGGTTGTACATATCAAGCGGCTCCATTTGTCATCAAACGATTGGAAAGGGACCTTGCGGGAAGCGATCTCCACGGATTATGATTTGTTTATTTCGGTTGGTGAGGGTTTAAAGGTCTCAGGCCAATGGCTATGCGTGGTATGTATGTGCCTACATGCTCTCAGTCGGGCATGCCACCATGTGGATGGGATAGCCCATTTCAAACGGGTTGCGAGAGATGCAGAGGAGTTTATAGTGGGGATTCCGAAGCCGAATGTTGGGAGGGAAGTTGTTCCTTTGGGAGGGAAGTTGTTCCTTTGGGAGGGGTGGTTGTGGACGAGGTTCTCCTTGAACGCGTCTTCTCTCTTCCTATCATGACTGTTAAGAGCATCCCTCATAATGGTCGGATGGCGTTTGCCCAGGCATTAAATGCTGCCCTCGGTAAAGTGGCGGCTATGCCGGACTCTGTTGAGGCATGGGTGAGACTTTTATTGTTACCGCGTTGCACGTTGCGAGTTTTCACGCCTTCTAACCGTCAGGAGCGCAGGTCTGCTAATAGGAAGTCTTTGCAATGTCATAGTATTCAACGGTCGATGGCAGCTTGGCGTGATGGGGATGGTTTTGAGGAGCTCATCCTATCACTTTTTGCCCAACCTTTGGGGCCGACCACGTGTCGTGTAGAGCTTGTCCCTGGGCCCGATAATTCTATGGCGTGCAACAATGTTTGCGGAAATTTGCGGATGGGCATTTCACTGCTGCGGTCAAAGTATTATGCTCTTCAGGGGTTGCACCTTTCGGTAATGATACTATGAAAGTGTTGGTGGCAAAGCATCCCATCCTGCCCCCTCCGGTTATGCCTCTTTCCTTACTTTCTGAGCTTCCTCTTGTTGTGGATGATGATGTCGTGCTTGAATGCATTAAAGCATTCCCCAAAGGAACCTCTTGTGGGAGGGACGGATTGAGAGCCAGCATATTTTTGATGCTCTTTGTGGAGAGGGGTCTACGATCGCCATTGAATTGCTCAGGGTTATTTCTATGGTGGTTAATTTATGTTTCGGGGGTAGATGCCCTAGGGGATTGGCGGAGTTCGTTGCCTCGGCCCCTCTCACACCGCTGCTCAAGCCGGACAACGGGATTAGACCTATTGCCGTAGGTGCGATCTGGAGGAGATTGATCTCTAAGGTGGCCATGAGGGGTGTTGGGAAGGAGATGGCTAAATATCTGTGTGACTTTCAATTTGGGGTGGGAGTTCCCAATGGGGCAGAGGCTGTGCTCCATAGCGCGAACATATTTTTAAATGAGTTTCACTCGGATAGATCGTTGGCTATGCTTACCATCGATTTCTCCAATGCTTTCCACTTAGTAGATAGGACTGCCCTCCTGCAAGAGGTTCGGACCCGATGCCCGTCCATTTCTCTATGGGTGCATTTTTTTTATGGGCAGCCGGCTAGGTTATATGTGGGTGATGACCACATTTGGTCCACCACTGGGGTTCAACAGGGGGACCCTTTGGGGCCTCTCCTTTTTGCCCTAGTTTTGCATCTGCTGGTTCATCAGATCAGGGATTGCTGCAAGCTTCTCTTCCATGCATGGTAACTAGATGATGGTACGATTATCGGAGACACTGAAGAGGTGGCTAAAGCCCTAGCTATTATCAGGTCAGAGGGGCCCTGTTTGGGCCTTGAACTTAACGTCAAGAAAACAGAAATTTTTTGGCCGTCGTGCAATGGAGTGAAGGTACAAGATGGATTATTCCCTTGTGAGATTGGAAGGCGAGTGCTGGGTGTGAAACTCCTTGGGGGCGCCGTTAGCAGAGATGTAGGGTTTATCAGTAATTTAGCTGTGAAAAGGGCTTCTTGTGCGGTGGAACTGATGAGATGTCTCCCACGTTTGTAGGACCCTCAATGCGAGCTCCTTTTTCTCCGCTCGTGTATGGGACTTGCAAAGCTATTATTCGGCCTTAGAACATCCCAGCCTATGTATGTGGGGGAAGCTGTTTCAATTTTCGACAAAGGCCTCCGTGGTACGATCGAAGATATCGTGGTTTGTGGTGGTGCTTTTTTGGGGATTTTCATTGGAGGTTGGCATCACTTCCAACCCGTTTTGGGGTTTTGGGCTTATGTGCGACTCAGGATGTATCTGTTTATGCATTTGTGGCCTCGAGAACACAATCTAGGAGTTTACAGGACCACATTCTTCGGGGTTGTGATATTGATGGGTTAGACTCTGATTATGGGTGTCCGATGGATCGCTTGCGCATCTCCCTTCCTGATTTCGATCTTAGCGGTTTCTCTAATAAGGACACCGCCTCCCCTAAAGCCCAACATGCTTTGGCGAATGCCTTATTTAGCAGAATCGTTCAAAATTTGGGAGTAAAGTTTGATTTATCATCTCGCCAAAAAGCGGTGTTTGAATGTCTCCGGGCTCCTCGGGCCCAAGATTTTCTAATAGTTATCCCCATTGAAGGACTGGGCCAGCATATGTCGGTTGTGGAGTACCGGGCTATCCTCAAGTATGGGCTAATGATCCCCTTGTTTCTGACTGATGAGCCCTACCCAGTTTGCCGCAAGGCTTGTTTGGATTCTTTTGGCGAGCATGCGGTCCATTGCAAAGAGTTACCTGGGTTTAAATACATGCATGATTTGGTTAGGGATTTTCTTTGTGATGTTATCAAACGGACAGGAATTTATGCTAAAAAAAGAGGCTCCCATGAACTTTCTGACAGATCCGCTTGACGGGAGGTCTACTCTACGGCCGACTTATATTCTTGTGTTTGGTTGGGCAGGGGGGAAACACGCTTGTGTGGACCTTACAGGAGTGTCCCCTCTGTGGGGCTCAGGGACAATGGGGTTGTGGCGGGTCATGCTGCTTTAAAGGCGGAATCATGCAAAGTTGCTAAACACGAGAAAGCTTGTTTAGAGAACCAACACGTGTTTATCCCTTTTGCTTTTGATACTTTTGGGTTCCTAGCACCGGAGGCAGTCGAATTCCTAAACAGGGTTCAACGAGTCGTGCACAGTAGTATTTCGGCCCCTAAGACCCAAAGCTTTGTTTTTAGTAGGATCGGTTTTGTTATTAAAAAGGGGGTTACAGCGCAACTTGTTGCCCGTTTACCTGCCACTTTATTGTAATCGTCGTTCTTTTCAATTGTAATCCTTAGAGTTTAATTCGATATGTAATTTAGTTTTTACACTTTCATAAATCTCTCAACAGACATCTGTGGTTTCACATTGTATTTCACTTGCCCGTGGAACGGCATGTTGGACAGGACCCGTGGAACAGTCTTTGGTTATATATACTAAATGATTGTTCATAGTTGTCTATGAATTTGGGTGTTGAAGCCCATGAATGTGTTCAAGATACTTTGGCAGGTTATTTTAATAAACTATTTTAGTTTAGGGATTCACTAGCTTTATGCTGACCCATGTTTTATCAAATTATTTTGAACGCATCACAGGTATACAATAGATGAGGCATTTCCAGGACTAGAATGAACAGATGAACGGTGCAGATGATGGGCATGCCTGAAACTATAAGTCCCGAATGACATGTTCCTTGTTAGGAACGAATGATGTAACTTTTGTTAAACTTGAAGTAAAAATGTTTTGATGTTAATAGAAGTTATGATTTAGTCTTCCGCTGTGTGTTTTTTAAGGCAACCTTCTGGCCGGTATGTAGTTATCTGATAAACGGAATATTCTGTCTAAGGAAAGAGCGGTGTATAAATCTCTTCTAGACCCGTCGTTATTTCCTAGGAACATCGCTGTTGGAGGTACTACTCTGGTTAGATAACTATCCTGTGTTACGGGCATGACACAATTTGCTATGAATTAGGTGAATTTATGATGCACTGAATGGACCCCACAACTTATCGGATAAACCTTCCCTTCCACATGATCTTTTGAGCGCCTAAATATTTAACTAAAAGGGCATAAATAGCACCGGTTTATGAACTGTTCAGGAAATCTCTGACAAATTTGATAAAAAGCATAGCACGATGGACTTACATGTTCAGAAGCAAGAAATGCTCAAGGTCATAGCATAACAGACTTACATGCCTTGACAAAAGATTCCTTTCCAGTCACATATTCCCAAAAAAAATATATATATACAAATATACTTATATGTATGCCTTTAGACATATCTTTTGTGTTTATTCCTATATCACGTCACTAACATTGCGAGTCTTTTTGCTCATAATATTTTGCTTACAGATTAGCATTGCACTGCATTGAGTGTCTTTTGCAACTTGCATGACTACGCATGTCATTTGTTTACGTCATATATACTATGACATGCAGTAAGTCAGCTTGCAACCCCTTTGTGAAGGGTCTCGGTTTGTGTCACACCCTGCCTAGGGCGGAAACACGGGGCGCGACGGTTCATGGTGTTCATAGCCTTTGATTACAAAAAACGACATCTAAATGCATTTATAATCAAAGGTTAAAGTCATTACAAAAAATAATAAAGTGTTTTAAGACAATACATCCCAAAATACCGCACATAACCAAGTGGGTAGCTTTTCAAATACAAATTTGTTAGCTATGACCTATATGCTTTAGGTTATAACCTAGAAACTACAAAAGTGGTCCTACGTGCATGCATGTCTTTCCTTCCATGATTAGTTACCTAAGAAAACAAGCTTAAAAAGTTAACATAAAGTTGGTGAGTTCACATGTTTAGTTGAAATGTTTGATGTTAGAATACAAGATTTATAGTTGTGTATTGTTTCTCCTAACAATGATGTCCCACTATTATTAATTAAAAAAATAGTGAAAGTCTATTATTATTATCATAAGCTCCCATAACTGAACTCGACGTTGTAGTTGTTGTCACACCCCGGCCGACGGCGGATTATACGTCGGGGCTGACGCGGTTGTTCAAAAGCACATGATCAACTATTAAATGAGTTTTAATATTTGTTTAACCATATTAAATATCCATTACAAGGAAAATAAGAAACATATATTTCAAAAGAAACATAACATAATCAAAACTTGAATTTATTATAACTAGGTCCATATTCCTAAGTGATCAAGACTTGTCCTCAAACGGGTGCACCTGAAACATGTTAAGTAAATGTCAACTACAAGTAGTTGGTGAGTAACATAGTTTTTGACACCAACAAAAGTTGAAAATGAGTTACAATTCAATACGTTCAAATCAAATCTAAGGCATAAATGTGAAAACATACAAGGTTCCAAAGTGTACTGATATCGCCCAGACGGTCTATATCAAACTCTACAAAACCTAACCTAGACTCCTAAGTAATAAATGGAGTACCTTCGACTAAACCGGGTGGACAAGCAAGTGGACCTATCGAGTGTAGCACAACTTAATGGTAAAACGAGTTATCGAATCCTAGAGACAATACTATAGCTAATTAGACTCTGACTCGGACTAAAGATTGATTTTATGGGGGGTGACTACACTAAAGATTAACTACTAATGCAACAAACAAAGTCGACTCAAGCTATCAATATGAAGAACTAAGGAAATATCAGTGATGGTAGGAATACTACCTAGGTCGGAATTCTACTTGCAAAGCACAACTTCTACCGGTTCTGGAAACTATGATGGATCTGGGTTTCTAAAGAAACAACTATAGACTACCTAGTGGATCCCTAATCACTCTCAGGGTGGCACCAACTAAGGAACCTATAAATGTAATAACTCACCAGATAGTGGATTACCTTTCGGTCTCTCCAACAATGATAAAGTACCCGAATAGACAGATCACCTTTCAGTCTCACTGTCCACCATACATCCGAAGAATGCACGGGGTAATCTCACGATAACAACTATGACTCAGAATAGCAACAATCACTAGACACCTAATACCAACTTCCTCTCAGACAGCTGACACTCGGATTCCTAATGACGATGACTAAACGACTGGCTCTCACTTCTCGGGTATTGAGAAAGGATACACACTCAGTTCTAATCTATACTCAATCACAACTCCTATGGATCACTATATCTAGAAAACCACAAAAACAACCATAAATCCTAAGATCAATGACCTTGATATGCTAATCAAGCTGGAAGACATCCACAATCAACGCACATACTTGAAATCAAACAACAATCAGATCTAAGCATGCAATAACAGCATAATCATCAACATGTAACCTTTTACAAAATCATTAAACCATCAATTAGAATCCAAAACCAGTAAAAGTCATAACTTTAACAAGCAATCATGATGTAACCTAGGCAGTATCGATATTTTAGCCTAAGATCATGCTCAAAACATCCATAACATAAGTAAAAGACATAATCATGGTATCAAACATAGAATTCAAGAAGAAAGATTCGAACTTGAAACCTAGAAACGTAAATCAAATGAACCCGGACTCCAAAGCTTTGATCTTTACACTTGATTCCTCCTCCAATCTCCCAAAATCGCCTTTATGCTCTATCTATACGGCCAAAGGTCGAACTCCTCTCACAATGGCAATCAACGTCTATTTAAATTTGAATTAGGGTTTTTTCACGAATTTCCTATCTCTCGCGTACCGCAAGACTTTGGCATAGGTTCCTCGGGTACCACGAGGAACAAATTAGTCGCGACCGGTTTCAGCTTCCTTCGCGTACCGCGAGACATTTCCTTCTCTTCTCTCGCGTACCGCGAGAGCTCTAATTTTACCATTTTTGACTTTTGAACTTTGGCCTTCTCTTTCTTGCTCGGTTTCTTCACGATTTGATTTGTAATCTTCGCGAGCATCTGTAAACATAACAAAGACTCAACGATTCAAAATAAAGATAAAACCAATAAAAAAATGCACTAAAACAATAGGAATGAAGATGTGTGCTTTGCACTACATCAAACATCCCCACACTTATCCTTTTTTTGTCCTCGAAAAAGCTTGCAATGGAATCATAACTCAGATCTAACTCAACATTATTCTCTTACCAATTAGCAAAATATACTCACGTGTTAAAAAGCAATAATTAGTATTTTTGTCTGATTAAACCCAAGCACCAACTTTTAAGCCCTCGTTATGTGTTCTAATTCCATTTTACCAAGCATATCAATCAATCTATGTGACTCACACTCAAGAGCTACAGTTCTACCTAATCCCGTCTCACAGTAAAGTCTAGACACGGATTAAACCATATAGATTTCATCCACCACGTTAAACTAAGATTTACAGGTTTTAGAAATTAGATGAAATCATGAATGAATGAATACAAGCATTAATAAGCAAATTAAACTTCATCTAGAGGCGTTTCAACCAAGTCGCTATCGCGGAAGGTAACACATAGACTAAGTATAAATCAACAAAGCACATAAGAATCACTTAGGGGTGTTTTCTCCAAGTGGCCATCCCGGAGGGTAACACATAAGTAAAACTCACAATTCTAACAAATAAGCTCATGGATTATGGAATTTATGGATGTGGGCGCCACCGAAACTCGGATTTATTCTCAGGAAAAGATAGTGGTGTGCCAAAATTTTCAAAAACCTCTAAATTTTAACTAAACGTGGTACCTATCACCATATGTTAACAGTTTTAGTATTACCGATTATCCTAAGATGAATACCCACAAGATATCATGATTTAAATTCAATTAATTCCTAAACAACACAAAAAGACTATTTAAGTTTTACTAGCTAGCTGGGTCTACCAAAACATCACTAATTAGATGCGTTTTCAATTATTTAATCATTTAAACTCAACAAATAGATCCAACTGTACTATCATTTTCCATTTATATGTAATTATTTCCAAGAACATTTTTCAAAATTTTTCAATTTTTTTGTATTTTTTTGAATTTTTATAAACAAGACAAACTTAAACTAGACACTCACATCCCCACACTTGAAAGACACATCGTCCTCAATGTGAAGCAAGACACAACTAAAAATAAAAATGCAAAAATAAAAACCGGAATCGACTTAGCTTGTAATTATATGCATAAATGAAAATCCAGCTTCGGTCATCCTTGTGTGCACCGTATAGCATTTCGGTCGCGGTTGCACAATCAACTGTCGGGTTGCTCAATAAGATTAGGATCAATTTTGTCCAAATAGAGATTGAGTACGGACGGAAGGATGTATACCTGCAAAAAAACTCACACAATGCCCGCATCATTAAACTGACTCAAATTAAAATAAAGACTCGACTGACTCATGATAGATAGCAGAGAAACGTACCCGATGTGTGGCAAACACATAGAAATGAACGCCACAGCAAGGTAGATCATCGGATCGAAAGGGTTTCCCAGTCTCCCATGGTAATGGTGGTCGGTGAATAAATGGTATGAATGGATGAAGTAGTGAATGGTAATGAAGGATGGTGATGGATGATAGTGGTGAAATATGGTGGTGGTAGTGGTAATAGTGGTGGGAATGGTGGTAGAAATGGGTGATTTATACAATGGGAAAACAAGGAACAAGGGCCCAACCAGACATCCCCCGCGTACTGCGAGAGATAGGGTAGCACTCCTCGCGTACCGTGAGGAGGCAATCTTTAAGCCGGCCCAAACTTTTAAGAAGAGAAGAGGCTGGTAACAGAAAGTTAAGAAGGTTTTTCAACTATTATACTTATAAATTTTTGACCCTTTAAAAACTTTCTCGCCCAAATTCAATGCAAACTTATTCCAAGCATAAAAACATATGTAAAAATACCTTGAACTTCATTCCTAACGATTTTCCTCGCTGAATCAAGCGCGAATCTCTGCAAAATATGACCCAAACAAAACACACATACCGAAAAAACACAAAAGTGACACTGACTCAAACCAAGGAATGCATACAAACTCTACATCCCGGGCACTTGCCCGAGATTCAAGCAAACCTATCAGGAGGATTCTCCTTGATCCTAACCGGAACCGCCTTCATCCTACGCGACATACCGGCTCTACAAATCCTCAGCAAACTCCTACTCCTTACCAACATTGAAACTCTAACACCTTTATCAATTATGTCTTTCCACCACAGCTTAAACCTACCAGGTCCAAAGATAACACGATTCAAGTATCCTACTAATTTGATACATCTACATATCCCCACACTTGGTGTTTTCACTCTCCCTAGATCATAAAACTCACTTAACTCATGAAGTTTCTTACGGGGCGTCCTAGATTTAGGGGATGACTCGGCTTCTATCCCCTCAGCATGAACACCAGTAAAGGTCAAAGGCTCAATGTGTGGTATCATCAAAGGTGTGGCCTCTAACCTCTCGCCCGAATCTTTATAATCCTCTAAGATCTCCAACAACTTCCCCACACTTGGGGTTTTGCCTATGATAACTTCTAATTCTGCCATCATCTCAAGCAGATCATCAGGCACCTCATCGTCACCGTTTTCCTCCGGCTAATCTAACAGCTTCTCCAATTCCAACGCCCATTCATATATTTCTCCTAAGTTAGGGGCGGGTTCATCAACTTCTCTCTATGGATCAAAGTCCCAATAGTCACCTATGAGGGCATCAATCATGTAAACTGAATCACTCTGCTCAGTAGACCCCTTCACAGGTTTCATAGCATCGAATGTGATCGACTCATCCCCTACACGAAGTGTGAGTTTCCCGTCAAAGACATCGATCATTGCTTTGGCGGTACATAGGAACGGACGTCCTAGGATGAGCGGGACTCTATCATCCACTTCCATTTCCAAGAGGAGAAAATCCACGGGGAAGACAAATTTGCCTACTTTCACTAACAAGTTTTCCACAATTCCCCATTGATACTTGACTGAACGGTCAGCCAAGGAAATGCTCATGCGCGTCGGATGTGGTTCACCTTGGTCTAGTTGCTTATAGATAGAGTATGGCATCAGATTGATGCTAGCACTTCAAGCAGTTTGTTCCGAACCACTAAAGAACATTGTTCAATAAGTGAGACTTTAGAGATCCCCTCCAGCTTCTTCTTGTTGGACAGAAGATCTTTGAGGAACTTGCCATACTTTAGCATATACTAGAGGACCTCTATAAATGGGAGATTGAGCTTGAGTTGTTTATACATATCAAGGAAGGTACCGTATTCCCTAACATTCTTATATGGCAGCAAGCGCGCTAGGTAGGGAATACGACTCAAGTCAATCTCGGGGGACTTCATCTCCACCCCTTCTTCTTCTCCTTTGCCTTCTCGGCAGGCTTCTCCATATCTATCTCCTTATCCACCGGCTCTTCCTTATCTACCAGTGGGCTCTCCTTCTCTTCTGCCATTCTTCTTCTAGTAGACACAGCATTCGACTCGGGCTCCTCTAACATCCTAGCATCGATCTCAGCAAAGCGAGCCCTCCAATCTACCTTCTTCACCCTTCTGCCGAAGGGATGCCATAGTCAGCACCATGGGAGGCTTCCTTTTCTACTCTCTCCTCCTCTCTATGACTCATGACTGACACGGCCATCTCTGAAGCATTGGGGCCTGAAGATGGACCTCCGTGTCTTTCCTTCAGGCTCTTAACGATGTCTCCTACCGTGCGCGGCAAATCTTGGAATACTGACTGTTAATTCTTCAATAAAGTGTCATGGGCATCCAGTCTTTACCGAGCATCCTTGTCCTACTGAACTAAGTGGGCAAGCAACTGTGTCTGATTCTCTATCATCTCTTCAATCTTCCTTGTGTTGACACTGCTTCCCATACTCGCTCCTCCTTCAGCTCCTCCATATTGATTCTAGCGACTATTAAACCCAGGAGGGTTGTTTCCAGATCTCCATCCTGAGACAAAAGAATTATTATAGTTGTTGTGTCCTCGGTTCTGGTTGCCAGCATAACTCACCTACTCCTAAAGATTGACGGGGCAATCTCTGGTGTCGTGTCCTCCCATGCACACCTCACATCTTCGATAAAGTGGTGCATACAGCGAGAGAGTATATTCCAATTCACAAAATGTCATGTCTAGCCAAAGATGTCATGTTAGATGAATTTGGAAATCCATTGATACAAGATTATGATCTTTCTCATGAGAGGCCAAAGAAAAATGATTTCATAGCTCCTGAAAAACACATTCTAAACAAGTGAAAGGGAGAATGTGAAGCCTGTACAAATTAAAATCAGTACACCAACAAAGAGTAAAAATGTTTATGGAAGGTCAAATCAAATGAACGTCAAAGGCAAATCAAATGATGTCAAAGACAAGTTCATTGATTTCAAAGATAAGCACGTTCAAAGTAAAGGAAAGTCAGTAATAAGTCAGTGTTCAAAAGAGTGTGAGAAAGAAAAATCCGTGTTTGAAGTAGGCGAATGTTCAAAGTCAAAGTTTAAAAGTCAAAATTGTTTCACTTGTGGCCAAGTTGGACAATTTGCTAGAAATTGTAAACACAAGTCAACACTACAAGAAAAGGTCATTCAGTGGCATACAAAAAGTGCCATAAAAAACCAAAAAAGTGCCACTAAAGACCCCTTTAAGAATGGGCGGCACACAAAAAAAGTGCCACTAGAAGCGATAACACTAAAGCCTTTTAGTGGCACTTTCTTCGTCTGTCACTACAAACTTTTGGGCTTTTAGTGGCACCTTTTTTTGCCAATATATTGAAAAAGGTTTTTATGGCACAAACTTTATGACTTTAAAAACTATTTCTAATAAAATACCATACTACTTTTAGTGGCACATAATTTTTGCCACAAAAATAACATAAATGTCACTATGGGCATTTATTATATTAATTTCAATTCATTAAAACTATTATTTATTAACAATATAAAATAAAAATAAAACTGCAAAATATAGAAATCATAATATCATCACACCAATTAAAAACTCAATCGTCTTGCAAGTATATTCCAAATGTTTGCAAACCAATGTATAATAAGTGTCAAATTAAGTCTAAATGTCTAACATATAAACACAAAACTAACAAATGTTTGAATAAAAACTTGAAACTTCATTACGTTCATGAACCTTTTTCACAATCTTAATGATCTTGAAGCTGACTTGCGGATCTAGGGCTGAGCAGAATGTACCAACATCTTGATAAAGATGGAAACGCGAACCGTACCGATAGACCCGAATCGTTAGAAAGAGTAAATCAAGCATCGGAGTCAAACATCTTGCAGAGATTCTAAACAACCAGCAGTACCTAAACAAAAAAACAAGCAACACTACAACATTGATTGCATTCCAAATCATGCTTCACTTCATCAATATATTTTTTTTAAATCCAGTACATTTGTTTTGAATGAATATGAGAGTATACTAGCTTCCAATTAAATATATAAAGTCCTCTAGTTGTTCAAGAAAGTATACAATAGTATTTGTAATTTTTAGAATTTAATATTTTTACTAGAACTCTTAATAATTTAGTTTTTCAAAAACTATTCAACTCATTATTTACATCATTGCATCATACGTATGATTTTATACAAATACTTAAAAAAACTCTTTCTGTAATATTATATTATTGAAGTCCATTTAAGCGGGTATTATTGAACAAATAAGAAACAGTGTTATACTTTAACAAAAATGTAATAAACAGATATTCGTGATGGATGATTCATACCTGATTGTATGCTTCACCAGGCAATCAGCATGAATATTCAAGCAGCATTCATACCTGAAGATAGAATAGGGGCGGCTCAACCATTTTTTTTAACATAAGGAGTGTCTCAACTTTTAAGTAATCATAATTTAACATACAACAATAATTCAGTCTAGCAATTCTCAACTCTCGAATTCTTAATAAATCAACAAGTTAGTACTTCAGTAGTTTAGGAGAAAGCATCATTTATCATTTAGCCTATTTATTAGAAACCACAAAGCAAGAAATGTATGAGTAAATGCAAATTATGGAATTAGTAAATCAACATTTAGTAAAAGGCAAGAAATGACACAAATGAAGGGGAAAAAGTGGATAGCAATATTTTAAATTTAGAAAGAAAAAAAAGGTGAAGTAGTATCTGTTATTTATAATAGAATGGAAGAAAATGATGAAATAGTACACATAATTCATGAAAGATAGATTAAAGCTAAAAGGATTACAAAGAAGAAAGAAAGAATACCTGCTCATTTTCCTTATCTACTTTGGAATTTGACTTATTGGGCTCCTCCTCATTATCATCCATTTCACACTCCTATTTATCCATAAATCATTTAATCAGTAAACCACATTATATACTTTAGCAACCAACAAGAGGACCATCTCTTGATACCAATTCAAATGGGCATGACACCCATTGTATAAAGAGTCAATATTCGAGCAAGTCTAATTGGTTGATTGACCGTAACACTTTTGTCTAAACTTCAAAGTAAAATGGTTTATGCGTATCGGTGTAAATAGATCCGTTTGTGAATATTTAGAAACCCATAATAATTACCGGTACACATGAACATGAAGTGCACTTGATAATTCTTTTTTCCTTCTATCTTCCAAGGGACCTCTCAATATCCGTTTAATCTCAACCAAATTATTTTGCTTTAGAATAGTGATACAAATAGCAAATAAAATTAGAAAAGAATTTTAAAAAGCATGGAAAATTGAAATAAAAGAACTTATATTTCTTCGTCGCAGGGGCGGATCAATGTTTTCAAAGGCCTAAAGCGAAACAAAAGTTTGAGGCCCTATTCAAACTTTTTGTTATAAACCCTTGTTATCAAAATTTGTAGTATTTGTGGATGTTATGAATTTTAGTAGTGATCGTTTTAGTGGTTCATTTATGACATTGACATAATGTTTATTAGCATAATGTTTAACACTTAACCCCTATCATATAATGGTTAACACTTAACCCAATAATCTATATCACAAAATGCTTATTAATAGAATGTTGAAATATTAAAAAATTGAATTTTAACACTTGAGAGGCAACACATCATGCATTCAACTGAATAGGTTAGAGAATAAAGGCATAGAAAACAGTTAAACATCATGTTACTGATCTTCAAGTCAAAATTATAATTTGACAAATTCAAATCAAGAGAAAAGAACTAACCTGCATATGTGTGAAAGCCAAAATTGAAGTCAGTAAAGTAGCCCTACCACTAATTCACTACTGTATTGTTTATCCATGAACACAGGTTTGAGAGACTTGAACACGAAATCATCAATTTTACCACTTCAAATTTATAAGGATAACCTCAAAAACTGTAAAATAGCTTAAATGTTCACAAATTATAACCTACAGATTAAAAGTTATCAAATGCCCTAATTTGAATATTTTTTTAAAAAGAAGCCGAAAGCATACAGATTGGATATAGATTGATGTGTTAGTATTTACACATCTTTTTGGCACAAAACTTCGCTCATTTAACGATCAATTCTTGGTTATATTCAACGTTTAGGCACTTATTTGCTTCATTTCCTGTTTTGTAGGTTTTTGTGAAGCTTGTGAACAAACAAGAAGATTCCAGGATAAAAAGTGAAGTTTTTAGGGTTTCTGTGATGAAGGCACAGTCGTGCCCCTAATTGGCACGGTCGTGCCTAACTTGCAAACCCTAAGCACGGTCGCGCCCCGTACATGGCACGACCGCGCCAAGCCAAAAGGCAAGGCACAACCGTGCCCTGCCTTCACACGGTCGCGGGAACACCCGTGAGTCTGACACCTCGAAGCAAGAGACCCAATGGAAGCTCCGGATCGGTCAACCCTCTATCACACGGTCGCGGCAAAGACTTAGACGCGACCGCGCCTTTGCACTTGGCACGGTCGTGCCCTCTCTCTTGGCACGGTCGTGCCTCCCCTTTTCTATTTAAACAGAACTTAAACTCTCATTCAGACATCAAGCAACCAGGGGAGAAAGTCTACTGTTCCAGCTCGTATTTCTCTTGTTCAAGCCATATTTCAAGATTCTTGGAGAGGATACAACATCAAGAGGATCACCATACATCAACAACAACATCTAGGCTTGGAGGAGTGGTTTGATTCTTGTTTTCATATCATGTTTCACACTATTTTTCCCTGCTTATTTGTAATTTTGGTGCTCATGATGAGCTAAAACTCTTGTTCACTTTGGTTTAGATGAAGTTTAGATACATTTGACAACATTCATGAATTATTGGCAATTATTGTGTTAATGTTATGACAATCGTATGATTATTCTTTGATGAAATTATGTATTCAAGTATTTTGAGTTGTTTACAAGACTTGTATTTGTGTATGCCATATTATGTTGGAAAACTTGTGGTTTATGCTTATATTCATGGATTGGTGTATGTAATTATACTAGTTTATGGCTTTTGACGAGGAATGGTGAATGAAGTCTTCTTTATGAATCATTATATTTGTATGTGTATCCTTATGCTTATGTTTGGAAAGACAAAGTGTTTGTTAGAATGTTTCATGCTTAGTTTTATGTTTATCTAGGAATTGTTGACACATTATCCTAATTTATATAATCTTTACATGAACATTGTATGTTGAAGAAATGCATATTGTTGTCTAATTTAATCAACTTGAGGTGGGTAGTGTGTTGCTCATATTATCTTTCCAACTAGTTGTTGGACTAGCGTACCTTAATCGGAAACTAGTTTAATCTTTATAAACATTAACATGATTGTTAAACACGTGAGCTTCATTGTATGATTTTAGGTGGTTAGTTTGTATAATTCATGCTAGCTTTCCGAATAGTCATTTGATTAGATATCTTTGACAAGAGTTTAGTCAATTTATGTTTCGTGTGATTGTCATGTTCCTATGAGTGTTTTGGATGTATTCTAGATGGATTCGACACCGAAGTGATATTTTCTCCCTAATCGTTTGAATTGTGACCTTAGCTTAGTTTTCATATATTTGCATGTTAGTTAATTAAACAAAACTCTTCAAAATATCTTTATACCCTCACTTGATTAGATTTTAATTCCGGTTTATTATCGCATTCCACCGTGTCCACGGATTGATATCCGGTTCTTACCTTTACTATATTGCTATCCGACGGGTACACTGCCCGATGTGTGTATGATTAGTTTTTTGGTGAAAACCCTTTTTAAAACTCATATTGTGTGAAAATTCTTTATTAAAATATATATATAGTTTACACGCATCATAGATTTTGAATATTGGCATTTTTATACATACCTGCTCAAAGCGCCACCTGTATTTCATCCATGTGAACATGAAGAGAAGTTAATCGACAAAAAATCTACAAAATAGGACTTGTGACAACTATTTCGATGAAAACACTCCCTGATGGAGACTGAGAACATAAATTAGGGTTTGGTCGACTGAAGAGAAATTGAAACTTCAATCGCAATCGGAAATCAACAAACGATGATACGAACTGTACAAGTGTAATCGCTTGTGTTCAACCGATTATGAGTAAGCGAAGAGGTCGACTCATTTGATTTCAGGAGTGCAATCGCCGTGCTTGAAAGAGAATATGCTCGTGTCTGAGGTGTCAGAGGTGGGGGGTTTCGAATCGTCCAAGGGAGAAGAAATTTAGGGGTGGGGAAAGAGCAAAAAGTTCAGCGGGAATTTACATAAAGGGGAGGAAATAAAAAATTAGGGAAGATTAAAAAGTTTAAATAAATATATATAAAATGTTACAAACATTACAAGTTAAATACCATTAAAAGTGTGTGTCAAACAAATATGGCATACCTAATGTGCCATTAAAATCTTAAATTAATGGCATAAAAGTTAAATGCCACTAAAAATGGGTGTCAAGCAAATATGGCATACTCAAAGTGCCATTAAAGACCTAAATTAGTGGCACAAAAACTAAATGTCATTAAAAATGTGTGCCACTAAATGACATTTTTTTGTAGTGCAAGTGAGTCAAAGGTCAAAGGGTACAATACAAGAACAAAAAGCAAAATCTACAAGTGGTTCAAGAAAGCAACTGTGAACAACCGTGTCTTTGTGTCCGGAGTGAATCATCGTTACAGTCGCGATTACTTGCTTTCTAAAGATCATCATGAATTTTATTCTAATGCTTGTCATGATTATGTTCTACCTAATTTTGTGGACAAAAAGGTCCAAAATAGTCCAAGATATGTGAAAAAGTCAACCAAACCAAGCTATTTTGCTAAAGAAAAATTCAAAAAGAAATATGGAAAAAATGTTTGTTGTTTCTGGAAAGTTAAAATTGAAGAAACTTCACATATATCTTGAACAAAGAATGTTAAGAAAATTGTGAAACAAGTTGATGTGACTAATCAAAGTCAGCCTGGGTCAAAAATGATCTGGGTACCTGTTTCTCACTAATTATGTCTTAAAAATATGCAGAGTTAATAATGCTTGGCATGTTGATAGCGGTTGCTCAAGACAAATGATTGGACAAAGAGATATCTTAAACAATTTTCGATCTTTTGTTGGTGGTTTTGTTGCATTTGCTGGAAATAAAAAGGGTGGAAAGATCACTAGACAGAGAATAGTTTCAAATGATTTAATAACTCTTGAAAAGGTTGATTACGTGTCACAATTGGAGTTTAATCTTCTTAGTGTGTCGCAGGTGTACGATAAGGACATACCGGTTCAATTTACTTCAAAAGAATGCTTGTTTTTAAAACCAGGACTCGTATTTCCTGAAGAAATAATTTGCGTGCTCCAAGAAAGTTCAATACTTATGTGGTAGATATGAATGACCATTCAACATCATTAAGTGTATCTTGCATGTTATCAAAAGCCACATGCTCAGAATCATATTTGTGGAATCGGAGAATGGGTCATGTGAATCTGAAAAATATGAACAATCTGGTTTATAAAGATCTAGAGCGAGGTTTACCCAGAAAGGAATTTATAATTCAAGAAAGTTGTATGTCATGTGCAAAAGGAAAACAGCATAAGAAATCACATCCGAAGAAGACAGTGACAATGTTTACTCGACCTTTATTTCTTATTCATATGGATTTATTTGGTCCTGTTCGAGTAAAGAGTATTGCGAAGAAATCTTACTGTCTTGTTATCACAAATGATTTTTTTAAGATTTTCCTCGGTGTTCTTCCTTGAAACAAAGGATGAATCACCTTAAACAATCATCGAATTTATAAAGCGAATTGAAAACATCTGTGATAGCAAAGTGTCAATTATTCGCAGTGATAATGGAATAGAGTTTAAGAATAAACTGATAAATTTGTTTTGTGCAGAAAAAGGCATAACTCATCAATTTAGTGCAGCAAGAACTCCGCAACAAAATGGAGTGGCTGAAAGAAAGAACAGAACTTTAATTGAAGCTGCTCGTACAATGCTTGTGGATTCAAAATTGCCCATTATTTTCTGGGCTGAAGCAGTAAACACAACATGTTATGTGTTGAATAGAGTTCTCATGGTGAAATGACATACAAAGACTTCATATGAGTTGTTTTTTAAAAGAAAGACGTATATCAAGTTTTTCAAAGCATTTGGATGTTCGTGCACGCTTCTAAATACACAAGATTCTTTGCCAAAGTTTGCGGCACTTGGAGATGAATGTTATTTCTTGGGATACTCGTCTTATCAAAAGGCTTTCAGATTTAATAATAAAAGAACAAAGATTGTTCAGGAATCGTATTATGTGGAGTGGCAAGAGTCAACTATTTCTCCTGAGCAAAATGGGCCAGAATGGTTCTTTGATTCGGATATAATTTTCAAAACTTTTGATCAACAATCTTTATCTGATTCTGATGGTGCAAGTTCTTCAAATACAGTTGATGAGTCAGTAACAAGGATTGATCAAACTGTTAACAATTTCTTGGTTCGTCCACAAAAAGTAATGATTCAAAGTGAAAACTCTGAAGATGTTACTAAATCTACACAAACACAAGAAGAGCAACTTAAAGTTTCAACTACAAATGATGAAACTGAAGTACAGGTTCCAATTACTAATGATGAACGAAGTTTCCAATGTTCAAGCTGAGAATGATTGTCAATCAAACTCTTCAAGTGTTTCAAATGACCAATCACCAGATTTAAATGACACTAGTATGCCAGAATCAGTTCAGTTTCAAGAAATTCCAATTCACATAATTCATTCAGCTCATCCTGTTGAGAATATTATTGGATCTATTGAAGAAGGTGTGAGAACAAGAAGCCAAACTGGAAACATTAATGTATGTCTATATTCGTGCTTCTAATCACAAGAAGAACTAAACTGTCACACCCCGACCGATGGCGGAATCATCGGGACGGGACATATAGACTGTTCATAAGCACAAGGTTGACTAAATTGAATATATTAAACGTCAAATTTCATTGCAAATAATCCAAACATAACCAAATCCAAGATAGAACAAAATTGAAATACATAGAGTTCTTTTATTTAAATTAATTAAGTCCAATCCTATGTGTAGCACATCTTGAACAATCTCACACGTTAGAACCTGAAACATGAATAAAATAAAGTCAACTAAAAAGTTGGTGAGTATAACACAGGTTTGTATATAGATAGCATATAGTTGTAAAACAAATCCTTACATAACATGACAAATAAGGCATTTATGGGGAGCAGCTATTGTGTAACCATGTACAATCAAACCTTTGTAACTAGCATGCAAAAATTGTGTTATCGGTATCAATCACCCCAATCTGGGTGGGTTTGTCAGACTCAATAGATCTAACATTGAAAACCGTCGGCTTGTATAGTTAATGATTGCACATAATCGCATACAAAGGTTAGCACACCTAGCACTCGGGCATAAAGCTCAAATTGCACACATGAATGTAAATAGGATTTGTACTTGTGTTGTTTGTGTAAATGTAACGTGTAATTTGAATAATGTTCATGTTTCACCCCAAAAGTGTAAAAGAGTAAAAGGGGCTATGAAATACTCACTTGGTTTCGAAGGCGTAGCTAACAAAGATACTAGATAGAATAAGGATCCTTGAAATGCACAAATTAACCTAAAGTGTAATGTATATGGTATTAATAGTGTGCACAAGAGTTTAATTCTAAATTTGTATTTGGACTTGTGTAAAAAGTCATTGATTTGTAGTTGGAAGTATTGAATACAATATATAAAGTTTGACATAATATTTTTAGAATATTTTGATTAAGCTTTGAGTGTGAATAATTAAATAAGTAATGTAGATAATTATTGTTTATGAAAACATTGTAAGTATTAGTTATAAATTAGTGTAAATAATTAATTGTTTTTGTGTAAATATAAATAATCATTATTTTATTTATTTATTTATAAATGTAACTTTAATCATTTAAATAATTTTTAAATGAAAAGTTTAGCAATAATTGTAAATTTAATTTTTATAAACTTTAAATAATAAATTTTCTATTTATTTCAAGATTAAATATTTGATCTTTTCCAAATAGAATAAATTGCATTTTTATAAAAATCACTATTTATATTTTGTAATTTAATCATATATATTTATTGTTTGAAAAAAATATATAAAGTCATAATTCTGCTAAAAATTTAACTCACACACGACCGTGCCTGGGAAGGGCACGATCGTGCTCGAACCACGGGCGCGACCATGCTAGTCAGGGCGCGACCGTGTTGATAAATCAGAGGGCTTAAACTAATTAAATCATTAGGCACGACCGTGCCTTGGCCAGGCACGATCGTGACTATGATTCCAAGACACGACTGAGATTAGCCAAAGGGCATGATTGGGTCTGGACAGGAGGACACGACCGCGCTGATAGTCGGCACGACCGCGTCTCATGAGGCACGACCACGCTAGATGATTAGCGCGACCGTGTCTGTTCCAAATCAGGAACGAATTGACTAATTCTTATAATAACAGAGTTGGAAATCATAGGGCTTTCACCCATTAGATTGTTTCGAGTCTTTTTGCATAGATTAATTGGATTTAAAACGTGTCTAATGTCGGATTCGATTAAGTCATTTTTGAACAAAAACTAGATTCGGGTTTAAGGTGATTTCCATATTGGAAGCCCAAATTAACATGGGGCTTTTGATCTAAGGACTTAATCGAAAGAGGGAAAGGTTTCAATTACCCGGAATGATGGCGAATTGATAGCGATCGGTAGAAAGGAATTCCGGCGACTTCGGGTTCTGTCTCCGGCGTCCTCTGCTGCAATTCCGACTAAACCAGAGAGTCCGGTAGCTTTAGTGAGGATTGAGTAGCGTGAATCTGCTGCTTGATTGGGAGAATTCGGATCGAAAGAAAGAATTCGTGTTTTCTTGAAATGTCTAAATGATTTTTGAGATTGATTGAGTTAATCCGAGATGTTTCATGTAATTGAAAGGTTTATCTCATTCGTTAATGAGAATGAAGTGTAGGACGGTTACGGAGCTCAACGATCGAGTGATTAAAACTATATTTACGTTTCAACTGGTACTAGGCGCGACCGTGCCCAAACGAGGCGCGACCATGCTAAGGCACCAGGCGCGATCATTCCAAAGCAAGTCGCGCGACCGTGCCAAAGCACTCGGCGCGACCGTGCCAGAACGAGGCGCGACCGTGCCTATTAGGGTTTCTTGTAAATTTTCAACATCAGACCTTGTAACTTTGGTCTTTGACATATTTGTATAAATAGATACTTATGTAGTGTTTTAGTAGGTTATAACCGTGTAAAATTTGCGGGTTAGCATTGAAATATAGTATTTAATTGATGGTACGAATAGAACAAAACAGTGCACTAGAATTTGGTTTGAAATGCATTACATTGAATTTGAAATACGGATATTAAAAATCAGAAATGTTACAGTCTCCCCATGTTAAAGGAATTTAGTCCCGAAATTTAGTTAGAGGAGACTACGGCATTGGTAAAAAGGTGGGGGTACTTGAGCTTCATTTGGTCTTCACGTTCCCAAGTGAATTCAGGACCACGCTTAGACTCCCGACGAACTTTAACAATAGGAATACGACTTCGCTTGAGTTTCTTGATTTCACGATCCATAATTTCTACCGGTTTCTCGAGGAAGTGCATCGTTTCATCAATGTGCACGTCATCAAGCGGTATATGGAGATTCTCATCGGCGAGACATTTCTTTAAATTTGATACATGAAACGTAGGATGCACATTGCCAAGAGATGGAGGTAACTCGAGTTTGTAAGCCAGCTTCCCAATTCTTTCAAGGATTTTGAATGGACCAACATAGCGAGGGGCTAACTTGCCTTTCTTTCCAAAATGGACCACACCCTTCCATGGGGACACTTTAAGAAGAACAAGGTCACTGACTTGGAATTCCAAGGGTTTTCGTCGTTTATCGGCATAACTCTTTTGCCGACTTCTTGCTGTTCGGATGTTGTCACGGATTTGAATAATCTTGTCGGATGTTTCTTGAATTAGCTCGGGACCGGTGATTTGTGCTTCACCAATCTCGTTCCAACAGATAGGAGAACGACACTTGCGACCATAAAGAGCTTCGAATGGAGCCATGTTGATACTTGTGTGGTAGCTATTATTGTAAGAGAACTCAATGAGGGATAAATATGAATCCCAATTGCCACCAAAATCGATTACGCAAGCTCTAAGCATGTCTTCAAGAGTTTGGATTGTTCGCTCGGTTTGACCATCAGTTTGGGGATGGTAAGCCGTGCTCAAATCCAATCGTGTGCCAAGAGCAGTTTGGAGAGATTGACAAAATCGAGAAGTGAACCGGGCATCTCGATCAGATATTATGTTCAAGGGAACACCATGACGGCTCACGATTTCGTCGATGTAAATTCGGGCTAATTTCTCGACCCGATAGCGTTCACGGAAAGGCAAGAAATGAGCAGACTTGGTGAGACGATCAATGATCACCCAAATACTATCATAACCACTCGAGGTGCGAGGGAGTTTGGTAATAAAATCCATAGCTAAGTTTTCCCATTTCCACACGGTAATTTCTGGTTGTTCAAGTAACCCAGAAGGACGTTGATGTTCGGCTTTGACTTTGGAGCAGGTTAAACATGTGGCAACATAAAGAGCAATGTCCTTTTTCATACCGGGCCACCAATATTGTTGGCGAAGATCTTGGTACATTTTATCCGCACCAGGATGAATAGAATAACGAGTCTTGTGAGCCTCGTTCATGAGAAATGTACGGAGATCATCGCGATCGGGAATCCAAATACGGTTCAAATAATAAAGTAAGCCATTGGGTTTTGATTCAAGCAGAAGTTCAACACCACATGACATTTCCTCGTACATGTTACCCTCGGTGACTGAGACGTGTTGAGCTTCTAAGATGCGGGTTTGAATATCGGTTTGAATTCGGGCACAATGAAGCATGACATGTTCCTTTCGACTCAAAGCGTCGGCTACAACATTCGCTTTGCCGGGATGGTAGCGAATCTCGCAATCATAGTCGTTAAGGAGTTCAACCCAACGTCGTAGTCTCATATTGAGTTCTTTTTGGTTAAAGATATGTTGAAGACTTTTGTGGTCGGTGAACACCACACATTTGGTGCCATAGAGATAATGTCTCCAAATCTTCAATGCGAATACGACCGCACCCAACTCGAGATCGTGCGTCGTATAATTCTTCTCATGAGTTTTAAGTTGCCTTGATGCATAAGCGATTACCTTGCCTCGTTGCATGAGAACACAACCGAGACCTTGGTTGTAGGCATCACAATAAACAACTAGATCATCATTCCCTTTAGGGAGGGTCAATATAGGAGCATTGCACAACTTTTGCTTGAGGGTTTGGAAAGCTTCTTCTTGTTTTGGTCCCCATTCATAAGTCTTACCCTTGTGGGTCAAAGCGGTAAGGGGGACATCAATTTTAGAGAAGTTCGAGATGAAACGACGGTAATATCCCGCAAGACCAAGAAATGAACGAACTTCAGTGGCGGTCTTCGGGGTATTCCAATTCTTAACCGTTTCGATCTTAGCAGGGTCAACATGAATACCCTTGTCGTTGACAATGTGACCAAGAAATTGAACTTCTTTTAAGCAAAAATCACATTTGGAGAACTTGGCATATAGTTGTTCTTTCTTCAAGAGATCCAAAATCAATCTAAGATGTTGCTCATGATCAGCTTTAGTCTTGGAATAGATTAAGATGTCATCGATGAAAACGATCACGAACTTATCAAGGTACGGTTTGCACACACGATTCATGAGGTCCATGAAAACTGCGGGTGCATTGGTTAGTCCAAAAGGCATAACCATGAACTCGTAGTGACCATACCTTGTTCGGAAGGCAGTCTTTGGAATATCGTCTTCTTGCACACGGAGTTGATGTTAACCAGATCGAAGATCAATCTTTGAGAAACAAGTAGAACCTTGAAGTTGATCAAAGAGGTCATCAATCCTAGGCAAAGGATAACGGTTTTTTATAGTAAGCTTGTTGAGTTCGCGATAGTCAATACACATGCGAAATGATCCATCCTTCTTTTTAATGAATAAGACGGGTGCACCCCACGGTGAATGACTCGTACGGATGAATCCCTTGTCGGAGAGCTCTTGAAGTTGACTTGCAAATTCTTGCATTTCAGAAGGTGCAAGACGATAAGGAGCTTTAGCCACAGGGTTAGCTCCGGGCACAAGATCAATGCGAAATTCTACTTGACAAACGGGTGGAAGACCGGATAAGTCTTCGGGGAATACTTCAGGAAAATCTCGGATAATGGGGATATCTTGAATACTCTTCTTTTTAACATCCTTTTGAACGATATGGGCCAAAAAGGCCACGTACTTCTTTCGTAAATACTTTTGAGCAGTAGTGCATGACATTAATTTAAGCCCTTTGCAAGGCTTTTCACCAAAGACTCTCAACGTTTCTCCCGATGGTAGAGGTATTCGAATACACTTCTCAAAGCAAATGACTTCGGCATGATGATTCGATAGTCAATCCATGCCTATGATGATATCAAAGCTCCCTAGTGGCATTGGAACAAGGTTGATTGGGAATGTGTGATCATTAAGTTCTAAAGAGCAATCATAGATAATGGACTCAATTATAAGGGAGTCACCATTTGCTACTTCAACGGTGAAGGTTTTCTCTAATTGGGATCGTGTCTTTGCAAGTAAGGGTTCAAAATTAAGTGACACAAAACTTTTATCGGCACCAGTATCGAATAAAATGGAGGCATATTGACTATTAACAAGAAACGTACCATTGACCACGTCATTGTTGGCTTGAGCTTCATTGGCGTTTATGTTGAAAGCACGCCCACGAGTTCCACCTTGTCTAGCATTGATCACGGATATGGTTCGGGTTGCCACACTCATAACATGCTCACCCATTTGCAATAGCGGGTACACCTTGATTAGCCATTTGGGTGTTGGTTTGGTTTGGTAGATTGACTTGGCCCGCAAGAGCTTTGGTCCTACAAACATTAACTGTATGGCCATATCTCCCACAATAAGTACAAAGGCGACATGGGATGCTTTGGGGATGATGGTAGTTACAGGTGGCACAAAGTGGGTAGATTCCAACATATGGCTTTTTGGGCGGTGCTTGAACCATAGGTGATGTTTGGTTAACAGGAATAGCAGGAGTAACCACAGCATAGTTTCTAGTCTTCCTTTTCCTATTATTGTGGGAGGGTTCAGTTGTGGCTTCTTTGTTGTGGGTAAGAGGGGTTATAGTGTCAGAAACTTTCTTGGTGCCCTTTTTAGTAAGAGTCCCCGCCTTCACATGATTATCAGTTAAGGTAGCGGACAAACGGATGGCATCTTCAAGTGTTGCGGGATTCCTTCATAGGACAGTATCTTGAATTTGCCTAGGTAGTCCCCCAATATACTTTTCAATGCAGCGGGACAAGGGAGTGACCATATGGGGCACAAGGAGACTCAACTCATGGAACCGAGTTGTATATGCCAAGTTTTCACCACTATCTTGGGCAAGATCCCAAAATTCGGCTTCAAGTTTCTTTACTTCATTTCGAGGACAGAATTCCTCGGTCATTAACCTTTTAACCTCATCCTAAGGTAAGGCCATTGCCACATCCACACATCGATTTCTCTTCTCCCCATTCCACCACGTGAGTGCCCGTTTTTGTAGGACACTTGTGGCATGACGAACACGGAGGTTGTCGGGGCAGTCACTATTGAGAAAAGTATTCTCAATGCTTTCAAACCATTGAAGGAGTCCGGTAGCTCCTTCGGTACCATAGAATTTGAGGGGATTGCACGAGTTGAAGTGTTTGAAGGTGCATTGGGATGGGTTGTTACCACCATTTCCACCATTACCACCATTTCCACTATTGCTAACATTACCACCATTTCCACTATTGCTACCATTACCACCGTTGTTGCCATTGGTGGCACTATTAGCTTGTGTGAGTTGTGTCACGAGTTGTGCAAGAATAGCAGCAATGTCGGTATTGGTGTTGGCGGCGGGAGCACGACGAGGAGGCATTCTACAGATTTTTACAAGACAAGAAAAGATGTAAGAACTCATGAGAATTGTTTGGATTTAATAGAATAAGATAATCAAAATAAATAGAGAATCATAGTTTGGATTGTACTCAAATAGTGATAAAATCACTCGAATACTATAACACATTAAGGTTAATTTAAACTTATATAATTTTCAAGGAGACATGCTTTAGACTATAAGTAAACACTCATCTCGGGAATTCCCAGGAAAGCATACGGGTCCCTCGGTTGATTGGGATTTATGCGAAATGCTTTCCTAGACAGAAAACCCAAAATACAGGTGTCACTCTTCCAGATTACACGTGTCCTCAAATAATCAACAAAGCTTAAAAACCTTAACGAGGAAATAAGAAAATTTATAGATTTTGCTTCATGAAGTTTCCACATGCTTAAAAGATAAAGATAGAGAAGAAGATAAGAATATTATGAGGTTTTTAGGATATAGGAAAGGATATTGTTTATTTAATTTATTATTTAAGTATATATTAATAAGTCATGGATTTTTAATAAATAAGTCATCAAATAAAATAATAACTAATCATAATAAGCATGTAGCACATAGCATGTAACACATAACATGTGGCACAGAACCCTATAAACATGAAGCATGACATAAGTGGGTGTCATAAAGTTATAGTCTAGGTCAAGGTGTCTAATAACCTAATTCCCTATAACCAAGGCTCTGATACCAATCTGTCACACCCCGACCGATGGCGGAATTTATCGGGGCGGGACATGTAGACTGTTCATAAGCACAAGGTTGACTAAATTGAATATATTAAACGTCAAATTTCATTGCAAATAATCCAAACATAACCAAATCCAAGATAGAAAAAAATTGAAATACATAGAGTTCTTTTATTTAAATTAACTAAGTCCAATCCTATGTGTAGAACATATTGAACAATCTCACACGTTAGAACCTGAAACATGAATAAAATAAAGTCAACAAAAAAGTTGGTGAGTATAACACAGGTTTGTATATAGATAGCATATAGTTGTAAAACAAATCCTTACATAACATGATAAATAAGGCATTTATGGGGAGCAGCTATTGTGTAACCATGTACAATCAAACCTTTGTAACTAGCATGCAAAAATTGTGTTATCGGTTTCAATCACCCCAATCTGGGTGGGTTTGTCAGACTCAATAGATCTAACATTGAAAACCGTTGGCTTGTATAGTTAATGATTGCACATAATCGCATACAAAGGTTAGCACACCTAGCACTCGGGCATAAAGCTCAAATTGCACACATGAATGTAAATAGGATTTGTACTTGTGTTGTTTGTGTAAATGTAACGTGTAATTTGAATAATGTTCATGTTTCACCCCAAAAGTGTAAAAGAGTAAAAGGGGCTATGAAATACTCACTTGGTTTCGAAGGCGTAGCTAACAAAGATACTAGATAGAATAAGGATCCTTGAAATGCACAAATTAACCTAAAGTGTAATGTATATGGTATTAATAGTGTGCACAAGAGTTTAATTCTAAAGTTGTATTTGGACTTGTGTAAAAAGTCATTGATTTGTAGTTGGAAGTATTGAATACAATATATAAAGTTTGACATAATATTTTTAGAATATTTTGATTAAGGTTTGAGTGTGAATAATTAAATAAGTAATGTAGATAATTATTGTTTATGAAAACATTGTAAGTATTAGTTATAAATTAGTGTAAATAATTAATTGTTTTTGTGTAAATATAAATAATCATTATTTTATTTATTTATTTATAAATGTAACTTTAATCATTTAAATAATTTTTAAATGAAAAGTTTAGCAATAATTGTAAATTTAATTTTTATAAACTTTAAATAATAAATTTTCTATTTATTTCAAGATTAAATATTTGATCTTTTCCAAATAGAATAAATTGCATTTTTATAAAAATCACTATTTATATTTTGTAATTTAATCAGATATATTTATTGTTTGAAAAAAATATATAAAGTCATAATTCTGCTAAAAATTTAACTCACACACGACCGTGCCTGGGAAGGGCACGATCGTGCTCGAACCACGGGCGACCGTGTTGATAAATCATAGGGCTTAAACTAATTAAATCATTGGCCAGGCACGATCGTGTCTATGATTCCAAGACACGACTGAGATTAGCCAAAGGGCATGATTGGGTCTGGACAGGAGGACACGACCGCGCTGATAGTCGGCACGACCGCGTCTCATGAGGCACGACCGCGCTAGATGATTAGCGCGACCGTGTCTGTTCCAAATCAGGAACGAATTGACTAATTCTTATAATAACAGAGTTGGAAATCATAGGGCTTTCACCCATTAGATTGTTTCGAGTCTTTTTGCATAGATTAATTGGATTTAAAGCGTGTCTAATATCGGATTCGATTAAGTCATTTTTGAACAAAAACTAGATTCGGGTTTAAGGTGATTTCCATATTGGAAGCCCAAATTAACATGGGGCTTTTGATCTAAGAACTGAATCGATAGAGGGAAAGGTTTCAATTACCCGGAATGATGGCGAATTGATAGCGATCGGTAGAAAGGAATTCCGGCGACTTCGGGTTCTGTCTCCGGCGTCCTCTGCTGTAATTCCGACTAATCCAGAGAGTCCAGTAGCTTTAGTGAGGATTGAGTAGCGTGAATCTGCTGCTTGATTGGGAGAATTCGAATCGAAAGAAAGAATTCATGTTTTCTTGAAATGTCTAAATGATTTTTGAGATTGATTGAGTTAATCCGAGATGTTTCGTGTAATTGAAAGGTTTATCTCATTCGTTAATGAGAATGAAGTGTAGGACGGTTACGGAGCTCAACGATCGAGTGATTAAAACTATATTTACGTTTCAACTGGTACTAGGCGCGACCGTGCTCAAATGAGGCGTGACCGTGCTAAGGCACCAGGCGCGATCGTTCCAAAGCAAGTCGCGCGAGCGTGACAAAGCACTCGGCGCGACCGTGCCAGAACGAGGCGCGGCCGTGCCTATTAGGGTTTCTTGTAAATTTTCAACATCAGACCTTGTAACTTTGGTCTTTGACATATTTGTATAAATAGATACTTATGTAGTGTTTTAGTAGGTTATAACCGTGTAAAATTTGCGGGTTAACATTGAAATATAGTATTTAATTGATGGTACGAATAAAACAAAACAGTGCACTAGAATTTGGTTTGAAATGCATTACATTGAATTTGAAATACGGATATTAAAAATCAGAAATGTTACATAAACAATGTAACAATCGCACTTCAAGATTCAAATTGGATTGAAGCGATGCAAGAAGAGTTACTTCAATTTAAGAAGCTGAATGTGTGGTATCTTGTTGATCTTCCTGAAAGTAAGTACCCAATCGGTACAAAATGGGTTTTTCGCAAAAAAAAGGATAATCGTGGTATTGTTGTTCGGAACAAAGCTCGAATTGTTGTACACGGATTCTATTAGGAAGAAGGGTTGGATTATGATGATGTTTTTGCTCCTGTTGACCGAATTTAAGCTATTCGTATCTTTATAGCCTACGCTTCATTCATGAAGTTTAAGGTTTATAAAATGGTTGTGAAGACTAGATTTCTTTATGGGTTGTAAAAGAAGAAGTATATGTCAATCAACCACCTGGTTTTGAAGATCCTAATCATCCATTCCCGGTTTACAAACTCGATAAGGCATTGTATGGTTTTCATCAAGCACTTCGTGCGTGGTATGAAACCTTGTCAACTCATCTTACAACAAATGGCTTCGTTCGTGGTACAATTGACAAGACATTTTTTTTGAAGAAGATTGATTCTGATCTGCTGATAGTTCAAGTATATGTTGATGATATTATCTATGGGTCAACAAATGAAAATATGTATCGTGAGTTTGAAACAATCATGAAACTCAAATTTGAAGTTGTTGAAGCACTTTCATGTGACAAACACTCTGGATAGATTATGGATAGATAGAGTCCTAGTTTAGTACTTTCATGTATGTATTTGTCTTTGTTTGTAAGTGTCTGTATGTATTTGTAATCGAGTTATATTTACTTTTACATATTGATTGTTGCAGTTTTCTCTAAGTGTTTTGCGCACGTGTATGTGTGCAGAAGATAGTTCCTGCGTACTTAGCAAGTACGCAAGAATACCTTTGTGTACTTGCTAAGTACGCATGAGCAAATTACCCTGCGCACTTGCTAAGTGCGCAGGCATCATGTCATGTATAAATAGGAATGGTTGACAGTAGATAAGTACGCATTCAGATTAGCAAATACGCAGAACTTTGTAATCTCAGAACTTCTCTCTGTAACCTTTAAGTGTTTATAATAGACGAACGTTTATAGTGATTATCTTGTCGGTTTACTTTGTTTCACGGGTATTCCGCACCCGGTCCGACTAGTAGACCCACTTGCATGTGACGATCCGCCACACCTGAGGGACCTACAGAAGTGAGTCTTATGGGTCAAATGCAATTTTTTCTTGGATTGCAGGTGGAACAATCTGATGCTGGAATACTCATTCACCAAGCCAAATATGTTAAGGACATTCTTTCAAAATTCAACATGAGTGATTGTAAATCGGCTTCCACTCCCATTGCTCCTCATGAACCTCTCAAAGTGGATTTATCTGGTGTTGATTGTAAGGCCCCTTTCCGGGTAACCTCACTTGTTGGATTTACTCATAAACATAGTCATGAATACTGAACTTAAATTAAAAACATTCATCATTCAATTACATATCATTCGTCATTCAATTACATAACATAACATAACTTGACAGCGGAAGTCTTAACACATGTATTAAAGTGGGATGTCAGTCTTGTGTCGGGTAACCTTCACGCCATCGCACGACCTTTTCTTCCTTTACCTGAAATGTATACTAAAAGTCAGCTAACGCTGGTGAGTTCTAGTTTAAAGACAATCATACATAATATTTATTTTATCATGAGTATAATGTATATATGTATATTCGTATTTTAAATATTCTTTACTCTACTGTTCTCACGTAACATTCATTGAGGGTATATACATGTGTACATACATACTTTCTTTGAGAGAACACATATTGGCCATAATCTTAAGGGAGATCAACCCGTCATACTTGTCGCGAATGTCACGAAGACATCGCTGTCAGAACTACCGTCGTAGCCCATTTCATTACCGTCCGGCTCTAGAAAACCGTCCGTCATTCATTAATCCGTCCGGCAACCTTTGTCCGTCCGCTCTTTACCGTCCTACCGTCGTAGTCTGTCATTTTGTCCGTCAGCCCTAGGGCATCCGTTTCCCATGCGACCATTATGTATGCAACCGTTCTACATTAGTTAAGGCATGTGCTTCGACCGTCCATTAATACCTTTTCATACGTCCTACCTTTTCATTCTTTATAAATCATACGCTTCTTTCTTTATTCATAATTCATTCTCATATATAAGTATTTATATATATACGTATGATCACATTGACATTTATAACATTTAATCATTTAGTGTATACACTTCAGCCCCAAAACATTTAAAATGATTTGCACGTAACATAGAAGGGGGCACATAGAACTCACCTGATGAGCTACTCTAGGTTGTCCTAAACAAAGGTCCAACAGCGTCACTTCCGATCTGGATTAGGTAGTTATATACACATTAGACCCAACCCCAACTTTAATGGTTTAATCATTCTAAACTTACTGACTTTACTTAACCAACCTGCTGCCTGCTGTCTGCTGCCTGCGCACTTAGTAAGTGCGCAGGGACTTGCTCATGCGCACTTGGCAAGTGCGCAGGAGTCTTCCTCCTGCGTACTTGGTAAGTACGCAGGGACTTCCTCCTGCGTACTTGGTAAGTACGCAGGAATTCCTTCCTGCGCACTTGGTAAGTACGCAGTACCTGGTTCTTGGACCAAAATCCGAAGTTCTTGCATGCAAACCCGATCATGCCAATCTTACAATTTTCTTTGATTAAAACGTGCGGTTTTCATTCTAGATGCTATTTCTAAGCTTATTATCAAGTTTCATCCGTAAAAACATCATCTATTTAGCTAAAACTCGAGAAACCCCAAAATGAACAAAAACTCAGATTATGGTTGAATCATTACCTCGATTGAAGTTCTGATTTGGAGGTTTTGCTCACGAGCTCAGTTGTAACGTGCTCCTCTAATCTCGTGACGATCCGTCGACTTTCTCTCTCTAGACCCGAGCTCCCTTTCTCTCTCTAAGATGGTGAAAATGAAGGTGAAATGAGCTAGTGGGCTGCCTTGCCCCTTTTATACCTGGGCTTCCCTCGGCCCGTTGGAGCCGAGCCCAAGCCCATCCGTTCTTATTTCGTTTTATAACGTTTAAATCCCCGTCGTATTATTATTTACTTAGTTACTATTTTTGGGATGTTACAAGTCTACCCTCCTTAAAGAGGTTTCGTCCTCGAAACTGTTTATACGTCAAACAATTGAGGGTATAGTCCCCTCATCTCGTCTTCTTTTTCCCATGTGGCTTCTGATCCTTTTCTGTGCTTCCATTGTATTTTGACTAGCTGAATCGACTTATTGCGTAGTCGTTTCTCAGCCCGATCAAGAATTGCTATTGGTTCCTCTACATAATTCAAACTGTTATCCACCTCGATCTCGTCGTAAGGTATGTGAGCCGTGTCGTCAGCTAGGCACTTGCGTAAGTGCGACACGTGGAACGTAGGGTGGATTCCACTAAGCTCTACGGGAAGGTCGAGTCTGTAAGCAACTTGACCCACTCTCGCTAAAATCTTGAAAGGTCCGACAAACCTTGGACTTAGTTTGCCACGTTTTCTGAACCGAATGATTCCTTTCCAAGGTGATACTTTCAACAGTACCATGTCTCTCACTTGGAACTCTAAATCCCTCCTTCTCTTATCTGCGTACGATTTCTGTCTTTCCTTCGCGGCTTTCATTCGAGCTTTGATTTGATCAAATTTCTCAGAAGTAGCTTTGACCACTTCGAGACTTGCAAAATCCTTCTGTCCAATTTCCCCCCAACAAACCGGGGTCCTACATTTCCTCCCATACAACATTTCAAATGGTGGCATGCCAATAGTTGTGTGATAGCTGTTGTTATATGAAAACTCTGCCAATGGTAGATGGCTGTCCTAGCTCCCACCAAAGTCAATGATACAGGCCCGGAGCATGTCCTCCAAGGTCTGAATAGTCCTTTCTGATTGTCCATCGGTTTGGGGGTGGTAAGCGGTGCTGATTTTCAGTCTTGTGCCCATTGCTTCGTTGAATTTCTTCCAAAACCTTGACGTGAATCTAGTATCCCTGTCGGACACAATCGACAGCGGCATACCATGTCTGCTCACAACTTCCTTGATAAATATTTCTGCTAGTCTTTCTAACGAGGAAGTCTCACGTATTGGCAAGAAGTGAGCACTTTTTGTCAAGCGGTCGACGATCACCCAAATGGTATCATTGCCTTTAGCTGTCCATGGTAGCTTGGTAATGAAGTCCATCGTGATTTCCTCCCACTTCCATTCCGGTATCGGTAGAGGTTGCATTTTACCGCATGGTTTCTGGTGCTCGGCCTTAACTAGAGAACACGTTAGGCACTTGCTCACGTATTCTGTCACATCATTCTTCATGCCAGGCCACCAGTACTCTTTCTTCAAGTCTTGATACATTTTGTTTGTCCCGGGGTGGATAGAATAGCGAGACTTATGTGCCTCATCGAGTATTTTGGCTCTAAGCTCGCCAATCTTAGGTATCCACATTCGGCCAAACCTAGTTCTACACCGTATGCATTTGCATCCAAATTCCCTTGTTGTCCTACTATTCTTTCCCGTCTTATATTTCCTTCTAATAGTGCTTCATCTTGTGCCTTTGATATTTCACTCATCAAATCTGGTGTTATAATCAGCTGACACGCTTTGATCTGTATAGGTTTCGATTCTTCCTTTCTGCTTAAAGCGTCAGCCACCACGTTTGCTTCGCCTGGATGGTACAATATCTCACAGTCATAGTCCTTCAGTAGCTCTAACCACCTCCTTTGCCTCATGTTTAATTCCTTTTGCCCGAAAAAGTACTTCAGGCTTTTGTGATCGGAGTAAATGGTGCATTTGACTCCATACAGATAGTGCCTCCATATTTTCAACGCGAAAACTATTGCTGCTAACTCTAAATCGTGTGTTGGGTAATTAACCTCGTGAATCTTTAGTTGTCGCGATGCGTAAGCAATTACCTTTCCTTGTTGCATAAGTACGCAACCCAAACCCTGCCCCGAAGCGTTAGAGTAAACTACAAAGTCTTCATTTCCCTCAGGTAGAGTTAAGACTGGAGCTTGAGTTAATCGTGTCTTAAGTTCCTCAAACGCGTTGTTTTGGGTTTGACCCCATTCATACTTCACTTCCTTCCGTGTCAACTTAGTTAGTGGCAAGGCTATTCTTGAAAAATCTTTAATGAACCTTCGATAGTAGCCCGCCAATCCCAGAAAACTTCGTATCTCTGTTGGTGTCTTTGGGATGTTCCATTCCTTTACTGTCTCGATCTTTGTAGGATCCAACATGATGCCGTTTGGGTTTATTACATGACCTAGGAATTGGACTTCCCTAAGCCAGAACGCGCATTTGGAGAATTTTGGGTACAACTTTTCCTGCTTTAGCACCTCCAGAACCTCCCTTAGGTGACAGTGGTGATCACCCTCGCTTTTCGAATATACCAGTATGTCGTCTATAAAAACTATCACTGATCGATCCAACATGGGTCGACATACTCTATTCATCAAGTTCATAAACGCTGCTGGTGCGCTGGTCAATCCGAAAGACATCACGAGAAACTCATAATGCCCATAACGCGTGCGAAACGCGGTCTTTGGTACATCTTCCTCTCTTACTTTCAACTGATGGTAACCCGACCTAAGATCGATCTTTGAGAACCAACTCGCACCTTGCAGTTGATCAAAAAGGTCATCTATTCTAGGTAGTGGGTATTTGTTCTTTACTGTACTCTTGTTCAGTTCACGTTAGTCAATGCACATGCACATGCTGCCGTCTTTCTTCTTTACGAATAGTACCGGAGCGCCCCATGGTGAAATGCTCGGTCTAATAAATCCCTTTTCTGTTAATTCTTGTAGTTGAGACATAAATTCTTTCATTTCTGACGGAGCCAATCGGTAGGGGGCTTTGGCAACGGGCTCAGCTCCTGGCAGTAAGTCAATCTGAAATTCTATTTCCCGATCGGGTGGTAACCCAGGTAGATCCTTAGGGAATACTTCCGAAAAGTTGCACACCACGGGTACATTCTTGAGTTCATTCATTTTCATTCTATCATCAATAACATATGCCAGATAAGCTTCGCAACCGCGTCTCATGTAACTTTCGGCCTTGATCATCGAGATGATGTTCGGCATCGTGCAATTCCAATCCCCATAAACCGTAATTGGACTGCCACTAGGAGCTTTGAGGTGTATCCTCTTACGTTTACATATGATTTGAGCTTCGTTAGCAGCTAGCCAATCCATACCCAATACTATATCGAATCCTCCTAAGGTAAGAAGGAATAATCTAGAAGGGAACTTATGACCCTCTATTTCTATGATGCAATCCTCTGTTACTTGAAATACTGCCGAATTTTTACCAACGGCAGTTTGTACGCTAAAAGCCTTTACTATAGTGTTGATAGTGCATCCTAGTTTACGACTAAATGCATTGGATATAAAACTTTTACTAGCACCAGAGTCAAATAAAATAGCAGCATGTTCATCATTAACTAGAAACGTACCTGACACGACATCAGGATTTCCCCTTGCTTCTTCCTCAGTTAAGGCATAGGCCCGAGTCCTAGCCTGCGGCTGTTCCTTTTCCCTCTCTTTTCCCGAACCAAATTGGCCGGCCTTCCTGCAGTTCTTTGTCAGATGTCCAAACAATCCACATACTTGACATTTGACGTCCTTCAAACAATCTCGGGAGTAGTGCCCCGGCCTCCCGCACTTATAACACACGGTGGTGCCTATTCGACACTCGCCCAGATGTTGCTTTCCACATCTCTTGCATGTTTCATATCCGTCCAACCTTGGTTTCTTAATTTCAGCTGTTTCTTTCCCTTTTCCGGTGCCTCTAGACGGGTTCTCCCACTTTCTCTTTTGTGTCTCAGGTGTCGGGTCCTCATTGGCATAATCGTCGTAGACGATTCCAGACAGGTTGACTACCGACTCGAAGGTCGATGGTAGATTAGCTTTTACATGAACACGGACCCTTTGCGGCAGACCCTTGACATAGTATTTGATCATACGTTCTTCAGTTTCCACCAAGTGTGGTAGCAGTTGGGCCAGCTCGTTGAATCTTGAAGTATACTGGCGATGAGTCTTGTTGCCAGCCTTGAAGTTTAGGAACTCGTTCTCCACTCGATCAATCTCATTTTGTGGGCAGAACTTTTGGATTATGAGCTTTTTCAGGTCTTCCCATGTCATTCTGGCAAGAGCATTTGGCGACTTTGTTCTTTAGATGTTTCTCCACCAACCTAGCGCTTCATTGGTGAAAGAATGAGCAACATATTTGACCGCCTGATCCGGTCGGCACTCGCTGATGTTGATTACAGCGTTCATCCTCTCAATCCATTCGAAAGTAGCCACCGAATCCTTGGTTCCATCAAACTTAGGTGGGTCTCCGTCCTTGAAACCTTTGTAAGTACACCCACGATTGCTTGATGCCACTTTTACTTCATCCCCGTCACTGTCATAAATTTTCTCTTCATTTTTCCCTTCATTCTCTTCTTTGCTTTTCTTTAATGCCTCAGATAGTAGGTCAGGCAATATGTTCTTCAGAGTAAGCACGACCTCGCGGGCAATAGCATCCCTGACTTCGGGTTCTAACTGTATAGGCCCTGGACTATTGTTCCCTGTTGGTGTCACGTTTGTTTCATGCACACTCTCAGTGTGTTCTGCGTGCACACTCTCTTCCTCTTCATGTCTTTGCTTCAATGGAGGTCTACCTACTCGGCCAGTGCGACCGCCTCGTCGTCCTGTTCTTCCTCCACCAGCCATAAATTCTTAATTCCCTGATAGTTATAAAGGGAATACATCAATGTCATTTCTTCAGATCATAGTTTGGAACAGTACGAGCAAGGTAAATTATTAATTACAGTGACCAGTTTGTGATTACTAATTTACATTGCTTTTCGGGTTCAAAACTCTTCAAATGGGTTGTGACATTGACATCTATTTGTTCTAAGTTAAGGTATCTATTCTTATCCAAGAGCATTAACTTTAGTACTTACTTACCGTGCTGCGTTAGCGTTGGTTACCCATACTGACATCCGTGCGTTGGTCCCATAATCAGTTTGAGTCCAGACATTTAGGGATGTCTGAATCTCTCAAACTATTGCTCTGATACCAACTTGTAAGGCCCCTTTCCGGGAAACCTCACTTGTTGGATTTACTCATAAACATAGTCATGAATACTGAACTTAAATTAAAAACATTCATCATTCAATTACATATCATTCGTCATTCAATTACATAACATAACATAACTTGACAGCGGAATTCTTAACACATGTATTAAAGTGGGATGTCAGTCTTGTGTCGGGTAACCTTCACGCCATCGCACGACCTTTTCTTCTTTACCTGAAATGTATACTAAAAGTCAGCTAACGCTGGTGAGTTCTAGTTTAAAGACAATCATACATAATATTTATTTTATCATGAATATAATGTATATATGTATATTCGTACTTTTAAATATTCTTTACTTTACTGTTCTCACATAACATTCATTGAGGGTATATACATGTGTACATACATACTTTCTTTGAGAGAACACATATTGGCCATAATCTTAAGAGAGATCAACCCGTCATACTTGTCGCGAATGTCACGAAGACATCACTGTTAGAACTACCGTCGTAGCCCATTTCATTACCGTCCGGCTCTAGAAAACCGTCCGTCATTCATTAATCCGTCCGGCAACCTTTGTCCGTCCGCTCTTTACCGTCCTACCGTCGTAGTCTGTCATTTTGTCCGTCTGCCCTAGGGCATCCGTTTCCCACGCGACCATTATGTATGCAACCATTAATGCCTTTTCATATGTCCTAGCTTGCGAAGGAACGTTTTTGTCCCGGTTGCAAAATAGTCACGTGGTCGTCCGTCTACCGAAATAGACTGTGACAATTCGGACTTTTAGGGTTAACCCCGTTAGTAATCCAGTTAAATATTCCATTAAATCCTAACCCAGTTAAACTAATCTTGAATCCTAGGGACTAAGTCTATCATTTCTTAATCTCAAACTACAAGGACTAGTTCTGCCAAGTCCCAAAACCAAATTTTTGACTTTGAAAGTCAAAATAGAAAGTGTTGTATTCCTATTTGACTTTTAAAGTCAAACGACCCATGTTCTTGACCCAAATCCAACCCGTAACCTTCAATTCGTTCGATTTCGCGGCTGTTAAGACTTGTATTGATGAGCTCACCCTCATCATAATCATCTACGTACGTTATAACATCCCACATGATTGAAATTTGACGACATTAGCTCTATTTAAACCGAAACCGTCGAACCGTACAAGAACACCTCAAATCGATCAAATGCATCTACCATTTTTGCAATCAAACAACCTGCGCATACTAGACGAACACCACTGATCTTTTCCCCCACATCAGTTTCGCCGGAGAAGCAGTCAGAGTCACTGGAGACTAAACCATTCGAGGTCAAAACCCAAACTAGTCGAACTCCATCAATCCGACATCAATTGAGGTAACCAAACACACATGTAGACTCGCTTTCACCCGTAAATCGAAAGCCCTAAGCTAATTCTGGTCTATATCATCGTATTAGTCAAGTACTGAATCTAGGGTTCATCGTCTAAAAGGCTTAATCGAAATCAACCCTAGACTCAACCTCAATGCAATCGAATCATAGGTTTAGACTCGCAATCATTAACTCAATGAAAACCCTATGATCCCGACCCTTAATCTTATCAAATTTAACCGAATCGAATTCATGTTAGAATCTAGGGTTTTCGGGATTTCAATTGAGTAATTAACCAACCTAAACATGTTGTTTTTGAAATTAAAAACACCCACAGGTTCGAGGTGGATTGATGATCAAAACCCCTAAACCCTTGTTGCAAATCATTGTTGAAATCGATGGATTTAGGGTTGAGTTTGAAATCGGGTTCGTGTTGGGGGAGAACACAGGAACCTCGGGTGTTAAAACGATTTGGAACCGGGTTGTGTTGCGATTACCCAAGCAGGTGGGCTGGTTAAGTTGTTCGACTGATGGGGGGGAGACCCGGGTTCGAGTCTCTCTGCCCCCATCTTATTTTTGAGCCACTTTTGTATATTTTATTTAAATAAAATCAAAACATATATTGTTATATTAATATATTAACGTGTTTTGAAACCCGGAAACAACCAAAGGCTCGGAATTTATTTTATAAAACATTTTTAGAGAATTTTAGTGATATTAAAAATAATATATTAATTATATTATTTCACAAAATTAATATTTAATTTATGAAAACATACAAACAATTGTGTTTATATTAATGTTCGGGTTTAGTTTTATAACCGTTTTAATATTATTTTCCACTATTAAAAATAATTGTTATATATTATTTTCGTCGCATTAACGAGCATTGTGGAACGCTTAGAAATTATAAATAATATAATTAGTTATGTTATTACCCCCGTAATTATATTCTTAAATAAAAATAATATATTATTATTTTTGCCACACAAATAGTTATCGTATTAACTATGTAAGTTTAAAAATAATATAATAATATTATTTTTCTAGACTACTATTTAATGACAAAACGCTCGAATCTAGTTATTATATATTATTTGTCATTCATCGCGAAACGCATTCATCCTAACTTGGAAATCCGTATTCCCGTAAACACGTTCGTTTACTCGTTGATCTTTAGAGCGTTCCCTTTAGGACGTTCCTTATTCCGTGTCGTCGTCACATATTCCATTTTATCTCTAATAATTATGTTGTAATTCTAGGGCATTCATGAGCCGTGTCGGGCTAACGCTTGAGATTCCAATCTCATACTTTTGTGATTACCTCCTACGCAATCAGGTGAGTTTCACGGCCCCTTTTTACCTGTTTTACTATTGGGGGAGAAACATGCTTACACACAAACGTATTTTACTTGTTTTACTGTTGAGGAAGAAACAAACATGAAACATCAATTATCATACTTTTACTTGTTTTCCCCATGGGGGAGAAACAGGTACGCAAGCAAATACTATTTTTCCCGCCAGGGGAGAAAACATGACGCAACTATTTGATTATGGTACTTTATATGATATCACTGTTGAGACTAAGCGTAACATGCTATCACAGAAAGTCCTCATCTTATTTCGAACCGTTAATATGGATCTTAGCGAGGTAATGTTTAGTAGTACTACTGGGTTTGACAAATCCCACCCGCGTTAGTCGCGCTAACTCGATTGGATATCGAACGGGTGAAATGTTAGCCTACTCACATGTGCCAGAGTTGATAGACCTGGCAGGAGGCATATAAACACAGTCAGCTTCGGTTGCGAGCGCTTTAGTAAGACATGAACATAGGTTAGCTACCTATAGATATGCATATTGAATGTACATAATCTGGCAAACACTGTCTTATTACAAACTTGAAACCTGTGAACTCACCAACCTCGTGTTGACACTTTTTCTTACATGTTTCTCAGGTCGCTTCGGCACAGGTTGCGCACTTAGGACATGCATGGAGTCCTACTGTCATATCATTCATTTCAAATATTTTAAACAGTTTATTAAATTACATTAATTGACGCTTGTTACGTGTAATTACGTTTGACTTCATTGTAACGTTTACGCTTCCGCATTAACTCTGAACTTTTATGTTATGACATTTCAAGTCCCATATAGTGTCGTTTGATGTAACTAATGACTGAGATCCTGGTGTGTCACATCCCTAACGGTAAAACTCCGTTAGTGGAATTTGGGGGTGTGACATAGCCGTTGTCATAGAAGGATTTATAACGTTTACATTCATTCATAGCATGCAATATATATGTAATATAAAGCAAGATTTCATTCTTTTACGTTATGTCCTTCTTTCATTCATTCTTTATAAATCATACGCTTCTTTCTTTATTCATAATTCATTCTCATATATAAGTATTTATATATATACGTATGATCACATTGACATTTATAACATTTAATCATTTACTGTATACACTTCAGCCCCAAAACATTTAAAATGATTTGCACATAACATAGAAGGGGGCACATAGAACTCACCTGATGAGCTACTCTAGGTTGTCCTAAACAAAGGTCCAACAGCGTCACTTCCAATCTGGATTAGGTAGTTATATACACATTAGACCCAACCCCGACTTTAATGGTTTAATCATTCTAAACTTACTGACTTTACTTAAACAACCTGCTGCCTGCGCACTTAGTAAGTGCGCAGGGACTTGCTCATGCGCACTTGGCAAGTGCGCAGGAGTCTTCCTCCTGCGTACTTGGTAAGTACGCAGGGACTTCCTCCTACGTACTTGGTAAGTACGCAGGAATTCCTTCCTGCGCACTTGGTAAGTACGCAGTACCTGGTTCTTGGACCAAAATCCGAAGTTCTTGCATGCAAACCCGATCATGCCAATCTTACAATTTTCTTTGATCAAAACGTGCGGTTTTCATTCTAGATGCTATTTCTAAGCTTATTATCAAGTTTCATCCGTAAAAACATCATCTATTTAGCTAAAACTCTAGAAACCCCAAAATGAACAAAAACTCAGATTATGGTTGAATCATTACCTGGATTGAAGTTCTGATTCGGAGGTTTTGCTCACGAGCTCAGTTGTAACGTGCTCCTCTAATCTCGTGACGATCCGTCGACTTTCTCTCTCTAGACCCGAGCTCCCTTTCTCTCTCTAAGATGGTGAAAATGAAGGTGAAATGAGCTAGTGGGCTGCCTTGCCCCTTTTATACCTGGGCTTCCCTCGGCCCGTTGGAGCCGAGCCCAAGCCCATCCGTTCTTATTTCGTTTTATAACGTTTAAATCCCCATCGTATTAATATTTACTTAGTTACTATTTTTGGGATGTTACATTGATGTTAATCAAAAGATGTACCGTTCCATGATTGGTTCATTGATGTATCTGACAGCTAGTAGACCCGACATCATGTTTGCAGTTTGTTCTTGTGCTCGATACAAGTCTGCTCCAAAAGAATCCCATGAATCAGATGTCAAAAGAATATCTTGGTATCTTAAGGGTCGAGTTAATCTTGGTATGTGGTATCCATCTGATTCTGATTTTCAATTTTATGCTTATACTTACAGTGATTATGGTGGTTGTAACTTAGACAGGAAATCTACATCTAGAGGTTATCAATTTTGGGGGAGCGACTAATATCGTGGCAATGTAAGAAACAACCAAATGTGTCAACTTCAACTGCAGAGGCAGAATACACAGTTGTGTCTAGCTGTTGTTCACAAGTAATTTGGATTCAACATCAACTGTTGGACTTTGGAATTAATCTCTTGGAAACCCCAGTTTACTGTGATAATGAGGGAGTGCTAGGCATCGTGAAAAATCCAATTCAGCACTCGAAAACAAAGCATATCGCCATCAGGTTACATTTTATTCGCGATTACTTTGATAATGGTTTAATTATGATGGTCCACGTTGAAACCTTAGAGCAAAAAGCCGACATTTTTACAAAAGCTTTTTCAACAGATCGGTTTAACTTTCTAGTAGAAATGTTGGGGATGATTTCTTTCTGATTTAAAATAATAATAATAATAAAAATAAATCATTTAGTAAAGTCGGTTATTTTGATTGAAAGACCGTATATGTTCCTCAAAAAGATTTTCTTTTAGTGTTAAAATGGTGTTGAATTGTGGTTTGTTGTGTGTTTTAGTAGCTTAAATAAATTATACCACAATTTTAGGGGCAGAATAAAAGAAAATAAAAAGTTTATGCTGAAAAAGAAATATGAATTTGTGTGATGTTTATATGTGTTGACAAAAAAATATGTGACTGATTGACCTGAATATAGGAAATGATAGTATATTTGTGTATTGAGCTTACGCATGAATTGGATATGATGGTGACATAGGTTACAATTATTGATATGTTGGCAGGCTCTGCATGTATAAATTAGGCGATATTTGTGTGATTAACTAAATTGCAATCTTTGTGTTTTACCCACATCGAATATCGGTACTTTCAGCATTCGAATGCAAAGTGAATCTAGTCATACCATGAGACCAGGATCTTGATGAGTTCTTAGCATAATTTGTTTGCTCTATTTACTATATCCGTCAAATATATGATTTAGAGTTAAACACCTTCATACAGCTGATGGTTCTGGTGAAAATCTCGGATGGAAATCAGGAAGTCAGTCTGTTTCGCCCTTTGAATCATTCGTGATTTCAATTGACATATCCAATATTCTATGGATATCCGCATACCAATCATTCATGATTCTTCATATATACTCTTCACAACTCATATGAATCAATATGATTCTGTACTATCTCAGGAACCAAGACAATGAATGAAAATGATTCTGAATCAATATGATTCCAATTAAATCCACTTGGATTATTTTTCCTGTTCTAAGAACGCTACCTTCATGCTGGAGATTGGATCATGATCTGCTGAAATTTTGTGTTGGTTCTCAGTTCTTTCCATCTTGATTGTGGGGTACACAGTGTATTGATTAATCTTACCTTAACTGTCACACAGTATCTGATGAAACATGATGCATGAGTTTATATGGATTAATATACTGGAAAACAATGTTGAACTTAGTAGATCCTAACTTGATATGAAGTGTGACTAAGACCGTGTGCATTTATGATCCTATGTCAATTCAGTTTATCAACATGTGAAAAGACTGGATTTTCTGAAAAAGTTTATGTGTGTGTTTTTGTTTTAGTATTTTGTATGAAGTATAAACTATTTCGTCTTTGTTGTTTTTATTATAGTTGAAAGTATTAAAAATTTTGGAACAGGTCTTAATGATATAAGGATTGGACAAAGAAAAATAAAATTTGAAATTTCACAAGTAAAATTTTTTTGTCCGAAATTGTTTTCAATCGAAAAATCATATGCGAAAAGTCTTTTCGTCAGAAATCTCAAAAGGTATATATATGTACTTCTCGATCGAAATCATTTCACCACCATTGTATGATTTTTCAAGCCTGAGTCTCGAATTTTACCAAGTATAGTGTTTTCGTGCGAAATCTTAGAGCAAAGTTGAAAGGGTTTTCAGGGTAAAGTTTCCGACATTGAGGTATATTTTTCTGGATCCTTAGAGTAAGATTAGATAGATCCATGGCCTTAGAATTTAAATATTTATGAATCGTCCGAAAACTTGTATAAATTGTCGTAAATATTTGAGGAATTGATCGAAATCTTTCTCGGATGGAAATGAAGAGTCTCCAACTGATCTGTTCGAAAAGGTTTTTGATCGAAATTGTTTTTGATCAGGTCTTATGTGAGTTTTCTTTCGAAAACAATGGAGTTGGAAATTTTTTTTGTAAATAAATTGTTTTCGTTCGAAAAAGATGTTTTATAGGAGTTTTCGATCGAAAAATTTTCGGATAATAGTTTTCGTTCGAAATTTTTGGAGTTGGCTAATTTTGAATTTTACCTGATTTGTGTTACTTGTCTTGAACAGATATGAACAGGTTAAAGTTTGACGCAAGGCACAACACCTGTGCGTGTTTGACTACTAGCACAAGAAAATCAAGGGGTTATGAAGAAATAGTTCGATTTCTAAATAAATCAAGAATTCTAACGGCCATATCAACACAAGTTACTGTTTATGAAAATCAATTTCGAGAATTCTGGAACAATGTTGAATATGAACATGTTAACAAGGAGATCTGGATAGAAAGTACAGTTGGTGGAAAGAAAATTAAGATTACTAAACAAGTTGTAAGAGAGGTTCTTAATTTCAGAGACAATGTCAGTTTTCCATACAGAATAAGCTACACACGTGTGATCCAGATAATCAGAGAAATGGGTTATGAAATAGATTTTCCAAGAAGGCAAGTGACAAAGACTTTATTAGGGAAACAGTGAAGGTACTTAGTACATGTATTCATTCATTGCCTTAGACCGAGGACATGAGCATTTGATCAAATTGGTGAAGTGTTTAGTAGAGCTCTGGTTTGTCTGAAAACTCATCGTAGATTCAATTTCTCAAGAATGATCTTTGAAGCTATGATTAATAATTTTATGGGTCCAAGACAGAACAACAAGTTTCTACTATATCCGAGATTCTTACAGATGATAATCAACACATTGTTGCCAGATCTTCCTAATGATGGGGTTGAGCTACCATTGGATCAAATGATAGAAACAATTTTCAGTAGCATGAACACCATAAGGAAGAAAAGCAAGTTTACTGGGACAGTGACACCTTTGTTTCCAAGCATGATTGAAGAGAATCCTGATCCCGAGTTTGGTGTAGAAGATGAATTGAATGATATTCAAGGTAGTGAAGTAGAAGATAATGATGGTAATGATAATGATGATGAAGGAGGTGATGATTATGATGAAGGTGGTGAAGGTGGTGATAGGAATGTAGTTCAAGACAATCCTGAATATGTTCAAGCACATGTGATTATACCTGAAGTTATTGCAGAGGTTGTGGTGAAGAAAGAAAAAGTTGATGAACTAGTTAAAGAAACAGAGAGAGTTCAAGAAAAAGAAAGTGTTGAAACACCAGAAGTTCCAGCAACTGCAACTGAAACTCCAATCAAAAGGAAAGCTACCGAATCTAAAAATGGCGTGCCTTCTAGACCTCCTCCGTCTAAAGGTATCGTGATTAAAGAACCAGAACAAAAGAGATTGAAGACTATGGCACAGAGGTACTCAGGAAAGGGAAAGGGTAAAGAAGTTCCAGATCCTGTTAAACAAAAGGCTTCTAAAGATTACAAATTGATGGATGAAGATTTTCTAAACTTTGCAACTCAAGAAACTACAAATATTATAAGTCAATTGAAGACTCATGCTTCAAATCTTCAAAGTAGAGAAGCTGCAAATGAAAGAGAAATTAGGGAGTTAAAGACAAGTGATCCAAGAAACAAAAGCAGCTTGATAAGCAACAAGTACAGATAGATAATTTGCAAAGCATTGTGCAAGATCTTGTCAAACGTCTTGGAATGTCTGTTTCAATTCCGAATGTCACTAGTCAACCCATGCAAGAGAATAAAGAACAACAAAAACCTTTAACATTGAATCATTCACAACATACTGAATCTCTAATTAAATGAGCTGATCTTTTTGGTTCACAAGATATGTTTGTTGTTGATTCACTTATTAATCAACAAGGTGAAGGAATGGAGGTAGGAGATGAAGATAAGGAGAAGGAAGAAGATGAAAAAGAGGAAGATGAAGATGTTATTATTACAGATATCAAGAAAAATGATGCAGATCCTTCTGACGATGATGATAGTAGTAGTGATGAATCTGGAGTTGGTGGCAGTGGAGCAAATAATGAAGAGTCAAGTGATGACAAAGATTCTGAAGCAATTTATGAGAAACAAGAATATAAGGAAAAACAAACGTATGTTGAATGTGACGGGAATGAAGTTGGAAGGTTGGATAAAGTAGTAGATAAGAGAATTCATTTCGATGAATTATTTGAAGAGAGTGAAACAGATTAAGCTCAAAAGGATTCTACTGTAAAGAAAGCTTCTTATGATAAAAGCTTGTGGTGGAAAATTAATTAAAAACCATCAACTGTTGAAAGAATTACATAAAGAATAAGGAATCCAAGAAAGGCTTTGACCGGATTGATCTTGGGTTGGAAATTTGATAGTGATAAGAAGATGTATGTGATAAAAAGGGTTGCTGGTGATATTCAATATTTTGATACTTTTCATAAATTACAGACACTACCAAGATGGGATATAAGAGATCTGAATCGTTTGAAGATGATTAATAAATCAAACAATACTCGAGCTTCTGCTTTTGACGGACTTCTCAAGAATCAATGTAATCAAGATAGATTTACATTATTTCAGCCTCAAATTCCTATACGAAGAAAGACCAAAAATAAATACAGAACAAATGAGAAGATCAAGTATAAATACATAGTCAAACCAGCTGATATTGTGACAGCTGTGTATATATATGAAAGAAGAGAGAGTTTCATCAAGGATTTTGATAAGTGGTTTTATGATTCTTCATCGCACAAAGCTGTTATTCAACAGAGGGGACTTCCAGAAGTCAGAATCTTTGATCCAATGGATCTATTCAGTTTTTCAGATAAAGATCTAAAGATTTTGTATTATAACACGATTCAGTGTGATATGAGCTTGATGATAAATAACGAAGAAAAATTGTATATGAGAGTGGTGTCTCGTTGTTTGTCTCTAAGAGCCGAAGCTAGACTGATCAAGAAAAGGTTACTGGATCTGGATTCAAAGAAAGTGAAGCCTGAGAAGAAGTCAGATGCAGACAAGACATAGAACTTGGGATTCAATGGACTAGGGGGAGATTGTTGGATAGTAGTCCATCGAATTCAAGTTTCTATTTTGATATGTGCTCAAGTGTAAAGTTTTTGACCGAAAACTTTATCGATCAAAAAGGATTTCGATCGAAATCTTTTTTTTCAGAGTTTTCGGACGAAAACTTATTACTATATTTATGTCTTGTATTTGAAAGCTAGTTAGAACTTGAACTTTTATATGATGTGTATCTCTGCTTCAAAGTAGTGTATTACTGATTGTACCGATTCTCGAAGTGAATACAAGATGATGTTTTATGATTATCTCAGTTTGATGGCGTATTATCTTAGATTCGTTGTTTGATTCGTCGGTTTTCAATCTTAGAGTCTCTTAGATTGATTCCGCCTTTTCAGGATATTGTTCGTTATTGTGTTGCTTGGAATATTGCAGATCAAGGGGATGCACAAGTTAGATATGATGTCTGCCTCTCATATTTTCTTTTCTTGGGCCAGGTCTGTTGTCTGCCCATACCCCATTCTTATTTCACTTTATTCATTTCCTGAAAACATTTTGAAAATAAAACATTAGCGCGAACGCCGGTGAATACAATTATCTTGACGATAAAATCATTTGGCACAAAAAAGTATTAATTTCATAATCACAACTTTATGTTCAATCCACACATTCAGCAGGTCCATCATGTTCAATCGCACCACAGTATACACTGGCATCATGTCTTATAACAATGGACAGGTTTTATCAGAGCCATGGTTATAGGGAATTAGGTTATTAGACACGATGACCTAGACTATAACCCTAGGACACCTTTTTATGTGTTGCCTGCTACGTGTTTAAATGCTATGTGATTTTATGTGTAAATAAGTGATTATTTGAATTTTCCCAAATTGGTACATAATGCTTATACATAGAATACATACGAGACCTTGCACATACGATACATGCTTGTTATACAAACGTACGCAAACAGTTACACTACGCATCCTTATTCCAGATTCCTGCTTTCCTCTTCCACACACTTGCCTTACTCTTATGTGTTTCTTCATAATCTTAAAGATCTCGTCAATGTTTGAATTTATTAAAATAAGTAAAGGACACGTGCAATCCGGAAGGGTGACACTTGTACTTTGGGTTTTCTGTCTAGGAAATGCATTTCGTATAAATCCAAATAAATGGACCCGTATGCTTTCCTGGGAATTCCCGAAGTGAGTGTTTACCTATAGGCTAAAGCATGTCTCCTTGAAAACTTTAATAAATTATTTAACATTGATAAGTCACTGTATTCGAGAGAATACGATCCGAACATAAACTCAAACTAGGGGACATTATAGCAAGATAGGTAGAACTAGATGAACATGCAAAACAAATTATTATTACGGGTGCACACGTAATAACGATTTGTAGTGCATGCGAATCCCGGCAATTCCTATTGCGCGAATAATGATCTATGTTATCATATCCTCCCAGGAATAGATTTCATGGCTTATTTCCCCTATCCTTTAGTGTTATAAATTTTGAATGAATTATGTGATCAGTTTTAGTCAGAACATACATACATTATCACGCGACATGATGAGTGTCATCTCGTTCCTGCTTGCATTATTGTGAACAGTCTACTAACTGTGGCACATACATGCCTATTTTATCCGAAGTCTCCTAAATTCTTGTCTTTTCTTATGGTATTTTGTAGAATGCCTCCCCGTCGCGCGGTTAATGCTAACTCTAGCAACTCCAACACCGACCTTGCTACATTACTTACCCAACTAGTAGGTCAACTGATCCAAGCTAACAACAATAGCAATACGCAAGGGAATGGTGCAAACCCACCATACTGCACAGTCAAGTATTTCAATTCTTGCAACCCCACCAAATTCTTCGGGACGGAAGGTGCTACTGGCCTTCTTCAATGGTTTTAAAGTATGGAGAGTACTTTCGTAAACAGCGATTGTCCCGACAACCTCAAAGTCCGTTATGCTGCCAGCGTCTTCCAAAAACGAGCACTCACCTGGTGGAAAGGTGAGAAACGTACTCGAGGCAACGAATCTGCTATGTCCTTGTCTTGGGACGAAATGAAACGACTTATGACTGACGAGTTCTGTCCTCGCAACGAAATGAGGAAGCTCGAAGCTGAATTTTGGGATCTCACCCAATATAGCAGAGAGAATTTGGCTTACACCACTCGTTTTCAAGAGTTAAGTCTGCTCGTGCCCTACATGGTTACTCCCTTAGCACGAGGAATCGAAAAATACATAGGTGGACTGCCTATGCCGATCCAAGACACCATATTGGGAAGTAATCCCTCCACTCTCGAACACGCTATCCGTTTATCTGGTGTGTTGACTGACAATCACGTCAAAGCGGGTACCTTATCTAGGAAGGGTACCAAGAAAGTGGTCGACAAAGCTACTACTTTCGTGTCCGACAAAGACGAAGAACCCGAATCTTCCCATCATGATAGGAAGCGCAAGGCCCAAAACTTTGCGGCCATCACTCCTGCCGTGCATGTGACCCAAGTTACTCCTGCGGGTCAAATTCTAAGAAATTAGGTAGGTTCATTTCCCCAATGCCCTATTTGCATGTATCACCATGCCCCGCATGCTGCATGCCGTCTATGCTTAAATTGTGGACGCTATGGACACGTTGTTACTACTTGTTGTGCTCGCACTATCGTTAATCAAGCTACTCAAGGCAATCATCCAGTGCCTCTCGCTATCACCTATGGACGGGCCTGTTACGAATGTGCAGATCCAAACCACTTTCAAAACCAATGTCCAAGACTTCAAAATCAAGGTGGTCCTCGTGGACGAGCATTTAATATAAATGCTAATGAGGCTCCGGCCAATGACGACATTGTCAACAGTACGTTCCTTTGTTCACTATCTTTATACATCCGTTTTATTCAATACTCATGCCAATGGAAATTTGTGTCTCTTGCTTTTAACCAACTATATTGCCAAATAGCAAGCCGAACTAGATAACTCTTATAGCATGGTAATAACGGATGGGAAATCCATTGCTATGAATTCTATAATCCGTGATTGCATATAACAGCTATGCTTTCACCATTCATCTCATTCCTATACTTTTGTGAAACAAATCTATTATGTTTAAATTTAGTCATACAACTTGCTAGCTCTGTTAAAGTTTACTTGAATTGTTGAAGTTCTAAATCCTAGTAATTATGCACGGGGAATCCCCGGTATATCAAAGGGGTGGTGGGTTAGCCGCTGGTACACCCTATACATAAACCCACTTGATATAACGAGTATAAACCATGCATAAGTACTAGGAAGAGGATCGGTTCTTGAATTGTTAGACATATTTGTGCTATGAAACCACTCATAGACGTGATAACGTTTATAAATTGCACGCATTTCATTGTACAATTTTCAATTGAGAAAGGTGATTTGATTAAAATGATCTAATCCCTAGTAATTATGCACGGGGAATCCCCGGTATATCAAAGGGGTGGTGGGTTAGCCGCTGGTACACCCTATACATAAACCCACTTGATATAACGAGTATAAACCATGCATAAGTACTAGGAGGAGGACCGGTTTTTGAAAATATGAACACCCGTGGGGTGGAGTTTTAAAGGAAAATGCCATGTCACAAGGTGATTGGCACCAATATTGTTAAGTATGGTTTCTAGTAGTTTACATTCATGCGTTGTATGAACAATTGTATGCATAAATCTCATTATACTATTAGATCAACTAATTGACAACTCGACTCAAATTAAGCTGTCATCCGTTATCCTACTCTATTTCCCTCTGGTCACTCTTTTGTGATTAATTCTATTCTAAGTCCGTTGGCATCTCTTTTTCGTTTCCATAACCTTCGCAAATCGAATTTCAGGATGAAATTTCCTTCAACATGGGGAGACTGTGACATTTCAAAATTTCAGTTATAATATATTAACACGTAAAAATTTCAACATTTTATTCAAATATGCACACGTGTATTTAACCAAGTTTATACAAAAGGGTGTGTTTACAAATTTCAACTTATGTATTTTTAAATTAAAGTCTTAAAAATATATGAAAAAGTATATCAATTATTTTTAATAAACTAAATATTTAAAATGATGGTATAAATTTATCCTGTATTTGTAAACAATTTAGATTCAATAATATACAAGTGAATTTGTTCAATTTAATGTGTTAATAATATATAAATTATGTATTTTTAATTTAAATATTAAAAATATTTGAATTTTATAAAATTATATAAATTTATTTAAATTTTATAAAAATAAATGGCTTTGTAAACAAATAAAATGATTTGATAAAAAATAAGTTGATTTATATAAAATAATATATTTTAATAAAATAAGTTTATAAAAACATTTAAAATATAATATTAAATTAAATTGATTTAAAAGAAATTAAATTAATTTATTTAATAAAAAGTTTAGGGGTCGTTTTGTAATTAACCAAACTTAAAGGTTTTGTACAGAAATTAAGTCCAGGGACTATAAGAAACTAAACAGAATTATAAAGGTTTGATTGTAACTATTTCAGGGTATATTTTAAACAATTTAGAAACTATAGGGACTAAACTTGCCAACTGAGAAAACGATTTTCCGGCCACCCCCCCTTCTCTTCTCCGGCGACAGCTGTTTTTCGGCGAGTCTCGAGACCGTGAAACACTGCACTTCGACCCCCGAGAAAGGCACCTCTGTGCTCGTCTCGACCACGCGAACCTTTACCCTCTGTTAATTTCCCCTTTAACCATCGGGTTCCCACGCGGCCATAAATGCTCGAAAGTCAACCTCTAAATTTAGCCGGCGAACTGTACCTCGACGGCTATAGCCTAGCCCCTTCTGTTCGTCTGGTCGGTGCGCGTGAACCCAAGCCACCAATTGCTGTTTGTACTATCGGGATTCTGATTCGAGTTAAAAGTCCACTCAGGACCTTCATTCGAACATCGCACCTTCTCTGTCTACTCTCTCTCTAAATTGACAACACCCTCAGGTTCGTCTCCTCTTTCCGAAGCCCCCCTTCTAATTTTGAGTTCCAATTCGACCCCAAGGCCCGTTTCCAGTTTTGGGTTCTCTCGGCTTCGTTCTCGACTTCGCAGACGGGTTCCGAGCAGGTATAATCCCTAAATTGTTTTCAATACTTTCGTTTTCTGTTCTAGCAATCTGACCAACCCCCCTTTGCAAAGCATTGGCTTCGTATCCGGGCTAATCAGACCATCGCCGGAGTCCCTGGTCGCATTGCCGAGAACAGGGACGAAGGCCGAGTCTTGTTAAGAGTTTTAAGTGTTGGTTTTGATCAGCGATGGGCTTATAGCCCGGCTGGTCACACACGTTCCCGATAACAACCGAGACCCGAGTTCGATCCCCGGTTTCATCCGGTCCAACTTTTGTTTAGTTTCCTTTTTGTTGATTGTGTTGACCGACCAGTTGGCCGACCCATGGATCCCCTATGCCCGACCCGATTACCCGTTGACCCGCGCATTTCCTACCTGGGCCGACCCGTTTGACTATTTAATCTTATTTTATTTATTATATATTAAAATAATTAATTTAAAACCCTTTTAAATATTTTTAACCCACTAAAAATTATTTCGAGCCCGTTAACTCGGCCCGTTTATTTTTAACCCAACTTTTGAACATACTCAAACCCGTTAAATTTTATAAAATAAAAAAACAGACGTTTTCATAAGTTATTTAATTATTTAAACCCACGAAAAATAATAAAATAACATTTTTATAAATAAATAAAAATACGCGTTATTTAAAATATAATATTTTCATGAAATTTAAAATAGGTAATTTATGATTTATAAAATGCAAGTGTTATTAAAAATATATATATTTCGAGAAGTTTAAATATTTAATTTGGAATTTTATAAAAGTACAAAGTCTTACAAAAATTAATATTTATTTGTACAATGATTTTAAAACATATAATTTTTCGCAAAGGTTATTCCATTTACAAATCCACATATATTTAAACAAATATACGCGTACACGAATACATATTTGATACATATTCGTTTACATAGGATTCCATCGTGTATAACAACAATACAAATATCACCAACGCGCGTGAAGTAAAACCCTCGCTGCAAGGTGAGTTACATATCCCCTATTTACATTTTTATACATTTTGGGGTGAGACGTAATCTGTGCATAATTACATACAATTCAACTTGTGTTTACATGCGTAGATTATTGTGCTTTTGTGCATGGTCACTTGTTATGCTATGGATACTTTTAGGGTGGTTTTTAAACTGTGTGTGACCCACATAGTCTTGATTCCATGCCTATCACGTTAAACCTTTGTGCTTATACATACTTACATGATTTGGATACTTTTAGGGTGGTTTTAAACTGTTTGTGACCCACATAGTCTTGATTTCATGCCTATCACGTTAAACCTATATGCTTATATTTACATGCTTACAATTGGTATACACATAGTGAATTCTCCACATTATGCCGTATCTTACCATGTCAAACGAAGAATTGTATAAACGTTTTTAATTAAAATTTTATTATATTCAAACATATGTAAACTCACCAACTCTCGTAGTTGACACTTGTTTTAGATTACGTTTCAGGTGCAAATATGTGATTATGTGACTATGTGTTGAAGATGCTACACCTAAGGCTTTTGGACCTAGTAATATAATTTTGTGTAACGTTCTAGAATAGGTTATGATGACTTGTTATGTAATTGAATGTTTGACAATTTAATCCTATTAATGAATTATGCAACCTTAGTAGACCATGTGCTTACGAACAATCATTTAGTGTCCGCCTCGATGATTCCGCCATCGGTCGGGGTGTGACAGGTTTGCCTCCGAAGTTGTTATAAGACAAGTACCAGTTGTAATCCAGGAATTTCACCCGAGACCCATGTATCCCTTTCAAGTTTTACGCATACCAATGGCCTGAATACTTTGTTCGTAGAAGAACGTTGAGCATTATTCCCTTAACCTTTATTTGGCCATCTTTATAAATAAAAAGTTTGACTCAAGTTTTCAGAGAGATAAAGTATTCACCTTGATTTATATGAATGAGCCTCTAAGTTGAAAGCTTATAGACTATCTTTTTGACTTGATTTTTCTAGCGTCTTGACCTTTCTACGAGCATTTCTTCCTACATCGAGCACTACAACGAGCGGGAGTTGAACCGGGATTGTCGGTGTGACACCCGACAAATTTCAGGTTGATATGCATTCCCGACTGAGATACATATTACATTATTAGAAATTCATCACACTTAATTTTATAGTAATTAAGTCTACTTAACACATAGCAAGTCAATCCGTTTAAACGTGTAGGTAATCTAGAAGATTACCCTGTCAAACACGCGTCCTACAGCACGACCCTTGGTGAAAATTTAAAACAAATACCTAGATATATAATATGTGAGTGAAAATTATATGTAACACTGTGATTTAATTAATCATGCCTATATGAATTTTTCGGTGATTTATGGAAATACTTTTATTTTCAGCAAAGTCCAGTAGACACGCATTGTGCACTAGCTAGGTCCATAAATCTAAGCAGACACTTAGACATATATTTGGTGTGCACAAATTACATGTAGTACTGTGATATGTTATTCCAAGACTCTGTGAATTTTTCGGGAATTTTCTGAGAAACTTTCGGTTTTAACGCTGTCCGGCCAGTCTGAAATATGTACCGACATTTCCAAATAAAAATCCGAAAATTTTATATTTTAAACATACCAACACGAGTCAAATTATTTTTAAATAATTTCGTTCATACCTATTCGGGATTTCCGTCAATAAATCAGTGACTATTCTTTTTCCAACACCCAATACAAAAACCCCCTACATAAACCCCCACCAATCACCCCATTTCCACCACTTTCATCTTTCACTCTCCTCTCTTTCTCCCCCCATTTGAACCGAGAATCACCACCACCACCATCCATCTTCATTTTTTGTTGTTTTTATTCTTCATTCCATCCAAATCCAAGCTCCAAGTGAAGATTATCAAGTTTGCAAGAGATTTCATCCATCATTTCCGTCATATTTTCAAGTTTAGTAAGATCAAAACCCTCTTTTTTTTTTCCATTTTCATCTTCATGTTCTTATGAACATGCATCCAAAGAAAACCCATTTTTATCAAAGATTAGCCATGGATTCTTAAAGAAAATGTGTTTTAAAACTCAAATGGTACATATTGTTGGTAATTTTGAACCCGAATTTTGTTCATAGGCTCGTTTTCTATTTAAGGAAACTTTATTATATGTGCATATGTTAGATGATGAGATTTTGTTGATTTGATGATGGATTATGTTGTAATAATAGTTGTAGATGGAGAATAACTGTAAACTTTGTTGTCAAAAGGTTTGGATGATACATGCATGCTCGGTTTTACTATTTTAGGAAACTTTAACTTTGGGTTTCATGATAGATGCCATGTTTAGGGTGATTTGATGATGGAAAATGGTTGGATATGTATAGATAATGGATAATATGTGCAGATTTGCTATCTAGAACTTTTGGTCATATGAGATTTCATGCTCGATTCTATTTATGGAAACTTTAATTTATGGGTTTTTTGTTAAAAGAAATTATGATGTGATTAGCATGGTGGAAATGATGCGTAAACACTAGATATAGAGATTGTATGATTTTTTTCGATAAAATCACATGTCCATAATGCTTTTAAGCTCGTTTCCTATTTTTAGAAACTTTATTTCTTGACATGTACGAAAACTTGATGTTTGGGTGTATTCAAAGCATGAAACTAGTGTAGTGAACATTATGGAAGAATGATTACCCAAAATGATGGATTAAAATGCATATGTATGAGTTTTAGAGCCCGGTTTCTAAATAAGGAAACTTTATTTTTTCCACAATATGTGTTTGTAAGTTGTTAACATGATTAGAAGGTTTAAATGACTTATTAACACTTAACTAAGTGCATTGTATGATAGTATGTGATGTTTATCCATGAACTTACCAATTTGACATGATCTTGCTATAATAGGAAACCTTACTCATCCGAAACTCGCATGCTTGTCTATTTTTAGCAAGTAAACCCTGGGATGTTCTATATATGTTATAACATGCCTAATTTCATGTGTGAATATCAACTTTGCATAGTTGCCATGTTTAGGACTCAACAACTTGACTTTCCAATCAAGGAAACTTTAATGTATCGAGAGTTGTGTTTCAAGTTCTAAATTACAATCGAATGTGTCAATGTGTTTATTATACGATAATAGACTATTTCAAAGTAGGTTTGAATTCTATGTTAGAATTTGAATGCTTAAGTCCAACGTGTCACCAACGGGTCGTCAAGTCAAAACATCTTTGAAACGTCAAAGTCACTTTTCAAACAACTCGTTGGATGCATAGAGTTCATAGTCAAACATTTACTATACTTAGACCTTAAAGTCCTTAATGTTTCCTAGGGCACAAGTCGGTCACCTCATTTAGCCGGATTTGCTAAGACTTGCATATCATTACCGCTCTATCAGGTGAGTTCTCACAGCCCCGTTTTACTCATTTTCCTTTTGGGGTGAGATACATGCTCAAGTAGACATTTCCGATTGTCACATTTTCGATACTTACACAATTACATCAATTATATAAGTTGTAAATGGTGTGTACAAAGTAGTCTCAGAGTCAACTGTTAATTTTTCCACAAGCGAGGTGATCATTAACAGTATTGTTAGGTTTAACAACCCTTGCCCGGGTTATTATCGCTAACTTCGACTCGGGGTCGAACGGGTACATAATTTCCCTAATCCATTCATGTGTAAGGCACAAAGAGGCGAACCACATCCTTTTCCTTTTTCAGAGGCTACAGTTGAGGTTCGGTTGGCAGACTTATGATAATTTTTGGTTTTTCTGATCAACAATTATTGTGTAGAGTACATATGTTTTTCCATGCATTTTCAACATATGCTTTTCCATCATATGCTTTTCCATGCATTGTCAATATATGATTTTCCAATACAATTCGTGATCTGATTTCCGTTACATTTAACATGTGAACTCACTAACATTATGTTGACCCATTTTTGCATGTTTATCTCAGGGCATTGAATGCATAGGATATGTGGTTGGGATGCACCCACTGGATTCACACACTCATCATGCATGGCATCCTATTTTTATAAGCAACATTTTATCATCCTCATTTTCAAATGTTGTAAACATTTAAACATTGCTTCCGCACTTTTACTTTGGACCATGTCAAACTTTATTTTGGACTCGTTCGAGTCATGCATAAAACAGTTATTTTGAACACCATTTAGTGATCATTCAAAGTAATTCAATGGTAAAGATCCTCTCGAGTCACGCCCCTCGTGTATAGCCCGGAAATGGAATTTGGGGGTGTGACAGACTTGTATCAAAGCCAATGGTTGCAGCGAACTAGGTTGCATATAGTGGACTTAGACGGTAACCGATGTCTCATTTGCATTTCACTTCCGCACGTACACTTAGTATTCTCACATACACTTAGAATATTCACGTAAGATAGAATATTTTGGTTGACCTGTTACAGAACATGTCAGCTGCAAACCAACCGATTGAGATCTCAGATTTTGAGGACAAGTATGTGTACACTACATCGACACCAGTGGACACTTCATCCGATGAGACACTACCCATGTACCTTGTCTCCGACGACACCACTGTTGAGAAGTCGGGAGAAGAACCGACAAAGGACGATGAAGTTGAACAAAGATGGAGTCTAAGACTCCAACATCTGAAGAGACCCGCGAGTGGGGCATGTGTGACATCTCATACCTGCACCGACATCGCCCCTACGGCCCACTAGTTCAGCATACCCCGATGAAGCGGGCACCACCCTCTCCTACCAGCCCGCCTATCCCTGAGCCCAAGCGTAAGAAATCTAGACTTAACGATAAAAAAGTGGACGTTCGTTTCTGATACCTTGAGGGATTGGGCTAGGGAGGAAGGAGTACCTCCTATGACCGAGATCGGAGAGTCTTCACATAGACCATGCATCTTACCGATTACTAGGGAGCCGATCGAGCACACGATCCCGACTCTGGTAGCCCGATGCAACCGGTACGATAGACTGCTAGGGAATCAGCGATGGGAGCAGAAGAAGTTACACGGCAACCTGAAGCAAGTGGAGCACCTTAAGAAAAAGGTTCTATCCCTATAAGGTCTGGGGAAAGAGACTGAGTAGAAGATTGATCATGTGCATGCGCAAGTGTCCCAGACCACACTATAGACCCTACAGGAGCAGGTGTCCTGACTAACGGAGGATCGCTAGAGGGATGCTGCCAGGATTACCATTTTATCAGACCGAGTATCTGAGGCTGAGAGGCACATGAGCCTCAGGAGATAGAGGACCACCATGGCAGAGCAGAGAGCTACACATGTTACCCAGAGAGTCGTTGCAGCGGAGCTCAGGGCAACAACTAGAGGCAACTAGCGCTCTTGTTGAGTTCTGCATGTGCTGGTTGTATGTTACATATAATCTAACTTTTGTTAACATTATAATATGAAGAGACATGTTATCCCGCCAAGCAACAATGACGGCAGCACAGATGGAGGCCCTGATTAACCAAAGAGTAGCTGCAGCTGTAGCAGCCTTACCGAACAACCAGAATACAGGAAGACAAGGACAAAATCCCCCAGTATGCACCTACAAGCCTTTCCTTTACTGTAAACCGCTCTCTTTCAATGGGCGGGATGGAGTAGTTAACTTGCTACGATGGATTGAGAAAGTAGAATCTACTTTCGAGATGTGCAACTGTCCAGAAAATTCAAAGGTGAAATTCGCTACTAGAACTTTTAAAGGACAAGCCCTCACCTGGTGGAAATCCAATGTCCAAGCGATGGGCTCGGAAGCAGCGAACGTTATGCCATGGGCAGACTTCAAGAAGTAGTTAAGGGATGAGTATTGTACACAAAACGAGATCAAGGATCTTGAGGTAAAGTTTTAGAACCTGAAAATGAATGGACCGGATGTGGTGGACTACACGTCAAAATTTCATGATTTGGCAGGATTGTGTCCTCATATCGTAACACCTGAAGAGAAGCGTATTGAGGGTTATCTGTAGTGACTTGCCTCACAAATCTAGGGTATGGTATCATCTTCTGAACCTACAACCATCCAGTAAGCAATATGGTTAGCACACAACCTAACGTCCCAGGCCATTCGTCAGGGACTCTTTAACAAACCTGCTGATAAAAGGAGAAAGTGCCAAGGTAGTTCTTCAAGGTCATTTAATCCGCCACCCCCACAGAAAAGGTAAGAAACTACCCGAGCCTACACCGCATGTCAAGCTGACAATAAGCCAAGGAAAGCTTACACGGGAACCCTACCAAAGTGCAATCGATGCAACTTTCACCACAACGGCACTTGTTAGGAAGCAAGGTGCCAGAAATGCAAGAGGATTAGCCATACGACCAAGGATTGTAGAATGTGAGGACCAGTTCCAAACACTGGAGCAACCCGTGCTTGTTACACTTGTGGGCAGAATGGACATTTTTCAAAGAATTGCCCAAAGAACAGAAAGCCAGGAAACAACAACAACAATGCCAAAGGGCGAGCTTTTGGGATTGGAGTAGGATAAGCCAAACAAAACCCCGACACCGTCACGGGTACGTTCCTTCTAAACAACCATTATGCATCTATGTTGTTTCATACCGGTGCTGAAAGAAGCTTCGTGTCTAATGAATTTAGTCCATTACTTGGTATCGAACATACCATTCTAGATAACGAGTATACCGTAGAACTAGCTGGCGGTAAATTAATCAAAACCAACCATATTATTCCAAGATATGTCCTAGAATTAGCCAATAATTCCTTTGAAATAGATCTATTACCCATTAAACTAGGGAGTTTTTATGTGATTATAGGTATGGACTGGATGTCCAAGAATGGAGCGAAGATTGTATGCCGCGAAAAGATTATCAGATTACCCCTACCAGATGGAGAAACACTTACAATACAAGGAGAAAGGAGCGGGATTCCTCTAAATATCATCTCATGTATGAAAGCCTAGAAGTATCTACGGAAAGGATATTATGCCATATTAGCACATGTAACGGAGAACCGGACAGAAGAAAGGAAGCTCGAGGACATACCAGTTGTTCATGATTTTCCTGAGGTATTCCCTGAAGACTTACCAGGACTCCCACCACAGCGACAAGTCGAATTCCGAATCGACCTTACCCCAGGAGCTACCCCGATAGCGCTGTCACCGTACAGACTTGCGCCGTCAGAAATGAAAGAATTATCAAACCAACTACTGGAGTTGCTAAATAAAGGATTTATCCGACCAAGTCATTCGCCTTAGGGAACACCTGTCTTATTTGTCAAAAAGAAAGACGGATCATTTCGTATGTGCATCGACTACAGGGAATTGAACAAAGTAACCATCAAGAACCGATACCCTCTACCCAGAATAGATGATTTGTTCGACCAACTACAAGGATCGAGTTATTACTCCAAGATTGACTTACGGTCAGGATACCATCAGCTGAGAATCCAAGAGGAGGACATACATAAGATGGCATTCCGAACTCGATATGGACACTACTAGTTTTTGGTTATGCCATTCGGTTTGACCAATACACCCGCAGTGTTTATCGATTTTATGAACCGTGTGTGCAAACCCTACCTAGACAAGTTTGTTATTGTGTTCATTGATGACATCTTGATCTATTCTCGCAGCGAGGAGGAACACTCTGAACATCTAAGACTCGTTCTAGAATTATTGAAAACCGAGAAGTTGTACGCTAAGTTTTCAAAGTGCGACTTCTCGATTCGAGAAGTGCATTTCCTAGGTCACATGGTAAATGAGATGGGCTTACACATTGACCCAGCCAAGATCGAAGCGATAAGAAACTAGCGAACACCCAAAACCGCAACCGAAATAATACAATTTTTAGGACTTGCCGCATATTACAAAAGGTTTATCGAAAACTTTTCAGAGATTGCAAAACCATTGACTGATTTGATGTAGAAAGACGTGAAGTATGATTGGAATGAAAGAACTAAAGAAGCATTTCAGTTAATCAAGCAAAAACTTTGCAGCTCACCGATCTTAGCACTACCTAAAGGAAACCACGACTTCGTAGTCTACTACGATGTGTCACACCAAAGACTCGGTTGCGTACTGATGCAAAGAGAGAAGGATATCGCATATGCTTCACGACAACTCAAAGTGCACGAAAATAACTACACCATACATGTATGGTACCAAATGTACGATTTTATTGACCACAAAAGTCTCCAACACATCTTTGATCAAAAGGAGTTGAACATGCTACAGCGCAGATGGGTCAAACTGATTAATGATTATGACTGCACAATCTGTTAACATTCAGGAAAGGCAAACGTAGTTGCTGATGCCCTAAGTAGGAAAGAACAACTCAAACCACGTCGAGTGCGAGCATTAACGTTGACAATCCACACGAATCTACCTATCCAGATACGTGATGCTCAACTCGAGGCACTCAAGGAGGAAAATTTGGAAAATGAATGTCTACGAGGCATGGAGAAACTGTTGGAGATCAAATCCGATGATGTGCGTTACTACATGGATCGGATATGGGTACCGAACCATGGGAACTTAAGAGACTTAGTGATGGATGAGGCACATAAGTCGAGGTATTCAATTCACCCTAGTTCTAACAAAATGTACCAAGACCTCAAGACAAACTACTGGTGGCCAAACCTGAAAGCTGAGATTGCAACATATGTCCGAAAATGACTAACATGCGCCAAGGTTAAGACAGAATACCAGAAACCATTAGGGTTAATTTCATGTGTGAACATTAACTTTGCATAGGTGCCATGTGTAGGACTCAACAACTTGACTTTCTAATTAAGGAATCTTTAATGTATCGAGAGTTGTGTTTCAAGTTCTAAATTCCAATCGAATGTGCCAATGTGTTTATTGTACGATAATAGACTATTTCGAAGTAGGTTTGAATTCTATGTTAGGATTTGAATGCTTAAGTCCAACGTGTCACCAACGGGTCGTTAAGTCAAAACATCTTTGAAACGTTAAAGTCACTTTTCAAACAACTCTTTAGATGCATAGAGTTCATAGTCAAACATTTACAATACTTAGACCTTAAAGTCCCTAAAATTTCCTAAGGCACGAGTAGGTCGTCTCATTTAGCCGGATTTGCTAAGACTTGCATATCATTACCGGTTTATTAGGTGAGTTCTTACAGCCCCGGTTTACTCATTTTCCTTTTGGGCTGAGATACATGCTCAAGTAGACATTTCTGATTGTCACATTTTCCATACTTACATAGTTACATCAATTATATAAGTTGTACATGGTGTGTACAAAGTCCTCTCAGAGTCAACTGTTAGTAGCGCTAACTTTGACTTGGGGTCATGAACAGTACTGTTGGGTTTAACAACCCCTGCTCGGGGTAGTCGCGCTAACTTCGACTGGGGGTCGAACGGGTACATAATTGACCTAATTCATTCATGTGCAAGGCATAAAGAGGCGAACCACATCCTTTTCCTTTTTCAGTGGCTACAGTTGAGCTTCGGTTGGCGGACTTATGATAATTTTTGGTTTTGTCTGATCAACAATAATGGTGTAGAGTACATATGCTTTTCCATGCATTTTCAACATATGATTTTCCTTGCATTTTCAACATATGCTTTTCATACATTGTTAATATATGATTTTCCAATACATTTCTTGATATGATTTCCGTTACATTTAGCCTGTGAACTCACCAACATTATGTTGACCTATTTTAGCATGTTTATCTCATGTCGTTGAATGCATAGGATATGTGGCTAGGATGCACCCACTAGAGTCACACACTCATCTTGCATGGCATCCTATTTTGATACAAAAAATATTTTATCATCCTCATTTTCAAATGTTGTAAACATTTAAACATTGCTTCCACACTTTTACTTTGAACCATGTCAAACTTTATTTTGGACTCGTTCGAGTCATGCATAAAATAGGTATTTTGAAAACCATTTAGTGGTCATTCAAAGTAATTCAATGGTAAAGATCCTCTCGAGTCACGCCCCTCGGGTATAGCCCGAAAGTGGAATTTGGGGGTGTGACTATCGGGAATGAGCTAAGGCAGCTCTGAGATAAGAAATGGAAGTGAAGATCGAGTATGGGATGAAAGAATGGACTGAACTCGATCAACTATTTTTAGGGAAATTTCTGAACCTGTGACGGACTGTTACATCTAGTGACGGTCCATCACTAGATTAGGGTTTCGTAAGTCATCAAACACGTGTCGCCCTCTAGTCATTTTAGGTCATGACGGACCGTTACCAGGCGTGACGGTCCGTTACGGAGTGATACGTGGTGCACCAGGGTGAATCTGGGGCTGTTATGGACCGTTACCAAGCGTGACGGTCCGTTATAGGGTTTCTACGCCTCAGATTTTAAGGATGAATCACTTGACATGTGGCAAGCTATAAGGGTTCGCGTGCCCAGCCCGTAAAGGACCGTTACCGTCCGTGACGGTCCGTTACCGTCTTGTGACAGTCCGTTACCGTCTGTAACGGTCCGTTACCGTTGTATTTTCATGATTTAAACTTTTTGAACCTTGATCTATAGGTTATTTATACTTATTGTCCTTGTGGTTTGTGCCTTTAGTTAAATCTTGGACATTTTTGTGGCAGGTGTTACAATAGCGTCCTTAGACACACCCGTGATATTGAAGGTTTAACATATACGCACAAAGCGGGACAGGTGTCCGGGTGCATCCTCATCCTCAAGGCCATGCGGGCGCCACCGAAACTCGAATTTATTCTCATAAAAATATAGTGTTGTGCCAAAACTAGAATTTATGGATGCGGGCGCCACCTGATTGTGTTATGTAAGGTACCAAATATATACACAACTCCGCCAATATTTGTGTTAAGTATAGAATCGGATTCCTATATAAATGATCATAAAATGTACTACATTAGGCTTGCAACACAAGTTAATGATTGTACTAAAACATGAACACATATATCACCAAGTAGTTTAAGACATGAAGCACGAATACATTGCATAAGAACATAGTAATTAAATTATGTATGTAAAATAATTGTAGACATGTTTCACCCCGAGTATTTGTAAACAAAGATAATGAAAAAGGGGCTATGAAACTCACTTGTAATGAAGCTAGTAGGTTGTATGAATTGTAAATGAAAGATAGGCTTCGTGTGGATTCCTCACAATTAACCTACACAAGTAATTGTATTCTAGAATTAATGTACGTCTAATAAAAGAAAAGAATTAGTTTAGGGATTCTTAGAATTTGGGGTTGGATATAGGGTTTGTACAAGTCTTTAGGAATATATATGTTTATCACAAGTATTGAAATAATAATGATAAGGTAGTTTATATAATTAATTAGAATTTATATTTAATTATATAAGTGTAGGATTTATAATAACACGTTTGAATTTATTTTAAATAATTATTCTAGGAATAATTAATAAATAAATTATGGATTAGGAAAAGGTTTTAAATAATTGTTTTACGTAACTAAAATAATTATCTAAATTACTTAAAGGAAACTTAATGAATTTAAATGAAATTATATAATTATTTATCTAAAATAATTATTTAAGTATTTCTATAAATTTTTAAATGTTTTAAATAGTTATTCTTGCCAAATAATTATTTATGTGTTTTAAAGATGGGTAATAATGTTTAAATAATTGTTTATAATTTGTTTTATAAATAGTACAATTTTGTAAATATACAAACATAACTAGATTTATTTAAATAATCATTTCTATATTATCTATTTAAGATTTATAATGTTAATAATATGTTTTTAAATAAATTAAAATGAATAAAACATCATTTCATATTTTCTGTTTTTATAAAATTTTATAAATACTTTTATAAGATTTATAAAAATTATTTTAGAATTTAAAAATATTAATTTATGTGTTTAAAATGCCAAAAAAGGAGGTTTAGGCCCAAAACCGACCACAACAGTCCTCGAACCCGCCCCGGAGACCGGGTCGCATGCATCTGCGCCTTGGACCACTAGACTAGGGCTCATGCCTTGGTAAAAGGCTAATGCGCTTGATCTTTAACCAACAATCCCAAACCACCTTCGTCCCCAATTAAAACCCGTAAACCCTAGCCCTACAATTGACCCAATCGATTGATCGTCTCATAATTCATAGGGGTTTTGTTCCTTGTATGAAAACGAAACCAAAGACACCAGAATTACCTGAAATGGTTACGAGTTGGAGGAGAACGACTGAGAGCTAAAGCTCGTGTTCGTCGGCTGAGATTTGGTGTTCTAGAGGTGATATGAGATGCAATTGAGGGTATGCAGTGTTTGTAATGACTCTCGTTAATGATTACAAGTGTCAATTTATACTAAATTTGTACCGAAATGGATCGAACGATTAAATGTAGTTTAATGGGAAATCGGTTATGCGTTTGATACTAATTAGATCATGAAATCTCAATTAACTTTGAGGGACGAATCGTTTAGACGACCACAACGTATTGCCGATGAGATTTTTGCACGAAATTGGGTTAAAAGTGAGTTCGCAAATCATGGTTAGAAAACCGGGTAAGCTTGGGCTCGAACCCACGACTGAAATGGGGGAACTTCGGAAGTTTGGATAATTACACTTTAGTCCATGATGTTCCATGGACTTATCATTTTATGTACAAACTTTGTTTTAAGTTAAATTAAAGTTTCAGAATTTGCAAAACTTACCCTGAACTTTCTATAAAATATACAATCATTAGGTTTTATAATTTTTTATAAATTCTAATAAATCTTTATATTAAATTTAATATTATAAATAAAATGAATGGGTTTTTATATTTCTACAAAATAGAAATATATTTTATTTTTTTTAAAACCATTTTCTTTGAAATTTGTAAAATCAATTTTATAAATTCTATTTTATTTATAGAATTTATTTATAAATTTAGTTTTTATAAGTTTATATATATAGGCTTAGTAACTACCTGTCATATATATGATTTTTTTTTGAAGTTTAAACAATTATTTATATAATTCCTTATATAAATCTTTGTTATGTTTGAAATAAAACAATTGTACACAAATGCACATATGCATGTATATGTTCATGTGTTTAGAATGGGTAACGCGATGAATAAATATGATAGCTTCCATTGAAATTGATAAGTACAAAATACAAGTATAAGAATGGTAAAATAAAGGCCGAAAAAATCCTTGAGGTTACAGTCTCCCCTACTTTAGGAAATTTTGTCTCGAAATTGATTAGGAGGAGGGTCAAGGAAAGAGATGTGGGTATTTGGCTTTCATTTAATCCTCACGTTCCCAAGTGAATTCTGGGCCACGTTTGGATTCCCACTAAACCTTGACAATTAGGATACGACTTCGCTTGAGTTGCTTAACTTCTCGATCCATAATCTCCACGTGTTTCTCTACGAAGTGCATTATCTCTCCAATGTGAACTTCGTCAAGCGGTATGTGCAGATTTTTGTCCGCCTAGCATTTCTTCAAGTTCGAGACATGAAACGTTCGATGTAAGTTGTTGAGTTCTTCAGGAAATTCCAGTTTGTAGGCTACCTTCCCAATCCTTTCAAGGATTTTAAAAGGACCCACAAACCTAGGTGCAAGTTTTCCCTTCTTTCCAAAATGAACCATACCCTTCGAAGGGGATACCTTAAGAAGAACGAGGTCACCAATTTGAAATTCCAAGGGTTTTCGATGTTTGTCGGCATAGCTCTTTTGCTGACTCCTTGGTACTTGAAGATTGTTACGGATTAACATGATTTTGTCAGAAGTCTCACGAATAAGTTCGGGACCAGTGATTTGTGCTTCACCAATCTCAGTCCAAAAAATAGGTGAACGACACTTCCGACCATAAAGTGCTTCGAAAGGAGCCATGTCAATGCTCGTATGATAGTTGTTGTTATACGAGAACTCGACTAAAGGTAGATGTAAATTCCAATTTCCTTTAAAGTCAATGACACAAGCTCTAAGCATATCCTCAAGGGTTTGAATCATTCGTTTGGATTGACCACCAGTTTGTGGATGGTAAGCCGTACTAAGATTCAGTTGAGTACCCAAAGCTGATTGCAAGGATTGCCAGAAGTGAGAAGTGAATCGTCCATCATGATCAGAAATAATGTTAAGAGGCACACCATGATGACTAACCACTTCATCAATATAGATTCGAGCCAATTTCTCGAGTCGATAGTCTTCACGAAAGGGTAGAAAGTGAGCATATTTAGTCAAACGATCAATGATTACCCAAATACTATCATAACCACGAGACGTGTGCGGGAGCTTGGTTATAATGTCCATAGCAATACACTCCCATTTACACACGTGAATCTTTGGTTGTTCAAGTAAACCAGACGGACGCTGGTGCTCGGCCTTAACTTTCAAACAAGTAAGGTACTTGGACACATATAGAGCAATGTCCTTTTTCATACCAGGCCACCAATACTGAGTACGAAGGTCCTTATACATTTTATCCGCATCGGGATGTATAGAATAACGAGTCTTGTGAGCCTCGTTGATGAGAAAACTACAGAGGTTGTCACGATCCGGAATCCAGATGCGATTCAGGAAATAAAGTAAACCATTGGGTTTGGTTTCAAGTTGGAGTTCTGCACCGCATGCCATCTCATTGTACATGTTTCCCTCGGTGACCGAAAGATGTTGAGCCTCAAGGATGCGTGTTTAAATGTCATTTTGGGTTCTGATGCTATGGATCTTGATAGATTCTTTACGACTAAGAGCATCGGCTACGACATTCGCCTTACCAGGATGGTAACGAATGTTGGAGTCGTAGTCGTTTAGAATTTCAACCGAACGCCTTTGCCTCATGTTGAGTTCTTTTTGATTGAAGATATGTTGAAGACTCTTATGGTCGATGTAAACCACACACTTAGTACCATATAAGTAGTGTCTCCAAAATTTGAGAGCAAACACGACCGCACTCAACTCCAGGTCGTGCGTCGTATAATTCTTCTCGTTGATTTTGAGTTATCGAGACGCATAAGCAATAACTTTACCTCGTTGCACGAGAACACAACCAAGACCCATATTGGAAGCATCACAGTAAACAACAAAATTATCGTCTCCGTCAGAAAGAGTCAAGATAGGGGCTTCACATAATTTTTGCTTTAGGGTTTGAAATGCTTCCTCTTGTTTTGGTCCCCACTTGTATGGTTTGCCTTTATGTGTTAAGGCTGTGAGTGGCACCACGATCTTTGAAAAGTTTTATATGAGGAGACGATAATAGCCCGCCAAGCCAAGAAACTAGCGAACTTCCGTAGGGGTTTTTGGAACTTGCCGGTTCTTTACCGCCTCAATTTTAGCGGGATCCACGTGAATACCCTTCTCGTTGACTATATGGCCCAAAAATTGGACTTCCTTTAGCCAAAATTCACACTTTGAGAACTTGGAATATAATTGTTCCTTCTTCAAGTGATCTAAAACCAATCGCAAGTGTTCTTCGTGTTCCACTTTTGATTTTGAATAAATAAGAATGTCGTCAATGAAGACGATCGCAAATTTTACCAAATACGGTTTACACACGCAGTTCATAAGATCCATGAATACCGCGGGTGCATTGGTTAGACCAAAGGGCATAACCATGAACTCATAATGACCGTACCTTGTATGAAAAGATGTTTTTGGAATATCGGAATTCAAGGACTCGTAACTGGTGGTAACCGGAATGAAGATCAGTTTTTGAGAAATAAGTCGAGCCTTGAAGTTGATCAAACAAATCATTAATTCTTTGAAGTGGATAACAGTTCTTCATAGTGAGCTTGTTGAGTTCCCAATGGTCGATAGACATACGAAAAGAACCATCCTTCTTTTTGACAAATAAAACGAGGGCTCCCCAAGGAGAAACACTAGGACGGTTGAATCCTTTGTTAGAAAGTTCTCGAAGTTGGCTTGAAAGTTCTTGCATTTCTGAGGGTGCAAGACGATAGGGTGACTTAGCCACATGATTTGCTCCTGGCACTAGGTCAATACGGAATTCAACTTGACGTGCAGCGGAAGACCGGGTAGGTCTTCGGGAAATACTTCTAGGAAGTCTTTGATCATGGGAATGTCTTGGAGACTTTTGCCCTTGTCTCTCCGCTCCACAATATGTGCCAAGAACGCCACACAATTCTTCCGTAAGTACTTTTGCGTGGTAGTTCAAGACATAAGCTTGAGTCCTTTAGACGGCTTCTCACCATAGAGGTTCAAAATGTTGCCCGAGTTGAGAGGGATATGAATATACTTGTCAAAGCAAACAACTTCAGCATGATGCTTTTTTAGCCAATCCATGCCTACTATGATATTGAAACCTCCCAGAGCCATAGGAATAAGATTAATTGAGAAGTCATGGTCATTCAAGTTTAGGGTACAATTTCTAATTATGGTGTCACAAGTAACAGAATATCCATCCACTACTATTATATCGAAGGATTTGTCTAATTTAATTCGACTCCTAGCAAGTTGTGCTTCAAATTTAAAAGACACGAAACTCCTATCGGAACCAGTATCAAATAAGATAGAAGTACATTGATGATTAATCGGATACGTACCGTTAACCACATCATTGTTGGATTGAGCCTTGTTGACATTAACATTGAAGGCACGTCCACGAGCTATGGGATTTGCATTCCCCTGGTTCACATTCCCCTGATTCATGTTTACTTGGTTCATGTTGGTTTGATTAACGATGAACAACCTAGGACAATGGTTCCTTAAATGATTAGGGTCATCGCACTCATAACAAGCACGACCCTGGGTAATAGCAGCAGGGGCAATAGGTTGGGGGACATAGTTAACTTGTGGAACAACACGACAGGTGTTAGCCACATACCTATAACATCCACAAGTGGTACATAAACGACGTGGCACGTTAGTCGTATGGTGGTGCTTGCAGGTGTTGCACAAAGGTAGAGTTCCTACATAAAGATTTTTGTTGGTGTTGTGAGCATTAGGGGATACTTGGGCTAAAGGTGCAGCATGAGTGATTATAGAAAAATTCCTGCCTTTCCGCTTCTTGCCATTGAATGAAGACTCAGCCTTGACTTCTTTGGTGAGTTTCGTAGTAGTTTTCTCAACGTTTTTCTTTGGACCCTTTTTAGACAAGGTCCCCGCCTTAACATGGTTATCCGTAAATGTAGCAGCAAGACGGATTGCTTCCTCAAGTATGATTGGATTGCTACCCAAGACGGTATCTTGGATTTGCATAGGTAGACCATTGATGTAATTTTCAATAGACCTTGAAAGAGGAGTGACCATGTGAGGCACGAAGAGGCTAAGTTCATGAAAACGTGTGGTATAGGTAAGGCTTTCACCATTTTCCTATTTTGAGGAGTGTCTTGTTGAGGGGTTTGACAATGAGAACTCTATTTTGCACATAGTAGGTTGTGCTAACTGCTTCTGCCCAGAATGTGCGAGGCAGTTTTGAGTCAGCCAACATAGATCTTGCTGACTCAATTAGAGTTCTGTTTCTCCTTTCAGCAACTCCATTTTGTTGAGGAGTTCTTGGAGCACTGTATTGTCTTTTTATCCCCTTGCTTTCACAGAAATAGTTCAAAGTGTGGTTCTTGAACTCTATGCCCTGATCACACCTTATGATCTTCACCTTTTAATTGCTTTGATTCTCTACCCTAAGAATGTAGGATTTGAGAATTTCAGCAGTTTCATCTTTAGTTCTCAAGAAGTATACCCATGAGAATCTGATGTAGCCATCAGTTATCACCAGACAGTATGACTTCTTGCCCATTGACATGACATTTGTAGGACCAAAGAGATCCATATGCAGCAGCTGTAGTGGAGTGTCATTTGTATTCAAGGTCTTGGGCTTGTGAGAACTCTTGTGTTGCTTCCCCTTTAAGCAAGCAATGCAGTGGTCTTCTAGCTGGAATTCTTTGTGAGGAAGCCCTCTGACAAGATTATCCTTCTGCAGTTTGTTAATAGTTTTGATATTAACATGACTTAATCTCCTGTGCCAGAGAGCTAATTCATTAACTGAGGCTTTTGACAGAAAACAAGAAACACTCCCAGATGGAGTGACTTCATTCATGTCTAGTACATAGAGATTTTCTTTTATCTGGGCAGTTAATAAAATCTTTTCTGGAGGAGGTTTGGATAAGCCTAGAGACAGTACAAAGCATTCTTTATCTGTAAAGAGCATCCAATGCTTTTGATCACAGACCTGGGAAACACTCATGAGATTGAAGTCCAATTCTTTGACATAGTTGACCTTAACAATGCTCATTCTTTCGTTAGACACAGTTCCTTGTCCAGTAATGGATCCTCCCTTTGAGTCACTTCCAAAGGCAACATATCCTCCATTCAAGTGTCTGAAGTTGGAGAGGATGGATCTGTTGCCTGTCATGTGCCTGTAACAACCACTGTCTTATACCAAGGTGTTATTCTTGTGACCTGGCTGTCCCTGCACATGATAGAGATCTAGTTAGTGGGAGGAGTCCAAGAGCTTGCATCCTTGAAGAAAAGGGTTCTTGGAATGTTAGATTCATCATGTGTGCATTCAATAGAGCCAATGATGATTCTTGGAGTGATAGAAACTGGGATCTTGGCTTTCCATATTTGAGGTGATGGTCTTCCAGTTCTCTTTTCTCTGTCAGCAGCTGATTTTGCTTTGGTTGCTGATGGATGTTCTTTAACAGCAGCAGATTTTGCTGTTGGGGACTTTAGCTTATCAGCTGCAGGTTTTGTTGCTACTGATGGCTTTGGCTTCTCAGCAGCAGATTTTTTTGCTGCTGACTTAAGCTTATCAATAGCAAATGTTGTTGCTGTTGATGGTTTTGCTTGAGCAGCAGCAGATTTGGTTGCTGCTGAAGGTTTGTCTTTAGGTTGTTTGTGCTTCACTTGATTACCAACACTTTTTCTGGCTGCTGATGGTTTAACAACTGATGTATGCTGATCCTTCTTTACCTTTTATCTTTGAGGGGCTTGATGAAGGATCTGGTTGAAAGGGTTAAATTGACAATTTGCAGCAAAGTGATCTGGTTGAAATGGTTAAATTGAATTGAATTGATTTAAGAAAATTAATTTTCACTCAGGATTGAACATTCCTATCAAGTTGACAAGATGCTCAAAACGGGATCGATCAAATGCCTCTGTGAAAAGATCAGCAAGATTGTCATCCGTGTGAACTTTTACAAGTTCAATTAAATGCTTTTCAGCACAATCACTGATGAAATGATGGCGAATCTCTATATGTTTAGTTTTGGAATGTTTCACCGGGTTATTTGTGATGGACATTGTGGCATCATTGTAAATGAATAGAGGAGTTCCAGTGAAGTTTAGGCCGTAGTCTCTCAACTGCTGCTGAATCCACAGTATATGAGAACAACCGCTCGCTGCAGCAATGCATTCTGCTTCACAAGTTGAGACAGAAACCGTTGACTGCTTCTTACACTGCCAGGAGACCAGTCTGTCTCCTAAGAATTGACATCCACTAGAAGTTGACTTTCTATCAAGGTTACAGCCGCCATAATCTGAATCAGTGTAGGCTTTGAAGTCGAATGACTGCTGCTTAGAGTACCAAAGACCTAATTAGGGTTTCCCTTTCAGGTATCTGAAAATTCTCTACACGGCTATCATATGTGACTCCTTCGGTTGAGACTGAAACCTTAAGCACAGGCATACAGCAAACATTATATCGGGTCTTGAAGCTGTGAGATATATAAGTGATCTGATCATCCCACGATACAATCTGCTGTCTACATCCTTTCCATCTTTGTCAGGATGCAAACCATGATTGACTGGGATAGGTGTGCCATAAGTACTGCTATCATTCATCTTGTATTTTGACAAGATGTCCTGCACATACTTGGTTTGATGTAAATAAATTCCATCCTCTCTTTGACTGACCTACAGACCCAGGAAGAACGACAGTTCACCCATATTACTCATTTCAAACTTGGACTTCATCACCTTCTCGAATTCCCTACACATCCCTTCATTGGTAGATCCAAAGATAATGTCGTCGACGTATACTTGTACAAGAAGAATGTCACCTCCTGCTTTCCTAATGAAGAGAGTCGAGTCAATTTGTCCACGATCGAAACCATTAGACAGTAAATGCTTAGATAATGTCTCATACCATGCCCGCGGTGCTTGATAAAGACCATAAAGTGATTTGTCGAGCTTATACACTTTATTAATATTATGCAGATCTTTAAAACCGGAAGGTTGAGTGACAAAGAACTCTTCATGAACTTTACCATAAAGGAAAGCACTCTTCACATCAAGTTGATAGACCTTGAAGCCGACATATGTGTCATAAGCCAAGAACAGTCTAATAGCCTCAATTCTAGCAACTGGGGCATATACTTCCATGTAATCCAAGCCCTCTTGCTGATAAAAACCCTGAACAACCAATCTTGCTTTGTTCTTCACAACCACATGACGATCATCCGTCTTTCATTTGAATACCCATCTGGTTCCAATTGCTTGAAAGCCCTTTGGCAAGTCAACCAAATCCCACACGCGCAACTTTTGGAATTGAGACAGTTCATCTTGCATCGCCTCAATCCAACAGTTTTCCGTGAGAGCCTCCTTCACATTCTTCGGCTCTAACTGGGACACGAATGCAGCATGCAGACATGTTTCCATGACACCAGTTTCAAATATCTCTGTGTAAAGACTGGTGTTCTCAGTGATGGTTCGATGACGAGTCTGAACACCGGCATAAGGATCACCAATAATGTTATCGATTGGATGATTCCTATGCATTCTCATCTCCGGTACAATCGGTTCCTGAATCTCTGGATCTAAATTCGTGCTTAACTCCCCCATTTCCTGTGTTCTAGAGGAAGAAGATTCAATGTTAATTGGATCAACTGGAGCTTCATTTCCTACAGTTGTGTTAGGATTGGCTTGAGCGTCATCTCCAACAACAAGAACATCTTCACTGTCATCACTGTCATGAGTTCCAGATCCATATACAGCATTGGAATCAGGAGTTATAATTGGTACAGTAGCACGAGTAGAGAAGCTGGAGTCATCACCGCCACCCAATAATTCATAAACATTTGCGGCTTCAACTACAGATAGATCAGGAAGATTGAATGACTTGAATAGCGCATCATAATCAAAACCCCAAGCTGGACCTGTTGGTTTGGGTGGAATGCTGTGTTTACTACAATCCACTTTAAACCATTCCTCGACAGTACGTGTTCCTATGTTGTACACTCTCTTGCCAGGCGAGTTGGCAACGTATCCTAAGAGTACGCCTTCCACCGCTTTTGCATGAAACTTAGACTGGCGGTCTTTGTACTGTAGCAACAAGGAACAAGGACTACCGAAAGGAACTAGGTAATCAAGATTGGGAAGTCGATTGTTGATCAACTCGTAACAAGTCTTATTGTGCCTCTTCACAACCAGAACTCTGTTTAAGACGTGACAAGATGTATTAATGGCTTCTGCCCAAAAAGTGACAGGAAGCTTTGCATCCGACAGCATAGGCCTTGCAGTCTCAATCAGTGTTCTGTTCTTCCTTTCAGAAACTCCATTCTGCTGAGGCGTGTACAGCGCGCTGAATTCGTGACGGATCCCTTTCTTGAGACAGAAAAGCTCCATCAAATTATTCTTGAACTCAGTTCCGTTGTCACTCCTAATTCTTCTAACTTTCAGCTTGCAAAGAGATTCCAAGCTCAGGATCAAATATTGAAGAATATCAGCAGTCTCGTCTTTAGTACCTAAGAAATGCACCCAAGAAAAACGTGAGAAATCATCAGTTACTACTAGACAGAACGACTTACCTCCAATACTCCTGATACTTATGGGGCCAAACAGATCCATGTGTAATAGCTCTAAAGGGGTATCAATAGAGTTTTGGAGCTTGGGCTTGTAAGACTTTCATTGCTGTTTGCCCTTTTTACAAGACATACAGTCATCTGCAAAGGTAAACTTCAGCTTAGGAACCCCGGTTACCAAACCGTTTCGGACAAGATGATTCATTTTACGATACGAAATATGTCCGAGTTTCCTATGCCACAAGATGGAGTCGAGCTCAGTCGCTTTAGAAAGCAAACAGGTAGGAACTGATGAGGTGGTTGTTACCACGCTCATATCGATATGATAGGTATCGTTTGTTCTTGGTGCTCTCATCAGGATCCAATCTTCCGGAACTTCAAAACCGGGTTTGAGAATCAGGCATTCTGACTTGTCAAACATCACCGAGTTCTCCTTATCACACACTTGGGAGACACTCAACAGGTTAAGCTTCAGCTGCTCGCAGAAGTTGACATTGTCAAAGCTGACACAACCGTTCGAAACCATGCCTTGACACGTGATGCTGCCGCCTTTTTCTCCGGCAAAGGCCACATAGCCGCCTCTGAATGGTTTAACATCTTGAAGTAGGGCCATGTTTCCTGTCATGTGTCTGGAACATCCACTATCTACATACCAGCGGTTAGAGATAGTACCCTTCGGACGTCCCTGCACGAGTCACAAAAGAATTAGTTAGATTTGGAGACCCAGGCCATTGTGGTCTTGGGCCGTCCATCCTTTTCAAAATAAACTACTTCCTTTAACTCACAGTCATGATGACTGTTAAAAATTGATGAATCTTTAGAAGAAATAGAGCTAGGAGATTGAGAAGTTATGGATTTTGCAGTGCAGGATCTCTTCTGTTTCTTTACTGGAATAGGAGACTTTGGTTCAACTACAGCAGGTGAACTTGTGGAAGGTTCACCTGATTGAACTGAAGTCAGCTGTTCAAGCTTTCTCAACCTCTTGTTCCGTCTCCTCCTCTGTGGCTTAGAGAGTCTTGCCACAGGTTTCTCACCAGTACGTGTACTACCAGAGGTAAATACACGAGGTACAGCAGGTTGCGTTACCTTTCTTGGAAAAGATGGTTTAGCTTCAGATATGATCTTAGGCTTTACCATCGGTTTGACTGGTGGTTTCACCACATTTTGCTTTGGATGTTTGGGAGATGGTTTCACTGGTTTCGACCTGGGGATAACAGCTGGTGGTGAAACAACATGCCGTTTCCCTTGGTTCTTAGATGGACAGTTCACAAAAATGTGACCAACCAAGCCACAGTGAAAACAGTTCCTCTTGTCTACATAAGTTCTCTTGTAAGGCTCATTAGATCTGGCCTTAGATAACTCAGCATTATGAGAAGGAGGAGTTGGTTTATAAACATTAGTCTGAACCTTACCAGTTTGGTTTTTGGGAGTATAATATTTTTCCAAATTTTCTTTATACCCAAGCCCATAATGAGCTGAAAAAGCTTCTTTCTTTGCTTGGTTAAGACCTTATACCCCCCATAAAGCATTACCTTTAGATTATCATTTGTTTCAATGATATCGGGTTCAGTTAAAATGCAATTATCACCATTAGTGATAACGTTTTTCTTTACCTTTTGTTCAGTCAACAACTCCTCAGATACTACTCCTTCAGGGCAAGAGTTAATCGACCCGTCTTCAGAAGCAGTAACAAACTCCTCACTAGATGTGGAGTTAGCCTTACTTGAGGATTCATCCTTTTTAGGGGAATAATCCTTATCAGAGGACTCATCGAGACAAATGAGATCAATGTCTATTAAGCTATTGACAAACTTTCCGCTCACTGGTGGAGGAATGGCATTAGTACCCAAACCTAACCCATTTAGTTGTCTCACCACAGACTCGTAGTGTTCCACCACAAAGTGAGAGTTTTTCAACTTCTCATTAGTGCATTTTAACTGCAAGATCTCATTTTGCAGTTTGTTGATTTCATTGTTCCGTTTTTCTAACCCCTGTATGCAACATCTAAGTGAAGCTGTTGATCACTTATTTTTAAAGAATATTCAGATTTTTCCTTTTTTAACGTTTCAATAGAATCTTTAAAACGTTTTTCATTTTCTTTATAGTTTAGAGCTGCCAAACTTAGGGGTTCGATTTTGTCTTGGAGCCTAGAATTTTCAAGTTTTAGCCCTAGACATTTAGAACAAGAAATAACAGAGAAAGGGTTAGAATCTACCTCAGATGATGAACTTGTTGCTTCTCCAATGGCCATGAGAGCAATAGCAGTGGTCGATTCCTCTTCATCAGCTACAGGAGCTTCCATTTCTTCAGCTTCCTTCACCTCCTCTGTAGCAACAGTTGTAGATTCTTCTAGGTCAGCCATAGAAGCTTCCCTTTTCTCTGCTTCCATCATCTCCATGATCTCAGCCATGAGACCAACCTAGGTTTGTGCGATGATGGCATCCTCAAGATGAACGCCCCAATCAAAGATGTCGTCCTGTTGGGCTACTAGTGCATTGGACGTTCACCTTGGCTTTAATTGTGGTGGTTTGGATTGTTGTGGCCATGGCTGTTTCCTTGGCTGGGTCGGGTAAAACCAGACGCAGGTGCTCTGTCTTTCTGACACTCACGAGCAAAGTGTCCATAGTTTAGACACTTGTAGCATTTGACCTTAGATTTGTCAAACCCTCAATAAACATTCTTCCTGTTCTGTTCAGGAAACGCTTGGCTCTCCTCAATAGCATGGCCATATTCCATTGAATATCCATGTCATCAGGATCCACTTGATTAAAATCTTCTTCAATTGTCTCGGGATCAGTAAGCTTGCCACAATGAAATTCTCATACGCAAGCATACAAGATGAGAATAGTGCTACATGATCTTCAGCTATTCTGGCTATAGCTGAGTTGTTGGCTGAATACGTAGCAGGAGGATTTCTTGAGGTATTTTGATGATGAGACCCCAACCCTGATCCTGAAGCATAGCAAGCATGACCACCACACCTAGTTGAGTGGTCTTCTTCAGTAGGATTTCCAGTGAAGAGGGCAATTCCGGAGCCCGATGACTTGGATATAGAAGTCTTCCCATGATACATAGAAGGGTCTTGTATCTGGGGTCTTCCAGAGCTCTCCTTTCTTCTTAGGTTCATGTCATGAGCTTGAACCTTTCCTATTGCCTCCTCAACTGTCAGCTCATAGAATTTAGGATTTTCCCTCATCAGGGTTGTGTACATCTCAAATTTAGGTGGTAAAGCATCCAAAAACTTTTCCACCATCTCTTCATCCGGATACCTGAGTTCAAAAGCCTTCAACTCAGTCTGTAAATGATAGAACCTAGAGATGAGGTCATCTAAAGATTCGTTCTCAAAAAATCTGAAGCACTCATACTGCTTCCTGAGAAGATCCCGCTTACTCTTCTTGATGTCACTATTTCCTTCGAATCTCTTCTGTAAAGCTTTCCAGAGATCCTTAGAATTGTCATACCCTCGGAAACTATGGAACAATTCCCGAGTTAATGCCATAGTGATAGAACCAAGTGCCTTCTTTTCACGATCATAAGCTTTCTTTTCTTCGTCAGAAAGCTTAGAGATAAGTTTGGGCATGATTTCATCAAGATAGATGTGTGTAGGATGCTTATATCCCTCAAGGATTGGTATCCATAGTGATGGGTCGGTATAAGAAATGTAGTGCTCGAAACGTGCTTTCCAATTAGAATAGTCGTTCACGTTCAGCAACTTTGGTGGTTTCTGTGGTGTACCGATCTCATTATCATAATTCAGCAGGTTTCCAAGATTCTGAAGATTCGACATAGTGAACACTTGGTTAAATTTCAGAAAATTCAGACACAGTTGCGCACTTGGTTTTGGCCTTGCGCACTTGAGAAATAGTCTTGCGTATTTAGATTTCCTCTTGCGTACTTGTAAGTACGCAGGAGTAAATGTAAGTACGCATGATATAACTTAAGTTTGCACAAGTTCAGTCTTGCGTACTTATAAGTACGCATGAGATAAGTCTTGCGTATTTAGTAAGTACGCACAAAACTGTACTTTTTGCTAGAAATGGTAAGTACGCAGGATACCTTTTCAGCAACTTTACTAAACTTTTCCGGTCACCTGAAACTCGCCGGAGATGGTAAAAATTCGTCTGATGATCAATGCAAATGAGCCAAAGGGTCAGAAACTTGTTCCTAACCAACCTTTGATGCTCAAAACACTCAAATACACAACAAAAATCAGTTTTTGAGTGATTTTTGCTTCTAAAATAGTGCTGAAGAGCTACCCCTATTTTATCACAAAAATCAACAAAAATACATCTTTTTACTTGTAAAAACTCTCCAAACTCACTCACAACACTCGAAATCAGGAGCAAGTGCTTTGATACCACTTGTAGGTCCCTCGGGTGTGTCAGATCGTCACATGCAAGTGGATCTACTAGTCAGACCGGGTGCGGAATACCCGTGACTAGGCGGAGAGTCAAGTAACAACACAAAGTAAACCGACAAGAGAAAACACTTTAAACGTTCTTTGTATTATAAACACTTGAATGTTACAGAGAGAAGTACTGAGATTACAATTTGCGTATTTGCTATAATGTCTGCATACTTAAATACTGTCAACCTATCCTACTTATACCTGACCTGATGCCAGCGCACTTAACAAGTGCGCAGGGCAAATTGCTCTTGCGTACTTAACAAGTACGCAAAGGTATTCTTGCGTTCTTGCTAAGTACGCAGGAGCTTTCTCCTGCGCACATGTAAGTGCGCAAAACACTTAGAAAGAAATGCAACATTCAATATGTAAAAGTAAATACAACTCGATAAACTAATACATAAAGACGCTTACATACAAAGACAATTATAGACATGAAAATACAAACTAAGACTCTATCCAGAGTGTTGTCACAGGAAAGTGCTTCAACACATTCTCTAGCAAAGTGACCCAGTTGGTTACAGTTGTAACATCTTAGTTTGCTTTTTTCCAATCCAACTCTGGTGTTGGAGTTGTTACTTGGAATGGGTCTTCCGGTTCTAGAGTAGAACCTTTTTGCTCTTATAGAGAGGATGGCATACGAGTGCTGTATGTGCATTTTTTCTAAGTCATCTGGATGGAAGCATTCCAGATCCTCCTTGATAAAGGACATGTTTCTTGAGTTTTCAGAAATAAAAGCAGTAGAGATTGAGGTTTGAGGAGGAGCTTCTAGGAGAAATGGTGAGGTGTTTGTTTGAGAGGTCGAAGTTTATGGATGGGTGACAATGGGAGGATAGTAGTTGCTAGAACTAGGACCTGAGTGGTCAGAGTGGAGGGCAGAGGTGGTGGTGGATGTTGAGGCATTTTGATAGCTTGTGCTTCGTTCTTTTGCCTGAATCATCTCTAGCTCATAGGTTTTCAGCATAACGAAGAGCTCAGTCATTTGGAGAGTCTTTAGATTCTCAGTTCTTCTAATGGACACTGTTTAGAGTGTCCAGCAGCTAGGTAAAGACCTGATGAACTTTTTGAGAATATCTTCATTCTCCAGCTTGACCTTTGAGCACTGCAGCTCACTTACAAGATAAGTAAATCTGTTATATAAAACAATTAGGGACTCACCTTCCTTCCGGACGAAGTTTTCGTACTGCTGCTTCAGGATGTCCCTTCTGTTTTCTTTGACTTCCTCTAAGCCAGCAAACATCTTCTAAAGAGCCTCCCATAGCTCCTAAGTAATTTTGTAACCTCTAAAGTTATGAAAAACTTCATTTGGTAAGCACATTTGAATGGCTCCCAAGGCTTTGAAGTCTACCTCCATTTTCTTGATGTCTTCATCAGAGTACTTGGAGGATTCTTTGGGAACCAGTGTACCTCCAGAATCAGCTGAGACCACCATGGGTATGTATGGTCCATTTTTAATGGATTTTCACATCCCATATTCTTGATAGCAGAGGAAACTTTCCATCCTGTTCTTCAACGTATCATAGTCTTCTCCAGACACCAGTCTTGGTGGTTTGGAGATGCTTCCAATGTCTTCAAATCCATTGTTTTGTGCCATTTTGATTTTTAGATAATGAGTGACTTTAGCAAAGAGATAGAAAAGCATAGAACTAGAGAATGATTAAACAAATGTGAGTTTTTTTAATTTGTGAGACAAAGCTCTGATACAACTTGTTGGATCGGTAAATACAAGATAGTTCTATTCTAGTTGAGATTGGCGAAAACAATCACAACTTAAGCAAAGTAAACAAGTAGATAAGAAGAATACTGATAAATGCAATTTGTATTAAGCTTCAAGTGTTACAAGATTACAGAGAAAACTATTAAGCAAAAAGTACTTTTACAATGAATCTAAGTACTACTTATATAGTAACTTAGAATCAAGACAGACCCTTAATTCTAAGGGTCAGATCTAACACAGACCGTTGTTCTTGTATTGAAGCTATTCTACGTATACAGACAATAATAATAACTACAAAGGTTAACTTTATTCAAACATCTTCTTTGCATCATTGCTTGAATACTCAAAAGGAGAGCGTCGTTGTCTTTTATTGTCTTATGCCAATGACATTCTTTCTGTGTGGAGTGTGTCAGGGTAACAGCAGAAAGTTGCCAGTGGTATTGGTTGCTTTATCAAGAACAGTCAGCTGCAACGTTTGATCTTCAGTGAAAAGGCTATCAGCTGCAACTTTGATCAGCAGCAGATAAGGCCTATCAGCTGCAACTTTGGTCAGCAGCAGATAAGGCCTATTAGCTGCAACTTTTGTCAGCAGCTGATAAGGCTTATCAGCTGCAGCTTTGGTCAGCAGCGGATAAAGCCTATCAGCTGCAACTTTGTCGATCCGCAGCAATCTTTGAGATCAGCAGCATTTGTACTTAGAGAATTTTGTAGCCATCAATCTTTATTTCTACAACAACCAAGTATAACCAACAGGTAAAATTTCCATGGAAGTTGGAAAAATAAAATCTTTTTGGTTTTTCAAACATAAGAAACACAAAATATTTTTGGTTTTTCTCTGTACAAACTGAAATGAAATGAACTTTAAAACTGTAAATCACATATTTTTGTTGAACATCATGAGCAAGAAGATCAGATTAGTATATGACATATTAATCACACATCTTGGATATAAAATCCGTATAACATCAAATGGTGTCCTATGTCATTCATTCAAACCTTGATCAATTATGCTAATATCCTTTCAAGATTATCATATTTCATGTAATGATACGCGATAAACATTCAAATAATCGGGATGAGGCTATGACACACAAATTTAAATTATTTATATTATAGGATTTGAAACTAAAAGCATCTCATTCCCACTTTCTTGTGAGTTAATGTACCATTTAAGTATGAAATACAACGTGTACCCCACAAATATGCCAAAGAAATATAAATTGCATTATCTTCAAGACATATAAGACTTTGTGCAAAATAATATGTATATCAATCTACAGGATGAAATTACATCAGTTAGCACAGGAAAAGAAGCAGATCCCGAAGGATATAAAGAATCAGAATGATTCAGAATCGAATGATTCATATTACTTGGTTTGGATGATGTATCAAGATTCATATCAACAGAAAATTGTACCAATGGAACTCTTCAATATAAAAAATGATCAAGGAATCGATTGATTCAATGATATAGGGTAGCGTGATCCAACTGTTCTCTGGATGTATTCAATGGAATGAAGATAAATGATCCAAGGGCTAGCATATGTTCTAACAAATGTCGTCAGAAACATATCTTAGTCCAACTTCACATTGCATGTTTTTCGGGGCATGGGCAGTGAAGTGAATAAAAAAATTATGCTAATCAACATAATCCCATACTGGTGTCATGAAATTCTTAAAGCCTCATATTCTATATCTGATAATGATCTTTTAACACAGACACCCGGCATACCATGGGTTCAAATCAAAGTTGTAACATATGCAATTATGTTTTCACACTACTGATGGTTCAAAGACCCTTTTAGCCTATTGCCAAGCTAAATTATATACATACACAACACTATCATTCCCTTTTTGTGTAGTCTCTGATGTTTAGATCAAAACATTTATAGTTAAGATAAATCAAATAAGCATAAAGCACCAACAGTCAATCTAAGGTCTTGTGTGACTGATAATCTACTTATGTCAATTTTATCTTTTTCAATTTGTTTGAAATTTTTAAAACTCTGTGAAAGAAAATAAAACTTCCTTGAAAATGGTTTTGAAAAAAAATTTACTTGGTTATTCAGGATTTAGCATTTCAATCAATCAAAAACTAAAACCAGTGTAATCGAATGCCTTTGCCTTTGTCGCCGACACAATACTGTACTCCACATGTCCTGTAGACTCCCCCTCAACTAATGAAATGGTTGCATCAACGACTTTATGCTCACCATCGTCAACACAAGTTTCAGGTTGTCTTTTGGACTTGGTCAAACGCTTTCCAAAACATCATTGTGTGGGACATTATCTCCCCCTGAGCATCAAATTGTTAAATCCATGATAGATTTACCAGTTATCTAAACAACTCTTAGCTCCTGCAGATGCCATTCTCTGTTAAGTGCTATGAACAACCACTATTAACAACCCAAATGGTATTAATAGTCCCTCTTGGTTAATCTTGCACATTTAACAAGAAACATTAATTTGACAATGAGACCCAAGCCATGGTGGTCCTGGGTCGTCCATCTATATCTAAATAAATGACTTCATGCAATTCACAGTCGAATCTCGCATCAATTTTTGGAGATTGCTCCAACGAATCCGAAACAGAAACTTTAGATTTCCAAACACTCTTCCGTTCATTAAATTCTTTCTTTTTAAAAAGTGAAATGTTTGAACATTCTGGTTCTTTTGAAACATGTTTAGATTGTGAAACCTCATGTTGTTCTAAAAGTTTTCTCAAACTTCTGTTTCTCCTTCGACGCTGAGGTTTAGAGAGCCTAACCTCAGATTGTGAATTACCCTTTGGTACAACACTCGGTTTAACCACATTTAGTTTAACCTTAGTAGGTTTTACCACATATTTTACTTTAGGCTTCATCTTCTCAGGAATGTCATGTCACTTTCCCTTATTCTTGTAAGGACAATTAATCAGAATATGACCCACTTTATTACAATGAAAGCACACACGCCTTTCCTTGAACTTCCGCACTTATGGAACTATCCTTAAACTTGAAGAACTCCCAGATGTATAACCTCCAGATGAATGAGCAACAACAATCTCTTGTTTTCTTGAAACATAAGAACTCTTTGAATTGACAACAGGCTTAACCACTTGTTGAATCTTTTTGGGGGTGACATGCTTCTTACCTTCAATCTTGTAAGGACAGTTTATCTTAATATGACCAATCTTATTGTAATGGAAACAAGCACGTCTCTCTTTATATTGTTGAACATAAGGAACATACCTTGAACTATTCTGACTTCCAGATGATTCACCAGCATAAAATCCTAGTTGCTTTTGACAAAAAGAACCCCTAGAGGTTTGAGTATGAGTAGACTCAGATTTCTCCAAATTTACTTTCTCTTTTATAAAATCCAGTGTGGTCTTGTTTGAAATTTTTAGAATTTCTGCATTGATATCTCCAAATTCAATGAAACCATGTTGACCCAAAACTAGTTTTGACTGCTCAGGCTCATCAGGTTCTGTCAAAATGCATCGATCACTTGTAACTTGCTTCGCCACTTTTTCTTCTTCAAACTTTTCTTCTTTAGGAATACCCTCAACTTTGGCTTCATCAAAGCATTCATCATCACTATCATCCCCATACACCATGTCCTCACCAATAACTGGATTAACCTTGAGGACGGTTTTTGGTTCCAACTCTTCTTCAGTCACTGTATCAATGTTACGTGCTGTGTAGTTTCCATTAAATGGAGGACAGAAACCAATTCCCCCAACAACTTTATCATCCTGTTGTGGACAATAACTAACTCCCCCAACTACATTCTCACCACTAGCTTTCTCATTATAATGCTAGACGTTAGGTTTATTAGCGGTATATGTCCCAGTTAGGATTTTAAATGGCGATCTAAGTGATTTACGTTTTTAAATGATAATAAAATCATAGATTACTAATCTAAGAATAGTTTTATGAAAACATGTCCAAATTATGTATATTATTATTCGTAAATGTGATCGTACATGTATATATGTATCTAAAGCAAATAATTTACAATAATAACTCTAGAAATGTTTTTCCGAGGATTTTCATATTTTGTCATGAATAAATATTAAAGACTTAGCCATCTAGGCATAAAAATTTAATTAGAATATATATAATTCTAACTATTTTTCTGTTATAAGTATTAATCGCTATCGTTCGCGCTATACGGGTTTTACGTTCGCATGAACCGGTAATTCCTACGAGTACTAAGATTTGATATGATCAACGTTTTCATTTTCTAGACTTTTAATGTTCAAGCTTTATGATTCCAAGTGATTTAAAAATGTGAAAATGTAAACACGTGTAAGTTGTGTAAGGATGTTAACTTGAAAATGTCGGGTGTCACATTTATCAAATAGATTGGTATGTGATCTGTGTTTAGAAGAATCGAAGGATATGTATATATGATGATGAAAAGTGATAATGTTCTAAGAATGTGATTACTAATTTCAAGAAATAATAGGAACTATCTTGAATTTTCTTATGCATAGAATGGACCAAAAGGAATAGGCAGTGTTTTGTGGGTTATGTTAATTGGCTCAGTATGTATTTGAATGACGGTATATTTGTGGCAAACTAAATTCTCTCATGCATATGTGGTTTACCCATTTCTAGTCTATGGTTTAAATCATTGAGGCTCTTTAATTGAGTGCAAGTGAAGCTATTTGATACACACACATTGGTATAATTAATTGTAAGACTACAAAGTAGAATGTATATCTCACTTACGTTTTGTGAAAGCAAAGTTCTAGTGCGGTTTCATAGTTCCAGGGTATGTATGGGATCGCTTATGTTGTGACAACCGGCATTTTCAGGTTAACATCCGTTCATGCCCTAATCATGATTACATGAAGCAACTGTGTGTTAGACTTAATTTTGGCTAATTAGGTCATCACGTACATAGAAAAGTCCACTTATGTCACATCTTGCATTAATAATTTTAGAAATTACCTACAGTTAACCCGACACGCATGTACGTTGGTGATAAATATCAAATGCTAGGAAAAGCGTTCTATTCTATTATTTTTTTGCGTAATACTATAAATATATAAGTAATTATATATTTGACTATTAATTGGGTTCATCAACGTGTATTTTGGACTTTAATACGTATGTTACACATTTAATGCGTCTTAACTACGTAAAAGTATATATTCTATATGCCCGGCGTCTTTTATTAATAAATTGACAATTTTGAATTTTTATGCTATTAAAACCTAGTATTTAGCAAGTATTATTTACGGGTATTACACCGGTTGACCTTATCATCACCACCCTATTTTTCCATCTACAAATTTTGGGCAAAGGAGCCCCCTTTGACCTCTCATGTCCGCCACCCCCAACCCCCATTCCCCATTCATCTTTCATTTCATGTCCCCAATGCCTTAATGATCCTTTGGTTATTAAATACAACAACTTCCAAAATTTGACTTTATAACCCAAGCCTTATCCTCATTTTGAAAGATCACAACTCTTGCTTCCATTCTCCCTCGCTTGTTTACGACTCCCACCCACACACACAAACATTTACCTTTGTAACTTATTTTAAGAATACAAGTGGTATTTCAAATGATTTAAGGGGTCCTAAGGTGTTCTTCCAAGTATTCAAGCTTCAATCTTTCATCCTACCTTCTCCTTGCTTGCTTTGTGTGAGTATTTTTCTAAATTTGGTTGTTTCAAAGGAAAATTCACCATTTCTAAACAACCAGTAGCTGGAAGAATTTTTGGCCAAATATAGAGGGTCATATCTTAGTCAAAACTTAACGAAACTGGATGATTTCTAAGTCTAAAATCAAATTCATAGAATTATATTTTAATCCCAAGTGGTTTCATAATTTTTCATGGAGATTTGATACCACAAAAGCCTGTTACAAAAAGAAAGGTATAAGCTGGAACTTTTCGCATATTGTTAGGGTCAATTTTCAGAGGTCATAACCTATTAAACAATGGTCCAAATGACTTGAATCTTTTTCCAAAAATCTTGTATTTGGTGTTACCTTTAAAATCCATATGATCTCTTATCATGAAGTTAATATTTTGACTCCCCAACCAACAAGATTCACTTGACATATCTAGAACACCTAAAGTTGTTGACCTCACTATGTATTGTATTTTTTTTGCAACCCTTAAACCACTTTATAATTTATAATCTATACATTTCTATAAAACTAAGACACATATTTATGTATGTGTAGGTCCTGATGATAGGGTCCCTGTGCTAGAATGATTCTGGTCAGGAAATAATCAACAGATCAGCTATAGAGAAGCTAATTGTTGAAGAAAATGAGAAACACAAGATGAAGAGCAAACCAAATAAGAACATAAACAAACTTGATTCTATTAGATCCACTGATAAACAATTACAATAAGCACATGGATTACAAAGATTACAAACAAAACCCTCCTACCAGCTCTCTAATTGGCTATAATAACGACGTATGATTCAAGAGCTAATTTACTAGGTTTTTGGTCTCTACTTATAGAGATGATAGAAAGAGTCTCCATGAAGATTGCCGACTCTCAATAATCAGCCGACAACTGACAAAGTGACTCTCAAGAGTCGCTAGCGACTTTTGACCAAAAACCTATCTTTTACAAAAGTTTCACTCTAGCCCCTATAGTTATCGGGAATACAACGGTTTTTCATGTTCCAACAATTTCTCTCGAAACCATTACACTCCTGATTCTTCATTATTCCATAGGCCTCTCCCTCTCAGAATTCTTCCGACTCACTTTTATCTTCATTTTCAGATCCATCATGTTCTTCAATGTTGGCAATTTCAAAGACGTCATAGAACGTTAATGGTTCTTTGTTGTTTCTTGCCCTCATGCTGTTAAGCTCCTTCAGAATGTTGTTAGCTCCCTTCCTAATCGCTGACATTGCCTTGGCAATACCTATCACATTCTTCTTATGGACCTCATTCCACTTTTTTGTCTATTCCAACGAAGCTTCATTTCCATTATCTCCTTTCTTTGCTTCTCATGTGATTTTATTAATGCTTGAATTTCCTTTTCAAGACCCTCATGGTTTGTTTGTTTCTTTTGAGGAGGAGGAGCATCTTTTCTTGATTTCTTAACGCCTTTTCTGGCAGCAGTGTTTGATTGTTTCACATCACCGGAAGGAAGGAGAGATTATTTCTTCGTGGGAGAGTGGTGAGTTTCGGAAGTTCCCTCTATTTGCATAGGCGGAGGATGCCTTAATGCATTTAGAGTTAAACTTGCTATAAAATCTGTTTCAATAACTTCTTCGGTGAGGAATGTGGGGATAGAGTCATCTTGATGAGTTCTTTCTTATTCCCTGTGATAGGCCAATCTGGCTGACCTCACCAGTCCTTCTCCATAGCTTTTTACTAATGCCCTCTTCTTCTTCTTCTTTCCATCATTGATCTCAATATCTTTTGCTTTGGCTTTTCTTTTCTCAACATCTTTCTTACTTTCCTTTTCAGGAGCAGTTTCTTTTGATTTTCCTTTTGCTTGTGCATCTTCTCCCTCGATCCTTTTCTTCATTTTATTGTAGCTTTCTTCTGACGAAATCTGAACTTCAGGAATGACTTCCTTTTTGCACATTTTCTCAAAGAGCAGAGTAACCTTTCTAGAGAAACTTTGATGATTTCTTAGTAGGTCAGTGTAGAAGCGAGAGTCAATTTTTGAAAAAGTCAATGGGATTCCCATTGGAGGCTTATTTTTCAAAGACAGATTAAGAATCATTTGAACGAAACGAGGATACAACAACCATTTGTTCTTTTTAGCATTGCTGTTCATGTAGTCAAAGATGTGACGAGACACGTTGCAAGGTTCACCCTTTGCATACTTAACATGATTCTTCCCCCACTTCATTCCTAGGGCATCATATCCTCCTTTTTTGCATGACATAGAGTGGATGAAGACATACATGATTGCTTTCTAATCCTTGGACAATCCACGCTTCATGATTTCGCTTTTTCTGAACGGTCCTTCATAGCCAAGTTCCTCAACAAACCGTCTTTTAACTTCCTCCTTGTCAATGGTGTATGTTTCAGAAGAGTTATCTCTCAGCCTTAAAACATTCCTAACTGCGTATTCAGTGACAAACACCTTTTGGCCAATAACAATAGATTTGAATAGAGGATCGTTAGTGATTTGATGTGATGATACTTCAGCATTTGTCCAAAATTCCTCAATAAGATCTCTGTAGACGGTTTCGTTCCAAGAGATGGCATACGAGATCCTGCTCTGTTGCAGCCAGTTGATTACATTAGTGAACTCTTCTGGAATGGGATTAGGAAAGCTGATGGCCATATTATAACGATTATCACTAGCAAGTCCTTCTGCAGCCATTACCCGTGCACACAATAAAAGTGCATCAATTATTTATTAAATGCTTTAAGAAAGTAAATGAAATTGATTAAAATATTCCAAAAATTTCTTATTTTAGTCAAATGTCCCGTCGATATTCGGCTGAGAAGGAATGTGACAGTCCGCCCAAAAGGGACAGTCGGGCCAAAGGAACAATCCACCAAAAAATCATAAGAGAGTCGATGGTTTCGTATCAGGAGTTTTCCTTGATTAATGAAAGAGTCGTCCGAAAAAGAAGTGACAGTCGGCTACAAATGAAGACAGTCGACAGTTTTGCAAGGATTTGCTCCGGAAAGTCGGGGCCCTCTGGGTGACTCTTAAGAGACGGGCACGATGTGAAATTATGTAACGAACCAAAATCCGGGTCTCGTTATAAATGAATAAATATTTCTAAATAAATATTATGGGAAAATAATATTTTAGAAATAAGTTGAAACAAGCGGGTTTCAAGTTAGTAACGGGGTTATACTAGTTTTTAACTAGTTTTGGAAAGATATGGGTGAAATTGAAAGTTGAGGGACTAAAGGTGTAAAGTGGCCAAAATCTGCTATTTGACTTGGTGAAAGTCAAAATTGAGTCTCATTTGGTGTTTAGGTCGTTCAAGAGCAAAGGAGAAAAAGAGGAAACGGGTTTGGAGCTTGAATCTTGCATTTGAAGCTCGGAATGAGGAGGTTTTGGCTCACACAACACTTTCCTAACATCAAGTAAGTGTTAATCATCCTTTTGATCTCACTTTAGATGTGTTCTTGATGGGTTTTGAAAGAAAACCGAAATTTTGTATGCATGTGATGAAATGGTGTTAGATTATTGATAATCTAGCTAAACTAAAGGTAAAGAGTAGTGATTAACATCCTAGAACCCTTTGATTATGATTTTGAAAAGTTAGGGTTCATATGGTGGAAATTGGGGGTGTTTGGATCATGATGATAAATGGCGAATTAATGAAGATTAAGTGTTTTTAAGATGTTAGACACTTGAGCAAACACCAAATTAACTTAATAATAATTTTTGAAAGAAGAATTAGTGTTAAGATTAAGTTAATGAAACTCAAGTAGGTGAGTTTGTGGTGAAAGAGGGTGTTTGGCTATGAGGATAACCCAAACGGGTCAATTTGGGTTGGAATTGGGAAATTGGGTTGTGAACTCAATTGTAATGAAATGTTGGTATATGTTAGATTACTAAACTAGGCGAATGTGTTTAGGTAATCAAATTGCAAGCTTGAGAACGGTGCGGGATCTTCTAACCCGAAAGGTAAGTGCCTATGCACTTACTTAGTATTGATGATAAATGGTGAATTTTGTGAATTATGTGTTATGTGATTGTGTACATACTTGTGATATGATAAATTGTGAATGATTTAGTATGTACAATGAATGAATGTAATTATAGTGTTAAGCTATAATGGAAATGGATCATGTGTTGATCATAAATGAAACGGGGATAAATGAGTTTTATGCAAGATTGTATGCATAATGTGTAAAGTTGCATAATTTGTTATGTGGTATGAATGAGCATGAAATTGTATGCAAAAATTGAAGGAATGTAGTTATAGTATTTATACTATAATGGATATGTCGATATGGAGTTATGGTCTATGAACCATAATGGATAGAATGGATATGGAGTTATGGTCTATGAACCATAATGGATAGAATGGATATGGAGTTATGGTCTATGAACCATAATGGATAGAATGGATACGGAGTTATGGTCTATGAACCATAATGGATAGAATGAATATGGAGTTATGGTCCAAGTACCATAATGGATAGAATGGTTATGGAGTATAATCTCGTATCCTAAATGGATATGAAGTTATGGCCTACGTGCCATAATGGAAATGGAAATGTGGTAATGAAATGATGAAAGAAACTTGTATGTGAAAAGTATGTGTATGAAAACCTTAATTGACCAAATGGGTGCAAACGGGTCAAATGGGTCAAATGGGTGAATTATGATTTAGTGTTATGATGGAAATGAGATTGTGGCCAATGTGCCATAATGGAAAAGGAAATGTGTTAATATGAATGATAAATGAAAAGAATGAAACTTGTAGGTGAAATACAAGTGTTATGTAGCCAAATGTTAAAATTTGGTGGAAACGGGTCAAATGGGGGAATGGGTGGAAACAAGTAGAATTTACTTGTTTGTTATGTTTTATCTTCATTACTAATGGTGTTATGTTTTGTGGTTATGTAGGAAAAGCTCCGATGTAGTCCAAGTCAAGTCCAAGGCTCTGGCGGGTTCTCGTATGTGCAAATGATTGGTTTTTGGGCTATGTATTGAAATCCTTGAAAGGGGTGTGCGTTTGGGTCAAGAATTTATGTTTTGGTGATTTTGTGGTGTAGGTAAACTTTTGGTCAAAACCCAGGTGTCGGGTATTTTTAGTTTGTGTTTTGGATGCAAAAAGTTGGAAAAATGGCAAAGTTTGAAATCTGCAGCTGAAGGGAAACTCACTGGAAATCTGGTGCCTCGCGGTACGCGAAGAACCTGGTATGGTTCTTTCGCGGTACGCGAGGGACAAGTTATCCGGATTGCCTTCCTTTGGCTCTCTCGCGGTACGCGAAGATCATAGTGGTATCCTCTCGCGGTACGCGAGAGGTTTGAATTCCGGGTAAGAATTTTGGGACTCCCTCGCGGTACGCGAGGGAGGTGGCCAAAACGCCTCGCGGTACGCGAGGATAAAAAAAAAAAAAAAAAAAAAAAAAAAATCTTGGGATAAAAGTCTTCCGCGCGTTTTCGTATTTTAAAAGTGGTGTGTTACAACTTGGTATCAGAGCAATGGTTTGAGGGATTTGGTGTGGTGGCACCAAACTCAAACCGGATGCTCTTGATATGGGGGAAAATGATACGAGAATCCATGAAGGACTTGACTAAGACTCGGAGCTTGCGGAAATGAAAGGTTAGTAATGATTTGATAAAATGATAATATATATATATGGTGTATGTATATATGTATGATGAATGTTGTTAAGGTGTTATGTGTGCCGAAACTTGTTTTGTGACTTGTTATATGGAGATGGTAATTACAATTGGGCATGGCGTACTATTAAACATGTCTGGCCAATATGTTTAATAAGACGGGATGTGCAAGGGTCTTTATGATAACCATATGACAATGAACATTTGCAAGGATTAGGTGAAGGTGATTATATGTGTATGTATGTTTATGGATGATTATATGGGGATAATACATATGCACAAAGATAAGATATAGTGCCTTAACAAGTGGGTAGATTAAAGACCTATAAGCAGGTAGAACATCTACAACTTGGTTAAAATTTCTCGGGAAGACTAAGGGGCACATGTGTAAGTAGAAGAAATGGTGGACGCAAGTCATCTTAAGGACTCGAGTACGTTAGAGTCTAGACGTGTATCACCTCGTGGGTGGTGAGGAACATGGAATGTGTTGGGAGAAATAGAATGCATCAACCTAGCGGAGGATGGCTAGAGCTTTCTATCATGTGGTATTGATCTTCCTTCGAGGAAGATAGGGATATTTGAGGCAATCCTTGAGAGGAACAGAATGAAGCCTTGAGAGCGGAAAGTATATCGTTTGGCGAACCGAAGTGGAAGGAAAACCTTGTTTTCACAAGGGGATTCGTGGTGTGCAAACCAAAAGAGTTGAAAGGTGAGAGAATTAATCTTTGATTAATTAGCAGTTGATCACTATAATGGTATTGGCTTTGAAGCAATCCATGGTGATTGAAAGAAGGTGCATCACTCGCGATGAGTTGACTTCAGGTCGTGGCGGAAATTTGGTAGATTTTGATCCGATGATTGTAGAAGAGGTGATGGGTTACTTAGTAACCATATCATAGTCAAGTATGATAAAGGGGTGACGTGTTAATCTGTTCTCATTAGAGACAGTGAAACACGAGGCATACGAATTGGTGTGTATACATGGCTTGTGCCATTGACATCAACCGGGGATATAAAGGGATACTTAGTATTCCAGTTGAGAAAAGGGGATTTGATAAGGGTCATTGCACCCATGTGATTGTTCTATAGTACATAAACTTTTCGGTGGAAAAGGAAAATGGAAGAGTGCGTTTTGGCACTGACAGTCGGTGATAGGATAAAAACTGACTAAAGGTCTCACGGTTTGTGGACTTTATGGTCAAGGGGTAAATGATAAAATGTACATAGGTGGAATGTGTACATAAATGGTGGATGAAGTCTTAGAACTTCATAAATGATGTTGGAAGTCTTTTGGACTTCACAAACGGTGTTTGAAAGCGAAGTCTTCGAACTTCAAAAGGTGGATTCGGTGATTTAGATCCTTAAATCTCAAAGGATGACTTACGTTTAAGTCAATGGAAATTCTTAGGATGTTTGGGTCGCAGATAGGAATCTTCCTCCCAGTGTTGTAAAAGAGGATTCAAGTAAGGAAGTTATCGTATCCTTACTTGAGGAGGTTGCATGCTTTATCGATTAAGAATTGATGAGCTGAAGACTCGAGCTTCAAGGGGTATTATGTTTGGGTGTTGGGATCCTCGAATCCCAAGAGGTATGAACTTGAGACCTTGAGTCTCAATGGGTGGATTGGTGAGATAGCTTTGAAATTTTCCTTTAAGAGGTGAATGACGTGGGATTAGAACTTGGATTTCCTTAGTTGTCAAACGTGTTGACTACTCGTATAAGGTGGTTCAAAAATCCAAGTATCCCATGGTTAGGAGTGTTGAAATTCAAGTGGAAACTTGACGTCATAAAAGTTTTCCTTTGAAATGTGGTGTTTCGGGTTTGAGATCATAGGAGGATAGGTTCACGTATCGTTGGGTTGTCCAACATGGGGACTTTATTGGTGGATAGATTAATGTTTGGGAACTTCTCAGATGAAACGAGTTGGCTCCATAATACATTATGCGTGACCAAACACGAAATCGTTAGGAGGTTGGAACTGTTGTTATTTCATTATGGTGAAGATAAGATAAATGATAAACGTTTCGCCTAATTGAAACAGAGACCATCTTAGATAGTGGGCGATCTAATTGGTGCAAAAAGTAGACAAAATGCGTTTTCGTCGTCGAAGGAACCATTAAAGACGGAGTTAACACTTGGTGGGGATTTGAAGATGGAACGGGTGGTTCTTATGTTGACAAGCTTTGGGAAAATAATTCGGGGTTAAAGACATGCTTTGATAGGATTTGGATTCCTAGGTTGTCAAGTGTTTTGACAACTATTTTAGATGAGGCGCATAAATCCAAATATTCTATCCATCCGGGGGCCACAAAGATATTTTATGATTTAAGGTATCATTTTTGGTGGCCGGGTACGAGGCGTGAAGTTGTTAAGTATGTTGAAGGGTGTCTCACATGCTTAAGAGTAATGGCGGAACACCAAAAGCCGTATGGAAAGCTTCAACCGCTTGAAATACCGCTTTGGAAATGGGAGAATATAGCTATGGATTTGATCACTAAACTACCAAAGACCCGAAAGGGTTATGATGCGATATGGGTAGTAGTGGATCGGTTGACGAATAGTGCATAATTCCTTCCTATAAAGGAAACGTACTCATCGAATAGATTGACAGAGTTATATGTACAAGAGATTGTGTCACGCCATGGGGTGCCGGTGTCGATTATGTCGGACCGGGATACGAGATTCACTTCTCGTTTTTGGAAGAAATTCCATGAGGACATGGGAACGAGGTTGAACCTTAACACCGCCTATCATCCACTAATGGATGGGCAAAGCGAGCGAATGATTCAAACGCTCGAGGATTATGATGCGAGCGTGTGCTCTGGATTTTTGGGGAAAGTTGGGACGATCATTTACCGTTGGCAGGAATTTTCTTATAACAATAACTACCGTTCTAGTTTTGGTATGCCGCCTTTCAAGGCGTTGTATGGGAGAAAGTGTCGAACACTCGTGTGTTGGGGTGAAATTGGTCAACGGGAACTTGGTAATGTCGAGGCGGTCAAGGAAACTAATGATAGTATTGACCAAATTAGAGCACGCTTGAAAACGGCTCAAGATCGCCAAAAGTCCTATGCGGATAATAGGAGGCGGGCGATTGAGTTCCAAGTGGGGGACGTTGTGCTTTTGAAAGTCTCTTCTTGGAAATGGGTGATACGGTTTAGGAAACGGGGAAGTTAAGCCCACGTTTCGTCGGACCGTTTAAGATGATAGTAAGGGTGGGTGCGGTAGCTTATGTTTGGAGCTACCGGAGGGACTAAGCAGACTTTATAGCACGTTTCATGTGTCTCATTTGCGAAAATGTTTGACGGATGAATCTACTTTTGTCCCATTGGAGGATATTGAATTGGATGATAAGTTGATTTATGTTGGGGAAACGGTGGCAATCTTGGATAGAAAGGTGATGCGTGTACGCATTAAAGAGATTAGCCAAGTTTTGGCAAGGTGGAAACGTAAGAAGGGAGCGGAAATGACTTGGGAAACCGAGGAGGAAATGCCCAAATATTATCCGAACCTTTTTATGTGAAGTCGGGTTTCGGGGACGAAACCCAAATAAGGGGAGGTGATTTGTAACGAACCAAAATCCGGGTCTCGTTATAAATGAATAAATATTTCTAAATAAATATTATGGGAAAATAATATTTTAGAAATAAGTTGAAACAAGCGGGTTTCAAGTTAGTAACGGGGTTATACTAGTTTTTAACTAGTTTTGGAAAGATATGGGTGAAATTGAAAGTTGAGGGACTAAAGGTGTAAAGTGGCCAAAATCTGCTATTTGACTTGGTGAAAGTCAAAATTGAGTCTCATTTGGTGTTTAGGTCGTTCAAGAGCAAAGGAGAAAAAGAGGAAACGGGTTTGGAGCTTGAATCTTGCATTTGAAGCTCGGAATGAGGAGGTTTTGGCTCACACAACACTTTCCTAACATCAAGTAAGTGTTAATCATCCTTTTGATCTCACTTTAGATGTGTTCTTGATGGGTTTTGAAAGAAAACCGAAATTTTGTATGCATGTGATGAAATGGTGTTAGATTATTGATAATCTAGCTAAACTAAAGGTAAAGAGTAGTGATTAACATCCTAGAACCCTTTGATTATGATTTTGAAAAGTTAGGGTTCATATGGTGGAAATTGGGGGTGTTTGGATCATGATGATAAATGGCGAATTAATGAAGATTAAGTGTTTTTAAGATGTTAGACACTTGAGCAAACACCAAATTAACTTAATAATAATTTTTGAAAGAAGAATTAGTGTTAAGATTAAGTTAATGAAACTCAAGTAGGTGAGTTTGTGGTGAAAGAGGGTGTTTGGCTATGAGGATAACCCAAACGGGTCAATTTGGGTTGGAATTGGGAAATTGGGTTGTGAACTCAATTGTAATGAAATGTTGGTATATGTTAGATTACTAAACTAGGCGAATGTGTTTAGGTAATCAAATTGCAAGCTTGAGAACGGTGCGTGATCTTCTAACCCGAAAGGTAAGTGCCTATGCACTTACTTAGTATTGATGATAAATGGTGAATTTTGTGAATTATGTGTTATGTGATTGTGTACATACTTGTGATATGATAAATTGTGAAAGATTTAGTATGTACAATGAATGAATGTAATTATAGTGTTAAGCTATAATGGAAATGGATCATGTGTTGATCATAAATGAAACGGGGATAAATGAGTTTTATGCAAGATTGTATGCATAATGTGTAAAGTTGCATAATTTGTTATGTGGTATGAATGAGCATGAAATTGTATGCAAAAATTGAAGGAATGTAGTTATAGTATTTATACTATAATGGATATGTCGATATGGAGTTATGGTCTATGAACCATAATGGATAGAATGGATATGGAGTTATGGTCTATGAACCATAATGGATAGAATGGATATGGAGTTATGGTCTATGAACCATAATGGATAGAATGGATACGGAGTTATGGTCTATGAACCATAATGGATAGAATGAATATGGAGTTATGGTCCAAGTACCATAATGGATAGAATGGTTATGGAGTATAATCTCGTATCCTAAATGGATATGAAGTTATGGCCTACGTGCCATAATGGAAATGGAAATGTGGTAATGAAATGATGAAAGAAACTTGTATGTGAAAAGTATGTGTATGAAAACCTTAATTGACCAAATGGGTGCAAACGGGTCAAATGGGTCAAATGGGTGAATTATGATTTAGTGTTATGATGGAAATGAGATTGTGGCCAATGTGCCATAATGGAAAAGGAAATGTGTTAATATGAATGATAAATGAAAAGAATGAAACTTGTAGGTGAAATACAAGTGTTATGTAGCCAAATGTTAAAATTTGGTGGAAACGGGTCAAATGGGGGAATGGGTGGAAACAAGTAGAATTTACTTGTTTGTTATGTTTTATCTTCATTACTAATGGTGTTATGTTTTGTGGTTATGTAGGAAAAGCTCCGATGTAGTCCAAGTCAAGTCCAAGGCTCTGGCGGGTTCTCGTATGTGCAAATGATTGGTTTTTGGGCTATGTATTGAAATCCTCGAAAGGGGTGTGCGTTTGGGTCAAGAATTTATGTTTTGGTGATTTTGTGGTGTAGGTAAACTTTTGGTCAAAACCCAGGTGTCGGGTATTTTTAGTTTGTGTTTTGGATGCAAAAAGTTGGTAAAATGGCAAAGTTTGAAATCTGCAGCTGAAGGGAAACTCACTGGAAATCTGGTGCCTCGCGGTACGCGAAGAACCTGGTATGGTTCTTTCGCGGTACGCGAGGGACAAGTTATCCGGATTGCCTTCCTTTGGCTCTCTCGCGGTACGCGAAGATCATAGTGGTATCCTCTCGCGGTACGCGAGAGGTTTGAATTCCGGGTAAGAATTTTGGGACTCCCTCGCGGTACGCGAGGGAGGTGGCCAAAACGCCTCGCGGTACGCGAGGATAAAAAAAAAAAAAAAAAAAAAAAAAATCTTGGGATAAAAGTCTTCCGCGCGTTTTCGTATTTTAAAAGTGGTGTGTTACAAATTACGTTCAAAATAATTAATAGTCGGCTGATGATAGTAAAAAAAGAGTCGATCATGAAGATATGATGGAAATGAGATGAATAGAGCCGACTCTTGTCATCTTCTTTGGGGAGACAGTTGACTAAGAAGTTGTAGGTACAAAAACTCTCAGATCTTCCAATGTGGATGATGAAAACCCTATCCAGATCCTGTTTCTGATGTTATTTCATTCACAAAAGTAATATGAGTTAGAGAATCACCTTAAAATCGACTGAACGATACAAATACGAGCTTAAAGCATGAAGAAGGAGATGGTGAGTTCTGAGAGAAAAATAGCCTGTGATGGATTCTAGGGTTTCAAGAGAAATAGCGTTCCGTCCTTTTGAAACAAATATATATATACACAATTTTGTGGGGCCGACAGTCGCTAGGGCAAAACCAAAAGAGAAAAAATGAACTTTTGACCAAAACAAATCGATTTTCGAGCTTGAACTTTTGAATAAACGACCCATGAGACTATATACAAAGATATATACGTACCAACAAGCCTTTTGAGCAAGTAGTGAGACAAAATACAGGGCTAAACGGGATGAAACTATCCAATCAATAATATAGAACATGCAAACCTGATCATGTGGAATCATACAGACATAACTTGTCACTCAACCTTTTCTTATTGCATTTGGATGTCCACCTCCTACGAACGACTGTTGGTATGTTTGTCCTTTGAAACCCATGCACCGTTCGTTCAACATACAACTAGCGAACGTTTATCATGTTTTGTTGTAATTAAGAAGAAGTCAGTGTTCCCCACACTTGTCAGGTATAACCTACCCATCCTCATGGTCTTTTGAGTGTGATGATGAGAGTTTCAGGTCTATGCCAAAGCATAATCAGAGAAGTTGATCCACAAGAGTCCTAAGATAGCTAACTGAGCATAACTAGCATGGGTCCATGAACAGTTCAGGGTATCTTTAAGGTTTTGATTCAGGGACACAACACGCCGGACTTACGTGCCCTTATTTATGAAATAAGATTGGACTTACTTCCACGTCGGACATACAAGCCATGTTTTTGCCCAGAAAATCCCTTCTCAGTCACAGATACCCAAAAAGAAAAATATATATATAATATATATGTACACACTAATATTGTGTATCTCTTTGATTTTTGTTCCTAATGCACGACATTGACATTGCATGTCTTTTGCTCAAGATTGACAAATTCAGTACTAGAGTGCACATCATTGGTGTCTTTTGCTTGGATTTGCATGTCATTGCATGTCTTTTATTGACCAAATGCACGTCATTGCGTGTGTTTTTGTTCTTTTTTCTTTTTCTTTTGAATATATATATATATATATAATAGAGACTCGCAACCCATTTGTAATAGGACTATGGTTATATGCAGACCTGAACAAGATGGGTATACACTTTTCAGCAGTCATTTTCTTTATCACTGTGTTGCAGTCTATTTGTTTGAATGCTGAGCCTACCAACATGTCCTTCAGTATAACCGCTTTCTCCTTTTGATCCTATTCAACAGTGATCAAGTATGTCAGTTCAACTATCATTTCCCATAATAACAGTTATGCAAAGGCAGAATTGATATACATCTTTTTCAATCCTTTTTCTTTTCTTTTCATTCTAATCACAGACATTCCCACGAAAATTTTATTTATAGACAACCTCTTTAAAATGAAATTTTCTAAATAGAAGACAAATATTTTTGCAGCTCGATCAACAACCCATGTCGGTCAAGAAAATATTTTTGGATTTTTGAAAGAAAATATGAACAATGATATATACACCATGCAAGAGGGATAGAAGATGTTACTCAAAGTTCAACAAACCCAGTTTCTGGATGAGATAATGAAACTTGGACTTGTCGAATGCCTTCGTGAATATGTTGGATTTTTTATCATTGGTATTCACTGAAAGGACTTGAATGTATTCCTTTTCATAAGCATCCCAAATGGCATGAACCCGCACGTCGATGTGCTTTATTTTAGAATGATAGATTGGGTTCTTCATGATTTTCACACAGGCTTCATTGTCAATGAACATCGGAGTCTGCTTCAAGTTGATACCATAATCCATTATTTGATGCTAAATCCAAAGGATTTGAGAGCAGTAACTAGAAGCAGCAATATAATCAGCTTATGTAGAAGAGATGGAGACGGAAGTTTGTTTCTTGCACTACCACGACACCAAACAGTGTCCCAAGTACTGACATCCTCCTGACATAGACTTTATGTCAAGTTGACATCCTCCATGATCGCTATCAGAGTAGGCGACCAAATCAAAGCTACTGGCTTTTAGATACCAAAGCCCTAACTTGGGAAAGCCTTTAAGTAGCGGAAGATTCTTTTAACTACAATTTCATGGGATTCCTTAGGATTCGTCTGATAACAGGCGCAATAGAAAACAACGAACATGATGTTCGGATGGCTAGCATGGAGATATAGTAGAGAGCCTATCATTGAACGATAATGGTGCCTGTTAATAGGTTTTCCATCTAGATCGGCAGAGATGGGAGTTTGAGCAACAAAAGGTGTGGATGCTGCCTTAGAGTCGGTCATCTGGAACTTTTCGAGCATGTCTTGAACATACTTGGCTTGATGAATCAAGGTTCCATCATGTGACTGCTTCACTTCCAATCCAAGAAAGAACGTGAGCTCACTCATTTTGCTCATTTCAAATTTGGCTTTCATAACGTCCTCAAAGTTTCTGCAAAGCTTCTCATTGGTCGACACGAAAATGATGTCGTCCACATAAATCTGCACCAGCATAATATCTTTTCCAATCTTCTTCTTGAATAAAGTCATATCAATCTTCCCCCGTTCAAATCCATTCTGTAGAAAATAAGATGACAGAGTATCATACCAAGCCCTTGGGGACTAATGAAGTCCATACAGAGCTTTGTCTAACTTGAAGACTAGACTCAGATAATCTGGATCTTCAAACCCCAAAGGTTGGCATATATAGACTTCCTCCTTGACCTTCCCATATAAGAATGCAGTTTTAACATCCATTTGATAGACCTTAAAGTTCTTGAAACACACATTAGCCACGAATCCTTATTGCCTCCAAACGAGCGGGAGCGGACACTTCCTCATAATCAATACCCTCTTCCTAGGAAAAACCTTGCACAACCAACTGTGCCTTATTCTTAATGACTACATTTCTTTCACCAGTCTTGTTCTGAAAGTCCGAACGAGTACCAATTGGGTACTTAATCTTTGGAAGGTCAACCGGACTTTCAATTTCCTTAACTAAGCCAGTTCTTCCTGCATGGCATCTATCCAACTCAAGTCTTTCAGGGCCATGGAGATATTCTTTGGGACATCCTGTGAGAGAAAACAAGCACATAGGGTCGTGTTGTAGGGAGTTGAATAACTTCTAGTACGAATTCCTTCGGTGATTGGCCCAATCACATTCTCCAAAGGGTGATTAGACAATGTTTTGGATGAAGGCCCATTAACAACTTAAACTTGATCATGAAGGTTTGTTAAATTTTCATCACTAATGTTAACAGGTCCATTATTATTATCAGAATCACTGTTAGAGACGACATCGGGATCATTTTCCAAGTTCTGATCAACAGGAACAGAAATGGAATTTACAGGAGCTGTTTGACCAAAACTGACAACACCAGAAGAATTACTCAGAGCAGTCAAAGCAGCCTCGTAGTGAGAAGAGATTATTGTACTTTAACTGAGACAGATAAAGTATAGGCAGCAATAGGTGTAATTCTTGTTAAAAAGGGCATAAATTCATCTTCTACTTGGATGGATAGGATGAATGAAGGTTCAGACGACGAAGATGGTTAAGGGAGGAGTGGTGCAGGAGGAATGAAATTATTGAAGATAATATCTGCATCACAGAACCAGGCGGGACCAGTTCCAGTATTTGTAGTATTTGCTTCTTGCCAGTCAACGTAATAAGATTCCTACACGATCTTTGTTCTTTTATTGTATACATGGTAGGCTTTTTGAGATGACGAATATCCGATGAAGTAACATTCGTCACTGACTGCTCCGAACTTTGCAAGAATCTCAGCAGTGTTCAATAGAGTACACGAACATCTAAATGATTTGAAGAATTCAATCAGGGGCTTCCTACCATGAAACAACTCATAAGCAGTCTTGTTGTGAGCCTTGACCACTAGAAAATGATTCAGGATAGTTGTATTAACTGCTTTGGCCCAGAAGATTATTGGAAGCTTTGAATCTATTAGCATTGTTCTAGCAGCCTCGATCAGTGTTCTGTTATTTCTTTCAGCTACTCCATTCTGCTGTGGAGTTCTAGCAGTAATAAATTGTCGAGAAATTCCTTTGCTTTTGCAAAAGTCATTCAAGACATGATTTTTGAACTAGATGCCATTGTCACTTCTGATAGAAATAACCAAACGCTTGCAGATATTCTCGATTTTGAGAATAAGACTCTTCAATATTTCAGCAGTTTCATCCTTGGAAGCTAAGAAATTAACCCAAGAGTACCTAAAGAAATCATCTGTCACAACCAAGTAATATGAATTTTTAGAAATGCTCTTAACACTGACGGGACCAAAAAGGTACATATGAAGTAATTAAAGAGGAACAGAAATGGAATTCACCGCTTTGGAATTATGTGACTTCTTGTGTTGTTTGCCATGCATTTTTCTAAAAAATTGAAGTCCTTGGAGGGAAAACCTCTCACAAGGTCTTGTTTGACTAATCGATTTATATTTTTAAAATTCACATGACCAAGTTGACGATGCTAGAGCAGATATTCAAAATCAGATGCTTTCGACAACAAGCATGCCATAGAATATTTTGTTTCTGATCCTCAACATGATCAAATCTTTTGGAACAACGATTCCAGGTTTGAGAAAGAGACACTCAGTATTGTTAAACAACACATACAAATTTTTATCACATACTTGTGATACACTCATCAGATTATAACAGAGTTCAGGAACGAGATTGACTTTTTCCAAAGTGAGAGTTCCACTGCATACAGTTCCCTTTCCGGTAATCTTTCCTCCTTTTTCATCACCCACAAAGGCAACGTATCCCCCATCGATAATCCTGAAATCAGTCAGCAGATCTAATAGCCCGGTCATGTGACGAGAGCACCCATTATCAACATGCCATTCATTATCAATAGCCCTCCTGGGAAACTGATATGCCCTAAAATATACATTTTTTGCATGTATAATAATCCTCATATTATGGTACTAATTGATTAATAACCTTGCAATTGATACTTAAAACATTAATATTTCGTAATTCCAGGTTATTCGGTGTCTTAAAGATAAACAAAGCCAAAATCAATCAAAAACACCAAGAAATCAAGCTTCTTGAGGGATCATTCCCAAGCTTTGACCCCCAAGAAGTCAACCAAGGTGAACAATAGTCAACTGTATGTCCACTCGGGGTCAATACTGATCTATCTTGAGACGTGACGTGTCAAACACATGGATTGCGGAATCCAACTGTATGCATGATCGTTGATCGCGGTGTCAAGGTCAATCAAAAATATTTATAAAAACTACTACTTATCTACCTTAGACTGTAGACAGGGAAGTAGGGTTGTCGAATCCACAGGGAATCAGTGGAAAGTTCAATTGTTTAGATTAACAAATTAGAATAAAAACACACCGATTAAATAAAGATGTAACCTCCTCCAAACTTCAGGTTCTAGGTTTCACATAAAATTCAGTTGTTCAATTGGACACCACATAGACATAGTGTTGGAAAATTAGTTAAAACAGTAATTGAAGACAGATTCTTTGTCAGAAAACCTATACAACTAGTTTTGTCACAAACCAGTATAATTCAATCACCCAATTTATGAATGCCAAGTTACCCTCTTTAGTCACCCAACCCTGCTACTAGGTTTTGTCATCAACCGAACAAGATCGTAAAGCAAGCAAACTCAATGCATAATCATAAACTGTTTAAATCAACTAATACATCAATCTCTCATGTTATTGTCAGAAACTAACAAGATCCAAACATGAATAAACTGAATCAAATACAAAAACCTATACGAACCGTCCGCCTGGAGGAAGCCACAAGTGAATCACCCACACATGGTGAGGGAGATCATCTTCAATCTTCAAGTGGGTGTGTGAATCCTCTCAAAATCGCCTAAAAGTGTAGTGTAAGAGATGGATTCGAATTTGGGGAAGAAAAACCTAATTAAACCTGAAAATCGGGTTGTTTCGCCCAAACCCCGCGTCTGAAACGCACCCAGCGTAGGCTTACGCTGGGAGGGCGTAGGCTTACGCTAAGGACCTGAAGCAAGCTGTGAAGAAAACAGTTAGGCGTAGGCCTACGCTGGTGGGGCGTAGGCTTACGCTGGCGGCGTAGGATTACGCCATGTGGCGTAGGCTTACGCTGGCCTGCAGTTTTGCCCCGTTTCTTCCGTCTTCCATCCAACTCTTCCGTAATATCTTCAAAGATCGCATTTTAAGCTTCCAACACCTGCACATGAATGACTACACAAAACCTTTGTATTCCACATATCAAATTGCATAAATATAACATATTACACCTTTTAATACATGAAACTTTGGCCACTTATCAATCGTGTATATGAGACAACAACAGTATCAATGAACACACAAGATGTAAATAATCTCTCTTTGATTGCTCCAAACACTGAGTTTTCAGAACTTGAATACAAATGACAAAGCTATTCAAACTAACATGTAAACTACTATTTATAGTCAAACTATCTGCAATAGTAGAACTTAACAAGTTCTCCTAATACAAGGCACATGCGAACTTGTCAAGTTCGCCTATTACAAAACATAAGACAAAACAAGAAAACATAAAGACATACAAGATCTAACTATTACAAGGCCCAATGTCACACATCTATGTCCTAACAGACTCCCCCTTGACAATCGCTTGATCTTCAGTCTTCATGTTGAGCTCTTCCACTTCTCTGGTAGTTTGCTTCCTGCATACACATCGTGCTTGATACAAATCTGCAACACATGCTTGTACTACAACGCCTGCACACGCCATTCACTTGTAAACATCAATTCTTTCTTTTTCAGGATCCGTTGATCTTTCTTTGAGAAATTAATAATATTCATAGCGTCATAGAAACGAGCTAGAACCTTATTATCTTGATCTTCTATTCTTGCCTCACCGGTATTCACATCGACATACCACCACTTCATATTTCCAAGAAAATCCTGTGGTATCTTCTTCAGAGGTATTTTCTTAACAACTTTAACCGGTTTGAACTTGTACTTCCAGATATTCTTTCCAGTAACCAGATCAACCACTTTCATTCTCTTGCCCTTCTGTGGCTTAAGTTTATCATAATTCCCGAACCACCTTCAGTACTTATCAGCTTGACAATAGCATCTGCAATCCCATTCCTTGATCTATTGATTAATGGTTTAGTTGCAAGACCATTAACCTCACATCTAGGCAATGAATTGTATTATCTCAATCTGGGCTTCAAGTACTAAACTCCATCAGTTCTTTTGATTGCAAACAAATTAAACTCTTCATCATAGAACCAGCTGAGTATCCTTCCAACACATCTTTCCTTATTAACATACTTCTCTTTCAAAACAGGTGGTGATGGTGAAACACGGAAAACTTTCTTCCAACTTCTCACCAACTTTAACCACTTCTCTTTGGTTATACATGTATCCCTATACATCATAGGTTCTTCTTAGGTATTTCGAGCATCATCAGATTTAGGCTTAGTGATGTTTTCATCAGAGTCCATTGATTCAGCTATTCCTTCTGAAGTTTCTTCAGGAATAACATCATCACGGATGAAATCAAACGTCACACTTAGACCATCACAACCTTCATATATAAGCGTTGTTGTATCTTTTTCTATCTCCAACTCTACTAACTCCTCTTCTTCTATCTCAGAATCATTTTCATCATCCAACATATCATCAATCATGTCATCTAATCAAGATAAGCATTCCAATTTGTCAGCTTCATCTAAATCATAATCATCTAGAAATAATTCTAACATAAACATATCTTCAGCCTCTCCTGTAGTTGTGTTCTTTCCACCTGATGTATCATCTTGACCTGATGTCAACTCCCCATGAAATTGAGATATCGGAGTAGCGTATTGACGATCACCCTTGTCTCCATTAGGATCATTGTCTTCATCATCATTCCTATGTATAGCCTCAGTGTGACAAGCTTCATTTACTGCCACCGGTTTCTCCCCCTGAGTATCAATGCACTCTATCAATTAAGATACTAAGATCTGCATTTCAGCTATTTGTTTGTTTTGGGATTGGAGAACCTGTTCTCTCTGATAGTCATTGGCCAGTAAAACATCTATTTGTCCCTGAAGACCCACAACTTGAGCTTCTAAGCATGAGACTTTTCCCTCTAAGGCAATAATCTTGGCACTCTTCGATGTTGTTGAAAGGCCAGCCTGAGGTTGAGTAAGAGTAGGAGTAGATGGAGTAGCATGGAGTGTTGTAGTCTGAGACGGTAGTGGTGAAATGATCAATGAATCCACAAACTCTTCGTCATCAGCTACTTGTGTATGTGCAGCAGCCCTTAGGAGAAGCAACGTACTCTGAATCAGATGATTTATCATGTAAAGTCCTTTTTCCAAGTACTGCACCAGCAGGAGAACCCCTAGCAGACTTCCTTCTCGGTAATCTCATTTTCTTCTTGCTTACCGATTTCTTTCTTTTACCAGCATTAGCTTCAGGAACCTTTGCCAGTCGTTCATAATGATCAGAATCAAAATCTTTAATAGCTTCAGAATCAGAACTTGCATTTGAAGTAGAACTAGTGCTTGTATCTTCAACTTGACCTTCTTCACCCTATGGAGGAGATTGTACATGATGCACTTGTTCTTCTTCTTCATTGTCATCTACTTCCACATTCTGATCATCTTGAACATTGTCATTTTGACTCATAACTTCAATCTCAATATTAGCCTCTACATTAGGCTCAATCGCATTTTCAATTTCAATCTCAGCTTCAACATTATACTCATTCACATTAGGTTCTATCACATTCTCTTGAACTTGAGGTTGGACATGTTATGGTATTATAGGTCGTTGTTGTGCTTGAACTTGTGGTTTCTGCTGTGGTTGAACTTGTGGTCCAGGTGGTTGCTGCTTTTGTTTTTCTTGTGCTAAAACCTCTTCAGGATGAATCCAGTTATCATTTGGAGGAGCTACATAATCTGGATTGATAATGTGCCCAAATAATGGTGTAGGAACTGGAATAAGAGCTGGATTATGCTGCTTGACATTGTTGCAGTCAGTAAAATTCTCTTGGTCATCGATGTAAGAGTAAGACGATGTGGCAACTAAGGTAGGTTAGGAATAAGATGGTTAAGAATCATTTGAATGAAGCGAGGGTACATAAGAAACCCTTGTCCTTCTAGAGGAGTTATCTGGGCAACTATCTTCCAGTATATGTAGTGAGCAAAATTGAAACCTCTATTCAAAGTAAGTGCGACCATTGTAGATTGTAAAGAGGACTTCAAACCATCTGTACCAGCCTTCCTTGGAGATAAGCATTGATTGATAACATGCATAAAGTACCTCTATAGACCAACTAGCCCTCCCTTTCTGGCTTGAGTATCATTAGCTCTTCCTCTATGTCCCATCCTTTGTAAACAACCCATAATCAAAGTATTAGGTAACATCAACGGTTCATTATTATCACCTCCCAGAGCCAGAGCAGTCCTTATTGAATCCACAGGGATTGCAACTTGAACATTATTCACTGTAGCTCTAATCACATTTGGATCAACTATGCAATCATGTTCCGCGGAATCCTAGAATTGCTGAATATAGTTCAGACTGATGTACGGATTAGCAGACAATGCAACACGTAGCCTTGATCTATTCAGAAAATTTATGATCTCACAGTAATTAACAGTTTCTGACATATTCGGATCCAACATTGCCACCTGGTTATGTTTGTACTCCACACGACGATACATTTGCATATAAAAAAAAATTAGACTAGCAATTTTCAGGTAATCAATAGCACAACAAACAATAACAAAAATATGATGAATAAAAAAAATCAAACTTTAAAAAAACACAACACTTAAAAAAATTGCTAAGTCCAATCACTACTGCCCCCTGATGCGAACTTAATAAGTTCGCTTAGAGTTGCAACAGGCGAACTCTGAGCAAGTTCGCTCAAAGCTTCAAACACATATCATAAATCTAAGTCGCAATTTTGATTGACTCCTACTCAATTGATCAAATACAGATGCACTATAACCACCGATAAGAAAATATTAAGATTCAATTTCAGTTTATAACCATAACACAACAAGTTTTGAGGTCAAAACAGGTACGACACACAAACCCTATGAACAGATCCCAAAACAATGATCGAATAGCACGATTTAACAGTTAAAAACTCATGAATCTACCTTGGTTTTATGCGCAAAACTTTGTTATCACTAAAACAATCACAAAAACACAGATTAACAACACAGTAGCACTCAATGGTCAAAACAAATTCGCTAGATTGTGAATGAGGGTAAATGAACATGTTCACCTGAAATTCAATACATACACATCAATAAGTTCTCTTGTTCAGGAGAACTTGGTAAGTTCGCTTACCGACGAACATGTTAGGTTCGCTTAAATCTCCCACACTTTGAGAATTTTTGGAATTTTCAACCTGTCACTTTTCAACATCCAAGAACCAATCTTTCCGTCTTCCATCTGAAACCTGTATCCGATCCAATCCCGAACAATTTTAACTAAAAACTTTTGAATTCTCATGGAAGCACGAAATAAAATCCTTTTTGGATTTTTGAAAAAGTAAAGCTGTAAAACAAAGTTAACTATTTTGTAAAATGCAAATATTTTTGGATTTTTATCTATACAAACAGAAACACATATTTTTGATTTTTCAAATATAAGAAACATAAAATCTTTTTGATTTTTCTTTTTACTAACTTGAAATTAAAAAACCAAATCACATATTTTTGTTCGAACATCATGAGTAAGAAAATTATATCAGTATATATGATTAGCCCATCACACATCATAATTATCTCTAAGGGTTACCTATGATACTTTATCACTTATAAATCTTTTCATAATTTTCCGAATCATATATTTTTCAACTCTGACAAAATTTAAATGAAATAATACGCGATAAACTTCAAAGTAAACAAGATCATATCATAACATGCTCAAGTGTTCACACCGAATTTGCAATATGCAGCATGTAAACATAGATAATCAGTGTTATGGAATTTGAAACTATAAGCGTTTTTCTCCCAAGTTCTTGTGAGTTAGTACCATTTAGATGAAAAACATCGTCTACCCCACATATATGCCAACAGAAATATAAAATTGCACTATCTTTAAGACATATAAGACTATGTTATCTGGGCAACTATCTCCCTTATATGTAGTGAGCAAAATTGAAACCTCTATTCAAAGTAAGTGCGACCATTGTAGATTGTAAAGAGGACTTCAAACCATCTGTACCAGCCTTCCTTGGAGATAAGCATTGATTGATAACATGCATAAAGTAACTTCATTGACCAACTAGCCCTCCCTTTCTGGCTTGAGTATCATTAGCTCTTCCTCTATGTCCCATCCTTTGAAAACCACCCATAATCAAAGTATTAGGCAACATCAACGGTTCATTATTATCACCTCCCAGAGCCAGAGCACTCCTTATTGTATCCACAGGGATTGCAACTTGAACATTATTCACTATAGCTCTAATCACATTTGGATCAACTGTGCAATCACGTTTCACGGAATCCTATAATTGTTGAATATAGTTCAGGCTGATGTACGGATTAGCAGACAATGCAACACGTAGCCTTGATCTATTCAGAAAATTTATGATATCACGGTAATTAACAGCTTCTCACATATTCGGATCCAACATTGCCACCTGGTTATGTTTGTACTCCACACGACGATACATTTATATATAAAAAAAATTAGACTAGCAATTTTCAGGTAATCAATAGCACGACAAACAATAACAAAAATATCATGAATAAAAAAATCAAACTTAAAATAAACACAACACTTAAAAAAATTGCTAAGTCCAATCACTAATGCTCCCGGATGCGAACTTAATGAGTTCGCTTAGAGTTGCAACAGGCGAACTCTGAGCAAGTTCGCTCAAAGCTTCAAACACATATCAGAAATCCAAGTGGCAATTTTGATGGATTCCTACTCAATTGATCAAATACATATGCACTATAACCACCGATAAGAAAATATTAAGATTCAATTTCAGTTTATAACCATAACACAACAAGTTTTAAGGTCAAAACAGGTACAACACACAAACCCTATGAACAGATCCCAAAACAATGATCAAATAGCATGATTTAACGGTTAAAAACTCATGAATCTACCTTGGTTTGATGCACAAAACTTTGTTATCACTAAAACAATCACAAAAACACAGATTACAACACAGTAGCACTCAATGATCAAGTTCGCTCAAACAAATTCGCTAGATTGTGAATGAGGGTAAATGAACAAGTTCATCTGAAATTCAATATATACACATCAATAAGTTCTCTTGTTCAGGAAATCTTGGTAAGTTCGCTTACCGGCGAACATATTAGGTTCGCTTAAATCTCCCATACTTAGAGAATTTTTGGAATTTTCAACCTGTCACTTTTCAACATCCAAGAACCAATCTTTCCGTCTTCCATCTTAAACCTGTATCCTATCCAATCCCGAACAATTTTAACTAAAAAATTTGGAATTCTCAGGGAAGCACGAAATAAAATCTTTTTGAATTTTTTAAAAAGTAAAGTTGTAAAAACAATGTAAACTATTTTTTAAAATGCAAATCTTTTTGGATTTTTATCTATACAAACAGAAACACATATTTTTGATTTTTCAAATATAAGAAACATAAAATCTTTTGGATTTTTCTTTTTACTAATTTGAAATTCAAAAACCAAATCACATATTTTTGTTCGAACATCATGAGTAAGAAAATTATATCAATATATATGATTAGTCCATCACACATCCTAATCATCTCTAAGGGTAACCTATGATACATTATCACTTATAAATCTTTTCAGAATTTTCTGAATCATATATTTTTCAACTCTGACAAAATTTACATGAAATGATACGAGATAAACTTCAAAGTAAACAAGATCATATCATAACATGCTCAAGTGTTCACACCGAATTTGCAATATGCAGCATGTAAACCTAGATAATCAGTATTATGAAATTTGAAACTATAAGCGTTTTTCTCCCAAGTTCTTGTGTGTTAGTACCATTTAGATGAAAAACATCGTGTAACCCACATATATGCTAACAGAAATATAAAATTGCACTATCTTTAAGAAATATAAGACTATGTTATCTTGGCAACTATCTCCCTTATATGTAGTGAGCAAAATTGAAACCTCTATTCAAGGTAAGTGCGACCATTGTAGATTGTAAAGAGGACTTCAAACCATCTGTACCAGCCTTCCTTGGAGATAAGCATTGATTGATAACATGCATAAAGTAGCTCCAGTGACCAACTAGCCCTCCCTTTCTGGCTTGAGTATCATTAGCTCTTTTTTTATGTCCCATCCTTTGAAAACAACCCATAATCAAAGTATTAGGTAACATCAACGGTTCATTATTATCACCTCCTAGAGCCAGAGCAGTCCTTATTGTATCCACACGGATTGCAACTTGAACATTATTCATTGTAGCTCTAATCACATTTGGAACAACTGTGCAATCATGTTTCGCAGAATCCTAGAATTGGTGAATATAGTTCAGACTGATGTACGGATTAGTAGACAATGCAACACGTAGCCTTGATATATTCAGAAAATTTATGATCTCAAGGTAATTAACAGCTTCTGACATATTCGGATCCAACATTGCCACCTGGTTATGTTTGTACTCCACACGACGTTACATTTGTATATAAAAAAATTAGACTAGCAATTTTCTGGTAATCAATAGCACGATAAACAATAACAAAAATATCATGAATAAAAAAAATCAAACTTAAAATAAACACAACACTTAAAAAAATTGCTATGTTCAATCACTACTGCTCCCGGATGCGAACTTAATAAGTTCGCTTAGAGGTGCAAGAGCCGAACTCTGAGCAAGTTCGCTCAAAGCTTCAAACACATATCAGAAATCCAAGTCGCAATTTTTATGGAATCCTACTCAATTGATCAAATACATATGCATTATAACCACCGATAAGAAAATATTATGATTCAATTTCAGTTAATAACCATAACACAAAAAGTTTTGAGGTCAAAACAGGCAAGACACACAAACCCTATGAACAGATCCCAAAACAATGATCGAATAGCACGATTTAACGGTTAAAAACTCGTGAATCTACCTTGGTTTGATGCGCAAAACTTTGTTATCACTAAAACAATCACAAAACATAGATTAACAACACAGTAGCACTCAATGATCAAGTTCGCTCAAAACAAATTCGCTAGATTGTGAATGAGGGTAAATGAACAAGTTCACCTAAAATTCAATATATACACATCAATAAGTTCTCTTGTTCAGGAGATCTTGGTAAGTTCGCTTACCGGTGAATATATTAGGTTCGCTTAAATCTCCCACACTTAGAGAATTTTTTGAATTTTCAACCTGTCACTTTTCTACATCCAAGAACCAATCTTTCCGTCTTCCATCTGAAACCTGTATCCGATCCAATCTCGAACAATTTTAACTAAAAATTTTGGAATTCTCATGGAAGCACGAAATAAAATCTTTTTGAATTTTTTAAAAAGTAAAGTTGTAAAACAAAGTAAACTATTTTGTAAAATGCAAATCTTTTTGGATTTTTATCTATACAAACAGAAACACATATTTTTGATTTTTCAAATATAAGAAACATAAAATCTTTTTGATTTTTCTTTTTACTAATTTGAAATTCAAAAACCAAATCCCATATTTTTGTTCGAACATCATGAGTAAGAAAATTATATCAGTATATATGATTAGTCCATCACACATCCTAATCATCTCTAAGGGTAACCTATGATACTTTATCACTTATAAATCTTTTCAGAATTTTCCGAATCATATATTTTTCAACTCTGACAAAATTTACATGAAATGATACGAGATAAACTTCAATGTAAACAAGATCATATCATAACATGCTCAAGTGTTCACACCGAATTTGCAATAAGCATCATGTAAACCTAGATAATCAGTATTATGAAATTTGAAACTATAAGCGTGTTTCTCCCAAGTTCTTGTGAGTTAGTACCATTTAGATGAAAAACATCGTGTACCCCACATATATGCCAACAGAAAAATAAAATTGCACTATCTTTAAGAAATATAAGACTATGTTATCTTGGCAACTATCTTCCTTATATGTAGTGAGCAAAATTGAAACCTCTATTCAAAGTAAGTGCGACCATTGTAGATTGTAAAGAGGACTTCAAACCATCTGTACCAACCATCCTTGGAGATAAGCATTGATTGATAACATGCATAAATTAGCTCCAGTGACCAACTAGCCCTCCCTTTCTGGCTTGAGTATCATTAGCTCTTTTTCTAGGTCCCATCCTTTGAAAACAACACATAATCAAAGTATTAGGTAACATCAACGGTTCATTATTATCACCTTCTAGTGCCTGAGCAGTCCTTATTGTATCCACAGGGATTGCAACTTGAACATTATTCACTGTAGCTCTAATCACATTTGGAACAACTGTGCAATTATTTTCCGCGGAATCCTAGAATTGTTGAATATAGTTCAGACTGATGTACGGATTAGCAGACAATGCAACACATAGCCTTGATCTATTCAGAAAATTTATGATCTCACGGTAATTAATAGCTTCTGACATATTCGGATCCAACATTGCCACCTGGTTATGTTTGTACTCCACACGACGATACATTTGTATATAAAAAAAATTAGACTAGCAATTTTTAGGTAATCAATATCACAACAAACAATAACAAAAATATCATGAATAAAAAAAATCAAGCTTAAAATAAACACAATACTTAAAAAAATTGCTATGTCCAATCACTACTGCTCCCAGATGCGAACTTAATAAGTTCTCTTAGAGTTGCAAGAGGTGAACTCTGAGCAAGTTCGCTCAAAGCTTCAAACACATATCAGAAATCCAAGTAGCAATTTTGATGGAATCCTACTCAATTGATCAAATACAGATGCACTATAACCACCGATAAGAAAATATTAAATTTCAGTTTATAACCATAACACAACAAGTTTTGAGGTCAAAACAGGTACGACACACAAACCCTATGAACAGATCCCAAAACAATGATCGAATAGCACGATTTAACGGTTAAAAACTCATGAATCTACCTTGGTTTGATGCGCAAAACTTTGTTATCACTAAAACAATCACAAAAACACAGATTAACAACACAGTAGCACTCAATGATCAAGTTCGCTCAAAACAAATTCGCTAGATTGTGAATGAGGGTAAATGAACAAGTTCACCTGAAATTCAATATATACACATCAATAAGTTCTCTTTTTCAAGAGAACTTGGTAAGTTCGCTTACCAGCGAACATATTAGGTTCGCTTAAATCTCCCACACTTGGAGAATTTTTTGAATTTTCAACCTGTCACTTTTCTACATCCAAGAACCAATCTTTCCGTCTTGCATCTGAAACCTGTATCCGATCCAATCTCGAACAATCTTAACTAAAAATTTTGGAATTCTCATGGAAGCACGAAATAAAATCTTTTTGAATTTTTTAAAAAGTAAAGTTGTAAAACAATGTAAACTATTTTGTAAAATGCAAATCTTTTTGGATTTTTATCTATACAAACAGAAACACATATTTTTGATTTTTCAAATATAAGAAACATAAAATCTTTTTGATTTTTCTTTTTACTAATTTGCAAATCAAAAACCAAAACACATATTTTTGTTCGAACATCATGAGTATGAAAATTATATCAGTATATATGATTAGTCCATCACACATCCTAATCATCTCTAAGGGTAACCTATGATACTTTATCACTTATAAATCTTTTCAGAATTTTCTGAATCATATATTTTTCAACTCTGACAAAATTTACATGAAATGATAGGAGATAAACTTCAAAGTAAACAAGATCATATCATAACATGCTCAAGTGTTCACACCGAATTTGCAATATGCAGCATGTAAACCTAGATAATCAGTATTATGAAATTTGAAACTATAAGCGTTTTTCTCCCAAGTTCTTGTGTGTTAGTACCATTTAGATGAAAAACATCGTGTAACCCACATATATGCTAACAGAAATATAAAATTGCACTATCTTTAAGAAATATAAGACTATGTTATCTTGGCAACTATCTCCCTTATATGTAGTGAGCAAAATTGAAACCTCTATTCAAGGTAAGTGCGACCATTGTAGATTGTAAAGAGGACTTCAAACCATCTGTACCAGCCTTCCTTGGAGATAAGCATTGATTGATAACATGCATAAAGTACCTCTATTGACCAACTAGCCCTCCCTTTCTGGCTTTAGTATCATTAGCTCTTCCTCTATGTCCCATCCTTTCAAAACAACCCATAATCAAAGTATTAGGTAACATAAACGGTTCATTATTATCACCTTCCAGAGCCTGAGCAGTCCTTATTGTATCCACAGGGATTGCAACTTGAACATTATTCACTGTAGCTCTAATCACATTTGGAACAACTGTGCAATCATGTTCTGCGGAATCCTAGAATTGTTGAATATAGTTTAGACTGATGTACGGATTAGCAGACAATGCAACACGTAGCCTTGATCAATTCAGAAAATTTATGATCTCATGGTAATTAACACCTTCTGACATATTCGGATCCAACATTGCCACTTGGTTATGTTTGTACTCCACACGACGATACATTTGTATATAAAAAAAATAGACTAGCAATTTTCAGGTAATCAATATCACAACAAACAATAACAAAAATATCATGAATAAAAAAAATCAAGCTTAAAATAAACACAACACTTAAAAAAATTGCTATGTCCAATCACTACTGTTCCCGGATGCGAACTTAATAAGTTCGCTTAGAGTTGCAAGAGGCGAACTCTGAGCAAGTTCGCTCAAAGCTTCAAACACATATTAGAAATCCAAGTTGCAATTTTGATGGAATCCTACTCAATTGATCAAATACAGATGCACTATAACCACCGATAAGAAAATATTAAATTTCAGTTTATAACCATAACACAACAAGTTTTGAGGTCAAAACAGGTACGACACACAAACCCTATGAACAGATCACAAAACAATGATCGAATAGCACGATTTAACGGTTAAAAACTCATGAATCTACCTTGGTTTGATGATCAAAACTTTGTTATCACTAAAACAATCACAAAAACACAGATTAACAACACAGTAGCACTCAATGATCAAGTTCGCTCAAAACAAATTCGCTAGATTGTGAATGAGGGTAAATGAACAAGTTCACCTGAAATTCAATATATACACATCAATAAGTTCTCTTTTTCAGGGGAACTTGGTAAGTTCGCTTACCGACGAACATATTAGGTTCGCTTAAATCTCCCACACTTAGAGAATTTTTGGAATTTTCAACCTATCACTTTTCAACAACCAAGAACCAATCTTTCCGTCTTCCATTTGAAACCTGTATCCGATCCTATACCGAACAATTTTAACTAAAAAATTTGAATTCTCATCGAAGCATGAAATAAAATCTTTTTTGGATTTTTGAAAAAGTAAAGCTGTAAAACAAAGTAAACTATTTTGTAAAATGCAAATCTTTTTGTATTTTTATATATACAACACAGAAACACATATTTTTATTTTTCAAATATAAGAAGCATAAAATCTTTTTGATTTTTCTTTTTACTAACCTGAAATTTAAAAACCAAATCACATATTTTTGTTCGAATATCATGAGTATGAAAATTATATCAGTATATATGATTAGTCCATCACACATCCTAATCATCTCTAAGGGTAACCTTTGATACTTTATCACTTATAACTCTTTTCAGAATTTTCCGAATCATATATTTTTCAACTCTGACAAAATTTATATGAAATTATACACGATAAACTTCAAAGTAAACAAGATTATATCATAATATGCTCAAGTGTTCACACTGAATTCGCAATATGCAGCATGTAAACCTAGATAATCAGTATTATGGAATTTGAAACTATAAGCGTTTTTCTCCCAAGTTCTTGTGAGTTAGTACCATTTAGATGAAAAACATCGTGTACCCCACATATATGCCAACAGAAATATAAAATTGTACTATCTTTAAGACATATAAGACTATGTGCTAAAGAATGTATATATCACTCTCTATGATGAAACTGTCTCAATTATCACAACAAAAGAATTAGATCCCGAATGATATAAAGACTCAGAATGATTCAGAATCGAATGATTCATACGCTTGGTTTTTGATGTAATATCATGATTGATTATATCAAAGGAACTCTTCAGCAGAGAGATTGATTAAGGAATCGATTGAGCCAATAATACAGGGTAATGCGGTCCAACTGTTATCCGGATATTCAATGGAATCAATATATTGATCCAATGGCGAGTATATTTTCCCACCCCCAAATTCCAACTTCCGGGTTATACCCGAGGGGCGTGACTCGAGAGGATATTTACCGTTGAATTACTTTGAACGACCACTAACTGGTTTTAAAAATACCTGTTTTAATGCATGGCTCGAACGAGCTAAAAATAAGTTTGACGAAGTTCAAAGTAAATGTGCGAAATCAATGTTTAAAAGTTTACAACACTAAAAGAAATGATTTAAAAGCGTTTGTCAAAACAGGATGCCATGCATGAATAGTGTGTGACTCCTGTAGGTGCATACTAGCCACATATCCTTTGCATTCAACGACATGAGATAAACTTACTAAAATAGGTCAACATAATGTTGGTGAGTTCACAGGTTAAATGTAAATGAAATCATATCATAAAATGTATTGGAAAATCATATATTGAAAATGCATGGAAAAGCATATATAGTCTACACAATCATTGTTGATCAGGCAAAACCAAAAATTATCATAAGTCTGTCAACCGAAGCTCAACTGTAGTCACTGGAAAAGGAAAAGGATGTGGTTCACCTCTTTGTGCCATGCACATGGATGGATTAGGTCAATTATGTACGCGTTCGACCTCCGGTCGAAGTTAGCGCTACTAACCCGGGCAGGGGTTGTTAAACCCAATAGTATTGTTCATGATCACCTCGCTATGGAAAAATTAATGGTTGACTCTGAGAGGACTTTGTACACACCAGTATAACTTATATAATTAATGTAACTGTGTAAGCATGGAAAATATGATTTTTGAAAAAAGTATACTTGAGCATGTATCTCACCCCAAAAGGAAAATGAGTAAAACGGGGCTATGAGAACTCAACTGATAAAGCGGTAAAACGATATGCAAGTCTTAGAAAATCCTGGCTAATTGAGAAGACTTGCTCGTGCCCTAGGAAACATTTAGGACTTTAAGGTCTAAGTATTGTAAATGTTTGACTGTGAACTATATGCATCCAAAGAGTTGTTTGAAAAGTGACTTTGACATTTCAAAGATGTTTTCACTTAATGACTATAACACCTGCCAAAATTTCGATCTCAATTTCTGCCCGGAGCTTATAAGAAATAACGGGAGTTAATGAAATCCCAAAAGTCAGAAATAAATTAAGAAATTCTGAATGATAAGAGATATCGGACCGACATGTGATCAGACATCGGTCCGATATAGGAAGAGGTTGGATGTCGGACCGACATACGCTTAGATATCGGTCCGATATGGGAAGGACTTAAATGTCGGACCGACATGCCGCAATGCAAACCCTAGAAACCCTCTGCGTCAGCATGTCAGACGCGTGCTCGGTCCGACTTGGACGGGTGGCACTCCGAAATTTCATGGCTACCACGTGGCGTGCATGCAGGACAATGGAGGCATATCAGACCGATATCCCCTGGATAACGGTCCGACGTGAGGCCATTATTAGACTATAAAAAGAGAGCTCAAGGTTCTCATTTTTGACACCAACATAACACACACTCTCGAATCTCCTCTGCTCCCGAGCCTTCCAGACGTCCCGACTCCCGAACCGCTCCTCCCGGTTCAACCGACGTTAACTTGTCAACCGGACTCGAGCGTTTAAGAGCCGAAGAAGCCCGAGGAACTCATAGAAGTGCAAGTTAAGGTGCTAAACCCTAAGAGTCAAATCTAAGAGCTACTTAGCACTAAGATTATTATCCTACGATCTCCGACTTCAAAACAAAGGTGAATACTCGTCTGTATCAAAATACTCGTTCTCATGGTGAGAACAAGCTTATCAAAACGGTTTAGAAAAGACATACTTGTCTATGTCATAAACGCTCGTTCACATGGTGAACGACAGTCTGTCAAAAACGATTTATAAGACGTGCTTTGGGTATAGGCTATCAACACGCAACAAGATAGACTATCATGTTTTACAAAAAGGGCAAACCACGATAATTTAATATTTACTCATGCAGTCCCAAACGGGATTGACCAGCAAGATCAATCCCAACAGACTTTAAACTACCCAAGAAGTGTACGTAAAGTTTGATCAAATATTTATACTTGCTCCGGATTCAGTTGGCCCGGGCGGGGTTGGCTTGTATGTCGGGTGATTGCGTAAAACGCAGAAGTGCCTGTTAGGCTGTGTAGCCCTCGAGTACTTGTCCAATGTATACAAATGGATGAAATGGAAGAAAGTGATATGATCACTAGAATCCACCTAGGAAATGTTTAACTGTTTAACTAAACTGTTTTGCCATGTTTATGAAAAGGATTTGAGGTCATAAAGTATTCACCAGCATATAGCTGACGTTCATTTCCAAATGTTTTCAGGAAAGGAATGAAATGACCTCATCATACCAGGACCGACTACGGCCTGAGTCCTGATAACAATTTTGTTGCATAGCCGGGTCTGGCCACACACCTAGACTTGGTGCAACCCGAAAATATGTTGTTGCAGGTCGTGCATTGCACAGAAAGAACTTGAAGAGTAAACAAGGTTAAGGTGACCGAAGGACTACGTTTTCCTTATGCAGATTACCTCCTTGTAAACCTAATGACTTTGTGTCAGGGTTTTGATTTGAAATCAAATGTACAAACGATGGGTTATCTTACCTAGTTAGTTAATTAAAGATAATCTTTTGTCTACACGGGGAGATTTTGATATTTACAAAACCAACCCTCGAAGTTGAGTTGAAACGATCCATTTTCAAATGTTTTTCCACTGCACAAAACCAAACTCTGAAATAAAAGCAGGTACCAAAAGTGCCAACGGATGTCGCAGCCCGGTAACGTCCCGAGGGTGCCCGGGGCGGGGTGTGACATTGGTTGGTATCAGAGCCTGAGGTTTTAGCGAATTAGATACTTGGGATTAGTATCTAAGCTCTAATCAGATTAAGCAATGACTTGCCTACTAAGCAAAAGTAGGTAGACACTTGCCTTTAAGCTGATAGTGTTGAAACATGCACGTAGTATTATGTCAGTAGGATAAGGATACCACAACTATTATAACCCTAATGTTACTGTTAAACAAGAATCAATGGAAAATACATACGCACCCATGGAAGAAGGAAACTTCTCATGGTATCATACTCTACCAAAGGCTCCAATAAAGAAGGAATACGAATTAGATCACCTGAGCCAAATAGGTGGCTCTGACTTTAGTAACTTGAGATGTACAACACCACATTACCCAGTACCTCCTCCACTAAACTACTCTCCACCTCAAACACCTCCACCGCCTATAGATACTCCTCCCACTAACCAATACGAGGCAGGGTCTAGCAAGAAGGCCACTAAACCTCGAATGAGGGTAAAAGAACCTGTTGAGAAGTTTTCCATCACAGAAGCTAGTTTAGAAGAAATCTATAAAAATATGGAGAACTACAAAAGTTCTAAATCCGAAGGATTCCTTCCTCTACCTCTAGTGGAAGCCTATTCACCTCAATCAGCTAGTTATGAACAGTTTGTTGATTACCTTAACTATCCTATCGTATCGGGTCCGTACATGCGTAATAATTTGAACACCGATGGAAATTACGCTAACACAAGTTCTATAAGAGCCTACTCCGGAAGTTCTGGATCATACCTCGACTATGCAAATCATCCACAGTTCATGGATCCTTAAATCCAAGTAGATAATGATCCCATGGCTGAATTCGAGGCCACATTTGACGATCCTAACGCTATACCAGAGGATTATAGCCCACCAGCTACCTTGAAACATAAACCAGCTCACGCCTACGATAATGTCTACAACGACATAGTCTTAGGACTTAGAGACCCTTCGCCGAAGTTTGGATATCCCGTATCCATGCCAGGATCTCCAATAGAGTGTCTCGATCGGTCGCTTCGTGAAACCAATCAAGTCAAGAAAGAGCTTATCTTGATTAGGGAGGTATTGATAGAAACCGAGAAGGATATATCAAAGGACAATAAGAAGTTAGCCCAAAGGGACAAGGAGAATAAGTTATTCGCTAAAAGAATTTGGTTTCAAGGGAAAAGCTTGATGAAGGATGCCAAAAGCGTGGTCAATAAATAGGCATCTTAATATCGTTTTTATGTTATTTTTCTTGTAATCCAAATAAAAATCTTGTAATATTTTATCCTATTAATAAAAGTATTTATTTTCCTATTCCTTTTCCTAGAATGGCAGGGAAGGGAAAAGGACCTAGCTTCGTTCGTAAGTCCGCCCCACCTGGAAATAGCGAACGAAACACAAACTCAACCGAATCTTATTCTAGAACAAATTCCGAATACACTAGCGGAACCTTTCAAAACCTAGGGGAAATAGAAACATCCAAAAACTTCTATGAAACGCCAATGAGCTGTTACACCGCTCCAACACTCGAAATCTATTACCAAACCTACGTAAACAATTATATATACCAAGAGAGACTACCCGAAATCCCATACGAACACCACTACACATTGGAAGGTGAGGAAAGGGCTGACTCCAACAGGCCCTATAGAACTTACCATTCCACCAATCCTTGTAACATCCCGAAAATAGTAAATAAGTAAATAATAATACGATGGGGATTAAACGTCATAAAGCGAAAGAAAGACGGATGGGCTTGGGCTCGACTCTAACGGGCCGAGGGAAGCCCAGGTATAAAAGGGGCAAGACAGCCCATTTGACCATTTCACCTCCATTTCACCAATTCTAGAGAGAGAAAGGGAGCCCGGGTCTAGAGAGAGAAAGTCGACGGATCGTCACGAGATTAGAGGAGCACGTTACAGCTGAGCTCGTGAGCAAAACCTCCGAATCAAAACTTCAATCCAGGTAATGATTCATACATAATCTGAGTTTTTGTTCATTTTGGGGTTTCTCGAGTTTTAGCTAAATAGATGATGTTTTTACGAATGAAACTTGATAATAAGCTTAGAAATAGCATCTAGAACAAAAACCGCATGTTTTGATCAAAGAAAATTGTAAGATTGGCACGATCGGGTTTGCATGCAAGAATTTCGGATTTTGGTCCAAGAACCGGGTCCTGCGCACTTACCAAGTGCGCAGGAGGGAACCCCTGCGTACTTACCAAGTACGCAGGATGCAGACCCTGCGTACTTACCAAGTACGCAGGAGGAAGGCTCCTGCGCACTTGCCAAGTGCGCAAGAGCAAGTCCCTGCGCACTTACTAAATGCGCAGGCAGCAGACAGCAGGCAGCAGACAGCAGGTTGGTTAAGTAAAGTCAGTAAGTTTAGAATGATTAAACCATTAAAGTCGGGGTTGGGTCTAATATGTATTTAACTACCTAATCCAGATCGAAAGTGACGCTGTTGGACCTTTGTCTAGGACAACCTAGAGTAACCCATCAGGTGAGTTCTATGTGCCCCTTCTATGTTATGTGAAAATAATTTATAAATGTTTTGGGGCTGAAGTGTATACACTAAGTGAATAAATGTAATGAATGTTAATGTGATCATACGTGGTATACAAACATATATATATACCTAAGTACAAAAATGAATTATGAACAAAGAATGAATCGTATGATTATCAAGAATGAATGAAAAGAATAACATAACGTGTAAGAATGAAATCTTGCTTTATATCTATGTATATATTGCTTGCCAAGTAACAGAAAACGTTATGGACGCTTCAATGATAACGGCTACTTCGGTAGACGGATGACCACTTGACTATTATGCAGCTAGAAAAAGTAAGTCTAGAAAGGTAGACTAAATAAAGGCCACTACGGTGGAATAAGGCGCTAAGTCAATATTCGGCTGTATAATTAGTTTAAGTGGGAAACGGATGCCTTATGGTAGACGGGCGAAATACGGCCTACGACGGTAGGACGGTTGTAAGATTACGGACGGACACAAGTTGCCGGACGGTTGTAAGAATGAAAAATACGGACGGACACTAGTTGCCGGACGGTTGTAAAAATAGGCGGACCATGACGATGGACCGTGGCGCTTGTCTTTGTGACATTCGCAAATAAATGACGGGTTGATCACCCGTGAATGAAAAGAAAAGAAAAGAAAAGAAAAGGGTGAATGCATATATATGTAGTCACAAAGAAAGATGAAAGAAAAGCAAAAGTTATGAAAGTAAATGAGACAAATGATGTGAATATATATTTATATGTATTTGCGAAGAATGATAAAAGAAAAGCAATTCAAGTCAATGTATATTTATATAAATGTATATATAATTATGCATACTTATAAAGAAAAGAATGTTTATACCTAATTGTATTAAATTAGAACTCACCAGCGTTAGCTGACTTTTAGTATACATTTCAGGTAAAGGAAGAAAAGGTCGTGCGATGGCGTGAAGGTTATCCGGCACGAGACTGACATCCAACTTTTGTTTTATATGTCTTGGAACAATGTTATGACTTATTTGTAAAGACTTCCGCTGTTATGATTATGTAATTGAATGATGAATGTTTTAAATTTAAGTTCAGTATTTATGACTATGTTTATGAGTAAATCCAACAAGTGAGGTTACCCGGTTTTGGGGCCTTACAAGTTGGTATCAGAGCAATAGTTTGAGAGATTTAGACATCCCTAAATGTCTAGACTCAAAATGATTATGGGACCAACGCACGGATGTCAGTATGGGTAACCAACGCTAACGCCAGCACGGTAAGTAAGAATAAAGTTAATGCTCTAGCATAGGAATAGATACCTTAACTTAGAACAAATAGATGTTAATGCCACGACTGATTTGAAGAGTTTCGAACCCGAAAAGCAATGTAAATTAGTAATCACAAACCGGTCACTGTAATTAAGAATTTACCTTGCTCGTACTGTTCCAAACTATGATCTGAAGGAATGACATTGATGTATTCCCTTTTTAACTATCAGGAAATTAAGAACTATGGCTGGAGGAGGGAGAACTGGACGCCGAGGCGGTCGCACTGGCCGAGTAGGTAGACCTCCGTTGAACCAAAGAATAGAAGAAGAAGAAGAAGAGAGTGTGCACGCAGAGCACACCGAAAGTGTGCACGAAACAGAAGTGACCCCAGTTAAGGACGACAGTCCAGGGCCTATACAGTTGGAACCTGAAGTCAGGAATGCTATTGCCCGTGAAGTTGTGCTCACTTTGAAGAAGGTATTGCCTGATCTACTATTCGAGGCAATAAAGAAAAGTAGAGAAGAGGATGAAGGAGACAAGGAAGAGAAAGTATATGATAGTGATGGGGATGAAATAAAGATAGGATCGAGCAACCGTGGGTGTACTTATAAGGGCTTTAAGGACGGAGACCCACCCAAGTTCGATGGGAGCAAGGATTCAGTGGTAACGCTTGAATGGATAGAGAGGATGAATGCTGTAATCAACATCAGCGAGTGTCGACCCGACCAAGCTGTTAAGTACGTCGCTCATTCTTTCACCAACGAAGCACTAAGTTGGTGGAGGAATATTCAGAGAACTAAGTCACCGAATGCTATAAACAGAATGACATGGGACGACTTGAAGAAGCTGGTCATCCAAAAGTTTTGCCGCCAGAATGAAATCGACCGAGTTGAGAATGAATTCCTGAACTTCAAGGCTGGCAACAAGACTCATCGCCAGTATACATCAAGATTCAATGAACTGGCTCAACTTGTACCCCATCTGGTAGAAACTGAAGACCGTTTGATCAAGTATTATGTTAAGGGGTTGCCACAGCGGGTCCGTGTCCATGTGAAAGCTAACCTACCCTCGACCTTCGAGTCGGTAGTGAATCTGAGCGGAATCGTCTACAACGACTACGCCAATGAGGACCCGGCACCTGAGACACAAAAGAGAAAGTGGGAGAACCCGTCCAGAGGCACCGGAAGAGGGAACGTAACAACTGAGAGCAAGAAACCAAGGTCCAATGAATATGAAACTTGCAAGAAATGTGGAAGGCAACATCTTGGCGAGTGTCGAGTCGGCACCACCACCTGCTATAGGTGTGGAAGGGCGGGACACTATTCTCGCGACTGTTTGAGAGACACTAAATGCCAAAGCTGTGGACAATTTGGGCATCTGACAAAATACTGCAGGAAGGCCGGCCAATCTGGTTCGGGAAAGGATAAGGAGCAGGAACAACAAAAGGCAAGGACTCGCGCCTATGCCTTAACGGAGGAAGAGGCAAGGGGAAACCCTGATGTCGTGTCAGGTACGTTTCTAGTAAATGATGAACATGCTGCTATTTTATTCGACTCTGGTGCTAGTAAAAGCTTTATATCAAATGCATTTAGTCGTAAACTGGATTGCACTATTAACACCATAGTAAAGGCCTTTAGCGTACAAACTGCTGTTGGTAAAAATTCGGCAGTATTCCAAGTAACAGAGGATTGCATAATAGAAATAGAGGGTCATAAGTTCCCTTCTAGATTATTCCTTCTCACCTTAGGAGGATTCGATATAGTACTGGGAATGGATTGGCTAGCTGCCAATGAAGCTCAAATCATATGTAAACGTAAGAGGATACACCTCAAAGCTCCAAGCGGCAGTCCAATTACGGTTTATGGGGATTGGAATTGCACGATGTCGAACGTCATCTCGATGATCAAGGCCGAAAGTTACATGAGGCGCGGTTGCGAAGCTTATCTGGCATATGTTATTGATGATAGAATGAAAACTAAAGAACTCAAGAATGTACCCGTGGTGTGCAACTTTCCGAAAGTATTCCCTGAGGATCTACCTGGGTTGCCACCCGATCGGGAAATAGAATTTCAGATTGACTTACTGCCAGGAGCTGAGCCCGTTGCCAAAGCCCCCTACCGATTGGCTCCGTCAGAAATGAAAGAATTGATGTCTCAACTACAGGAATTAACAGAAAAGGGATTTATTAGACCGAGCATCTCACCATGGGGCGCTCCGGTACTATTTGTAAAGAAGAAGGACGGCAGCATGCGCATGTGCATTGACTACCGCGAACTGAACAAGAAGACAGTAAAGAACAAATACCCACTGCCTAGAATAGACGACCTTTTTGATCAACTGCAAGGTGCGAGTTGGTTCTCAAAGATCGATCTTAGGTCGGGTTACCATCAGTTGAAAGTAAGAGAGGAAGACGTACCAAAGACCGCGTTTCGCACGCGTTATGGGCATTATGAATTTCTCGTGATGTCCTTCGGATTAACTAACGCACCAGCAGCGTTCATGGATTTGATGAATAGAGTGTGTCGACCCATGTTGGATCGATCGGTGATAGTTTTTATAGACGACATACTGGTATATTTGAAAGCGAGGGTGATCATCACTGTCACCTACGAGAAGTTCTGGAGGTGCTAGAGAAGGAAAAGTTGTACGCAAAATTCTCCAAATGCGCGTTTTGGCTTAGGGAAGTCCAATTCCTAGGTCATGTGATAAACCCAAACGGCATCATGGTAGATCCTGCAAAGATCGAGACAGTAAAGGAATGGAACATCCCAAAGACACCAACAGAGATACGAAGTTTCCCGGGTTTGGCAGGCTACTATCGAAGGTTCATTCAAGATTTCTCAAGAATAGCCTCGCCACTAACTAAATTGACACGTAAGGAAGTAAAATATGAATGGGGTCAAACCCAAAACAATGCGTTTGAGGAACTTAAGGAACGATTAACTCAAGCTCCAGTCTTAACACTACGTGAAGGAAATGAAGACTTGGTAGTCTACTCTAACGCTTCGGGGCAGGGTTTAGGTTGCGTACTTATGCAACGAGGAAAGGTAATTGCTTATGCCTCACGACAACTAAAGATTCACGAGGTTAACTACCCAACGCACGATCTAGAGTTAGCAGCAGTGGTTTTCGCGTTGAAAATATGGAGGCACTACTTGTATGGAGTTAAATGCACCATCTACTCCGATCACAAAAGCTTGAAATATTTTTTTGAACAAAAGGAACTAAACATGAGGCAAAGAAGGTGGTTAGAGCTACTGAAAGACTATGACTGCGAAATATTGTACCATCCAGGCAAGGCAAACGTAGTGGCTGACGCTTTAAGTAGAAAGGAAGACTCGACGCCCATCCGGATCAAAGCGTGTCAGCTGATTATAACACTAGATTTGATGGGTGAAATAACAAAGGCACAAGATGAAGCACTGTTAGAAAGAAATGTGAAACGGGAAAGAATAGTAGGACAACAAGGGAACTTAAGTGCAAATACATACGGAGTACGAACTAGGTTTGGCCGGATGTGGATACCTAAGATTGGCGAGCTTAGGGCCAAAATACTCGATGAGGCCCATAAGTCTCGTTATTCTATCCACCCCGGGACAAACAAAATGTATCAAGACTTGAAGAAAGAGTACTGGTGGCCTGGCATGAAGAACGATGTGACTGAATACGTGAACAAGTGCTTAACGTGTTCACTAGTTAAGGCCGAGCACCAGAAACCATGTGGTAAAATGCAACCTTTACCAATACCGGAATGGAAGTGGGAGGAGATCACAATGGACTTCATTACCAAGCTACCGCGAACAGCTAAAGGCAATGACACCATTTGGGTGATCGTCGACCGCTTGACAAAGAGTGCTCACTTCTTGCCAATATGTGAGACTTCTTCGTCCGAAAAGCTAGCCGAAGTATTTATCAAAGAAATTGTGAGCAGACATGGTATGCCGCTGTCGACTGTGTCCGACAGGGATACTAGATTCACGTCAAGGTTTTGGAAGAAATTCAATGAAGCGATGGGCACTAGATTGAACATCAGCACCGCTTACCACCCCCAAACCGATGGACAATCGGAAAGGACCATTCAGACCTTGGAGGACATGCTCCGGGCCTGTATCATTGATTTCGGTGGGAGCTGGGACAGCCACCTACCATTGGCAGAATTTTCATATAACAACAGCTATCACTCAACTATTGACATGCCGCCATTTGAAATGTTGTATGGGAGGAAATGTAGGACCCCGGTTTGTTGGGGGGAAATTGGACAAAAGGATTTTGCGAGTCTCGAAGTGGTCAAAGCTACTTCCGAGAAATTTGATCAGATCAAGGCTCGAATGAAAGCCGCAAAGGACAGGCAGAAATCATACGCGGACAAGAGAAGAAGGGATTTAGAGTTTCAGGTAGGGGACATTGTACTGTTAAAGGTATCACCGTGGAAAGGAATCATCCGATTCAGGAAGCGTGGCAAATTGAGTCCAAGGTTTGTCGGACCTTTCAAGATTTTAGCAAGAGTGGGTCAAGTTGCTTACAGACTCGACCTACCCGTTGAGCTTAGTGGAATACACCCTACGTTCCACGTGTCTCACTTACGTAAATGCCTAGCCGATGACACAGCTCACATACCTTATGACGAGATCGAGGTGGATAACAACCTAAATTATGTAGAGGAACCAATAGCCATCCTTGATCGAGCTGAAAAGCGACTACGCAATAAGTCGATCCCTTTAGTCAAAATACAATGGAAGCACAGAAAAGGGTCGGAAGCTACATGGGAAAAAGAAGACGAGATGAGGGGACTATACCCTCAATTGTTTGACGTATAAACAGTTTCGAGGACGAAACCTCTTTAAGGAGGGTAGACTTGTAACATCCCGAAAATAGTAAATAAGTAAATAATAATACGATGGGGATTTAAACGTCATAAAGCGAAAGAAAGACGGATGGGCTTGGGCTCGACTCTAACGGGCCGAGGGAAGCCCAGGTATAAAAGGGGCAAGACAGCCCATTTGACCATTTCACCTCCATTTCACCAATTCTAGAGAGAGAAAGGGAGCCCGGGTCTAGAGAGAGAAAGTTGACGGATCGTCACGAGATTAGAGGAGCACGTTACAGCTGAGCTCGTGAGCAAAACCTCCGAATCAAAACTTCAATCCAGGTAATGATTCATACATAATCTGAGTTTTTGTTCATTTTGCGGTTTCTCGAGTTTTAGCTAAATAGATGATGTTTTTACGAATGAAACTTGATAATAAGCTTAGAAATAGCATCTAGAACAAAAACCGCATGTATTGATCAAAGAAAATTGTAAGATTGGCACGATCGGGTTTGCATGCAAGAACTTCGGATTTTGGTCCAAGAACCGGGTCCTGCGCACTTACCAAGTGCGCAGGAGGGAATCCCTGCGTACTTACCAAGTACGCAGGATGCAGACCCTGCGTACTTACCAAGTACGCAGGAGGAAGGCTTCTGCGCACTTGCCAAGTGCGCAAGAGCAAGTCCCTGCGCACTTACTAAGTGCGCAGGCATCAGACAGCAGGCAGCAGACAGCAGGCAGCAGGCAGCAGGCAGCAGGTTGGTTAAGTAAAGTCAGTAAGTTTAGAATGATTAAACCATTAAAGGCGGGGTTGGGTCTAATGTGTATTTAACTACCTAATCCAGATCGAAAGTGACGCTGTTGGACCTTTGTCTAGGACAACCTAGAGTAGCCCATCAGGTGAGTTCTATGTGCCCCTTCTATGTTATGTGCAAATAATTTATAAATGTTTTGGGGCTGAAGTGTATACACTAAGTGAATAAATGTAATTTATGTTAATGTGATCATACGTGGTATACAAACATATATATATACCCAAGTACAAAAATGAATTATGAACAAAGAATGAATCGTATGATTATCAAGAATGAATGAAAAGAATAACATAACGTGTAAGAATGAAATCTTGCTTTATATCTATGTATATATTGCTTGCCAAGTAACAGAAAACGTTATGGACGCTTCAATGATAACGGCTACTTCGGTAGACGGACGACCACTTGACTATTATGCAGCCAGAAAAAGTAAGTCTAGAAAGGTAGACTAAATAAAGGCCACTACGGTGGAATAAGGCGCTAAGTCAATATTCGGCTGTATAATTAGTTTAAGTGGGAAACGGATGCCTTATGGCAGACGGGCGAAATACGGCCTACGACGGTAGGACGGTTGTAAGATTACGGACGGACACAAGTTGCCGGACGGTTGTAAGAATGAAAAATACGGACGGACACTAGTTGCCGGACGGTTGTAAGAATAGGCGGACCATGACGATGGACCGTGGCGCTTGTCTTTGTGACATTCGCAAATAAATGACGGGTTGATCACCCGTGAATGAAAAGAAAAGAAAAGAAAAGGGTGAATGCATATATATGTAGTCACAAAGAAAGATGAAAGAAAAGCAAAAGTTATGAAAGTAAATGAGACAAATGATGTGAATATATATTTATATGTATTTGCGAAGAATGATAAAAGAAAAGCAATTCAAGTCAATGTATATTTATATAAATGTATATATAATTATGCATACTTATAAAGAAAAGAATGTTTATACCTAATTGTATTAAATTAGAACTCACCAGCGTTAGCTGACTTTTAGTATACATTTCAGGTAAAGGAAGAAAAGGTCGTGCGATGGCGTGAAGGTTACCCGGCACGAGACTGACATCCAACTTTTGTTTTATATGTCTTGAAACAATGTTATGACTTATTTGTAAAGACTTCCGCTGTTATGATTATGTAATTGAATGATGAATGTTTTAAATTTAAGTTCAGTATTTATGACTATGTTTATGAGTAAATCCAACAAGTGAGGTTACCCGGTTTTGGGGCCTTACAAGTTGGTATCAGAGCAATAGTTTGAGAGATTTAGACATCCCTAAATGTCTAGACTCAAAATGATTATGGGACCAACGCACGGATGTCAGTATGGGTAACCAACGCTAACGCCAGCACGGTAAGTAAGAATAAAGTTAATGCTCTAGCATAGGAATAGATACCTTAACTTAGAACAAATAGATGTTAATGCCACGACTGATTTGAAGAGTTTCGAACCCGAAAAGCAATGTAAATTAGTAATCACAAACCGGTCACTGTAATTAAGAATTTACCTTGCTCGTACTGTTCCAAACTATGATCTGAAGGAATGACATTGATGTATTCCCTTTTTAACTATCAGGAAATTAAGAACTATGGCTGGAGGAGGGAGAACTGGACGCCGAGGCGGTCGCACTGGCCGAGTAGGTAGACCTCCGTTGAACCAAAGAATAGAAGAAGAAGAAGAGAGTGTGCACGCAGAGCACACCGAAAGTGTGCACGAAACAGAAGTGACCCCAGTTAAGGATGACAGTCCAGGGCCTATACAGTTGGAACCTGAGGTCAGGAATGCTATTGCCTGTGAAGTTGTGCTCACTTTGAAGAAGGTATTGCCTGATCTACTATTCGAGGCAATAAAGAAAAGTAGAGAAGAGGATGAAGGAGACAAGGAAGAGAAAGTATATGATAGTGATGGGGATGAAATAAAGATAGGATCGAGCAACCGTGGGTGTACTTATAAGGGCTTTAAGGACGGAGACCCAACCAAGTTCGATGGGAGCAAGGATTCAGTGGTAACGCTTGAATGGATAGAGAGGATGAATGCTGTAATCAACATCAGCGAGTGTCGACCCGACCAAGCTGTTAAGTACGTCGCTCATTCTTTCACCAACGAAGCACTAAGTTGGTGGAGGAATATTCAGAGAACTAAGTCACCGAATGCTATAAACAGAATGACATGGGACGACTTGAAGAAGCTGGTCATCCAAAAGTTTTGCCCCCAGAATGAAATCGACCGAGTTGAGAATGAATTCCTGAACTTCAAGGCTGGCAACAAGACTCATCGCCAGTATACATCAAGATTCAATGAACTGGCTCAACTAGTACCCCATCTGGTAGAAACTGAAGACCGTTTGATCAAGTATTATGTTAAGGGGTTGCCACAGCGGGTCCGTGTCCATGTGAAAGCTAACCTACCCTCGACCTTCGAGTCGGTAGTGAATCTGAGCGGAATCGTCTACGACGACTACGCCAATGAGGACCCGGCACCTGAGACACAAAAGAGAAAGTGGGAGAACCCGTCCAGAGGCACCGGAAGAAGGAACGTAACAACTGAGAGCAAGAAACCAAGGTCCAATGAATATGAAACTTGCAAGAAATGTGGAAGGCAACATCTTGGCGAGTGTCGAGTCGGCACCACCACCTGCTATAGGTGTGGAAGGGCGGGACACTATTCTCACGACTGTTTGAGAGACACTAAATGCCAAAGCTGTGGACAATTTGGGCATCTGACAAAATACTGTAGGAAGGCCGGCCAATCTGGTTCGGGAAAGGATAAGGAGTAGGAACAACAAAAGGCAAGGACTCGCGCCTATGCCTTAACGGAGGAAGAGGCAAGGGGAAACCCTGATGTCGTGTCAGGTACGTTTCTAGTAAATGATGAACATGCTGCTATTTTATTCGACTCTGGTGCTAGTAAAAGCTTTATATCAAATGCATTTAGTCGTAAACTGGATTGCACTATTAACACCATAGTAAAGGCCTTTAGTGTACAAACTGCTGTTGGTAAAAATTCGGCAGTATTCCAAGTAACAGAGGATTGCATAATAGAAATAGAGGGTCATAAGTTCCCTTCTAGATTATTCCTTCTCACCTTAGGAGGACTCGATATAGTACTGGGAATGGATTGGCTAGCTGCCAATGAAGCTCAAATCATATGTAAACGTAAGAGGATACACCTCAAAGCTCCAAGCGGCAGTCCAATTACGGTTTATGGGGATTGGAATTGCACGATGTCGAACGTCATCTCGATGATCAAGGCCGAAAGTTACATGAGGCGCGGTTGCGAAGCTTATCTGCCATATGTTATTGATGATAGAATGAAAACTAAAGAACTCAAGAATGTACCCGTGGTGTGCAACTTTCCGAAAGTATTCCCTGAGGATCTACCTGGGTTGCCACCCGATCGGGAAATAGAATTTTAGATTGACTTACTGCCAGGAGCTGAGCCCGTTGCCAAAGCCCCCTACCGATTGGCTCCGTCAGAAATGAAAGAATTGATGTCTCAACTACAGGAATTAACAGAAAAGGGATTTATTAGACCGAGCATCTCACCATGGGGCGCTCCGGTACTATTTGTAAAGAAGAAGGACGGCAGCATGCGCATGTGCATTGACTACCGCGAACTGAACAAGAAGACAGTAAAGAACAAATACCCACTGCCTAGAATAGACGACCTTTTTGATCAACTGCAAGGTGCGAGTTGGTTCTCAAAGATCGATCTTAGGTCGGGTTACCATCAGTTGAAAGTAAGAGAGGAAGACGTACCAAAGACCGCGTTTCGCACGCGTTATGGGCATTATGAATTTCTCGTGATGTCCTTCGGATTAACTAACGCACCACCAGCGTTCATGGATTTGATGAATAGAGTGTGTCGACCCATGTTGGATCGATCGGTGATAGTTTTTATAGACGACATACTGGTATATTTGAAAAGCGAGGGTGATCATCACTGTCACCTAAGAGAAGTTCTGGAGGTGCTAGAGAAGGAAAAGTTGTACGTAAAATTCTCCAAATGCGCGTTTTGGCTTAGGGAAGTCCAATTCCTAGGTCATGTGATAAACCCAAACGGCATCATGGTAGATCCTGCAAAGATCGAGACAGTAAAGGAATGGAACATCCCAAAGACACCAACAGAGATACGAAGTTTCCTGGGTTTGGCAGGCTACTATCGAAGGTTCATTCAAGATTTCTCAAGAATAGCCTCGCCACTAACTAAATTGACACGTAAGGAAGTAAAATATGAATGGGGTCAAACCCAAAACAATGCGTTTGAGGAACTTAAGGAACGATTAACTCAAGCTCCAGTCTTAACACTACGTGAAGGAAATGAAGACTTGGTAGTCTACTCTGACGCTTCGGGGCAGGGTTTAGGTTGCGTACTTATGCAACGAGGAAAGGTAATTGCTTATGCCTCACGACAACTAAAGATTCACGAGGTTAACTACCCAACGCACGATCTAGAGTTAGCAGCAGTGCTTTTCGCGTTGAAAATATGGAGGCACTACTTGTATGGAGTTAAATGCACCATCTACTCCGATCACAAAAGCTTGAAATATTTTTTTGAACAAAAGGAACTAAATATGAGGCAAAGAAGGTGGTTAGAGCTACTGAAAGACTATGACTGCGAAATATTGTATCATCCAGGCAAGGCAAACGTAGTGGCTGACGCTTTAAGTAGAAAGGAAGAATCGACACCCATCCGGATCAAAGCGTGTCAGCTGATTATAACACCAGATTTGATGGGTGAAATAAGCAAGGCACAAGATGAAGCACTGTTAGAAAGAAATGTGAAACGGGAAAGAATAGTAGGACAACAAGGGAACTTAAGTGCAAATACATACGGAGTACGAACTAGGTTTGGCCGGATGTGGATACCTAAGATTGGCGAGCTTAGGGCCAAAATACTCGATGAGGCCCATAAGTCTCGTTATTCTATCCACCCCGGGATAAACAAAATGTATCAAGACTTGAAGAAAGAGTACTGGTGGCCTGGCATGAAGAACGATGTGACTGAATACGTGAACAAGTGCTTAACGTGTTCACTAGTTAAGGCCGAGCACCAGAAACCATGTGGTAAAATGCAACCTTTACCAATACCGGAATGGAAGTGGGAGGAGATCACAATGGACTTCATTACCAAGCTACCGCGAACAGCTAAAGGCAATGACACCATTTGGGTGATCGTCGACCGCTTGACAAAGAGTGCTCACTTCTTGCCAATACGTGAGACTTCTTCGTCCGAAAAGCTAGCCGAAGTATTTATCAAAGAAATTGTGAGCAGACATGGTATGCCGCTGTCGATTGTGTCCGACAGGGATACTAGATTCACGTCAAGGTTTTGGAATAAATTCAATGAAGCGATGGGCACTAGATTGAACATCAGCACCGCTTACCACCCCCAAACCGATGGACAATCGAAAAGGACCATTCAGACCTTGGAGGACATGCTCCGGGACTGTATCATTGATTTCGATGGGAGCTGGGACAGCCACCTACCATTGGCAGAATTTTCATATAACAACAGCTATCACTCAACTATTGACATGCCGCCATTTGAAATGTTGTATGGGAGGAAATGTAGGACCCCGGTTTGTTGGGGGGGAATTGGACAAAAGGATTTTGCGAGTCTCGAAGTGGTCAAAGCTACTTCCGAGAAATTTGATCAGATCAAGGCTCGAATGAAAGCCGCAAAGGACAGGCAGAAATCATACGCGGACAAGAGAAGAAGGGATTTAGAGTTTCAGGTAGGGGACATGGTACTGTTAAAGGTATTACCGTGGAAAGGAATCATCCGATTCAGGAAGCGTGGCAAATTGAGTCCAAGGTTTGTCGGACCTTTCAAGATTTTAGCAAGAGTGGGTCAAGTTGCTTACAGACTCGACCTACCCGTTGAGCTTAGTGGAATACACCCTACGTTCCACGTGTCTCACTTACGTAAATGCCTAGCCGATGACACAGCTCACATACCTTATGACGAGATCGAGGTGGATAACAACCTAAATTATGTAGAGGAACCAATAGCCATCCTTGATCGAGCTGAAAAGCGACTACGCAATAAGTCGATCCCTTTAGTCAAAATACAATGGAAGCACAGAAAAGGGTCGGAAGCTACATGGGAAAAAGAAGACGAGATGAGGGGACTATACCCTCAATTGTTTGACGTATAAACAGTTTCGAGGACGAAACCTCTTTAAGGAGGGTAGACTTGTAACATCCCGAAAATAGTAAATAAGTAAATAATAATACGATGGGGATTTAAACGTTATAAAGCGAAAGAAAGATGGATGGGCTTGGGCTCGACTCTAACGGGCCGAGGGAAGCCCAGGTATAAAAGGGGCAAGACAGCCCATTTGACCATTTCACCTCCATTTCACCAATTCTAGAGAGAGAAAGGGAGCCCGGGTCTAGAGAGAGAAAGTCGACGGATCGTCACGAGATTAGAGGAGCACGTTACAGCTGAGCTCGTGAGCAAAACCTCCGAATCAAAACTTCAATCCAGGTAATGATTCATACATAATCTGAGTTTTTGTTCATTTTGGGGTTTCTCGAGTTTTAGCTAAATAGATGATGTTTTTACGAATGAAATTTGATAATAAGCTTAGAAATAGCATCTAGAACAAAAACCGCATGTATTGATCAAAGAAAATTGTAAGATTGGCACGATCGGGTTTGCATGCAAGAACTTCGGATTTTGGTCCAAGAACCAGGTCCTGCGCACTTACCAAGCGCGCAGGAGGGAATCCCTGCGTACTTACCAAGTACGCAGGATGCAGACCCTGTGTACTTACCAAATACGCAGGAGGAAGGCTCCTGCGCACTTGCCAAGTGCGCAAGAGCAAGTCCCTACGCACTTACTAAGTGCGCAGGCAGCAGACAGCAGGCAGCAGGTTGGTTAAGTAAAGTCAGTAAGTTTAGAATGATTAAACCATTAAAGTCGGGGTTGGGTCTAATGTGTATTTAACTACCTAATCCAGATCGAAAGTGACGCTGTTGGACCTTTGTCAAGGACAACCTAGAGTAGCCCATCAGGTGAGTTCTATGTGCCCCTTCTATGTTATGTGCAAATAATTTATAAATGTATTGGGGCTGAAGTGTATACACTAAGTGAATAAATGTAATGAATGTTAATGTGATCATACGTGGTATACAAACATATATATATACCCAAGTACAAAAATGAATTATGAACAAAGAATGAATCGTATGATTATCAAGAATGAATGAAAAGAATAACATAACGTGTAAGAATGAAATCTTGCTTTATATCTATGTATATATTGCTTGCCAAGTAACAGAAAACGTTATGGACGCTTCAATGATAACGGCTACTTCGGTAGACGGACGACCACTTGACTATTATGCAGCCAGAAAAAGTAAGTCTAGAAAGGTAGACTAAATAAAGGCCACTACGGTGGAATAAGGCGCTAAGTCAATATTCGGCTGTATAATTAGTTTAAGTGGGAAACGGATGCCTTATGGCAGACGGGCGAAATACGGCCTACGACGGTAGGACGGTTGTAAGATTACGGACGGACACAAGTTGCCGGACGGTTGTAAGAATGAAAAATACGGACGGACACTAGTTGCCGGACGGTTGTAAGAATAGGCGGACCATGACGATGGACCGTGGCGCTTGTCTTTGTGACATTCACAAATAAATGACGGGTTGATCACCCGTGAATGAAAAGAAAAGAAAAGAAAAGAAAAGGGTGAATGCATATATATGTAGTCACAAAGAAAGATGAAAGAAAAGCAAAAGTTATGAAAGTAAATGAGACAAATGATGTAAATATATATTTATATGTATTTGCGAAGAATGATAAAAGAAAAGCAATTCAAGTCAATGTGTATTTATATAAATGTATATATAATTATGCATACTTATAAAGAAAAGAATGTTTATACCTAATTGTATTAAACTAGAACTCACCAGCGTTAGCTGACTTTTAGTATACATTTCAGGTAAAGGAAGAAAAGGTCGTGCGATGGCGTGAAGGTTACCCGGCACGAGACTGACATCCCGCTTTTGTTTTATATGTCTTGGAACAATGTTATGACTTATTTGTAAAGACTTCCGCTGTTATGATTATGTAATTGAATGATGAATGTTTTAAATTTAAGTTCAGTATTTATGACTATGTTTATGAGTAAATCCAACAAGTGAGGTTACCCGGTTTTGGGGCCTTACAATCCTACTCCAATCCATACTCCCCGGAATAACGAAGAAACCCCGGGAGAAGAAAGGATTGCAGCAATGCAAGCTCGCAAAGCTGAATTAGAAAGGATTGTAGCTGAAAAAGACGCCAAGATCGCCGTTCTACAACAAGCATTGATTAGAGCAAGGGGTCATTAGAATATGTCATATCTATGTTACTTTCAATTTCCGCATTGTATTTTGAAGTTTGAAAATAATAAAAATCTCGTATTTTCCTTATCAAAAAGATCTTCAAATTCTAATAAATATTATGTCTTTCGTCTAGAATGTCAATAAGAACTGGACCATCCACACATAAGCGTGGACGAAAGAAACAAGCTGAAGAGACATTAGAAAAAGAGGCCCAAGCTGCAGAAATGCAGAAAATGGTAAAAAAAGGAATTGAGGATGCAATTCCAACAATGCTAGAGGCATTTGAAAAGGCTCAGGCTACCAAAGTTGAGGCCAAAAATAAAGGAAAAGAAAAGGAGCATATGCTTCATAACTCTGAGCATAACGAATCCAATCATATTATTTCTGTGAGAAGGGAACGTTCAAAAACTCGTACTCATCAAAGTTCCAAAACCAAGAGAACCCGAAATGAGGAACATTATTCATCAAGTGATAGCTCTGCGTACAACTACAAGCCACGTCACAAAAAGAGTAAACACATGGGTTGCTCTTACAAGACTTTCTAAGCTTGTAAACCCAATGACTTCCTTGGAAAGGAAGGCGGAGTAGCAACACTTCGATGGATAGAGAAGACGGAATTAGTCTTGGCCATAAGTAAATGTGCCGAAGAAGACAAGGTCCTCTATGCCTCTAACCTCTTCAAGAACTTTGCTCTTAAATGGTGGAACGCCCTTGTATCCGCCAAAGGAAGAAAAAGGGCATACGAGATGAGTTGGGACTCATTTAAATACCGAGTCAAGAGAAAATTCTGTGCTATCAATGAAATAGAGCACATAGAATAGAAATTCCTGAACTTAAGAATGGTTAGTTTTAACCATCAGGACTACATGACCAAGCTGCTAGAATATGCACGACTAGTGTCACATCTAGTTACGCCTGAATCCAATCTCATAAAGAGATATATCTATGGACTGGTCAGCGAAATCCAAGATATGGTAAAAATTTCAAGACTTAAAACCATCAATGACGCCATGGACCTTGGTGCTCAATTAACCGATGGTATGGTTCGAACCATGGAAGAGAATAAAAAGAAGGAAACCTTCAGCCGAGGGAAGGTAGACTTCAAAAAGACCAATCAAGGTTCTAGTACAAAAGATATTCTGGTTTTTCCGAGTGCAAAACATGCAAGAAAAGGCATTCAGGAAAATGCCGACTCCTTATCACATGCCCTGAATGCAAGTGTACGGTCTATCACAACAATCAGTGTCCATGAAAGAAACTGGTCACATGCTACAACAGTGGCGAGACCGGGCACTACAAAAGCGAATTCCGGAAACCAAAAGTCGCTGGGGGCTCAGGTACTAAGCCGGCCACTGAAACTAAGAAGAATGCAAGAGCGTTTCTCTTAAACGCCAAAGAAGCTGCCAATATGACCGATGTCATATACGGTACTTTTCTTGTCAATAATGCTTATGCTAAGGTGCTTATCGACTCTGGGGCGACCCGAAGTTTTATAGATCATAAGTTTTGTAAACTAGTTAATAAGCCCTTAGCTAAGGTAGACAAAACTTACCAAATCAAAACCGCGAACGGAGACCTGATCCAAGTCTCTAGATCTTTGAATGGCTGTTCAATTACGTTATCCGGACACGCCATACCCGTACAACTTTGGCCAATGGATTTGGCTGGCTTCGATATAGTCCTTGGAATGGATTGGTTAGCAACTAACCAGGCCCATATCCTCTGTGACTCAAAAGCCATTGAACTACGCACACCTTCAGGAGAAGTAGTGACAATTAAAGGAGACAAGTCAACCAACCCTGTTGGTTTGATTTCTATGATAAAAGCAACAAAGTATATCCGGAAGGGATTCCTCGCTTATCTCATATCCATAACCACCTGTAATGCCGAGCGGGAACTAAAGGATGTAACCATCGTCTCCGAATATCCGGATGTTTTTCCTGAAGAATTACCTGGAACACTGCCAGATCGGGAAGTGGAGTTTCAAATAAATCCTGTGCTAGGCACGACTCCGATAGCCAAAGCCCCGTACAAATTAGCTCCTACCGAGATGGCTGAATTAAAGAAACAACTCAATGAGTTACTAGAGAAAGGATTTATATGACCAAGTTCCTCGCCATGGGGAGCTCCGGTACTTTTTGTAAAAAAGAAGGACGGATCAATGAGGATGTGCATAGATTACCGGGAATTGAATAAAGTCACAATTGAGAACCGGTATCCACTTCCGAGAATCGACGATCTGTTGATCAGCTCCAAGGAGCAAGATGCTTTTCCAAAATAGACTTGCGATTATGCTAATATCAATTGAAAGTCCAAGAAGATGACATATCTAATACTGCGTTCAGAACCAGATATGGTCACTTTGAGTTCACGGTTATGCCGTTCGGACTTACAAATGCTCCCGCAACATTCATAGATATGATGAACCGAATCTTTAAACCCTACTTGGATAAATTCATGATCGTGTTCATAGACGATATACTTATCTACTCCAAAAGTAAGGAAGATCATGCCAACAATCTAAGGACAATACTTGAACTATTGAGAAACAAGAAACTTTACGCCAAATTCTCGAAGTGTGAATTTTGGTTGTCAAAAGTACAATTTCTCGGTCACATCATAGACGAGAAAAGGAATTCAAGTAGATCAAGTTAAAATTGAGGCTATATCTAATTGGGAAGTCCCAAAGACACCAACTGAAGTGAGAAGTTTCCTCGGTTTGGCAGGATATTACCGAATGTTTATTAAGGACATCTCAAGGATCGCCGTTCCTTTGACTGCACTAACCCAAAAGGTAATCAAATATTAATGGGGTCCAAATCAAAATAAGGGATTTGAAATTCTAAAGCAGAAATTAACTCAAGCACCAATTCTATCGCTCCCCAAAGGCAACGAAGATTTTGTAGTCTTCTGCGATGCATCACACACTGGTTTCGGATGTGTATTGATGCAAGGAAACAAAGTCATCGCTTATGCATCTCGACAACTTAAGACTCACGAAAAGAACTATACGAGTCATGACCTGGAGTTAGGTGCCATAATCTTCGCGCTGAAATTATGGAGACACTATCTCTATGGAGTCAAATTCACGGTTTTCACAGACCACAAGAGTCTAAAGTATGTCTTCAGCCAGAAAGAGCTGAACATGAGACAAAGACAATGGATGAAAGTTCTAAGCCACTACGACTGTGAGATACGTTATCATGAGGACAAGGCTAACGTAGTAGCCGACACATTAAGTCGAAAGGAACATGAGAAACCAAAGAGAGTATGTGACTTTAGACTCGACCTCCTAGTCAGTCTAATCTCTCAAATCAAAGAAGCACAAAAATCAGCCTTGAAAAAGGGAAACCTCGAAAAAGAGGGAATGATAAGAAGGACTGAACAACTCATTAAAGAAATGATGACATCCTTAGAATGGATAGCGAATATGGGTTCCAATCTACGAAAATCTCCGAGGAGAAATTCTCGAGGAAGCCCATAAGTCCAAGTACACAATGCACCCCGGTGGTGATAAAATGTACAAAAATCTAAAACCAGAATACTGGTGGATCGGCATGAAAAAGCACATAGCCGAGTATGTAGCCAAATGACTAACATGTTCCAAGGTTAAAGCCGAACACCAAAAGCCATCTGGGCTGTTACAACAACCGGAGTTGCCAGTATGGAAATGGGAAATGATCACCATGGATTTCATCACTAAAATTGCCCAAACCAGTCAAGGAATTGACACAATATGGGTTATCGTTGATCGTTTAACCAAATCCACACATTTCCTACCAATGAAGAAAACTTTTAGTATGGATAAATTGGCACAATTATACGTTAACAAGATAGTATCTTTACACGGAGTGCCGTTATCCATCGTATCAGATAGAGACAGTCGATTCACGTCTCAATTCTTGCAGAGCATCCAAAAAGCTCTCGAAACTCGTTTAAACCTTAGCACTGCATACCATCCTCAAACGGATGGACAGATCGAGTGGACAATCCAAACCTTGGAGGATATGCTCCGAGCATGTGTTATTGACCTAGGAGGAAGTTGGGATGAACACTTACCTCTGATGGAATTCTCATACAATAATAGCTGCCACACAAGTATACAATCTGCACCATTTGAATCCTTGTACGACAGAAAATGCAGAACTCCCGTGTGTTGGGCTGAAGTAGGAGAAAACCAGTTATCAGGACCTGAGATTGTCTAGGAAACCACTGATAAGATATTACAAATCAAGGAATGATTAAAAACGGCTCGTGATCGCCAAAAAAGTTATGCCGATAAAAGGCGAAAGCCGTTAGAATTTAACGTTGGAGACAATGTTTTACTTAATGTATCACCTTGGAAAGGTGTGGTACGATTCGGAAAGAAAGGGAAGTTAAACCCTAGGTTTGTTTGGCCATTTAAAATCCTAGAACGAATCGGACTTGTGGCATATCGGTTCGAATTGCCGATAGAGATGAGTGGAGTACACGATGTGTTCCTTGTCTCCAACCTGTGTAAATGCTTAGCATGTGAAACCTTAGCCATGCCATTACGAGATGTAGTAGTGGATGAAAGGCTTAAATTTGTGGAACAACCGTTACAAATTGAGGACCGGTAGGAAAAGAAATTGAAACGAAAGAAATTCGTGTTGGTTAAGGTGAAATGGAATTCCAGACGTGGACCTGAGTACACGTGGGAACTGGAATCCGAAATGAAAAAGAAATACCCACACCTATTCAGAAAGTAATCTCGAGGACGATATTTTGAAAACGTTGGGGATGATATAACACTTGCCAAAATTCCGATCTCAATTTCTGCCCGGAGCTCATAAGAAATTACAGGAGTTAATGAAATCACAAAAGTCAGAAAATAAATTAAGAAATTTTGAATGATAAGAGATATAGGACAGACATGTGATCAGACATCGGTCCGATATAGGAAGAGGTTGGATGTCGGACCGACACACGCTTAGATATCGGTCCAATATGGGAAGGAGTTAAATGTCGGACTGACATGGTGTACAAAACAGTCCGCAATGCAAACCCTTAGAAACCCTCTGCACTAGGCACGTGTCGAGACACGTGTAGGGCATGCGTCAGCATGTCGGACGCGTGGACGGATGTCGGACCGACATGGCTTGCCTACTCGGTCCGACATGGACGGGTGGCACTCTAGAATTGCATGGTTACGACGTGACGCGCATGCTGGACAATGGAGGCATATCGGACCGATATCCCCTAGATAATGGTCCGACGTGAGGCCGTTATCAGCCTATAAATAGAGAGCTCAAGGTTCTCATTTTCCACGCCAACACAGTACACACTCTTGAATCTCCTCTGCTTCCGAGCCTTTCCCGAGCCTTCCAGATGTCCCGACTCCTGAACAGCTTCTCCCGGTTCAACCTACGTTCACTTATCAACCGGACTCGAGCGTTTAAGTGCCGAAAAAACCCTAGGAACTCATAGAAGTGCAAGTTAAGGTGCTAGAGCCCTAAGAGTCAACTCTAAGAACTACTTAGCACTAAGATTATTATCCTTCAATCTCCGACTTTAAAACAAAGGTGAATACTCGTTCGTATCAAAAATACTCGTTCTTATGGTGTGAACAAGCTTATCAGAACGGTTTACAAAAGACATTCTGGTCTATGTCGTAAACGCTCGTTCACATGGTGAACGAGATTCTTTCAAAAACGATTTATAAGACGTGCTTGGGCTATAGGCTATCATCACGCAACAAGTCAGACTATCATGTTTTACAAAAAGGGCAAAACACGATAATTAAATATTTACTCATACAGTCCCAGACGGGATTGACCAGCGAGATCAATCCCAGCAGACTTTAAACTATCTAAGAAGTGTACATAAAGTTTGATCAAATATTTATACTTGCTCCAGATCCAGTTGGGCCAGGCGGGGTTGGTTTGTATGTCGGGTGATTGCGTAAAACGCAGAAGTGCCGGTTAGGCCGCGTAGCCCCCGAGTACTTTTCCAATGTATACAAATGGATGAAATGGAAGAAAGTTATATGATCACTAGAATCCACCTATGAAATGTTTAACTGTTTAATTAAACTGTTTTGCCATCTTTATGAAAATGATTTGAGGCTATTCACCAGCATATAGCTGACGTTCATTTTCAAATGTTTTCAGCAAAGGAATGAAATGACCTCATCGTACCGGGACCGGCTACAACCTATGACCCGATGACAATTTTGTTACATAGCCGGGTCATGCCACACAGCTAGACCCGGTGCAACCAACAAATATGTTGTTACAGGTCGTGCATTGCACAGAAAGAACCTAAAGAGTACCTCCTTGTAAACCTACTGACTTTGCGTCAGGGTTTTGAATTGAAATCAAATATAAAAACAATGGGTTACCATAACCAGTTATTTAAATAAAGATAATCTTTTGTCTACACGACGAGATTTCAATATTTACAAACCAACCCTCGAGGTTGACTTGAAACGATCAATTTTCAAATGTTTTTCCGCTGCACAAAACCAAACACTGAAATCAAAGCAGGTATCGAAGGTGCCAACGGATGTAGTCACACCCCGCCAAGGCGGAAACGCGAGGCGCGACGTTACATGGTTCCCAAGCATATGATTACCGCAAACACATACATGATAAATGGATACATAGACAAGTTTAAAGTTTTACATTCCAAAATGTAAATTGAGTTTACAAAAAGTGAAGATTTCGCAAATATGACTCCATTACAATGTGTTATACAAGAGAAATCCTCCAAAAGTTGTATCCATTGTGCATGCATGTAATCTACATTGCTAACCTTGCGATCACGTCAATTTCCTGAAAAACATACTTAAAATTGTCAACAAGAGGTTGGTGAGTTCATAGGTTTAATCAAATTGTTCGTAAATAGTTTCAGGTGTATGTGATAAACAGAATAAGAATTGTTGACCCATTTGTAAACTAGCTAGGAATACAAATAATATGTTCGTACATGAGGTGTAACCAAACCTTGACAATTATACACGCCCCTAATTTCGTTATCCGGTTCTATGCGGCCATAAATCCTCCAGATTGTGGTTAGCGTGACTAACCATGACCGGGAGACGTCACTCTCCATAGTACTATTCATAGGACCCTAGGCTACAGTTAATGGTTACTACATTGTTCCAGGGGACTTTAGCGGCCTCAACTCGTTGTTCTCATCTCATGTAAACATAAAAGTCGTGCCTTATTCTCTTGTTATCCCATAAAATAGTTGTAAGTATGTTTTTCCCCCAAATATAGAAAACAGTAAAAAAAAAAGGGGCCGTGAAACTCACCTTGTTTTTGTGTATACTTGTATTGATACTTGTTGTAGTCAAACATGACTATTCGTACCCTAAATACCAAAGGGTAAATTGTATTAAGACTGAACGTCTCATATTGCAAATTGTTCACCGACTTTGTAAATCTGGTTGCTTTTGTTTAAATATCTTTTTAGTTTTTCAACACTTGTTTCCTTATAAAATATTTCTAAGTTACTGCTAAATGGGACTGATGACCAGGTATCGAAACTACCTAGTTTCGATTGAACAGGACAGAACAGAACAGAGGTCGAAACTACCTAGTTTCGATTAAGCAAACTGGGTATCGAAACTACCTAGTTTCGATTGAACAATAGGTATCGAAACTATCTAGTTTTGATTGAGTACTAGGTATCGAAACTCCTAGTTTCGATTGAATAAAAGCTATCGAAACTACATAGTTTCGATTGAGTAAACAGGTATCGAAACTCCTAGTTTCGATTGAGTAATAGGTATCGAAACTACCTAGTTTCGATCAAACTGGTATCGAAACTCCTAGTTTCGATTGAGAAATAGGCATCGAAACTATTGTTTCGATACTGTCATTTCGTTTTGACAGAATCAGTCCTGCATATTTTTAAGTTTTAAACTTGAATTCGACACACCTTTCTTGTTATCTTACTTGCGGTCGAACGATTTGTGTGTTTAGCTACGGTTTTAAAGAAAATAATATGGATGGTATCGAGTTTTTACCTCTGGACAGAGATGACGATTTTGAGAGAAAAACAGAGAATGATCTTGAGTTCCTTAGCTTGATTCTTGAGAAAACCACTTGGAACTCTTCTTATAGCACACCGAAATATGGTGGATTTTGCCTTAAACTGGACTTCGATTTGAAGAGAGTTGGAATGTTTGCCGTATGAAAATGAGAAATAAAGAAAAAGGAATTGTGATGTTGAGATTGAGAGGGTATGGTTTTATCTGAGTTTTCTCAGGTATGGGATGGGTCGAGTGAGGGGGAATGGTCTTCTCTGGCTTCTGCCGAGAAAGTCAAAAAGTGGTTTGAGGGTTAATAATTAGTTTTTAGTTTATTAAGAGTATTAATATCAATTAGAGTTTTAAGGGGGTAATGTAATTCGGTTTAGATTCCTCACGGTATTGTAAATTTAGTAAGTTTATGGCTCGTTGACGAAAAATATTTAAATCTTAGATTGTATAATTCGCTGAGGTGATTATTCGTAGGTATAAATACATAAAGGTGACGATACGTGGTAACGTCTTCGAAAGGGTTCGTTATTTTACTTTTACTTATACCGTATGTTTTAGTCTAAAAATAAATTATAGTCCAACGTAACTTTTGTGTAATAAATATATATATATATATATTTTTCTGGTTATTCATTTTAACCACTAACGTTGGTATTTAGTCGGTTTATATGACACGTGAACCGGTAATTCCTGGAATTACCAAAATATGAAATGAACAATGCACGGCTTTTCTTAGACTTTAATGTCCTAATTTATGCAATTAGGTAAATAACGAAAACAAATATAATATAAACTTGTTTATATCGTTTACGGATATTGACCTGAAATATCGGGTGTCACATTCTCCCCATGTTAAAAGAATTTCGTCCCGAAATTCAATTCGTGTCTTCTTGAATTGGTGTATCCTTAAACAAGGAGGGGTATTTTGTTTTCATTTGGTCTTCTCGTTCCCATGTATACTCAGGGCCACGCTTTGAGTTCCAACGTACCTTAACGAGTTTGATTCGACTACGTCTCAGCTTTTGAACTTTCCAATCTGAAATCTCAATCGGTTCCTCGATGAAATGCAACCTGTCGTCTATGTGAATCTCGTCAGGCGGTATAATTAACGTCTCGTCTGATAAACACTTCTTGAGGCTTGATACATGAAACATATCATGTACGTTGCTTAGTTCTTGTGGCAGTTTGAGCTTGTAAGCTACAGGGCCAACTCTAGCCAGTATTTCAAAAGGTCCAACGTATCTAGGGTTGAGCTTACCACGGTTACCAAACCTTGCAACGCCTTTCCATGGTGAGACTTTTAACATTACTCGGTCTCCAATTTGAAATTCTAATGGTTTTCGTCTGTTATCAGCATAGCTCTTCTGTCTGTCTCGGGCCGCTTTCAGACGGTCCTTAATTTTGAAGATCTTATCAGTGGTTTCCTGGACAATCTTATGGCCTGTCAAATTTTTTTCACCAACTTCCGCCCAACATAGCGGTGAGCGGCATTTACGACCGTATAAAGCTTCAAACGGAGCTGCCTTAATGCTCGTGTGATAGCTGTTATTATAGGAAAACTCCACTAACGGTAAATGAGTATCCCAACTTCCTCCGAAATCAATTACACACGCACGGAGCATATCTTCTAATGTTTGGATAGTCCTTTCACTTTGACCGTCCGTTTGTGGGTGATATGCCGTGCTCATGTCAAGACGTGTGCCCATGGTTTCTTGTAATGATTTCCAGATTCTAGACACGAATCTGCTGTCTCTATCAGAGATAATAGATATTGGCACTCCATGCCTAGCCACAATTTCCTTGATATAAAGCTTTGCAAGTTTCTCGGTTTTATCTGTCTCTTTGATAGGTAGAAAATGAGCTGATTTTGTCAAACGATCGACAATTACCCATATTGTGTCATAACCACTGGACGTCTTGGGTAATTTTGTGATAAAATCCATAGAAATTTGTTCCCATTTCCATTGGGGTATCTCGGGTTGTTGTAACAATCCCGACGGTTTCTGATGTTCTGCCTTTACCTTTGAACATGTCAGGCATTTACCGACATAAATAGCAATTTCTCCTTCATGTTCGGCCACCAATAGTGTTCTTTCAGATCCTTATACATCTTATCTGAACCTGGGTGAATGGAGTACCTGGACTTGTGGGCTTCGTCCATAACCAGCTCCCGTAAATTACCAAAACATGGCACCCAAATTCTATTTGCAAAGTATAAAGTATCATCTGATTTTGGCTCTAACTGTCTGATCATTCCTCGTAAAGCTTCACTCTGAATGTTCTCTTCTTTGGTTGCCTCCCGTTGTGCCATCCGGATTTGAGTCGTGAGACTCGTATGAATTGTCAATCCTAGGGCACGAACACGAAGTGTTTTAACCGGTTCTTTACGACTTAAGGCGTCTGCTACGACATTGGCTTTACCAGGGTGATACTTGATATCACAGTCGTAATCATTCAGTAGTTCTACCCAACGACGTTGTCTCATGTTGAGTTCCTTTTGATCGAAGATATGTTGAAGACTCTTGTGATCAGTAAAGATAGTGCATTTTGTACCGTAAAGATAATGTCTCCAAATCTTGAGTGCAAACACAACTACGCCCAACTCCAAGTCATGGGTCATATAATTCTTTTCGTGCACTTTTAGTTGTCATGAGGCATATGCAATGACTTTGTCTCTTTGCATTAACACACAACCAAGTCCCTGGTGTGATGCATCGCAATATACGACAAAATTGTCGATTCCTTCAGGAAGGGATAAGATCGGTGCACTACACAGCTTCTGCTTCAGTAATTGAAAAGCTGACTCTTGCTTGTCACTCCAATCAAACTTCTTTTCTTTCTGGGTTAATGTGGTTAAAGGCAGGGCTATTTTTGAAAAATTCTCGATGAATCGCCTGTAATAGCCTGCCAAACCCAGAAATTGACGCACCTCAGTCGGAGTTCTTGGTGCTTCCCAGTTTTTGATAGCTTCAATCTTAGATGGGTCTACGTGAATACCATTCTCATTGATGACGTGTCCGAGAAAGTGAACCTCTCGGATCCAAAACTCACACTTAGAGAATTTAGCATAAAGCTTCTCCTTCCTGAGTAGTTCCAAGATTAATTTCAAATGATGTTCATGTTCCTCCTTGGTTCGTGAATATATCAATATGTCATCGATAAACACGATCACAAATTAGTCCAAGTACAGCTTGCACACGCGGTTCATGAGATCCATGAAAACAGCTGGTGCGTTCGTCAAACCAAATGGCATAACTAGGAACTCGTAGTGACCGTAACGAGTCCTAAAAGCCGTTTTTGGTATATCTTCTTCCTGAATTTTTAGTTGATGATACCCTGATCGTAGATTAATTTTAGAATAGAAGCTGGAACTATGAAGTTGATCAAACAAATCATCTATTCGAGGAAGAGGATACCGGTTTTTGATTGTCAGCTTGTTTAATTCTCGATAATCAATACACATCCTAAAGGTTCCATCCTTTTTCTTTACGAATAGGACTGGAGCTCCCTAGGGTGAGAAACTTGGTCTTATGAAACCTTTATCAAGCAACTCTTGTAGTTGATTAGATAATTCCTGCATCTCGGAAGGTGCTAGTCGATACGGTGACCGTGCAACCGGTGCGGCTCCTGGTACTAAGTCGATCCGGAATTCGACTTGCCTCGGTGGTGGTAATCCAGGTAAGTCTTCAGGAAAAACTTTGGGTAATCCTTAACGATTGGTGTATCTTCAAGTCGACGTTCCTCGGGTTTCTTCTCGACGACGTGAGCCAGGAATACGCAATAGCCTTTACGTAGGTACTTACGAGCTTTCATGCAGTTTATCATCCTCAATGTCACTCCACTCTTCTCACCTTGAACCGAAAGAACTTCTCAGTTCGGGAGAGGAATATGAACAATCTTCTCAAAACAAACAATCTCGGCGTGATTCTTCGACAACCAATCCATACCAATAACAACGTCAAAACTTCCGAAGTCAACAGGTAGTAGGTCTATACTAAATGTGTGGTTCTTAAAACATGAGGTACAACCCTATATGACTTCCCCAGTTTTAATTAATTTCCCGTTTGCTAATTCAATTGTATAATTTTGGTCTAGTTTGCTGGGCTTAATACCGAGTAGGGACTTAAAGTCATTTGACACAAAACTCATATCAGCACCCGTATCGAAAAGTATAGAGGCATAGTGATTATTTATCGGGAACGTACCAGTGACAATGTTTGGATCTTGTCGTGCATCACTAGCCCCCATCACAAACGCTCTTCCACGGGCATGATTATCGTCTCGGTTCTTCAACTTTGGACAGTCTTTTCTAAAGTGCTTTGGATCTCCACACTCAAAGCATCCCTGATTCATCCTTCCTGTTCCTGGTTTGATCCTTCCGGCTACTTGATTAATTTTATTAGGATTTGCATTGCTCCAACAGTTATGGGTCATATGCCCATACTTTTTACATTTTCCACATTGGATACACTTTTCACTGTGATGATATCCACACTTGTCACACTTTCGTCGTGTTCCAAGATATCCAATTTGTCCTTCAATGTTGGTAGCATAGGCTTTCATAGTTTCAGGTCTCTTGTAAGCTTGATTCTTGTTTTGATTACTTAGTTTTCCGAACCATTTCCTCTTTTCCCCAGACCTTCCTTCCTCGGTCTCCTTCTTCTCAAACAAACCATCACGCACAGCATTATCTCTTAGTTTGGAAGCTAGAATTATAGCGCTCTTGGCATCCATAGGGTTCGATGAAGTTACCAGGCTTCGGATTTGAGGAGCAAGACCCCACAAGTATCTTTCAACTTTCTTGTATTTGGCGTGACCATGTGTGGCACAAGACTTGCTAACTCATTGAATCGGTCAGTGTAACCAGTCACATCATCTCCTATCATTTGTAAATTCCACATTTCAGATTCAATCTTTTGCAACTCATTTCGAGGACAGTACTCCTCGATCATCATGGCTTTTAGATCATCCGAAGATAGCTGATAGGCAGTTTGTCTTCCCAAGGTTTTCATCTGAGAAGTCCACCTGGTTAATGCTTTGTCAGCAAGTGTGCAAGTGGCATATTTCACCATACAGTCGGCTGTGCATTCACTAATATCAATTACAGATTCCATCTTCTCAATCCACCTCATCAGGCCTACTGCACCCTCGGTGCCATTGAAGTTGCGAGGGTTGCAGGATAGAAAAGCCTTATAAGTGCACTTCTTGTTCGAAGCATCTGTAGGGTCACAAGTCAATATTTTAATAATGTTGTTAACTTAGATCACGACTGTGTTACAGAGGTGATTACACATTCTGTTACCTTCAGAACCTCCAGCAGTGCCACTGCCTCCTGCACCTCCTCCGCTACCACTACCATTTCCTCCGACGTTATTAAGATTGGCTTCGTACTGCTCCAAAGAGGCGGCTACACGTTGTGATATGAGTTGCTGAACTTCTGCAGAAATCGTCGTGTTGTTTTAACCAATAGTGTCACGCGGTGTCCTTCTTTTGGGTGCCATGTGTCTGAAGTCGAAATGGGGTTAGTGTGTGACGATATTCGGTGTCTACGATATCCGTACAATATGATGATAAGTTATGAAATGCATATGCAATGAAAACGTTTTAGTGAGTCATTTAGATTATAGACTAGGTTCGATTTTTGACTCCTAGTTCGCTATAATCAATGGCTCTGATACTAATCTGTCACACTCCGCCAAGGTGGAAACGCTAGGCGCGACGTTACATGGTTCCCAAGCATATGATTACCGCAAACACATACATGATAAATGGATACATAGACAAGTTTAAAGTTTTACATTCCAAAATGTAAATTGAGTTTACAAAAAGTGAAGATTTCGCAAATATGACTCCATTACAATGAGTTATACAAGAGAAATCCTCCAAAAGTTGTATCCATTGTGCATGCATGTAATCTACATTGCTAACCTTGCGATGACGTCAATTTCCTGAAAAACATACTTAAAATTGTCAACACGAGGTTGGAGAGTTCACAGGTTTAATCAAGTAGTTCTTTGTAAAATTCAATTGTTCGTAAATAGTTTCAGGTGTATGTGATAAACAGAATAAGAATTGTTGACCCATTTGTAAACTAGCTAGGAATACAAATAATATGTTCGTACATGAGGTGTAACCAAACCTTGACAATTGTACACGCCCCTAATTTCGTTATCCGGTTCTATGCGGCCATAAATCCACCAGATTGTGGTTAGCGCGACTAACCATGACTGGGAGACGTCACTCTCCATAGTACTATTCATAGGACCCTAGGCTACAGTTAATGGTTACTACATTGTTCCAGGGGACTTTAGCGGCCTCAACTCGTTGTTCTCATCTCATGCAAACATAAAAGTCGTGCCTTATTCTCTTGTTATCCCATAAAATAGTTGTAAGTATGTTTTTCCCCCAAATATAGAAAACAGTAAAAAAAAAAGGGGCCGTGAAACTCACCTTGTTTTTGTGTATACTTGTATTGATACTTGTTGTAGTCAAACTTGACTATTCGCACCCTAAATACCAAAGGGTAAATTGTATTAAGACTGAACGTCTCATATTGCAAATTGTTCACCGACTTTGTAAATCTGGTTGCTTTTGTTTAAATATCTTTTTAGTTTTTCAACACTTGTTTCGTTATAAAATATTTCTAAGTTACTTCTAAATGGGACTGATGACCAGGTATCGAAACTACCTAGTTTCGATTGAACAGGACAGAACAGAGGTCGAAACTACCTAGTTTCGATTAAGCAAAGTGGGTATCGAAACTACCTAGTTTCGATTGAACAATAGGTATCGAAACTATCTAGTTTTGATTGAGTACTAGGTATCGAAACTCCTAGTTTCGATTGAATAAAAGCTATCGAAACTACATAGTTTCGATTGAGTAAACAGGTATCGAAACTCCTAGTTTCGATTGAGTAATAGGTATCGAAACTACCTAGTTTCGATCAAACTGGTATCGAAACTCCTAGTTTCGATTGAGAAATAGGCATCGAAACTATTGTTTCGATACTGTCATTTCGTTTTGACAGAATCAGTCCTGCATATTTTTAAGTTTTAAACTTGAATTCGACACACCTTTCTTGTTATCTTACTTGCGTTCGAACGATTTGTGTGTTTAGCTACGGTTTTAAAGAAAATAATATGGATGGTATCGAGTTTTTACCTCTGGACAGAGATGACGATTTTGAGAGAAAAACAGAGAATGATCTTGAGTTCCTTAGCTTGATTCTTGAGAAAACCACTTGGAACTCTTCTTATAGCACACCAAAATATGGTGGATTTTGCCTTAAACTGGACTTCGATTTGAAGAGAGTTGGAATGTTTGCCGTATGAAAATGAGAAATAAAGAAAAAGGAATTGTGATGTAGAGATTGAGAGGGTATGGTTTTATCTGAGTTTTCTCAGGTATGGGATGGGTCGAGTGAGGGGGAATGGTCTTCTCTGGCTTCTGCCGAGAAAGTCAAAAAGTGGTTTGAGGGTTAATAATTAGTTTTTAGTTTATTAAGAGTATTAATATCAATTAGAGTTTTAAGGGGGTAATGTAATTCGGTTTAGATTCCTCACGGTATTGTAAATTTAGTAAGTTTATGGCTCGTTGACGAAAAATATTTAAATCTTAGATTGTATAATTCGCTGAGGTGATTATTCGTAGGTATAAATACCTAAAGGTGACGATACGTGGTAACGTCTTCGAAAGGGTTCGTTATTTTACTTTTACTTATACCGTATGTTTTAGTCTAAAAATAAATTATAGTCCAACGTAACTTTTGTGTAATATATATATATATATCTATATATATTTTTTTTTTTTTTTCTGGTTATTCATTTTAACCACTAACGTTGGTATTTAGTCGGTTTATATGACACGTGAACCGGTAATTCCTGGAATTACCAAAATATGAAATGAACAATGCACGGCTTTTCTTAGACTTTAATGTCCTAATTTATGCAATTAGGTAAATAACGAAAACAAATATAATATAAACTTGTTTATATCGTGTACGGATATTGACCTGAAATGTCGGGTGTCACATATGTCGCAGCTCGGTAACGTCCCGGGGGTGCCCGGGGCGGGTGTGACAACGACCCGTTGGTGACACGTTGGACTTAAACATTCAAATCCTAATATAGAATTCAAACCTCCTTTGAAATAGTCTATTATCATTTTAATAAACACATTAGCACATATGATTGGAATTTAGAACTTGAAACACAACTTTTGATACATTAAAGTTTCCCTAATTGGAAAGTCAAGTTTTTGAGTCATAAACATGGCAACTATGCAAAGCTAATGTTCACACATGAAATTAGGCATGTCATAACACATATAGAACATTTCTGTCACACCCTAACCGACGGCGGAATCATCGGGGTGGGACATGTAGACTGTTCATGAGCACAAGGTTCACTAGATTTCAATATTTAATCATCAAGTTTCATTGTACAAAATGGAAATACATAATATTCTTTATTTAAATTCAACTAAGTCCAAAGCCTATGTGTAGCATGTCTTGATCAAACTCACATATTAGCACCTGAAACATGAATAAAATAAGGTCAACTAAAAAGTTGGTGAGCATACACAAGTTTTATATAGATAGCATATAGATTGTAAATAAACAAATCCATACATAACATGTTAAAATAAGGCATTTATGGGGAGCAGCTATTGTGTAACCAAGTACAATCAAACCTTTGTAACTAGCATGCAAATTGTGTTGTCGGTATCAATCACCCCAATCTGGGTGGGTTTGTCAGACTCAATAGATCTATCATTGAAAACCGTCGGCTTGAATAGTTAATGATTGCACATAAATTGCACACAAAAGTTAGCACACATAGCACTCGGACATAAAGCTCAAATTTGTACACATGAATGTAAATAGGATTTGTACTTGTGTTGTTTGTGTAAATGTAAACATGTAATTTGAATAGTGTTCATGTTTTCACCCCAAAAATGTAAAAGAGTAAAAGGGGCTATGTATACTCACCTTGCAAATGAGTAGTTGAATATCACACAATACGTTGTTATTGTTGCACAAGTGATTTGGCTAATCTCAAGATTAACCTATGATTTAATTATATAAATGAAATCAATGGCATGCACAAATGACTAGGGCCAAACCTATTGTACAAGGGATTGGATGTGGACTTGGTCAAAATAAATGTATACTTGTTTGAGTCTCAACTGATGTTTATGAAATTTATTGTATAAAGTATATGTGTATGAACATAGGGTTTCATTTGTTTTGCAAACATTTAGAATAAAGTATATACGAACTGTTTAGTGATCTTTTGTTTTAAAGTTTAACAAATAAATTATTACTTTTGCTTGTAAAATTAGGAAATGAATTAAATAAGTAATTGAATAATATTTAGTCGAACAAATAGATAATTAGATATATAAATAATTAAAACCCTTTTTTTTATGTTTTAAAGAAGGTAATGATTAAGCCTTGGTATTGTCATAATTAAATAATAAATCAAATTATGATTAATTATTAATTAACATAACGAAATATGTGTTAATGTTTTATAAAGTGAAATGTATAAAAAGGAAAGGTTATTAAATTTCTTTACAGGATAGAGGGTTTATAAGAATAAGTAAGTTTGTATAAAAATATATATCTTATAACTTAGGGTTTTGGAATGAATATTTGTTTAGAGTAAAATATATAATTTTACTAAAATTTTATTAGGTTTTAACCCTAATAAAAGAAGGGAATGGTTTCTAATAGTTATGAAATTATAAAACTGATTGGAGAAACCAAAAGCTTATAAAAATAATTTTTTTATAAAAGTTTGGTGCTGAAAACGATTCAAAAAAATATTACGGATTCTGAGATTCGAACCCGGGTGGGTTTTGGGGAGACACACGCCCAACCACTAGACCAGTGGCCTCGTATTGTTCTATCCTGGATTCCTTATTGTTTTAATCAAAGAACATATGGAGTCAGTTTCAATTAAAAAAACGATTAACACACAAAAATGGTGCGGGTGCGGGTCTTGAACCCGCGACTACTCGTGAATAGGCCATGAATTCTAACTGGTCGTACTGGGCTATTGCCTTGTCCAGATTCCTGTTCGTTTAACATATAACAACAAATACCCCACCATCGTTCCCAATGCACAACAGTAACCCTAGCCCCGAAATTGATCATGACTTAAGCAATGATCGTCATCCAAACCATGGGGCTTTTATTATAGCAATCAAAACGAGTAGAAGGAGGGGCTAAACACCTGAAATGGTTGAGAGTCGTGCGAGGACGGGTAGAACAACAGGTCCGATGTTTCTTCGAGCTTGATCAAGTCTCCAAGGTGAATTGCGACTGAGTTAAATGTTTAGAAAGTGTAAGGGAGGTGCCGCGCACCCTGTTGTTCCATAATTATAGCTCGATTCCATCCATAACCCATGAATCGATTCGGAAGTGTTTAGAACGGTTGCGAGATGAGATTTGGGGTTAATACACTCGATTATGAATGAATTGGCTCATCAATATCATTTAGTTTTTGGTTGAGTAACGTTTTTGCATAATTAATTTGAGTTATTTCACATGAATTCGACGATTTGGAGTTTGACATGGTGCCGGTTAACTTTTCTGGTCAAAGATGACGGGAAAGGAGGTTCAAACGAAGAAAAGTCCAAATTGGCAAGTCAAGGGGGGGGGGGGGGGGTTTAAACTAACTTGTTTTCTTTGTGTTTATAAAATAAGTTTGGTTTTGTTTCTTATAAAATCTATAAAACTATAAGTTTTGAAATGTTTTATAAAATTGTCAAATGTTTATATATATATTTTTTTAAATTTAAACTAATTCTTTATATGTGCAACTAATGATATACATAGGTTTATAGAGTGTATATATATATATATATGTATGTATTTAGAATTGAAAAGATTCATATGTGTACATATATTTACATGTTTAAAGAGTGGGGACTAAACAAATATTTTAGGAGTATTATTAATAATACATGGTCATGTTTTCATACTTAATATGGTTTATATACGTATGCATCATTATGTACATTAAATTCTTAATTAAATGAAATAAATATGTGTACATATAGATATAATGTATTTTGTATACCCATTGTGATGCTGAAATACGAATGCATAACTTGTAATCAATATAACACCAAGAAATTGAAATTGAAATTACATCAGAAAAACCCTAGATGTTACAATTTCAATGTTTACTTGCTAAAAATGGACAAACATATGAGTTTCGGAAAATCAAAGTTTCCTATTATAGCAAGACCATGTCAAATTGTCTAGTTCATGGATACACAACACACATTATTGTACGATGCACGTAGTTAAGTGTTACTAAGTCATTTAAACCTTCTAATCATGTTAACAACTCACAACACATCTTTTGGAAAGATAAAGTTTCCTTATTTAGAAATCGGGCTTTAAAACTCATACATATGCATTTTAATCCATCATTTTGGCCAATCATTCTTCCATAATGTTTACTATACTTGTTTCATGCTTTAAATACACCCAAACATCAAGTTTTCATACATGTCAAGAAATAAAGTTTCTAAAAATAGAAAACGAGCTTAAAAGAATCACGGACATGTGATTTTACAGAAAAAAATCATATAATCTCTATATCTAATGTGTATGCATCATTTCCACCAAACAAATCGCATCATAACTTCTTTTAACAAAAACCCAAAAATTAAAGTTACTATAAATAGAACAGCATGAAATCTCATATGACCAAAAGTTCTAGATAGCAAATCTACACATATTATCCATTCTTTATGCATATCTAACCATTTTCCATCATCAAATCACCCTAAACATGACATCTATCATGGAACCCAAAATTAAAGTTTCCTAAAATTGCAAAACAGAGCATGCATGCATCATCCAAAACTTTTGACAACAAAGTTTGCCCATATTATCCATCTACAACTATTATTAAAACATAATCCATCATCAAATCAACAAAATCTCATCATCTAGCACATGCACATATAATAAAGTTTCTTTATATGAAAACCGAGCTTATGAACAAGACCCGAGTCCAAACCCACCAACAATATGTACCATTTTAGTTATAAAACTCATTTCCTTCAAGAATCTATGGTTAATCTTTCATGAAAACATTTTTTCTTTAGATGCATGTTCATATGAACATAAAGATGAAAATGGAAAAATATGGTTTTTGATCTTACTAAACTCGAAAATGGATGAAGTGGTGGGGTGGGGGTGGTTCTCGGCCAAGAAGAGAAGAGAGAGAGAGAGTGTGAGAGGTGAAAGATGGAAATTAGGGCGGGGGGGGGGGGGAGGGGGTATTTATAGGGTCTTTGGATACCGGTTGTTGGAAAACGAATAGTCATCGATTTATTGACAAAAAACCGGAATAGGTATGAACGAAATTATTTAATTGTAATTTGACTCATATTGGTATGTTTAACATATAAAATTTTCAGATTTTAATTTGAAAATGTCGTTACATACTACAGACTAGCCGGACAACGTTGAAACAGAAAGTTTCTCAGAAAATTCCTGAAAAATTCACAGAGTCTTAAAATAACATATCATAGTACTACATATAATTTGTGCACACCAAATATATGTCTAAGTGTCTGATTAGAATTATGGACCTAGGTAGTGCACAATGCGTGTCTACCGGACTGTGCTGAAAATAAAAGTATTTCTATAAATCACCGAAACATTCATATAGGCATGATTAATTAAATCACATTGTTACATATAATTTTCACATATAGATTATATATCTAAGTATTTGTTTTAAAATATCACTAACGGTCGTGCTGTAGGACGCCTGTTTGACCGGGTAATATTCCGGATTACCGACACGTGTAAATGGATTGACTTGCTAAGTGTGAAATGGAATAAATTACTATAAAATTAAGTGTGATGCATGTCTAATAAGGTAATATGTATCTCAGTCGGTTATGGATATCAACCTGAAATTTGCCGGGTGTCACATTATCCCCCGGTTGAAAGGAATTTCGTACCAAAATTCAGCTTGCGGTAATAGCGGATGGTGTGGTCTAGAATAAGTGTGGGTGCTTGCGCTTCATCTGATATTCGCGCTCCCTTATGAACTCTGGTCCGCGTCTTGAATTCCATCTAACCTTGACTATCGGAATGTGACTCTGCTTCAGTTGCTTAACCTCGATGTCCATTATTTCCACCGGTTCTTCGATGAAATGTAGCTATTCATCGATTTGTAACTCCTCGAGAGGTATCTTCAATGTCTCATCATGTAGACACTTCTTTAGGTTGGACTGTTAGGACATAGAAGTGTGACAATAGGCCTTGTAATAGTTTAGATCTTATATGTCTATGTTTTTGTAATGTTTGATTAGGTTCTGTAATAGGCGAACTTAATAAGTTTGCCTAGGCCTAGTTTAGGCAAACTTGTTATGTTCTTCATGCAAGGCTGAAGGTGTCTATAAATAGTAGTTTACATGTTACATTGAAAAAGCTTTTGCAATTTGTACCAAGTTTTGTAAACTTTGTGTTTGGTTGAAATCAAATAGAAGATTATTTACATTGTGTGTTGATTGTTATCATTGTGATTGTCTCGTATACACAGTCATGCGTACGGTTGGATTCCGCACTCTGTATGTTTGATACGTCACGTCTCGAGTTAGATCCGTAGAAGACCCGAGTAGACCTACATGGACACATGGAATACATTGTTGATATTTTGTAGCTCTTCCGGTAGGTTGAGTCGGTAGGCAATAGGGCCAATCCTTTGTAGGATCTCAAATTGTCCTATGTAGCGGGGGTTCAGTTTCCCTCGTTTGCCAAAATGGATTATGCCTTTGCAAGGTGCAACTTTCAGTAACACTTTGTCACCTACTTGAAACTCTACTAGTTTACGCTTTTGATCAGCGTAGCTTTTCTGTTTGTCTTGAGTGGATTTCAGTCTATCTCGGATTTTGAAAATTTTCTCGGTGGTCTCGTGGACAAGCTCTGGTCTAGTGAGCTGACTATCTCCGACTTCAGCCCAACAGAGTGGTGACTGGCACTTTCTTCCATAAAGTGCTTCAAATGGTGCTGCCTTGATACTAGTGTTGTAACTGTTGTTGTATGAAAATTCAACCAATGGCAAGTGAGTATCCCAACTGTTGCCAAAATCTATCACACATGCTCTTATTAGATCTTCTAGAGTTTGGATGGTTCGTTCACTTTGACCATCTATCTGTGGGTGATAGGAAGTGCTTAAATGTAAGCGTGTTCCCAACGCATCTTGTAATGATTGCCAGAATCGGGAAGTAAAATGACTATCCCTATCTGAGATGATGGAGATTGGCACTCCATGCCTTGAAACTATTTCATTTAGATAAAGCCGGGTTAACTTCTCCATTTTGTGATTCTCTTTGATTGGAAGGAAGTGTGCGGATTTACTTAAACGTTCAAACGATCACCCAAGTAGTGTCGTATCCGCTCGGAGTTTTGGGTAACTTCATGACGAAGTCCACTAAAATTTGTTCCCACTCCCATTATGGAATTTCTGGCTGCTAAAGTAAGCCTAATGGTTTCTAGTATTCCGTCTTAACTTTGGCGAAGGTTAGACATTTTTCGACATATGTGGCAATCTCGGCTTTCATGTTTGGCCACCGGTAGTTTGTCTTGAGGTTTTGGTACATTTGGTCAGAACCAGGGTGAATCGAATATCTTGACTTATGTGCTTCATCCATCACTAAGTCTCTTAAGTTCCCATAGTTCGGTACCCATATCTGATCCATGTAGTAACGTACATCATCGAATTTGACCTCAAACAGTTTCTTCATGCCTCGTAGGCCTTCTCTCTTTGCATCAGTACACAACCGAGTTCTTGATGTGAAACATCACAATAGACTACGAAAACGCCATTTCCTTCAGGTAGTGCAAAGATCGGTGCGCTGCAAAGTTTTTGCTTGAGTAACTGAAAGTTCGTTCATTCCAATCATACTTCGCATCCTTCTGTGTCAAAGCAGTCAATGGTTTCGCAGTCTTTGAAAAGTTTTCAATAAACCTTCTATAATATCCGGCAAGTCCCAAAAATTGTCGTATTTTGGTTGTGGTTTTGGGTGTTCGCCAGTTTCTTATTGCTTCAATCTTGGTTGGGTCAACGTGTAAACCCATCTTGTTTACCATGTGACCTAGGAAATGCACTTATCCGATCCGAAAGTCCCACTTTGAAAACTTAGCGTACAGCTTCTCAGTTTTCAATAATTCTAGAATGAGTCTTAGATATTTAGCGTGTTCCTCCTCGCTGCGAGAATAGATCAACATGTTGTCAATGAACACGATAACAAACTTGTCTAGGTAGGGTTTGCACACACGGTTCATAAGATCCATAAACACTGCGGGTGGATTGGTCAAACCGAATTGCATAACTAAAAACTCGTAGTGTCAATATCGAGTTCAGAATGCCGTCTTGTGTATGTATTCCTCTTGGATTCTCAGCTGATGGTACCCTGACCGTAAGTCTATCTTGGAGTAATAACTCGATCCTTGTAGTTGGTCGAACAAATCGTCTACTATGGGTAGAGGGTATCGGTTCTTGATGGTTACTTTGTCCAATTCCCTGTAGTCGATGCACATATGAAATGATCTGTCTTTCTTTCTGACAAATAAGACAGGCACTCCCCAAGCAGAATGACTTGGTCAGATAAATCCTTTATATAGCAACTCCTGCAGTTGGTTTGATAACTCATGCATTTCCGCCGACGTCAATCGGTATGGTGACCATGCTATCGGAGTAGCTCCTGGGGTAAGGTCGATTCGGAATTCGACTTGTCGCTGTGATGGGAGTCCCGGTAAGTCTTCAGGGAATACTTCAGGAAAATCATGAACAACTGGTATATCCTCGACCTTCCTTTCTTCTATCTGGTTATCCGTTACATGTGTTAAGATGGCATAGTATCCTTTCCGTAGATACTTCTGGGCTTTCATACATGAGATGATATTCAGGGGAATCCCGCTCTTTTCTCCTTGAATTGCATGTGTTTCTCCATTTGGTAGGGGTAATATGATAATCTTTTCGCGGTATACAATCTTCGCTCCTTTCTTGGACATCCAGTCCATATCGATAATCACTTCAAAACTTCGTAGTTTAACGGGTAGTAGATCTATTTCGAAGGAATGATTGGCTAATTCTAGGACACAACTTGGAATAACGTGGCTAGTTTTGATTAATTTACCGTCAGCTAGTTCTACGGTATACTCGTTATCTAGCACAGTAGGTTCGATACCAAGTAATGGACTAAATTCATTAGACACAAAGCTTCTTTCAGCAACAGTATCAAATAACATAAATGCATAATGGTTTTTTAGAAGGAACGTACCCGTGATGGTGTTGGGGTTCTGTTTAGCTTCTCCTGCTCCAATCACAAAAGCTTGCCCTTTGGCGTTGTTGTTGTTGTTTCCTGGATTCTTGTTCTTTGGGCAGACCTTTGAAAATTGTCCATTCTGCCCACAAGTGTAACAAGCATGGGTTGATCTAGTGTTTGGAACTGGTCCTCTCATCCTACAATCCTTGGCCGCAAGGCCAATCCTCTTGCACTTTTGGCACCTCGCATCTTCACATGTGCCATTGTGTTGTAAATTGCATCGATTGCACTTTGGTAGGGTTCCTGTGTAAGCTCTCCTTGGCTTATTGTCTGCTTAACCTGCAGTGTAGGCTCAGGTAGTTTCTTGCCTTTTCTGTGGTGGTGGCGGATTAAATGACCTTGAAGAACTACCTTCGCACTTTCTTTTGTTATCAGCAGGTTTGTCAAGGAGTCCCTGACGAACGGCCTTGGACGTGAGGTTGTGTGCCAATCAGATTGCTTGCTGAATCGTTGTAGGCTCAGAAGATGATACCATACCCTGCATTTGTGGGGCCATTCCCCACAGAAAACGCTCAATACGCTTCTCTTCAGGTGTTACCATATGAGGACACAATCCTACCAAATCATGAAATTTCAATGTGTAATCCACCACATCTGGTCCATTTATTTTCAGGTTCCAAAACTTTTCCTCAAGATCCTGGATCTCGTTTTGTGCACAATACTCATCCCTTAACAGCTTCTTGAAGTCTGCCCGTGGCATAGCATTCGCTGCTTCCAAGCCCATCGCTTGGACGTTGGATTTCCACCAGGTGAGGGCCTGTCCCTCAAAAGTTCGAGTAGCGAATTTCTCCTTTGAGGTTTCTGGACAGTTGCACATCTCGAAAGTAGACTCTACTTTCTCAATCCGTTGTACCGAGTTAACTGCTCCATCCCACCAATTGAAAGGGAGCGGTTTGCAGTCAAGGAAAAGCTTGTAGGTGCATACTGGGGGATTTTGTCCTTGTCCTCCTACATTCTGGTTGCTCGGTAAGGCTGCAACAGCTGTAGCTACTCTTTGGTTAATCAAGGCCTCCATCTGTGCTGCCGTCATTGTTGCTTGGTGGGGCGGCATGCCTCTTCATTTTATAATGTTAGCAAAAGTTAGATTATATGTAACATACAAGCAACACATGTACGCAAAATAACACATCACATCACCAATCAAGCACGAAATATAAAAAGATAATAAACTTGATAAAATAGATTGTACGAAGTACAAAATATTCCAGGAGTCTCCGCTCCTTCACAAAAGAGAACAAGTTTAAAACAACAAATATTTTGTGGTCACAGCCCGCCCATAATATGCTGAATGGGAAATCTAAGCGAACCATCCTCTAAGAAGGACAAATGTAAGCAACATCGTGTTAACGATGGTGAGAGCAAAAAATGAGTCCAGGCGCTCGCCGGCCCGCTCATCCCGCTGTCCTACTATAATAAACTCATGCTGCACTGCTGCCAGCCGTGTCTCTCCCACGGTAACTCGTCCGTGCAGTCTCCCCAATGCTGAGTCATTAAGTTCCACTACGCCATGAGGCTGAACCAAGTGATCATCAAGTGTTTCTATGATAGCGTACGGATCCTTGCTGGTGTCCTCACTCTGTTATGCTCCACGGTCGGGTTGTGGCTCGCTCCTCTCAGTGCTAGGCAGTATGGTCGGCTCAGTAGGCCCCACTTCTTGTGGCCTAACCTGATGGGAAGATTCCCCAATCTCTAGATAATTCAAAAGGCAGTGCCTCCTGGGTAACGGCTCGACGTTAGTAGAAGAAAGGGCCCGCTTCATGGGCGGCAATATGGTCTTGTGAGTGGTTCTGCGGCGAGCAAGTCCCATCAAGTTGACCCAATCGTTGCGTAGCGGTGTAGGGCTGGGCAACCGAGGAGGGGAAGAGGTAGGTGGTCGTACCTCCTCACTACTAGTGTCCTCCCCGTGGGCGATTATGTACGACACAGTCTCTCCTAAGTCGGTGTCGGAGTTCGCTCCTTCCGCGTCTCCCACTGGTTCCTCTTTCGACTCCTCCTTTGGTTCCAATTCTGAGACTTTGTCTGGCTCTTCCTCGTGTGGCATGGCTTGGGGAAATGGTGCGTTTCCTGAGTTGGCTGACTACATGTTCCTGTAACAGGTCGACAACATATTTCTATCTTACGTGAGTATTCTAAGTGTATGTGAGAATACTAAGTGTACGTTCAGAAGTGAAATTGAAATGAGACATCGGTTACAGTCTAAGTCCACTATATGCAACCTAGTTCGCTGCAAACCAATGGATGTGATACCAGTCTGTCACACCCCCAAATTCCTACTTCCGGGCTATACCCAAGGGGCGTGACTCGAGAGGATCTTTACCATTGAAATACTTTGAACGACCACTAAATGGTTTTCAAAATACATGTTTTAATGCATGGCTCGAACGAGCCCAAAATAAGTTTGACGAAGTACAAAGTAAATGTGCGGAAGCAATGTTTAAAAGTTTACAATGCTAAAACAAATGATTTAAAAGAGTTTTTCACAATAGGATGCCATGCATGAATAGTGTGTGATTCCTGTGGGTGCATCCTAGCCTACATATCCTATGCATTCAACGACCTGAGATAAACATACTAAAATGGGTCAACATAATATTGGTGAGTTCATAGGTTAAATGTAATGGAAATCATATCATAAAATGTATTGGAAAATCATATATTGAAAATGCATATATATATATTCTACACAATCATTGTTGATTAGACAAAACCAAAAATTATCATAAGTCCATCAACCGAACCTCAACTGTAGCCATTGAAAAAGGACAAGGATGTGGTTCGCCTCTTTGTGCCATGCACATGGATGGATTAGGTCAATTATGTACCCGTTCGACCTCTAGTCGAAGTTTGCGCTACTAACCCGGGCAGGGGTTGTTAAACCTAACAGTACTGTTTATGATCACCTCGCTATGGAAAAATTAACTGCTGACTCTGAGAGGACTTTGTACACACCAGTACAACTTATATAATTAATGTAACTGTGTAAGCATGGAAAATATGATTTTTAAAAAATGTATACTTGAGCATGTATCTTACCCCAAAAGGAAAATGACTAAAACGGGGTTGTGAGAACTCACCTAATAAAGCGGTAAAACGATATACATGTCTTAGAAAATCCTGGCTAACTGAGACGACCTACTCGTACCCTAGGAAACATTTTGGACTTTAAGGTCTAAGTATTGTAAGTGTTTGACTATGAACTCTATGCATCCAAAGAGTTGTTTGAAAAGTGACTTTAATGTTTCAAAGACGTTTTGACTTGACGACCCGTTGGTGACACGTTGGACTTAAACATTCAAATCCTAATATAGAACTCGAACCTCCTTTGAAATAGTCTATTATCATTCTAATAAACACATTAGCACATTCGATTGGAATTTAGAACTTGAAACATAACATTTGATACACTAAAGTTTCCCTAATTGGAAAGTCAAGTTTTTGAGTCCTAAACATGGAAACTATGCAAAGTTAATGTTCACACATGAAATTAGGCATGTTATAACACATATAGAATATTTCAATGTTTACTTGCTAAAAATAGACAAACATGCGAGTTTTGGATAATCAAAGTTTCCTATTATAGCATGTCCATGTCAAATTGTCAAGTTCATGGATACACAACATGCATTATCATACAATGCACTTAGTTAAGTGTTACTAAGTCATTTAAACCTTCTAATCATGTTAAAAACTTGCAACACATCATTTGGAAAGATAAAGTTTCCTTATTTAGAAACCGAGCTCTAAAACTCATACATATGCATTTTAATCCATCGTTTTGGTCAATCATTCTTCCATAATGTTTACTATACTAGTTTCATGCTTTGAATACACCCAAACATCAAGTTTTCATACATGTCAAGAAATAAAGTTTCTAAAAATATAAAACGAGCTTAAAAGCATCATGTACATGTGATTTTACCGAAACAAATTATACAATCTCTATATCTAGTATTTATGCATCATTTCCACCAAACAAATCTCATCATAACTTCTTTTAACAAAAACCCAAAAATTAATGTTACTATAAATAGAACAGCATGAAATCTCATATGAACAAAAGTTCTAGATAGCAAATCTACACATATTATCCATTGTTTATGCATATCTAACCATTTTCCATCATGAAATCACCCTAAACATGGCATCTATCATGAAACCGAAAATTAAAGTTTCCTAAAATAGCAAAACCGAGCATTCATGTATCATCCAACACTTTTGAAAACAAAGTTTGCACATATTATCCATCTACAACTATTATTACAACATAATCCATCATCAAATCAACAAAATCTCATTATCTAGCACATGCACATATAATAAAGTTTCCTTATATCGAAACCGAGCCAACAAGACCCGAGTCCAAAGCCACCAACAATATGTACCATTTTAGTTATAAAACTCATTTCCTTCAAGAATCTATGGTTAATCTTTCATGAAAACATTTTTTCTTTGGATGCATGTTCATATGAACATGAAGATGAAAATGGAAAAAATGGGTTTTGATCTTACCAAACTCGAAAATGGATAAAATGGTGGATGAATCTTCTTGCACACTTGAAAATCCTGATGGGTTTTCAGGAAGTATGGACACTAGTTGATCTGCCACCCGGACAAACTGCTATAGGCACAAGGTGGGTTTTCAGGAACAAACAAGATGAAAGAGGGATTGTAATAAGAAACAATTAAAGACTTGTAGCTCAAGGATACAATCAGGAAGAGGGAATTGATTATGATTGTCACACCCCGACTGATGGCGGAATCATCGGGGCGGGACATGTAAGACTGTTCATAGCACATGGTTGACTAAATTAAAATATATTAAAGTCAAATTTGCATTTCAAATAATCCAAGTACAAAACCAAATTCAAACAAGATACATAAAATAATTCATAAAGTTCTTGATTTAAATTGCTAAGTCCAAATCCTATGTTGAACACGTCTTGAATCAATCTCACATATTGGGGCTTGAAACATGAATAAAATAAAGTCAACTAAAAAGTTGGTGAGTATAACACAGTTGTATATAGATAGCATATAGATGAAAACAAATCCTTTACATGACATGATAAATAAGGCGTTTATGGGGAGCAGCTATTGTGTAACCAAATGTACAATCAAACCTTGTAACTAGCATGCAAAAATTGTGTTTTTGGTTTCAATCACCACGTACCATGGGTGGGTTTGTCAGACTCAATAGATCTATCATTGAAAACCGTCGGCTTGTATAGTTAATGATTGCACATAAGAGCATACAAAGGTTAGCACACCTAGCACTCGGGCACAAAGCTCAAATTTTTGCACACATGTATGTAAATAGGATTTTTGCACTTGTGTTGTTTGTGTAAATATAAATGTGTAATGTGTAATGAGTATAGAGTTCATGTTCCACCCCAAAAGTGTAAAAGAGTAAAAAGGGGTTGTGAATACTCACATGGTATGGAAGTGTAGCTAACAAAGATTATAGATAGCAAATATGATCCTCGAAATGCACAATTTAACCTAAAGAGTAATGTGTATTGAATCAAATAGATGCATAAAGTTTAAGTCTAAAATGAAAGTTGAATTTGTGTATAAAACTATTGATTTGTATTTAAAAGTATTAAATAAAATATATAGAGTTTGAAGTAAAATATTTTTGAAACAATTTGATTAGGTTTGAATTGAATAATTGAATAAATATATAATTATAGTTTATGAAATAATGTGAATATTAATTGTAATTAAGTATAAATAAATAAATGTGTTTGATTTAAAATGTAAATTAAATAAATAATCATTATCTCATTTATTTATAAATTTTGTAACTTAATTATTTAAAATATCATTTAGGTGTAAGATAATAAATATAAATTAAATTTTCATAAACTTTTAAATAAATTATATTTATGCCAAGATTAAACTTTTAATCCATTTTTAAATACAGAAAACATATTTTTATAAAATCTGAAACATTTACTGATTTAAAATATAAAAAGTTATAATTCTGTTAAAAGGTTCTGAGTCTCACACGACCGTGCCTCGGAAGGGCACGATCGTGTTCAAGCCACGGGCGCGACCGCGCTAGTCGGGGCGCGACCGGGTTGATCAACAGGAGCACAATCTAGACAAGTCAACAGGCACGACCGTGCCTTGGCCCGGCACGGTCGTGTCTATGATCTTTAGACACAACAGAGACTAGCCCAGAGGGATTGACAAGGTCTGGACAGGAGGGCACGACCGCGCTGCTAATCGGCACGACCGTGTCTATTCCAAATCAGACACGAATTGACAAATGCTTGTATTTTAAACGCTGGAATTGTTAGGGCTTTTGATTAATGGGTTATTACGAGTCTTTTCATATGACTTAAGTGCATGCACATCGCGTTTAAGTAGGGGTTCGATTAAATCATTTTTTAATAAAGCATGAGTTCTGATTCGGATCGATTTCTATAATGGAAGCCCAAATTGAATAGGGGCTTTCGATACAGATACTGAAATGAATGAATTAAAGGATTCAATTACCCTGAACAGCAGCGAATTAATAAAGAACGGTAGGGAGGAAGTTCCGGCGACGGCAAGACTGGTTTCCAGCGACTTCTGCTGCGGTTACGAATGCTTCAGCGGCTTCGGATGATTCAGAGATGATTTGGGAAACGATTGACTGGATTGCTTGAGATAATTCTGATCGAAAAAGCTTGAGAGAGTTTTTCTTGAATTGAGAGAGTTTTTCTTGAATTGTTGAAATGAAACTGAGGCATTTTGAGAATTTGAAAAAGTGGTAATACAATTGTTAAGGGAAAACAAACGTATGACTGTTACGGATTCGAACGATCGGGCGATTAAAGTTGCAGTTACGTTTCAGCTGTTACATAGGCGCGACTGTGCCTAAATATGGCACGACCGTGCCTAGGCACCGGGCGCGATCGTTCCAAAGCAGGTCGCGCGACCGTGCTAGGACGAAGCACGACCGTGCTAGACTAGGGTTTCTTGACATTTTTCAACTTTAGTCCTTGACTTTTCAGATTTGATAAGTTTGAATAAAATAGTTTCTTGTATAGTGTTTAAATGTATATAACCGAGTAAAATTTGCGAATTTGTATAGAATCATTGCATTTAATTTATGGCGAGAAAATAAATGAGATAGTGCACGAGTATTGAATTCGAAATTGCATTACATTAGATTGAAATATGAATAATAAAAATCAGGAATGTTACAGTCTCCCCATGTTGAGAGAATTTCGTCCCGAAATTTAGCTAGAGGAAACAACATTATTAGTAAAAAGATGAGGGTACTTGAGCTTCATTTGGTCTTCTCGTTCCCAACTGAACTCAGGACCACACTTAGATTCCCAACGAACTTTGACAATGGGAATGCGACTTCGCTTTAGCTGTTTGACTTCACGATCCATAATTTCTACTGGCATCTCAACGAAGTGCATCGTTTCATCAATGCGCATGTCGTCAAGCGGTATATGGAGATTTTCATCAGCGAGACACTTCTTCAGATTAGATACATGAAATGTAGGATGCACATTGCCAAGAGGTGGAGGTAACTCGAGCTTGTAAGCCATTTTCCCAATCCTTTCAAGGATCTTGAATGGACCAACATAGCGAGTTGCTAACTTGCCTTTCTTTCCAAAACGGATCACGCCCTTCCATGGAGACACCTTGAGAAGAACAAGATCGCCGACTTGGAATTCGAAGGGTTTTCGACGTTTGTCGGCATAACTCTTTTGCCGACTCCTTGCTACTCGAATATTGTCACGGATTTGAATAATCTTGTCGGATGTTTCTTGAATTAACTCGGGACCGGTGATTTGTGCTTCACCAATCTCGTTCCAACAGATAGGAGAACGACACTTGCGACCATAGAGAGCTTTGAATGGAGCCATGTTGATACTTGTGTGGTAGCTATTGTTGTAAGAAAACTCAATGAGGGATAGATGTGAATCCCAATTGCCACCAAAATCGATTACGCAAGCTCTAAGCATGTCTCCAAGAGTTTGGATTGTTCGCTCGGTTTGACCATCAGTTTGTGGATGGTAAGCCGTGCTCAAATCCAATCGAGTACCAAGAGCCTTTTGGAGAGATTGCCAAAATCTAGAAGTGAACCGGGCATCTCGATCAGATATTATGTTCAGGGGAACACCATGACAGCTCACAATTTCATCAATGTAAATTCGGGCTAGTTTCTCCACTTTGAAGTCTTCGCGGATAGGCAAGAAATGATCAGATTTGGTGAGTCGATCAATGATCACCCAAATACTATCATAACCACTTGAGGTGCGAGGGAGTTTGGTAATAAAATCCATGGCTAAGTTCTCCCATTTCCACACGGGAATTTTCGGTTGTTCAAGCAAACCAGAAGGACGTTGATGTTCGGCTTTGACTTTGGAACAGGTTAAGCATTTGGCCACATAAAGAGCAATGTCTTTCTTCATACCGGGCCACCAATAAAGTTGGCGAAGATCTTGATACATTTTATCCGCACCAGGATGAATAGAATAACGAGTCTTATGAGCCTCGTTCATGAGAAATGTACGGAGATCGTCGCGATCGGGAATCCAAATACGGTTCAAGTAATAGAGTAAGCCATTGGGCTTTGATTCAAGAAGGAGTTCAACACCACATGACATTTCTTCATACATATTACCCTCGGTTACCGAGACGTGTTGAGCTTCTAAAATACGGGTTTGAATATCGGTTTGAATACGGGCACAATGAAGCATAACATGGTCCTTTCGACTCAAAGCATCGGCTACAACATTCGCTTTGCCGGGATGGAAACGAATCTCGCAGTCGTAGTCGTTAAGGAGTTCGATCCAACGTCGCTGCCTCATATTAAGTTCTTTTTGGTTGAAGATATGTTGAAGACTTTTGTGGTCGGTGAATACCACACATTTTGTGCCATATAGGTAATGTCTCCAAATCTTTAACGCGAATACGACCGCACCCAACTCGAGATCGTGCGTCGTATAATTCTTCTCATGAACTTTGAGTTGCCTTGATGCATACGCGATTACTTTGCCTCGTTGCATGAGAACACAACCAAGACCTTGGTTAGAAGCATCACAATAGACAACTAAATTATCATTTCCATCGGGGAGAGTCAATATGGGAGCATTGCACAACTTTTGCTTGAGGGTTTGGAAAGCTTCTTCTTGTTTCGGTCCCCATTCATAAGTTTTACCCTTATGGGTCAATGCGGTAAGAGGGATAGCAATCTTTGAGAAGTTTGAGATGAAACGACGATAATAACCCGCAAGACCAAGAAATGAACGAACTTCGGTAGGAGTCTTCGGGGCATTCCAATTCTTAACCGTTTCAATCTTAGCAGGATCAACATGAATACCCTTGTCGTTAAGGATGTGACCAAGAAATTGAACTTCTTTTAGCCAAAATTCACACTTGGAGAACTTGGCATATAGTTGTTCTCTCTTTAAAAGGTCCAAAACCAATCTAAGGTGTTCTTCATGGTCGGCTTTAGTCTTGGAATAGATTAAGATATCATCAATAAAAACGATCACGAATTTATCAAGGTACGGTTTGCACACACGATTCATGAGATCCATGAAAACTGCGGGTGCATTGGTTAACCCGAAAGGCATAACCTTGAACTCGTAATGACCATACCTTGTTCGAAAAGCAGTCTTAGGAATGTCATCTTCTTGAACACGGAGCTGATGATAACCAGATCGAAGATCGATCTTCGAGAAACAAGTAGAACCTTGAAGTTGATTAAAGAGATCATCGATTCTAGGCAAAGGATAACGGTTCTTGATAGTAAGCTTGTTAAGTTCGCGGTAGTCAATACACATGCGAAATGATCCATCCTTCTTCTTAACAAATAAGACGGGTGCACCCCACGGTGAATGACTTGGGCGAATGAAACCTTTATCGGAGAGTTCTTGAAGTTGACTTGCAAGCTCTTGCATTTCGGAAGGTGCAAGACGATAAGGAGCTCTAGCAACGGGGTTAGATCCGGGTATAAGATCAATACGGAACTCTACTTGACGAACAGGAGGAAGACCGGATAAATCTTTAGGAAACACTTCGGGAAAATCCCTAATGATAGGAATGTCTTGGATACTCTTCTCCTTGACGTCCTTTTGAACAATATGAGCTAGGAAGGCGATGTACTTCTTTCGTAAGTACTTTTGAGCGGTAGTACAAGACATCAATTTAAGACCCTTGCAAGGCTTTTCACCAAAAACCCTTAAGGTTTCTCCCGATGGTAGTGGAATTCGAATACACTTTTCAAAGCAAATGACTTCGGCATGATGATTTGATAGCCAATCCATACCTATAATAATATCAAAGCTTCCTAGTGGCATTGGAACAAGGTTGATTGGGAATGAATGGTCATTTAGTTCTAAGGAGCAATCATAAATAATGGACTCAATGGTAAGGGAGTCACCATTTGCTATTTCAACGGTGAAGGTTTTCTCTAATTGGGATCGTGTCTTTGCAAGTAAAGGCTCAAAATTAAGTGACACAAAACTTTTATTGGCACCCGTATCGAACAAAATGGAGGCATATTGACTATTAACAAGAAACGTACCATTAACCACGTCCTTGTTGGCTTGAGCTTCGTTGGCGTTTATGTTGAACGCACACCCACGAGCTCTACCTTGTCTAGAATTTGTAAGTCTTGGACATTGATTACGAAAATGGTTCGGGTCACCACACTCATAGCAAGCACCCCTATTAGCAATGGCGGGAGCACCTTGGTTAGCCACTTGAGGTACGGTTCGGTTTGGAGGGTTGACTTGGCCGGTAAGAGCTTTGGTCCTACAAATACTAACCGTATGACCATATCTCCCACAATAAGTACAAAGGCGACATGGGATGTTTTGGGGATGATGGTAGTTGCAGGTGGCACAAAGTGGGTAAATTCCACCATATGGCTTTTTGACCGGTGCTTGAACCATAGGTGCAGCTTGGTTGATGGGAACAGCAGGAGTAACCACAGCAAAATTTCTAACTTTCCTCTTTCTATTATTGCGAGAGGGCTCGGTTGTGGCTTCTTTGTTGTGAGCAGGAGGGGTTACGGTTTCAGAAACTTTCTTAGAACCCTTTTTGGTAAGAGTTCCAGCTTTTACATGATTATCAGTTAGGGTAGCAGACAGGCGGATGGCATCTTCCAAAGTAGCAGGATTTCTACCTAAGACAGTATCTTGGATTTGTCTTGGTAGCCCACCAATGTACTTTTCGATACAACGGGATAACGGAGTGACCATGTGGGGCACTAGAAGGCTCAACTCATGGAACCGAGTTGTATATGCTAAGCTTTCCCCACTATCTTGGGCAAGATCCCAAAATTCAGCTTCCAACTTTTTCACTTCATTTCGAGGACAGAACTCCTCAGTCATAAGCCTTTTGACCTCATCCCAAGGTAAGGCCATAGCTATGTCAACACCCTATTTCTTTTCTCCCCATTCCACCAAGAAAGTGCCCGTTTTTGTAGGACACTTGTAGCATGACGAACACGGAGGTTGTCGGGACAGTCACTATTGAAAAAAGGTATTCTCAATTCTTTCAAACCATTGAAGGAGTCCAGTAGCTCCTTCGGTTCCATAAAACTTTAGGGGATTGCACGAATTGAAGTGTTTGAAGGTGCATTGAGGTGGATTGTTACCACCATTTCCACCATTTCCACCATTATTACCACTATTGCTTCCATTTCCACCATTGTTGCCATTGGTGGCACCATTGGCTTGGGTGAGTTGTGTCACCAATTGGGTGAGAATAGCAGCAATGTCGGTGTTGGCGTTGGTTGCGGGAGCACGACGAGGAGGCATTCTACAGATTGTCACAAGACAAGAAAAAAAAATTATGAGGACTTATGAGATTTGATAGGATTTAATGAGATAGCAAAATAAAAATAGATATTCTTAGTTTGGATTGTACTCAAAAGTGACAAAATCACTTGAATACCATGGCACATTAAGGTTAATTAAACTTATAAAATTTTCAAGGAGACATGCTTTAGCCTATAAGTAAACACTCATCTCGGGAATTCCCAGGAAAGCATACGGGTCCCTCGGTTGTCTGGGATTTATGCGAAATGCTTTCCTAGACAGAAAACCCAAAATACAGGTGTCACCCTTCCAGATTGCACGTGTCCTCAAATAATTTAACAAGTTTAAAAACCTTAACGAAGAAATAAAAATTTTAAAGATTTTTGATTCAAGAATTTTCCACATGCTTAGAAAGGATAAGGATAGAAAAGAAGATAGAAATATTATGAGGTTTTAGAATATAGGAAAGGATATTATTTATTTAATTATTAAAAATATCCTAATAAGTCATGGATTTAAAACACATAAGTCATCATAATGCAATAGTAAGTAATCATACTAAACATGTAACATATAACATATAGCACATAGCATGTAACACATAGCACAAAAATCATGAAGTATAGTATAAGTGGGTGTCCTAAAGTTATAGCCTAGGTCAAGGTGTTTAATAACCTAATTCCCTATAACCAAGGCTCTGATACCAATCTGTCACACCCCGACCGATGGCGGAATGAACGGGGCGGGACATGTAAGACTGTTCATAGCACATGGTTGACTAAATTGAAATATATTAAAGTCAAATTTGCATTTCAAATAATCCAAGTACAAAACCAAATTCAAACAAGATACATAAAATAATTCATAAAGTTCTTGATTTAAATTGCTAAGTCCAAATCCTATGTTGAACACGTCTTGAATCAATCTCACATATTGGGGCCTGAAACATGAATAAAATAAAGTCAACTAAAAAGTTGGTGAGTATAACACAGTTGTATATAGATAGCATATAGATGAAAACAAATCCTTTACATGACATGATAAATAAGGCGTTTATGGGGAGCAGCTATTGTGTAACCAAATGTACAATCAAACCTTGTAACTAGCATGCAAAAATTGTGTTGTCGGTTTCAATCACCGCGTACCATGGGTGGGTTTGTCAGACTCAATAGATCTATCATTGAAAACCGCCGGCTTGTATAGTTAATGATTGCACATAAGAGCTTACAAAGGTTAGCACACCTAGCACTCGGGCACAAAGCTCAAATTTTTGCACACATGTATGTAAATAGGATTTTTGCACTTGTATTGTTTGTGTAAATGTAAATGTGTAATGTGTAATGAGTATAGAGTTCATGTTCCACCCCAAAAGTGTAAAAGAGTAAAAAGGGGTTGTGAATACTCACATGGTATGGAAGTGTAGCTAACAAAGATTATAGATAGCAAATATGATCCTCGAAATGCACAATTTAACCTAAAGAGTAATGTGTATTGAATCAAATAGATGCATAAAGTTTAAGTCTAAAATGAAAGTTGAATTTTTGTATAAAACTATTGATTTGTATTTAAAAGTATTGAATAAAATATATAGAGTTTGAATTAAATATTTTTAAAACAATTTGATTAGGTTTGAATTGAATAATTGAATAAATATATAATTATAGTTTATGAAATAATGTGAATATTAATTGTAATTAAGTATAAATAAATAAATGATTTTGATTTAAAATGTAAATTAAATAAATAATCATTATCTCATTTATTTATAAATTTTGTAACTTAATTATTTAAAATATCATTTAAGTGTAAGATAATAAATATAAATTAAATTTTCATAAACTTTTAAATAAATTATATTTATGCCAAGATTAAACTTTTAATCCATTTTTAAACACAGAAAACATATTTTTATAAAATCTGAAACATTTATGGATTTAAAATATAAAAAGTTATAATTCTGTTAAAAGGTTCTGAGTCTCACACGACCGTGCCTCGGAAGGGCACGATCGTGCTCAAGCCACGGGCGCGACCGCGCTAGTCGTGGAGTGACCGGGTTGATCAACAGGAGCATAATCTAGACAAGTCAACAGGCACGACCGTGCCTTGGCCCGGCACGGTCGTGTCTATGATATTTAGACACAACAGAGACTAGCCCAGAGGGCGTGATAAGGTCTGGACAGGAGGGCACGACCGCGTTTCATGAGGCACGGCCGCGCTAGATGATTAGCGCGACCGTGTCTATTACAAATCAGACACGAATTGATAAATGCTTGTATTTTAAACGCTGGAATTGTTAGGGCTTTTGATTAATGGGTTATTACGAGTCTTTTCATATGACTTAATTGCATGCACATCGCGTTTAAGTAGGGGTTCGATTAAATCATTTTTTAATAAAGCATGAGTTCTGATTCGGATCGATTTCTATAATGGAAGCCCAAATTGAATAGGGGCTTTCGATACAGATACTGAAATGAATGAATTAAAGGATTTAATTACCCTGAACAGTAGCGAATTGATAAAGAACGGTAGGGAGGAAGTTCCGGCGACGGCAAGACTGGTTTCCGGCGACGTCTGTTGCGGTTCCGAAGGCTTCAGCGGCTTCGGATGATTCAGAGATGATTTGGGAAACGATTGACTGGATTGCTTGAGATAATTCTGATCGAAAAAGCTTGAGAGAGTTTTTCTTGAATTGAGAGAGTTTTTCCTGAATTGTTGAAATGAAACTGAGGCGTTTTGAGAATTTGAAAAAGTGGTAATACAATTGTTAAGGGAAAACAAACGTATGACTGTTACGGATTCGAACGATCGGGCGATTAAAGTTGCAGTTACGTTTCAGCTGTTACACAGGCGCGACCGTGCCTAAATATGGCACGACCGTGCCTAGGCACCGGGCGCGATCATTCCAAAGCAGGTCGCGCGACCGTGCCAGAGCACTTGGCGCGACCGTGCTAGACTAGGGTTTCTTGACATTTTTCAACTTTAGTCCTTGACTTTTCAGATTTGATAAGTTTGAATAAAATAGTTTCTTGTATAGTGTTTAAATGTATTTAACCGAGTAAAATTTGCGAATTTGTATAGAATCATTGCATTTAATTTACGGCGAGAAAATAAATGAGACAGTGCACGAGTATTGAATTCGAAATTGCATTACATTGGATTGAAATATGAATAATAAAAATCAGGAATGTTACAATGATGAAGTGTTTGCACTTGTTGCCAGGTTGGAGGCAATCAGAATCTTCCTAGCATATGCTGCATCCAAGAGCTTCACTGTTTATCATATGTATGTCAAGAGTGCTTTTCTATAAGGAAAGATTGGTGAGGAAGTCTATGTTAGACAGCCTCCTGGCTTTGTAGATCCTTCACATCCTAACAAGGTGTTCAAACTAAACAAAGCTCTATATGGGTTACATCAAGCCCCAATAGCCTGGTATGAAACACTGTAAGGATATTTACTCAGTAAAAATTTTAGAAGAGGTGCTATTGATCAAACTTTGTTTATCAAAGATGAAGGGGGAGAGATTCTACTAGTGCAAATCTATGTAGATGACATCATCTTTGGATCAACAAAGAAGAAGTTATGTAAAGACTTAGAGACCCTCATACATTCAATGTTTGAAATGAGTTCAATGGGTGAACTAAATTTCTCTTTAGGTTTCCAAGTCAAACAACTTCCAAATGGACTCTTCATCAGCCAATCCAAATATGTTAAAAGCATTTTGGAAAGATTCAAGCTGGCTGAGTGCTCTGCTGTAAGAACTCCAATTCAAGTGCACCATCAACTGTCCCTAGACAAAAATGGTCAAGATAATGATCAACATCAGTATTGGGCAATGATTGGATCACTCATCTATCTAACTACTTCCATACCAGTTATCATGTTTGCAGTATGTTTATGTGCAAGATTCCAAGTAGCTCCTAAGATTTCACATCTCGAAGCTGTCAAGAGAATTTTTAGGTACTTGAAGGGAGCTCCAAGACTGGGCTATGGTACTCTAAGAATGACAAATTCAATCTGTATGCATACACTGACAGTGATTATGGAGGATGCAATTTGGACAAGAAATCCACATCAGGAGGATGTCAATTTCTGGGAGGAAGACCGATCTCGTGGCAATGCAAGAAGCAGACATGTGTGTCAACATCAATAGCAGAAGCACTATGGAAGGACATTGCAACCTCCAGTTGCTGTGCTCAAGTGATATGGATTCAAAATCAAATGCTAGACTATGGAATGGCATTCAAGGGAACTCCCATTCATATTGATAACAAGAGTGCTATATCAATTACCAACAATCCTGTGCAGCACTCCAAGACAAAACACATAGATATCAGGTATCATTTTATTAGAGATCAAGCTGAGAAAAGGATATTTATTTTAACCAAAGTTCATAGCAATGAACATTATGCTGACTTGTTCACTAAAGCTTTTGATGAGGATAGATTTAGATATCTAGTTGAGTCTATTGAAATGATGAACTTTGATTAAAATCCTTCTCCAAAAGTTTTAGTAATAAATGTGTTTGTCTCTCTATTTTTGTTAATAAAATCCATTCAAAAATATGTTGAGTCATTTTTTATAACTTCATCTGTCAGCAGCAAACAACTTTGTTGCTGATAGGTTTAGTCATCAGCAACAAAAATTTTTGTTGCTGATAACTTTAGGCCATCCACAGGAACATGTTTGTTGCGGATAACTTTAAGGCAATCAGCAGCAACACCTTTTGCTGCAGACCATTATATCCATCAGTAGCAACTAAGTTTGCTGCTTATAGACATAACCATCAGCAGCAACCAATCTTGTTGCGTATCAGTAAAAATGGTTTAAATTAACTTTTACCCGCTATAAAAAATCAATGTCAGTCTTTACCATGACTGCTACAGTGTATTACAGTAAAAAGTAAAGTGTCACTGTAGATGACACACCTACGCTTCATATTTTTGTACGGTACAAGTGACCGTTGCCCAAACCCCCTCAACCTTTGCCGTTATAACAAAATCAAATTCCCTTCTTCACCTCTTCACATTAAATTCTGACCTAACCCTCCATCTTTTCTCTCGTATTCAAGCATTCAGAGCTCCCTGCATCCATAACCAACTTTCAAAAGCTTCATCTTTCCCTCCAAAATTTATCACCATGGCAAATATTGACATCAATAAGCCAAATGATAAATTTTCAACATACCACAATCTCACAACATATCTTATAAAAGGGAAAAAATCAGAGGGTTTTGATGAAATGATCAACTTCCTGTGTCGATCAAAAATACACTTTGCTTTAACCGTCAACCCAACAATCTACATCTCTCACATGAAGATTTCTGGAACTCAGCCTCCTACTCCACTGAAAAGGGGATTCCCCAAATCAAAGCCAAGGTATACGACAAAGACATTATCATCTCTGAAGCAACTCTCATAAAATATCTCAAGCTTCAAGATGAAGGTGCTCCCAACTCCTATACCAAAGATGAATACATGAGGACCTTTGTATTCATAGGGTACACTGGAAATCAACAAGAATACACTGTTGAAAAAGCTCTGCTGGTTCCTCCCTGGAAGTACCTGTGCCACACCCTTCTTCAATGTATATCTCAAAAGAGGAGTGGATGGCATCAACTCAACTCTGGACTAGCATCTGCAGTTCATGGTATGATCACTGGCCAAGGATTTAATTTTTCTCACTTAAGTTTTGAAGGTTTGAGATACAACCTTCAGGAAGGGGCAAACACAAGCTTTTTATATGTACCCTAGGTTCTTGTAGGAAGTTTTTAACAATGAACTAAAAGATCTTTCCAAACCTTCAAGAATCTACATGATAGGGGGACATAAAAATAACATTTTTAAAACCATGAGAACAGTTTCAGAAAAGTTCTCAGGGGTCAATGTTTTATTGTTACCTAGAATGATGAACATACAAAGTACCCATGGTGACAGTTCAGCAGTCTCAGCTGATACTGATCCCACACCCTCCACTTCACAGCCTGAACATACAACAACTGTTTCCCTTGATCGAACCTCTATACAACCTCCTAAGGGTGCACAGGTACAACAAATACTCACCCCCACTCTACAAGCCCAATTTGAACAACGGGCCCCAGTTGTGGTAAGTTATACCGGGAAAAGAAAGAAGATCAAGAAGAATCCTTCTATTCTTGGCTTAGAGTCCCAAACCCAATCTAAAAGCCCTAATCTAGAGTCACAACACTCTGATAAGAATATCATAAGAGATAGCCACAATACTAGGGTGACTTCCTTGGAAGGATCCCTATTAGGATCATGACCACATCCCAGGTCCATAGCACACCCTACTGAGCCCATACATTTTGTTTCCTATTTGAACATAAGTGCAGAGGCACCTAGTCAAGATGATGTACCTTCTCCAACTGCCACTATCTTGGAGGTACTGATTGACTTGGCTGCCAATGTACCCAGCCCAAGTTCATCACCCAAGAAGGTTCACTCTGGGAGTATTGATAGGGTGAATGTGGAAGGGGCTATCACTACTTCTAGTCCATCAATTGACCAGGAGGACAGGGATAACATCATTAAGACCCCAACCATGGCAACTCACAATGAGAATGTTTCGCTTGAAACATTCTTCATTGAGAGGAATCCTAGGAGCCAAGAAAACCAGTGTGAAGGCCTAAGGCCCCATACAGTTCCAAGGATTCCACATCTGTGGATGAGGACAGTTTGAAACTGCAAAAGTTGAAATTGACGGCTAGGGTTGCTCTGCTAGAGGCTGAAGTGTCTAAATTAAGGCACCAATCTTCTATACATGAGTCCCACAAATGTACAAGTTCTGCTTCTACATCCCTTATATCAGTAGGCACTCAAACTGATTCAACTTTACTTACTGATGCAACCAAAAAGGGAGAGGAAAGGCTTCAAGATGATGATGATAGCTTGGAAGAATGGTCCAAAGAATAGGAGGAATTTCAACGCCCAATCTTCAAGCCCGCCTTCATTCAAGTTCAGGAGACTGAATGGGAAGACTCCAGAGATGAAGAGGAAGAGGTCTCGGAAGAATGGAGAAAAGTTACCACAAATGTAGAGGAAGTATTTCCCGAGGAGAGGGAGATATAAAGGGAAGACGAAGAAGCATTCCCAGAAGTCTAAATACTTGAATCTGCTGCTAACATCTCTAGGAGAGTCATAGCCCCCGAGTTCCCCTTAACAGCAAACAATCAGGAGTTTGACACAATCCTAGCATGGGGATATGATGGCCTATCTGAAAGATTTTGGATTGGATCGGAGTTTACTGGAGTTCAAGATCTCAATTGGGACAATTTAAGCCTATTTGACATCTGGGCCATACACCTGACTGAATGCATCAATACCTCTAAGAATATCTCTACATGGCTTTCCATTGAATGCTTTCATGATATATGTGAAGACAAAATGCCTAGATTTGAGTGGCTTCTTGAAGAAACTAAGAAGGTGGCTTACCCCAGCCTTGAGAATGAAGAAGCAGAGTCCTTAAGAACAGCACAAGAAAGAAGTAGTCAAAGACTTGGATTGTTAAGAAGAAGGGTCCTAACTGATGATAGAAAGAAGTAGTTAAAGACTTGGATTGTTAAGAAGAAGGGTCCTAACTGATGATCAAGTTTTGTGCTTAAGAAGATATCTATACAATGAGGTAGTCAGAGGGTTAGAAGTTTATGGATGGTCAACCACTGAGCCTTCAGGGTTTCAAATTTTCTTGTGTGATGGAGCATCCTTCATAATCAACAATATTAAATAAATCAGGCTACTAAACCCAGACTTCATGATCAAAGTCTTTGAACTTAGATCAAACATCTACAATGTCAACTCACCAAGAAGTCAAAAGATGATGATCATTGTCAAAAGTTTCTTACAAGATGGAGGGTGGATAGCTTTACACGACTCTGATTCAAATTTGTCACTTCCTTCTTCCCCCCAAAATGTGCTAAGTACTGCAGTACTCTCTGTAAGTACTGTTTCAACAAGAGTAATGCAAGAGTGGAAATCTATAATGGGTGAAGATGAAGAAGAAGATGCTCCTCCCTTATATACTCCACAATTTGCCAATAAATCTTATGCTCAGACTCCAATAGCAACCTCCTCATCTTATTTATGAAGCAGAAAAGAGACATCTAACAAAAACAAAGGGAAGGCATCATGACAGAGGAGGAAGAGAAAAGGATTGAAGAAGAAAAGAGAGAAATAGAAAAAAGAAGAAGGGAGAGAGAAGAAGAAGAGATGGCACAACTTAAAATGGATTAAGAGAGAAAAGTTGCCATGCTCTTTAGAGAATAACAAATCCAAATGCATGCAAGATCTCTGGATGCAAAGAAAGTTCAGGTTCCTGCAGCTTCTCAAATATAAGAAGATACAACTCTAGCTCTCCAGTTGCAAGAACAACTAAATAAAGAAGATGAAGAAAGAGATAGACAGAAGGCTGAAGAAGCCAAGTTTAGAATTACTGACTCTGAACTTGCAAAGGAGACGAGGGGGAGTGGATAGCAGTTCTCATTTCTCAAGGTGAGGATGTAGACTACCTTTAGAAATTATCAAATAAATAAATTTACAGGGCCTTTATAGGTCAACCAGGAGAACTGGTAAAGAAGAAAAGAGATGAAGAAGAAGAAAATGCAAGACAGAAATCTAGGAGAGCCATTGCCTTTAATAAAAGAACCTATGAAGAAAGGAAGGTAATGATTGACTTCCTAAAGGCAAGAGGTGAGAGTGGGAAGAGACTAGGTACAATGAAGTTCATAAATTCGCAAGCTCTCTACAGACAAGTAAAAAAGGAAGAAGATGAAAGATTGAAGAAGACAAATCCTTTGAAAATGGTAGATACCTCTAAAGAAGAAAGAACATCAAAGAAGCCCAAAACTCTTCCCTTAGTCTCTCCTCCTTCTGTCCAACAAATTCCTACTCTCCCTCCTAGACAAACCTTCTCCACTACCAAAGAGTCCAAATCTTCCCACCGAGGTCCCTTTCATCAACAGCCTCCCAAAAAGAAAATCAAACCTCCTTCCATATCTGAAGACTCAGGTAGGATTGTGTAATGGTTTTACAATGATCTAGATCAATGGTTAGAAGTATTAAAAGGAGAGGTAGAAAAGAAGAGATCAGTCTACAAGTCTATTATTGAAGTGACCAGTCTACAAGCTTCCAGATTATGATCTACAGAAAGTTTTGGAGCTGGGTGAATCTCATGAGCCTGACAATGAAAGTGGGAGGCATCTTCTTCTTGTGATCAAACATCATTTAAATCCTAGAAGAGATGTTGTTATTGATGCAAAACCACTCCAATCCCACTTTCCTCTTGTTAAATGGTCCTACAATGCTGACAAGGATGAATACACACTGGTTGATGTCAAAGGAAACAAGATGAGATGTTCAAGAAAAGCTATCCTCACCATGCCAAGAAGGACATCAAATCTTTGTCTGAAATCCCCTTTGACAATCCCAGCAAGGATCCAAGAGGCTATGAGACTTCAAGAATTGTCCTGCACATGCAAAAGCTTCACGAACAAAGGCGGTAAGAGAGTTTTGGTAGCATCAGTCTAGGGGGAGTTTGTAGAGGTAAAGACTGATGGCTACAAAATTCTTTAAGTATATCTGTTGCGAACTCTACAATTTTGATAATTGATGAAGTTGCTGTGGATAAGGTATATGCTGTGGATAGTTAAGTTTTGTTGCTGATGTATAACTATGCTGCAGATAGCCTTACGTGCTGAAGTCCAAAGTTGCTGCTGATATGCTTCTTAGTAGCATCAAACATTGATCCTGCTGATAGGCAAATCATCAGCAGCTTTGACTTTACTACTAACACTTTTTGTTGCAACACTGACACACCTATCAGCAGAAGGAATGTTATTGGTGCAGAAGGAATGTATAACTACTTCTGATTCTTAGAATCAAGGTCTGTCTTGATTCTAAGTTCCTTTGTATGTATTGTTACTCTTCATAGTGTAAAAATGCTTTTCAGAGTTTTTCTCTTTAACTGGTAAACATTGAAGACTAATACAATTTGCAATTATCAGTATTATAATTGTTTCTTGTTGCATTGCATAGTTGTGATTGTTTCCACCAATCTCAACTAAACAGAACCATCTTGTTAGACATCGATCCTACACATATGTATTTTAATCCATCATTTTGGTCAATCATTCTTCCATAATGTTTATTATACTAGTTTCATGCTTTGAATACACCCAAACATCAACTTTTCATACATGTCAAGAAATAAAGTTTCTAAAAATAGAAAACGAGCTTAAAAGCATGATGGACATGTGATTTTACTGAAAAAAAATCATACAATATCTATATCTGGTGTTTATGCGTAATTTCCACCAAACAAATTTTATCATAACTTCTTTTAACAAAAACCCAAAAATTAAAGTTACTATAAATAGAACCGACCATGAAATATCATATGACCAAAAGTTCTAGATAGCAAATCTACACATATTATCCATTCTTTATGCATATCTAACCATTTTCCATCATCAAATCACCCTAAACATGGCATTTATCATGAAACCCAAAATTAAAGTTTCCTAAAATAGCAAAACCGAGCATGCATGTATCATCCAACACTTTTGACAACAAAGTTTGCATATATTATCCATCTACAACTATTATTACAACATAATCCATCATCAAATCAACAAAATATCCTCATCTAGCACATGCATATATAATAAAGTTTCCTTATATGGAAACCGAGCCTATGAACAAGACCCGAGTCCAAAACCACCAACAATATGTACCATTTTAGTTATAAAACTCATTTCCTTTAAGAATCTATGGTTAATCTTTCATAAAAACAAGTTTTCTTTGGATGCATGTTCATATGAACATGAAGATGAAAATGGAAAAGGATGGGTTTTGATCTTACCAAACTCGAAAATGGATGAAATGGTGGATGAATCTTCTTTCAAACTTGAAAATCTTGATCTTGGAAGCTTGGATTTGATGAATGAAAGATCAAAAAATGGAAAAATGGTGAAGATGGTAGTGTGGGGGTGGTTCTCGGCCAAGAAGAGAAGATAGAGAGTGTGTGAGAGGTGAAAGATAGAAATGGGGGGAAAGGGGGTATTTATAGGGTCTTTGGATACCGGGTGGTGGAAAACGAATAGTCAGCGATTTATCGATGAAAATCCCAAATAGGTATGAATGAAATTACTTAAAAATAACTTGACTCATATTGGTATGTTTAACATATAAAACTTTCAGATTTTTATGTGAAAATGTCGGTACATAGTTCAGACTGGCCGGACAATGTTAAAACAAAAAGTTTCTAAAAAAATTCTTAAAAAATTCACAAAGTCTTAAAATAACATATCACAGTACTACATGTAATTTGTGCACACCAAATATATGTCTAAGTGTCTGCTTAGAATTATGGACCTAGCTAGTGCACACTACGTGTCTACCGGACTGTGCTGAAAATAAAAGTATTTCTATAAATTACCGAAAAATTCATATCGGCATGATTAATTAAATCACAGTGTTACATATATTTTTCACACATATATTATATGTCAAGGTATTTGTTTTAAATTATCACTAACGGTCGTGCTGAAGGACGCGTGCTTGACCGGGTAATCTTCTGGATTACCGACATGTGTAAACGAATTGATTTGCTAAGTGTGAAATGGACTTAATTACTATAAAATTAAGTGTGATGCATGTCTAATAAGGTAATATGTATCTCAGTTGGTTATGGATATTAACATGGAATTTGCCGGGTGTCACATATATGCTCCAACAGATGTGGTCAGAAATATGTCTTAGTTCAGCATCAAATTGCATGTTTTTTGGGGCATGGGCAGTGAAGTGAACTGAAAAATTGTGCCAATCAATATAGTCCGATACTGTTCTCATGAAATTCTTAAAGCCTCATATTCTATACATGATAATGATCTTTTAACTCACACACCCGGCACAATATGGGTTCAAATCACAGATGTTGTCATAAAACATTTAGTTTTCACACTACTAATGGTTAAAAAATGTTTCTAGTCTGTTGACAATCTAAATTACATACACATATCCAAATTAAACATAATATAGATTTTCACGATTAGAGCATTTATGACACTATTATTTCTTGTTTATGCAAACTCTGAAGTTTAGATCAAATCATACGAACACAACACACAAATTATCATAATAAATTAACAGGTCATTTATGGTCATATGTGATAGATTATCAACTGATGTACTATCATTTATTCTCTATCTTCAAATGATGTCGATTTTATCCTTTTCATTTTGTTTGAAATTTTTATAAATAAAAACTTTTTGACAAGAAAATAAACGCATAAATGAAACAAAGCAGTAAAAATAAAAAAATATAACTTCCATGAAAATAAATTTGAAAAAAATATTTATTCGGGATTGATCATACCAATCATTTTTGCCAGAAATTCGAACCTAGTTCGATCAAATGCCTTGGTGAAGAGGTGTGCAAAATTGTCATCAATATATACCTTCACAAGCTCAATCAACTTTTTATCTACACAATCATGAATAAAATGATATCTTATTTCAATGTGCTTAGTTTTATTATGCTTAACAGGATTGTTATTTATACACAATGTAGCATTATTATCTATGAACATAGGGGTGCAAGTGAAATTCAAACCATAATCTCTTAATTGTTGCTGGATCCACAAGATTTGGGAACAACAACTTGAAGCTGCGACTTATTCTGTTTCACAACAACCTCCAAAATCTGTTGTAGATTTCCTGTCCAAACAACAACCTCCGAAATCTGAGTCAGTATAAGCGTTAAATTAAAAATTAGAACCATGCGGAAACCATAATCCTAATCTCGGTTTCCTTTTCAGGTATCGAAAAATACGTTTGACTGCAATCAGATGTAATTCCTTTGGTTTTGCTTGAAATCTGGAGCAGAGACACACGTCAAACATTATATCTGGCCTTGATGCGGTTAAGTACACGAGAGATCCAATCATTGCCATGTACAAGCGGCTGTGAATATCATTTCGTTCCGGATTTGGATTTAACTTGTGATTTACAGGAATCGAAGTGTCATATGGAGTACAGTCTTCCATCTTGAACCGACTTAAGATGTCTTTCACGTATTTAGACTGGTGAATAAAGAAACCATCCTCAATATGATTAACTTGCAATCCTAAAAAGAACGACAACTCTCCCATAGCTTCGAACTTCGATTTCATGACGCTCTCAAACTCTTTGCATAACACTTCGTTTGTTGACCCAAATATAATATCGTCCACGTAGATCTGAACCATCAGGTAATCTCCCCCTGCTTTCTTGATGAACAAGGTTGAATCAATTTGACCACAATCGAAACCATTGTCAAGGAGATGTTGTGACAATGTTTCATACCACGCACATGGCCTTTGATGAAGACCATAAAGGGCCTTGTCTAGATTAAACACCCTTGAAGGATATGGAGGATTTTCAAAACCCGATGTTTGGTAAACATACACTTCCTCCTTATCCTTGCCATACAAGAAAGCACTTTTGACGTCCAATTGATAAACCTTAAATCCTTTAAACGATGCAAATGCTAGAAAGAAACCAATCGCTTCCAACTGAGCTACAGGTGCGTACACCTCAGTGTAATCAATGCCCTCCTTTTGATTGAACCCCTGAACGACCAATCTCGCTTTGTTCCTCACCACGACGCAAGGATCATCTTTTTTACACTTAAAAACCCACTTGGTGCCAATCGAATACACGCCCTTTGGAAGATCAACCAAATTCCACACCTTTAGCTTATCAAACTGTGCAAGCTCCTCTTGCATTGCTTCTATCCAATTGTTCGCCATCTCCACATTTTTCGGTTCAGTCTGAGAAATAAAACAAGAATATGAGCAAACATCAAGTACTCCAGTATCCCTAATGCTAGAATATAAACAAGTATTTTCAGTTAAAGAACAAGTTTTGACTCCATCCTGCAGATTCCCAATGATATTTATCATCGGATGATCTTTAAGTTCTTTAACGGAAGCCGCCTCAGGAACAGGTAAAACATCAACTTGAGTAGTTTCTGTCGGTGAAGGAAAAATTTGAGTAACTGGTATCACAAACTCCAAATTGGTAGGAAGCACCCCCCGAACTTGTGTAGAAGTGGATGAATCATCAATAATTAATGGATCAGCCGAAGAATCCTAGAAAATTGTTTCATCATCTTCACTTTCTAACTCGTGAGTGCCCGAACTAGATGCAACATTCTAATCAGGGTTAGAGGATAATGGAACTGCCGATCTTGGTATAAAACCCCAATCTTGTTCACCATGACATGATTCGTATAGCAGTGCTATTTCCTTAGTAGACAAATCAGGAGCAAAATTGAAAGACTTGAACAAGCTGTAATAATCAAATGCCCATTCTGGACCAACCGCCTTTTGAGGGATAGATCGATTAGAAAATCGATATGGAACCATTCTTCGATCTGGCGTGTTTCCTTGTTATACACTCTTTTATTCAACGAATTGGCAACATAACCCAAAAAGATTCCTTCGATCGACTTTTCGCTAAACTTTGTAGGAACATCCCTGATCTTTAGAAGAGTACACGGATTCCCAAAAGGAAGAAGATAATCCAAATTAGGCATCTGATTATTTAACAATTCATAACATGTCTTGTTGTGTCGCTTCACGGTCAGAACACGATTCCGGACATGACATGCAGTATTCACCGATTTGGCCCAAAATGTAACTGGTAGCTTAGAATCCGCCAACATTGTTCTTGCTGCGTCAATCAAAGTTCTGTTCTTTCGCTCAGCAACACCATTCTGTTGAGGAACATATGGTGTGCTAAACTCATGATGAATACCCTTTTGTAAACAAAAGAATCCCATCTTGCTATTTTTGATTGTCACTTCTGATACGCCTGACTTTCTGCTTACAAAGATTCTCCAACCTAAGAATCAAATATTGAACGGTCTCAGTTGTTTCAGCCTTAGATGCTAAGAACTTGACCTAAGAGAATCTTAAAAAATCATCCGTCACCACCAAACAATACGATTTTCCTCCAATGCTTCGAATACTTATTGGCCCGAACAAATCCATATGAAGTAGCTCCAGAGGAGTAAGAATAGAATTTTGTTTCTTTGATTTGTAGGATATTTTGTGCTACTTACCCTTATTGCAAGGAATACAGTCATCAGGCACAAAAAACTTCATTTTAGGAATACCATATACCAAATCATTCTTCACTAAGTAATTCATTTTTCTTAAGTTGATGTGTGCAAGCTTTCGATGCCCAAGGATAGAATCTGATTCAGATGCTTTCGAGAGTAAACATGTAGGAACTGAATCCGTTGTTGTAGCAACACTCATGTCCAAGACATATGTGTCATTTCTTCTCGGAGCCTTCATCAAAATCTATTCTTTAAGTATCACAAATCCTGGCTTCAGAATATAACATTCAGAATCGTTGAAATGGAATGAAAACTTCTTATCGCATACTTGGGATACGCTGAGTAGATTGTACTCGAGTTGCTCAACATAACTGACTTTCTCAAACTTCACATTTTCATTTTTCAGCGCTCCTTGACCTGTTATGTAACCGCCTTTATTTCCCGGAAAAGCGACATAACCACCATCAATTTTAATAACATCTTCAAGCAAACGAATATTTTCAGTCATATGTCGGGAACAACCACTGTCCACATACCAGTTGTTGTTGATAGTCCTCCTTGGTTGACCCTACATAAACAAAGAAATCAGTTAGAAACAGGGACCCAAGCCATTGTTGTCTTGGGTCTACCATTAGCTTCAAAATAAACAACTTCAAGCAATTCACAATCTCTATTATCATCCACCCTTGGTGATTGACAGGATGACTCAGAACCAGACAATTAATGTTTTTGAAAATTATGATTATTAGAAAAAGAATTAGATTGATCAATTTCCAAAATTTCTTTAATCGTCTGTACCGTCTTCTCCTTTGAGGTCTTGAAAGTTTAATCTCAGATTGTGAATTCTCATTGAATCTAACTCTAGGATTTTCAACAAACTGTGGAGTAACAACTTTCTATCTAACACCAGATTGTACAAACTCTGGTTTAGAACCAACACTTCTAACATGCACATGATGTTTTAACTCTTGCTTAACCCCGTAAGGTTTAGCAAATGACTGTTTAGCTACCTTCTGCCTTTTAGTTTGCTTCAATACATAATCAGATGCAGTCTTTTCCACATTTGGTCTTTTCAGAATCTTTACTACTCGAGGTTGAGAATAACCCACCGTTGTTTTAATTTTTTATGAAATAAGAGGCTTTTTCTCCTTGTTCTTGTAAGGACAATTTATCACAATATGTCAAACTTCATTACAATGAAAACAAAGTCTCTTATCTTTGTATTCCCTGATATAAGGAACCCTTCTTGAATTCGAAGAACTTCCCGATGAATAACCTCCTGTAGATTAAATATCACCACCACCTTGCTTCTTTTGAACATAGACCCGTCTTGATGATTCACCAATATAATCCTTTGAAACTTAAGATTGAACAACCTTAGGTTTTGTCAACTTTACTTTCTGTTTGATGAAATCACTTGTTGATTTATTTTCCACCTTATAGATCTCCTTCTTGATATCACCAGCACTCAAAAAACCACTATCAGATAAAAATTTTAAAATTCTTGGTTGTACATAGTCATCAGGCTCTGTCAGTATACATCAATCTCATGTGACTTGTTTAATCACCTTTGGTTCCTCCATTTTCACTTCCTTAGGAACACCTTCAGTCTTGTTTTCATCAAACATTTCATCATCACTTTCTGAATCATAAATCATGTCCTCCTCTATGACCGGATTTACCTTCAAAACTGTCTTAGGATCTGAATCCTCTTCATTGACGATTTCAGTTTCCACTTCATAATTTCCATTAAATGGTGAAGGAACATATCCAATACCATTGATTTGTTTAGCCTGATCAATATTATCATTGAAATATCCCAGCAAGAATGATGAATTTCCAAAACCTTTATCTTCTGGTACACTTGTAGTAAAATCTTTATCTTCAGAATGAACCTCATTATCAACAATATTTTCTTCAGAAACATCTTTTTCAGTAATATTCTCAGAAGCTTCATCATTCTGACTATCCACTCCACTACCTGAACTTTCTTCATCACTTGAACAACTTAAATCATCATCTTTTATTTGAATCTCAGCCACAAATGCTTGACATACTGCACCAACTAGATCCTCTAAATTAATTCCACAACCATAATTATCATCTTCTTAAGCAACCAAAGCAGATGCTGTTGAAGGTGAAACATTTGTTGAACTTCCAGAACCATCAGATCCTTGTTGTTGATGCCTGTTTCCTTGATAATTGTTCTTCTTTTGAGAATCAAATTCAACCTTTGGTTTGTTACACTCTTTAGCAAAGTGACCATACTCTTGACAGTTGTAACACCAAACCTCTGTCTTGTCAAAACCCATTTTTGTTCTACTTTTTGATACGATGTACTTTCTTCCAGTCTTCTTAAGAAAATCCTTTTCATGCCTCATTAACATTGCCATGTTCCACTAGATGTTCATCTCTTCTAAATCAACAGTATCAATCTGTCGGTAATCTTCTTCAATTGCTTCTGGGTCATGAATCTTCCCTCCGATAAAATTTTCATAAGGATGAAAACATTGCCATATAATCTTCAGCTACCCTCTGACTCACATTATGTGAATTAGATGGTTGTGATCCAAATGATGAATTTGATGTATTTGCAGAAAATCCCGATTGATAAGAATATCCAGAAACATTCTCATTAGAGTTATCTTGACCATCACCAGAAAACAGCACAACTCCAGATCTAGATTTAGCAAAGTACATTGAAGGGTCATGAATATTCTCCATATTGGTTTCATTCTTCTGTAGGTTCAAATCATGAGATTGTATTTTTCCTACCATATCTTCAAGTGACATTGTCTTGTGTTTTTCATTTTCTTTGATGAGAATGTAATGAACATCAAACTTGGATGCTAAAGCTTCCAAAAACTTGTCATTGATTTCTTATGTTTCATACACCACTTTTGCACTGGCTAACTCACTCAGCAGATGATAAAATCTTGTCACCAACTCATCCAAAGTCTCATTCTGAAATTGTTTAAATACCAAGAACTGCTTCTTTAGTAATTCCTTGCGACTTTTCTTTACATCCAAACTACTTTCACATCGCTTCTATAATCCTTCCCATAACTGCTTTAATGTTTTAAATTGCTTGAAACTATGAAAGATCTCTTTAAGTGAGGACATAGAAATGCTCGCCATCGCCTTCTTTTCACGATCAAATAACAACTTCTCTTCAGTAGATAAGGCAGAAACAGGCTTCGGAGCATTATCATTATCCATAAACGAGTAAGTCAGATGGGTATACCCTTCCAGAATTGGAATCAATAAGCTGGTATCTGTAAAAGATACAAACTGATCAAATTTGTCCTTTCAGTTTGAATAATCAGCTAGACTCATAAGCTTTGGCGGTTTCTAAGGAGTTCCGATCTCGTTCTCATAGTTGAACATATTTGTAACCCATACCATGTTATCCATAACAACAAGTATATGAAAATTATAACAAGAAAATAAAGTTTGAACAAATTTACCAAGAGGCGAACTTGATAAGTTCTCTTCTTACCACCCTTAAGCGAACTTGTTAAGTTCGCCTAAACCAGAATTTCAACTAAGTTCATCTGCTAAGTTCGCCTGTAGTAGAATTTAGGCTAAGTTCGCTTGTATCAGCTAAAAACTCTCAGAAAGATGATCTCTTCAACCAATACACGAACCAAAACTTCTAAAAATCATCATAACTTGTTGAATTGATGGAATTTGATAAAATTGAACTGTAGGATTGAGTATAATGTGAATTAAACCACTTTGAATGGATCAATTTATTCAAAAACACTCCTAATTTGATGAATTCAGCCCCAAAATCTTCTCAAAAACTCCATTGATATTAAATACATGCAAAACTCAGTCTTTTTGATGTTAAATCATACATAAAACGTCACAAAATAGTCACAAATCACGAGCATAAGCTCTGATACCACATGTAGGTCCACTTGGGGTCAATACGGATCTATCTCGAGACTGTATGCATGATCGTGTATATGAGACAACAACAATATCAATGAACACACAAGATATAAATAATCTCTCTTTGATTGCTCCAAACACTGAGTTTTCAAAACTTGAATACAAATGACAAAGGTATTCAAACTAACATGTAAACTACTATTTATAGTCAAACTATCTGCCATAGGAGAACTTAACAAGTTCGCCTAATACAAGGCACATGCGAACTTGTAAGGTTCGCCTATTACAAAACATGAAAACATAAAGACATCCAAGATCTAACTATTACAAGGCTCATTGTCACACATCTATGTCCTAACATCAACAAGCCGCTAAAAGACAAAATTGAGAAGCAGGAGAGGGATGCACGGCCATGCATCCCAATGCACGGGCGTGCATTGCACTCCCTTGCTCCCCAAGCTCCAGTACACTTTCCTGTGTACCCTGTTTGATTCCTGAGATGTTTACATGACTGTGCAATCCAATGTGGCCGTGCATTTGTGACACCCACATCCCGGATCACCCGGAATGTCGGTCACTTGTCGGATTTACTCATGAACATATAGTAATCAGAGAATCATACACATCGAAAGACTTTAAAACATTATTTTATTTATAAAACTTGTCTTAGTAAATTCTTAAAGAAAGCACAACATAATACTAATACCAGTATTTAGATTTGGATGCCAGACAGCCTGCTCAAGATGCACCTTTCCTTTCTTTTCTTTAAGCCATACTCTTACCTGACACACATGCTTGAACACGGGCCAGCTTATGCTGGTGAGTTCTAGATTTTAATCAAAGTATCTTTGATATATTATCTTTCCATTCCACGTAGGCTTTATCCAACCATAACATTAATCTTGTACAACTTATATCTTATCGCGGTTCGTAAACCTCTCAAGTGGTCGTCACCACTTACCATTCCCTTTATATATAAAGGCCATTCCCCCGTTACATACCACGAAGGAATGTAACGGTCCGCATTCCATTCCATAAGTTGCAAGATATTATGTTGGAATTGACCATACATAGCAAAACATTCCTTTTCAGACCAAAATGGTTAAATCATTTCATGTCAATGCAATCACTGCCAATGACATCATCACTTATCTTCATAAACCAATGCAAGTCTTAAAACTTTTAACATTTCATTAATTTCAAAACAAAATGGTTATCTTCCCAGAGTAGTACCTCCAACAGATATGTTCCTAGGAAAGAATGACGGGTCCAGGAGGGAAGTATACACCATTCTTTACTTATATAGAACATTTCGTTTGTTAGATAACTACATACCGGTCGGAAGGTTACCTTTTATTTTACAACTTAAAACCTTTCTTGCAACATCATGGATACAAGCTTAAAGATGTAAATCAATGGTATACTTTATCAATAACAGTCATACCACATGTATCATGCCCAAAAACATTTTGAAAACGGTTAAAAGGGCATCATAGAACTCACCACTAACTTCCTGCATGATTAAATAACCTTTAGGTGCTAATGTAGCTAGCACAACATGTTGGATCAGGTCCTAAGTCATTACTTAATCATAAGTTCCTAGCTTTAATGAAAATAACCAAGTCATTAGGAAGTAGTCAGAACCTTACCTCAGCACTATCTCTTACGTATTGGGGTCGTAAAGCTGGAAACCGGACTTCCCTACACTAACCGGGGCTCCTTGGCATGCTTATCGAGGTTAAGTGTGTGTTTTGTGAGGTGTTGGAACTGGGTGAATGCTCTAAAGTCGACCAACATGTCTACATGCGGAAGCGTAACATAGTCTATTACATAAACAACACATAAGTTAATCATAACGGGATGCCAGTCTTCATATCATCCGGGTAACTCATTAAGCTGCCCAACATCACCATCCATCATCATAACCTACCTTAACCTGAATATGCATACTAAAAAGTCAGCTTCGCTAGTGAGTTCTAGCTTTTCTTAAAACCTTAACTTTAAATATTTGCCAAAAATATATCATTAAACTTCATTAATAAAAGCGTACGTAAAATAATGCAATAACAGAAACATAACACATCATAAACATAAGTCAACGAACATATCGAATCTGCGCCTTCTCGTAACCGTCAAATCCAAACGTCACATACTAGTGGAATAACCTAAAGATCACCACCACTAGGCCCATCAACACCGTAGTGTCCTTCGGGTGAAGAACTCCTAGGGCCCGATACTTAGGTTATTCAACACCAAACTTCAAGCACGACATCATGAGGATGACACGTACCAAACTTCACTGCACCCCGTAAGGCACAAGTACCAAACTTCAAGCACGACTACCCCGTAAGGTATATCTACCAACTTCAAGGATCACGATAATCCCCTTGGTGACCGTCATCACCCCAGTTGTACAACAGTTGGCCAGCCACAAAGGCCCCTAAAAGGTAAAGGCCTATAACATACTTCCCATACCCATAACCTTCATTCCCTAAGGAATATTGGCAGATTCGTTCGTTTGTGACTTTCGTAAACATTCACTTCTTTTACTTCAAAACTTCAGTTAAAGCATTCGTATGTTTTATTAAAAATCATTCCTTCATTCATAAACACTTCATAAACTTCTTTTGGCAAAATATTTCATAAACACTTCTTTCATAACCCTTCCTTCCAAAACATCGTTCATAAACATCATTTTATAAAACGTCACATACAATATTTATAAACATCATTTTAATAAATAGTCACATCGTTACGCATGCACACCAGCCCAAAAATATTATTCAAAATATTTAAAAGAGGGCTTGTAGAACTCACCGAATAAGCTAATATGGGTTGTCCTAATCAAAGGTCCCACAACGTCACTTACGATCTGAATTGATTAGTTAAATACACATCAGACCACATCCCGACTCTAACGGTTTAACCTTCTAAACATACCGACTTTACCTAAACAACCTGATGCCTGCGCACTTAACAAGTGTGCAGGGCCTTGCTCTTGCGTACTTAATAAGTGCGCAAACTTTACTTCAAGTACGCAGGATCCCCTTCATGCTTACTTGATAAGTATGCAGGATCCTCTGCATGCGTACTTGATAAGTACGCAGGATCTGCTTCACCGCAAAAATCCTAACATTCGCATTCGGGTATGATCACGTCAAGATCCCGAACTTGTTTACATCCAAAACGTTTGCTTTTCATTAAGGAACTAAAAGCCATGTTTTTCTTCCAGTTTCATCCGTAAATACGTCACATTTTCGTCCAAAACCCGAAAAACCCCCAAACAAACAAAAACTCAGATCTAGGCTAGATCGTTACCTGTATCGAGCTTCTGATCCGGAGGTTCTTCTCACAAGCTGTGGAGCAACTCGGCTGAAATCTCGGGTCGATCCACCAACTTTCTCTCTCTATGGTTTCTCTCTCTAGAACTTGCAAATGAGAGAAATGTGGAGTGTGTTGGGCTATTTATAGGGGAGGCTCCCCTATGTTCGCCCCTTCAAGCCCGCCGGCCCGTCATGCCTCATTCTTTTAAAATTTTGGGATGTTACAAATCTACCCCCCTTACAATAGGTTTCGTACCTGAAACCTATCATAAGTCAAATAGATGAGGGTACGACTCCCTCATTTCCTCCTCCGTTTCCCAAGTAGATTCTGATCCCTTTCGGTGCTTCCATTGAACTTTAACCAATTGGATTACTTTATTACGTAAACTTTTCTCCTTTCGATCTAGGATGGCCATAGGTTCTTCGATGTAGTTAAGGTTGTTGTCGACCTCGATGTCAGTAAGTGATACGTGAGACGATTCATCCGCCAAACACTTTCGCAAGTGTGATACATGGAAGGTAGGATGAATCCCACTTAACTCATCAGGCAACTCTAGCCGATAAGCGACTTCACCAACCCGTGCCATTATCCTGAATGGTCTGACAAACCTCGGACTTAACTTTCCTCTCTTCCTGAATCGTATGATTCCCTTCCAGGATGACACTTTCAACATTACTCTGTCCCCAACATCAAACTCGATAGGCCTTCGTCGTTTATCCGCATAGGATTCTGACGATCTTGTGTGGCCTTCATTCGTGCTTTGATCTGATCAAACCTTTCTGACGTTTCTCTTATGTCTTCAAGAATTCCTAATTCCTTCTGTCCAATCTCACCCCAACAAACCGGGGTCCTGCATCTTCTCCCATACAACATTTCGTAAGGCGACATGCCTATCGTCGTGTGATAACTATTGTTGAAGGAGAATTCGGCTAACGGCTGATGACTGTCCCAACTACCGCCAAAATGGATAATACAAGCATGAAGCATATCCTCCAATGTCTGAATGGTCCTTTGTTAGGACATAGATTTGTAATGACAAAAGCTTGTAATAGTTAGATTTTATGTCTTTATGTTTTTGTTATGTAATTGTATAAAGTTGCTAAGTGTTTTTACAAGTGTGCCTAGAGGCGAACTTGTTAAGTTCGCCTGGTCTATCAGAGGTGAACTTAATAAGTTCGCTTAGGTCTAACTGAGGCGAACTTGTTAAGTTCGCTTAGTCTGTTTCAGACGAACTTAATAAGTTCGCTTACATCAGGTTAGTTTCTATATATATGTGTTTACAGAGTCATTAGAGATAGAACAGAACATAGAGAACGATTTGTCTGACTGAGTCTGTAAACCATTATGAATCTGAATATATTTGAGAAGTTTATTTACGCGTGTTGTTTTGAATTGTCTGTTAGTATACAAATGTTAACACGAAGGATTCCGTACTTCGTGTTATAGCAACGTCATATCACGAGTTCGATCAGTAGTTGAGTTACCTGGACCTTCAAGTAGTATCAGAGCCATATGCTCGTGAATTAAGTACGATTCTCGGTGATTAGTGACGGTTTTTGTGTACAATTCGACAAGAAATTCAACATTTTTGAATTTTCTGCAACAATGGAGTTTTTCAAGTTCCTGAAGATCATTTCTCTGCTGAATTCGTGTTTTTGGAAGTGTTTTTGACGAAATTAGTCCGATAGAACTGTTCTATTTGATAAAATTCATAATCCTACGGTTCAATTTTCTTAAATTCCATCAATTCGCTGAGAAATCATGATTTTTGAAGTTTTCGGTTCGTGTTTGGGTGAAGATTCTTTTGAATCTGTTACAGCAGTTTAAGCGAACTTGCTGAGTTCCTGTGCAGGTGAACTTAGCAAGCAAACTTATTAAGTTCGCTTCTCACATTTTTAAGCGAACTTACCAGATTTCCTCCTTAAGCGAACTTGTCTTGTTTGCCTGATATCAAGTTCGCTTAGTACTCACTAAAACTTATTAAGTTCGCCTGAGGGTAAAACTGCTCAATACTTAGAAATTTTTCAAAAATTTTTTTTTTAAACATGGCAAATATGGTTCAAGTCACAAACATGTTCAATTATGACAATGAGATTGGTACATCTCAAAAACCTCCGAAGTTGCTGAATCTAGCTGATTATTCAAATTGGAAAGATCGGTTTGACCAATTCGTATCTTTTACCGATACTAGTTTGTGGATTCTGATTTTGGAAGGATATACGCATCCTACTTATTCATGAATGGGAAAGGATGATATTCCGAAACCAGTGTCAGCTTTAACTACTAAAGAGAAGCTGTTATTTGATCGAGAAAAGAAAGCAATGGCTAGCATTTCGATGTCTCTACCAAAGGAAATTTATCACAGTTTTAAACAGTTCAAGTCTTCTCAACAACTGTGGGAAGCATTACAGAAAAGATGTGAAGGGAGTTTAGATGTGAAGAAAAGTAGAAAAGAGTTACTAAAGAAGCAGTTCCTAGTCTTTAAGCATTTTTAAAATGAATCTTTGGATGATCTTGCTACAAGATTCTATCATCTTCTTAGTGAACTGGCTAGTGCATCTGTGGTATATGAGACTGAGGAAATCAATGATAAATTCCTGGAGGCTTTACCATCAAAGTTTGATGTGTATACGGTTTTGATCAAAGAAAATGTTAAGTACAAAACCATGTCTCTTGAAGAAGTCCTAGGGAAGATTCAGTCACATGACATGAATATGAAGAAGAAAGAGACTAATATGGAGCATATCCAGGATCCCTCGATGTATTTTGCCAAATCCGTTGGTAAATCTGGTACTGGAGTGGCATTCTTTTCTGGTGATTCTCAAGAGTCGTCAAATAATCAGTGTTCTGGAGTTCCAATTTATTCTGGTCATGCAAGCCATTATGGATTTTCAGCTACTACTGCTTCAACATCATCTGGATCTCATGTGAATCAGAAAGTTGTTGATGATTATCTTGCTATGTTTTCTTCATTCATGGCATCATATGAAAATTTCATTGGAGGAAAAATACATGATCCTGAGGTAATAGAAGAAGATTTCAGACAGATTGACCCTGTTGATCTGGAAGAAATGAATATCTAATGGAATATGGCCATGTTAATGCGACAAGCTAAAGATTTCTTGAACAGAACTGGCAGAAAATATATTGGTTCAAATAGTCGATCGCGTATGGGTTTTGATAAGAGCAAAGTTAGGTGTTACAACTGCCAAGAGTATGGTCACTTTGCTAAGGAGTGTGTGAAGCCAAAGGTAGAATTTGATTCTCAAAAGAAGCAATCTAACTTTCAGCATAATAGGAATCAGTCACATGGTTCATCTGGTAATCAAAATCATGGTCCTTCTGGTAATACAGATCATGCATCTGCATCATCAGCTTTAGTTGCTCAAAACGACAAAAACTATGATTGGGGCATTCATCTTGAAGATTTGGTGGGTGCTGTGAGTCAGGCTTTTGTTGCAGAAATTCATTCAGAAAAACCAGAAGAGTCTACTGATGATGAAAGTTCTAGTGATGATTCATGTGATGGTGATAGTGTTCCAAGTGTTGATGATGAGAAAGAAAGAGAGCAAAGTATTGATTCTGATGCTGTGACAGGGGTTGCTGAGGAAGAAAGTGTTCTTACAGAAAATGCTTCAGTTGGTGAAGATTCAGAGAATATTCCAATTGCCAAAGTATTCATGGCAGACATGTCTGACCCGACTAAGGTAAAAGACTCTGTTTGTCATATATTTTGTTCTAATTGCATTTCTGTTAAAGATAAACTACAAAAAGTCATGGATGATAACACAAATTTGATTTGTGAATGCATTCAGTTAATCAGAAACTGAAAGATAATGATAAGCTGTGCATTGATAGAATTGAGTCTTTAAAAAGAGACTTAAATTCTCTTGGGTTAAAATACAAAGAGCAGGGTTATCATCTAGATATGGCTTATGCTGAAATCGAAAAACGAAATGAAGTAGTTTCCCAAAAGAACAAGGAGATTTCTGAAAAAGAATCTGAGGTGATAAAGTTACATAGAAAGCTGGAACAGTTTGAGAATTCATCTGTAGTTTTGGATTATTTCAATGCTAATGCTGATCCCACAAAAAGGGTTGCTGGTATTGGGTTTGTTCCTCCTCCGTTCAATGAAAATTATGTGGTTGAGCCTGAAATCATTCATGAAGAGGAGTTTGATCCCAAGACAGTATTAAAAGTGAATCCAGTGACAGGTGAAGACATGGTGTATGATTCTGATACAGAGGATGAAGTGTTTGATGATTCAAAGGTTGAAGGCATTCTAAGAGAAGTGAAAATTGAGGAACCAAAGGTTGTGAAGAATGTTACTCGGGATAGATGCATCTTGATAGAACCTGAAGAGGTGAAAGTGGTTCCAACTAAACTTTCTCCAATCTTACAGTCAAGTGGGTTTGTTGCGGCTGGTTTTCAAAAAGTGAATTCTTCAAAGGTGCCAAAACAGACTTATGTTCCTAAGAAGCCGATAAATTGTTCTGGGCATTCCTCTGAATCTTATTCTTCTGATGGTTCTTCAAATTCAAAGAAAACATCTTATTTCAGAAGTTATCAAGAAAGAAGAGTGTGTTTTCATTGTAATGAGACTGGTCATATTTTGATTAATTGTCCATACAAGAACAAGGGTAAAATGAAGACTGTTCCTTCACAACCGAAAGTGGTGAAGATTCTTAAAAGAAACGATGAGGGAAAGTCATCTTCTAGTTTGGAGAAAAATATGACTGGTCATTCTTTTGTTAAATCCCATGGATTTAAACAACAGAATTTATTGAATGCTAAATCCTTTGTTTGCAAAGCGAAACTTGAGATTCCAAAAGTTGGAATTTCAAAAGATTCTTTTCAGGAGGTTAAATTGTCTAGACCTCAAAGAAGAAGAAGAAACAGAAAATTAAAGAAAATTTTGGAAACATCTGAATCTGACATTAGTATATCACATAATGTTTTTCAAAATAATAAAAATGGTTCTTCTTTGAAAAGGTCTGATTGTCAAACTTCTATTCCAAAAGTGAATGATAAAATTGATTGTAAATTACAAGAAGTTGTTTATTTTGATCAATCCGGATGACCCAAGACCACGATGGCTTGGGTTCCACTTTCTAACTGATTCTCGTTGTTTATGTAGGGACAACCACGGAGGACTATCAACAATACATGGTATGTGGATAGTGGTTGCTCTCGACATATGACAGGGAATGTTAGATTGCTTGAGGATGTGATTAAAATTGATGGTGGTTATGTCGCTTTTGCGGGTACATAACAGGCCATGGAACGTTAAAAAATGACAAAGTAAAATTTGAAAAGGTGAATTATGTTGAGCAACTGGAACACAATCTTTTAAGCGTACCACAAGTCTGTGACAAGAAGTTTTCGTTCCATTTCAATGATCATAAATGCTATATTCTGAAACCGGGTTTTGTGATTCCTGATGAATGGATTCTCATGAAGGCTCCAAGGAGAAATGACACGTATGTCCTTGACATGAGTGTCGCCACTACAACGGATTCAATTCCAACATGTTTACTCTCCAAGGCGTCAGAATCTGATTCAATATTGTGGCACATGAAGCTAGCTCACATAAACTACAGGAAGATGAACTACATTGTTAGGAATGATCTTGTGCTTGGTATTCCGAAAATGAAATTCTCAGTTCCTGATGATTGTATTCCGTGCAAGAAGGGGAAGCAAAGAAAGAAATCTCACAAATCGAAGTCGACGAATTCTATCGTAACTCCTTTGGAGTTGCTGCATATGGATTTGTTCGGTCCTATCAGTATTAGGAGCATTGGTGGGAAATCGTATTGCTCGGTCGTAACTGATGATTACTCCAGATTTTCATAGGTTAAGTTTCTTTCTTCTAAAGCTGAAACCACTGAGTTAGTACAATACTTAATCCTGGGTTTGGAGAATTTATTCAATCTGAAAGTCAGAAGAATCAGGAGTGACAATGGCAGTGAATTTAAGAATAGCAAAATGGGCTTATTCTGTCTATAAAAAAGAATTCATCATGAATTCAGTGCGCAATATGTTCCTCAACAAAATGGTGTCGCTGAACAAAAGAACAGGACGTTGGTCGAAACAGCTCGCACGATGCTTGCAGATTCTAAGCTTCCAGTCACCTTTTGGGCTGAAGCTGTGAATACTGCGTGTCATGTTTTGAACAGTGTCTTGACAGTAAACCGACATAACAAGACTTGCTATGAATTGCTAAATAATCGAAAGCCGAATCTAGAATACTTATTACCTTTTGGTAATCCGTGTACCCTACTGAAGGTTAGAGATGTCCCAACAAAATTTAGTGCGAAGGCTATTGAAGGGATTTTTCTGGGGTATGTGGCTAATTCGACAACCAAGAGGGTTTATAATAAAGAGACACGCCAAGTTGAAGAATGGTTCCGTATTGACTGTTCAAATCGGTCTTTACCACAAATGGCGATTGGTCCGGATTGGGAATTTGATTATGAAAACTTATTCAAGTCTTTTCATTTACCTTCTGACATTTCTGATGAAGATGCTGCTGTTATCTATGATTCTTGTCAAGATGCACATCACAATGGATTTCTACCAAATGCAGTTCCCAATTCATCGATTCCATCTACTTCTGCTCCAGATCCAAATGTTGCTTCTTGTTCAGGTCCACAAGATTCAGAGAGTGAGGAGGATAATGCTATTTTTCAAGATTCTTCAGCTGGTCCGTTGTTGAGTGATGATCCATTTCCTTCGACACAGGCTCAGGGGGAGATATTATTAAAATTTAGACTCGGAAATTCCAATTCCTCAAGATTCTTTTTATCAATCTGACTCTACTCAAGTTGATGTGTTGCCGGTTCCTGAGGTCGCATCCATCAAGGAACACAAAGATCATCCCGCGACAAATATAATTGGAAATTTACAGATTGGAGTGAAAACTCGTTCTCTTGTTAACAATACTTGTTTGTTTACTTGCATTAAAGATTCTGGTGTTCTTGATGATTGCTCACATTCTTGCTTTATTTCGCAGGTTGAACCCAAGAATGTTGAGATGGATTTAAATGAAAATAACTGGATAGAAGCTATACAGGAAGAACTTGCTCAATTTGACAAACTTAAGGTTTGGAATCTAGTTGATCTTCCGAAAGGTGCGTATCCGATAGGAAAAAAATGGGTGTTTAAATGTAAAAAAGACGATCGAGGTGTCGTGGTACGCAATAAGGCAAGATTAGTTGTCCAGGGCTTCAATCAATAAGAAGGAATTGATTACACCAAATTTTATGCGCCAGTTGCGCGGCTTGAAGCTATAAGGCTATTTCTAGCTTTTGCTTCTTTTAAAGGTTTTAAGGTGTTTCAATTAGACGTCAAGAGTGCATTTTTATATGGAGAGGTCAAGGAGGAAGTCTATGTGTGTCAGCCACCGGGGTTTGAAGATCCACTGAATCCGAACATGGTTTTCAAGCTTGATAAGGCCCTCTATGGTATTCATCAGGCTCCTCGTGCGTGGTATGAGACTTTATCTACACATCTTTTGGCGAATGACTTTTTTCGTGGAAAGATAGACTCGACCTTATTCATAAAGAAATCAGGGGGAGATTACCTACTGGTACAAATTTATGTGGATGATATTATTTTTGGCTCGACAAATGAAGGGTTGTGCAAAGAATTTGAGGGTGTTATGAAGTCAAAATTTGAAATGTCTGCTATGGGAGAGTTATCGTTTTTCTTAGGTTTACAAGTAAATCAACAGGAAGATGGTTTCTTTATTCATCAGTCCAAGTATGTCAAAGACATCTTGAGCCGGTTCAAGATGGAGGACTGTACCTCATACGATACTCCAATTCCTGTCAATCATAAGTTAAATTCTGACCCGGAAGGAAAAGATGTGGATTGTCGACTTTACAGAGCTATGATTGGATCCCTCATGTACTTAACCGCTTCAAGGCCAGATATAATGTTCGCCGTGTGTATCTGTTCCAGATTTCAGGCAAAGCCAAAAGAATCTCATTTAATTGCTGTGAAAAGAATCTTTCGGTATTTAAAAGGAAAACAATGTTTAGGGCTATGGTATCCTCATGGTTCTAACTTTGATTTCAATGCTTATACTGATTCTGATTTTGGTGGTTGTTGTCTGGACAAGAAATCTACAACAGGTGGTTGCCAGTTCTTAGGAAATCGACTTGTATCTTGGCAATGCAAAAAGCAAACCACAGTCTCGATTTCAACATGCGAAGCAGAATACATTGCTGCTGCAAGTTGCTGTTTACAAATCCTGTGGATACAACAACAATTGAGAGATTACGGTTTGAATTTCACAGAAACCCCCATGTTTATTGATAACAATGCTACTATGTCCATAACGAATAATCCTGTTAAACATAGTAAAACTAAGCACATCGAAATTCGATATCATTTTATACGTGATTGTGCAGAGAAAAGGATGATTGAGCTGGTCAAGGTACACACTGAAGATAATTTTGCTGATTTGTTTACTAAGGCATTTGATCGTACCAGGTTTGAATTCCTAATAAAAATGATTGGAATGATCAATCCTGAATAAAAGATTTTCAAAATCAGAATTTCATGGAAATTTTTTTTCTTTTATTGCTTTATTACATTTCTGCATTTACATTTTCAGTCAAAAAGTCAAAACAAATTGAAAAATATAAAATTTGACATCATTTGAGATTTTGAGAAGAAATGATAGTACATCAGTGATTAGTTCATTTCACACGACCTTAGTAGACCTTGATATATGCATGATTAAAATAAGTTGATCTGATCTAAATTTCAAAGTTTGCATAAATAAGAAATGATAGTGTTGTGAATGTTCTATTCTTGATAATTTGTTTTAAAATTTGTGTATAAAATTTGAAACTTGAATTGTCAAAGGGCTAAAAGCGTTTTGAAACTAATAGTAGTGTGAAAATTAAATATAATGTGATTAAATCTGTGATTTAAATCCATTATATGCATGGGTGTGTGTGTTAAAAGATCACTATCAGATAAAGAATATTAGCTTTTAATAAGGATTTTCCTATAAGATCAGTTTCGGGTTATGTCCTTAGCACTATTCATTCGATTTGCTTCAGTGCCCATGTCCCGAAAAGCATGCAATTTGAAGTATAATCAGGATATGTACTTGACAACATCTTTCAAACATATACTAGCCCTTGGATCATATTGATAAATCATCTTTACTGATTCCATTGAATTCATAATCCAGATAACAGTTGGATCCACTTACCTGAATCTTATGATTCCACAAATATAAGCCAAAACATTGAATCATTCGATTCTAAATCTCATTGATTCCTTTACAATCCAATTTGGATTCTGCTATTCATGTGCTAAGTGATGTCTCCTCATTCTAAATATTTGGATAATCTTTAGTAAAATCTTATATATGTCTTGAAGATAGTGCATTTATTTTCTATTTGGCATATATGTGGGGTACACGATGTTTATCATCTAAATGGTAGTAAATCACATGAATTTGGAGAATAAACGCTTATAGTTTCAAATAATATAATATTGACAATTTTAAGAATTCAGGCTTTATATTTCAAATTCGGTATAAATAAAAGAGCATTTTATAACCTGATCTTATTTACTTGGAAATTTATCCCGTATCATTTCAAATATTATTCAAATTGAATGCGTTTCAAAATGAAAAAGATACAAAATGCACAACATTGAGTTGAATGGTCTCTTACTATAGGTTACCCTTTGTTATTGATAATATGTGTGATGAATTAATTGAATACTGATATGATCTTCTTGCTCATGATGTTCAAACCAAAAATATGTGATTTCAGTTTATTCAGATAAAAATAAAAAATATGTGATTATGTTTGTATAGATAAAATCCAAAAATATGTGATTTCAATTTGTACAGAGAAAAACCAAAAATATGTGTTTCCGTCTGTATAGATAAAATTCAAAAAGATTTTGATTTTTACTTTCCATGAAAATTCTAAACTTTTATTAAAATTGTTCGGGATTGGATCAAATATGTGTTGCTGACGGAAGTTCAAGATTTGACAGGTTGAAGTTGGTAAAATTTGTGTTCAAGGCAAAAAGGTTGAAAAGTAATTAAGTTCGCCTGTGTACAGTGAAGCGAACTTAATCTACAGTCTGGGGTGAAGCGAACTTAAGGGTGAAGCGAACTTATCTTGTTCGCCGAAGGCTTGTTAAGCGAACTTAACAAGTTCGCTTAATCAAGCGAACTTAATCTGAATAAGGGTTGAATCAGGCGAACTTGTCATTCTCTTCGTCTTCCTCAGAACTTAAGTGAACTTGCCCAAAATTCTCAAAACTTTGAATCTGTGTTGTGAGTGTTATTTTTCTGGTTGAATCTTGATCAAAATTGAATTGCGAATCTAACAAAGGTATTTTCGTCGATTTTCATCCGTTCAATTGTGTGTATTTGGGGTTTTTTAGTCTCGGTTTTTGGTCGACTATTTCAAGGACGATTTTGACCTAATTTTTGACCGAAATATAAAATTGATCATCATTTTTGGTTATAATGTGATATTCGATTGATTGTATATGCTTATTTCACGATTTCTATCGATTTGCCGAAGTTTGGAAAATCTGTATTTGAATTTGAAACGTCTCAGGTTCAGGCGAACTTGTTCGAAGCGAACTTAATAAGTTCGCCTCTTGCACTACTAAGCGAACTTATTAAGTTCGCCTAGGGTTCAGAAGTGAAAGGACTTGTGATTTATTTTTTGTTTGAAATTTTTTTGTTTGAAATTTTTTTTGTTTTGTTTGAAATTTTTTTTTTTTGTGTATTATTAAATGTGTGTTTCATATATGTGTAAGTATACTAACGTTTATTATGTTGTCCGATATTTTCACAGATGGCTCGTCGTGTCAAATATAAGCATAATCAAGTGGCGTTGTTAGATCCTAATATGCCAGAAGCAGTTCATTTTCAAGGCATCATAAATTATATGAATAGATCAAGACAGCATGTTACCTTATCTGCGGATCCCTATATTAGCTTGGTGTATATTCAACAATTCTGGGATACGGTACATCAAGATATCGACGTGGAACTGCATGTACTTCGTGCAACAGTAAATAATACCGAGATTGTAATTTCTGAAGAGACGATTCGTGCTGCTCTTGATTTGGGTGGAAATGCTGAAGATCCAATATCTTATCCTAACACTCTTATTATGGGTTGTTTTCAAAGGATGGGTTATCGTGGATGACAAAATGATACACAAGCTCGGAAAGGTGGATTAGTAGGTGAATGGAGGTACTTGGAAAAAGATCTTTGGTCGATGAGAGTTCTGACACTGATAGTGACTTTAATCCAGATCCTACACGTCCAAAGTTAATGTCTGCATCGATTGCTGCTGCAAAATCTTCTCAAGGAGTTGAGGATGCAAATTTTGTTGCTTCTCTGATCATTACTCCTCCACGATCTAAGGATCCATCTCCAGTTCATACTCCTGTTCCTCCAGTCATTCCTACTACTTCAAGTCCTTCTATTCCACAATCAACAGCTGGTCCGTCAAAACCTTCTGATTCTGACAGGATTACTTTCCTTGAATCTCAAGTGCTTTCTCTACAAACACAAGTAACCTCTCTTGTGTCTATTGATTCACAACAGCAGCTGGTGATTCAGACTCAAGCTCAACATATTACTGATATGCAAGCATTAGTGTCCAAACTCGTTCAACGTCTTGACGCTCAGGGGGAGTTGAGGATACCTGATACTTGTCACACAGAGTCAATTCAAAGACGTGATGATGAAGACAATGATCTGCTGGAAATATTGAGGGTGATCGTCAATACACTGACGCTAATCCTATATCTAGGGTTCAGGGGGAGTCGACATCACAATCTCTTGAAGGAAACAAAGACAAAGATACTTCTGGTACTAATAACGAAGAAATTCTGTTATTAGAATTCTTTCAAGATTCAGAAGAAGAGGAAGCTGAAAAGATTGAATGTCTTGATGACATTGATGATTTATTCAATGACATGGAAGATGATATGTCAGATACTGAGATAGAAGAAGGAGAAATAGTAGAGATTGAAATAGAGAAAGATAAAAACAGTGTTACCTATGAAGGTTGTGACGGTCTTAAGGTGCCGTATAATTTCATCCAAGAGGATGTTGTTCCTGATTTCTCTTATGACGGAATAACTGACTCTATGGACTCTATTGAAGACGTCACACTGCCTGATGATACAGCCGAGTCAAAGATGGATAAATGGTTTAGCTTCAAAGCCACTCATAAATAGATCGAAGAATGGTTTGGCTGATGTGATAGCAAACCTGATAAAGAAAGAAGGTAGTTCGGGTAAGTATGAACGGCTGAAACCACAGAAGGGAAAGAGAGTGAAGAACACAGATCCTAAGACTGGGAAAGTAACCTGGAGATACAAGTACAGACCAGTGCGTGCTATTCATAAGATACCATTAAAGAATATTCCTCAAGACTTTCTTGGGAATATGAAATGGTGGTATGTTGATGTTAAAACTGGTGAAGCAAGGGTTGAAGATAAAGATAATAAGGTCATTGTGTGTTTCTATGACGCAATGAATCTTATTAATTTTTCAAAGAAAGATCAGAGGACGCTGCGAAAGAATGAGATCATGTATACTGATGAATGGAGAGAACAAGGTCTACAGTACAAAAGAGTTTTGGAAATATGCAGAAGATATGGAGTGCATGCTGGCAGCAGACTACCAGACAACTGGAAGAGTTCAAGATAAAGACTGAAGACAGAAGATCAAGCTATTGTCAAGGGGGAGTCTGTTAGGACATAGATTTGTAATGACAAAATCTTGTAATAGTTAGATTTTATGTCTTTATCTTTTTGTTATGTAATTGTATAAAGTTGCTAAGTGTTTTTACAAGTGTGCCTAGAGGCAAACTTGTTAAGTTCGCCTGGTCTATCAGAGGCGAACTTAATAAGTTCGCTTAGGTCTAACTGAGGTGAACTTGTAAGTTCGCTTAGTCTGTTTCAGGCGAACTTAATAAGTTCGCTTACAGCAGGTTAGTTTCTATATATATATGTGTTTACAGAGTCATTAGAGATAGAACAGAACAAAGAGAACGATTTGTCTGACTGAGTCTGTAAACCATTGTGAATCTGAATATATTTGAGAAGTTTATTTACGCGTGTTGTTTTGAATTGTCGGTTAGTATACAAACGTTAACACGAAGGATTCCGCACTTTGTGTTATAGCAACGTCATATCACGAGTTCGATCAGTAGTTGAGTTACCTGGACCTTCATCCTTTCGGACTAACCATCCGTTTGTGGGTGGGATTTCGTGCTGATATTAAATCTCGTGCCCATCGCCTCGTGAAATCTTTTCCAGAACCTCGATATGAATCGGGTGTCCCGGTCAGATACGATCGTCAAAGGCATCCCATGTCGTGCTACTACTTCGTTAATAAATACTTCCTCTAACCTTTCCGACGAGAATGTCTCGCGATTCGTTAAACGGTCAACAATTACACAAATGGTGTCATGACCTTTAGCTGTGCGAGGTAGCTTGGTTATGAAGTCCATGGTAATGTGTTCCCACTTCCATTCCGGTATGTCAAGTGGTTGAATCTTTCCTTACGGTTTTTGGTGTTCAGCCTTTACTTGCGAGCAAGTCAAGCACTTGCTTACGTACTTTGTCATTTCGTGTTTCATTCCAGGCCACCAGTATTCCTTCCTCAGATATTGGTACATTTTTTTGGTACCGGGGTGGATAGAGTATCGAGACTTATGAGCCTCATCCAAGATTTTGGTTCTAAGCTCACCACTCATAAGTATCCATACCCGCCCAAAACGTGTCCTAACACCAAGGGTGTTATATTCCAACTTGTCCTGTTGGCCAACCATCCTTTCCTTCTTTACGTTTTCTTCCTTAAGTTCTTCATCTTGAGCTCTTTCAATTTCCCACATCACATCTGATGTTACCACTAACTTGCAAGCTTTCAGTCTAATAGGAGCAGGCACATCCTTTCGGCTTAGAGCGTCTGCCGCCACGTTTGCCTTTCTAGGATGGTATATGATTTCACAGTCATAGTCTTTCAATAGTTCCAAGCATCGTCTCTGCCTCATATTAAGTTCCCTTTGTTCGAAGAAGTACTTCAAACTTTTGTGGTCGGAGTAAATAGTAAACTTCACCCCGTAGAGGTAGTGCCTCCATATTTTCAATGCAAATACGACAGCAGCATGTTCCAAATCATGAGTCAGATAATTAGCTTCGTGAACCTTCAATTGTCGTGACGCATATGCAATCACTCTATCGCGTTGCATCAACATGCACCCTGATCCCTGACCCGAAGCGCCAGAGTATACCACCAAGTCTTCATTACCCTCGGGAAGGGCCAAGACTGGAGCTTTGGTTAGCTTCTCTTTCAATTCCTTAAACGCCTCATCCTGGGTCGAACCCCATTCGTACTTTACCTCCTTCCGAGTCAACTTTATCAATGGCGAAGCTATTTTTGAGAAATCCTGGATAAATCTCCGATAGTAGCCCGCCAATCCCAAGACACTACGGATTTCGGTTGGCGTCTTAGAAATATTCCATTCCCTTACCGTCATTATCTTCGCTAGGTCAACCATAATGCCATTCGGGTTAATGACATGAACTAGGAATTGGACTTCCCTAAGCTAGAACGCACATTTGGAGAACTTGGCATACAACTTTTCCTTTTTCAGAGCTTCCAATACCTCCTTCAAGTGACACGCGTGATCACCCTCATTCTTGGAGTAGATGAGGATATCATCGATGAACACGATTACAGATCGATCCAGCATTGGTCGACAAATCCTATTCATCAAAACCATGAACGATGCGGGGGCGTTCGTCAATCCAAAAGACATTACGTGGAACTCAAATTGTCCATAACGCGTGTGAAATACAGTTTTCGGTATGTCTTCTTCCCTCACCTTCAACTGATGGTACCCGGACCAAAGGTCTATTTTTGAGAACCAACTTGCGCCTTGCAATTGATCAAACAGGTCGTCGATACTTGGTAGAGGGTACTTGTTTATCACCATACGTTTGTTCAACTCGCGATAATCAATACACATTCTCATCGAACCGTCTTTCTTCTTTACAAACAACACCGGAGCACCCCACGGCGAGATGCTAGGTTGGATAAATCCTTTCACAAGTAACTCGTCTAGTTGTGCCATTAACTCTTTCATCTCTACTGGTGCTAGTCGATATGGAGCTTTAGCCATGGGTTGGGCATCTGGTACTAAGTCTATTCGGAACTCAATCTCTCTGTTGGGTGGTATCCTAGGCAAGTCCTCTGGAAACACCTTCGGGTACTCGCGTACCATGGGTACATCGTCTAGTTCCTTCCCTTCCTTACACTTGTCAATCACGTACACCAGATAAGCCTCGCATCCGCACCTCAAGTAATCTGTTGCCTTAATCATCGAGATGACGTTGGGCATCGGGGCGTCACGATCTCCAAAAATCTAGACATTGCTACCATCCGGAGCCTTGAGTCGGATTATCTTTCGTTTACATATGATTTGTGCTTCGTTGACAGTTAACCAATCCATACCCAACACGACATCAAACCCTCCCAATACCATAACAAACAATCTGACAGGGAACCTATGACCTTCTATTTTTATCGTGGATTTATCAACTACATCGGTCACACTCGCGGTTCTACCCTCAGCGGTTTCTACATTAAAGGCCCTTTCTAGCTTACTGAAACTGTACTTCACTCGTTTACAAAAAGTCGCAGATATAAAACTCTTACTGGAACCCGAATCAAATAACATAGAAACAAAAGTGTTGTCAAGGATGAACGTACCTGACGCCACATCGGGGTCTGCCCTGGCTTGGTCTTGCGTCAGCGCGTACGCACGAGTCTTTGCTCGGGGCCTCTCTTCTTTCTTCTCCGGGCCTTTCTCTTTTTCGGCTTCACCCATTCTGGGCTTGGTGCATTCCCGGCTCATATGACCACTCTCCCCATAATTGTAGCATTTGAAGCCTTGCGGGCATTCTCGGGAGTAGTGTCCGGTCTTACCGCATTTAAAGCATAGATTTGACCCTAAGCGACATTCACCCGCATGTCTTACCCCACATCTTCCACAGACTGCCATCTCGCCTATCCTGGCCTGTTTGTCCCGAGCCCCAAACAACTTCCCAGCCGATCGCATAGCGGGGATACTCAGCTTCTTCTTAGGCTCTTCAATGGCAACGACATTCAGCGCCAGATCATCAAATACCACGCCTCTCAGTTCTACTACCGAATCATTGGTAGTAAGGGCGTTTGCCTTAACATAGGTGCGAACCTGGTCCGACCGCCCTTGAATGTAACAGGAAATCTTTCTTTCCTCAGTCGTGACAAGGTGTGGCACCAGACGTGCCAGTTCATTGAACCGTGTGGTGTACTGCCGGTGCGTCATGCTCCCGGCCTTAATCCCCAGAAATTCCCTTTCTACCTTTTCGATCTCATTCCTTGGACATAAATTCTTGATCACTAAAGTTTTCAAATCAGTCTACATTATCGCATCCACAGCCTCGTCCCCTTTGGCTTGACGTACACCTTCCCACCAGTGGGATGCTTCCTCCCTCAAGGAGTTAGCAGCAAACTTCACAACTTGATCCGCTCGACACTCGCTGAGACGAATGGCAACTTCCATACGGGTTACCCAATCAAAAGTAGCCACCGCGTCCTTTTTCCTAGTCAGGACCGGCGGGTCACATGCCTTAAAGGACTTATAATCGCAACCCCGGTTAAGCGGTGCGTTGATTGCCTCAGTGTTCGTGGTACCAACCGCCTTGTTAGACCCACCTGTCTCACTATCCTTCTTTAACGCTTCTGCCAACAGTCCTTGCAGAGAAACCTTCATCAACTCAGTAAACTCGCGTGTAAGAGCCGCTCTCACTTCTGGTTCAAAAGTGAATTGTTGTCCTTCAACATGAGTCGGCTCAGTCCCATGCACACTAACTTCTGGCTCAGTGTGAACACTTCCTTCTTCACTGTACTCTTCGCGTGGAGGGGTCCTGCCGAGCCCACGGTTACGACCACCAGTACGGCCACCACCACGCCTTTCGTTTCCTCCTCTTGCCATTTCGTTCTATAAGACAAGAATCCAATGTCATCACGCTAGTTAACAAATAAAATTCAACAAGCACTGTAAGATGTTAATATACACTGGCCATCTGCGATTAACCATTACACTACTTTTCGATTTCTATTTGACCACCTTTGTGATTCCATCAGAACACAAGTCCTTACCTAACCCTTCTAAGGCATACTATATATGTAAATATATATGATACCTTCATACCTGATGATGTGGCACTGGGAGTGTCCGAATCTCTCAAACTATTACTCTGATACCAACTTGTAAGGCCCCAAACCCGGGAGGCCTCACTTGTTAGATTTACTCATTCACAAACAGTTTTTATACTTGAATATCAAAACAACACAGCGAAAAATTTCATTAAAACATAATAGTGACATTGTTCTACATGCGGAAGCGTAACATAGTCTATTACATAAACAACACATAAGTTAATCATAACGGGATGACAGTCTTCATATCATCCGAGTAACTCATCAAGCTGTCCAACATCACCATCCATCATCATAACATGCCTTAACCTCAATGTGCATACTAAAAAGTCAGCTATGCTGGTGAGTTCTAGCTTTTCATAAAACCTTAACTTCAAATATTTGCCAAAAATATATCATTAAACTTCATTAATAAAAGCGTACGTAAAATAATGCAATAACAAAAACATAACACATCATAAACATAAGTCAACGAACTTATCGAATCTACGCCTTCTCGTAACCGTCAAATCCAAGCGTCACATACTAGTGGAATAACCTAAAGATCACCACCTCTAGGCCCATCAACACCGTAGTGTCCTTCGGGTGAAGAAATCCTAGGGCCCGATACTTAGGTTATTCAACACCAAACTTCAAGCACGACATCACGAGGATGACACGTACCAAACTTCAAGCACTGCACCTCGTAAGGCACAAGTACCAAACTTCAAGCACGACTACCCCATAAGGTAAATCGTACCAACTTCAAGGATCATGATAATCCCCTTGGTGACTGTCATCACCCAAGTTGTACAACAGTTGGCCAGCCACAAAGGCCCCTAAAAGGTAAAGGCCCATAACATACTTCCCATACCCATAACCTTCATTCCCTATGGAAAATTGGCAGATTCGTTTGTTTGTGACTTTCGTAAACATTCACTTCTTTTACTTCAAAACTTTAGTTAAAGCATTCGTACGTTTTATTAAAAATCATTCCTTCATTTATAAACACTTCATAAACTTCTTTTGGCAAAATATTTCATAAACACTTCTTTCATAACCCTTCCTTCCAAAACATCGTTCATAAACATCATTTTATAAAACGTCACATACAACATTCATAAACATCGTTTTATAAAATAGTCACATCGTTACGTATGCACACCAGCCCAAAAATATTATTTAAAACATTTAAAAGAGGGCTTCTAGAACTCACCGAATAAGGTAATCTGGGTTGTCCTAAACAAAGGTCCCACAACGTCACTTCCGATCTGAATTGGTTAGTTAAATACACATCAGACCACATCCCGACTCTAACGGTTTAACCTTCTAAACATACCGACTTTACCTAAACATCTTGATAAATTTTAGATAGAGATTTTATGTCTTTGCTTGGCATGCAGAATATAGCCTTGCTTGAACATCTCAACTTTTTTCCTCTGACATCTATCAATGTATATTGATCCTGGATAGCATTATAGGACCATTTGACAATTGGAAAGTGAGATTGGAGAGGTTTAGCATCAATGACAACATCTTTGCTGGGGTTGAAGTAATGTTTGATCCCTAGCAACAGATGTCTCCCACTTTCATTGTCAGGCTCATTAGATTCACCCAGCTCCATCATTCTCCTTAAATCAAAGTCTGGAAGTTGCATAACTTCATCCACAGACTAGTATGTTGATCTCTTCATTTCTTCCTTTCCCCTGAACACTTCAAACCACTGAGCTGGTTCACTGTAAAACCATGTCACAATTTCTCTTGATTCTTCAGATGTGGTGGGAGGTTTAGTTTCTTTTTAGGAGGCTTTTGATGAGAGGGAGCTGGGTGGGAGGATTTGGACTCTTTGGAAGGGGAGGAGAGTGATCTAGGAGGGTGAGAGGGAAGATGTTGGATAGAAGGAGGAGTGGAAGAGGGAGTAGACTTAGGTTTCTTTGGTTTTCTTTCTTCAGTGTAGGAATCTATCCTTCTTTTAGAGCCTATCTTCTTCAACCTCTCTTCTTCTTCCTTTTTCACCTTAATGTAGAGGGCTTATAGGTTCATGAAGTTCATGGGACCCATTATGTTTCCACTCTCACCTCTTACCTTTAGGAAGTCCATCATGACCTTCCTTTCTTCATGGGTTCTAACATTTAAGGCAATGGTTTTCCTAGATTTCATCCGGGCTTTTTCTTCTTCATCTTCAGCCCTCTTCTTCTTGGCTAGTTCACCACATTGACCCATGAAGGCCCTGTAGATTTCTTTATTGGATAATTTCTCAAGGTAGTTTACATACTCACCTTGAGAAATCAGAACTGCCGTCCATTCCTTCCTCATCTCTTTAGCAAGTTTAGAATCAGTAATTCTGAACTTGGCTTCCTCTTCTCTCTTTCTCTCTCTCTCTCTCTTCCTCTTCTTTATTGAATTATTCCTGCAGCTGTCGAGCTAAGGCTTCATATTCTGTTATTTTTGAAGCTGCAGGAACTTGAACATTTGTTCTATCCAGTTGCCTTGCCTACAACTGGATCTGTTGTTCTCTAAAGAGCATGGCAGCTTTTCTTTCTTGAGCTCAGCCATCTCTTCTTCTCCTTTCCACTTCCTTCTTTTCTTCCTCTATTTTCTTTTCTTGTTCTTCTTTCATAATTCCTTTCCCTTTGTTTTTATTGGATGCCTCTGCTTCAGCTTCATAGATCACAATATGAGAGCTGGGATTTGCAATTGAGACCTCAGCCTCAGCTTTATTGGCAATTTAAGGAGAAGACAGGGGGGGGACAATTTCTTCATTTCCACTTTCTTCCCATTCTTCTCCAGTTACTTCATTCCATTATGTCATAATCTTCTGTTTCTCTTTTCTTGCAGATTCTTCTTCAGTGTTTAGGATGACAGTTGGAGAAGAGGGAAGGGACAAGTCTGAGTCAGATTCATCCATTGCAATCCATCCCTCCTTCTCAATAAAGGTTTTAACAATTTTGATCATTTCTTGACTTTTCTTGTAGTTGATGTTGAAGATGTGTGATCTGAGGTCAAATACCTTACAAAGGAAGCCTGAATTGAGAAGTAGGATCTTATGGATATTGTTGATTATGAATGTAGATCCATCACATTAAAAGAATTGAAACCCTGAAGGCTCAGTGCTTGACCATCCATGAACTTCCAGGCGTCTAACCACCTCATTGTACAAAAATTTTCTTAAACAGAGGACTTGTTCTTCAGTTAAGACCCTGCTTCTTATCAGCTCCATTCTTAGGCTTGGCCTTCCATATCGTTTTTCTGCCGCTCTTGAGGACTCTGCTTCTACATCCTCAAGTCTTGGATAAGCCACCCTTTTTGCTTCTTCAAGGAACCTCTCAAACTGAGGCATATTGTTTTCACATATATCATGAAATCTTTCAATGGCAAGCCTGGCAGATAGGTCCTTGGAGGTGTTAACACTTTGAGTCAGGTGCACGAACAGTATTTCAAACAGATTTAGATTATCCAAGATAAGCTCTTTGACTCCAGCAAATTCCCAGCCACTCCAGAATATTTTAAGGATGCCATCATACCCCCCATGCTAGAATAGAGTCAAATTCCAAGTTATATGCAGTTAGTGGGAATTCGGGGTATATGATTCTCCTAGAGATGTTAGCAGTAGCTTCAAGTATTTGAACTTCTGGGAATGCTTCTTCTTCTTCTTCCCTTTCTATCGCCCTCTCCTCAGGAAATGCTTCCTCTACATTCCTGGTAACTAGTCTCCATTCTTCCGAGACCTCTTCCTTTTCATCTCTGGAGTCTTCCCATTCAGTCTCTTGAACTTGAATAAAAGAGGGCTTGAAGATTGTTCGTTGAAATTCCTCTTGTTCTTTGAAGCATTCTTCCAAGCAATCATCATTATCTTGAAGAATTTCCTCCCCCTTTTTGGTTGCATTAGTAAGAAAAGTTGAATCAGTTTTAGTGCCCACTGATACAAGGGATGAAGAAGTAGGCTGGGTACATATGTGGGATTCATGCATAGAAGCTTAGTGCCTTAATTTAGACACTTCAGCCTCCAGCATAGCAACCCTCACCGTTAATTCCAGATTTTGAAGTTTCAAAATATCCACATCCACAGATGTGGAATCCTTGGAACAAGATGGGGCCCTAGGCCTAGCCTCTACATCCCCATCACCCTGGTTTTCTTGGCACCTTGGATTCCTCTCAGTGAAAAGTGTTTTAAAAGAGACATTTTCACTAGGATTTGTCGTGGTTGGGGACTTAGTGATGTTATCATTGTCCATTTGGTCAGTTGATGGACCAGCAGTAGTGATAGCCCCTTCCACATTCACTCTATAAGAACTCCCAGGGTGAACCTTCTTGGGTGATGAACTTGGGCTGGGTACATTGTTAGCCAAGTCAATCAATACCTTCAAGATAGTGGTAGTTGGAGAAGGTATACCATCTTGACTAGGTGCCTCTGTACTTAAGTTCAGAGAAGAAACATAATGAAAGGGCTCAGAGGGTTGTTCTATGGATCCGGGATGTGATCCTGATCCTAATAGAGATTCTTCCAAGGAAGTTTCCCTATTCATATGGCTATCCCTTATGGTATTCTCATCAGAGTGTTGTGACTCTAGATGAGGGCTTTTGGGTTGGGATTGGGCCGCTGAGACAAGAATAGAAGGATTCTTCTTGCTTTTCATGTTATAACTTGCCACAACTGGGGCCATTTGTTCCAGTTGGGCTTGAAGAGTGTGGGTAAGTTTGTGTTATACCTGTGCACCCTCAGGAGGTTGCATAGGGGTTTGATCAAGGGAAATAGTTGTTGTGTGTTCAGGCTATGCAGTGGAGGGTGTGGGATAAGTATCAGCTGGGACTACTGAACTGTCACCCTGTGTACTTTGTATGTTCATTATTGTAGATAATAATGGAACATTAACCCTGAGTACTTTGTTGAATTAGTTCTCATACTTTAAAAAATATTATTTTTATGTCCCCCAATCATGTAGACTCTTGCAGGTTTTGAAAGATCTTTTAATTCATGGTTAAAAACTTATTACAATAATTTGGGGTACATATAAAAAGCTTGTTTTTCCCCTTCCTGAAGGTTGTATCTCAAACCTTCAAAAATCAAGTGAGAAAAGTTGAAACCCTCCCTAGTTATCATACCATGAATAGCAGAGGCTAGACCTGAGTTCAATTGATTCCATCCACTCCTCTTCTGTGAGATACATTGTAGAAGAGTGTGGCACGATAAAATCCATGGAGGACCCATCAGCGCCTTCTCAATGTTGTATTCATCTTAATTTCCAATGTACCCTATGGATACAAAGGTCCTCATGTACTCATTCTTGGTGTATGAGTTGGCGGCACCCTCGTCCTGAAGCTTGAGATGTTTTCTGAGTGTAGCTTCTGTAATAGTGATATCCTTGCCGTCTACCTTTGATTTGATTTGGGGAGTCCCCTGTTCGGTAGAGAAGACGACAGAGTTCCAGAAATCTTCCATGTGGGGTATGTAGATTGTGGGGTTGAGAGTCAAAGCAAAGTGTATTTTTGATCAACACAAAAAGTCGATCATATCATTGAACCCTTCTAATTTCTTACCCTTAACAAGACATGTCGTTAAATTGTGGTAAGTAGAGAATTTGTCATTATGGTTATTGATGTCAACGTTTGCCATTTTGGTGAGGTTTGGAGGAAAGGATGAAGCTTTTAAAAGTTGGTTAAGTGTGGGGAAGCTGTGAATGCTTGGGAGAGATGGAGGGTTAGGTTAAAATTGAATGTGAAGAGGTGAAGGAGGGAATTTGATTTGGTTATAACGGCAAAATTTTGGGCAACGGTCACTTGTATCGTACAAAAGGTTGAAGCGTAGCACACTGTAGCATTCATATATAGTGACGCTTTACTTTTTACTATGTTATAGCTGTAACACACTGTAGCAGTCATGGTAAAGACTGACAGTGACTTTTTACAGTGGGTAAAAGTTAATTTGAACCATTTTTACCCATCCACAGCAAACTTGGTTGCTGCTGATGGATGTAATGGTCTGCAGCAAAGATGTTGCTACTGATTGCCTTAAATCTATCCGCAACAAACTTGTTCCTGCTGATAACATAAAGCAGCAGTGGCAAAATCTTTGTTGCTGAGGACTAAACCCATCAGCAACAAAGATGTTTGCTGCTGATCATTTATTTTTCAAAAGACTTTATTTACAACAAGAGAAAGACAGACACATTTATTTTTAAAGATTTTTAGAGAAAGATTTTAATGAAAGTCCATCATGCCAATGGATTCAACTGGATATCTGAATCTAGCTTCATCAAAGGCTTTTGTGAATAAGTCAGCATACTGCTCATTTGTATGAACTTTGGTTAAAATAATTCTTCTTTTCTCAGCTTGATCTCTAATAAAATGATACCTGATGTCGATGTGTTTTGTCTTGGAGTGTTGCACAGGATTATTTGTGAATTATATGGCACTCTTGTTGTCAATGTGAATGGGAGTTTCCATGAAAGTCATTCCATATTCCAATATTTGATTCTGTATCCAGAAGACTTGTGCACAACAACTAGAAGGTGCAATGTATTCTGCTTCCGCTGTAGATGTTGACACACATGTTTGCTTCTTGCATTGCTAGGAAATCAATCTTCCTCTGAAATTGGCATCCTCCTAATGTGGACCTCTTTTCCATGTTACATCCTCCATAGTCATTGTCAGTGTATGCATATAGATTGAATTTTTCATTCTTAGAATACCATAGCCCAAGTCTTGGGGCTCCCTTCAGGTATCTAAAGATTCTCATGACAACTTGGAGATGTGAGGTTTTTGGAGCTGCTTGAAATCTTGCACACATGCATACTACCAACATAATATTTGGTCTTGAAGTAGTTAGATACATGAAGATCCAATCATTGCCCTGTACTGATGTTGATCAGTGTCTTAGACATTTTTGTCAGGAGATAATTGATGATGCACTTTAATTGGAGTTCTTGCAGCAGAGTAGTCAGCCAGTTTGAATTTTTCCAAGATACTTTTGACATATTTGGATTGGCTGATGAAGATTCCATTTGGAACTTGTTTGATTTGGAGACCCAAAAAGAAATTTAGTTCACCCATTGAACTCATTTCAAACTTTGAGTGCATTAGAATCTCAAAGTCTTTGCATAATTTCTTCTTTGTTAATCCAAAGATGATGTCATCTACATAGATTTGTACCAATAGAATTTCACCCCCTTCATCTTTGATAAAAAATGTCTGATCAATGGCACCTCTTCTGAAATTGTTGCTGAGTAGATAACATAACAAAGTCTCATACCAGGCTCTTGGGGCTTGGTGTAGTCTATATAGAGCCTTGTCTAGATTGAAAACTTTGTTTGGATGTGAGGGATCTACAAAGCATGGTGGTTGTCTGACATATACTTAATCACCAATCTTCCCATCTAGAAAAGCACTCTTGACATCCATCTGATAAAAAGTAAAGCTTTTGGATGCAACATATGCTAGGAAGATTCTAATAGCCTCTAGTCTGGCAACAGGAGCAAAGACTTCATCATAGTCAATTACTTCTTCGTGAGTGTATCCCTGAGCCATAAGTCTGGCTTTGTCCTTAATTACAATCCCTCTTTCATCTTGCTTGTTCCTGAAGACCCACCTTGTGCCTATAGCAGTCTGGCCAGGTGGAAGATCAACTAAGGTCCACACTTCTTGTCTTTTGAATTGCAGCAACTCTTCTTGCATTGATTCAATCCAACCGCTGTGATGCAGAGCTTCATCTATCTTCTTTGGTTCAACTTGAGACAGAAAACATGAGTATAGACAGATATTAGCTTCATGAGTCTTGCTTCTAGTTTGAACTCCTTGTTGAACTTGACCAATGACATTTCCTAAGGGATGTTCTTTGTTGATTCTTTGTGCTGTAATAACATTCAATTGTATTCCATGGTCAAGATTGCTTTGATTTTGATCTGGAATATCTTCAAGAGAGTTGGTTGCAAGGGAATCTTCAGCAGTAGCACCATCATCCAATAAGTCAGCAGTCTCAGCAACATTAGCAGCATCGGATGTAATACCCTCATCTTGATCTTCATTGTCAGAAAGACTGTTGCTGGTGACATTTTAGTTGCTTGTTCTGGCTTCACTGGCTTCAATAGCATCAACAACAGATGGAGGATCAATGATGGTCTTTTGATTCTTATAGAGGGACAATTGAAGCCTAATTTGTAGTCATCACATGATGTAGATGCTTGCTTTTTGGAAGATGTAGATTCCATATTTGAGAAGATGAGAGGCTCAAATACTTGTGAAAATGAGTCAATATCAAAAAGCCAGTCCTGTCCTTTACCCTTTTCACATGAAATGTGTTCCCTACATTCTACATTTGCTGATTCTTCAACTATTCTAGTTCTGGAATTGAATACTTTGTAAGCCTTGGATTGAGAGGAATAGCCCACAAAGTATCCTTCATCTGATTTTGCACCAAACTTTGGAAGAATTCCATTGGTGATAAGAATGGTACATGGACATCCAAAGGGTTTCAAGAATCCAATGTAGGGAACTCTTTTGAACCACAACTCATAAGGTGTTTTGTTGAGAGGCTTGACAATGAGAACTCTATTTTGCACATAGCAAGCTGTGCTAACTGCCTCTGCCCAGAATGTGAGATGTAGTTTTGAGTCAGCAAGCATTGATCTGGCAGACTCAATAAGAGTTCTGTTTCTTCTTTCAGCAACCCCATTTAGTTTAGTAGTTCTTGGAGCACTGTATTGTCTTTCAATACCTTTGATCTCACAAAAAACAATTCAAGGTCTTGTTCTTAAATTCTATACCTTCATCACATCTTATGATTTTGACTTTCTGATTACTTTGATTCTCAACCCTCGGAATGTAGGATTTAAGAATTTCAACAGTTTCATCTTTTGTTCTCAAGTAGTATACCCATGAGAATCTGGTGTAGTTATCAGTTATCACCAGACAGTATGACTTCTAGCCCATTGACATGCCGTTTGTAGGACTAAAAAGATCCATATGCAGCAGCTGTAGTGGAGTGTCATTTGAATTCAATGTCTTGGGCTTGTGAGAACTCTTGTGTTGCTTTCCCTTCAAGCATGCTATGCAATGATTTTTAAGCTAGAATTCCATGTCAGGAAGACCTCTAACAAGATTTCCTTTCACCAACTTGTTGATAGTTTTTACATTCACATGGCTTAATCTCCTGTGCCATAGAGTGGATTCATCAACTAATGCCTTGGATAGAAAATAAGATACACTACCCGATGGAGTGACTTTGTTCATGTCAAGCACATATAAGTTATCTTTTCTTTGAGTAGTCAACACGATCTTTTCTGGAGGAGGTTTGCTTAGCCCAGGGGAGAGCACAAAACATTATTTATCTGTGAAAAGCATCCAATGCTTCTGATCACAAATTTGAGACACACTCATGAGGTTGAACTCTAGTTCTTTTACATAGTTCACCCTTTCAATACACATTCTCTCATTGGACACAGTTCCTTGTCCAGTGGTAGATCCTCCCTTTGAATCACTTCCAAATGCAGCATATCCTCCATAAAAATTTCTGAAATCTGAGAGGATGGATCTGTTGCCTGTCATGTGCCCGGAACAACCACTGTCTACAACCCATGTGTTATCATTATTACCTGGTTGTCCCTACACATGAGAGAGATCTAGTTAGAGGAAGGGACCAAGAGCTTGCAGACTTGGGTGGGTGTGTTTAAAGACCAAGATCATCAATATGTTGGCATTCAATGGATCTAAAGAAAATGCTGTGAGAGGGAGCTAATTTTGCTTTCCATTGTTGAGTAGGTTTTACAGATCTTATTACTCTATCGGCAGCATATGTGATCTTAGCTGGTGATGGTTTTGACTGATCAGTAGCGAACTTTGCTGTTGAAGGTTTTGGCTGATCAACAGCAAAATTGGTTGCCGCTGATGGTGTTAACTGATTAGCAGCAGATTTGGTTGCTGCTGAAGGCTTTGGTTTATTTTTCATCTTTTTTGGCTTTATGTGATTAGTAGCAATGTTGATTACTGCTGACTGTTCAGCAAACACCTCCTTCTCCTTCTTTACCTTCCTTTTGAAAGAGGGTTTTTCTTTTAGAGTTCTTCTATAAACCTGCTTCTGGTTAGGAAGAGTCTTGACTGCTGTTGACGCTGATTGAGGGATCTGGTTGAATGGATTGAATTTACAATATGCAACAAAATGGTCTGATTCACCACATATGATGCAAGATTGTTGAACTTTTGGTATATGCTTCCTTGGTGGAGAGAGAGATTTTCTTAAAGTAGTTGCTTTGGCTTCATAGCTTCTTACCTTCTTGTTCTTGTTGGTCTTCTCAAAAGCTTGTTGCTTGAGATTTCATTGGCGGTCTGATTGTATTTTCCACAGAAAAAGCATGTTTTAGCAATTTTATCCCTTTGAAAGTACACATAGTCCTTTCTTTTGAATAAGTCTTTAAAATTCCAGAGATGAGTTTTGTTATGCTCAAAGATGGCGTCCTCCAATGTTTTCTGAATATATGGAGTTCTCTCTCAAGATGCATGATAGATGTCAAACACCTTCCTTGGTTGGTTTGCTTGATGATTTGTAGAGATTGAGGATTGTTCCTTTTCAATAATTAACTTTCTTCCTTTAGGAGGATATCTAATTTTGATCTGTTTGGTGAGTTAAGGTATTGGTATAGACGGAATAAAGGGACTTGGAACATTGGTTTGGATTACTCTACCAGATTTGGTAGTTTTGAGAATTACTTCATTGGTAGGGAGTAATGGGGCTTCACTGGTTTCAGTGGATTCTGAGCAAGTGGACTCAGATTTAGTTAAGGTATTACATTCTTGCACAACTGTTTCTTCCTTGGAAGGATCAAGGTTTTGATTTGCATGGTCAAGGTTTGTGAGGTTGAAGTTAGGTTCATGGATAGCCACATAGCCAACATGTGGTGGTACATATTTGTAAGTCTTGTCAGCTTGATACCCAAGACCAGCAGTTACATTTTCATGAATTTGAGCATCCAAAAGTCTTTGCAGCTTTTTGGATGCAAATTCATATATGTCAACATGAACCTTTTGTTCTACTAGTTCAGCTCTTGTGGCTTTTAGCTTAACCAATAGATCATCAATATGAGTTTCAAGATTTGTTTGTTCATGTTTTAATGATGAAATCTCTTTCTTTAGACAGTTAATATTTTATTTATAACTGTTTTCAACCTTTTTAAATTCAGATTTCATTTGATGAAACTCTTCATTTTGATCTATAAGATTTTAGTTATGCTTTCTATATCCTAGAACCTTATCAATGCAAGCTTTAGAACAGAGATGTTCATATACCTGAGGTGGTATCTCCTTGGTGTCTGCCAAGAGAGCTTGCTTGTTGGCAGGAAGATCTTCATACTGAAAGCTCCAGTCAAAATCAGCTGTTCCAACATGTTGAGCTGCACATGCTGCAGTTTGCGCAGCTGGAGTGTTGCCTTGATTTGCTTGACCTTGATGGGCTTGTCTTAGTTGTGCAGTAGCTGGGTTTGCCTTTGGTGCCTTGCATTCTCTAGCGAAGTGACCAAATTGGTTACAGTTGTTACATCTTAGCTTGATTTTGTCCAACCCAACTCTAGTGTTAGAGTTGTTGCTTGGAATGGGTCTTCGAGTTCTAGAGGAGAACCTTTTAGCTCTAAGAGATAACATAGCATAAGAGTGTTGTATGTCCATTTCTTCTAAGTCATCTAGATGGAAATACTTCAGATCTTCTTTGATAAATGACATATTGCTTGGGTTTTCAGAGACAAATACAACAGTGTTATTTTGAGGTGGGGCTTCAAGAAGAAAAGGTGAGTTGCTAGTTTGTGAGTTGGGAGTTTGCGGATCGGTAACAATGGGAGGATAGTAGTTACTTGAACTTGAATGTGAGTGGTCAGAGTGTAGTGCGGAGGAAGTGGTGGTTAATGAGGATGAAGATGAATGACCTGAGCTTCTTTCTTTGGCCTTAATCATTTCCAGCTCATATGTCTTCAGCATTGCTAACAACTCAGTCATGTTGAGAGACTTCAGGTTTTTAGTTCTTCTAATTAACACTGTGTAGAGTGTCCAGTAACTTGGAATAGATCTAATAAACTTTTTGAGAATGTCTTCATTCTCCAGCTTGACTTTAGAGCACTGTAGTTCTCCCACAAGATAGGTGTACCTGTTGTATAGAGTGGTAGAGACTCACCATCCTTGTAGACAAATTTTTCATACTGTTTCTTTAGAATGTCTCTTCTATTTTCTTTCACTTCTTCAGAACCAGCGAACATCTTTTCAAGAGCTTCCCTTAGCTCTTTGGCGGTTTTGTATTCTCCGAAGTTATGAAACACTTCAATTGGTAAGCACATATGTATAGCTCCCAAAGCTTTAAAATCTACCTCCGTGTTCTTTATGTCTTCTTCAGAATAATTGGAGGCTTCTTTAGGAACAGATGGACCTCCAGAGACAGCAGAAGCCACCATAGGTACATACTGACCATCAATTATGGATCTCCACATTCCATATTCTTGGTAGCAGAAGAAACTTTCCATTCTTTTCTTTCACATGTCATAATCTTCTCTAGACACCAGCCTTGGTGGTCTGTGAAGGCTTCCAACATCATCAAATCCAATATTATGAGCCACACTTTGGATAGATGGTTTAGCAGCAAAGAGATAACAGAACCAGATAGTGATTAAACAAGTGTTAGATTGTTTAATCTGAGAGCCAAAGCTCTGATACCACTTGTAGGATCGGTGTTTTACAAGATGGTTCTGTTCAGTTGAGATTGGCGAAAACAATCACAACTATGCAATGTAAACAAGAAACAATGATGATACTGATAAATGCAAATTGTATTAATTTTCAAGGTTTACAAGTTACAGAGAAAACTCTAAGGAAACACACTTGTGCAAAAAGAAGATACAATACATATAAAGAAACTTAGAATCAAGACAGACCCTTGATTCTAAGGATCAGATCAAACACCAGCCGTTGATCTTTGATAGTTGCAAGTAGGCCCGTCGATTTTATCCGTACCCGATTAACCCACCCGATCCGACACCACCTGAACCGATTAAACCCGTACTCGAATAACCCGTAACCGATTAAACAGATTGTTATTCGGGTCGGGTTTTGGTTAGACTTTCAAATATCAAAAACCCGAATAACCCGAACCAATTAACCCGAATAAACCGAACATTTATAAACATGGTTTAAAAATTACCATCTTATTCCTATATAACTAAATTAATAGATCAATATTACGGAATTATTCTTATCTTTCTATTACAAAACATGTATAATATGATATCTAGTTTTGGTTGAGTTTGGAATGATGAAGAGCTTTGAAAGCTTTTGGCTGGTGTGACGATTGCTCATGGTGGTGTTCTTCCGAACATTAATCCAGTTCTTCTGCCTAAGAAGTCCAATGCGACAAAGGAGCCTTCAAAATCTCCAAAGAAGGCAACGAAATCGCCAAAGAAAGCATAGTTATTTTTAAACATTTTGTTTTGTATGTCACACATAAATGAATTGGATATACGGTATTTCTGTGCATGACATGAACCGATCTCAAAAGTAATAATGACCCTCCTCAACCAAGACTAGATATCATATTATACATGTGTTGATAAATTTAGTTAAACATAATTTGTGTGTCTAATAATAGTCAATAATTTTATTTGCATAGGTTTGCATAATCTATTACTTTTTCATTAATTTATTTCTCAATATTTTTTATGTAGTATACATTTGATTGATTAATGCTAGACTAGGATGAAACACTTGTTATTTGAAGCTATAATCTCTTAGAAATATGCTAATTTTTTTTTAAAAACCGTGTTTATTTTATGCTTTTTAAACTTGATTTATTTATTTTGTTCAACATATGTGTCCCTACCCGAAACCCGACCCGATTAAACCGTAACCGATTAACCCGAAAAATGATTAAACCGATTGTTATTCGGGTCGGGTTTCGGATAAATTTACACACATTAAAAAACCGATTAACCCGAACCGATCTACCCGAAACCCGATTAAATAACCCGAACAACACCCCTAGTTGCAAGTTACACTACAATTGGTAGACAACTAAAAGACAAACTGCAGCAAACAGTATGAATCAGGTCAAAAGTCTTCTTAGGAATCTTTGCCTGAGACTTCAGAAGTAGTAGCTTTGTCTTTAATCATCTGCACCAATAACATTCCTTCTGCTGATAGATGTGTCAGTGTTGCAGCAAAAGGTGTCAGTAGCAAAGTCAAAGCTGCTGATGATTTGCCTATCAGCATCATCAATGTTTGATGCTACTGAGAAGCCTATCAGCAGTAACTTAGGACTTCAGCCGATAAGGATATCCGCAGCATAGTTGTTCATTAGTAGTAGAACTTAACTATCTGTGGCATATGCCTTATCAGCAGCAACTTGTAAGTCAGCAAAACTGTAGAGTCCGCAACATCTATACTTAGAGAATTTTGTAGCCATTGGTCTTTATCTTTACAAAATCTAAGTAGACAAAACGTCTACTAGCACCGGAATCAAATAACCCAGTAGCAGGTACGTGATTAACAAGAAACGTACCAGATACTACGTCTGGCAATGCCTTAGCCTCTTCGGTTGTCAAAGTATAACCCCTACTTTTGGCATTAGAGGCTTCTCCTTCCTTTATTTTTAACGGCTCGGTATTAGAAATTTTAAGTGATGGACATTCCAACATTCTATGCCCACTTTCTCCACACTTAAAACACTTAGGCTTGATAGGATAGTTGAGTACCAAGTGTCCTGCCTTACCACATTTAAAACAAACGCCGAATTTCAATCTACATTCTCCAGCATTATTCTTACCACAAGTGGTGACACCACTAGTAGTTATCCTTTTCATCCAACCACCATTGTTTTGCTTCTTCTGGCCCTGAAAATTTTCAGACCACTTTCTTTTTTATTCCATTGGGCGGGAACCATAGACCTCGTCGTACATAGTCGAAGCAAGTTGTACGGCGCATCTAAATCTTTTTACCTCTGAAGTTTTCACTAACCTTTGGATTTCAGATGGTAACCCTTGTACATATCTCTTAATTCGTACAGCTTCAGGGGTTACTAATTAGGGTACCAAACGGGCCATCCTGTTGAATTTCGTAGTATACTCTCGATGAGTCATACTATCGGCTTCTAGCCTGAGAAAATCTCTCTTGAGTTTGTCCATTTCATTGTCGGGACAGAACTCTTCAATCAACAGTCTCTTCAATTCTTCCCAAGACGTTCAGTTAATAGCTTTCTCACCCATAGCTATGCCCAAGTTCTCCAACCAATATAATTCTTCTGATACGAATGAGTGGGCGGCATATTTCACCTTCTGATCGTCTCGGCATTTGCTAATCTTGGTTACCGCTTCAATTTCTCAGGTCCACTGATGAGTTACCGTGGCATCCTTTGTACTGTCAAACTTTGGAGGACTGCCATCCTTGAATGCTTTATACGAGCATCCCTTCCTTCCTTTCTTCATTGGTCTAACTTCATAAGAATCATCGGATTCATATTCGTAAAGATCATTGTTGTCTATATTCCTAACAACATCCTCCATTTTACCTTTCTTTCTGCTATCCTCTAGGCTAGCCAATAGGATAGGCAAAGTCGTACCCAAAGCTTTTGCCACAACCGTGTCTATTGCACTTTGCATTTGAGGTTCAACTACCGGTTCATTCATCTCTACATGATCCCTATTTTCTATTTCAGGTTCGGCATTGGCGGTAGATTGTGTCTGCCTTCTAGGAGTATTGGGATCAACCCTTCCTCCTCTTTTACCCTTCCTCTACCAACCATTTTCTACAAAAGATATTGAATGCTTTAGTATTCGCATGATAGATTGATAGCTAGCACACAAGTGTATTGTAAATGTTAATAACTATGGCCATAACGAAATTAATCATTTATGCGACTTTCGGTGCTCTAGTTATCCTTCTACTATGTTTCTAGTAAATACTCATACCCTTTTCCTTTATCCTGGGCATCAAGCTATCATGATTGGCATCTTTGCTGGCATTCTTACTTTCTCTTAACCCTAGTTTAAGTCTAGATACTTGGGCAAGTATCTAAATCTCTTAAACTATAGCTATGATACCAACTTGTGACACCCACATCTCGGATCACCCGGAATGTCGGTCACTTGTCGGATTTACTCATGAACATATAGTAATCAGAGAAACATACACAACGAAAGACTTTAAAACATTTTTTTTTTTATAAAACTTGTCTTAGTACATTCTTAAAGAAAGCACAACATAATACTAATGCCAGTCTTTAGATTTGGATGCAAGACAGCCTGCTCAAGATGCCTCCTTTCCTTACTCTTACCTGACACACATGCTTAAACACGGGTCAACTTATGCTGGTGAGTTATAGATTTTAATCGAAGTATCTTTGATATATTATCTTTCCATTCCAAGTAGGCTTTATCCAACCATAACATTAATCTTGTACTACTTATATCTTATCGACGTTCGTAAACCTCTCAAGTGGTCGTCACCACTTACCATTCCCTTTATATATAAAGGCCATTCCCCCGTTACGTACCACGAAGGAATGTAACGGTCTGTATTCCATTCCATATGTTGCAAGATATTATGTGGGAATTGACCATACATGGTAAAACATTCCTTTTTAGACCAAAATGGTCAAATCATTTCATGTCAATGCAATCACTGCCAATGACATCATCACTTATCTTGGTAAACCAATGCAAGTATTAAAACATTAACATTCATTCATTTCAAAACAAGGTGGTTATCTTCCCAGAGTAGTACCTCCAACAGATATGTTCCCAGGAAAGAATGACGGGTCCAGGAGAGATTTATACACCATTCTTTCCTTAGACAGAACATTCCGTTTGTTAGATAACTACATACCGGTCGGAAGGTTACCTTTTATTTTACAGCTTAAAACCTTTCTTGCAACACCATGGATACTGGCTCAAAGATGTAAATCAATGGTATACAGTATCAATAACAGACATACCACGTGCGTCATGCCCAAAAACATTTTAAAAACGGTTAAAAGGGCATCATAGAACTCACCTCTAACTTCCTGCTTGTTTAAATAACCTTTAGGTGCTAATGTAGCTGGCACAATAACTTGGATCAGGTCCTAATTCATTACTTAATCATAAGTTCCTAGCTTTAATGGAAATAACCAAGTCATTAGGAACTAGTCAAAACCTTACCTCAGCACTATCTCTTGCGACTTGGGTCAAAAAGCAGGAAACTGGACTTCCCAACGTGAACCGGGGCTCCTTGGCATGCTTACCGAGGTTAAGTGTGTGTTTTGTGAGGTGTTGGAACTGAGTGAATGCTCTAAAGTCGACCAACATGTCCAACTATTTATAGGCTGCCCGATGGGTTCATAGCGGACCGTTATCTATATACATGTCGGTCTGCTTTCCAAGTGTGGCGGTGTAATTTGCTTAGCGGGTACATAACGGACCGTTATACTTCTCATGTCGGTCTGTAATGAATGGATTGCGGCTAGCGGACCGCAACGGATCCCATATCGGTCCGTTATCGGTCCTCCACATGTTAATCTTCATCGATTAGTCACTTGACACGTGTCACCTCCTGAGTGATTCCTTGCCTCTCACATAGCGGACCGCTATCCCCTGAGATCTCGGTCCGACATCTGACTACTTTCTTAAATTTTCATTTTTGGTCCCTGAACTTTGATCCAATTATATTTTATCCCCCTACATTTTAACTTAATGTTATTTTAACCCTTATAATTTAATATATTGTCACCCTAACCCATTAAGGTATCATCAAATGATTCTAAGCCCCTACACTCGTATTTTATTGAAAATTAGGGTGTTACAACATTGCTTATTTTGAGGCCTATAAATAGGAGGCTTGGGTTCTTCATTCCACACACCCTACTAGACATTATTATAGCTTAAGAGAGACTGTTTCTGTAGTTTATAGTAGAGAGTAGAGAGACCCCTCCTCCTTTTCCACAATAGGGGAGCATACGAAACTCAGCGTTACGCTAGTTAGTATGTCCATTCGTGGCTAAACTCTTTGTCTTGCTAGGGTGAAGACGAAGTTGGGTGTATGTTAATGTTCAACGTATTAATCTAGTGGTATGTTTATGTCTTTAATTATTCGTTCTTAAAACCACCTTCTAGGTGTGCTTTTTATTATTATATGAATATGTCTTTACACTTGTGAGTGTTCTTGATTTTAAAGCGTAAGACCGTAAAACCTTTTTATTAAAACTTTTGTTGATGCTTGTATGTCTTTATACAAATGGATTTTGATAAGTCAAGGCTTGGTTAATACTAATAAAATCGTACGTCTTTATACGAACCTGTTATGAGACCAAGAATTGGTGAACTCATGTTAGGACGGTGCGTCTTTATACATGGTCTCATTGTTACACCCCCTCCCGGATAACACCAAAGAGTTGTGGGTAACAATGTCCCTAGCTGGGAGCCTTTCCATTTTATTATTAAAGATTATAATTTGTGAACCAAATGTCGTGAGAATGAGGCTCTAGCGGTGTCCCGGGTCACACATTTGTATTAGTCATACCACCGGATTAGTCAACTTAACATTATCATATATCAAGCGGATTCGAAGCCCAAAGTAATACTCTTCGTGACTTGATCATCTTCGAGATACTTACTTTCTTGCTATTTACTATTCTGTTATTTACATTTTTGCTACACACTTCATGCACGTTTTTACTTTTATGTCATTTACTTTACCGTCATTTACTTTTCTGTCATTTACTTTTCTGATTCACAAGCACACAAAACCCACTCGTTAATTAAACTGGATAAACGATAACAAACGTTAAGTATTGGAACTCGACCGTGTCCATTGGTTCGATACTTGGTTCTTACCTAAACGATATTACGCTGCGATAGGTACTCTTGCCTATTGTGTGTGTTTCAAGTTTGAGTATTTATCTTTTTAATTATAAATTTAAAACCTGATCTCGTGAAATCGACCTAACAAATATATATTTATATATTTATCTATATACTTATCACGTGCACATCAAATTTTTGGCACCATTGCCGGGGACACGATGCTTTCAAGAAAGATTCGAGTTAACGGATTAGCCTTTTAACATTACAAATTATTCTCATGGATTCATATAGTGACGATTTTACCAAGGAATAATTTTTTGGATCCGAAGGATACTACACAGATTCACGGTGTGAGTTGTGTGAAGGATCACACTACACTGAGGAGTGTTATCTTTCCGTATGTCGACCCATGGATCAGTACGTACACCTTCACCCTTCACCATTTGAAAATCTGCTTCCATAACCACCACCGTCGTTAAACTGTGATTACTCATTCTCAGTCCCAGATCCTTGGTAGCCAGACAAGCTGTTCAGCAATTTAGAGGAAATAAAAAAGCCAAATCATTAAACTCTACGCCATGGAACCACATGAAGTCCCCTCAGAAATCTTGGATCATCCACAGAGCATTGAAAATGATCAAGCATCAAGGGAGCATGAACTCGAGGTAGTAACCATGGTACCCGTATGAAGCACCGATGATACCAACAAGGATAATGTCACTATTGCTGAGATACCACAATGAGACATTGAAGAAATCTTAGGACCACCAAGATTGGAAAGACAATACAAAAGGTTTCAATCTATGCTTCATCAAATTCAACTAAATCTACCTTACAAGCTATTCCTCTACAAGATGCCAGCTTACTCAAAATTTCTCAAGGACATGCTTACAAACAGAGAAAAGATGGAGCAGCAACCTTAGATTTCTCTAAATGAGGAATGCTCGGCTATCATCAAAGGAAGAGAACCTCCCGACCAATTCATAATTTCATGTCTCATCAGCGAGTCAGTCCAAGGAAGTGCTATCACTGATCTACATATCAGTGTAAACATTCTGCCGAGAGTTGTCTTTGATAAAATGATTCTCAAGAAACTTCGACATACTAAACTAGAAATATGCCTAACCAATAGGACAGTTCATTACCCAAGGGGAATAGCTAAAGATGTGCTGATAAAGATTAAGGAGTTCGTCTTCCTCGTAGATTTTGTGGTGGTTGATATTAAAGGACGAACAAACATCCCTCTTATATTAGGAAGACCATTTCTCAATACTGCCCTTGCTCTTATTGAAGTTTAGGGAGGGAGACTAGCACTGAGCATCCACCAAGAAAGAATCACATTTGATCTAAAGAGAGCTATGCAAAGGCCAAGAAGTCATGACGATCTCGCTTTTCTGTTCGACGATTTTGATTACCTTGGGAGATACTAAATACATGACGTCTTAGGCAAAGAAGAGGAAGAATGGCAAGCCGAAAACCAAGATGAATACCTAGTATGCGAAGGGTTCGTGATCAAACACACCAATCATGACAATGAAGTAAGACACGTGGTGTCACACCCCCAAAATTATTTACTTAATAAATAAATAAATAAATAAAGGTTGCAATGACTGGTTCATTACATGATTACGGAATCTGTAATAGTTATTTCTAAGACTTGAATACATACACAATTACTAAGACTAAGTAATACAATGATCTAAGTTCTCCTAGATCAACGATAGTCCTGAGACTTGATAATCTATGTCCTTCCAGCTACTAGGAATTGATCCAATATAGCTAGCCTATTCCAACCGCGCCATTGCTAAGGGTTACTTGAGAAACATACTTGAATGTGTCAACACAAAGGTTGGTGAGTTCACATAGTTAGTTATTTCATTGCCAGTAGTTTTACCCAGAAACATGTACATGATCTAATAGTCATAAAATAAGTAGTTTTCCCCAGAAAACATGTACCTGACTTTATCCTCATAAAATAAGTAGTTTTCCCCCAAAAACATATATATGGCTTAACCGTCATAAAATAAGTAGTTTTCCAAGAAAACTTGTACATGACTTAACCGTCATAAAATAAGTAGTTTTCCTAGAAAACGTGTACATGACTTAACCGTCATAAAATAAGTAGTTTTCCCAGAAAACATATACATGACTTAACCGTCATAACATAAGTAGTTTTCCCGAAAAACATGTACATGACTTAACCGTTATGAAATAAGTAGTTTTCCCCAAAAACATATACATGACTTAACCGTCATAAAATAAGTAGTTTTCCCATAAAACATGTACATGACTTAACCGTCATAAAATAAGTAGTTTTCACCGAAAACATGTACATGACTTAACCGTCATAAAATAAGTAGTTTTCACCGTAAACATATACATGACTTAACTGTCATAAAAATAGGTACTTTTACCCGAAAACATACACATGACATTACCGTCATAAATAATATTTTTACTCGAAAACATGCACATGACATTACCGTCATAAAAAAGTAGTTTTCCTTGTAAACAAATAATTCTAAGCGCATATGTTAAACAAAACAAGTGTTATTGATCCATTCGTAAGCTAGATAGGCTTACAAATACCGATGTTCATACATGAAACCGTAACCAAACCATGACAAATGAATGCCCCTCCCTCGCTATACCACGAGAATAAGATAATATGCGGTCATTTGACCCTCAAGTCCCGGTTAGCGCGACTAACCATGACCGGGGGCGTCACCCCTAATATTACTATTCATAGAATCCTAGGCTAAGACCATAGCTAATGGTTACAAAATGTTAATGTTGTTATAGGGACTTTTAGCGCTCTATTGTTCCTCATTTATAACATAATGTTAGTGTCTTGTTTCCTTGTTATCATATAAAAATGTTTGCAATGTTTTCTCAATTGTATAAAACAACAATGTTTCCAAATGTATTAAACAATAATGTGATACATAATATGGATGTATGTTTCTCCCCCGCAGTTTATAAAACATTGAAAAACGAAAAGGGGGCCGTGAAGTCACTTGGTGATTGATGTATGCAAGCAAATAACAATATGCTAATAGTTCATGCCTATCCGTACCGTAATCACACAAGGGTACTAATGTGTTAAGACTACTGTAGGTCCCGGGAGCCTCGTCACGCAGCGGATTTACACGGACCTGTTCTGTGATTTGTGTGGGAACCAAGAAATGAGATAGAGAAAACACGAACAAAGACAAAAGACAATGAAACGACACGTAATCCATAACATATAAGTCATCCCGTATTACAGACTACATACCGAAGGAGCACACATCTCTCATCTAAGCTCACGGTCCAGGGGTCAGGAGAGCTCTTCCCGACCCAGACATCTCTCAACCTTGTTCCAGAGTTCCACCTACAAATGAAGACAAGTCTTCAATTTATAGGGGAAGGAACACTACCTGCGTACTTGACAAGTACGCAAGGCAGCCTTGCGTACTTACTAAGTACGCATGGTTTGGTCATGCGTACTTACTAAGTACGCAGGACCAAACTGGTGTGCGGGCTAAGTACTCAGGAACACCCTCCTACGTACTAGCCACGTACACCGATACATAGAATTTAATCTATAGTTACAAAACATGCTTCTACAACTACCCGTCTTATACGCAAGTTGTTCACCCGACTTAACTAATCCCGTTAAGTACGTCTTTGTTTAGTAAAAACAATGTTTTCATTTACGACTCATTGGTGATTATTATTCCAGTCTAGACGCTTTCTTATTTTCCGAGAAAATAATATGTTTCTATATTAAGTGTACCAAAAATAAAAATAATTTTTGTAATAACTTATAATATATTCACATTATAGTTCATGTATAAACATATAATTATTTCCTAAAAATAATTATATACACTCTCGATTATCGTTCAGGTATATCTTATGCATGTTAATTATTCTCCGTACGTACAATCCAAGTTACTACGTCCACATGCAAATACTCGTTCCGAACGATATTTATTAATTTGTTTATGTTCATCATGCATTTATTTTTACTAATATATACATACAAGTATGTCATTAATCCAACATATATTTAAATATGCTTCACGATAACATGTGAACATTTATTTTTAATCGAAACGTCTTTAATCTCATGCTCATAAATTTACCTATGATTATTCCATCATGATATGTGCATATATAATTCTTATGATTACCAAATGTCTTAAACATTTATAATTTGCAAGTTTCAAATTCTTTAAGTGTTTCCTTTTGTATTTTCCATGATCTATTTTCAAGACATGAATATATTTCATTATTTTATGTATATATACTTTTATGTATATATACCTTTGATCATGCAACTACACAAATGTGTATACATACACATTTATCCAAGTTTCCATATGCATATATACACATACAACTTAACTTTATGATCATGCACATTTTCCTACCAATGTCACCAAATTTTGCTTTAAACTACCAACTATACATTATCATATACATCTTGCAATTTTTGGCCTAGTATGTGTATACATAAACAAATCTTAGACTTTATGTCACTAATGTTTACTTTGTAAAAACACTAATCATGCCTTTTATTTAAAATCCACATCTTATCATCAAAAGATCAAACAACAATATATATACCTACAATTTATGGTTTCTTTTATGTATACATCTATACACTTCATTTTTCATCAAATATTACCCACACTTTTTGATTATAGCTCACACTTTTAGTTCAACAATTTATAACTTATCATCAAAAAAATCAAAACAACAAAACATGCATATAACTCACCATTTTCGACCCTTATATATATATTTATACAAAACCCTAGTTTTTTAAACATAATAAAGTTAAAATTTATAAAAACTCTTTAATACTTTAAATCCCTTATTTTCATGGTGAACAATGAGCTTTGAACTAAAAATAAAGACAAAAGTAAAGTGTAGTGTCGGTTTCATACCGCTAGACAAAGCTAGGAGACGAGTAATGAGTAGAAGGTGATAAAGAATTGTGTTGCTAATAAACCGACTCCAAAACTTCAAGAAATCCTTGAATCTTCAAGCTTTTTCGCTAACTTTCTAGAGAAATTGATTTTACATTTTTGAAATAATAGGTGTATGATGATGGATGAGACCTTTGCTTGTGTTTACACTTGAATGAAAAAGGTTGAGTGTTCTAGCAATCTTCATGATTACTAATGATGATGGATGAGACATTTGCTTGTGTTTACACTTGAATGAATAAGGTCCTCACAACAATAATCATGGTTCACGATGGTGTGGTGGCAAGGTAGGTGGCCCACCTTGAGTTCGACCGAGATGGGTGATTGGGGGGCGGGGGTTGGGTGTTGTCACTTCATGTGTTATCTTTCACATGTTTAAGCAGATGGTGTTTAGGTAGTGTAAGCCCGGTAGGTGATCCGTTGATATAATACCCGGTGTATAAACTTTTAGTCATTGAAACTTTATATCTATATACCTAGATATTTATATATATAATTATTAGATGAAACGGGGGTTGAGTGTAGATCTCAACAGGTCATCATTATTACGACTTGATGTTGGAGTGGAGTATAAGCAAAGATATAATGATGGTGATGTGATCTTTGAGGTTGCTTGCACTCTTGGTCATAATCATGAAGATTATGACACTTGAGTGAGATGTAAGTGAAGTTACCTTGATGATGTGATTGATTTAGACGCGGTATACTAGCCGAAATTAATACCCGCTACATTATCTTTAATTATTAAGACGTCCTACATTTTATGTAGTTTGACTTGCTTTAATAATCTGCTAGTGAATCCCGACATAGTTAGTATCTTTAACTATTCGTACATGTTCACATATAGGAAATAAATTAAGGCCATGTGAACAAACATTTTTGTTTTAATCTTTAAATATTTAGTCACCAATATATACTTTGTATAAAATAATTATACCTCTAGACTTTACTTGTATAACTTTGATAATCACCAATTACCGTACATTACGGGTTATAAATATTTTTGACCTAGTAATTCTTAAAATTACTAAAATATGACACGTGTTCCTATGCTATACTCCTGACAATACCATGTCCAAGATAATGTTCAAGGAAATATAAAATATGAACGTATAAATATGACTATGGGTATTGACCAATTTAACACGGCTACGCCTTGTTTTTAGAACTTTCCAATCTGTGACTTCAATGGGTTCCTCAATGAAGTGCAGCTTGTCGTCTATGTGAATCTCATCAGGATGTATAATTAACGTCTCGTCTGATAAGCACTTCTTGAGATTTGACACATGAAACGTATCATGTACATCGCTTAGTTCTTGTGGCAACTTGTGCTTGTATGCTACGGGGCCAACCCAGGCCAACATTTCAAATGGTCTAATGTACCTGGGGTTAAGCTTGCCACGGTTGCCAAACCTTGCAACTCCTTTCCAAGGTGAGACCTTCAACAAGACATGGTCCCTAACTTGGAATTCTAATGGTCTTCGTCTGTTATCCGTGTAACTATTTTGGCTATCACGGGCGGCCTTCTGACGATCCTTGATTTTAAAAATCTTGTCGGTGGTCTCCGGAATAACCTCAGGACCAGTTAAATGCTTGTCGCCAACCTCCGCCCAACATAGCGATGAACGACACTTTCGACCATACAAGGCCTCAAACAGAGCAGCTTTGATGTTGGTGTGGTAACTGTTATTGTATGAAAACTCAGCCAATGGTAGATGAGTATCCCAATTTCCTCCAAAATCGATTGCACACGCACGGAGCATATACTCTAAAGTTTGAATGGTCCTTTCACTTTGACCATCTGTTTGAGGGTGATATGCCATGCTCATGTCAAGATGTGTACCCAAGGCTTCTTGTAATGATTGCCAGATTCTTGACACGAATATGTTGTCTCTATCAGAGATAATAGAGATTGGCACTCCATGCCTAGTCACAATTTCCTTGATATAAAGCCTTGCACACTTCTTAGTTTTATCGGTCTCCTCGATTGGCTGAAGGTAAGAGGATGTCGTCAAACGATCGACGATCACCCATATAGTATCATAGTCACTAGACGTTCTGGGTAGTTTGGTAATGAAATTCATGGAAATTTGTTCCCATTTGTAGTGAGGAATCTCATGTTGTTGTGATTTCCCCGGTGATTCCTGGCATTCTGCCTTTACTGTCGGATATTTCCCATAGCAATTTCTCTTTTCATGTTTGGCCACACAATAGAGTTCCTCGAGATCCTTATATGTTTTATCCGATTCTGGATGAACGGAGTAATTGGACTCATGGACTTCATCCATAACTACACACATAGGTTACCAGTACTTGGTACCTAAATTCTGTCAGCAACATCCAACTTAGGCTCCAGTTGTTTTATTTCCATTTACTTGGTGGTCGGTATTCGTAAACACGGTGAATACTTCTCTGATTAACAATATTAGTTGTGCAAGAACCCCATATTTTACTACCCTTAATATGGTGGGGTTCTGTGATACTCATTCCTAATAATGAAAGAAATGATGCCTGAGAATCTTGAGTGGATGCTGACACATACCTTCTATTCATCTACGCATTTTGATGCACAATAGCCAGTTCTCTATAGATCTGAGAAAAGAATTACTTGACGACGTGTTCAGGTCTTAGTTGAAGATTGGTTACAAATGACACAATATGAAAATGAATCATTATATTTTTCCCTCTTATGCTTCTCGAAAGATTTTTCTCGGACGAAGACTTTATTCTTATTTCAGGTTTCGTGTTTTCTAGGATCTTCATTTCCATGTGTCTTAGTGGATCTAAGATTTTGAGGTTCCTTGTGAGCTCTTACTAGTAAAGGTCGAGTCTAATCACCACTTTGCCCATTGCCTGGACTACCTTTCCACAGTAGACTAGCATTTGGGTTGTATCATCTTGATATGTAAACTCATGACTTGACTACCATGCTCTCGAAGTAGGTAGGCCGTATGGGGTTCTATGTTTGTTTGGAATGTTCATATTTCGTCTAGGTGAGGAAATGAAAACTAACACTATGAGCATGGTCTCATAGAATTAGTGTTTTCCCCAAAGTGGCTATGGGTTTGTCAACCCATTAAGTTGGCAAAAAGGGCTTGGGAGTTTCACAATTTCCAACTATTAGTCATTCAGTGTGTCTGCCCTTCCCTAGCATTCGAATGGTAATTTAGTGACTTACCATTACGTATTCCACTCATACTAGTCATAGTCTCAAATTCCTTAGCACAAGGACTCAGGTAATAATGTTGAGGTAATGAGTGTTGAACATCGAAATTTTTGTACTTTTCCTGAGCCTGCGTTAAGAAGTCATTTCTTAACAATAGATGCCCTAGAGCTCCCTAGTTCTAGAAAACTTGGAGTGGAAGATATGATCACGCCTCTCGTCTAGGCTGAAAACTAGTATCCATTCAACAAGATGATCCTTGGGAAGTGCGGGTACATAGGGTATGAAACTATCCTTCTCGAATCATTGTGGACAGTGGTCTGTTATGAACAATTTGTGCTTACGTCCTTTATGCATATCATGAACTAATGAGATTAGAAAGAAATCCCGTACTTGGGACTCTTTTAAGAGTTGTGTATGTCGTTTTTCTATTAGTTCAACAGCAGCCGTTAGTCCACACTTAGGTTTCTTTGGCATTCGCTTGAGAATAAATCACGGCTTATTCATCACCAAAAGAATAGTCAGACTTAAAAGTGTATAGAATGTCAAAGGTTGTGAGGGAAACCCTGTCTGACCAATATTCTGAACTGTCTGATTATCTACTTGTCTCTTGTCAGGCTTCTACAAAACCCCATAGGTGTTATGTATGCGAGTCAGAAAGTTTGTCTGCCCATGCATAGCACTCCTGGCGTAAATTTCAAGTAATTGTGAGACTGAACTGTATGATGGATCCAGAGATTACCCTATAATCTCTCATAATAATTGTGCAATTATTGTAAGTGTTGGTTATGGTAACGCTCAATTTGAAGCTATCTTGACAAGTAGAATCTTAATGAATGATTGTGCGAAATCCTTCGTCGTTCAGGATTCACTAAGGATTGGTTGAATTTAATTTGAATTTCTCTTGTTCCTCCCAAACTGGAAGATTGCTTTCTAAGCACCTAATTGAGAAGTTCAATTTGTTAAGATCCGATCCTTAATCAAGTTACTAAGAACATGGGTTGATCATTAGCTTGGACAGCAAGACTCACTAAAGTTTCTATGCACTGCAAATTATGATTACGTGTGCACCCATAATGATAATTTATTTTGCATGATACCTGTAGTGTTTCTTCTATCCCAAACTTTTAGTAAAAAAGGATTTGAAATGATCATTAGATCATGTTTGCACACTTATGCAGGAGGGTGTATTGTTCTACCGGATTACCCTTAATTATGTGTACCAATACTCGTGAATCTGCCGAATATGGCCGTTTCCGGATGAGGTTAATGGTAGAGAGGCACCACCGGTGTCCCTAAAAAATAAGATGTGTATGGTGGAAGTCAGGCACTATATGTAAGGCAGAGATCCACAAATCCGTGTCGAGCAATTCCTGCTCTAGTCTGTTACGTATGGATCCTAATGAATGTCTGGGTCTCCTAATCCGTGGTGTTCTCCCCCGTTTAGTCCTGCTTATCCACCTTGGGTTCCCTTCTGTCCAGACAATCCCGTATGCCACATCTCATGGCGAAGGTCTAGTTATTCGATCCGGCAACTCATGAATTAGATTATTTATACCGCACATACGTGAGAAGGAAAGCTGCCTCCACGGCTGGAGTATTTGTAGGTGTGGTGCAGGTATAGGTACAGGTTCTGGTACGGGTTCAACCTATTGCGGTACCAAGATCGTTAACTGGCGATTGCTACCGTCGTCGCCCAAGCTCAACTCGTAACTCGATCTTCTAGGGTTGCAGTGTGCTGAGTACCCGTTAACCTTAATTCGTAATCCGAACAGTAACACTTTGTTGTGAAACGTTGTATGTGTTTATTATTTCCACAACGTTGTACATGTTAAGTGTTTGTTACATGTGCCATGTAATTGTAATATGTATTAGTGTAGCTAATGATACCCTTGTTTAACTCCATACACTAATAGTCTACACAAATTGTTCGGCAATGGTTGGAATTCCTATACTCAAGTCTTGGGTGTTCTTAGTGTGATGCAAGTCTTAGAAATCTTGGTCCCTAAATGATTCTGGTTAGAGCCTAGGTGTCACTAAGGAAACCTAATTCTCTAAAACCATTGCTCTGATACCAATCTGTCACACCCCCAAATTTATTTACTTAATAAATAAATAAAGGTTGCAATGATTGGTTCATTACGTGATTGGGGAAGCTGTAATAGTGATTTCTAAGACTTGAATACATACACAATGACTAAGACTAAGTAATAAAATGATCTAAGTTCTTCTAGATCAACGATAGTCTTGAGACTTGATAATCTATGTCCTTCTAACTACTAGGAATTGATCCAATATAGCTAGCCAATTCCAACGACGCCATGGCTAAGGGTTACCGAAGAAACATAGTTGAAAGTGTCAACATAAAGCTTGGTGAGTTCACAGAGTTAGTTATTTCAGTGCAAGTAGTTTTCCGTGTAAAAGATGTACATGACCAAATAGTCATAAAATAAGTAGTTTTCCCCCCGAAAACATGTACCTGACTTTACCGTCATAAAATAAGTAGTTTTCCCCGAAAACATATACATGACTTAACCGTCATAACATAAGTAGTTTTCCCCGCAAACATGCACATGACTTAACCGTCATGAAATAAATAGTTTTCCTTGAAAACATGTACATGACTTAACCGTCATAAAATAAGTAGTTTTCCCCGAAAACAAACATGTACATGACTTAACCGTCATAAAATAAGTAGTTTTCCTCGAAAACATGTACATGACTTAACCGTAATAAAATAAGTAGTTTTCACCATAAACATATACATGAGTTAACCGTCATAAAATAGGTAGTTTTACCCGAAAACGTACACATGACATTACCGTCATAAATAAGTAGGTTTACTCGAAAACATGCACATGACATTACCGTCATAAATAAGTAGTTTTCCATGTTAACAAATAATTCTAAGCCATATGATAAACAAAACAAGTGTTATTGATCCATTCGTAAGTTAGCTAGGCTTACAAATACCTATGTTCATACATGAAATCGTAACCAAACCATGACAAATGAATGCCCCTCCTCGCTATACCACGAGAATAAGACAATGTGCGGCCATTTGACCCTTCAAGTCCCGGTTAGCGCGACTAACCATGACCGGGGGCGTCACCCTCAATAGTACTATTCATTGAATCCTATGCTAAGACCATAGCTAATAGTTACAAAATGTTAATGTTGTTCCGAGGACTTTTAGTGCTCTATTGTTCCTCATGTACAACATAATGTTAGTGTCTTGTTTCCTTGTTATCATATAAAATGTTTGCAATGTTTTCTCAATTGTATAAAACAACAATGTTTCCAAATGTATTAAACAACATTGTAATACATAATATGTAAGTATGTTTCTCCCCCGCAGTTTTCAAAACATTAAATAGCGAAAAGGGGGCCGTGAACTCACCTGGTGATTGATGTATGATAGCAAATAACAATGTGCTAATAGTTCCTGCCTATCCGTACCCTAATCACACAAGGGTACTAATGTGTTAAGACTACCCGTCTTATACGCAAGTTGTTCGCCCAACTTAACGAATCTCGTTAAGTACACATTTGTTTAGTAAAAACAGTGTTTTCATTTACGACTCATTGGTGATTATTATTACAGTCTAGACGGTTACATATTTTCTGAGAAAATAATATGTTTCCATATTGGTGACTTATTAAGTATACCAAAAATAAATATTATTTTTGTAACAACTTATAATATATTCGCATTATAGTTCACGTATAAACATATAATTATTTCCTAAAAATAATTATATACAACCTCTAATATCGTTCAAGTATATCCTGTGCATGTTAATTATTCTCCGTACGTACAATCCACGTTACTACGTCCACACGCAAATACTCGTTCCGAACGATATTTATTAATTTGTTTACGTTCGTCATGTACTTATTTTTACTAATATATACATACAAGTATCTCATTAATCCAACATATATTTAAATATGCTTCACGATAACATGTGAACATTTATTTTTAAACCGAAACGTCTTTAATCTCATGCACATAAATTCACCTATGATTATTCAATCATGATATATGCATATATGATTCTTATGATTACCAAATGTCTTAAATATTTTAATCATAATAAGCTTCATGTTCAACACATAAATATAATTTGTCAGTTCCAAATTCTTTATGTGTTTCCTTTTATATTTTCCATAATCTATTTTCAACACATGAATATATTTTATTATTTTATGTCTATATACCTTTGATCATGCAACTACACAAATATGTATACATACACATTTATCCCGGTTTCCATATGCATATATATACACATACAACTTAACTTTATGAAAATGCACATTTTCCTACCAATGTCACCAAATCATTCTTTAAACTACCAACTATACATCATCATATACGTCTTGCAATTTTTGGCCTACTATGCATATACATAAACAAATCTTAGACTTTATGTCACTAATGTTTACTTTGTAAAAACACTAATCATGCCTTTTATTTAAAATCCACATCTTATCATCAAAAGATCAAACAACAATATATATACACGTATATACATACAATTTATGATTTCATTTATTTATACATCTATACACATCATTTTTCATCAAATATTACCCACACTTTTATATTATAACTCACACTTTTAGTTCAACAATTTATAACTTATCATAAAAAAAAATCAATGAACAACAAAACATGCATATAACTCACCATTTTCGGTCCTTATATATATATTTATACAAAACCCTAGTTTTTTAAACTTAATAAAGTTAAAATTTATAAAAACTATTTAATCCTTTAAATCATTTATTTTCATGGTGAACGAGCTTTGAACTAAAAATAAAGACGAAAGTATAGTGTAGTGTCGGTTTCATACCGGTATACCAAGCTAGGTGACGAGTAACGAGTAGAAGGTGATAAAGACTTGTGTTGCTAATAAACCGACTCCTAAACTCCAAGAACTCCTTGAATCTTTAAGCTTTTTAGCTAACTTTCTAAGGTACTTGATCTTGCATTTTTGTAAGAATAGGTGTGTGTGTGTGTATGGATCGTATATATGGAGAGAAAAGAGAGAGGTTGAGTGTTCTAGAAATCTTCATGATTATTAATGATGATGGATGAGACATTTGCTTGTGTTTACACTTAAATGAATAAGGTCCTTAAAACAATAATCAAGGTTCATGATGGTGTGGTGGCAAGGTGGGTGGCCCACCTTGAGTTCCGGCAAGATGGGTGATTAGGGGGGGTTGGGTGTTGTCACTTCATGTGTTATCATTCACATGTTTAGGTAGATGGAGTTTAGGTAGTGTAAGCCTGGTAGGTGATCCCGTGATATAATACCCAGTGTAGGAACTTTTAATGATTGAAACTTTATATCTATATACCTAGATATTTATATATATATATATATACACATATATATGTGTATATGTAGTTATTAGATGAAACGGTGGTTGAGTGTAGATCTCAACAAGTTATCATCATTAAGACTTGATGTTGGAGTGGATTATAAGCAAAGATATAATGATGGTGATGTGATCTTTGAGGTTGCTTGCACTCTTGGTCATAATCATGAAGATTATGACACTTGAGTGAGATGTAAGCAAAGTCACCATGATGATGTGATTGATTTAGACGCGGTATACTGCCCGAAATTAATACCCGCTTCAATATCTTCAATTCTTAAGACGTCTTATGTTTTGTGTAGTTTGACTTACTTTAATAATCTGCTAGTGAATCCCGACATAGTTAATATCTTTACTATTCGTACATGTTCACATATAGGAAATAAATTAAGACCATGTGAACAAACATTTTTGTGTTAATCTTTAAATATTTAGTCACCAATATATACTTTGTATAAAATAATTATACCTCTAGACTTTAATTGTTTAACTTTGATAATCACCAATGACCGTACATTGTGGTTTATAAATGTTTTTGACCTAGTAATTATTAAAATTACTAAAATATGACACGTGTTCCTTTGCTAGACTCCTAACAATACCATGTCAAAGATAATGTTACAGGAAATATAAAATATGAATGTGTAAATATGACTATGGGTATTAACCTGTAATACTGGGTGTCACAAGTTGAGGAACTAGAAGATCGAGCTGAACATGAGAAAACAAAACCCTCCATAGAGGAACCATCTACACTAGAGCTGAAGAGCTTCCCCCAGATCTGACATACGCATTTTTAGACAAAGAGTCTAAACTTGGAGTCATCATGTCGGCCAAATTAAAAGATATAGAAAAAGATAAGTTACTAAAAGTACTCGAAAGACATAAGAAGGCTATGGCATGGAAGTTAACGGACCTTCAAGGAATCAGCCCCTCGTTCTACACTCATAAGATACTCATGGAAGACAACTACAAACCAAGTGTACAGAGCAAAGACGAATGAACCCCAAAATGCAAGAAGTGGTGAAAAATGAAGTTTTAAATTACTGGACGTAGGAGTAATCTACCCTATTACAGACTCTACATGGGTCAGTCCCGTTCAAGTTGTACCAAATAAGGGAGGCATGACGGTAATCATGAACGAGAGGAATGAATTAATACCAACCCGCATGGTTACTGGATGGCGGGTATGTATTGATTATCATAAGTTAAACAAGGCCACCCGAAAAGATCATTTTCCACTACCCTTCATAGATCAAATGTTGGAACGACTATCAGGAAACATGTTCTATTGTTTTCTCGATGGATTCTTGGGATATTTTCAAATCCCCATCACTCCTAAAGACCAAGAGAATATAACGTTTACTTGTCCATATGTCACCTTTACCTATAGGCGTATGCCTTTTGGACTTTGTAATGCACCTGCTACATTCCAAAGATGAATGATCCCCATATTCCATGATATGATTGAGGAGTCCATGGAAGTCTTCATGGATGATTTTTCAGTTTTTGGAACCTCCTTTGATCATTGCCTTCAGAACTTAGAAAAAATGTTAGCAAGGTGCAAAGAATTAAACCTAGCACTAAATTGGGAGAAATGTCATTTCATGGTTCAGGAAGGAATAGTATTAAGGCACGAGATTTCAAAAAACGGCATTGAGGTCGACAGGGCCAAAGTGGAAACTATATCTATGCTCCCACGCCGAATTTAGACAAAGGAATTAGGATTTTCCTTGGTCACGCAGGGTTCTACAGAAGATTTATAAAAGATTTCTCATCAATAGCAAGACCACTAATAGAGTTATTAGAGAAATACCGTCCCTTCTTATTCTCTGAGGACTGCATAAAAGCATTTGAATTCCTAAAAATAAAACTCGTTGATACACCCATCATAATGGCACCCGATTGGACAAAACCATTCGCCCTCATGTGTGATGCAAGTGATTATGCAGTGGGAGCAGTCCTGGGTCAACGGAAGGACAAACATTTCCATCCCATTTTCTACTAAAGTAAAACCCTAAACGACGCTCAAGAAAATTACACCACTACAAAAAAGGAGTTAGCTGTTGTAGTTTTTGCCTTCGACAAATTCCGTTCTTAACTAGTTCTATCAAAAACAATTTTCTACACTGATCATGCCGCTCTAAGACACCTTTTTAACAAGCAGGATGCTAAACCTAGGTTAATTAGATGGATTCTCCTGTTACAGGAATTCGACATCGAGATAAAAGATAAGAAAGGAGCAAAAAATTTTGCAGCAGACCACTTATCATGTCTTGAGAATACTCAGAGGGAACAAGAACTTGCCATAATAATAGCTTTCCTCACGAGTACATACTGCGCATACAAGACACAGATGAATACCTATGGTATGTGGGCATCGCAAATTTTCTAGCAAGTGGAGTGCTAGTGAAAGGAATGACGTTTCAAGAAAGAAAGAAATTCTTCACAGATATCAAACACTACTTTTGGGAAGATCCATATCTGTTCTGTGTCTGTATCGACCAGATAGTAAGGCGATGTGTGCATGGAAAAGAAGCTCGTGAAATAGTAATACAATGTCATGAAGGAACAACAGGAGGACACCATGGAGCTAATTAAACTACAAGAAAGGTCTTTGAGGCATGGTTCTTCTGGCCAAACGTTTTTAAATCCGCACATAAGCTCATAAGCACATGCGACTCATGTCAAAGAACAGGGAGTGCCTCAAAACGGGATGAAATGCCCCAAACAAACATTCAACTTTGTGAAATATTCTACATATGGGGAATCAACTTTGTCGGGCCATTCCCGCCATCTCGCGGCAATCCGTACATCGTCGTAGCAGTAGATTACGTATCAAAATGGGTGGAGGCATAAGCATTACCAACAAATGACGCAAGCGTCGTCATCCAATTTATGAAAAATTATTCACCCGATTTGGTACACCAAAAGCTCTGATCAGTGGTAGGGGAACACATTTTTGCAACTCACAATTGGAAAAGACACTTAAGCGATACGGTTGCACTCACAAACTATCCACACCATACTATCCCCAAGCAAATGGACAAGTAGAAGTTATAAACAGAGCAATCAAACGCATCCTGGAAAAAGTAGTAAGTCGCAATCGGAAGGATTGGTCTGATAAGCTAGAAGACGCACTATGGGCTTTACACACCGCCTACAAAACACCCATTGGAACCACTCCCTACCGAATGGTATACGGGAAAGCATGTCATTTTCCTTAGAAATTGAGCACAAAGCATACTTGGCACTTAAAGCCGTAAACCTAAACATATCTAGTGTTGGGGAGCATCGTCTCCTACAAGTTCATGAATTAGAAGAGCTTCGAAATCAGGCATATATGAACTCAACAATCTACAAAGATAGAGTAAAGAAGATTCATGATAAAAAGCTGTGAAAAGGGGAATTCCAAGAGGGGGAAAAAGTCTTACTATACAACTCAAGGCTACAACTATTTCAAGGGAAATTATGATCCAAATGGATGGGACCATACACAATTAGAAAAATATCCCCCTATGGAACATTGGAAATTGAACAAACAAATGGCACAACCTTCAAAGTCAATAGTCAGCGAGTGAAACGCTATTTCGAAGGACCATTTGATCAGACATTGGGGGAGGTTTCACTAGATGAAAGCATCTAAGGAAGCACATACAGGTCCGGCCAACGACCCTTAAATAAACGTGGCACTTCCGAGAGGCAACCCGATGATCATGAATAAATTAAGAAGTTGGTGCATACAGCAGAACACAAGGACCACAAGTTTGTTTACAAATTCAAAAGTTTCATGTACTTCAGCCTCCAGGTATGTCTTCTCGATACTAGGACCTTAGTAGCTTAACTACTACCTGCTATTTTCGTTTCTTTTTTTTATGTTTTTCTTTATGTCTCAAGTAGCATAACATCACCAAGTAGTTTCTCTATTTCTTTATGGAGTTTCGCTCCACCTCTACAAGCTTGGACGCCAGCAAACCACATCAAATTTATGAGAGATTTGATGGAAGTTTTTGGATTATCACTAACTACACTCACAAGTATTGGCCATAGGTTATATACCAAATTGACCACGGAGTACCAGTTTTTTTTCCCTTAAAACTTCATGCATTTAAATTCATGCATAACATTTCATTACATGCATTTGTACATTTAGGGCAATGCACAGTTTTAAGTGTGAGGTGGGGAATTAGAGATTCAAGACAAACTTGTTTCCTCAAAGCAGTAAAACTAAACTCGTGATTTTCTACCCATTTGAGTAAAACTTTACTTTCACCAAAACTTATTTTCTTAAAAACTCTAAAAAAATTTGAAAAATTTTAAACCCTAAAATCTAAACCTCTTTGAGTTCGCACTCAAATAAACAAAAAGAAATAAATGGAAACATGGCAAGTAGAAACAAATGGATATTAGGCATCACGATTCACTAAACCCTATCCCATCCGGTTTTCATTTGAGAATAATCTGAGGCTTTTCATGAGCATTACTATTATCATATTTTCGCATGCTCTTTCGTTTGGTATACTGATTGTTTTTTGATCGGATTTTATGCATAATTAGAACTTGTATGGCTTATACATATCAAGACCATGAACTAGTAATTGTATGAAAATGGTTGAGGCACCTAGGACTTTATTACCCTTATATAATATTATTAAACCCGAAATACCAAAAATAATATCCGCCTAGATAGCCCTTTGAGCCTTAGCTTTTTCGTTTCTACTACCCACATTTATCAATATACCAACTTTTGGTAAACACCGGTTATTGACTAACTGTCTTCAAGATGGAGAATTATTAGACTATCTTATGTCGTTATTTCAAGTTTACAACCATTGAGGAAATTTGGAAAGAATCGGTTTCACTCAAAGGAATTGGAATATACTAGAAGAAAGTGGATGTATTAGGAGAAAACAGCCGAACGATCTACATGGAAGATATGGAAAAAATATTTCAAAGAAATTGAGGAAAAGGATTTATTGACAAAGTAGTCTTGATGTTTAAAAAAAATGAGAAAAGAAAAAAGAAAAGAGAGAAGTTGGTCTTTTATCGGTTAGACCTAAAAGAGCTGGATATGCATTCTTTTGATTTCAATTTGCTTTCTTGTATTCTTTTCGCAAATCCTGAATTACCGCCTGAACTCCTAGAAAACGTTTTCAATGCAACAAGTAATGTAAGAAATTGTGGCACAAGCAAGAACTACCACTGTCACACCCTAACCGACGACGGAATACGTCGGGGCGGACGTGTAGACTGTTCATAAGCACATGATCAAACTAAAGTTGCATATCTCATTAAATTCAAATTCATAACAATTGTTTCATCAAAACAAAGACAAACAAGATCAAGGTACTTCAAAGAAAGTTTAATTAATTAACTAGGTCTTGCAATTCCCTATGAGATGAATCTTGAACATAACTCTCAATTATTAGCACCTGAAACATGATGAAAACATAGTCAACTAAAAATAGTTGATGAGCATACATAGGTTTTATCACAAGAAGTGTTATCAAAAGTTTGTGTACAATTCATATGATGCATGGATTAATAAGGCAATTATGGAAAACCACTAAAGTTTAAACTAGGGTGCACAATAAAACCTTGTGACTGATAAGCATAACACAAATGTTATCCTTAAGTGTTTTCGGCAACAATCACCCTAACCGGGTGGGTTGGTCAAACTCAACAGACCTATAATTGTATACCATCGGCTTGTACTGAGTTAATGATTGCACTTACACTATGCACAAAAAGTATGTAAATGTTGTTTGCACTAATAGTATTCAAGCATAAGTCACAAATTTCACACATGATCATAACATTTGAATTGTAATAATTGCAAGTAGTTTGAATGTAATCATGTTTCACCCCAAAGATGTAAATATGAAAAGGGGCTGTGTAAACTCACATTGGATTTGTAGCTCGAATTCACAAGTACGAGTAGTTGCATAAGTTGTTTAGCTAACCGCAAGGTTAACCTATGTTTGAATTTATATATGTATCAATCACATACTCAAAAGACTAAAGTAATAAGGGATGAGCGAGGGTTGAATGTTATGTAATTATTTGTTGTAAATAATACGTTTATTTATCAAGGAATTAAATATACATGGGTACATATAAATCTATGAATAATTAATATGTTTACAATTAAATAGATAAATGTTTAACGAATATTTACTTGAATATATAGATAATTAAATTTGTAAATTATGCGTTTCAAATAGTTAAATAATTTCTTTAACCGGTTGCTCAAGGGCGTATACCTTGCACATGACCCGACGCGAAACCCTTTTAACACATAAACCTCACTCGCCATCTTCCCCAAACCGTAACCAAAACCCTAGCAATCCAATACATCCGACTAAGCACCCAATCGCCGCCAAAATCATGGGGCCTTTATTCCCTGCAATAAAACGAAGCCATGGGCACCAATTTTACCTGAAATGGTTGTGGATTGATGAAGAAATGACTACAAAGCCGAGGTCGGAGATTCGCAAGCTTGACAGAGCTTTTGCGATGGGGTTCGAAGTGTACGAGTGCTTAGGAAGTTTGTAATGGGTGTTGTGAAGGTGTGGGGCTAGTTTTTATAGGCCAATTTCACGATTAAGGAGTGAATTGAAGTGAGACTTGATTGGTGACGGTTATGGATCGATTTAATTCATTTTTCATTGATTGAAGATTTAATTGGTTCGTTATAATCACATGGAATGGTCGCACGTTGGTGGTTTCCAGATGATAGATTACACTTAACATTCGGATTCAAGGATTACATGGACGAATTTTGTGAGATTGAGCTTCGTTTGACTTTCCGAAGTCAAATCTGCGCAAATTGGTTCCAATAATTATAAAAGGTTCAAGTTGAGGGGTTTAATGCACTCATGGGGTTCGATGGTTCAAAGGGGTCATACTAACCTTATTTTCTTTAAATTCTTTTGTGTTTATTTTATAACATTTATAAAATCAACACTATAAGTTTTATAAAATTGTACAACATATATATTTTTTTGAAAATTAGATATTTATTGATATAGGTTATTAATATTATATATTGTTATGAGAAATGTTATATATATATATATATATATATATATATATATAGATTATTTGGAATTTCAATAGATGACACACATACATTTATATGTTTATAAAGGAGTGGGACTTTAAATAATTATTTTAGGCTGTTAATAATACATTGCCATGTATTTATACCTAATCATATTTATTTACATGCATCATGATGTACATTAAATTCTTAACTAAATGAAATAAATGTATGTATATAGAGTTATATCATGTTATATATAACCATAGTGATATTGAAACATGAATGCACAACTTGTAATTAGTATATTAAGTTGAAATGATCATGAACTGAAATTGAAATAATGTTATTGCACAAATTAATGCATGAGGAAAACCTTAAATGTTACAGTATCCCCTAGTTGAGGGAATTTCATCCCGAAATTCAATTAGTTGAAGCTACTGAATAAGGAAAGAGGTAAGGGTATTTGAGCTTCATCTGATTCTCACATTCCCAAGTGAACTCTAGGCCACGTTTAGATTGCCAACGAACTTTAAGAATAGGAATACGTCTTCGCTTGAGTTGCTTAACCTCACGATCCATAATCTCCACGGGTTTTTTGACAAGGTGCATAGTGTCATCAATGTGCACTTCGTCTAGTGGAATGTGGAGATTTTCGTCAGCTAAGCATTTCCTGAGGTTGGATACATGAAACGTAGGATGCACATTGCCAAGTGCTGGAGGTAACTCGAGTCTGTAAGCCATTTTTCCCCTTTCAAGGGTCTTGAATGGACCCACATAGCAAGGTGCTAGCTTACCCTTTTTCCCAAAATGAACCACGCCCTTCCAAGGAGACACCTTTAGAAGTACAAGATCATCGATTTGAAATTCCAAAGGTTTTTGTCATTTGTCGGCATTGCTCTTTTGTTGACTTCTCGCTACTCTAATGTTGTCACGGATTTGAATGATCTTGTCGGATGTTTCATGTATCAATTCGGGACCGGTGATTTGTGCCTCACCAATCTCGTTCCAACAGATAGGTAAACGGCACTTGCGGCCATAAAGGGATTCAAAAGGAGCCATGTTGATGCTTGTATGGTAGCTGTTGTTGTAAGAGAATTCAATCAAGGCTAGATAAGAATCCCAGTTGCCACTAAAGTCAATGACACATGCTCTAAGCATATCTTTGAGAGTTTGAATTGTTCGTTTGGTTTGACCATCAGTTTGCAGATGGTAAGCCATACTTAAATCCAATCGTGTACCAAGGGTAGTCTGGAGGGATTGCCAGAATCGGGAGGTGAACCAGGCATCTTGATCCGAAATTATGTTCAAAGGAACACCGTGACGACTCATAATTTCATCAATGTAAATTCAAGCTAATTTCTCAGTCTTCACGGATTGGTAAGAAGTGAGCTGATTTGTTAAGACGGTCAATGATTATCCATATACTGTCACGACCACCGGAGGTGCGAGGTAGTTTGGTAATGAAATCCATGGCTAGATTCTCCTATTTTCTCATAGGGATTTCTAGTTGTTCAAGTAATCCGGAAGGACGTTGATGTTTGGCTTTAATCTTTGAGCAAGTAAGACACTTTGCTACATAAAGAGCAACATCCTTCTTCATACCAAGCCACCAATATTTTAGGTGAAGGTCTTTGTACATTTTATCTGCTCAAGGATGTATAGAATAACGAGTTTTGTGTGCCTCGTTCATAAGAAATGTATGGAGATCATCATGATCGGGAATCCAGATACGATCTAAGAAGTAAAGTAAGCCATTGGGTCTGGTTTCCAATTGAAGTTCAACTCCACATGACATTTCTTCGTACATGTTACCCTCGGTGACCGAGACATGTTGAGCTTCAAGAATGCGGATTTGGATGTCAGTTGGAATCTTGACACTATGAAGCATAACATGCTCTTTACGACTTAGTGCATCGGCTACGACATTCGCCTTGCCAGGAACAAATCTCGCAATCATAGTCGTTTAGAAGTTCAACCCAACGTCAGTGTTTTATGTTGAGTTCCTTTCGATTGAAGATATGTTGGAGGCTCTTGTGATCGGTAAACACCACATATTTGGTGTCATAAAGGTAATGTCCCCAAATCTTCAATGTGAAGACGACCACACCCAACTCAAGATCATGCGTCGTATAATTCTTCTCATGGATCTTAAGTTGTCTGGATGCATAAGCGGATCACCTTGCCTCGTTTCATAAGAACACAACCGAGACCTTGGTTTGATGTATCACAGTAGAGAACAAGATCATGAGGGTTAGAATAGGGGTATTGCACAACTTCTGTTTGAGATTTTGAAACGCTTCTTCTTGCTTTGGTCCCCACTCATCAGGTTTACCCTTGTGTGTTAAGGCAGTAAGAGGGACAACAATCTTGGAGAACTTGGAGATGAATCGACGATAATAACCCGCTAGACCAAGGAATGAACGAACCTCGGTAGGGGTTTTAGGTGTACTCCAATTCTTTACAGCTTCGATCTTAGCAGGATCCACATGAATTCCCTTTTCGTTAACAATATGACCCAAAAATTGAACCTCGTTCAGCCAAAATTCGCAGTTGGAGAATTTGGCGTAGGGTGTTCTTTCTTCAGAAGGTCTAAAATCAGCCTAAGGTGTTGCTCATGATCTGATTTAGTCTTCGAGTAGATCAGGATGTCGTCAATGAATAAGATTACGAACTTGTCTAAATATGGCCTGCACACGCGGTTCATGAGGTCCATGAAAACTACAGGTGCATTGGTTAATCCAAATAGCATAACCATGAATTCGTAATGACCGTACCTTGTACGAAAGGCAGTCTTTGGAATATCTTCATCATGCACACGAAGTTGGTGATAACCGGATCTAAGATCAATCTTTGAGAAGCAGGTTGAGCCTTGAAGTTGGTCAAAGAGATCGTCAATCCTCGGTAATGGATAGCAGTTCTTAATGGTAAGTTTGTTAAGTTCGCAGTAGTCAATGCACATCCGTAATGAACCGTCTTTATTTTTGATGAATAAGACAGGTGCACCCCAGGGTGAATGACTTGGACCGATGAAACCTTTATCAGCAAGTTCTTGGAGTTGGCTTGCAAGTTCTTGCATTTCCGAAGGTGCGAGTCGGTATGGAGCTTTAACTACAGGATTAGCTCCGGGTACAAGGTCGATGCGAAACTCCATTTGTCGTACGGGCGGAAGAACGAATAGATATTCGGGGAATACCTCGGGGAAATCTCGAATGATTGGAATGTCTTGAATCTATTTCCCCTTGTCCTTCTTTTCCACAACATGTGCCAGGAAAGCTACGCACTTCTTTCGCAAGTACTTTTGAGCTATTGTGCAAGACATGAGTTTGAGCCCACTATTTGGCTTCTCACCAAAGATTCGTAACGTGTCGCCCAAAGGAAGAGGAATTCGAATGCACTTCTCAAAACATATGACTTCGGCGTGGTAGTTGGATAACCAATCCAAACCTACGATGATATCGAAGCTTCCCAATTGCATTGGTATGAGGTTTATAGTGAAGGTATGTTCGTTAAGCTCAAGAGAACAATCGCGGACAATAGAGTCAATTGTGATGGGTTTTCCATCCGCTACTTCAATGGTAAAAGTTTTCTCTAACTTAGTCCGTGTTTTTGCAAGAATTGGCTCAAATTTGGGTGATACAAAACTCCTATCAGCACTGGTATCAAATAAAATGGAAGCATATCGGTTATTGACGAGAAACGTACCATTAACAACGTCTTTGTTGGCCTTGGCTTGACTGGCGTTTATATTGAAAGCAAGCCCACGGGCACCACCCAGATTTGCATGAACTAACCTTGGGCAACGGTCCCGGAAGTGGGTTGGATCACCGTACTCATAGCAAGCGCGTCCATTAGCAATAGCTGGTACAACTTGGTTGGCAACTAAAGGATTGGCTCGATTTCCTTGGTTGGCTTGGGCAACAGGAGTTCCAGCTCGGCAAATGTTAGCCACATGTCCATATTTCACAACTTGTACATAGACGGCACCGCACAGTCGGGTAGTGATGATACTTGAAGGTGTTACATTGGGGATTGGCACCTACATATGGCCTTATGTCTAGATTTTGAGTCACGGGAGCAACTTGGGTGATGGTGCAGCAGTGGTAATGATGGCAAAGTTCTTAGCCTTGCTCTTCTTATTATTGAAAGAAGTTTCAGGCTTGTCTACCTTGGTCATTTCAGACGGGGTTGCTTGCTCATTGATCTTCTTCACACCCTTTCTTGTTAACGTGCCTGCCTTCACGTGGTTGTCGGTTAACGTAGCGGCTAGGCGTATATCGTCTTTAAGAGTGGCGGAATTTCTTCCCAACACTGTGTCTTGGATACTCATAGGTAGTCCCCCTATGTACTTCTCAATACCCTGAGACAGAGGTGTGACCATGTGTGGCACCAGGAGGCTCAACTCATGGAAACGATTTGTGTAGACCAAGTTTTCACCACTGTTTTGCGTAACATCCCAAAACTCAGCTTCTAGTGTCTTCATTTCATTCCGAGGAAAGAACTCCTCGATCATCAGCCTCTTCACATCATCCCATGGCAAGGCCATTATCCATCAACACCTCTATTCCTTTTCTCACCGTTCCACCAAGTGAGCGTCCATTTCTGGAAAACGCTCGTAGCATAACGGACTCTGAGATTGTTAGGGTAGTCACTATTGAGGATGGTATTTTCAATGCCTTCAAACCACTGAAGGATACCTGTAGCTCCTTCGGTGCCATACACTTGACGGGGTTGCATGAGTTAAAGTGTTTGAAGGTGCATTGGGACGGGTTGGCACCACCACCGTTAGCACTTGTTAGAGTATTTTGTGTGACATATAGCTTTATGTAATTGAATAGGTCTTTTGTAATCTTTAGTATTGTAATTTCTCTTTTATAGTTAAGTTTTGTGAATTATGTCAAGATCAATGATACGAGTATGTGGATTCCAATTGCAGAAGGATATAAACATCCTACTCATTCTCAGATGGGTGTATCAGATGCAGAAAAACCAGTTTCAGCTCTTACTATGGAAGAGAAAACTTTGTGCGATCGAGAGAAAAAGGCACTTGCTGCTTTTTCTATGTGTCTGCCTTTATATATCTATCACATGTTCAATAAGTTTAAAACATCGTGTGATCTTTGGGAAGGTTTGGCGAAGAGATGTGAAGGAAGCACATATATCAAAAAGAGCATAAGGGAATTACTAAACAAACAATTCAGTGTTTTTAAATCTTTTGAAGGAGAATTTATTGATGAGTTGATGTCTAGGTATTATCACTTGCTGAGTGAAGTGGTAAACAATGACATATCTTACAAGAATAGGAAGGTACTTGAGAAATTTCTGGATGCATTTCCTGCTCACTTTGAGATGTATTCCATAGTGATTAGAGAACAACCTGGATTTGATGAATTGAGTCTTGAAGATTTTATGGGAAAGATTCAATCATATGATTTGAATAAGCAAAAGAAAGATACAGTTTATCAAGATCCTAGCATTTAATTTGGAAAAGGAACATCGACACCAAAGTCTGGGGTTGCTTTGTTTTCAGAAGAAATTTCTGATGGTTTATGTTCAAAAGAAAGTTCATATGGTGAATCATCATGCTATGTTTCTTCTAGTTCTGGATGTTCAAAGAATTGTCACAATGATACTCATTTGTGTTCTCAAAAGGTGTCTTCTAAAGTTGTTGATGACATGATGGCCATGACTGCTTCGTTTTTAACTTCGTATGAGAATTTTATTGGTGGAAAAATAACTGATCTGGATATGATCGAAGAAGATTTCAAGCAATTGGATAAAGATGCTCTTGAAGAGATGAATATTGAATGGAACACAGCATTGTGGATGAGATAGGGCAAGGAACATCTGAAGAAAACATGAAAGAAGTTCATTGGAGCGACAAGCAAGACAAAGATGGGGTTGGATAAATCTAAAGTAAAGTGTTATAATTGTCAAGAATTTGGACACTTTGCTAGGGAATGTACCAAACCTAAAGTTAAACATCAAAATGCTTCCTCAGAAAACCAGAACAATCAGAATAATCAGAATTCTTCTACAACATTGATTTCACAACAGGATGAAAATTATGATTGTGGAATTCATTTAGAAGATATTGTTGCTCATGTCAGTCAAGCTTTTATTGCTGAAGTTCATACTGATGTTGATTCTGATAATAGTTCTTTAGACAGTGACTCAAGTGATTCTGGGAATGTTACTGAAAATGATGAATCTACAAGTCAGATTGTGAAAGCAAAAGTGACAAATGAAGAGCTGATGAATGATAACGTAGTTGCAGGAAAGTTGACAGAGAAAGTAGCTGAAATTTTTGTTGAAGCCAGTGGCTTCATGGCGGATTCTAAACAGGTAAATGAGGTTGTTTCTGTTTCATGTTCTAAATGCATTGATTCTGATTTAAATATTCTGAGATTGTATGATGACAATACTAACATCATCTGTGACTTGAAGGCAAGCTACTTGACTAATCAAACTTTGAAAGAAAATGAGAAGCTTTTAAATACAAGAATTGAATCATTGAAAGATGATATCAAAGTTTTACAATCAAAAGTAAATGAACAAGCTTTTCACATTGATGTGGCGTATTCTGAATATGAAAAGAAAATAAATGAACTTGCCCAGTCAAAGAGTGAAGTCACAAAATTGATGAGAAAGCTTGAGGGTTATAAGAATTCCAATTTTCTGTTGGAATATTATACTGAGAAAGCTAGTAGTGAGAAAGTAGTTGGTGGAGTTGGTTATTGTTTACAGCAGGATGATAAAGTTGTTGGGGTTATTGGTTTTTGTCCTCCATTCAATGGAAATTACATAGCTCGAAGCATTAAAACAGTGAATGAAGAAGATCTAGAGCCAAAAAATGTTCTCAAGGTTAATCCGGTGACAGGATAATACATGGTTTATGATAACTCCAGTGAGGATTATTTTTTTGATTCAAAGAAGGTCGAAGGGAAAGTCAAAGAGTGTAAGGTTGATGAACCTGTTGTTGTCAAGAAAGTCACCAGAGATAGGTGTATCTTGATAGAACCTAATGAAGACATTGAGCAACCAAAATCTAAATCCTTAAAACTTTTGTGAGTGCTTGTTTTGATTTTCAAGAAATTAATAAAATAGAGAAAGTTTCAACTGTTGAGTTTATAAAAGAAAAGGTTGAAGCTAATAAAACCAAGGTTGTTCAATCGTCTAACATTGTATCTTAGTATGAATCATCTGGTTTAGGAAATGTTCAGAAAGAAAGTTATGCTCGTCTATACAAGAAAAAACGTGTATGTTTTCATTACAGAATAGTTGGTCACATTCTGATGAATTGTCCAGACAAGAATGTTGGAAAGCGTTTGGAAGATCCTAGGATGGGAAGATAATTTGTTGAGCCAAAGGCAAAATATGTGATGAAATTTGTTGAAGTTAAACCAGTTATCAAAGTTTTAGAGATTCAGGTTAAGCCAAAGGTTGACTCATCTGGAGTTAAATCTAGTGTATCATCACGTGGAGATACAAAGGAAAAGGTTAAATTGTCAAAACCGCAAAGAAGAAGAAGAAACAAGAGGCTTAAGAAACTTTTGGAACAACATGTTGCGAAAGAAATTAGTGAAACTTATGAAAATTCCAAGTCAAATGATAGTGGTCAATCAAAGTGGAAACCAAAATTTCAAGTGTCTGATTCTATGAAACAATCTTCTAAAATTGAGGAGAGATTTGATTCTGTTCTAAAATAAATTATTTATTTTGATGAATCAGGCCGACCCAAGACCGCAATGGCTTGGGTCTCCATTACTAACTGAATCTTAATGTTTGTGTGTAGGGAACTCTAGGGAGGACTATAGGAAACCATTGGTACGTCGACATTGGATGTTCTCGCCACATGACTGGAAATCTTAATTTATTGGAAAATGTGAAAGAGATACAAGGCGGATATGTAGCCTTTGCAGGAAAGAAGGGAGGAAATATTTCTGGTCAAGGAACTGTGATAATGGAAGATTGAGCTTTGAGAAAGTCAATTATGTGGAGCAGCTTGAACATAATCTGTTATCTGTTTCGCAAGTCTATGATAAAGATATCTCATTTCACTTTAACAAGTCTGAATGTTTGGTGTTGAAGCTTGGATTTGAGATACCTGAAGATTGGATCCTAATGCGAGCTGCAAGGAATAATGATACATACATGCTCGATATGAGCACGGCAACGACAACTTCTTCTGTCCCAACGTTTCTTCTTTCTAAACCTTCTGAGTCCGAATCAACTTTGTGGCACCGGAAGATGGCTCACATAAATTTCATAAAAATGAACTTTTTAGTGAAAAATGGGCTAGTTTCTGGTGTCCCTGCCATGAGAATTCATGTGAATGTAAGGCCCCAAACCCGGGAGGCCTCACTTGCTGGATTTACTCATTGACAAACAGTTCTTAAACATGAATATCAAATAACGCAGCGGAAAATTTCATTTAAACATAACGTCATCATTGTTCATACATGCGGAAGCGTAAACATTGTTTAAAACGTAAATACATCATAACTAAAACATAACAGGATGCCAGCCTTCATAGTCAGCCGGGTAACTCCTCTCGCTAGCCAAGCATCACCGTCCATCCTCATAACCTGTCTTAACCTGAATGTGCACACTAAAAGTCAGCTACGCTGGTGAGTTCTAGTTTTCGTTCGATTTAAGAAATGGTTCATCATTCAAAACATTCATTAGGGTTTAACATCAGTATAAGAAAACAGGGCCTTTCATTCATAAACCTTCACACATTTAAACACATTGAACGGATCATTTGTTTAAAACATTTAACATTCATTTAAGTCATACATTACCATCTAAAATCTGTATCGTTACGCGTCTCTGTGTCCCCGAAGGAACCCTGCATGTCGTGGTCAACCGTTACGTATCACCGTCGTTGCCACAACATTCCTTCAATTCCTTTCCTGGTATTGCCCCCAAGGCTAACTGCACGAGGACCGACAATACCCATCCAGTTGCCCCTATGGCTCTCTTGTCCATAGACCGACAACTTCCATCGACGGTTATGACTCTCAGCCATAACATCGTCGGATCATAATTTAACCTCGCATAGGGTCACGTTAACCCCTGAGTAACCGTCGTTACTCCATACCAGTTGTACAACATCAAACCATTGGCAGGCCACTAAGACACTGCCCCCGTTGTTCTTATGGTAACTATGGCTCGCTGTCCATAATCTACCACAAGGCTGGGAATCTCATTCCCAGACTTCGTTCGTCAATTCCCTTCATTCGACATATTAGATTTGTAATGACTTCTTTAAAACCTTTGCCCTTTTTCTTTTATTTTCATAAAACCTTTCATTCACTTTCGAAACCCTTTACCTTTACTTTAAACCATTTCTTTATAAACATTCGTTCGTAAACATTCCGTTCATAAAACTTCCTTTCCATAAATCGTTCATTCCAAATCATTTCATTTCATAAACATAGTTTCATAAAACATCATTTCATAAAACATCATTTCATATGTATCTACACCAGCCCGAAAACAATATATAAAACATTTAAAAGAGGGCTTCTAGAACTCACCTGATAAGCAGTTTCTGAAATACTATTAGCTGGCTACTGGGCGTCACTAATGTCACTCACGATCTGCTATAATAAAGCCATACATGTAAGGTAGTGATCCTAGATGACACTAGACACCCCTATGCCTAAACCTAGTAGTTTCGATAGATTTGCTTATACCGAAACTTGATAATTTCGATGGATCTACACATATCGAAACTAGGTAGTTTCGATGGAGTCTACACATATCGAAACTTGTAGTTTCGATAGACCTGCACATATCGAAACTTGTAGTTTCGATGGACCTGCACATATCGAAACTTGTAGTTTCGATGGACCTGCACATATCGAAACTAAGTTTCGGTAGACCTGCACATATCGAAACTTGTAATTTTGATGGACCTGCACATATCGAAACTTGTAGTTTCGATGGACCTCCACATATCGAAACTAGTAGTTTCGATGGGGTCTGCACAGATCGTCTTCCCAAAATTCGAAGCTTTTGCATGTGAGTCTGATCGAGTCAGTATCTCAACTTTTCTTAGATCAAAACGTTCGGTTTTCATTCTAGATGCTATACCTAAGCTCATTTTTAAGTTCCATCCGCAAAATCGTTGTCTTTTTAGCCAAAACCCGAAAATCCCAAAAACGAACAAAAACTCAGATTTAGGCAACATTATTACCTGTATCGAGATTCTGATCCGGAGGTTCTTCTCACGAGCTTGGCAGTAACGTGTTCTCTTAATTCCGGGACGATCCGTCAACCTTCTCTCTCTAGACCCGAGCTCTCCTTTCTCTCTCTAAAAGTCGCGTGAATGGGAAATGAGCAGAGAAGAGGGCTGCCCTGCCTCTTATATAACTGGGCTTCCCTCGGCCCATTGCAGCCTAGCCCAAGCCCGCTCCCTTTTGTTTAAATATTCCGACTAACTCGCCGGTCTCGCTATATTTATTCGTTTAATTATTTTTGGGATGTTACAAGTCTACCCCCTTACAATAGGTTTCGTCCCCGAAACCTATCATAAGTCAAATATTTGAGGGTACGACTCCCTCATTTCTGTCTCCGTTTCCCAAGTGGCTTCCGATCCTTTTCGATGTTTCCATTGGACTTTAACCAATTGGATTACTTTATTACATAAACGTCTCTCCTTTCGATCTAGGATGGCCACGGGTTCTTCAATGTAGTTAAGGCTATTGTCTACCTCGATGTCAGTAAGTGGTACGTGAGCCGATTCATCCGCCAAACACTTTCACAAGTGTGATACATGGAAGGTAGGATGAATTCCACTTAACTCATCAGGCAACTCTAACCGATAAGCGACTTCACCAACCCGTGCCATTATCCTGAATGGTCCGACAAACCTCGGACTTAACTTTCCTCTCTTCCTGAATCGTATGATCCCCTTCCAGGGCGATACCTTCAACATTACTCGATCCCTAACGCTGAACTCAATAGGCCTTCGTCGTTTATCTGCGTAGGATTTTTGACGATCTTGTGCGGCCTTCATTCGTGCTTTGACTTGATCAAACCTTTCCGACGTTTCCCTTATTACTTCCAGACTCCCTAATTCCTTCTGTCCAATCTCGCCCCAACAAACCGGGGTTCTGCATTTTCTCCCATACAATATTTCGTAAGGTGGCATGCCTATCGTCGTGTGATAACTATTGTTGTAGGAAAATTCGGCTAACGGCAGATGACTGTCCCAACTGCCACCGAAGTCGATAATACAAGCACGAAGCATATCCTCCAATGTCTGAATGGTCCTTTCGGATTGACCATCCGTTTGCGGGTGGTATGCCGTACTGATATTAAGTCTCGTGCCCATCTCCTCGTGAAATCTTTTCCAAAACCTCGATGTGAATCGCGTGTCCCGGTCGGATACTATCGTCAAAGGCATCCCATGCCGTGCCACTACTTCGTTAATAAATACTTCCGCTAACCTTTCCCACTAGAACGTCTCGTGAATAGGTAGGAAATGAGCACTCTTTGTTAATGGGTCCACAATTACCCAGATGGTGTCATGACCTTTAGCTGGGCGAGGTAGCTTGGTTATGAAGTCCATGGTAATGTGTTCCCACTTCCATTCTGGCATATCAAGCGGTTGAATCTTTCCATACGGTTTCTGGTGCTCGGCCTTTACTTGTGAGCAAGTCAAGCACTTGCTTACATACTTTGTCACTTCATGTTTCATTCCCGGCCACCAGTATTCCTTCCTCAGATCTTGGTACATTTTATTGGTACCGGGATGGATAGAGTAACGAGACTTATGAGCCTCATCCAAGATTTTGGTTCTAAGCTCGCCACTCATAGGTATCCATACCCGTCCAAAACGTGTCCTAACACCAAGGGTGTTATATTCCAACTTGTCCTGTTGGCCAACCATCCTTTCCTTCTTCATGTTTTCCTCCTTAAGCGCCTCATCTTGAGCCTTTTCAATTTCTCTCATCACATCCGATGTTACAACCAACTGGCAAGCTTTCACTCTAATAGGAGTAGGTACATCCTTTCGGCTTAGAGCGTCAGCCACCACGTTTGCCTTTCCAGGATGGTACATGATCTCACAGTCATAGTCTTTCAACAGTTCCAACCATCGCCTCTGTCTCATATTAAGTTCCTTTTGTTCGAAAAAGTACTTCAAACTTTTGTGGTCGGAGTAAATAGTAAACTTCACCCCGTAAAGGTAGTGCCTCCAGATTTTCAATGCAAATACGACAGCAGCAAGTTCCAAATCATGAGTCGGATAATTAGTTTCATGAACTTTCAACTGCCGTGACACGTACGCGATCACTTTCCCGCGTTGCATCAATACGCATCCCAATCCCTGACCCGAAGTGTCAGAGTATACCACTAAGTCTTCATTGCCCTCGGGAAGGGACAAGACTGGAGCTTGAGTTAGCTTTTCCTTAAACTTCTTAAACGCCTCATCCTGGGTCGAACCCCATTCGTACTTTACCTCCTTCCAAGTCAACTTCGTCAATGGCGAAGCTATTTTCAAGAAATCCTGGATGAATCTCCGATAGTAGCCTGCCAATCCCAAGAAACTACGGATTTCAGTTGGCGTCTTAGGAATATTCCATTCCTTTACCGTCACTATCTTTGCTGGGTCAACCATAATGCCGTTCGGGTTAATGACGTGACCTAGGAATTGGACTTCCCTAAGCCAGAACGCGCATTTGGAGAACTTAGCATACAACTTTTCCTTCTTCAGAGCTTCCAATACTTCCTTCAAGTGACACGCGTGATCACCCTCATTCTTGGAGTAGATGAGGATATCATCGATGAACACGATCACCGATCGATCCAGCATTGGTCGACAAACTCTATTCATCAAATCCATGAACGCTGCGGGGGCGTTCGTCAATCCAAAAGACATTACACGAAACTCAAAATGTCCATAACGTGTGGGAAATGCCATTTTCGGTATGTCTTCTTCCCTCACCTTCAACTGATGGTACCCGGATCGAAGGTCGATCTTTGAGAACCAACTTGCGCCTTGCAATTGATCGAACAGGTCGTCGATCCTTGGTAACGGGTACTTGTTCTTCACGGTACGTTTGTTCAACTCACGATAATCAATACACATTCTCATCGAACCGTCTTTCTTCTTCACAAACAACACCGGAGCACCCCAAGGCGAGATGCTCGGTCGTATAAATCCTTTCTCAAGTAACTCGTCTAGTTGCGTCATTAGTTCCTTCATCTCTACTGGTGCTAGTCGATATGGAGCCTTAGCCACGGGCTGGGCATCTGGTACTAAGTCAATTCGGAACTCAATTTCTCTATCGGGTGGTATCCCAGGCAAATAATCTGGAAACACTTCCGGGTACTCGCGTACCACGGGTACATCGTCTAGTTCCTTCACTTCCTTACACTTGTCAATTACGTACACCAGATAAGCCTCGCATCCGCGCCTCAAGTAATTTGTTGCCTTAATCATCGAGATGACGTTTGGCATCGGGGCGTCACGATCTCGAAAGACCTCGACTTTGCTACCATCCGAAGCTTTGAGTTGGATTATCTTTCGTTTACATATGATTTGTGCTTCATTGGCAGTTAACCAATCCATACCCAACACAACGTCAAACCCTCCCAAAACCATAACAAACAATCTGACAGGGAATCTATAACCTTCTATCTTTATCGTGGAGTTGTCAACTACATCGGTTACTCTTGCGGTCCTACCCTCAGCGGTTTCTACGCTAAAGGCCCTTTCTAGCTAACTAACAGTGTACTTCACTTGTTTACAGAAAGTCGCAGATATAAAACTCTTACTGGCACCCGAATCAAATAGCACAGAAACAACAGTGTTGTCAAGGATGAACGTACCTGACGCCACATCGGGGTCTGCCCTGGCTTGTTCTTGCGTCAGTGCGTACGCACGAGTCTTTGCTCGGGGCCTCTCTTCCTTCCTTTCCGGGCCTTTCCCTTTCGCGGCTTCACCCATTCTCGGTTTCGGGCATTCCCGACTCATGTGACCATTTTCCCCACAATTGTAGCATTTGTAGCCTTGCGTGCATTCACGGGAGTAATGTGCGGTCTTGCCGCATTTAAAGCACAGATTCGATCCTAACCGGCATTCACCCGCATGTCTTACTCCATATTTCCCACAGACTGTCGTCTCGCCTACCCTGGCCTGCTTGTCCCGAGCCCCAAACAACTTCCCACCCGATCGTTTAGCGGGAAAACTCGACTTTTTCTTGGGCTCTTCAATGGCAATGACATTCAGCGCCAGATCATCAAATACCACGCCACTTAGCTCTACTGCCGAATCATAGGTAGTAGGGGCGTTTGCCTTAACATAGGTGCGGACCTGGTCCGACAACCCTTGAATATAGCAGACAATCTTTCTCTCTTCAGTAGTGACGAGGTGTGGCACCAGACGTGCCAGTTCATTGAATCGGGTTGTGTATTGCCGATGCGTCATGTTCCCGGCCTTCAAACCCAGAAATTCCGTCTCTACCTTCTCAATCTCGTTCCTTGGGCAGAAATTTTTGATCACCAAAGTTTTCAAGTCGGCTCACATCATCGCATCCACAATCTCGCTCCCTTTTGCCTGACGTACACCTTCCCACCAATGGGATGCTTCCTCCCTCAAGGAGTTAGCAGCAAATTTCACAACTTGATCCGCTCGGCATTCGCTGAGACGGATGGCAGCCTCCATACGGATTATCCAGTCAAACGTAGCTACCGCGTCTTTCTTTCCTGTCAGGACTGGCGGGTCACATGCCTTGAAGGACTTATAGTCGCATCCGCGAGCAGGCGGTGCGTTGATTGCCTCAGTGTTCGGGGTATCAACCGTCGGGTTAGACCAACCTTCCCCATTGACCTGCTTCAATGCTTCTGCCAATAGACCTGGCAGAGAACTCTTCATCAATTCTGAAGGACTTATAGTCTTCATCAATTCTGCGAACTCTCGAGCTATAGCTGCTCTCACTTCTGGTTCAAAAGTGAAAGGTTGTTCTTCTACCAGTGTATGTTTAGTTCCATGCACACTAACTGCCGGTTCAGTGTGAACACTTCCTTCTTCACTATACTCTTGGCGCGCAGGGATCCTGCCACGCCCACCATTCCGACCGCCGGTACGACCACCGATACGGCCACCACGCCTTCCGTTTCCTCTCCTCGCCATTTCGTTCTATATGACAAGAAATCCAATGTCATCACGCTAGTTAACAAATAAAATTCAATAAGTACTGTAAGATGTTAATATACACTGGCCATCTGCAATTAACCATTACACTACCTTTCGATTTCTATTTGACCACCTTTGTGATTCCATCAGAACGCAAGTCCTTTCCTAACCCTTTCTAAGGCATACTACTTACACATACTCTACTTTTCATACCTGATGCTGTGGCTCGAGTTACCCGTACTGGCATCCGCTTTCGGTCCCATTCAAAGTTTAAGTTCACACACTGGGAGTGTCCGAATCTCTCAAACTATTGCTCTGATACCAACTTGTAAGGCCCCAAACCCGGGAGGCCTCACTTGTTGGATTTACTCATTGACAAACAGTTCTTAAACATGAATATCAAATAACGTAGCGGAAAATTTCATTTAAACATAACGTCATCATTGTTCATACATGCGGAAGCGTAAACATTGTTTAAAACGTAAATACATCATAACTAAAACATAACAGGATGCCAGTCTTCATAGTCAGCCGGGTAACTCCTCTCGCTAGCCAAGCATCACCGTCCATCCTCATAACCTGCCTTAACCTGAATGTGCACACTAAAAGTCAGCTACGCTGGTGAGTTCTAGTTTTCGTTCGATTTAAGAAATGGTTCATCATTCAAAACATTCATTAGGGTTTAACATCACGTATAAGAAAACATGGCCTTTCATTCATAAACCTTCACACATTTAAACACATTGAACGGATCATTTGTTTAAAACATTTAACATTCATTTAAGTCATACATTACCATCTAAAATCTGTATCGTTACGCGTCTCTGTGTCCCCGAAGGAACCCTGCATGTCGTGGTCAACCGTTACGTATCACCGTCGTTGCCACAACATTCCGTCAATTCCCTTCTTGGTATTGCCCCCAAGGCTAACTGCACGAGGACCGACAATACCCATCCAGTTACCCCTATGGCTCTCTTGTCCATAGACCGACAACTTCCATCGACGGTTATGACTCTCAGCCATAACATCGTCGGATCATAATTTAACCTCGCATAGGGTCATGTTAACCCCTGAGTAACCGTCATTACTCCATACCAGTTGTACAACATCGAACCATTGGCAGGCCACTAAGACAATGCCCCCGTTGTTCTTATGGTAACTATGGCTCGCTGTCCATAATCTACCACAAGGCTGGGAATCTCATTCCCAGACTTCGTTCGTCAATTCCCTTCATTCGACAGATTAGATTTGTAATGACTTCTTTAAAACCTTTGCCCTTTTTCTTTTATTTTCATAAAACCTTTCATTCACTTTCGAAACCCTTTACCTTTACTTTAAACCATTTCTTTATAAACATTCGTTCGTAAACATTCCGTTCATAAAACTTCCTTTCCATAAACCGTTCATTCCAAATCATTTCATTTCATAAACATAGTTTCATAAAACATCATTTCATAAAACATCATTTCATATGTATGCACACCAGCCCGAAAACAATATATAAAACATTTAAAAGAGGGTTTCTAGAACTCACCTGATAAGCAGTTTCTGAAATACTCTTAGCTGGCTACTGGGCGTCACTAATGTCACTCACGATCTGCTATAATAAAGCCATACATGTAAGGTAGTGATCCTAGATGACACTAGACACCCCTATGCCTAAACCTAGTAGTTTCGATAGATTTGCTTATACCGAAACTTGATAATTTTGATGGATCTACACATATCGAAACTAGGTAGTTTCGATGGAGTCTACACATATCGAAACTTGTAGTTTCGATAGACCTGCACATATCGAAACTTGTAGTTTCGTTGGACCTGCACATATCGAAACTTGTAGTTTCGATGGACCTGCACATATCGAAACTAAGTTTCGGTAGACCTGCACATATCGAAACTTGTAGTTTCGATGGACCTGCACATATCGAAACTTGTAGTTTCGATAGACCTGCACATATCGAAACTTGTAGTGTCGATGGACCTGCAAATATCGAAACTAGTAGTTTCGATGGGGTCTGCACAGATCGTCTTCCCAAAATCCGAAGCTTTTGCATGCGAGTCTGATCGAGTTAGTATCTCAACTTTTCCTAGATCAAAACGCTCGGTTTTCATTCTAGATGCTATACCTAAGCTCATTTTTAAGTTCTATCTGCAAAATCGTTGTCTTTTTAGCCAAAACCCGAAAATCCCAAAAACGAACAAAAACTCAGATTTAGGCAAGATTATTACATGTATCGAGATTCTGATCCGGAGGTTCTTCTCACGAGCTTGGCAGTAACGTGTTCCCTCAATTCCGGGACGATCCGTCAACCTTCTCTCTCTAGACCCGAGCTCTCCTTTCTCTCTCTAAAAGTCACCTGAATGGGAAATGAGCAGAGAAGAAGGCTTCCCTGCCTCTTATATAACTGGGCTTCCCTCGGCCCATTGGAGCCGAGCCCAAGCCCGCTCCCTTTTGTTTAAATATTCCGACTAACTCGCCGGTCTTGCTATGTTTATTCGTTTAATTATTTTTGGGATGTTACAGTGAACGAAGACTGTATTCCATACAAGAAGGGGAAGCAGCACAGGAAATCTCACAAGTCTAAGTTGATTAATTCAATTGTGAGTCCTCTCGAGTTGTTGCATATGGATTTATTCAGACCTATAAGTGTTAAGAGTGAAGGCGGAAAATCATACTGTTTGGTAGTGACTGATGATTATTCTAGATTTTCTTGGGTGAAGTTTCTTATTTCAAAGGATGAGACTGCTAAAATTCTTAAGTTCCTAATCATGGGACTTGAGAGTTTATTTAAACAAAAGGTCAGGCGGATTCGTAGTTGCAATGGGACAAAATTCAAAAATGGAAATATGGATTTATTTTGTGTACAAAAAGGCAACGATCATGAATTCAGTGCTCCTTATGTTCCTCAACAGAATGGTGTGACTGAACAGAAGAATCGAACGCTTATTGAGACGGCTCGCATAATGTTATCCGACTCGAAGTTGCATGTGACATTTTGGGCAGAGGCGGTTAACACGGCGTGTCATGTCCTTAATCGTGTTTTGACCATGAAGAAACACAACAAAACATGTTATGAATTGCTGAACAATCGAAAGCCGAATATAGAGTATTTGTTGCCCTTTGGAAATCCATGCACTTTATTGAAGACAAGAGATGTTCCAATGAAGTTCAGTGCGGAGGCAATTGAAGGAATTTTTTTGGGATATGTTGCAAATTCTCACAACAAACTGGTGTTCAATAAAGAGAGCAGACAAATTGAGAAGTGGTTTCACATTGATTGTGATAATCGCACTGTCCCTCAAGATGCCAAAGGACCATCAGGGGGCTTTTGATTATGATGCTTTGTTCAGATCTTTTAATGTTCCACCATCAGTGTCTCCTGTTGAAGCAAAAATTTTGTATCAGTCCTGCTGTAACGATGATTCAATTATCGAGCCATGATCGATTGTTCCAATTGTGTTTTCTCCTCCCGTTGATCCGAATGTAGCTTCGACCTCGGGTACAACACAGGACATTGATAGTGATGATGATGAAACTGTGTTTCAGGAGTCTTCTAATGATATCCAGAACATAGTTGATGATTTATCTACACCGGCATAATCTGAGGGGGAGATCCCTTCTAATCTTGATGCTGTGATTCAAACTTCTGATATTCCTCAAACTCGTGTGCATAAACATCATCCGACTAATAACATTATTGGTGATTTGAATGCAGGTGTTCAAACTAGACATTGTTCACTTGCTGAAAATTCATGTTTATATGCACAGATCGTGGATACAAGTATTTTGGAGACATGTTTTCATGCTTGCTTTATTTCTCAAACAGAGCCAAAGAATGTGGCTAAAGCACTTGATGACGATTGTTGGATCGAGGCTATGCAAGAGGAGCTAGCTCAATTTGACAAACTACATGTTTGGGATTTAGTTGACTTACCCAAAGGTTCAAGATCAATTGGCACAAAATGGGTGTTTAAGTGCAAACGTGATGATCGAGGCGAGGTGGTACGCAATAAGGCGAGGCTTTTTGTTCAAGGATTTAACAAACAAGAAGGTATTGACTACACGGAAGTTTATACTCCGGTTGCGAGGATTGAGGCGATCTGTTTATTTTTTGCTTACGCATCTTTCAAGGGGTCAAGGTATTCCAGCTAGATGTGGAAAGTGCTTTTTTGTATGGAAAAGTGAAGGAAGAGGTATATGTGAATCAACCGTCTGGCTTTGAAGATTCCAAGTTCCCAGACAAAGTGTTTAAACTTGATAAGGCATTATATGGTCTTCATCAGGCTGCTCGTGCCTGTTATGAAACTTTGGTCGTGCACTTACTCGAGAACGGATTTGAGCATGGTTAGATCGATTCCACTCTTTTCATATGAAAAGCAGGGGGAGATATCTTACGAGTTCAAGTATATGTGGACGACATAATTTTTGGGTCGACGAATGTGGATATGTGTAAAGACTTTGAGATAGTTATGAAGCTGAAGCTTGAGATGAGCAACGTGGGAGAATTGACATTCTTTTTGGGTCTTCAAGTTGATCAGAAAGAAGATGGCTTTTATATTCATCAAACGAAGTATGTGTTGGATATTTTGAAGAAATTTAAGATGTCAGATACCTCAGCGTTCAATACTCCAATTCTCATAAATCACAAGCTAGATTCTGACTCGAAAGGGAAGGAAGTGGATTATAGGTTATACAGAGGAATGATCGAATCTTTAATGTATTTGACTGCGTTCAGGCCTGAGATTATGTTCGCAGTATGCTTGTGTTCGAGATTTCAGTCTAAGCCGAGGGAATCTCATCTGATTGTTGTAAAGCGGATCTTTCGATACTTAAAGGGTAAACCAAGGTTGGGGTTGGTATCCTAATAATTCTGAGTTTGATTTCAAATCTTTTACATATTCAGATTATGGAGGTTGCAGTTTGGATAGGAAATCGACGTCTAGTGGTTGTCAATTCTTGGGAAACAGACTCGTGTCCTAGCAATGCAAAAAAGCAAACATCGGTTTCAATTTCAACATGCGAGGCCAAATACATCGCTGAAGCCAGTTGTTGTTCCCAAGTCCTATGGATTCAGCAACAATTGAGGGATTATGGTCTGAATTCCATAGAGACACCAATGTTCATTGACATCACTGCCACGATGTCCATCACAAACAATCGAGTGAAGAGACACCAATGTTCATTGACAACACTGCCACGATGTCCATCACAAACAATCCAGTGAAGCACTCGAAAACAAAGCATATTAAGATTCGTCATCATTTCATTCGAGATTGTGTAGAGACAAGATTGATTGATTTGGTGAAAGTCCACACGGATAACAACTTTGTTGATTTGTTTACCAAAGCGTTTGATCGCTCACTGTTTGAATTTCTTACTCAAATGATTGGAATGTTTAATCCTGCTTGAAAAAGGTTTTTCAAAATAATTTTCATGGCAGTTTTTGTTTTTATTTTTAGAATAGTTTAAATTATTTTGTTGTTTAGGTTTGATAGTATACTTGCTTTCTTAAAAATCCAAACAAATTGAAAAAGATAAAATCGGCACTGCTTGATGTTAGAGAAGAAATGATAGTACATCAGTAGGTGATCATACACACATGACCATTGAATGACTACCTGGTTTCTGTATTTATGTTTGAAGCTTATGCTTATATGATTTAATCTAAACTTCTTAGTCTACATAAAGAGGAAATGATAGCTTCATGACTACTTGACATTGAATCTATAATGTATTAATTTTGATATTTGCATGTAATTTGAATTGTCAGTAGGCTAGAAGCGTTTTTAGCCCATTAGTAGTGTGAAAACATAATGTTCTATGTTACAACTGTGATTTGAACCCATGATATGCCGGGTGTGTGTGTTAAAAGATCATTATCAGACATAGAATATGAGACTTTAAGAATTTCATGACACCGGTATCAGATTATGTCATTAGCACAAATTTTCAGTTCACTTCACTGCACATGCCCCGAAAAACATGCAATGTGTTGTTGAACTAAGATATGTCTTGATAACATCTATCAAGCATATACTAGCCCTTGAATCAAAATCACTTGATTATTCTGATTCATTAAAGAGATCCAGATAACTGTTGGACTACATTACCCTAAATTATTGAATCAATCGATTCTTTATTCAATCTTTCATCTGTTACAAGATATCATTGAGAATCATCAAAGCCAAGCCATTCTGATATGAATCACTTGATTCTGAATCTTTATGATTCTTTATATCATTTGGGATCTGCTTCTTTTCCTATGCTAATTGGTGTAATTTCATCCTGGAGATTGATATACATATTCTTTTGCACAAAGTCTTATATATCTTAAAGATAGTGCAATTTACTTTCTGTTGGCATACTTGTGGGGTACACGTTGTTTTCATATAAATGGTACTAACTCACAAGAACGTGAGATAAAAACGCTTTAGGTTTCAAATCTTATAATGCTGACAACTTGAAATGACATGTATTATATTTCAAATTCGTTACGAATAAGCTAGCAAGTCATGATCTGATCTTGTTTACTTTGAAGTTTATCGCGTATCATTTCATGATTTTTCAAAAGGTTTGATAGTTTGTGCTGTGAGTTGTACAAGTTACATAATTGATATGTCAAGATTTATATGTACACAGATTACCATAGGTCACTGATGCGTGTAAACTATATATATATTTTTGTAAGTATTTTTTCACACAATTTGAGTTTTAAAAAGGGTTTTCACCAAAGACTAATCACACACACCGGGCAGTGTACCCGCCGGATAGCAATATAGTAAAGGTAAGAACCGGATATCAATCCGTGGACACGGTGGAATGCAATAATAGACCGGAACTAAGATTCAATCAAGTGACGTTATAAAGATATTTTGAAGAGTTTGTTTTACTTAACTAGCATTCAAATATATAAACTAAGCTAAGATCACAAGTTAAACAATCTAGGAGAAAATATTACTTCGGTGTCGAATCCATCATACAATGTTCATACAAAGGTTATATAAATTAGGAGAATGTGTCAACAATTCCTAGATAAACATAAAACTAAGCATGAAACATCATAACAAACACTTTGTCTTTCCAAACATAAGCATAGGGATACACATACAAATATAATGATTCATAAACAAGAATTCATTCACCATTCCTAGTCAAATGCCATAAGATAGTATAAATACATACACCAACCCATAAATATAGGCATAAACCACAAGTTTTTCAACATAATATGGCATACACAAATACAAGTCTTGTAAACAACTCAAAATACTCGAATATATAATTTCATCGAAGAATAATCATACGGTTGTCATAACATTAACATAATAATTGCCAATAATCCATGAATGTTGTCAAATGTATCTAAACTTTATCTAAACCAAAGTGAACAAGAGTTTTAGCTCATCATGAGCACCAAAATTACAAATAAGCAGGGAAAAATAATGAGAAACATGATATGAAAATAAGAATCAAACCACTCCTCCAAGCCTAGATGTTGTTATTGATGTATGGTGATCCTCTTGATGTTGTATCCTCTTCAAGAAGCTTGAAATGTGGCTAGAACAAGGGTAATACGAGCTTAAACAGTGGGTTTTTCTCTCTGGTTGTTGAATATCTGAATGAGAGTTTAAGTTCTATTTAAATAGAAAAGGGGAGGCACGACCGTGCCAAGAGAGAAGGCACGACCGTGCCAGGTACCAAGGCACGGTCGTGTCTAGGTCTTAACACGACCGTGTAACAGAGGGTTGACCGATCCGGAGCTTCAATTGGGTACCACTGATCGAGGACGTATAGCTGTTCAGACTCACGAGATGACACGCGGCCGTGGGGAGCCAAGGCACGGTTGTTCCTTGGATTTTGGCTTGGCGCGGTCGTGCAAGATGTGGGCACGACCGTGCCTAGGGTTTGCAAGCTTGGCACGGCCGTGCCAAGTAGGGGGCACGACCGTGCCTCCATCACAGAAAACCTAAAACCTCACTTTTTATCTTGGAATCCTCTTTTTTGTTCACCAAGCTTCACAAAAAGCTACAAAACATGAAGAAATCAAGAATTGAAGCAAATAAGTGTCTAAACGTTGAATATAACCAAGAATTGATCGTTAAATGAGCGAAGTTTTGTGTCAAAAAGATGTGTAAATACTAACACATCAAACAACCCCACACTTGAACATTGCTTGTCCTCAAGCAAGAAATCAAAATGAAACAAAACTTCCAATGACACTATGGATCAAATCGGAAAACCGTAAGCATTAATAAACTTATAAAGGTTTGAAAAGATTTTCAAGAAATGCAAAATTAACTAAATGAAACCCAAGGAGCCCAATGAAGTGACAACCGAATGAGCAAATGAAAATGCCTAGGAATTCATTAGCATGCAACTTTATGCTTCTCACAATGTTCACACACACTCGGGAATATATATGATCATACAAGTAATGGAGTATGTATAGAACACTCAAATGCCAAGACAATGAATCATGCATAAATCATAAGCTTGCTAAAAGATCAAATCTCTACCAACTAACATGAAACAAAGCACAAATCAAGAGGGATTTAAACGGGTTGTAACTTGGAAATGGCTAAGGGTAAGGAAGTGGAATTTAAAAGTGGCTAAATGGCTAAAAACCCGGCGGCTATGCTAACTCAAAAACGAAAACAACTTCTAATAAGAAAAATAAACTAGCTAATACTTCCGTATAGATAAGAGCTAACAACCGAATTCTTTCCATCTTTGCTCACAAAATTGCTCTAATCGGCTATAATTCACCTAATTTTGATGATTTTTTTTACTATTTCTTTTCTTTTCTTTTGAAGGGAACTAAGTCAATATGCATCTTTCCTTAGCTAAAAACTTCTCAAGAATTTGAAGATTACAACAAAATAAAAGCTATAAAATTAACATTAGCCAACCGGATTTCTAACACGGGTGAAAAATAGAATAAATAAATAAAAAGGCTAATGAAGGTTTAATGGCGGTGTAATGTGGGTAATAAAAAAAAATATGGGATAAGCTCAACATTGCTAACTAGTGGATGTATTCGGATGAAGGGGGAAAAAATAAATAAAAATAAAAGGCTAACAAAGAGGTTAATCCTAATGCCTCAATCATTTTTATGCAATATTTAAGTTCATGATTTCGAAGTGTATACTAAAAGCTAGTTCTAACAAGCATGAAACATCCGGCACACTCAAATCCGCAAAAACGAGAGCAAACAATGTCTAAAGCTATCAAGGCTCAAAAATAAACTCACGGAAACGGAAAGGAATGGGTGTAAGCAAAAGGTTACATGCAATTCATTCGTTTAGCCTACTAAAACTCATGGTTATCACAACAAATTAGGTTTAACTCGATGGAATTTCTATCTCAATTGCTTTTGAAAAATCAAACCTCTATTATTTATTAAAAATTGTGAATGCTAAATGGTTAACTTTTATTATATTTTTTTGTTTTTTAATTTTATAAAACTAATTTAGTGCCAATAAAAATTATGAAGGAAGATTTTACAAAAAATTAAGTGATAACATGCTTAAAAGGACAAACATCGCACGAATACATTCCCACCCTACACTTAGAATCGTACATTACCCTCAATGTACAACAAAAAAATAATGTAAAGCGAAGAATAAACACCCAACCCCACACTTAGAAACATACATTGCCTGCAATGTATACAAAAACATGCAAAGCAAAATGGAATGCAATGCAATGAAGTGTGAAGGGAGAACTGAAACTTCCCTCATGTCGATCATGGCACAAACGAAAAGCCTACCCATAACAATGACGTTCCACGTAGTTCCACAATTCCAAGATCTCATCAAGACTAACAACATCAAACACAGATCAGTAACATCAAGCCAAAATATAAATAGAAATGTAAAGATAAATATATACAACAGTACACAGAAACAAAGTACAAAGAAAGAGCAAATACAAACGCCGAAGCATGATAACAGAGTTTGTACAAAATACAACCAAGTACAACTCACAAAAATGATACCAAAAGGCAATGGGAGGTATTACTCCCACTGCATGCCCTCGAGGTCGATGTCGGCGGCCCCGCCTCCCTCGCCTCCTGCTGCTGATGGTGATGGTGGTGGTGACTGGTGGTGCGATGAAGATGTTGGTGGTGACTGATGATGCGGTGGAGATGGTGGTGGCTAATCGGGCTGCTGCTCCGGCTGCATAAAGAATGGGAGGGGAACCACGTATGGTGCCCCGCCAGCAGCAGCGGCGCACTGGACCTCATACTGCCAGGCCCAGTAGCACATGAACAAATCATGGGTGACGGTAGTAGGAGGTGGTGGCGGCGGAGACGGAGGAGGCGGCTCTTCGGGCTCATGATGCTTGTGCCTGTGATGTGGGTCGATGTGCCCCTGTTCCTGCTCCTGCTGAGCGGCGTGTAGCTGATGTGCGACGGAGACGGCCTCGGCTTCAGCCTGTACAAGATCTGGATTGGGACCCGGACAGTCTGGATACCATATCCGTCCCCATCTGTCAACCAATCGAATCCCTCCTGCGCCACGACGAGCTACGTGCATGTTTCTCAGTGTCTGCACGGTCATCACAACGGTCTCTGCCACAGGTGTCAGGTCCCCTATCAAATCATCGGTCAACAATTGAAAGTGCCTCGCCAGCTTGGTCACAAAGTGACCTCCACAGATAGCGCTGGTAACATCGCGCCCTGAAATTTTCACAAAGTACCCCGCAATAGAATGCGCAAGATTGCAGGTGCGCGGGCGTACAAAGCAAAACAGATAAAATAGCTCCCTCAGGTTCATGACCGTCTCCCCCTGACCTCTCCCAGATATCAAATAAACAATGCAGCGATGAAGAACACGATGCAGGGGATCCCGAAGGCTCGAAGCCTTGGTCAAACTCAGATCATACATCCCAAATCCAAACTCGTGCCATAACTGGTCTTTATCCTCCTCTGTCGGGAACTCGATGATACCCACGGTGAATATCTCTGTCTGGAGCTCCTGTCTCGTGTACAAACCCAATAGTCTCCCGAACCTGGCAACGGACATCACTCGCCACTCCCCGCCTAGCCTAAACCTAATCGTCTCGGGCTGCTCTAGGTCCGCGCAAGGATAATCGAACTCATATGTGGATAAAAACTCCATCACAAGCTCTACGTACTGGTTAGCGTGGAGCCTGAACAAACGGCACCAGAGGGCAGTGACAAGATCGTTCCATCGGTCCCGCTGACCGATGGCGTCGATAGCAGCTAGCTCAAGGCGACGTGTAGCCAAAATCCGGCCTCGACGGGGCAATAGAACATCAAGACGAGCCTCGTACTCATGCTCATTGAGATCAAACTCCAAGTATGGGTGATCCCGGTTGCCTGCCATCTGCAAGACAACAAAACTGAAATCAGAACAGTTATGAAGACGCTATACTGAATTTATGAAGTTTCTGAGCTAATCTATGAAGGGGCATGGTCGCGCCTGGGAAGGGGCACGACCACGCCTAGGCCAATTGTCCAGCCCAAAGTCGCGTTGTGGCCGACCACGGGCACAAGTACTCGACAACACGGTCGCGCCAGGTGCGGGGAATGACCACGTTAAGGCAAAATCCAATAGGCACGACCGCGCTCAACGGAGGCACGGCCGCGCTTGCCCAAACCAATCTCTCCTGGGGTTCAAAAGCCGAGCACGACCGCTCCTGGTCATGAGCATGACCGTGCTCAACCCATTTTAGGGTTTTTAGAGTTCAAAATTCGCCATTTAAACACATTTATGAAGGGGCTTTCTTGGCCTAGCATCCCAGGGAGCACGTACGACCTAAACTAACTACAAACAATAAATAAACGGACAAAGATTACCAAAACCTAAAACTAGCTAAAATTTAGATTTCTACACATACCAATGGAGTAAAATCCTAGGTCTAAACACGAACGCAAAAGAAAAGGAATCGAAAACGTACCTTAGATCGTGGAGAAGGAAGCAACGATGTTGAAATCAGGGAGAATCGCAAGTAGGGGGTTCGGTGGGGGTGGAAAATGAAAAGTCTTCCTTTGAAACTAATTTGAACCACCCCCAAACACCGAGGCATGACCGCGTCAGGTGCTTAGGTACGACCGCGCCTAGGGTTAGAGGCACGACTGCGCCTATAGTGAGGCACGACCGTGTCTCTTGCCCAGCAGACAGAAAACCCTGATTTTTATGCAGCTTGTACCCAACCTGACTGCGATTCTTCCAAACTAAAATTTCTAAAAATTCATAAAACATACCTGAGACATCCCAATCACTAACCAAAGTCCGCTTGATCCAAAACACGTTCTGATCACCTAAACTTCAAAAATAAATGGTAAAATCCTAAAAAAATAAAAATAAAAATAAGAAAATAAACATAGAAACAAAATCTAAGAGTTGTTACCAAAGATGATACCGAAACAGGCTAAGTTTATTAACGAGTCGTTAGCTAGACTCAAGTCCCCGAATTCATTTATCCATGGGGTGGAGGTCAACCACCTCCAATACCGGGTCAACTTGTCAGTCAATGTATGGCTTAAGACGATGACCGTTGACCTTGAAGATCCTCCCATCTTCGTGCTCAATCTCGACGGTCCCATATGGAAACACCTCCTTAACCGTGTAGGGACCCGTCCATCGGGACTTCAACTTCCCGGGAAATAATCGCAACCTAGAGTTGTAAAGCAACACACGACCACCCACTTGGAATTCCTTCTTGTCCTTCAAGCGTCGGTCATGTAAACTCTTAGTGGGCTCATTGTAGATCGTGGAGTTTGCATAGGCTTTATTCATCAACTCATCAAGCTCATGAATCTGAGTGAACCGGTTCTCACCCGCCCTCACCAAGTCAAGATTCACCGCCTTCAACGCCCAATAAGCCTTATGCTCCAACTCCACCGGAAGATGGCACGCCTTTCCATAGATCAACCTAAATGGTGTGGTACCAATAGGCGTCTTATACGTAGTCCGAAAGGCCCAAAGTGCATCATCTAACCTATCCGACCAATCCTTTCAGTTCTGACTAACCGTCTTCTCAAGAATCTGCTTTATGCCCAGGTTCATGACCTCTACCTGCCTACTTGTCTGTGGATGGTAGGCTGTGGAGAATCTATGGTTCACACCATATCGTGATAGAGCCTTCTCCAACTGGGAGTTGCAGAAGTGGGTCCCACGGTCACTAATCAGAGCCTTGGGGGCACCAAAGCGAGAGAACGGCCTCTTTAGAAATTGAACAACCACCCTAGCATCATTAGTAGGTAAGGCTTGAGCCTCGGCCCCCTTAGAAATGTAGTCAACAGCTACTAGGATATACCAGTTGCCACGAGAAGCTGGGAAAGGTCCCATAAAGTCAATACCCCACACATCAAAAATATCACAAATCTGGATGCTGTTCTTGGGCATCTCATTCCTTGACAAAATGTTGCTCGCCCTCTGGCAAGCGTCACAAGCTCGGATCATCTCATGAGCATCCCGGAAGATGTTAGGCCAGAAGAAACCGGCGTCAAAGACCTTCTTCGCAGTTAAGGTAGCTCCATGATGTCCACCTGTCGGGCCCTCGTGGCAGTGTCTAAGCACCTGACGTGCCTCATCTCCAAACACACACCTGCGCAATATCACAAATCTGGATGCTGTTCTTGGGCATCTCATTCCTTGACAAAGTGTTGCTCGCCCTCTGGCAAGCGTCACAAGCTCGGATCATCTCATGAGCATCCCGGAAGATGTTAGGCCAGAAGAAACCGGCGTCAAAGACCTTCTTCGCAGTTAAGGTAGCTCCATGATGTCCACCTGTCGGGCCCTCGTGGCAGTGTCTAAGCACCTGACGTGCCTCATCTCCAAACACACACCTGCGCACGATCTGTTCAGCCCTGACTCAAAATAAATAGGGATCCTCCCAAAGATAGTGCTTCACATCCGCAAAGAACTTTCACTTTTGCTGATGCGTTAAGCCCTTAATCACAATCCCATTAGCAAGAAAGTTTACAAAATCAGCAAACAATGAACACTCATCATCCTGTGTCTGTATGTGCATGAGAAACTTGTGGGGAAAGTTATCATTTATGGATGACCCCACAAGTTCAGATGAAGCTGAGCACTCAAGACGGGACAAGTGGTCCGCTCGACATTCTCCGCGCCCTTCTTATCGCGGATCTCAATGTCGAACTACTGAAGCAGCAAAACCCACCGGATTAGACGGGTTTTGGAATCCTGTTTGCTGAACAGGTGCCGAAGAGCTGCATGGTCGGTGAATACAATGGTCTTTGATAAGACGAGATAAGACCGGAATTTATCGAAAGCAAGGCAACGGCTAGGAGCTCTTTCTCAGTCGTGGTGTAGTGCTCCTGTGCGTCATTGAACGTCTTGCTCGCATAATAAGTCGGGTGAAACTGCTTCTCTCTCATATGTCCTAAGAACACCCCAACAACGAAGTCACTCGCGTCACACATGATCTTAAATGGCAGCTTCCAATCAGGAGCCAGCATGATAGGGGCATTCACCAACTTCTCCTTCAACAAATTAATTGCACTAAGGCACTCGTCGGAGAACACGAACTGGGCCTCCTTCTCAAGAAGTTGGGTCATCGGTCGGGCAATCTTAGAAAAATCTTTAATAAAGCGTATATAAAAGCCCACGTGACCAAGGAAGCTTCGAATAGATTTCACAGAAGTGGGCGGGGGCAGCTTATATATGGTATCAATCTTAGCTCTATCGACCTCAATCCCTGCACGTGAAACCTTGTGCCCAAGCACAATGCCCTCCTTCACCATGAAGTGGCATTTCTCCCAGTTCAACACTAGATTGGCCTCCTCGCACCTGGCCAACATCCTCTCCAGATTCCCGAGACAATGATCAAAGGAACTCTCAAACACAGAAAAGCCATCCATGAAAACCTCCATGGAGTCCTCAATCATATCATGGAAAATGGCCACCATGCAACGCTGGAAAGTGGCCGGAGCATTACACAATCCAAAGGGTATCCGCTGATAAGCAAATGTGCCATAGGGACATGTGAATGTCATCTTCTCCTTGTCCTCAGGAGCAATCGGGATCTGGAAGTAGCCAAAGAAGCCATCCAGGAAACAATAGAACATCTTCCCCGCTGATCTCTCCGACATCTGATCAATGAACGGGAGGGGAAAATGGTCTTCCGAGTAGCATCATTGAGTTTGCGGTAATCGATGCAAACTCTCCAACCTGTGACTGTACAAGTAGGAATCAGCTCATTCCCCTCAACACCTCCTTCTTCACTACCTCTTGCATGTTCGGGTTCAACCTCCTCTTGTGCTGCACAGCGGGCCTGTAGTCATCCTCCATAAGGATCTTATGGGTACAGAAAGAGGGATTAATTCCCTTAATGTCCATAATCCTCCATGCAATAGCCTGCTTGTGCTGCTTCAGCACCTCCAATAGCCTCTCCTTCTCATCACTCGTCAAATCAGAGGTGATAATGACAGGTAATCGAGACTCACCATCTAAAAAGGCATACTCCAAATGGCACGGGAGCTCCTTAAGCTCAACAGGTGGTGTGTCCTCAATAGAATGCCGCTCAATTGGCTCAGACACTCTATCAACCATCGCAAAAACCGTTGAACACTGGGGAAACTTATAGCTCTCATGGCTATGCAACTGCTCATCAAACTGATCCTCACCAACCAGATCAAATGTCTCCCCTCCTACAATCTAGGTATCTAGGGACTCCTCCTTAGCTGTGTCCTGGAGATGATCACTCACACAAGAATAAATAGTCTCAACAAAGTAAAGTGAATCATCCTGATTCTGGGTGTGTTGCATGGATCTCCCAACATCAAAGGTCACCTCCTCTTCATCCACCCTCAATGTAAGCCTCCCCGAATACACATCAATCAGGGCCTTAGCGGTGGCCAAGAACGGTCGACCTAGGATCATAGGGACATTCTTGTTCTCATCCATGTCCAGAATCACAAAGTCTATAGGAAACACAAAACGATCAACCTTAACCAACATATTCTCCACTATCCCTCGCGGATACTTGACAGAACGATCGGCCAGCTGGATACTCATGCGTGTCGGTGTAGGTTCTCCCAACTCAAGCTTAGCAAAGACCGCATATGGCATGAGGTTAATGCTAGCACCAAGGTCAACTAAGGCATTGCTAACCAACAAGCTACCTATCAAACAGGGGATGGTGAAACTACCCGGATCTTGTCTCTTCTCCAGTAGCTTGTTCTGAATCACCGCCGAACACTCCTCATTCAGCATCACCTGAGACAACTCCTCCAATTTCCTTCTATTCATGAGGATATCCTTCAAGAATCTCGCATACTTAGGCATCTGAGCTAGAGCCTCCACAAATGGCAAGTTGATATGCAACTACTTAAACAACCCTAAAAACTTACCATACTGCTCCTCCATCTTCTGCTTCTTCAATCTGCCTAGGCATGAAACAGCGGGAGTGTAATCTCTCACAGGCTCGCGAGGGCGTGATGTGCTCGCCGGTTTACCCCTCGGCGGTATCTCATCAGGAATCTCAATCGCAACCTCCTCCTCGGATGACTCATGCATAGGAACCTGTGGATCCGGTCCTGTGCCTCTACCGCTCCTCAAAGTGATGGCCTTCACATGAGCCTTGGGATTAGGCTCAGTGTTGCTAGGTAGGCCACCTGGCGGTCTCTCAGAAAGAAGCTTCACGATCTGCCTAGCCTAGTTCTCTATGGTCTGGATCGAAGCTTTCTGATTCCTCAACTCAGTCTCATGCGTGTGAAAACGCTCCTCCATGTAACGGTTCTGCTTCTCTGCCAACTGATTCTGACTCTCTGAGTTGGCAAGTAGCCGTGCAACCATGTCCTCCAAACTAGATTTACCCTCAGGTGCGGGTGGTGGACCGCTGCTATAACCTTGGCCTTGAAACTTGCCCTGCTGAGGTCGAAACTGGGAACTCTGTCCCTGAGACTGGTGGGACTGATGCTGGAATGGGGGCGCTGAGTGAATTCGGGTGGTTGCTGTCTATTGTTGCTAGACTTCCAACTGAAAATCGGGTGATTCCTCCACCCCGGATTATATGTGTTGCTGTAGGGATTGTTCTGGGGACGATTCTGGTTGGACAGGAAATTAACCTGCTCGTGGGCCCCCTGATCCCCAACCTTTCAAGCACTCGTGGGATGCGCCCCACCACAAAACTCACAAAAGGACTAGGCCTTGTGGACGTGCATCTGATCAATCTTGGTGGAAAGTGCTTCCACCTCGGCAGCTAAAGAGGTAATTCCATCCACTTGATGGGCACCCTTCCTCTAAGTTCTCGCTCGGGAAGTATGCTGAGTGTAGCTCTTCGATGCCACCTTCTCTAGCAAGTCATACGCCTCCTGGGTGTCTTTGTTCCAATGTCTCCACCCACGTATGCGTCGATCAGCTGCTTCCCTGTCATCTCTAGACCATTGTAGAAGGTCTCACACTGTTGCCACTTCAACAATCCATGGTGGGGAACCTTCCTCATCAGTTCCTTGAATCTCTCCCATGCCTCATAGATCGTCTCCCCGTCGTCCTGCTAGAAAGAAAGAATCCTAGCCCTCAACTTTGATGTTTTCTTCGGAGGGAAGTACTTCTCTAAGAATTTAGCAGCCATCTGGTCCCAAGTACTAATGGACCTAGGGGGAAGTGAAAGTAACCAAGCCTTGGCTCGATCCCGTAAGGAAAACGGGAACAACTGGAGCCGAATAGCATCATCGGTAGCGTCACGAATTTTGAAAGTGGCGCAAATCTCTAAGAAACTGGCCAAATGAGTATTAGGATCCTCGTGATCCTTGCCATCGAACTGACACATGTTCTGCACCATCGCTGTAATGCTGGATTTGATCTCGAACTGATGTGCTCCAACCGTCGACCTATTGATGCTCGACTCCAAACCCTCAAGTGTCGGTTTGCCAAAATCCGAAAGCGTCCGACATGCATCCTCGCCTGCCATCTCTTCTACCTCGTCAACAACAACCTCGTCAAACTCAAGTAACCGGGCCACAAATTGGGAGCGGGCTCGCAATCTCCGATGAAGATCACGCTCTGGCTCGGAAGACGGCTCTGGAACCTCCTCGACGGGGGTTGAGAACATACACGATCTGCACGACAAGTTAGATTTAAATACGCGAACTTAGGACAAAGAAAACACAAGTTAGACAAAAACAAAAATAAAATAAAAAAAATAAAAATGAAAAATAAAATGGAATAATAACTAAAATGTATATATATACAAATGAAGCTAAAAATAACAAGTAAAATGCAAAATATCTATACACAAAAATTGCAAAATAACAAACTAGAAAACACGATATGCACAAAAAATATATATACTAAATGACTAAAAATCAATTCCAATCGTTGTTGCAAAACCGTGTCCCTGGCAACGGCGCCAAAAACTTGATGCGTGTAAACTATATATATATTTTTGTAAGTATTTTTTCACACAATTTGAGTTTTAAAAAGGGTTTTCACCAAAGACTAGTGACACACACACCGGGCGGTGTACCCGCCGGATAGCAATATAGTAAAGGTAAGAACCGGATATCAATCCGTGGTCACGGTGGAATGCAATAATAGACCGGAACTAAGATTCAATCAAGTGACGTTATAAAGATATTTTGAAGAGTTTGTTTTACTTAACTAGCATGCAAATATATAAACTAAGCTTAGATCACAAGTCTAACAATCTAGGAGAAAATATCACTTCGGTGTCGAATCCATCTAGAATCATTTAATACACTCATAGAAGCATGGAAAATACACGAAACATAAATTGACTTAATTCTCGTCAAAGATATCTAATCAAATGACCATTCGGAAAGCTAGCATGAATTATACAAACCAACTACCTAAAGTCATACAATGAAGCTCATGTGTTTAACAATCATGTCAATATTTATAAAGATTGAACTAGCTTCCGATTAAGGTACTATAATCCAACAACTAGTTGGAAAGATAATATGAATAACACACTACCCACCTCAAGTTTATTAAATTAGAAAACAATATGCATTTCTTCAACATACAATGTTCATACAAAGGTTATATAAATTAGGAGAACGTGTCAACGATTCCTAGATAAACATAAAACTAAGCATGAAACATCATAACAAACACTTCTTTCCAAACATAAGCATAGGGATACACATACAAATATAATGATTCATAAACAAGACTTCAATCATCATTCCTATTCAAATGCCATAAGCTAGTATAAATACATACACCAACCCATAAATATAAGCATAAACCACAAGTTTTTCAACATAATATGGCATACACAAATACAAGTCTTGTAAACAACTCAAAATACTCGAATATATAATTTCATCGAAGAATAATCATACGGTTGTCATAACATTAACATTATAACTGCCAATAATCCATGAATGTTGTCAAATATATCCAAACTTCATCTAAACCAAAGTGAACAAGAGTTTTAGCTCATCGTGAGCTCCAAAATTACAAATAAGCAGGGAAAAATGGTGAGAAACATGATATGAAAACAAAAATCAAACCACTCCTCCAAGCCTAGATGTTGTTGTTGATGTATGGTGATCCTCTTGATATTGTATCCTCTCCAAGAAGCTTGAAATGTGGCTGGAACAAGGGTAATACGAGCTGGAACAGTGGCTTTTTCTCTCTGGTTGCTAAATATTTGAATGAGAGTTTAAGTTCTGTTTAAATAGAAAAGGGGAGGCACGACCATGCCAAGAGAGAAGGCACGACCGTGTCAGGTACCAAGGCGCGGTCGTGTTTAGGTCTTAACACGACCGTGTGACAGAGGGTTGACCGATCCGGAGCTTCCAGTGGGTACCACTGATCGAGGACGTACGACTGTTCAGACTCATGAGGTGACACGCGACCGTGGGGAGCCAAGGCACGGTTGTGCCCTGGATTTGGCTTGGCGCGGTCATGCAAAATGTGGGCGCGACCGTGCCTAGGGTTTTCAAGCTTTGCACGGCCGTGCCAAGTAGGGGGTACGACCGTGCCAAGTAGGGGGCGCGACCTTGCCAAGTAGGGGGCACGACCATTCCTCCATCACAGAAACCCTAAAACTTCACTTTTTATCCTGGAATCCTCTTGTTTGTTCACCAAGGTTCACAAAAACCTACAAAACAGGAAATGAAACAAATAAGTGTCTACACGTTGAATATAACCAAGAATTGATCGTTAAATGAGCGAAGTTTTGTGCCATAAAGATGTGTAAATACTAACACATCAGTCACCTTTAGACTTTCAGAGAGTTATGAAGCTGAAGTTTGAGATGAGCAGCGTGGAAGAATTGTCATTCTTTTTGGGTCTTCAAGTTGATCAGAAAGAAGATGGCTTTTATATTCATCAAACGAAGTATGTGTCGGATATTTTGAAGAAATTTGAGATGTCAGATACCTCAGCGTTCTATACTCAAATTCCTGTAAATCACAAGTTAGATTCTGACTCGAAAGGGAAGGAAGTGGATTGTAGGTTATACAGAGGAATGATCGAATCTTTAATGTATTTGACTACGTCCAGGCTTGAGATTATGTTCGCAATATGCTTGTGTTCGAGATTTTAGTACAAGCAGAGGGAATCTCATCTTATTGCTGTAAAGCGGATCTATCGATACTTAAAGGGTAAACCAAGGTTGGGGTTGTGGTATCCTAATAATTCTGACTTTGATTTAAAAGCTTTACAGATTCAGATTATGGAGGTTGCAGTTTGGATAGGAAATCGACGTCTGGTGATTGTCAATTCTTGGGAAACAGACTCGTGTCCTAGCAATGCAAAAAGAAAACATCGGTTGCAATTTCTGTAGGTCCCTTCGTGTGTGTCGGATCGTCACATGAAAGTGGTCTACTAGTCGCACCGGGTTGCGGAATACCCGTGACTAGGTGGAGAGTCTTACTAAACAAAGTAAACCAAACACGAGAGTCACAATAAACGTTCTTTGTATTATAAACACTCGAAGGTTACAGAGAGAATACAAGCTGCGTACTTAGCAAAACTGAGTTCGTCTGAACAAATGGTTGTGCGTACTTAGCCTCTGTGAACCTATCCTATTTATACAGACCTGATGCCTGCGCACTTAGCAAGTGCGCAGGACCAATTGCTCTTGCGTACTTAACAAGTACGCAAAGGTGTTCTTGCGTACTTGCTAAGTACGCAGGAACTTTCTCCTGCGCACATGTAAGTGCGCAAAACACTTAGCAGAAAAACAACATACATTATGTAAAAGTAAATACAACTCGATAAACTATTACATAATGACTCATACATACAAAGACAAATTACAGACATTAGAAATACAAACTAAGACTCTATCCAGAGTCTTGTCACAGGAAAGTGCATCAACAAACTCCCCCTTGACAACAGCTCGGGATCTTCATCGTCCTCAGTCTTCATTCTTCAGTCTTTACAGCACTTGTTCCTTAGCTTCCATCTTCTTCTTGTAATCAAGGCAGAACTTAATCACCTTGTCATATTTAGAAGCAAGGAGCTTCGTCCACTCATCCGTGTAGACGCAGTAGCGTTCTGCTAGTACCTCCAGATCTTTCACAGAAAAGTTGATGAAGCAGACTTCATCGAAGATTCTGATCAGTTCCTTTGGCACTATGTTCCCGCTCTCTGAACATCCTTTACCCATGATCACAGCCTCGCCCGTCTTTGGATCTACGTACCAGTACCACATGTCACCAAGAATATCCTGAGATAACTTGCTCAGGGGAATCTTAGTTTCACATCGCACTGGCTTGTATACCAATTTCTTTAGGTGCTTCTTAGTCACAGGATGCACAGCGTGCTTATCCTTGACTCTCTTGGGAACTTGAGGCTTGAAATATTCAAATTTCCCTGATCTTGCTTCCCGCTGTAGTGTTACCCACAAACCCATTGCTACTACATTATTCGAGTGACTTAGCAGATCACGGTTTGCGATGTTAACTAGGTCGTACTTGGGCAAAGAGTTGAACGCCTCACTGGTGGGTTTCAAGTATTGAACCCCCCAGATCTTTTGATGGCGAACAACTGTTTGTCCTCCTCGAACCTAACAGCCAAGATCATACCTGTAGCTCCGTGCTTGTCTGTGATAGACGTCTTTTGCCACACGGGAGCTGGACCCTTTGTAGATACAGAAGGCATGTCTTTCTCTTTTTGTGCCTCGGGGTCCACAGGTATAGGGTCGACCGGGGAGGCTTCAGTTGTAGCTTCAACATTACTTGCCATGTCAACTGAGCCTGTGTCAAGCAGAGATTCGAGCGATGGTACTTCAAAGATCTCACCATCCTCTAACTCGTACTCTCCTTCCCCGTCGCCCTTGGGAATCTCTATCACCACATCATCGTCATCCTCGTTCCAGTCATCACCAGAGTCGATCTCTCCTTCTTCCAGATTAAGGAGAGCATCGATCTGTGCCTCTTTGGAATAGTCAGGCTCTAAATAGAGGATCTCATCATTAGATAAGTCCTTGAGCACGTCAGCCGCTGACTTCCCTTTATCTCCGCCACCACCACCTGAGGTATCACCACCCTCTTGCTGAGTAGACTCCCCCTTAGCCAATGGAACAGAAGAGATAGGCACAATCGCCAAAGCTAGGTGCTCCCCTCCACTAGGACCGACTTCAGGATCCTTGTCTTTATCATCATCCTTAGTCAGATCGACTGGATGACAAGACTCGGCACCGATGGATTTCTTTTCTTTGTATTTCTCTTTCTCTGTCTCCTTCTCTGTCTACTTCTCCCCCTGAGCACCTAGCTTTGCGGTCAGTTCACCAACTAATTTGACCATAGCTTCGTGCTCTTTTCTCTGCAAATCCATCCTTAGCTCAAGTGAAGTTCTGTGGCCTAGAATCATTTCATTAGTCTTCATTAACAGTTCATTCTGTGCCATGACATTCTTCAACCGTTCATCAGTCCCAGTTCTCTGGCTACGCAGAATCCTAACTTCATCCGCCAGAGAGTTTATCTGTGCTTGTTGAGCATCAGAATCCTCTTTTGACTTTTGAATAGTCTTCAACAAGCCAGCAACTTGGGTTTCTAGCACATCGATCCTAGCTTCATTTGGATCCGGATGCCTAGATGATGAGGCTTCGGCGTTGTGGATGGGGGAAGAGAAGATTGTGTCAAAGTCGAACCCCTGTGAGAGATCACCGTAGTTAAAGGGTTGACCTGACGGCTCTTTGGTGGGTGTTGGGATGGGGGATGTAATGATGGGAGTGGGTGTTATGGTTGGGGTGATGGTGACTGACTCTGTGAGAAGTGGAGTAGTCACCGTCACCGGGACGGTTGGAGTAGGGAGGGTCACCGTCACAGGAATCACCTCTGTGACCGCCGTGACTGCCGCATCTGCTTGTACCAGTGGCCTTCTCCTCCTTATAAACAGTTGTCGTGCTGGCGGGGTAGATTCTGACTCTGGACGGGCAGCTTCAACTTGTACTGGCTGCACAGTCAGAATCTCTTCAACCCTGGGACAGCAACCTCTTGCCTATCGCCCCTTTTCTTGTTGGCCCTCTCACGCCTTTGTCTTTGTAGAGCAGCGTCAGAGTCAGAATCTGGCTCGTATTCGCTGCTCGAGCTTTGTTGTTTTCTTTTTGAAGACGACGCAGGCAGGGTTACCTGTGCCGACCTTCTCTGATGTGCCTGTGATGGTGCGTCATCGGAATCATAAGAATCTGATTTTGTTGCCTCCGAATCGGATTCCTCAGCACCACCAACATCACCTTCATCATCACCTTCATCATCATCATGCTCTTCCTCTTGCTCTTCACCAGAGTCATCACTCATCTCTGGTGCTGAGTTGGGACTATACCAGTTCCAATCTTCAGGAGCGACATATGCGTCATTCAGTAGGTGGCCAAAGAGTTCAGTGTGCGCAGGGGTAGGTTCTACGCTGCCTGGCTTTAGAAACTGAGCAAAGACTCTCTTGTCCACCCTTTTTACCTGAAGTCTCTCCCCGATAGCACGTAGGTTTGGCAATGCATCATCGACCAGGAGCTGCACAAACCTCGGGTACAAAAGGAACCTGAACCTCTCTACTGTATTTATCTGGTCATTGAGTGCTTTGAAGATACAGCGAGAGAAGTTGTAGCCCCGATTGAGAGACAGGCCCACCATGGCCGCTGCAAGGTCATGACCCATGGCATCTTTCCCCGCTTTCCTGGATGAGATGCACACGATCAAGATGTGGGCAAAGTAACGCCATTGATCCAATACCCACATCTTCTTGTAAGAAGCATAGTCCCTAGCCCCGACATATCCCATTCTGTGCCTCCAACACCCATCCACGTAGTAATCTGGATAGGATGTCGGGTCGGTGGCAAGGTCTCCGAACTGCAATACTCTCCTTATTGTATCCTTAGAGATAGAAATAGCCCGACCATCAACGGTAGCCCTTATGATATTTGGGGATACCGTGCAATCGTGCTCTGCAGTCTCCCAGAATTGCTCCAGGTAAGGTCTTGAGACTGTTGGGTTTGCTGAGATTGCATAACTTAGTCTTGATCTGTTCAGAAAATCCACAATCTCCCTGTATTGCAAGGCTGCGCCTTTCCATTCTGGTTCGGTGTTAGCCAATAGGTTGAATTCGTCAGTGAATGCACGAGCCATAGCCTGCAAACACACACAGAAAACATATTCAGAACAACTTATAACACTGGAAGTAGACTCACATGACATAGTATAGTAGTTACACTTTGAAAAAAAATTAAGACTTAGGAAAAATTTCTAAGTGTTGGTCCTGCGCACTTAGCAAGTGCGCAGGATTTTCCTCTTGCGTACTTAACAAGTACGCATGAATTGCTTCTTGCGTACTTGCTAAGTGCGCAAGATTCACACTTAACAAAAATTCCAGAAAATTTGAAATTCGTTCAAAACGTGGGTTGATTAGGTCGCCACTAGGTCGGAATCAAGGATTCTAACCTATGGTACCATTATCAACACCACACACTGCTTAAACTCGTTCAATTTTTTACCTAGACCAGTCGCCGACCCACTATCGGTTCAACTTCAACCGACGGATCAATCGAGGACCAGGAGATGATTAGGGAATCGATTAAAGCTTCCTATTCGCTTGTTACAGATAATAAGTTACCCAAACAACCCCATTTTACCCCAAAATATATCGGATTTAACCTAACATTTTCTAAGTCAAAAATCGGTCAATAGTCACGATTAAACGGTTGAAATCGGCCAAGATTCTCACCTATGAGCTGAAATAAGATGATGAAAGTATGGACGGGACGAAAAAATGGTTTAGACACAATCGATTTTGAGAGAAAAATTTGCAGAGGGAAATTTTGAGTGTTGAATGCGTGAAACTGAGAACAATTCTAAGTGTCACATATATACCCCTCACTTACTGCTCGTGCGTACTTGTTAAGTGCGCACGAGTTAACTCCTGCGTACTTACAAGTACGCAGGACTTAACTCTTGCGCATTTACAAGTGCGCAAGAATAACTCTTGCGTACTTGTTAAGTGCGCAAGTTTTACTTCGTGCGAACTTGACAAGTGCGCACAACCCTTAAGTGCACAATTTTTCAACCCAGATTTATGAAGATTTTCAAGTCAAATAACGAACAAGATAAAAGCGTTCAATCAAGAGGATTCAAAATCAATTCAGGAAGGTTAAATACAAATATTTTTGGCTTTTCTGAATAAAGTTGAACTATGCATAAACTTAAAATATTTTTGATCTTTTCTCATAGAAATATACAAGTATTCACACAAACTATTTTTGATCAAAGACACGAGCAAAGGATCATATCAGGCTATCTTATAGCAAAAACGATACAATATAAACATCAACGAATATGGGATCATGTCATGTATTACTCTTTATTCATACGTAATAAGCACATAAACAAGTAATTCAAGTCGACAATATTATAAGATTTGAAACTATACGCATCTTTGTATCATGTTCTTGTGTAATAAGGTATTAATTATAAGATATACAACGTGTACCCCACTGAGATGCTATTATATTTTGCACTATCTTCAAGGCATCTAAGATTATTTTCAATTATTTTCTTAATTTTCAGAATGAAGTTACATCAATTAGCACAGAAAACTCAAGCAGAATCCATAAGGATTATCAGGAATCATAAGATTCAGAATCGAGTGATTCATTTGTCTTGGTTTCATGTGATTTTCTTCTTTGAATATCGGGATGATGATTCAGGATAATAGATATGGTGTTTGATTATCAGGTAAGGGGATCCAACTTTTATCTGGATTTGATTTCAATGTATCAGGAGTGATTCAAGGGTGAATACATGCTCAACGGTTAATGTAGAGACATGTCTTGATTCAATCTCTCCTTGCATACTTGTGAGTATGGGCAGTGAGATGAACCGCATTAATTGTGCTAACGACATAACCCGAAACTGATCTCAAAAGAAAATTATTGTCAAAATCTAACATCCTTTATCTGATAGTGATCTTTTCTAATCTTTTACTCACACACGCTTGCAAACATGGGTTCAAATCACAGTTGTAATTTAGATTTAGTTTCCACACTACTAGTGATTCAAAGACGCATACAGCCTACTGACAATTCAAATTACTTGTAAATAAACAGATTAAAAACATAATAATTTTAAACAGATAAGTAAGCATGACGCAATCATTTCCCATATGAGCAGTCTGTGGTGTTTAGATCATTTCTGATGTACTATCATTTCCTCTTTTCTCAAGTTAACTTTGAAATTTTCTCCATTTTCTATTTTGTTTTTGGTTTTTGTAAAATATTTTAAAGACTAAAAGAACTATACAGAAAATTTAAAAGAATTAAAAATTTAACTTTCATGAATTGAATTGAGTTAAGAAAACTTAGTTTTCACTCAGGATTGAACATTCCTATCAAGTTGACAAGATGCTCAAAACGGGATCGATCAAATGCCTTTGTGAAAAGGTCAGCAAGATTGTCATCCGTGTGAACTTTTACAAGTTCAATTAAATGCTTTTCAGCACAATCACGGATGAAAATGATGGCGAATCTCTATATGTTTAGTTTTGGAATGTTTCACCGAGTTATTTGTGATAGACATGGTGGCATTGTTGTCAATGAATAGAGGAGTTCCAGTGAAGTTTAAGCCGTAGTCTCTCAATTGCTGCTGAATCCACAATATCTGAGAACAACCGCTAGCTGCAGCAATGTACTCTGCTTCACAAGTTGAGACAGAAACCGTTGACTGCTTCTTGCACTGACTGGAGACCAGTCTGTCTCCTAAGAATTGACATCCACCAGAAGTTGACTTTCTGTCAAGGTTACAACCGCCATAATCTGAATCAGTGTAGGCTTTGAAGTCGAATGACTGCTGCTTAGAGTACCAAAGACCTAATAGGGGTTTCCCTTTCAGATATCTGAAAATTCTCTTCACATCTATCATATGAGACTCCTTCGGTTGTGACTGAAACCTTGAGCACAAGCACACAGCAAACATTATATCGGGTCTTGAAGCTGTGAGATACATAGGTGATCCGATCATCCCACGGTACAACCTGCTGTCCACATCGTTTCCATATCTGTCGGGATGCACACCATGATTGACTGGGATTGGTGTGCCATAAGTAGTGCTATCACTCATCTTGTATTTTGACAAGATGTCCTGCACGTACTTAGTTTGATGTAGATAAATAGCATTCTCTCTTTGACTGACTTGCAGACCTATAAAGAATGACAGTTCAGCCATATTGATCATTTCAAACTTGGACTTCATCACCTTCTCGAATTCCCTACACATCCCTTCATTGGTCGACCCAAAGATAATGTCGTCGACATATACTTGCACAAGAAGAATGTCACCTCCTGCTTTCCGTATGAAGAGAGTCGAGTCAATCTATCCACGGTCAAAACCATTAGACAGTAAATGCTTAGATAATGTCTCATACCATGCCCGCGGTGCTTGATGAAGACCATAAAGTGCTTTATCGAGCTTGTACACTTTATTAATATTATGCGGATCTTCAAAACTAGGAGGTTGAGTGACATAGACTTCTTCATGCACCTTACCATAAAGGAAAGAACTCTTCACATCAAGTTGATAGACCTTGAAGCCGACATATGTGGGATAAGCCAAGAACAGTCGAATGGACTCAATTCTAGCAACTGGGGCATATATTTCATTGTAATCCAAGCCCTCTTGTTGATAAAAACCCTGAACAACCAATCTTGCTTTGTTCTTCACAACTACATGACGATCATCCGTCTTGCATTTGAACACCCATCTAGTACCAATTGGCTGAAAGCCTTTTGGCAAGTCAACTAAATCCCACACTTGCAACTTTTGGAATTGAGACAGTTCATCCTGCATCGCCTCAATCCAGCAGTTGTCAGCGAGAGCCTCCTTCACATTCTTCGGCTCTAACTGGGACACAAATGCAGCATGCAGTCATGTTTCCATGACACCAGTGTCAAATATCTCTGTGTAAAGACTGGTGTTCTCAGTGATGGTTCTATGACGAGTCTGAACACCAGCATAAGGATCACCAATAATGTTTTCGATTGGATGATTCCTATGCACCCTCGTCTCCGGTACAATTGGTTCTTGAATTTCTGGATCTAGATTCGTGCTTAACTCCCCCATTTCCTGTGTTCCAGAGGAAGAAGATTCAATGTTTATTGGATCAGTTGGAGCTTCATTTCCTACAGTTGTGTTAGGATTGGTTGGAGCGTCATTTCCATCAACAAGAACATCTTCACTGTCATCACTGTCATGAGTTCCAGATGCAGATGCAGCATTGGAATCAGGTGTTATAATTGGTGCAGTAGCACGAGTAGAAAAACTGGAGTCATTGTCGCCACGTAATAAATCATAAACATTTGCGGCGTCTTCTGCAGATAAGTCAGGAATATTGAAGGACTTGAATAGCGCATCATAATCAAAACCCCAAGCTGGACCTTTTGGTTCTGGTGGAGTGCTGTGTTTACTACAGTCCACTTCAAACCATTCCTCGACAGTACGAGTTCCTATGTTTTACACTCTCTTGCAGTGCGAATTGGCAACATATCCTAAGAAGATGCCTTCCACCGCTTTCGCATGAAATTTAGACTGACGGTCTTTATACTGTAGCAACAAGGAACAAGGACTACCAAAAGGAACTAGGTAATCAAGATTGGGAAGTTGATTATTGATCAACTCATAACATGTCTTGTTGTGCCTTTTCACAACCAGAACCCTATTTAAGACGTGACAAGCTGTATTAACGGCTTCTGCCCAGAAAGTGACAGGAAGCTTTGCATCCGACAGCATAGTCCTTGCAGTCTCAAGCAGTGTCCTGTTCTTCCTTTCGGCAACTCCATTCTGCTGAGGTGTGTACGGCGCGCTGAATTCGTGATGGATCCCTCTCTTGAGACAGAAAAGTTCCATCAAATTATTCTTGAACTCAGTTCCGTTGTCACTCCTTATTCTTCTAACTTTCAGCTTGCAAAGAGATTCCAAGCTCAGGATCAGGTATTGAAGAATATCAGCAGTCTCGTCTTTTGTACCTAAAAAATGCACCCAAGAAAAACGTGAGAAATCATCAGTTACAACTAGACAGAACGACTTACCTCCAATACTCCTGATACTTATGGGGCCAAACAGATCCATGTGTAATAGCTCCAAAGGGGTATCGATAGAGTTTTGGAGCTTGGGCTTGTGAGACTTCCGTTGCTGTTTGCCCTTTTTACACGGCATACAGTCATCTGCAACGGTAAACCTCAATTTAGGAACCCCGGTTACCAAACCGTTTCGGACAAGATGATTCATTTTACGATAAGAAATATGTCCGAGTTTCCTATGCCACAAGATGGAGTCAAGTTCTGTCGCTTTTGTAAGCAAACAAGTAGCAACTGATGAGGTGGTTTTTGCCACGCTCATATCGATCTGATAAGTGTCGTTTGATCTTGGTGCACTCATCAGAATCCAGTCTTCGGGAACCTCAAAACCGGGTTTGAGAATTAGACATTCTGACTTGTCAAACATCACCGAGTACTCCTTGTTACACATTTGGGAGACACTCAACAGGTTATGCTTCAGCTGCTCGCAAAAGTTGACATTGTCAAAGCTAACACAACCGTTTGAAACCACGCCTTGACACGTGATGTTGTCGCGTTTTTCTCCGGAAAAGGCCACATAGCCGCCTCTGAATGGTTTAACATCTTGAAGCAAGTCCATGTTTCCTGTCATGTGCCGGGAGCATCCACTATCTACATACCAACGGTTAGAGATAGTACCCTTCGGACGTCCCTGCACGAGTAACAAAAGAAATAGTTAGATTTGGAGACCCAAGCCATTGTGGTCTTGGGTCGTCCATCCTTCTCAAAATAAACTACTTCTTTCAACTCACAGTCATGATGACTGTTCAAAATTGGTGAATCTTTGGATGAATTTGGAATAGGAGATTGAGAACCTTTAACTTTCTTGTTCCAGGATCTCTTTTGATTCTTAACCAGAACAGTAGACTTTGGCTCAACCACAGCCGATGAACTTGTGGAAGCTTCACCTGCTCACCACCGTAAGCTACGGTGGGCACCGTAGCTTACGGTGGTCATTGGCGTGAAAAGTGTAACTGCCTATTAAAACAGTTTTTGAAGAGGCTTTTCAGATCCAATCATTGGGAGACGTTTTGCAGCAGTTTCAAGGGCGATTTTGGGTGATTTTCTTGGTTAGAAGCAATTTGGAACAATTGGGTTGGTGTTTTTGATTCACATGAACATTGATAGTTGCTTGATGATGATCAACCGAACGATGTGTGGCTAAGTTTTCATATGTTTTCCTCCGGATTTTAAGGTTTATCTTTTGAATGTTTGTTGATGTTTATGTTATTTGTAGGACAATAATCTAATCATTTTGGTTGTGTTATTGTGGTGTTTATGTGTTCGATTGTAATCGTTGATATTGTTTAACATCGTTTTCTAAACCATCAGTTCTTGGTGCCGCTGGCAATCGAGATTTATTGGGAGGAATTCGGGGTTGGATATATTTAATTGATCATCGGGTGACAATCTTGCGTTCTTGTAATCCAAGCACTTGGTCCCTTTTTATCACAATCAAACATATTTTCATGAACTATGTCTATGTAGTTCTTCCTAATTAAACATCAGTATTATCATTCATGGAAACCTGAAACCGGGGGAAGACATATTCTCTCATTTCTGAATTACAATCTTTTGATTTGTGATTAATTTAGATAATTCTAGTTTTCAAAACCAACAATCAAAATTCTAAAAATTACATTTCTGCAATCTAGTTTAATTTTAGTTTACTATAAAAGCTACTTAGATAACACATTTTCCACAAACTCCTCGTGTTCGATACCCACTTACCGCTAGCTATTTAGTTGTAATTGGTTTATATTTGATTGAGACTACGACCTCACAATTTGACGTGAGGTCGTAGTCTCAATCAAATATAAACCAATTACAACTAAATAGCTAGCGGTAAGTGGGTATCGAACACGAGGAGTTTGTGGAAAATGTGTTATCTAAGTAGCTTTTATAGTAAACTAAAATTAAACTAGATTGCAGAAATGTAATTTTCAGAATTTTGATTGTTGGTTTTGAAAACTAGAATTATCTAAATTAATCACAAATCAAAATATTGTAATTCAGAAATGAGAGAATATGTCTTCCCCCGGTTTCAGGTTTCCATGAATGATAATACTGATGTTTAATTAGGAAGAACTACATAGACATAGTTCATGAAAATATGTTTGATTGTGATAAAAGGGGACCAAGTGCTTGGATTACAAGAACGCAAGATTGTCACCCGATGATCAATTAAATATATCCAACCCCGAATTCCTCCTAATAAATCTCGATTGCCAGCGGCACCAAGAACTGATGGTTTAGAAAACGATGTTAAACAATATCAACGATTACAATCAAACACATAAACACCACAATAACACAACCAAAATGATTAGATTATTGTCCTACAAATAACATAAACATCAACAAACATTCAAAAGATAAACCTTACAATCCGGAGGAAAACATATGAAAACTTAGCCACACATCGTTCGGTTGATCATCATCAAGCAACTATCAATGTTCATGTGAATCAAAAACACCAACCCAATTGTTCCAAATTGCTTCTAACCAAGAAAATCACCCAAAATCGCCCTTGAAACTGCTGCAAAACGTCTCCCAATGATTGGATATGAAAAGCCCCTTGAAGAACTGTTTTAATAGGGCAGTTACACTTTTCACGCCAGTGACCACCGTAAGCTACGGTATCTACCGTAGCTTACGGTAGCTTTAAAAGTGCTACGGTGGGTCTCTACTGCCTTACGGTGGAAGAAAAGTGCTGGGGGCTACCGTAACTTACGGTAGCCACCGTAAGCTACGGTAGGCTTCAGCATGCAATTTTGTTTTCTTCATAACTTTTTCGTTTCAACTCCGTTTTCTACGCCGTTTGCGCCCACGTTCTCGTAATTTCTTCCTCTATCATGTTATCTTCTTAATTCTTCAATTCAAAGAAATTATTTTTTTCACCTATGCTCCGTCTTTCACTCTCCAATCCATCCGCGTTTATTCGAACCTTCATTTCCACACTTTTAAGCTCCGAATGTACCTGAAACACAAGCAAACGTAGTCATCTAATTCTAGACAATTACTCGATTAAATATAGGATTAAAATACCATTTATAGCTCTTAAGGGTCGTCCTACGGACCACCCGTCAAGCATCCACTATCTACATACCAACGGTTAGAGATAGTACCCTTCGGACGTCCCTGCACGAGTAACAAAAGAATTAGTTAGATTTGAAGACCCAAGCCATTGTGGTCTTGGGTCGTCCATCCTTCTCAAAATAAACTACTTCTTTCAACTCACAGTCATGATGACTGTTCAAAATTGGTGAATCTTTGGATGAATTTGGAACAGGAGATTGAGAACCTTTAACTTTCTTGTTCCAGGATCTCTTTTGATTCTTAACCAGAACAGTAGACTTTGGCTCAACCACAGCCGATGAACTTGTGGAAGCTTCACCTGATTGAGTCTTAGTCAGCTGTTCCAGCTTTCTCAACCTCTTATTTCTTCTTCTTCTTTGTAGCTTAGAGAGTCTAGCCACAGATTTCTCACCAGTTCGTGTACTACCAGATGTAGACACACGAGGTACAACAGGTTGCTTTACCTTTCTTGCAACAGATGGTTTGGCCTCAGATTTAATCTTAGGTTTTCCCATAGGTTGTACTGGTGGTTTCACCACATTCTGCTTTGGACTTCTGGGAGGTTTCACTATTGGCGACTTAGGGATAACGGCTGGCTGTGAGACAACATGCCGTTTCCCTTGGTTCTTTGATGGACAGTTCACAAGAATGTGACCAACCATACCACAATGAAAACACATCCTCTTGTCTACATGAGTTCTCCTGTAAGGCTCATTAGATCTGGCCTTAGATAACTCTCCATTACGAGCAGGAGGAGTTGGTTTATGAACAGGAGTCTGACCTTTTTCAGTTTGGTTTTTGGGGGTATAATACTTTTGCAAATTCTCTTTGTAACCAAGCCCATAATGAGCTGAAAAATCCTATTTCTTAACTTGGTTAAAATTTTTATAACCCCCGTAAAGCATTACCTTAAGTTTATCATTTGTTTCAATGATATCAGGTTCAGTTAAAATGTAGTTATCACCATTAGTGATAATGTTTTTGTGGACTTTCTGTTCAGTCAACAACTCCTCAGAGACTACTCCTTCAGGGCAAGTGTTAACCGACCCATCATTAGAAGCAGTAACATACTCCTCACTAGATGTGGAGTTAGCCTTACTTGAGGATTCATCCTTTTTAGGGGAATCATCCTTATCAGAGGACTCATCTAGACAGGTGAGATCAATGTCTATCAAGCTATTGACAAACTTCCCACTTATTGGTGGAGGAATGGCATTGGTACCAAGACCTAGGCCCTTCAATTTCCTCACTACTGATTCGTAGTGCTCCACCACAAAGCGAGAGTTTTTCAACTTCTTATTTGTACATTTTAACAGCAGGATCTCATTTTGCAGTTTGTTGATTTCATTGTTCCGTTTTTCTAACCCCCTATACGCAATATCCAAGTGAACTTGTTGCTCACTTATTTGTAAAGAATATTCACATTTTTCCTTTTTCAACGTTTCAACAGACTCTTTAAAACGTTTTTCATTTTCTTTGTAATTATGAGCTGCCATAGTTAGGGGTTTGATTTTGTCTTGGAGCTTAGAAATTTCAAGCTTTAGCCCTAGACATTTAGAACAAGAAATAACAGAGAAAGGGTTAGAATCTACCTCAGATGATGAACTCTGTGCTTCTCCAATGGCCATGAGAGCAACGGCAGTGGTAGACTCCTTTTCAACAGCTACAGAAGCTTCCATCGCCTCAGCTTCTTTTCTCTCAGCCTCCATCAGCTCCATGATCTCAGCCATGAGACCAACCTGTGTTTTGAGCATCAAAGGTTGGTTAGAAACTTGTTTCTGATCCTTTGGCTCGATTGCATTGATCATCAGCCTATTTTTCACTATCTCCGGCTATTGCTCTGATACCACTTGTAGGTCCCTTCGTGTGTGTCGGATCGTCACATGCAAGTGGTCTACTAGTCGCACCGGGTTGCGGAATACCCGTGACTAGGTGGAGAGTCTTACTAAACAAAGTAAACCAAACACGAGAGTCACAATAAACGTTCTTTGTATTATAAACACTCGAAGGTTACAGAGAGAATACAAGATGCGTACTTAGCAAAACTGAGTTCGTCTGAACAAATGGTTGTGCGTACTTAGCCTCTGTGAACCTATCCTATTTATACCGACCTGATGCCTGCGCACTTAGCAAGTGCGCAGGACCAATTGCTCTTGCGTACTTAACAAGTACGAAAAGGTGTTCTTGCGTACTTGCTAAGTACGCAGGAGCTTTCTCCTGCGCACATGTAAGTGCGCAAAACAGTTAGCAGAAAAACAACATACATTATGTAAAAGTAAATACAATTCGATAAACTATTACATAATGACTCATACATACAAAGACAAATTACAGGCATTAGAAATACAAACTAAGACTCTGTCCAGAGTGTTGTCACAGGAAAGTGCATCAACAATTTCAACATTCGAGGCCGAATACATCGTTGAAGCCAGTTCTTGTTCCCAAGTCCTGTGGATTCAGCAACAATTGAGGGATTATGGTCTGAATTTCACGGAGACACCAATGTTCATTGACAACACTACCACGATGTCCATCACAAACAATCCAATGAAGCACTCGAAAACAATGCATATTGAGATTCATCATCATTTCATTCGAGATTGTGCAGAGAAAAGATTGATTGAGTTGGTGAAAGTCCACACAGATAACAACTTTGTTGATTTGTTTACCAAAGTGTTTGATCGCTCACTGTTTGAATTTCTTATTCAAATGATTGGAATGTTTAATCCTGCTTGAAAAAGGTTTTTCAAAATGATTTTCATGGAAGTTTTTATTTTTATTTTTAGAATAGTTTAAATTATTTTCTTGTTTTACGTTTGATAGTATACTTGCTTTCTTAAAAATCCAAACAAATTGAAAAAGATAAAATCGGCACTGCTTGAAGTTAGAGAAGAAATGATAGTACATCAGTAGGTGATCATACACACATGACCATAGAATGACTACCTGGTTTCTGTATTTATGTTTGAAGCTTATGCTTATATGATTTAATCTAAACATCTTAGTCTACATAAACAGAAAATGATAGCTTCATGACTGCTTGACATTGAATCTATAATGTATTAATTTGGATATTTGCATGTAATTTGAATTGTCAGTAGGCTAGAAGCGTTTTTAGCCCATTAGTAGTGTGAAAACATAATGTTCTATGTTACAACTGTGATTTGAACCCATGATTTGACGGGTGTGTGTGTTAAAATATCATTATCAGATATAGAATATGAGACTTTAAGAATTTCATCACACCGGTATCGGATTATGTCATTAGCACAAATTTTCAGTTCACTTCACTGCCCATGCCCCGAAAAACATGCAATGTGTTTTGAACTAAGATATGTCTTGATAACATCTGTCAAGCATATACTAGCCCTTGAATCAAAATCACTTGATTATTCTGATTCATTGAAGAGATCTAGATAACAGCTGGACCACATTACCCTAAATTATTGAATCAATCGATTCTTTATTCAATCTTTCATCTATTACACGATATCATTGAGAATCATCAAAGCCAAGCCATTCGGATATGAATCACTTGATTCTGAATCTTAATGATTCTTTATATCCTTTGGGATCTGCTTCTTTTACTGTGCTAATTGGTGTAATTTAATCCGGGAGATTGATATACATATTCTTTTGCACAAAGTCTTATATGTCTTAAAGATAGTGCAATTTACTTTCTGTTGGCATACTTGTGGAGTGCATGTTGTTTTCATATAAATGGTACTAACTCACAAGAACGTGGGATAAAAACGCTTTTGGTTTCAAATCTTATAATACTGAAAACTTGAATTGACATGTATTATATTTCAAATTCGGTACGAATAAGCTAGCCAGTCATGATCTGATCCTGTTTACTTTGAAGTTTATCGCATATCATTTCATGATTTTTCAAAAGGTTTGATAGTTTGTGCTGTGAGTTGTATAAGTTACATAATTGATGTGTCAAGATTTATATGTACACAGAATACCATAAGTCACCTTTAGATTTACTAGGGAATTTTCATTTGATATGTGTGTGTGTGTTTCATCATATATACCGATATGATCTTTTTACTCACAGTATTCGACCAAAAAGATTTGTTGTTATTGTTTTACTGCTTTATTTCAATTCAGTATGTATAGATAAAAACCAAAAAGATTTGCATTTATTGTTTTACTGCTTTATTTTAATTCAGTATGTAAAGATAAAAACCAAAAAGATTTACTTTTATTGTTTTACTGCTTTATTTCAATCAGTATGTACAGATAAAAACCAAAAAGATTTGCTTTTATTGTTTTACTTCTTTACTTCATTTTGAAAAATCCAAAAAGATTTTATTTTCAATTTCCATGAAATCATAACTTGCAGGATTTGTAGAAGCATGTTTTAGTAACTATAGATAAAATTCTATGTATCGGTGTACGTAGCTAGTACGCATGAAGGTGTTTCTGAGTACTTATCTTGTACACCAGATTGGTCCTGCGTACTTAGTAAGTACGCAAGCCTTTTGCCCTGCGTACTTGTCAAGTACGCATGACCAATCACCTGCGTACTTACTAAGTACGCAGGTGGTGTTCCTGCCCCTATAAATTGAAGACATGTCTTCATTTGTAGGTGGAACTTTTGGAACAACGTTGAGAGGTGTCCAAGGGGGATGAGCTCTCCCGCCCATGCACCGTCAGCGTAGACGAGATATGTGTACTCCTTCGGTATGTGGTCTGTAATGTGAGATGACTTCTTTGTTATGGATCGCGTTTCGTTTGTGTCGATTCTCTTGTCTTTATGTTCGTGTTTTTCTCTGTCTATCTGTTTCACGGTTCCCGCACGAATCGACGAGCAGATCGTTGTTTTTCCGCTGCGTGACGAGGCTCCCAAGACCTACAATTGGTATCAGAGCCTTTGTGTGTCACACCCCGACCGATGGCGGAATCATCGGGGCGGGACATGTAGACTGTTCATGAGCACAAGGTTGACTAAATTGCATATATTAAACATCAAATTTCATAACAAGTAGTCCAAACACAACCAAATCCAAGATAGGACAAAATTGAAATACATAGAGTTCTTTTATTTAAATTAACTAAGTCCAAGCTTATGTGTAGCACATCTTGATCAATCTCACACATTAGAACCTGAACCATGAATAAAATAAAGTCAACTAAAAAGTTGGTGAGTATAACACAGGTTTATATAGATAGCATATACTTTGTAAAACAAATCCTTACATAACATGATAAATAAGGCATTTATGGGGAGCAGCTATTGTGTAACCATGTACAATCAAACCTTTGTAACTAGCATGCAAAAATTGTGTTGTCGGTATCAATCACCCGAATCTGGGTGGGTTTGTCAGACTCAATAGATCTATCATTGAAAACCGTCGTCTTGAATAGTTAATGATTGCACATAATCGCATACAAAAGTTAGCACACATAGCACTCGGGCAAAAAGCTCAAATTTGTACACATGAATGTAAATAGGATTTGTACTTGTGTTGTTTGTGTGAATGTAAACATGTAATTTGAATAGTGTTCGTGTTTCACCCCAAAAATGTAAAAGAGTAAAAGGGGCTATGTATACTCACTTGGTTCGAAGGCGTAGCTAACAAAGATACTAGATAGAATAAGTATCCTTGAAATGCACAAGTTAACCTAAGGAGTAATGTATATGGTATTAATAGTGTGCACCAATGTTTAAGTCTAAAGTTGCATTTGGACTTGTGTAATAAGGTCATTGAATTGTAATTGGAGGTATTGAATAAAATATATAAAGTTTGAAAGAGTATTTTTAGAACATTTTTATTAAGGTTTGAGTTTAATAATTAAATAAGTAATGTAAATAATTATTGTTTATGAAAACATTGTAAGTATTAGTTATAAGTTAGTATAATTAATTAATCGTTTTTTTTAAATATAAATTAAATAAATAGTCATTTTATTTATTTATTTATAAAATATAACTTAACCATTTAAATACTTTTTAAATGAAAGGTTTAACAATAATTGTAAATTAAATTTTATAAACTTTAAATAATTAATTTTTCCATTAATTAAATATTTGTTCTTTCTAAATAAGATTAAATGCAATTTTATAAAATTCAACTATTTTTATTTTGTAATTCAATCAGAATATTTGTGGTTTGAAAAATATATAAAATTTATAATTCTGCCAAGATTTTAACTCACACACGACCGTGCCTGGGAAGGGCACTATCGTGCTCGAACCACGGAGGGCTTAAACAGAGGGCTTAAACTAATTAAATCATTAGGCACGACCGTGCCTTGGCTAGGCACGATCGTGTCTATGATTCCAAGACACGACTGAGATTAGCCAAAGGGCATGATTGGGTCTTGACAGGAGGCTACGACCGCGCTGATAGTCGGCACGACCGCGTCTCATGAGGCACGACCGCGCTAGATGATTAGCGCGACCGTGTCTGTTCCAAATCAGGAACGAATTGACCGATTCTAATAATAATAGGGTTGGAAATCATAGGGCTTTCACGCATTAGATTATTTCGAGTCTTTTTGCATAGATTAATTAGATTTAAAACGTGTCTAAGGTTCGATTCGATTAAATAATTTTTAATGAAAATGTGGATTCGGGTTCGTGGTGATTTCCATAATGAAAGCCCAAATTATCATGGGGCTTTTGATATATGTACTGAAACGAAAGTGTGGAAGGTTTCAATTACCCGGAAGAATAGCGAATCGATTGAGTACGGTAGGGACTTGTTCCGGCGGCGACGATTTGATCTCCGACGTCTTCTACTGCAACTCCGGTTGCTTCTGTGCGTTCAGAAGTTTTTAGAGAGGATGGTAATGCATTTGTTTGAGAGAATTGAGACCAGAATAGTGGATTCGGTGAAGAAGAATGAAGGTCGACGGTTTAGTTTAGGAATTCTATAATTGGTGTTAATTCAGGTGTAATGTCGATGTTTAATCGTCTAATGATGATTATTAACAGATAAACGTGTATAACCGTTACGGAATTGAGTGAGTTTAGAATTAAAGATCGTTTTTTTTTACGTTTCAACTGTCAAGGGGCGCGACCGTGCCCATATGCGGCGCGACCGTGCTAAGACACCAGGCGCGATCGTTCCAAAGCACTCGGCGCGACCGTGCTAGAACGAGGCGCGACCGTGCCTATTAGGGTTTCTTGTAAATTTTTAGCATCAGACCTTGTAACTTTGGTCTTTGACATATTTGTATAAATAGATACTTATGTAGTGTTTTAGTAGGTTATAACCGTGTAAAATTTGCGGATTAACATTGAAATATAGTATTAAATTGATGGTACGAGAATGAATAAAACAGTGCACTAGAATTGAGCTTGAAATGCATTACATTGAATTGAAAATACGGATACTAAAAATCAGAAATGTTACAGTCTTCCCATGTTGAGGGAATTTCGTCCCGAAATTTAGTTAGAGGAAGCGACGGCATCAGTAAAAAGGTGGGGGTACTTGAGCTTCATTTGGTCTTCTCGTTCCCAAGTAAATTCAGGACCACGCTTAGACTCCCAACGAACTTTAACAATAGGAATACGACTTCGCTTGAGTTGCTTGATTTCACGATCCAAAATTTCTACCGGTTTCTCAACGAAGTGCACCGTTTCATCAATGTGCATGTCATCAAGCGGTATATGGAGATTCTCATCGGCGAGACATTTCTTCAGATTTGATACATGAAATGTAGGATGCACATTGCCCAGAGATGGGGGTAACTCGAGTTTGTAGGCCACTTTTCCAATCCTTTCAAGGATTTTGAATGGACCAACATAGCGACGGGCTAATTTGCCTTTCTTTCCAAACCGGATCACACCCTTCCATGGGGACACTTTAAGAAGAACAAGGTCACCGACTTGGAATTCCAAGGGTTTTCATCGTTTATCGGCATAACTCTTTTGCCGACTTCTCGCTGTTCGAATGTTGTCACGGATTTGCAAAATCTTGTCGGATGTTTCTTGAATTAGCTCGGGACCGGTGATTTGTGCTTCACCAATCTCGTTCCAGCAGATAGGAGAACGACACTTGCGACCATAAAGAGCTTCGAATGGAGCCATGTTAATACTCGTGTGGTAGCTATTATTGTAGGAGAACTCAATGAGGGATAAATGTGAATCCCAATTTACACCAAAATCGATTATGCAGGCTATAAGCATGTCTTCAAGCGTTTGGATTGTCCGCTCGGTTTGACCATCAGTTTGGGGATGGTAAGCCGTGCTCAAATCCAATCGTGTGCCAATAGCGGTTTGGAGAGATTGCCAAAATTGAGAAGTGAACCGGGCATCTCGGTCGGATATTATGTTCAAAGGAACACCATGACGGCTCACAATTTCATCAATGTAAATTCGGGCTAGTTTCTCAACCCGATAGTCTTCACGGATAGGCAAGAAATGAGCAGATTTGGTGAGACGATCAATAATCACCCAAATACTATCATAACCACTCGAGGTGCGAGGGAGTTTGGTAATAAAATCCATAGCTAAGTCTTCCCATTTCCACACGGGAATTTCCGGTTGTTCAAGTAAACCAGAAGGACATTGATGTTCGACTTTGACTTTGGAGCAGGTTAAACATTTGGCAACATAAAGAGCAATGTCCTTTTTCATACCGGGCCACCAATATTGTTGGCGAAGATCTAGGTACATTTTATCCGCACAGGATGAATAGAATAACGAGTCTTGTGAGCCTCGTTCATGAGAAATGTACGGAGATCATCGCGATCGGGAACCCAAATACGGTTCAAGTAATAAAGTAAGCCATTTGGTTTAGATTCAAGCAGAAGTTCAACACCACATGACATTTCCTCGTACATACTACCCTCGGTGACTGAGACGTGTTGAGCTTCTAAGATGCGGTTTTGAATGTCGGTTTGATTTCGAACACATTGAAGCATGACATGGTTTTTCCGACTCAAAGCGTCGGCTACAACATTCGCTTTGCCGGGATGGTAACGAATCTCGCAGTCATAGTCGTTAAGGAGTTCAACCCAACATCTTTGTCTCATATTGAGTTCCTTTTGATTGAAGATGTGTTGGAGACTTTTGTGGTCGATGAACGCCATGCATTTCGTGCCATAGAGATAATGTCTCCAAATCTTTAATGCAAATACGACCGCAGCCAACTCGAGATCGTGCGTCGTATAATTCTTCTCATGAATCTTAAGTTGCCTTGATGCATAAGCGATTACCTTGCCTCGTTGCATGAGGACACAACCAAGACCTTGGTTGGAAGCATCACAGTAGAGAACTAAATCATCATTTCCATCAGGGAGAGTTAAAATGGGAGCATTGCACAACTTTTGCTTAAGGGTTTGGAAGGCTTCTTCTTGCTTTGGTCCCCATTCATAAGTCTAACCCTTGTGGGTCAAAGCGGTAAGGGGGACAGCAATCTTAGAGAAGTTCGAGATAAAACGACGGTAATATCCCGCAAGACCAAGAAATGAACGAATTTCAGTGGGGGTCTTCAGGGCATTCCGGTTCTTAACCGTTTCGATTTTAGCAGGGTCAACATGAATACCCTTGTCGTGGACAATATGACCAAGAAATTGAACTTCTTTTAACCAAAATTCACATTTGGAGAATTTGGCATATAGTTGTTCCTTTTTCAAGAGATCCAAACCCAGTCTAAGATGTTGCTCATGGTCGGCTTTAGTCTTGGAATATATTAAGATGTCATCGATGAAAACTATCACGAACTTATCGAGGTACGGTTTGCACACACGATTCATGAGGTTCATGAAAACTGCGGGTGCATTGGTTAGACCAAAAGGCATAACCATGAACTCGTAATGACCATACCTTTTTCGGAAGGCAGTCTTTGGAATATCGTCTTCTTGCACACGGAGTTGGTGATAACCAGATCGAAGATCAATCTTTGAGAAGCAAGTAGAACCTTGAAGTTGATCAAAGAGATCATCAATTCTAGGAAAAGGATAACGGTTTTTGATAATAAGCTTGTTAAGTTCGTGGTAGTCAATACACATGCGAAATGATCCATCCTTCTTTTTGACAAATAAGACGGGTGCACGCCACGATGAATGACTTGGACGAATGAATCCCTTGTCGGAGAGCTCTTGAAGTTGACTTGCAAGTTCTTGCATTTCAGAAGGTGCAAGACGGTATGGAGCTCTAGCCACGGGGTTAGCAACGGGCACAAGATCAATGCGAAATTCTACTTGTCGAACGGGTGGAAGACCGGATAAGTCTTCGGGAAATACTTCGGGAAAATCCTGAATGATGGGAATGTCTTGTATACTCTTCTTTTTGACATCTTTTTGGACAATATGAGCTAAGAAGGCCACGTACTTCTTTCGTAGGTACTTTTGGGCAGTAATGCACGACATTAACTTAAGTCCTTTGTAAGGCATTTCACCAAAGACTCTTAGTGTTTCTCCCGATGGTAGGGGTATTCGGATGCACTTCTCGAAACAAATGACTTCGGCATGATGATTTGATAGCCAATCCATGCCTATGATGATATCAAAACTTCCTAGTGGCATTGGAACAAGGTTGATTGGGAATGTATGTTCATTAAGTTCTAGAGAGCAGTCATAGATAATAGAGTCAATTGTAAGTGAATCACCATTTGCTATTTCGACAGTGAAAGTTTTCTCTAATTGGGATCTTGTCTTTGCAAGTAAGGGTTCAAAGTTAAGTGACACAAAACTCGTATCAGCACCGGTATCGAATAAAATGGAGGCATATTGACTATTAACAAGAAACGAACCATTGACCACGTCATTTTTGGCTTGAGCTTCATTGGCGTTTATGTTGAAAGCACGCCCACGAGCTCCACCTTGTCTAGCATTGACTAACTTTGGGCATTGATCACGGAAATGGTTCGGGTTACCACATTCATAACATGCTCGCCCATTTGCAATAGCGGGTACACCTTGATTATCCGCTTGGGTGTTGGTTTGGTTTGGTGGGTTGACTTGGCCCGCAAGAGCTTTGGTCCTACAAACATTAACTGTATGGCCATATCTCCCACAATAAGTACAAAGACGACATGGGATGCTTTAGGGATGATGGTAGTTGCAGGTGGCACAAAGTGGGTAGATTCCAACATATGGCTTTTTGGCCGGTGCTTGAACCATAGGTGTATCTTGGTTAATAGGAATGGCAAGAGTGACCACAGCATAGTTTCTAGTCTTCCTTTTCCTATTATTGCGGGAGGGTTCAGTTGTGGATTCTTTGTTGTGGGTAGGAGGGGTAATAGTGTCAGAAACTTTCTTGGTGCCCTTTTTAGTAAGAGTCCCCGCCTTCACATGATTATCGGTTATGGTAGCGGACAAACGGATGGCATCTTCAAGTGTTGCGGGATTCCTTCCTAGGACAGTATCTTGAATTTGCCTAGGTAGTCCCCCACTATACTTTTCAATACAGCGGGACAGAGGAGTGACCATGTGGGGCACAAGAAGACTCAACTCATGGAACCGAGTTGTGTATGCCAAGTTTTCACCACTATCTTGGGTAAGATCCCAAAATTCGGCTTCAAGTTTCTTTACTTCATTTCGAGGACAGAATTCCTCTGTCATTAGCCTTTTAACCTCATTCCAAGGTAAGGCCATTGCTACATCCACACCCCTATTTCTTTTCTCCCCATTCCACCACGTGAGTGCCCGTTTTTGTAGGACACTTGTGGCATGAAGAACACGAAGGTTATCGGGGCAATCACTATTGAGAAAGGTATTCTCAATGCTTTCGAACCATTGAAGGAGTCCGGTAGATCCTTCGGTACCATAGAACTTGAGGGGATTGCACGAGTTGAAGTGCTTGAAGGTGCATTGAGATGGGTTGTTACAACCATTTCCACCATTTCCACCATTACCACTATTACTACCATTTCCACCATTGTTGCCATTGGTGGCACTATTAGCTTGAGTGAGTTGTGTCACGAGTTGTGTAAGTATAGCAACAATGTCGGTATTGGTGTTGGCCGTGGGAGCACGATGAGGAGGCATTCTATAGATTTTCACAAGACAAGAAAAGATGTAAGAACTTATGAGAATTGTTTGGATTTAATAGAATAAGATAACAAAATAAATAGATAATCATAGTTTGGATTGTACTCAACTAGTGATATAATCACTCGAATACTATGACACATTAAGGTTAATTAAACTTATATAATTTTCAAGGAGACATGCTTTAGCCTATAAGTAAACACTCATCTCGGGAATTCCCAGGAAAGCATACGGGTCCCTCGGTTGATTGGGATTTATGCGAAATGTTTTCCTAGACAGAAAACCCAAAATACATGTGTCACTCTTCCAGATTGCACGTGTTCTCAAATAATTAACAAAGCTTAAAAACCTTAACGAGGAAATAAATTTTTTTTTTATGAATTTAGCTTCATGAAGTTTCCACATGCTTAGAAAGATAAAGATAGAGAAGAAGATAAGAATATTATGAGGTTTTAGGATATAAGAAAGGATATTGTTTTTTTAATTTATTATTTAAGTATATATTAATAAGTCATGGATTTTTAATAAATAAGTCATCAAATAAAATAATAACTAATCATAGTAAGCATGTAGCACATAGCATGTAACACGTAATATATAACATTTAGCATGTAGCATATAACATGTAATCATGAAACATAGCATAAGTAGGTGTCCTAAAGTTATAGTCTAGGTCAAGGTGTCTAATAACCTAATTCCCTATAACCTGGCTCTGATACCAATTTGTCACACCCCGACCGATGGCGGAATCATCGAGACGGGACATGTAGACTGTTCATGAGCACAAGGTTGACTAAATTGCATATATTAAACATCAAATTTCATAACAAGTAGTCCAAACACAACCAAATCCAAGATAGAACAAAATTGAAATACATAGAGTTCTTTTATTTAAATTAACTAAGTTCAAGCCTATGTGTAGCACATCTTGATCAATCTCACACATTAGAACCTGAAACATGAATAAAATAAAGTCAATTAAAAAGTTGGTGAGTATAACACATGTTTATAAAGATAGCATATACTTTGTAAAACAAATCCTTACATAACATGATAAATAAGGCATTTATGGGGAGCAGCTATTGTGTAACCTTGTACAATCAAACCTTTGTAACTAGCATGCAAAAATTGTGTTGTCGGTATCAATCACCCCAATCTGGGTGGGTTTGTCAGACTCAATAGATCTATCATTGAAAATCGTCGGCTTGAATAGTTAATGATTGCACATAATCGCATACAAAAGTTAGCACACATAGCACTCGGGCATAAAGCTCAAATTTTTACACATGAATGTAAATAGGATTTGTACTTGTGTTGTTTGTGTGAATGTAAACATGTAATTTGAATAGTGTTCATGTTTCACTCCAAAAATGTAAAAGAGTAAAAGGGGCTATGTATACTCACTTGGTTCGAAGGCGTAGCTAACAAAGATACTAGATAAAATAAGGATCCTTGAAATGCACAAGTTAACCTAAGGAGTAATGTATATGGTATTAATAGTGTGCACCAATGTTGATGTCTAAAGTTGTATTTGGACTTGTGTAATAAGGTCATTGATTTGTAATTGGAGGTATTGAATAAAATATATAATGTTTGAAAGTGTATTTTTAAAACATTTTGATTAAGGTTTGAGTTTAATAATTAAATAAGTAATGTAAATAATTATTGTTTATGAAAACATTGTAAGTATTAGTTATAAGTTAGTATAATTAATTAATCATTTTTGTTTAAATATAAATTAAATAAATAATCATTTTATTTATTTATTTATAAAATGCAACTTAACCATTTAAATACTTTTTAAATGAAAGGTTTAACAATAATTGTAAATTAAATTTTATAAACTTTGAATAATTAATTTTTCCATTTATTAAATATTTGTTCTTTCTAAATAAGATTAAATGCAATTTTATAAAATTCAACTATTTTTATTTTGTAATTCAATCAGAATATTTGTGGTTTGAAAAATTTATAAAATTTATAATTTTGCCAAGATTTTAACTCACACACGACCGTGCCTGGGAAGGGCACGATCGTGCTCGAACCACGGGCGCGACCACGCTAGTCAGGGCGCGACCGTGTTGATCAAACAGAGGGCTTAAACTAATTAAATCATTAGGCACGACCGTGCCTTGGCTAGGCACGATCGTGTCTGTGATTCCAAGACACGACTGAGATTAGCCAAAGGGCATGATTGGGTCTGGACAGGAGGCCACGACCGCGCTGATAGTCGGCACGACCGCGCTAGATGATTAGCGTTACCGTGTCTGTTCCAAATCAGGAACGAATTGACCGATTCTAATAATAATATGGTTGTAAATCATAGGGCTTTCACCCATTAGATTATTTCGAGTCTTTTTGCATAGATTAATTGGATTTAAAACGTGTCTAAGGTTCGATTCGATTAAATCATTTTTAACGAAAATGTGGATTCGGGTTCGTGGTGATTTCCATAATGAAAGCCCAAATTATCATGGGGCTTTTGATCTATGTACTGAAACGAAAGTGTGGAAGGTTTCAATTACCCGGAAGAATAACGAATTGATTGAGTACGGTAGGGACTTGTTCCGGCGGCGACGATTTGATCTCCGGCGTCTTCTACTACAACTCCGGTTGCTTCTGTGCATTCAGAAGTTTTTAGAGAGGTTGGTAATGTGTTTGTTTGAGAGAATTGAGACCAGAATAGTGGATTCGGTGAACAAGAATGAAGGTCGACGGTTTAGTTTAGGAATTCTATAATTGGTGTTAATTCAGGTGTAATGTCGATGTTTAATCGTCTAATGATGATTATTAACAGATAAATGTGTATAACCGTTACGGAATTGACTGAGTTTAGAATTAAAGATCGTTTTTTTTTACGTTTCAACTGTCAAGAGGCGCGACCGTGTCTATTAGGGTTTCTTGTAAATTTTTAACACCAGACCTTGTAACTTTGGTCTTTGACATATTTGTATAAATAGATACTTATGTAGTGTTTTAGTAGGTTATAACCGTGTAAAATTTGCGGATTAACATTGAAATATAGTATTAAATTGATGGTACGAGAAGGAATAAAACAGTGCACTAGAATTGAGCTTGAAATGCATTACATTGAATTGAAAATACAGATACTAAAAATCAGAAATGTTACACTGTGTTCGTTGATTTATGTTCCAGATTTGAGTTTTTAGGGTTTTGAGAAGATCTGAGTTCTTCACTGGTCCTAACTTTTTCTGTCAAAAATCCTTAAATTCATCTTTGTTATAGCTTCATTTGGTGTTTGGAAGGTTAGGGGTTTGTTAGAAGATGATTTCTAAGCTTTTGGAAGCATCAATTTCTCAGATCCGACACTTTTCGAGCATTCTCCTCGAGATCAATCAAGAACGTTGTTGTGCTGAATAAGTATGCAAAATCACCTTTTCTGTGTACTTACTAAGTACGCATGGGTTAGCCCTGCGTACTTACTAAGTACGCATAAGGAGTTGACCTGCGTACTTGCTAAGTACGCGTGGGTATTTGCACTGCGAACTTGATAAGTACGCATGAACAATTGCATTTGCGAAGTTACTAAGTACGCAAGAATATTTGTCCCTACGTATTTACTAAGTACGCAAGAGAAATTGAGCATTGCGTATTTACTAAGTACGCGTGAACTATTGTCTGGGATTAAAAAAAAGGAATAAAATCCTAGAGTTGACTAGTTGTGGTTTTTGAGGATTTGGGTGAAGCGGTGATGAAGTTGGTCATAGTTTATAGAGAAATGAGTGGAATAAAAATCTAAAAGTATTCATGGGACGTTAAAGGGGTGGTTGATAAGCCGCTGGTACATCCTATATATAAACCTCGATAACGTAACATGGATCTCAACTATGATTTCTCGTGTAAACTATATTTTTTCGTGCTCTTTAGTCAAGCCTGTGTTCAAGATTTGATGTGATTTAGTTATGATTGGATTTCTCATTTGGGATCTGGGCGGAATGCCAGATAGACAACCTAGTTATGGAACTTCACTGTGGTCAAATGTATACAGATTAGGAGGTGTTAACCAGGAATGAAGATCTAATTGAAGAATGTTGGACTTTGGATTCAGGATGATCACTGCTGAGCATGATTTTGTGTTAGATTATGTCAAGTGTTTTTAAGATGAAGCTGGATATCCTTTGGATTATTAGTTGAAGATGGAACCTTTATCATTTGACGACGGGATAGAAAACGTTCCCTTGTTTCTGGTCTAGTCTGGTGGAGCTTAAATTGAAAGGGGATATTGGAAATGAACATCTTTGGTAATTTGGTTGACTCATGAAGATATAGGATAGAGTGGGACACATCTGGTTTGAAGACTTAAGTTTATCCTACTGCAATTCCTATGAGAGCTGATTAGTTTGATGCAGGTTATTGGAAATTCAAACTCTCTATCATATGCCAGCTAATTTGGAGGAATTCTAAGTCAGGATGGAGGTTGCTACTGCTGAGAGGTTGAACTACAATGAGTTGTGTTGGGTTAGTTGGTTCTTATTGAAGCACTTGGTTTGGTCTAATATGAAAGCTACAGTTATGAGGGAGTCGGGTTTGTTACATCACTCGGCAACTGAAGACTAAAGTTTGAAGATTTGAAGATCTCAAGTGGAATGCCAGAAGATCAAGTCTCGCCAAAAGACACGTGAAGATCTCAGTGTACGTAGCTAGTATGCAGGAGGGTGTTTTTGAGTAATTAGCTTGTACACCATATTGGTCCCGCGTACTTAGTAAGTACGCAAGGCTTTTGCCCTACGTACTTGTCAAGTATGCATGACCAATCACCTGCGTACTTACTAAGTACGCAAGAAGTGTTGCTACCCCTATAAATTGAAGACTTGTCTTCATTTGTAGGTGGAACTTTTGGAACAAGGTTGAGAGGTGTCCGGGCGGGATGAGCTCTCCCGCCCCTGGACCGTGAGCATATACGAGAGATGTGTACTCCTTCGGTATGTGGTCTTTAATGTGAGATAACTTCTTTGTTATGGATCGCGTTTTGTTTGTGTCGATTCTCTTGTCTTTCTGTTCTTGCTTTTCTCTGTCTGTCTGTTTCACGGTTCCCACAGGAATCAACGAGCAGATCTTTGTTTTTCCGCTGTGCGACGAGGCTTCGGGGACCTACAGGATTTACTTTTTATTTTTACATGTTATAGGATGGAAGTGGATCAGATTGAAAATCTGAGTGAAAATTGAAAAAGTTGATATCTTTCACTTTGAGCTATGAACTAGCGAACTTCTGTGATTTTTGAGTAAGCTTAATTTCGCCTGGGGTGGCGAACTTGTTAAGTTCGCTTGGTTGGTAAACTTGTCAATAGGGTATAAATATTATAGTGGAGCGAACTTGTCTGTTTTACCCTAGTCTGACTAGAGCGAACTCTTTGTTGGCGAACTTAGTCAGATTTTAGCGAACTTGTTCATTGTTCAGATTCTTTGTGATATCTAGTGATTTTGTGACTTGAATCATATTCTTATTGTAATGCGAGTACATTGAAGGTAAAATCACTTGTTTTTATCCAGTAATTCGTCTGATTTGGGTGTTCTAGACTTAAGGTTTTGAGCTATAACTGTTGTGCGCTTATTCCTACTTTTTGGATGGTTGAAATTTGAAATTGATGGTATAAAAGTGATAATCGGGTGTTTGCGCTTGGTTTGCATGTTTTAGATGTTTGGATTACCGCTTGATTTGAAAGATCAAATTTCTGTAGTCGTTTGAGAGTTCTAGCGAGCTTGTTTAAGTTCGCCACAAGGACTAGTAGCGAATTTATTAAGTTCGCCACAGGGAGCCTTACTGATTTCATACTTGGCATTTTTTTGTTGTTTCATTTTTTTTAACTTTTGTTTTTGTTTTGTTTTACTTCTTGTTTATTTTGTATGCTAAAGTCTAGTCATGTAATCCCGTGCAGGTCATGGATAGAAGAGTGGAATATAAGCATAATCAAGTGGCTTTACTTGATCCGGACTTGCCTGAAGCTGTTAATTACCGAGAAATCATAACATTTTTTAACAGATCAAGGCTGATAGTAGCATTTTCTACTAACCCTGTGATCAGCCTAAAGTACATTCAATAGTTCTGGGATTCAGCTAACCATGATTGTACAATTGATCCAAATGTGATCCGAGCAACTGTCAATAACCAAAAGATTGCTATATCTGTGGAGACTATAAGAGAAGCTTTGAGCTTAGGAGGTGCTGATACTAATCCAATTAGCTTGCCTACTACTTTATCACAGGATGCTTTAATAGAATGAGATATAGAGGTAGTGCTAATGATTCACAGGCATGTAAAGGAGGTCTTGTAGGTCAATGGAGGTATTTGATGCACGTCATCATTCAATGCTTGTCACCGAGGAAATCATGAACTGATGGTCTTAAGTTTTCATTACAAGGAGCTATGGTAGCTTTGACCCTGAACAGACCATTCAATTTTGCTTTGTATATCTACAAGGAGTTGGTTGCACAAATCACACCACCTGAGGGACAGTGCTTTATCATGTACCCTAGGATTTTACAAGTCATTATCAACCATCTCCATCCTAATCTACCACCGTTGAATCCAAGACTTACTTTGACTCCGATGACAAAGAGAATTTTCAAAGACTATCATAATGTGAAGCAACAGAATCCAGCACTGATTCCAGTGCCTACTGCTTTATTTGGACACATAGTTAATCCTAATTATGTGGCTTCTCCAAATTATAACTGGATACATGCTGATGAAGCTCAAGAACAGCCTCAATAACAACCAGCACAGCAACAACCAAACAGCCACAACAAGAACAACCTAATCCTGTAGTTGTACAACAAAATGAAGAAGTTGATGAAAATATAGATCATGATGAACACATTGAACATGAGGTGCATAATGAGAACATGGATGTGAATCCACCATCACCACAGCCAGAGAATGTAGAAGTTGTTGACACAAGTTCAAGTTCTAGTTCAAGTGATCTGGTTGAGAAAGGGAATGAGTCCACTGACTCAGAGGAAACAGAACAAGATTTCAGTGCAGAGGACTATGCTCGGTTGGCTTCTCATCCAAGGATTAAAAAGAAGTTACTTAGGAATAAGTCAGCTCGGGGTCCTCCTCCTGGTGCTATACTTGGAAAGAGACAATTACAAGATGAATCTTTGGATTCCGATTATGTTCCTGACCCTCTAGTTTCAAAGAAGACAAAAGCTACAAGTGTTTCTATTGTGAATGATGATACTGATTTTATGGATACTTTGCTCATCACTCCAACAACATCACATAATCCTACTCCAACTGCTACTACATCTATACCTCATCATTCTACATCATAAGCAAAGCATACTTCTAGTGAGAAAGACAAAAAGATACAAGTTTTGGAACAGAGAGTATCTACCTTAGAAGCACAGGTTGTGGGGCTTCAAGGTCAAATTGATGTGTTACAAGCTAGTGACTATCAACATCAACAACAGATAAACTCCCAGAATAGGCAAATAGTTGAGATGCAGATTCTATTATCACAGTTATTAAAGCGCCTTGACGCTTAGGGGGAGATGACAGAGAAGCCCGGGAATGATGCTTGTCATAATGTTGAAATTCAAAAGAATAATAATGATGAACCTGACATGGATAAACAAATAGGTGAACGTCAAGACGCTAGTGGTGCTACTAGTGGTGCTCTTGATATAGTTCCAATTTCTATAGTTCGTTGTGATTCTGGTTCTGGAGAAGAAGCATCAAAGGATAGTGAACAAGACAAGGACATTCAAGCTATTACAGACATGTTAGATGATTCATTCTATGAATATTTTGATGATGATTTAGATAATGCCGATAAGCTTGAGTGTTTATCTAATCTTGATGAGTTGCTTGATGATGATGAAGATTTATCTGATATTGAAGAAGGTGAGATAGTGTAGGTAAAGTTAGAGAAGGATGAAGCTAAGGTGACTTATGAAGGATGTAGCGGGGCGACTGTAACATTAGATTTTGTTCAAGACAATATGATTTATGAGATGAGTGCTGATGAATTTGAAGAGTATGTGGACAAAGAACCTGAAATTATAAAGCCTGTTACTCCAAATGTCAAGCCTGAAGAGCCTATCCTATATAAAGCCTCTTAAATGACTAAGGAGAGGTAGTTAGAAGCTGGAAGAAGGTATTACCTTTGACACCACCGTCACCTGTTCAAAAAGAGAAGTATGTGAACAATAGTCATTGCAATGGAAGAATTCTTAGTTGGTTTTATGAGGAAGAGTTTAAGCTAAGTGTGATAAAAAGAACTAATGGTGTTCAATATTTGAAGCCAAGATTGAAATATCTGAAATCTTTACCTCAATAGGAGATGAATGGATTATCATCTAAACCATTGATAAACAGATATGGGAATGGTATTGCTGATGCAATAGCCAGATTGATAAGGAAAGAGAGTACTTCTGGAAAATTTGAATATTTGAAACCTCAGAAAGGAGTAAGAAAGAAAGTTAATGGTTCAGTGTTAAATAAGAAAGTGGTGAAATACAAGTACAAACGAGTAAAGACTTTGAATAAGAATCCTTTAAAGTAAGTCCCACAAGATTTCATAGGAAACATGAAGTGGTGGTTTGTTGATGTAGATACTGGGGAGGCTGTAATTGAAGACAAAGAAGGGAAGATTTTGTATAGATTGTATGATGCACTAAATTTGATAAACTTATCAAAGAAAGATCAGCAGATTCTGAAAAGAAAAAAGATCATGTATACAGATGAATGGAGAGAACATGCTATGCAATACAAGAGGGTGCTACAGTTACGCATTAATCAAGATGCTGGAGAGTTAGAAGAACAACTGAAGATTAAAAGACCAAGCTAATGTCAACAGTGAGTTTGTTAGAGTATTTTGTGTGACATGTAGCTTTATGTAATTGAATAGGTCTTTTGTAATCTTTAGTATTGTAATTTATCTTTTATAGTTAAGTTTTGTGAATGGCGAACTTAACAAGTTCGCCTATGCCATGTGAGTTCGCAAATAATAGTTTAGTGTTACTTATAAATAGTGCTTAGTCTTTGTTATTTGTAAGCAACTTGTAAGGCCCCAAACAAGGCACCCTACAGTTGGTTCTCATAACTAGTTATACTCTTTAAAAACATCTAACTTTCATTTAAGTAAAGAGCGGAAGTCTTTCTCAAAATACTATTATCTTTAAACTCGTTAATTTTCATAACGTTACGTGACGAATGCATGCGCACAAACCCGAGTAGCCCGCTCCCAAGCCAAGGTAGCCCGTCTAGCAGACTCACCTACAAAACAATCTAACGTACATACAAATTCAGATACGTTGAGTGAGTTCTAATAGTTTAATTTAACAAAAGCCAACTCGTCTCGTTTAATATTTATTTCCACTCAAGACCCTCTGGTCTTTATTAAATCGTTTTATAAATTGTCCTCATATAGATAACCCTGTTACCTTACAATATCCTGGAGGATTCACCACCCTAGACTCAACCTACCACTTTAACTCAGTAAGTCTCTCTGACATAGAACGAAGTTACTATTCTGATAACTCATAATTTACCATATATATTAACCATACACTGGTTCACTCATCCAACCTCTAGACACCGACTTACCAGTCCTAACCAGGACTCTCACAAACCAATGGACTCAACAGTTGTACAAAATGTATTTAGCCCGACACAACGGTCAAACTAACTCGACACACCACATTGATTCCATCTATTTATCACATCAATACCATCTCATTCACAATTAATATAACCCATCACTTGCATGCAATTTAACACATATATAAGCACACAAATACATGCCTCATCACTTCACCCTCGTCAGGGTTATCCCAATCGGGATACTCGTCCTAAGCTCAGCTCCACCCTTGTTACAAGGCCCCGTCGCTAAACAAAGCGACACACTCGTCATCTATGATAACTACCCAGCCACCACACGGTGACTATATCATCTACCATACGGTGACTGACACATCACACGTACAATGATGACCCCGAAGGACTCCGTCTATTAGCCGTTTACACGGACAACAATGCAAGCACACAAGGCAACACATATATACACATGACACTACCTGGACATGTACTACGACTCACCACCATTTACGGATCACTTACGTGTGTAATCCAACGCTTAATTGGACATATCCTGATAACGTCTAGAGACCTTACCCAACTCTTTCCGAATAGGAAGTTATACGAAACACAAACACCATACTGACTTCTAGCCCATACATACTATGGACACCATATAGACTCATGCAAACACGACACCCATCGTGTCACGAGGACAATGACACAATACACACAGCATCAAACACACGACGCATGACATGATACTATCACCTACTTGACTCATTAATGAACCACGTACGGGTTCACATGCTAACTCTCCTTATATAACCATCACAGGTTTAACTAAATTCCTGACTAACTCATAAGATGATACACACATATCATCACTACTCTTGTTCACCCATCCTAGAGATCCCATAATGACTCTTAGCTCATTATTACATAATGGTCTCATAAAACACTTCAAGTTTAAATCATAACTTATAATACGTTCGTTTAATAAAACATGCAAGTATGTACGATAGCCCCAAAATAGTAAAACGTTTAATAGAGGGGATTAGAAACTCACCTTTGCTCGATACTCTTCGATCCTTAGAACTCGCTAACTCATCGTGTTCACCTTTCGACCTCGTACCTAACATACACATAATACACGTGCCAATTGTACGACCCGACGTTAATCCCTTCACTCGTTCGACTTAACATGACGCCACACATAACCACTTGTATGTGCATGACACCATGCATGGTCCCGTGCATGACGCCATTATTGGTCCCATGCATTACGTGAATGCATGCTCGCATCCCCGTGGTCCCATTATATAAACACCTCCCCCTTTTAGTCATCAGGTTTTACGAACCGACCTCACCGGGCACCTCGATTCTTGCTTCCGGTTAACACCACGCGCTGCTAACCCAAACAAACCCTTCCCCCGGGTTCCCGTTGGCTTCGAGCAGCCCCCGCCGCCCTACATCGTCATGAATAGCCCAAGTATGGCTGCCACTGTCGTGTAACCCGAAGCCACCACAATCGTGATGGACAACACCGAGTGGTATCGGGTTCTTCACTTCCCCTCCCTCGGCTTCGCGTTCACCATAGGAACCCCCTTTGGGTTCTCGGCTTATGCAAAACCCGATTACCTCCTCCCTTAAACAAAATGTAAACGATAACACGAAGGGAATAGATGATTATACCTTGGAATCGGATGATTCGTATGATCCGAATATCCGATCGAATAGTTTCTTCATGAGAATCACACTTACGAAAACCCTAGCATCACAAAACGGTTACTATGATTATCCGGGAATCAAAACATGTAAACAATGATTAGAGGATCACAAATATACCTCGACTTGGACAAGAACGAAACAAACGGCCTCTCCTCCTGTGTAACATCCCAAAAATAAAACGACAGTTATAATAACGGAATAAACGAACGAGGCATAACGGGCAAGGCCGGATGGGTCGGCGGGCTAGAAGGGGCGAGCATAGGGGAGCCTCCCCTATAAATAGCCTAAGTCACTAACCTTTCTCTCATTTGCAACATCTAGGGAGAGAAATCGTAGTGAGAGAAAGTTGGTGGATCAACCCGAGATTTCAACAAAGTGTTGCTCCATACCTCATGAGAAGAACCTTCGAATCAGAAGCTCGATACAGGTAATGATCTAGCCTAGATCTGAGTTTTTGTTCATTTTTGGGTTTTGGATGAAAAGGTAACGTTTTTATGGATGAAACTGGAAGAAAAACATAGATTTGAGTTCCATAACGAAAAGCAAACGTTTTGAATGTAAACAAGTTCAGGATCTTGAAGTGATCAGACCCGAATGCGAAAGTTAGGGTTTTTTGCGGGGAAGCAGATCCTGCATACTTATCAAGTATGCGTGAAGAGGGTCCTGCGTACTTATCAAGTACGCATGAAGCAAAGTTTGCGCACTTATTAAGTACGCAAGAACAAGGCCCTGCGCACTTGCTAAGTGCACAGGCATTAGGTTGTTTAGGTAAAGTCAATATGTTTAGAAGGTTAAACCGTTAAAATTGGGATTTGGTCTGATGTGTATTTAACTAAACAATTCAGATCGGAAGTGACGTTGTGGGACCTTTGTTTAGGAAAACCCAGATTAGCTTATCAGGTGAGTTCTAGAGCCCTCTTTTGAATGTTTTAATGATGTTTTTGGGATGGTGTGCATACATAAGAAACGATGTTTATGAAATGATGCTTATGAAACTCTGTTTACGAAATGAAATGATTTGGAATGAACGGTTTATGAAAAGAATGTTTTATGAATGGAATGTTTACGAACGAAATGTTTATAAAGACATGGTTTAAACTGAAAGTAAAGGGTTTTTGAAAATGAATAAAATGTTTTATGGAAAGAAAAGAAAGGGCAAAGGTTTTAAAGAATTCATTACAAATCTAATCTGTCGAATGAATGGAATTGACGAATGAAGTCTGGGAATGTAATTCCCAGCCTTGTGGTAGATTATGGACAGCGAGCCATAGTTGCCATAAGAACAACAGGGGCAGTGTCTTTGTGGCCTGTCAATGGTTATGATGTTGTACAACTTGTAAGGAAGTAACGATGGTTACTCAGGGGTTAACATGACCCTACGAAGGTTAAATTATGATCCGACGGTGTTATGGCCGTTAGCCATAGCCGTCGATGGAAGTTGTCGGTTTATGGACATGGGAGCCATAGGGGCAACTAAATGAGTATTGTCGGTCCTCGTGCAGCTAAGCCTTGGGGGCAATACAAAAGGGAATTAACGGAATGTATTGTATTGTCGGTCTTCGTGCAGTTAAGCCTTAGGGGCAATACAATACTAAATGACGGAATGAATGGTAACACATATTTGGATAATAATGTATGACTTAAATGAATGTTAAATGTTTTAAACGAACGATCCGTTCGACGGTGTTTATGATGATGATAAAATGTTTAAATGTTTTTAATGATGAACGAAAGGCCCTGTTTTCTTATACATGATGTTAAACCCTAATGAATTATTGAATGATGAACCATTTCTTAAATCGAATGAAAACTTGAACTCACCAGCGTAGCTGACTTTTAGTATGCACATTTAGGTTAAGGTAGGTTATGAGGATGGACGAGGATGCTTGGCTAGCGAGATGAGTTACCCGACTGATCATGAAGACTGGCATCCCGTTATGATTTAGTTACGATGTATTTATGTTTTAGACAATGTTTACGCTTCCGCATGTTTAAACAATGTTGACATTATGTTTGAATGAAATTTTCCACTGCGTTATTTGATATTCAAGTTTAATAACTGTTTGTGAATGAGTAAATCCAACGAGTGAGGCCTCATGGGTTTGGGGCCTTACAAGTTGGTTTCAAAGCAATAGTTTGAAGATTCGGACACTCCCAGTGTCTGAACTTAAACTGTGAATGGGACCAAAAGTGGATGCCAGTACGGGTAACTCGAGCCATAGCATCAGGTATGAAGGTAGTATATATCTACATGTATAGTATGCCTTAGAAAAGGTTAAGTAAGGACTTGTGTTCTAATGGAATCACAAAGGTGCTCAAATAGAAATCGAAAGGTAGTGTAATGGTTAATTGCAGATGGCCAGTGTATATTAACATCTTACAGTGCTTGTTGAATTCTAATTGTTAATTAGCGTGATGACATTGGATTCCTTGTTTTATAGAACGAAATGACAAGGAGAGGAAATGGAAGGCGTGGTGGGGGCCACACCGGTGGTCGTAACGGTGGTCGCGGCAGGACCCCTGCACGCCAAGAGTACAGTGAAAATGGAAGTTTTCACACTGAGACAGCACGGGACTGAGCCGACTCATGTCGGAGAACAACAATTCACTTTTAAACCGGAAGTGAGAGCGACTCTAGCACGCGAGTTCACTGAGTTGATGAAGGTTTCTCTTCCAGGACTGTTGGCAGAAGCGTTAAAGAAGGCTAGTGAGATGGGTGGGTCTAACACGGCGGTTGGTACCCCGAACACGGAGGCAATCAACACACCGCTTTATCGTGGTTGCGACTATAAGTCCTTTAAGGCATGTGACCCACCTGTCCTGACTGGGAAGAAGGACGCGGTGGCTACTTTTGACTCGGTGATACGTATGTAAGCCGCCATCCGTCTGAGCGAGTGTCGGGCAAATCATGTTGTGAAATTTGCTGCTAACTCCTTGAGAGAGGAAGCATCCCATTGGTGGGAAGGTGTACGTCAGGATAAGGGAGACGAGACGGTTAATGCAACGCTGTGGAACGATTTGAAAACATTGGTGATTAAGAACTTCTACCCAAGGAATGAAATCGAGAAGGGGGAAAGAGAGTTTCTAGGATTTAAAGCCGAAAGTAAAACACATCAGCAATACACTACCAGATTCAATGAATTGGCATGTCTGGTGCCGAATCTAATCACGACTGAGGAGAGAAAGATTGCTTGCTACATCCACGGTATATCGGATAAGGTCCGTACTTTCATCAAAGCAAACACCCCTAGCACCTATGATTCGGTGGTGGAACTCAGTGGTGTAGTGTATGATGACCTGGCACTAAATGATGTTGCCATTGAGGAACCTAAAAAGAACCGAGCTTCCAAAACAAACGAACAGGTGGAAAGATGTTTGGGGCTCGTGATAAGAGGGCTCGATTAGAGGAGATAGCGATGTGTAATAAGTGTGGGAAGGAACATATGGGTGAGTGCAAAACGGGATCCAATCTATGCTTCAGGTGTGGCAAGACTGGACACTACTCATGTGAATGTCCGCAGCACTTCAAATGCTACAACTGTGGGGAGAGTGGTCATATGAGCCGTGTCACACCCCCACTTTCAACTAACGGAGTTTTACCGTTTCGGGAAGTGACAAACCAGGATCTCAGTCATTATTTACATTGAACGAATCTACATGGGACTCAAATGAAAATATCATATCAATCAGAGTTAATGCGGAAGCGTAAAGAAAGTAAATGCCCAAAACACGCGCGCCCAAAAAGTCCAGAAGTCCAAACCAAACACAATTTAAAATAGTCCAAACAGTTTAATAAAACATAAATCAAAAGAAGAATCCCATGCATGTCCTATGTGTGCACCTGTGCCTTATCTTAGCGACCTGAGAAAACATGTAAGAAAAGATGTCAACACGAGGTTGGTGAGTTCACAGGTTTCAATATATAAATAAACGTTTACCAGATTATTGATCATTCAATATGTATCTATAGGTAGCCAACCTATGTTCATGTTTAACTTAAGAGCTCGCAATCGAAGCTGACTGTTTGTTTATTTGGCTCCTGCCAGGTCTATCAACCCCGGTGATGTGAGTAGGCTAACATTTCACCCGTTCGATCTCCAATCGAGTTAGTGCGACTAACGCGGGTGGGATTTGTCAAACCCAGTAGTACTACTAAACATTAACTCGCTAAGATCCATATTAACGGTTCGATGTGTGTTGAGGACTTTCAGTGATAGCGTGTTACGCTTAGCTTTAACATTGATAACATATGAATTACAAAAATCTCAAAATAGTTGAATCATGTTTTCTCCCCCAAGTTAAAACAGTAAAAAGGGGCCGTGAAAACTCACATGCGTTGCGTAGTAGGTAGTATCACACAAGTATGAGATTGAAACCACAAGTGTTAGCCCGAAACAGATCATGAATGCCCAGGAATTACAATATAATTATTAGGAATAAAATGGGAAATATTAAGGTATGTGACGACGACACGAAATGTTGAAGGTCCTAAAAGAGACGCTCTAATGATCATGAGTAGACGAACGTGTTTACGAGAATAAAGGATTCTTAAATTAACTAATTAAGATATCGATCGTCTCTATTTTTGAATAATAACATAAAAATATTTATTCGTGTGTTTGCACCATTTAAAATAATGGCTAGGAGAATAATATAACTAATATATTATTTTTAGAGAAATAACACGATTATTTAAAATGTGTGACAATAAAATAATAAAAATATTATTTTATTCAAGAATATAAACGTACGTAAATAACATAAATAATTATATTATTTATTTGCTTGAAATGTCTCATAATGTTTGTAAACGTGGTGAAATAATATTTAAATATATAAATTATTTTTAGTTGGAATCACAGGTTGAAAATAATATAAATATATTATTTTATACGGAGTCGAGATTTGAAAATAATATAAATATATTATTTTATAATTGAAAATACTATTTATAAATCAAACCTGAGCCTTCGGGTGTTTTCTGGGGTTAAAACACTTTTATATATTATTATAATAATATTGGGGTTGATTTTTATTTAAAGATATTAAGTAAAAACTGTTTTAAAAATAAAAGGGTGTGGAGAGACGCGAACCCGGGTCTCTCCCGCACACACACTGTCTTAACCATCTCCGCCAGCTAGGGTTTTGCAAATTAAACCCGGATCAATTTGTTTTATCACCCAACTCTAGTGGGTTCTTTCCCCTTAGCTCGAACCGAACCAAAACCAGTCCCAAAACCCTCGATTTGGACTTCGATCGAACTAGAAAGCAAAGGGGTTTTGATCATTAGTTTATCACGAATCTGTAGTGTGATTTAATTGTAAAAACAATTGGATTTGGTTTGATTATTTGAAGCTTTTCAAGACGAAAACCTAGATTTAGAACGTGAGATCAATTCTGATAATTCCGATAGTAAAAATCGCTGGATTCATGGGGCTATTACTGTTTGGAACATTACGAAACTACTGGTATGGTTTAATTTGATTCATGCTATGCTTAAAGCCAAAATCTCCAAATTTGAATAAGAACAAACCCTAGACTTCGGATGGAGTTCAATTCGATGTTAACAGATTGAGTTATCATAGGGCTTTCAGTCTATGCATTGAGACAAAGCTAAGGGAGTGTTCAATTTCAACATTTGTTATCGGATTGCTAGGGTTCGACTAAAACGAAATAATATGAACCCTAGATTCGGGTTCACACCAAATTCAATGCTGCAAGCCCTAGATATGATAGGGCTTTTGATCTGCGAATGAAAACGAAGTCAAAGAGATAAATGGTTACCAGAATGTGATACGGATTGAAGGAGGTCGAGTAAACCAAGTACCGACAGAGATGGGGTTGGTCTCCGGTGATTCCCACAGCTCTACGATCGAATTGTCGTGCGTAACAGCTTAAGGGATGAGCGATTTAGGTGAGAGTGAGTTTGATTTGTGAAAACAATACTCAAATTCGTCGAATTTGATAAAGGGGCGACGGTTTTGACTTGAACACCCATTATTGGGTTTAATTCGTTCAATTACTATTTAATTATGACTTCATTATAGACGATAATAGAATTAACGTGCATGATCCGTTAAAATTTCAAACGATTTCGGTTATAGAATTTGAATTTGAAGTATTAGTTGTCAGTTTGACTTTCAGAAAGTCAATAGAACCGATTTTGAGTTAATTTTGACTTTGGGAGTCTACAATTCAAGTATTGGGACTTGGCAGGACTAGTCCCTGTTGTTTAAGATTAAGCATGTGACATAAATAGTCCCTTAAGTTTTAGATTGGATTAACTGGGTTAGGATTTAACGGTATAATTAACGGGATTGTTAACGGAGTTAACATGAAAAGTCGGATTGTCACATCATCCCCTAGTTGAAAGAATTTTCGTCCCAAAAATTAAATAATAAAAAAAAATTTCCCGAGATATCAAATCATCCCATAGTTGAAAGAATTTTCGTCCCGAAAATTAAAATAGTCCCTTAAGAATTTGACGTGAAGTGCTTGAACAGATTAGGATATTTGCGCATCATCTGATCCCCACGCTCCGACGCGAATTCCGGTCCGCGTTTCGAGTTCCAACGGACTCTAACAATAGGGATTTTACTGCGTTTTAACGTTTTGACTTCCCTATCCATGATTTCCACAGGTTCTTCGATGAAATGCAACTGTTCATCAATGTGCAGTTCCTCGAGAGGGACCGCGAGTGATTCGTCTGCTAGACATTTTTTCAAGTTTGAGACATGAAAGACGTTGTGTACACCACTGAGTCCTTCAAGTAGGTCTAGTTGATACGCTACTGGCCCAATCCTCTTCACTATCTTGAACGGTCCAACATAACGAGGATTCAGCTTGCCTCGTTTCCCAAAACGAATGAGACACCCTTCCAAGGTGAGACTTTTAACAAGACCATATCCCCTACTTGAAATTCTAACGGTTTACGACGCTTATCGGCATAGCTCTTTTGACGGTCACGAGCTGCTGCCATACGGTTTCTAATTTGAATGATTTTCTTAGAAGTTTCAAGTACGAGTTCAGGACCTGTAAGTTGACTATCCTCAACTTCAGCCCAACAGATAGGAGAATGGCATTTCCATCCATATAGTGCTTCAAATGGAGCCGCCTTGATGCTAGTGTGATAACTGTTGTTGTAGGAGAACTCCACCAACGGTAGGTGAGACTCCCAAGTGTTACCAAAATCAATCACACAAGCTCGTAGCATGTCCTCCAGAGTTTGAATAGTACGCTCTGTCTGGCCATCAGTTTGAGAATGTTATGATGTGCTCATATCTAATCGCGTGCCTAAAGCTTTATGTAACGATTGCCAGAAATGAGAGGTGAATCGTGCATCACGATCCGAAATGATAGAGATTGGCACCCCGTGCCGAGAGACTACTTTTATCAAGTAAATACGAGTAAGCTTATCCATTTTGTCGGTTTCCTTGATTGCTAAGAAGTGAGAGGACTTTGTTAAGCGATCGACTATTACCCAAATGGTATCACATCCGATAGGAGTTCGTGGGAATTTCGTGATAAAGTCCATGATTATCTGCTTCCATTTCCACATGGGAATCTCTGGTTGCTGGAGTATACCGGAAGGCTTTTGATATTCAACTTTGACCAGGTGGCTATATCGGCCTTCATCTTTGGCCACCAATACAGCACATTTAGGTCATGATACATCTTGTCAAAACCTGGATGAATAGAGTAACGAGATTTATGAGCTTCGTCCATGACCAGTTCCCTTAAATTTCTGAGTACTAGAACCCATATTCGCTCGGCGAAGTAGCGAATACCGTTCGATTTGACCTCGAGTTGTGCTTCCATACCGCGTGTACCTTCTAGCGGTTGGTTTTCTTCTTTTAGGGCTTCAAGTTGAGCACTACAGATTTTGTTAGGTAATCCGGGGTGAATGGTGAGCTGTAATGCTCGAACTCGTTTGGGCTTGGTTTCCTTTCTACTTAGGGCATCAGCTACAACATTAGCTTTACCCGGATGATACCGGATCGCCCAGTCATAATCATTTAAGAGCTCGACCCAACGACGTTGTCGCATGTTCAACTCTTTCTGCTCGAAGATGTGTTGAAGACTCTTGTGGTCGGTGTAGATAGTGGACTTGGTATCGTACAAGTAATGTCTCCATATCTTAAATGCGAAAACTACGGCTCCCAATTCTAGATCATGAGTGGTGTAGTTTTTCTCGTGAATCTTTAGTTGACGTGAAGCGTATGCGATTATCTTTTCTTGTTGCATTAGAACACCACCCAGACCCTGAATGGATGCGTCACAATACACCACAAAATCATCCGTACCCTCCGGAAGAGCTAGGATAGGTGCACTGCAAAGTTTCTGCTTAAGATGCTGGAATGCTGACTCTTGGTTATCGCCCCAGTTATAGGCTTATCCTTTTGAGTTAAGGCAGTGAGAGGTTGTGCAATTTTTTGAAAATCTCTCGATGAATCGACGATAATAACCAGCCAATCCCAGAAGTTGTCGCACCTCAGTCGGAGTCGTCGGTGATGCCCAATTCTTGATGGCTTCTATCGTTGATGGATCGACATGTATTCCTTTCTCGTTAACCACATGTCCTATGGATTGAACTTCCCAGATACAGAATTCACACTTGGAAAACTTAGCATATAGCTGCTCCTGCTTAAGTAATTCCAGGATTAAACGTAGATGTTCCTCATGTTCCTCCTTGTTCTTGGAATAAATGAGAATGTCGTCGATGAAAACGATGACAAATTGATCATGGTATGGTTTACACACACGGTTCATGAGGTCCATGAATACCGTAGGTGCGTTGGTTAATCCGAAAGGCATGACCATAAATTCATAATGGTCGTACCTTGTCCTGAAAGCAGTCTTAGAGATATCCCCATCTCAAACTCTCAATTGATGGTAACCGGACCTAAGATCTATCTTGGAATAGAAACTTGATCCTTGGAGTTAATCAAAGAGATCGTCTATACTAGGCAAGGGATAACGGTTCTTGATTGTGACTTTATTCAATTCATGATAGTCGATACACATAAGGAAAGTTTCGTCCTTCTTCTTGACAAACAGGACTGGAGCTCCCTATGGCGATGAGCTAGGTCAGATGAAACCTTTATCCAACAATTCCTGTAACTGAGTGGATAGCTCTTGCAGTTCGCTAGGTGCTAGTCTATAAGGTGCCCGAGCGATCGGTGCCGCTCCGGGTGCTAGATCGATTTGAAATTCAACTTGACGGTGAGGTGGTAGCCAGGCAAGTCTTCGGGAAACACTTCCCGAAAATCACAAACGATGGGAATATCATCAATCTTGTTCTCTTATGATGGCTGCTCAGCAACGAGAGCTAAACTGGCCGTATGCCCTTTCGAAAGCATTTCTGTGCTTTCATAAAATATATGATGCCCATGACTGCCCCAACCTGTTCGCCCTGAACGGAAAGGGTTTCTCCTCTAGGGAGAGGAATGCAGACAATTTTCTCACGACAGATGATTTCAGCTTGGTTTTTAGATAACCAATCCATGCCGACAATTACATCAAAACTACCAAGCGTGACCGGCATAAGGTCGATATCAAGTATATGACTAGCTAATTCAAGCTTACATCTTTTAAGAATGTGAGTTGCTTCAATTATTTGGCCATCAGCTATCTCTATTATATACTTAGCTTCTAATAGAGTTGAGTTCCCTTTATCATATCACTAAGTTTCTTGGATATAAAACTCCTATCAGCACCAGTGTCAAAAAGGACATAAGCAAAGTAATTATTTAAGAGAAACTTACCGGTGACCACATTATGATCATAACGAGCTTCTCCAGATCCTAGCATGAAGGCTCGTCCCTTCGCACCATTCCCTCCGTTGTTGCCACCATTGTTGTTATTCTGATTAGGGTTGTGGTTTCCATTAACTCCCTTATTTAACTAAGGACAATTCTTCAGAAAATGTCCTTCCTTCCCACACTGTAAACAACCATTTTCAAACCCAGGTTGTTGAAAAGGCTGCATGGCTTGCAACTCACCCCTACAATCTTTGGCAGCATAACCTATTTTGCCACACCGCTGACAATGGTTGCAAATGCCGAAGTGATGGAACTTGTACTTGTTAGACTTAGGATATTTTCCCGCATAGCCACCTTGATTTTGACCTAAAGAGGTCGTCTGGTTGAAGTTCTTAGCAGGCTCAAACTTATGTTGCTGCTGCTGTTGCGGTTGATTGAACTAGTGTTGGTTGGGCTAGGGACCTTTGGAGTTGGGGTGAGTGTTGGAGTGGTGATCAAACTTGCGTTTATGATTTTCGTTGGATTTAGAGACCGAACCTCTTGGGGGTAAAGTCCTTTGAGTCGCCGCCTGATTGGTTAGCTTGTGGGCTAGTCTGATCGTCTGCTGGATGGTAGTAGGGTTGGATGAAGTAACCATACTTTGAATTTGTGGCACTATACCTCCAATATACAGCTCAATCCTCTTGTAGTCCGGAGTCACCATATGTGGGTACATGGTAGCAAGCTCATGGGAGCGAGTCGTATACTGCTCGATTTCAGAAGCTTCTATTTTCAGGTTCCAGAACTCTCCTTCCAATTTCTGAATTTCATCGCTAGGGCAGTACTCCTCCTTCATCATTGTCTTAAACTCCTCCCACGGGAGTTCATTGGCCATTACTAGACCCAACATCTGGACCTGAGCGTTCCACCACGTCAGAGTCGGGCCCTCCAAAGTTCCAGCGGTGAACTTGACCTGATTGGCCACTGGGCAGTTGCACATCCCAATCACTGATTCTACTTTTTCGAACCAACGGAGTAGTCTGACAGCTCCTTCGGCTCCACTAAAGGTGTGGGGCTTACAGTCCATAAATGTTTTGAAAGTGCATGTTGGTTGTTGATTCTGCTGGCCTTGATTTAGAAACATAATATAGGTTCAAGGTTATAGGGCTTAGGAAAGGTACTTTGAGAAATGAATTGACCTCACTAGTCAATAGCTAAAGCATTTACCTGCAGCATTCTGTGCTGCGAGAGCCTCTGCCACACTATCGTTGATTAGTGCCGCAAGCTCAGCTGCTGTCATGTTGATGGTGCCTCGGCCACCAGCACGACCACCACGTCCTCTTCCCGACATAATTTTTCACATTCACAAATACAAAACAATGAGAAATATATCACATATTAAACATCATTTATGTACAAGTAAGGAAATACAACATCTAACATTTAGAAAATTAAATAAATTGTAAGGCTACAAAATAAATAACTCAAACATTAAACTTCTCATGCGTTTATTGAATGGGAACAACTTTACCCATCTAGGTTCGAAAAGAGAAATAACATAAGCGAAGCATGAATGAAAAGGAAAGATAGAATAGAAAGATCATCAAACATCCTCGTTATCGGAGGAAATGTCTGATTACGCATCGTCGTTCTCCACCGGTTCCTCCTCGGGTAGCTCCTCCTCCAAGGGCTCATCCTCGAAGGGCTCCTCCTCGAAAGGCTCCTCCTCGTCGTCCAAAATTGGAATGTCTTCTGGAAGTAGGGCGTCTTGTAGTTGGGCTTCTAAGTGGGTCACTCTCTCTCTCGAAGTCCTTCAGCAGCATGATCTGCTACTTGCAGCTGGGCTTCCAGATTAGCCACTCTCTCCAGAATCCCTCCTACCTCAAAATCCGAGGTGTCCACCCTCGTCTCCAAATGTGTAACCCGATCTACCAAAACGTTATGGACCTGATCCATTACTGCTAGTTCAGTAGTCAAAAGCTCTTTCCCTACCTTATTCTCCTCTATTTGTGACTCTCACTGCAGAATGTCAAGTATCTCATCACTAGCATCTTTCACAATGCTTAACTCTCTAGACATGTAAAAAAGCTGCAAAAGCTTGTTCCATAGTGCAGGGCAAGCTAGGTAAAGTAGATGATGTGGAAGTGGAACCAAAGTAGGGTGATGTGACATTTCCCATTTCGATCCATCTTTGGATCATTTGCGGCTATGCATTCCAATTGAAAGTAGGATTCGTTGATTGTGCGCTACTCGGTTCACCCTGATCAACCGAATAGTCACTAGAACTAGTCTGGTGCCTTTTGGTAGGATGGGTGCATCATGTCCTGGTGCCTTAGGTGATGGTGGCGGGGTTGACGACATATTCCTGTAACATAATATATAAGTGCCAAACATACAAATGTTTATGACATGTAACTAATGTGTGAGGTGATAGTCTAGTATGCAATCCTAGTTCTCTATAAACAATGGCTCTGATACCAATATGTCACACCCCCAATTTCAACTAACGGAGTTTTACCGTTTCGGGAAGTGACAAACAAGGATCTCAGTCATTAGTTACATTGAATGACTCTACATGGGACTCAAATTAAAATATCATATCAATCAGAGTTAATGCGGAAGCGTAAAAAAAGTAAATGCGCAAAACACGCGCGCCCAAAAAGTACAAAAGTCCACACCAAACACAATTCAAAATAGTCCAAACGGTTTAATAAAACATAAATCAGATTATTGATCATTCAATATGTATCTATAGGTAGCTAAATCAGAAGAATCCCATGCATGTCCTATGTGTGCACATGTGTCTTATCTTAGCGACATGAGAAAACATGTAAGAAAAGATGTCAACACGAGGTTGGTGAGTTCGCAAGTTTCAATATATAAATAAACGTTTACCAGATTATTGATCATTCAATATGTATCTATAGGTGATTAACCTATGTTCATGTTTAACTTAAGCGCTCGCAACCAAAGCTGACTGTTTGTTTATTTGCCTCTTGCCAGGTCTATCAACCCCGGCGATGTGAGTAAGCTAACATTTCACCCGTTCGATCTCCAATCGAGTTAGCGTGACTAACGCGGGTGGGATTTGTCAAACCCAGTAGTACTACTAAACATTACCTCGTTAAGATCCATATTAACGGTTCGATGTGTGTTGAGGAGTTTCACTGAAAGCGTGTTATGCTTAGCTTTAACATTGATAACATATGAATTACAAAAATCTCAAAATAGTTGAATCACGTTTTCTCCCCCAAGTTAAAACAGTAAAAAGGGGCCGTGAAAACTCACATGCGTTACGTAGTAGGTAGTATCACACAAGTATGAGATTGAAACCACAAGTGTTAGCCCGAAACAGATCACGAATGCCCTAGAATTACAATATAATTATTAGGAATAAAATGTGATATATTAAGGTATGTGACGACGACACGAAATGTTGAACGTCCTAAAAGAGACTCTCTAATGACCATGAGTAGACGAACGTGTCTACGAGAATAAATGATTCTTATATTAACTAATTAAGATAAATGTGTTACGTATCGATCGTCTCTATTTTTTAATAATAACATAAAAATATTTATTCGTGTGTTTGCACCATTTAAAATAATGGATAAGAGAATAATATAACTAATATATTATTTTTAGAGAAATAACACGATTATTTAAAATGTGTGACAATAAAATAATAAAACTATTATTTTATTCGAGAATATAAACGTACGTAAATAACATAGATATTTATATTATTTATTAGCTTGAAACGTCCCATAATGTTTGTAAACGTGATGAAATAATATTTAAATATATATATATATATATATATATTATTTTTAGTTGGAATCACAGGTTGAAAATAACAAAAATATATTATTTTATACGGAGTCGAGTTTTGAAAATAATATAAGTATATTATTTTATAAGTGAAAATACTATTTATAAATCAAATGTTTTCCGGGGCTAAAACACTTTTATATATTATTATAATAATATTGGGGATGGTTTTTATTTAAAGATATTAATTAAAAATTGTTTTAAAAATAAAAGGGTGTGGAGAGATTCGAACCCGGGTCTCTCCCACACACACACACTGTCTTAACCATCTCCGCCCGCTAGGGTTTCGCAAACTAAACCTGGATCAATTTGTTTTATCACCCAATTCCAGTGGGTTCTTTCCCCTTAGCGCGAACCGAACCAAAACCAGACCCAAAACCCACGATTTGGACTTCGATCGGACTAGAAAGCAAAAGGGTTTTGATCATTAGTTCATCATGAATCTGTAGTGTGATTTAATTGTAAAAGCAATTGGATTTGGTTCGATTATTTGAAGCTTTTCAAGCCGAAAACCTAGATTTAGAACGTGAGATCAATTCTGATAATTCCGATAGTAAAAATCGTTGTATTCATGGGGCTATTACTGTTTGGAACATTACGAAACTACTGGTATGGTTTAATTTGATTCATGTTATGCTTAAAGCCAAAATCCCCAAATTTGAATAAGAACAAAACCCTAGATTTCGGATGTAGTACAATTCGATATTAACAGATTGAGTTATCATAGGGCTTTCAGTCTATGCATTGAGACAAAGCTAAGGGAGTGTTCAATTTCAACATTTGTTATCGGATTGCTAGGGTTCGACTAAAATGAAACAATATGAACCCTAGATTCGGGTTCACACCAAATTCGATGCTACAAGCCCTAGATATGATAGGGCTTTTGATCTGTGAATGAAAACGAAGTCAAAGAGATATATGGTTACCAGAATGTGATACGGATTGAAGGAGGTCGAGTAAACCAAGTACCGACGGTGATGGAGTTGGTCTACGGCGATTCCCACAGCTTCTCCGATCGAATTGTCATGCGTAACAGCTTCAGGGATGAGCGATTTAGGTGAGAATGAATTTGATTTATGAAAACAATACTCAAATTCGTCGAATTTGATAAAGGGGCGACAGTTTCAACTTGAAAACCCATTATTGGGTTTAATTCGTTCAGTTACTATTTAATTATGACTTCATTATGAACGATAATAGAATTAATGTGCATGATCCGTTATAATTTCAAACAATTTTTGTTATAGAATTTGAATTTGAAGTATTGGTTGCGAGTTTGACTTTCAGAAAGTCAACATAACCGATTTTGAGTTAATTTTGACTTTGGGAGTCAACAATTCATGTGTTAGGACTTAGCAGGACTAGTCCCTGTTGTTTAAGATTAAACATGTGACAAAAATAGTCCCTGAAGTTTTAGATTGGATTAACTAGGTTAGGATTTAATGGAATACTTAATGGGATTGTTAACGGAGTTAACATGAAAAGTCGGATTGTCACAAGCAGGGAATGAACCAAGCCCAGGATGGGTGAAGCCGGGAAGGGGAATGGCCCGGATAAGAAAAGAGGAGAGGCCCCGAGCAAAAACTCGTGCGTACGGGCTGACGCAAGACCAAGCCAGGGCAAACCCTGAAGTGGCGTCAGGTATGTTCATCCTTGACAACACTTTTTTTTTCTGTGTTATTTGATTCGGGTGAAAGTAAGAGTTTTATATCTGCGACTTTTTGTAAACGAGTGAAGTACACTGTCAGTAAGATAGAAAGGGACTTTAGCGTAGAAACCGCTGAGGGTAGAACTGCGAGAGTGACCGATGTAGTTGACAACTCCACGATAAAAATAGAAGGTCATAGGTTCCCTGTTAGATTGTTTGTTATGGTTTTGGGAGGGTTTGATGTCGTGTTGGGTATGGACTGGTTAACTGCCAATGAAACACAAATCATATGTAAACGAAAGATAATCCGACTCAAGGCTCCGGATGGTAGCGAAGTCGAGGATTTTGGAGATCGTGACGCCCCGATGCCTAACGTTATCTCAATGATCAAGGCATCTAATTACCTGTGGCGCGGATGTGAGGCTTATCTGGTGTACGTGATTAACAAGTGTAAGGAAGTGAAAGAACTAGACGATGTGCCCGTGGTACGCGAGTACCCGGAGGTGTTTCCAGAGGATTTGCTTGGGATACCACCCGACAGAGAGATTGAGTTCCGAATCGACTTAGTACCAGATGCCTAGCCCATGGCTAAGGCTCCATACCGACTAGCTCCAGTGGAGATGAAAGAACTTATGGCCCAATTAGACGAACTACTTGAGAAGGGATTTATACAACCGAGCATCTCATCTTGGGGTGCTCCGATGCTGTTTGTGAAGAAGAAGGATGGTTCGATGAGAATGTGTATTGATTATCGCGAGTTGAACAAATGACCAATGAAGAACAAGTACCCTTTGCCAAGGATCGACGACCTGTTCGATCAATTGTAAGGCGCAAGTTGGTTTTCAAAAATTGACCTTCGATCCGGGTACCATCAGTTGAAGGTGAGGGAAGAAGACATACCAAAAACCACATTTCGCACGCATTATGTACATTTCGAGTTCCGCGTAATGTCTTTTGGATTGACGAAAGCCACCGCAACGTTCATGGATTTGATGAATAGGGTATGTCGACCGATGCTGGACCGATCGGTAATTGTGTTCATCGATGATATCATCATCTACTCCAAGAATGAGGGTGATCACGCATGTCACTTAAAGGAGGTGTTGGAGGCTCTGAAGAAGGAAAAGTTGTATGCTAAGTTCTCCAAATGTGCGTTCTGGCTTAGAGAAGTCCAATTCCTAGGTCACGTCATTAACCCGAACGGCATTATGGTTGACCCAGCAAAGATAATAACGGTAAGGGAATGGAATATTCTTAAGACGCCAACTGAAATCCGTAGTTTCTTGGGATTGGCATGTTACTATCAGAGATTCGTCCAGGATTTCTCGAAAATAGCTTCGCCGTTGACAAAGTTGACTCGGAACGACCCAGGATGAGGCGTTTAAGGAATTGAAGGAAAAGCTAAGCAAAGCCCCAGTCTTGGCCCTTCCCGAGGGTAATGAAGACTTGGTGGTATACTCTGACGCTTCGGGTCAGCGATTGGGATGCGTATTGATGCAATGCGGGAGAGTGATCGCGTATGCGTCACAACAGTTGAATATTCACGAAGCTAATTATCCGACTCATGATTTGGAACTTGCTGCTGTCGTATTCACATTGAAAATCTGGAGGCACTACCTTTACGGGGTGAAATTTACTATTTACTCCGACCACAAAAGTTTGAAGTACTTCTTCAAACAAAGGGAACTTAATATGAGGCAGAGACGATGGTTGGAACTATTGAAAGACTATGACTGTGAAATCATATACCATCCTGGAAAGGTAAACGTGGTGGCAGATGCTCTAAGCCAAAAGGATGTGCCTGCTCCTATTAGAGTGAAGCTTGCCAGTTGGTGGTGACATCAGATGTGATGAGGAAAATTGAAAGAGCTCAAGATGAAGCACTGAAGGAAGAAAACATAAAGAAGGAAAGAATGGTTGGCCAACAGAACAAGTTGGAATATAACACCCTTGGTGTTAGGACACGTTTTGAACGGGTATAGATACCTATGGGTGGCGAGTTTAGAACCAAAATCTTGGATGAGGCTCATAAGTCTCGGTACTCTATCCATCCTGGTACCAATAAAATGTACCAAGATCTTAGGAAGGAATACTGGTGGCCTGGAAAAACATGAGGTGACAAAGTACGTAAGCAAGTGCTTGACTTGCTCGCAAGTAAAGGCTGAACACCCGAAACCTTATGGAAAGATTCAACTTCTTGATATACTGGAATGGAAGTGGGAACACATTACCATGGACTTCATAACCAAGCTACCTCGCACAGCTAAAGGTCATGACACCATTTGGGTAATTGTGGACCGTTTAACGAAGAGTGCTCATTTCCTACCTATTCGCGAGACGTTCTCGTCGGAGAGGTTAGCAGAGGTATTTATAAATGAAGTAGCAGCACGGCATGTGATGCCTTTGACGATCGTATCTGACCGGGACACACGATTCACATCGAGGTTATGGAAAAGATTTCACGAAGCGATGGGCACGAGACTTAATATCAGCACGGCATACCACCCACAAAATGATGGTCAGTCCGAAAGGACCATTCAGACATTGGTGGATATGCTTCGTGCTTGTATTATCGATTTTGGCAGCAGTTGGGACAGTCATCTGCTGTTAGCCGAATTCTCCTACAACAATAGTCATCACACGACTATAAGTGTGCCGCCTTACGAAATGTTGTATGGGAGAAGATGCAGGACCCCGGTTTGTTGGGGTGATATTTGACAGAAGGAATTAGGAAGTCTTGAAGTCGTAAGAGAAATGTCGGAAAGGTTTGATCAAATCAAAGCACGAATGAAGGCCGCACAAGATCGTCAGAAATCCTATGTGGATAAACGACAAAGGCCTATTGAGTTTGATGTTGGGGACAGAGTAATGTTGAAAGTGTCACCATGGAAGGGAATCATACGATTCAGGAAGAGAGGAAAGTTAAGTCCGAGGTTTGTCCGACCATTTAGGATAATGGCACGGGTTGGTGAAGTCGCTTATCGGTTAGAGTTGTCTAATGAGTTAAGTGGGATTCATCCTACCTTCCATGTATCACACTTGCGAAAGTGTTTGGCGGATGAATCGGCTCACGTACCACTTACTTACATCGAGGTCGACAGCAGACTTAACTACATCGAAGAACCCGTGGCCAACTTAGACAGAAAGGAGAAGCGTTTGCGTATTAAGATTATTCGATTGGTTAAAGTCTAATGGAAGCACCAAAAGGGAACGGAATCTACTTGGGAAACGGAGAAGGAAATGAGGGAGTCGTACCCTCATCTATTTGACTTATGATAGGTTTCGGGGATGAAACCTATTGTAAGGGGGTAGACTTGTAACATCCCAAAAATAAAACGACAGTTATAATAAAGAAAGAAACGAACGAGGCATGACGGGCCGGGCCGGATGGGCCGACGGGCTAGAAGGGGCGAGCATAAGGGAGCCTCCCCTATAAATAGCCTAAGTCACCACCCTTTCTCCCATTTGCAACATCTAGAGAGAGAAACCGTAGAGAGAGAAAGTTGGCGGATCGAATCGAGATTTTAGCAAAGTGTTGCTCCATAGCTCGTGAGAAGAACCTCTGAATCAGAAGCTCGATACAAGTAACGATCTAGCCTAGATCTGAGTTTTTGTCTGTTTTTGGGTTTTTCGGGTTTTGGATGAAAAGGTAACGTTTTTACGGATGAAACTGGAAGAAAAACAATGATTTGAGTTCCATAACGAAAAGAAAAAGTTTTGAATGTAAACAAGTTCAGGATCCTGACGTGATCAGACCCGAATACGAAAGTTAGGGTTTTTTGCGGGGAAGCAGATCCTGCGTACTTATCAAGTACGCATGAAGAGGGTCCTGCGTACTTATCAAGTACACATGAAGAGGGTCCTGCGTACTTATCAAGTACGTATGAAGCAAATTTTGTGCACTTATTAAGTAAGCAAGAACAAGGCCCTGCGCACTTGCTAAGTGCGCAGGCATCAGGATGTTTAGGTAAAGTCAGTATGTTTAGAAGGTTAAACCGTTAGAGTCGGGATTTGGTGTTATGTGTGTTTAACTAATCAATTCAGATCGGAAGTGACGTTGTGGGACCTTTGTTTAGGACAACCTAGATTAGCTTATCAGGTGAGTTCTAGAGCCCTCTTCTGAGTGTTTTAATGATGTTTTTGGGCTGGTGTGCATACATACGAAATGATGTTTACGAAATGATGCTTATGAAACTATGTTTACGAAATGAAATGATTTGGAATGAAAGATTTATGAAAAGAAAGTTTTATGAATGGAATGTTTACGAACGAAATGTTTATAAAGAAATGGTTTAAACTGAAAGTAAAGGGTTTTTGAAAATGAATGAAATGTTTTATGAAAAGAAAAGAAAGGGCAAAGGTTTTAAAGAAGTCATTACAAATCTAATCTGTCGAATGAATGGAATTAACGAATGAAGTCTGGGAATGTAATTCCCAGCCTTGTGGTAGATTATGGACAGCGAGCCATAGTTGCCATAAGAACAACAGGGGCAGTGTCTTTGTGGCCTGTCCATGGTTATGATGTTGTACAACTGGTAAGGGAGTAACGATGGTTACCCAGGGGTTAACGTAACCCTACGAAGGTTAAATCATGATCCGACGGTGTTATGGCCGTGAGCCATAGCCGTCGATGGAAGTTGTCAGTTTATGGACATGGGAGCCATAGGGGCAACTAAATGAGTATTGTCAGTCCTCGTGCAGCTAAGCCTTTGGTGCAATACAAAAGGGAATTGACAGAATGTATGGTATTGTTGGTCTTCGTGCAGTTAAGCCTTAGGGGCAATACAATACTAAATGACCGAATAAATGGTAACACAGATTTGGATAATAATGTATGACTTAAATGAATGTTAAATGTTTTAAACGAACAATCTGTTCAACGATATTTATGATGATGATAAAATGTTTAAATGTTTTTAATGATGAACGAAAGGCCATGTTTTCTTATACATGATGTTAAACCCTAATGAATTATTGAATGATGAACCATTTCTTAAATCGAATGAAACTTGAACTCACCAGCGTAGCTGACTTTTAGTATGCACATTCAGGTTAAGGCAGGTTATGAGGATGGACGAGGATGCATGGCTAGCGAGACGAGTTACCCGGCTGATAATGAAGACTGGCATCCCGTTATGATTTAGTTACGATGTATTTATGTTTTAGACATTGTTTACGCTTCCGCATGTTTAAACAATGTTGACATTATGTTTGAATGAAATTTTCCGCTGCGTTATTTGATATTCAAGTTTAATAACTGTTTGTGAATGAGTAAATCCAACGTGTGAGACCTCCTGGGTTTGGGGCCTTACATCCTCTCTCTTTTATTCTCGGCAGCCGCAAGAACCAAATGGGGTTCTTCCCATTTCGTAACACCCTAAAGAGGTGTTCCTTCGAGCCGGTCTTGGCCCTTCCACATGCCACCGTTCCCGAGCATGGCCCGCCAAGTGTTTTTTAATAAAATCCCATTGAGTCTCGATATTTACTCGTTAATCCCTCGTCTTTAATTACTAAAAAAAACCTTGTTTCTACCCATTTTGTTAAACTCCGTCAAGTTCCCGTCCACTTCATACAAAGATATACACATATACAATAATCCCGCTTAGTTGGTAATAGTCTGGGATGTTACAAGTCTATCCCCCTTAAAAGAGGATTCGTCCTCGAATCCTACGTCGACACAAACCAACACTTTTCATTCTTACTCGTGCACCAAAACCCTTAGGTGTTACCCGTTCTCTTTCGTGTATGTATAATCCTGATCCTTACTTTTTCACACGGCCACCAGCCTTGGTGTTTAAAAAAACCTTCTCCATTGCTCGCTTTCAACTTTGTGACTTGTAGGTTTCACCTACTCATTCCTTCGCCACTCGTCTCTCTAGTCATTAGCCAAACGGCTTCATTTCCCACTCTTGTTACCCCGACACTTGCTAGAAGTTGCCATCCGTTATTCCCTTGAATATCAATCCTTTCATGAAGGTCTCGTTGTCATTGTCCTTGACAATACCTTGTCGCTCTTAATGTCCTTAACAACACTTCACATATCATCTCTAGTACCGCGTAGTATAACACTACCAGTTATCCGCTCACTTGTCACCTTTCATTCTGGGTTACCGGCATAATTGCCCTTTGTCTCTTGTACAATCTAAATGATTTCATCATTCCGACGATCATCCTCCCAAGTAGGTCCTTGTCCTTCACAGCCAGGAGTACTAATTGCTTTACTATCATGTGTCCATCATGCTCCTCTCTTTATGCTCAAATTGTCATTTGACGATGATTTCTTAAACTCGAGCCCACTGCTTTACCCATAAAGGGTATTACTTCTGCCCTTCTCTGATGACCTCCAGGAGCTTGTACAAAGCTACGCTGGTCTCCATAAAATTCCTCTACCATGGTATTTCTTTACTTCATAACCATGCGATCACCGACTGCGTCTCATTTATAAATTACGAACACGAAGTCCGTCTACTCACAAACCTCAGCTATTCGTCGTCTCGTCCAGGGAAAACATTCATATTCATCTGGTGTCTCACTTCGACTGAATCCTGCATTTGGAACGTGTTCCATGAAGGTCCTTCGTCACTTTGTTAACTCCGCGCTGAAATATTTAGAGTCATCACCTTGATCTCATCATAAACATTTCTGGTCAAGCGTTCATGTAAACGCTTTCATCATCTTCTCTCAAAGCTCTGCCCATTGGCTTCGTGCTCTGAATTCCCGAGATAAAAGCATGGGCATCTCATAAGAGCACCTCACTGGTCGCCTAGAAGACGTCAAAACTCCTCGCACCACCTCGATGTATCAACGTCGAGAAAATCGTCAAGATAGAAATACTATACTTGAGCATACTGACCACCCGCCCTATGCACGACAAAGCATGTTCTACAAGGACACACACCGACACGCATATCTACATAACACACAACGTTCTACACATGTACTAGTAACCCCAAACTCTAAACACACGTCACGGGCACATACACAACTGCTAGATCTGAGTTAATCTACGTGCATACATTATGACATCGTCATTTATCGACACACAAACTCCTGAACTTTACCTCTTACTCACTACAACGGTAGCCCCTGCCACACGTCATCATATACTCGTACAGAGTTTATGTCACACCCCAACCGACGTCGGAATACGTCGGGGCGGGACATGTAGACTATTCATGAGCTCAAGGTTGACTAAATTGTAATATGTTAAATCCATTTCAATTCAAATAAACATAAACCAATTCCAATGTACATAAATGAAAAACAAATTTGTTCTTGAATTAAAATTAACTAAGTCCCAAAGCCTATGTGTAGTAAGCCTTGATCAAACATTAGCACCTGAAACATGAATAAAATAAGGTCAACTAAAAAGTTGGTGAGCATACACAGGTTTGTACATAGATAGTGTATAGATGTGAATAAACAAATCCTTACATAACATGATAAAATAAGGCATTTATGGGGAGCAACAATTGTGTAACCAAAGTACAATCAAACCTTTGTAACTAGCATGCAAATTATGTTGTCGGTAACAATCACCCCAATCTGGGTGGGTTTGTCAGACTCAATAGATCTATCATTGTTAACTGTCGGGTTGAATAGTTAATGATTGCACATAAATTGCACACAAACAGTTAACACACCTAGCACTCAAACATAAAGCTCAAATTTTGCATATATGAATGTAAAGAGGATTTATGTTTGTGTAGTTTGTGTAAATGTAAGCAATTGTGTGTATAGAGTTCATGTTTCACCCCAAAAAGTGTAAAAGAGTAAAAGGGGCTATGTAATACTCACATGTAGTAACGGTGTAGAATGCACAAACAAAAGGTAGTAAAAGTGATCCTTTTGCAAATCACAAGTTTAACCTAAAGTGTAATGTATATGAATATGAATTAATAACACGCGCAAATGTCTAAGGCAAAGTCTAGGGTTTTAATGGGAGTGAGTGTAGGGTCTTGTACAATGGGTTTAATTTGAATAACTAAATAAATTAAATAGTTAATTTCTTTTTATTTATTTATTTAGAAAAAGCAGTATGGAGTTATATTTATTCAGATATAATTTAGATAAATAAGTTTATTTTATTTATTTACGAGAAATGTGTCAATTTATTGAGTAGATATCTGTTAGTTTGTATAATCAAGAAATTATAATTTAAGTCATAAATGGATTATTAATGTAAAGGAAAGATAACTGTATAAAATAAACAAATTCTTTTCTTTTATTTATTAGTTTATTAATAAAGTAGTATATTCTAAAAAAAATGAGGAAAAAGTAAATATATACATTAATATATATTTAGAAAATTTCATTTGTTTACATAGGGTTTAAACCCTAATATGTATATTTAATATAAATTGATCTTTATAAAATTGTTTTATGAAATGATAGGGTACGAAATCTCAACAAAATTTCATAAAATTAGACATTTTAAATGCTTCGATTCAAGAATAACAATTTTATTTAAATTATAGTTTAAATGATTTTGGTGCCTTGAATTACAGTTTTGAAATGATTTTTAATTGTCAAATAATAGTTTCCTTTAAAATTTATCAAATACAAATTATAAAACTGATCTGATGTTCATAAGTTTATAAAATAAATTTTATAAATTTGCATTCATGTGTGAAATTCGGGTTTTAAAAACAATTGTAGGGAGCCGGGATCGAACCCGGGTTGATCCTGGGTGAGAACAAAGGTGTAACCACTGGACCAGAGGTCCATCTGTGTTAAGAAGTTGGTTCAAAAGCATGTTAAACGCACCTGGGACGCGGGCCGGTTCTGGTGTAAAACCAACGCGCAAAAAGGGAAGTGGTATGTGGGTTTCGAACCCACGCCACTCGGTCACCTGGCGAAACGACTTAACCAGTTGAACCGAGTGGATTCGCTGGTATAGCATGTAATGTTAAATCTTAAATGTATTAACTAGTTTGAATCGAAATCCCCCTTTTTAAACTAGGATGAACATGTTTAAAGGAAACTAGAAGTCGAATCCGATTTGAATTCGTTTTAGTAAATTGATAAGGGGCTTTCGATTAGAGGATAAAAACAAAGATAACGATGTAATTTATACCTGTAATGGTTGTGTTTTGAAGGCCGACGACTAGATGGACAGGGACTTTGTTCTTCGTGATCGATCGGTAGGCAAACGTGGAATTTAGATCAAATGCGGGTTGAGAGAGTTTGAAACGAGTTATACGAAGGTGTGGGGTGATTTTACTCGTTCAATTCCACCTCAAAGGCACGATTCGATTAGGAAGTGGCGTATGACAACTGTTGAGGCGATTTACACGTAAATTTTAGCGGATGCGAATGAATTGAGTCACGTTTTCGGTCTAGACACATGCGTGAACTGTTTTCGCGTGATTTATGGTCATTAACGCGTTTAAATTTCTTGTTTTGGAAACGAATTTACTCAGTTTGACTTGGGGTTGTCAAACTTAATTCGAAATTCGAATTCTATAGCGTTTGGAACCAAATTAAAGTTCTTAGGGTGTTTAGGAAGGTCCGAAAAAATGTTATGAGCGATAAGTGAGTAGGAGCCATCGAATATGGTTAATTGGATAGGCTAATTCGGTTCTGTTTGACCTTCCAAAGTCAACCCTGATGAGCATTGCTCTTGTTGACTTTTCCAGGTCAAAGTAAGCTCAAATTTATATATTTTTCTTATTGAATGGGTTCAGGATCGAAGTGTAAAGGTCTAGGTTCAAGAACAAGAGTTTGGGGGTTCAATTGGTCTATTAAATTGTAATTATATGTACATACATACATATATATTCTTGTTTTAAAATTTTATGACATTAATTATACTATAAATTTTGAAATGGTTTATTAAAAATGTTGAATATATATATATATATATATATGTGTGTGTGTGTGTTTTTGTTTTAACACTAGCCGACACAAACATGAGGTTTAAATGTAAGATTTTAATTGTGTAATTATATACATAACTTTTAAAATAATTATACGTATATTTGTATACATACACCAAGTGTGTTATAGAATTTAATATGTAACGTAAGTTTAAATTTTGAATAGAAACTTTAGTTAAAATAATAGTTTACGTGACCTAAGGTGCTTGATCAAATACAAAATTTAATGTAATGTTGTTATTGTATTAATCAAAATATACTAAAATAGGATCGGAAGATTAGGGATGTTACAGTCTCCCCATGTTATGGGAATTTCGTCCCGAAATTTAACTGATGGAGGCTAGTAAACCCGAAAAGGTGAAAGTTTTGGTTTGAATGTTAGGTTCTGGGTGGTGTAACTGATGACATGGTTTAGGCCTGATATTCAAAGTCGGATATGAATGATGATAATGACTTTAGTAATGAATTTAAGGAGAAAATTATCATATAACGATTTGGACTCTAAAGGTGAGATGCTTTACTTGGAAGGATTTGATGGAAATTTGTTGATCAGGGTTTGATTTAGGTGTAGTCTAGTATGCTCAGAAGTTGTCAGTGGTTAAGAGAGTTCGCAAACATTGGTCTAGGTCAAAACTTCACGTGACACGAACAACGCTACTTCTGATAATATTATAGAGCACTTATATATAGGAAGTACCATCGGCGTATCCACCATGCCCTTGTCATTTCACATTAGTTTCGTTGTTATATATCACGATAGGTTTTAGGTCATAACACACGATAAAATTCACTATGTTTTCCATGCGTTTATTTTTATAATTACGTGTGCACCCGTAATTACTCGAATCACGCATGGTCCGTATAGATCCTTATGTTGTGTGTGGGTCAAAAAGGGCACAAATTCACTTAGTTCGTGTCTATTGTTTTCACATATGAGTTGCTAAGAAGTAACTATGTGCTTAAGTAGGCAGGCCAGTTAGCAACTAAAGAGTAACAAGGTAGTATAACTTAAAGTTCCATAGTTTACTCATGTTTGAACAAGAATACGTCAAACGCCGAGTAGCTTCAATGAGTTATGGTTTTCAACTTTGGTGAACAAAGCGTATGACCATGCCTTGTGTATAATGAAATCAATTAATTGCAACAATTGTAAGTAATTTAGTTTCGTGTATAATGTAACATCCAAGTTTTATGTATGATCTAGTGTCATGTAGCTTGTAATCAAATAGGTTTCGTGTGTAATGTGAACAATTTAGCATCATGTATTTTGTAAATCAATAAGCTCTCATGTGTAATGTAAACAACATAGTATCATGTGTATTATAAGAAATGAATTTCATGTATGGTGTTAACAACTTAGCATCATGTATTTTGTAAATCAATAAGCTCTCATGTGTAATGTAAACAACATAGTGTCATGTGTATTGTAGGAAATGAAGTTCATGTATGGTGTTGGCAACTTAGCATCATGTATTTTGTAGCTCAATAAGTTTTATGTTCAGTGTAGTCAATCTAGTATTTTGTACCACGCAAACAATTGTTATGTATCATGTATATTGCAAATAAACTGGTTTCATGTGTTATGTGATCAATCTAGTAAATAGCGATTTGCAAATAAACTATTTTCATGTATTATGTGATCGTGATGTGTATCTTGTGAACGTGCATACGTAAGTTATTGAATTTTGTGTGACATATACTAACGAGTTTTCCATGTGATCAGGTGTTGCGGAGCAGCGTGTTGGTTTATGTTCGTGTAGGATGTGGTAGTTTGGTTCTAGCTCTTTAAATCTCGTTCAGGTTTGTAGGGATGGTTAATCGTTTACGCGAAATGGGTCGTCTCTTGAAGTGGTAAGTGAAAGATAACGAGGAGGTTCTGAAAACATTCAGGGAAATATGTTTACAAATACTGATCTTTGTTTGAAAATAGAAAGTGGTAAATTGTTCTTGGTTGTAGATATATAAAGTAGTGAAACCATTGAGTTACATAATTTAAATAAATAGACAGTTTATAGGAAAAACTTTTTAAATTTTTAATTATTATAAGGAGAATATTTTTAAGAGAAATTATTGGCTAATCAAGTAGTTGTACATCAATTTAGCCAGGTTTTAGAAATAATTACTTTAATGAGGAAAATCATACTTATTTATCAATCTGAAATGATGCTTCTATAAAACAGGTTGTATTGAGTTTTCTCACAAGATGAAAATGTTTATAGAAAATTCATATTTCTGATACTATCTAAAGGTTTGATAAACGTTTTGTTTGAACAAAATAATGAGGTTGTTTAAATCAAATATTAGGGTGATTTGTTTACGATGAAGATTGTCGGTATGTACTAAATCGTGTTGAATGAAGGAGGTGATACTTGAGAAATTTTGATGAAAATATGATGGGTGTAATTCACACTCAACGGGTCAAATCAATGAATAGTAATTTTAGAGTTGGAATATATAAAATTGATTAAATGCTGAAATGTTAAACATTACTCAAAACATAGGGAAATGGTTCTCAAACTGAAAATTTAAAGACAATAAATAATGGAAAAATAATTTTGTTAACGTCTCTTGTAGCTTTCCACTAGGAGGAGAATAATTCCCAAGAAGAGTACCGCTATGGTCACTCGGGTAGCCGATCTGGCTTCAGCTTTAGTTGTCTCCGTGCGATGCTCCAATATTTCTTTTTCGAGGATGGAGATTAACTCCTTTTGGTACCCTAATTGGTTTGCTAGGCTATCCATTCTTTGTCTTTGTAAGTCGTGCATTACCCCATGCTCCATCCTTTGCCTCTCAAATTCTGAGGTCCTTACATATTGGTGAATGTCATTGGTTGGAATTCCCATAACACTAGTGGGTGCCTTGGTATGCCTTACCCAAGGGTTAGGATGGTACGGGTCAGGCATTAGATATGGGTCTCTTAGTGGGGGTGGTAACTGATTGTAGAGATGGGGTGTCTGATACGGGTTCCTGGGTGCGGGTGATCCAAATGTTCGAAGTCTTGGGCCAGTGTTCCTAATCCAATCTGCCCTTACACCAAACCTTGGTCTAGCAGCTGGGGGTGTTGGTGACCGATGCATGGGTGTCCCGATGTCTTCTTCCCAATCAGACTCTTCTCCGGGACGGTATACCGGGGGGGAAGGAGAGTAGAAGTCCATGTCTAGTAGGAAACAATGAAAAGGTTGTAAGTGATAATAAAATATTGAGTGTTAAATATAGGAGTTCTCATAGGTTTAGAGTTTGACTAGTCATAACACCGAGCCTTCACAATAGTATTTTAGAAATACAATTGACCTATAAGTAATGTATCCCTGAGGAGGATTCCCAGGAAAGATGGGTGGGTCACTAGGACACACTTAAGTACCCTATCTTTCCTTAGCCAGAATCCCCCATGGGCCTACACACTCTTCCAACCATCATGTATTAATAACACTATTGTTGGGCTCATAGTCATGATGAAAATTGTTGTGGACTGGGCTTTGAGGCCCGAAAGTGAGGCTTATATGTTGTAGTAGGCTCCTTATATGTTGTAGTAGGCTCCTTCTTCTAGTTTATTATTAATGGGCTTTAGGCCTAATAGTTTAGATTTAGATCACAAGAGGTGGTGACACTATATGTGTGAGTTTAAGAGTGCATGAAGAACTAAGTGTGTATGAGTGTGTGTGGAAACGTAGGATAGCACTTTACATAAATGAAATAGGTAGCAATGAATAGGAGACAAAAGTTGGCTGGTAATGTGACACATAGACTATTAAGTATTGTATCATATGATGTATTTATATATTATAACATGTAGAAATATTCACATAAGAAATAATCATGTAGCATGTAGTAGCATGTAGTAGCATGGCATTGTATGGGTGTCCTAAGGTTATAGTCTAGGTCAAGAGTGTCTAATAACCTAATTCCCTATAACCAAGGCTCTGATACCAATCTGTCACACCCCAACCGACGGCGGAATACGTCGGGGCGGGACATGTAGACTGTTCATGAGCTCAAGATTGACTAAATTGTAATATGTTAAATCCATTTCAATTCAAATAAACATAAACCAATTCCAAAGTACATAAATGAAATACAAATTTGTTCTTGAATTAAAATTAACTAAGTCCCAAAGCCTATGTGTAGTAAGCCTTGATCAAACAATAGCACCTGAAACATGAATAAAATAAGGTCAACTAAAAAGTTGGTGAGCATACACAGGTTTGTACATAGATAGTGTATAGATGTGAATAAACAAATCCTTACATAACATGATAAAATAAGCCATTTATGGGGAGCAACTATTATGTAACCAAAGTACAATCAAACCTTTGTAACTAGCATGCAAATTGTGTTGTCGGTAACAATCACCCCAATCTGGGTGGGTTTGTCAGACTCAATAGATCTATCATTGTTAACTGTCGGGTTGAATAGTTAATGATTGCACATAAATTGCACACAAACAGTTAACACACCTAGCACTCAAACATAAAGCTCAAATTTTGCATACATGAATGTAAAGAGGATTTGTGTTTGTGTAGTTTGTGTAAATGTAAGCAATTGTGTGTATAGAGTTCATGTTTCACCCCAAAAAGTGTAAAAGAGTAAAAGGGGCTATGTAATACTCACATGTAGTAACGGTGTAGAATGCACGAACAAAAGGTAGTAAAAGTGATCCTTTTGCAAATCACAAGTTTAACCTAGAGTGTAATGTATATGAATATGAATTAATAACACGCGCAAATGTCAAAGGCAAAGTCTAGGGTTTTAATGGGAGTGTAGGGTCTTTTACAATGGGTTTAATTTGAATAACTAAATAAATTAAATAGTTAATTTCATTTTTTTTATTTATTTAGAAAAAGCAGTATGGAGTTATATTTATTCAGATATAATTTAGATAAATAAGTTTATTTTATTTATTTACGAGAAATGTGTCAATTTATTGAGTAGATATCTATTAGTTTGTATAATCAAGAAATTATAAATGAAGTCATGAATGGATTATTAATGTAAAGGAAAGATAATTGTATAAAATAAATAAATTCTTTTCTTTTATTTATTAATTTATTAATATAGTAGTATGTTCTAAAAGAAATGAGGAAAAAGTAAATATATACATTAATATATATTTAGAAAATTTTATTTGTTTACATAGGGTTTAAACCCTAATATGTATATTTAATAGAAATTAATCTTTATAAAATTGTTTTATGAAATGATAGGGTACGAAATCTCAACAAAATTTCACAAAATTAGACATTTTAAATGCTTCGATTCAAGAATAACAATTTTATTTAAATTATAGTTTAAATGATTTTGGTGCCTTGAATTACAGTTTTGAAATTATTTTTAATTGTCAAATATTAGTTTCCTTTAAAATTTATCAAATACAAATTATAAAACTGATCTAATGTTCATAAGTGTATAAAATAAATTTTATAAGTTTGCATATATGTGTGAAATTCGGGTTTTAAAAACAATTGTGGGGTGCCGGGATCGAACCCGGGTTGATCCTGGGTGAGAACAAAGGTGTAACCACTGGACCAGAGGTCCATCTGTGTTAAGAAGTTGGTTCAAAAGCATGTTAAACGCACCTGGGACGCGGGCCGGTTCTGGTGTAAAACAAGCGCGCAAAAAGGGAAGTGGTCAGTGGGTTTCGAACCCACGCCACTCGGTCAACTGGCGAAACGACTTAACCAGTTGAACCGAGTGGATTCGCTGGTATACATGTAATGTTAAATCTTAAATGTAATAACTAGTTTGAATCGAAATCCCCCTTTTTAAACTAGGATGAACAGGTTCAAAGGAAGCTAGAAATCGAATCCGATTTGAATTAGTTTTAGTAAATTGATAAGGGGCTTTCGATTAGAGGATAAAAACAAAGATAATGATGTAATTTATACATGTAATGGTTGTGTGTTGAAGGTCGACGACTAGATGGACAGGACTTTGTTCTTCGTGATCGATCGGTAGGCAAACATGGAATTTAGATCAAATGCGGGTTGAGAGAGTTTGAAACGAGTTATGCGAAGGTGTGGGGTGATTTTACTCGTTCAATTCCACCTCAAAGGCACGATTCGATTAGGAAGTGGCGTATGACAACTGTTGAGGCAATTTACGCGTAAATTTTAGCGGATGCGAATGAATTGAGTCGCGTTTTCGGTCTAGACACATGCGTGAACTGTTTTCGCGTGATTTATGGTCATTAACGCGTTTAAATTTCTTGTTTTGGAAACGAATTTACTCGGTTTGACTTGGGGTTGTCAAACTTAATTCGAAATTCGAATTCTATAGCGTTTGGAACCAAATTAAAGTTCTTAGGGTGTTTAGGAAGGTCCGAAAAACTGTTATGAGCGATAAGTGAGCAGGAGCCATCGAATATGGTTAACTGGATAGACTAATTCGGTTCTGTTTGACCTTCCAAAGTCAACCCTGATGAGCATTGCTCTTGTTGACTTTTCCAGGTCAATGTAAGCTCAAATTTATATATTTTTCTTATTGAATGGGTTCAGGATCGAGGTGTAAAGGTCTAGGTTCAAGAACGAGAGTTTGGGGGTTCAATTGGTCTATTAACTTGTAATTATATGTACATACATACATATATATTCTTGTTTTAAAACTTTATGACATTAGTTATACTATAAATTTTGAAATGGTTTATTAAAAATGTTGAATATATATATATATATATATATATATATGTTTTTGTTTTAAAACTAGCCGACACAAACATGAGGTTTAAATGTAAGATTTTAATTGTGTAATTATATACATAACTTTTAAAATAATTATACGTATATTTGTATACGTACACCAAGTGTGTTATAGAATTTAATATGTAACGTAAGTTTAAATTTTGAATAGAAACTTTAGTTAAAATAATAGTTTACGTGACCTAAGGTGCTTGATCAAATACAAAATTTAATGTAATGTTGTTATTGTATTAATCAAAATATACTAAAATAGGATCGGAAGATTAGGGATGTTACAGTTTACTTGGTCGTACCCATACTTCAAGACGACACACTACTCAGTCTAGATTCAAAACCTCACTCTAAACATTCATACACACAAGATATAAAATATCTTACTTTCCCACAGGATCTGGTCCTGAACATGTATACCTAGACATAAGGTATGTAACTACAATTTCCCACAGGACCTCGTCTAGAACATTTGTACATACTAAAGATGTATATTTAAGATTTCCCACATGACTTCTTCCTGAACAACTACACCAGGTGCAACACACCCTTTACACTTCAAACATCACCTAAACCTAACACATAGGTGACACTATATTAAAACCGTAGACACACACTAATAATCAAAACTCAGGTCTACACAGGTCTACTCATACAATCTAATCAACCAAGCTCTAGCATCACATCAAAGATTACATTTTGTATGAACTCACGTTGTTCAAAAGGTAATAACATAATTTACACTGCAACACCAATAGCAAGTTATCACACATGCAACTATCATTAACTACGTTTCAAATCATCCCATGGTAAGATTCACTGTCAAGGTTATAATCAAGCAATTGAAAACCAAGAACAAGTATTTCATCACAAAAGTGTCTGACGGCCACTACTCAAAATACTCTAGTCCTCTCGTGGTAACCACCACTGCTCTAATCACTGAACAAGTCAAAGTTATCACCCACTTGTTCCTCTTCGTCAGATTTCTCCAGCCATCCATTTCTCGATTTGGTGTTGTGTCTCGAAGGCTGACTTCTGACTGCAAATGCATTTCCTCCTCTCCAACCACATCTCCTGTAAAAGGAGCGCCGGAAGCGCCAAGATCACCTCCTGCGCTGGTAGCTCCTGCTCATCCTCAGTCGCCAGTGGAACCACCGTCAAAGGAACTGGTGCTAAGATCCGTCTTCTCCCGAAGATAACCTATGAACAGTAGCCGTACATCTCGCCCGCCATTCTGTCAACCTCCTGATGAGAGCTCCCTGCCTAATCCATCTAGTATGAATCGTCATAGCCATTGGTACCTGCACAAGATAGAACGCTCGAGTGATTACTATGGGCGTCAAATTCAGAATATGAGAGTAATCATAGACTGCCAAATCACGGTGATCAAATGCAATTTGGTGGTCCACATTACTGCTCGGATTCTAAACCTTCCCCATCGTGTTCACGCTAGCTTTCTATCTTTCATAAACCCCGGATTCACATGCATCCCACATATCTCACATAGCACCACATAACAATCTAGAAAGTCATTATCTTATCACAATTTCACACCATCCAAGGTTACACACAAAACTACTAAATCATATCGAGACACCAAACTATCTCACATAGTTACAATTAATGCTACTCTACATTGCTCAATTCACATCATAATCTCATTTAATCACACACAACTTCACGTAGTTCTACATACTACTACAGCACATAGCACACATCACGATCCCACACGGAACCATAAATCACTTACTCACACCAATCGCTTTACGTAGTGTAACACTACACAAATGGTAATAATAATTGCTTCTCAACTAGAAAGACGTACCTCTTGGCTAGTGGTTAATCGTGGTGGCATTCGTTTCACCGTCGTCCCATTTTCAGTTTAAGCTAAGGCATTTTATTTGTTAAAAAAGACCAATTTTATCTTAAACCTCGGCTATGATACCAACTTGTAAGGCTCTAAACCAGGCACCCTACAGTTGGTTCTCATAACTAGTTATACTCTTTAAAAACATCTAACTTTCATTTAAGTAAACAACGAAAGTCTTTCTCAAAATAGTATTATCTTTAAACTCGTTAATTTTCATAACGTTACCTAACGAATGCATGTGCACCAACCCGAGTAGCCCGCTCCCAAGCCAAGGTACCCCGTCTAGCAGACTCACCTGCAAAGCAATCTAACGTAATACAAAGTCAGCTACGCTGAGTGAGTTCTAATAGTTTAATTTAACAAAAGCCAACTCGTCTCGTTTAATATTTATTTCCACTCAAGACCCGCTGGTCTTTATAAAATCGTTTTATAAACTGTCATCATATAGATAACCTGTTACCTTACAATATCCCGAAGGATTCACCACCCTAGACTCAACCCACCACTTTAACTCAGTAAGTCTCTCTGACATAGAACGAACTTACTATTTTGATAACTCACAAATTACCATATATGTTAACCATACACTGGTTCACTCATCCAACCTCTAGACACCGACTTACCAGTCCTAACCAGGATTCTCATAAACCAAATTGACTCAACAGTTGTACAAAATGTACTCAGCCCGACACAACGGTCAATCTAACTCGACACACCACATTGATTCCATCTATTTATCACATCAATACCATCTCATACACAATTAATATAACCCATCACTTGCATGCAATTTAACACGTATATAAGTACACAAATACATACCTCATCACTGCACCCTCGTCAGGGATATCCCCGTCGGAATACTCATCCTAAGCTCAGCTCCACCCTTATTACAGGGCCCCGCCGCTAAACATAGCGACACACTCGTCATCTATGATGACTACCCAGCACCACACGGTGACTGACACATCACCTGTACAATGATGACCCCGAAGGACTCCGTCCTCCACATCACTATTAGCCGTATACACGGACAACAATGCAAGCACACAAGGCAACACATATGTAACCTTTCCGATTTTCATCTCTTCATTTTAGTACAACAAATCATGTATGAATTCCAATCTTAGTGAAATGGTTATATTTATCAAATGCAGATTCACAAATTCCACCCTGCATTTATTTTAGAATCCCTATATATATATATATATATATATAATTAGACATACATGTATATATATACATTTACACCCAATTTACAAGAATTTTACATTTTATTGAACCCTAAACCATTTGAACCCTCAAGCGTTAAACCCACATTTTCAATTTTAACTCTTAACATCAATTTTGACCTCCCTATGATCCGTTGACTTTCAAAAGTCAAAGCATCCCAATTCGTGATAATCCAAGGCTTCCTTCGACCGAATGCTTGTTGGTTTGGACTCCTCGTGGTTTCACAAGCACCAAGCGATCCAATTCCGGCCCAAACATGAAGCCAATTCGACCGATTACGCGGTCAATTCAAATTCAAAAGAGTTTGACTACGCATAGTCAAACCCGTGTCAATCTCTAATAAATTTGTGTATTTGACGCGTAATGGACCCCGAAAATCACGCACCGATTGATCTCGAATGAATTCAGACCTCAAGCATGACTCGATTCATCCAAAATCAAACCGTAATCGCGAAAATTAATCCCGACAGCTATCCCCCATTAATCGTAATCAAAACACATAATCGGAATGAAATTAAACAAATTAAACTGCTCACACACATAACATACCCTCATAGAAAATCTCTAAAACCCTAAACGCACCCCATTTTATTTCTGGACTTCGATTTGACACCGGGAGCAGTCGAGACAAACTCGTAGCCGTCTGCATTCGTGCCCATATCAATCAAATAAGTCTTGGTATCATTCGACTCGTTTTCGAGTCCTTACCAAAAGCCCCATATCCAATCGTAAGAACATAACCCATCAAACATGAATCGAACCGAATTAGGGTTCTTGTTCTTATGAATGTTATTCTGATTTCGGGATTTGATCAATCGTATTTTCGTATTCAAATTATTTTGTTTCAGTTATAATCAGCGAACCACCCGGTCCGACTGGTTAAGACCATGCACTATCGGACCCGGTGGTGTGGGTTCGAAACCCACGGCCCGCATGACTGGCCGGCTTTTTGCACCACATTTAAAAACTCAAACCCGGTCACGCCTCAGGCGCGTGTTAAATAAATTCAGGATCGAATCTGTTACAAGATCCGACCCTTGGTCCAGCGGTAAAACCCACCGGATTTCCTCAGCAGACCCGGGTTCGAGTCTTTGTGGCATGTTTGTTTTTTAACCCGTTTTCTAACACCCTAAAAAATTTATAAAAACTATTTTTATAAACTATGCAATATTTTTAATAGAATAAGATCAGATTTATAATTTTTTTAATATAAATTCGTTTTTATTTTAAATTATTTGTTAAAAATGGTAGATTAAATATTTAAAACAAAAACTTAGATATTTAAATTAATTCCCAAATAAACACAATTGATTTTATAAAATCTATAAAATATCAATTTTAATTAAAGCAATCAAGTATTTATTGCAAGAATAATAAATAGATAAAATTTATTAATTTTAATTTACACTAAAAGATTAAATACACATTTTCTTGATATTTTTGATACATAAATAATAACTACACAGTTTTATATTTACACATAAATAAATATAATAGAAAAAAATTATTTATTTAAATTATACATCAATAAATTTTACATACTTTTATAAATAAATAAATAAGGTAACAATTATTTATTTGTTTATTTAAATTATATTTAAACAGAATGTCTACACTATTTTCTAACTAAATAAATATATAACACTTATTTGATTTATTTAGTTAATCAAACCATAAACCTTAATTCAATTATTTTAAAACCATTTATTAATCTTTCATTTTACACAACGCACCTTCAAGTACAAACCACAATTATTTTATAACCCTCTTATTAATCTTTCATTTTACACAAGCACCTTCAAGTACAAACCCTAGACTTAGACCTATACTATCGTACACATTATTAATTTAATATATATTACACACTAGGTTAACATGGTGAGTTACAAAGATCATTTTGCTACCTAGTCTCGCGTGCTAGCTACACCCTTAAATCAAGTGAGTATTACATAGCCCCTTTTACTCTTTTACACTTTTTGGGGTGAAACATGAACTCTATACACACAATTGCTTACATTTTCACAAACTAGACAAACACAAATCCTCTTTACATTCTTGAATACAAAATTTGAGCTTTATGTTTGAGTGCTAGGTGTGTTAACTGTTTGTGTGCAATTTATGTGCAATCATTAACTATTCAAGCCGACGGTTAACAATGATAGATCTATTGAGTCTGAAAAACCCACCCATATTGGGGTGATTGTTACCGACAACACAATTTGCATGATAGTTACAAAGGTTTGATTGTACTTTGGTTACACAATAGTTGCTCCCCATAAGTGCCTTATATTATCATGTTATGTAAGGATTTGATTATTTACATCTATACACTATCTATGTATAAACCTGTGTAGGCTCATCAACTTTTTAGTTGACTTTATTTTGTTCATGTTTCAGGTGCTAATGTGTGAGTTTGATCAAGACATGCTATACATAGGCTTTGGACTTAGTTAAATTTAAATAAAGAATATTATGTATTTCATTTACGTACTTGTTTGAATTTGGTTGTGTTTGATTTGTTTGAAATGAAATTTGATGATTAAAATATTGCAATCTAGTCAACCTTGTGCTCATGAACAGTGTACATGTCCCGCCCCGACGTATTCCGCCGTCGGTTGGGGTGTGACAGATTGGTATCAGAGCCTTGGTTATAGGGAACTAGGTTATTAGACACCCTTGACCTAGACTATAACTTTAGGACACCCACTTATACCATGCTTCATGATTATGTGTTATGTGCTACATGCTTATTATATTAATTATTATTTTATTTTGATACCTTATTTGTTAAAATTCATGACTTATTAGACTATACTTAAATAATAAATTAAATAAACCATCCCTACCAATACCCTAAGCCTCATAACCTTCTTACCTACTTCTCTGTCATCATTATCATAGCATGTGGAAACTTCATGGATTTAAATCTATAAAATTTCTTTATTTCCTCGTTAAGGTTTTAAACTTTGTTAATTATTAAAGGACACGTGCAATTTGGAAGGGTGACACCTGTATTCTGGGTTTTCTGTCTAGGAAAGCATTTCGTATAAATCCCAATCAACTGAGGGACCCATATGCTTTCCTGGGAATTCCCGGGATGAGTGTTTACTTATAAGCTAAAGCATGTCTCCTTGAAAGTTATATGAGTTTAATTAACCTTAATGTGTCATAGTATTCAAGTGATTATGTCACTATTTGAGTACAATCCAAACTATGATTGACTATTTCATTTATTATCTTACCCTCTTTAAATTTAATCAAATTCATAAGTTCTTACATCTTTTCTTATCTTCTGAAAATCTGTAGAATGCCTCCCCGTCGTGCTACCGTGACCAACAACAACACCGATATTGCTGCTATCCTTGCACAACTTGTAACTCAACTCACACAAGCTAATGGAGCCATTAATGGTACCCATGGAACTAATGGTGGTGGTGGTGCCAACCCACCACAATGCACCTTCAAGCACTTCAATTCGTGTAATCCTCTTAAGTTCTATGGTACCGAAGGAGCCAAAGGACTCCTTCAATGGTTCAAAAGTATTGAGGGCACCTTCCTTAATAGTGACTGCCCCGTTAACCTTCGTGTTCATCATGCCACAGGTGTCTTTCAAAAACGGGCACTCACGTGGTGGAATGGGGAAAGAAAACTAGAGGTATGGAGGCAGCAATGGCCTTACCATGGGATGAGGTTAAGAGACTAATGACCGAAGTGTTCTGTCCTCGGAATGAGGTGATGAAGCTAGAAGCTAAGTTTTGGGATCTTACCCAAGACAGTGGTGAAAGTCTGGCTTATACAACTCGGTTCTATGAGCTGAGTCTCCTTGTTCCCCATATGGTCACACCTTTATCCTGCTACATTGAGAAGTACATTGGTGGGTTACCTAGGTAGATTCAGGATACTGTCTTAGGGGGAAATCCTGCAGCACTCGAAGATGCTATCCGGTTATCTGCTACTTTGACCGACAACCATGTGAAAGCAGGGACCCTGACTAAAAAGGGCACCAAGAGAGTTCCCGACACCACAACCCCTCCTTCACACATTAAAGAAGCCAAAAGTGAACCATACCACAATAATAAGAAAAGAAAGGCTAAGGATTATGTTGTGGTCACTCCTGCTACCCCTATTAACCAAGTTGCTCCCATGGCTCAAGCACCAATCAAGAAGCCATATGTTAGGATCTACCCACTCTGTGCCACATGCAATTATCACCACCTCCAAAACATTCCCTGTCGCCTTTGCACCCACTATGGGAAATATGGCCATACGTTCAACGTTTGTAGAGCCAAGGCACTTGCAGGTCATGCCAACCCACCAACCCGAACCAACCAGCAAGTGACTAATCAAGGTGTTCCCACTATTGCAAATAGGCGTGCTTGTTATGAATGTGGCAACCCAAATCACTTCTGTGACCGGTGCCCGAGGTTCATCAATGCTAAACAAGGCGGAGCTCATGGGCGTGCTTTCAACATAAACGCCAATGAAGCTCAGACCAACAATGATGTGGTCAACGGTACGTTCCTTGTTAATAGTCAATATGCCTCCATTTTATTTGATACCGGTGCAGATAAAAGTTTTGTGTCACTTAACTTTGAACCCTTACATGCAAAAACGCGATCCAAATTAGAGAAAACCTTCACCGTCGAAGTAGCAAATGGTGACTCTCTTACAATTATCTCCGTTATCCATGACTGCTCTCTAGAACTTAATGATCATACATTTCTAATCAACCTTGTGCCAATGCCACTAGGAAGTTTTGATATCATCATAGGCATGGATTGGCTGTCGAATCACCATGCCAAAGTCATCGGTTTCGAGAAGTGCATCCGAATACCTCTACTTTCGGGAGAAACGTTAAGAGTCTTTGATGAAAAGCCTTGCAAAGGACTCAAGTTAATGTCATGCACAACTGCTCAAAAGTACTTACGAAAGAAGTACGTAGCCTTCTTAGCCCAAATTGTTCAAAAGGATGTCAAGGAGAAGAGTATTCAAGACATCCCCATCATCCGAGACTTTCCTGAAATATTACTCGAAGACCTATCCGGTCTTCCACCTGTTCGGCATGTAGAATTTCGCATTGACCTTGTACCCGGAGCTAACCCCATGGATAGAGCTCCATACCGTCTTGCACCTTCTGAAATGCAAGAGCTTGTAAGTCAACTCCAAGAGCTCTCCGACAAGGGCTTCATCCGTCCATGTCATTCACCGTGGGGTGCACCCGTCTTATTTGTCAAGAAGAAGGATGGATCATTCTACATGTGTATTGACTATCGCGAACTCAACAAGCTTACCATCAAAAACCGTTATCCCTTGCCTAGAATTGATGATCTCTTTGATCAACTTCAAGGTTCTACTTGCTTCTCGAAGATTGATCTTCGATCTGGTTATCACCAACTTCGTGTACGAGAGGAAGATATTCCAAAGACTGCCTTCCGAACAAGGTATGGCCACTACGAGTTTATGGTAATGCCTTTTGGGTTAACCAATGCACCCGCGGTTTTCATGGATCTCATGAATCGTGTGTGCAAACCGTATCTTGACAAATTCGTGATCGTCTTCATTGACGATATCTTAATCTACTCCAAGACTAAAGCCCATCATGAGCAACACCTTAGGTTGGTTTTGGACCTCTTGAGGAAGGAGCAACTATATGCCAAGTTCTCCAAATGTGAATTTTGGCTAAAGGATGTTCAATTTCTGGGTCATATTGTCAATGAAAAGGGAATTCATGTTGACCCTGCTAAGATCGAAGCTGTTAAGGATTGGAATGCCACTAAGACCCCCACCGAAGTTCGTTCATTTCTAGGTCTTGCGGGATACTATCGTCGTTTCATTTCAAATTTCTCTAAGATTTCTGTCCCCCTCACCGCTTTGACACATAAGGATAAACCTTACGAATGGGGACCAAAGCAAGAAGACGCTTTCCAAACTCTCAAACAAAAGTTGTTCAATGCTCCTATTTTGACTCTCCCTGATGGGAATGACGATCTAGTTGTCTACTGTGATGCCTCTAACCAAGGTCTCGGTTGCGTTCTCACGCAACGAGGCAATGTGATCGCTTATGCATCAAGGAAACTTAAGATTCATGAGAAGAATTATACGACGCACGATCTCGAATTAGGTGCGGTCATATTCGCATTGAACATTTGGAGACATTACCTTTATGGCACAAAATGTGTGGTGTTCACGGACCACAAAAGTCTCCAACATATCTTCACCCAAAAAGAACTCAATATGAGGCAACGACGTTGGGTTGAACTCCTTAACGACTATGACTGCGAGATTCGTTACCATCCCGACAAAGCAAATGTTGTTACCGACGCTTTGAGTCGTAAGGACCATGTGGTGCTTCATTATGTCCGAATTCAAACCGACATTCAAAATCGTATCCTAGAAGCTCAACACGTCTCGGTCACCGAGGGTAACATGTATGATGAAATGTCATGTGGTGTTGAACTTCAGCTTGCATCAAAACGCAATGGCTTACTTTATTACTTGAACCGTATTTGGGTTCCCGATCGCGATGATCTCTGTGCATTTCTCATGAACGAGGCTCACAAGACTCATTATTCTATTCATCCTGGTGCCAATAAAATGTACCAAGACCTTCGTCAACAATATTGGTGGCCCGGTATGAAGAAAGACAATGCTCTCTATGTTGCCAAATGTCTAACTTGCTCCAAGGTCAAAGCCGAGCACCAACGTCCTTCCGGTTAGCTTGAACAACCGGAAATTCCCAAGTGGAAATGGGAGAATTTAGCTATGGACTTCATTACCAAACTTCGTCGCACCTCAAGTGGTTATGATAACATTTGGGTGATCATTGACCGTCTCACCAAATCTGCTCATTTCTTGCCTATCCGTGAAGACTATCGGGTTGAGAAATTGGCCCGAATTTACATTGAAGAAATTGTGAGTCGTCACGGTGTTCCATTAAACATAATCTCCGATAAAGATGCTCGGTTCACCTCCCGTTTCTGGCAATCCCTCCAAACTGCTCTTGGCACGCAATTGGATTTGAGCACGCTTACCATCCCCAAACTGATGGTCAAATCGAACGTACAATCCAAACTCTTGAGGACATGCTTAGAGCATGTGTAATTGATTTTGGTGGAAATTGTGATTCACATCTATCCCTAATTGAGTTCTCTTACAACAATAGCTACCACACAAGTATCAACATGGCCCCATTTGAAGCCCTCTTTGGTCGTAAGTGTCGTTCTCCTATATGTTGGAACGAGATTGGTGAAGCACAAATCACCGGTCCCGAGCTAATTCAAGAAACATCCGATAAGATCATTCAAATCCGTTACAACATTCGAGTTGCGAGGAGTCGGCAAAAGAGCTATGCCAACAAACGACGAAAACCCTTGGAATTTCAAGTCGGTGATCTTGTTCTTCTAAAGGTATCTCCATGGAAGGGTGTGATCCATTTTGGAAAGAAAGGCAGCTAGCACCTCGCTATGTGGGCCTATTCAAGATCCTTGAAAGGATTGGGAAAGTGGCTTACAAACTCGAGTTACCTCCATCACTTGGCAATGTGCATCCTACATTTCGTGTGTCCAGTCTAAAGAAATGTCTTGCTGACGAGAATCACCATATACCTCTTGACGACGTGCACATTGATGAAACGATACACTTCATTGAGAGACTCGTAGAGATTATGGATCGTGAAATCAAAAAACTCAAGCGAAGCCATATTCCTATTATCAAAGTTCGTTGGGAATCTAAGCGTGGACCCGAGTTTACTTGGGAACGTGAGGACCAAATGAAGCTCAAGTACCCACACCTTTTTGCTGATTCAGTCGCCTCGACTAGCTAAATTTCGGGACGAAATCCCCTCAACATGAGGATACTGCAACCTTTCTGATTTTCACGTCTTCATTTTAGTACAATAAATCATGTATGAATTCCAATCTTAGTGAAATGGTTATATTTATCAAATGCAGATTCACAAATTCCACCCCGCATTTATTTTAGAATCCCTATATATATATATATAATTAGACATACATGTATATATATACATTTACACCCAATTTACAAGAATTTTACATTTGATTGAACCCTAAACCATTTGAACCCTCAAGCGTTGAACCCACACTTTCAATTTTGACTCTTAACATCAATTTTGACCTCCATATGATCCGGTTGACTTTCAAAAGTCAAAGCATCCCAATTCGTGATAATCCAAGGCTGCCTTCGACCAAATGCTTGTTGGTTTGGACTCCTCGTGGTTTCACAAGCAGCAAGCGATCCAATTCCGGCCCAAACATGAAACCAATTCGACCGATTACGCGGTCAATTCAAATTCAAAAGAGTTTGACTTCGCATAGTCAAACCCGTGTCAATCTCTAATAAATTTGTGTATTTGACGCGTAATGGACCCCGAAAATCACGCACCGATTGATCTCGAATGAATTCAGACCTCAAGCATGACTCGATTCATCCAAAATCAAACCGTAATCGCGAAAATTAATCCCGACAGCTATCCCCCATTAATCATAATCAAAACACATAATCGGAATGAAATTAAACAAATTAAACTGCTCACACACGTTCACATACCCTCATACAAACTCTCTTAAACCCTAAACGCACCCTATTTCGTTTCTGGACTTCGATTTGACACCGGGAGCAGTCGAGACAAACTCGTAGCCGTCTGCATTCGTGCCCATATCAATCAAGTAAGTCTTGGTATCATTCGACTCATTTTCGAGTCCTTACCAAAAGCACCATATCCAATCTTAAGAACATAACCCATCAAAGACGAATCGAACCGAATTAGGGTTCTTGTTCTTATGAATGTTATTCTGATTTGTGGATTTAATCAATCGCATTTTCGTATTCAAATTATTTTGTTTTAGTTATAATCAGCGAACCACCTGGTCCGACTGATTAAGACCATGCACCATCGGACCCGGTGGTGTGGGTTCGAAACCCACGCCTCAGGCACGTGTTAAATAAATTCAGGATCGAATATGTTACAAGATCCGACCCTTGGTCCAGCGGTAAAACCCACCGGATTTCCCCAGCAGACCCGAGTTCGAGTCTTTGTGGCCTGTTTGTTTTTTTAACCCGTTTTCTAACACCCTAAAAATTTTATAAAAATTATTTTTATAAACTATGCAATATTTTTAACATAATAAGATCATATTTATAAAATTTCAATATAAATTCGTTTTTATTTTGAATTATTGGTTAAAAATGGTAGATTAAATATTTAAAACAAAAACTTAGATATTTAAATTAATTCCCAAATAAACACAATTGATTTTATAAAATCTATAAAATATCAATTTTAATTAAAGCAATCAAGTATTTATTGCAAGAATAATAAATAGATAAAATTTATTAATTTTAATTTACACTAAAAGATTAAATACACATTTTGTTTATATTTTTGATACATAAATATTAACTACACAATTTTATATTTACACATAAATAAATAAAATAGAAAAAAATTATTTATTTAAATTATACATCAATAAATTTTACATACATTTATAAATAAATAAATAAGATAACAATTATTTATTTGTTTATTTAAATTATATTTAAACATAATGTCTACATTATTTTCTAACTAAATAAATATATAACACTTATTTGATTTATTTAGTTAATCAAACCCTAAACCTTAATTCAATTATTTTAAAACCATTTATTAATCTTTCATTTTACACAACGCACCTTCAAGTACCCACAATTTACTACGCTCCTATACAACCCTTTGTAAACACATCCAATTAAATCCTAGACTTAGACCTATACTATCGTACACATTATTAATTTAATATATATTACACACTAGGTTAACGTGCTGAGTTACAAGGATCATTTTTCTATCTAGTCTCGCGTGCTAGCTACACCCTTAAATCAAGTGAGTATTACATAGCCCCTTTTACTCTTTTACACTTTTTGGGGTGAAACATGAACTCTATACACACAATTGCTTACATTTACACAAACTACACAAACACAAATCCTCTTTACATTCATGTATACAAAATTTGAGCTTTATGTTTGAGTGCTAGGTGTGTTAACTGTTTGTGTGCAATTTATGTGCAATCATTAACTATTTAAGCCAACGGTTAACAATGATAGATCTATTGAGTCTGACAAACCCAGCCAGATTGGGGTGATTGTTACCGACAACACAACTTGCTTGCTAGTTACAAAGGTTTGATTGTACTTTGGTTACATGATAGTTGCTCCACATAAATGCCTTATTTTATCATGTTATGTAAGGATTTGATTATTTATATCTATACACTATCTATGTATAAACTTGTGTATGCTCACTAACTTTTTAGTTGACTTTATTTTGTTCATGTTTCAGGTGCTAATGTGTGAGTTTGATCAAGACATGCTACACATAGGATTTGGACTTAGTTAAATTTAAATAAAGAATATTATGTATTTCATTTACGTACTTGTTTGAATTTGGTTGTGTTTGATTTGTTTGAAATGAAATTTGATGATTAAAATATTGCAATCTAGTCAACCTTGTGCTCATGAACAGTCTACATGTCCCGCCCCGACGTATTCCGCCGTCGGTTGGGGTGTGACAACATATATACACATGACACTACTTGGACATGTACTACAACTCACCACCATTTACGGATCACTTAGATGTGTAATCCCATGCTTACTTAGACATATCCTCATAACGTCTAGACACCTTACCCAACTCTTTCCGAATAGGACGTTATACGACACATAAACACCATACTGACTTCTAACCCATACATACTATGGATACCACATATACTCATGCAAACACGACACTCATCGTGTCACGAGGACAACGACACAATACACACAGCATCAAGCACACGACGCATGACATCATACTAGCACCTACTTGACTCGTTAATGAACCATGTACGGGTTCCCATGCTAACTCTCCTTATATAACCATCACAGGTTTAACTAAAATCCTGACTAACTCATAATATGGCACACACAGATCATCACTACTCTTGTTCACCCATCCTAGAGATCCCATAACGACTGTTAGCTCATTATTATATAATGGTCTCATTAAACGCTTCAAGTTTAAATCATAACTCGAAATACGTTCGTTTAATAAAACATTTGAGTATGTACGATAGCCCCAAAACAGTAAAACGTTTAAAAGAGGGGATTAGAAACTCACCTTTGCTCGATACTCTTCGATCCTTAGAACTCGCTAACTCCTCGTGTTCGCCTTTCGACCTCGTACCTAACATACACATAATACATGTGTCAATTGTATGACCCGATGTTAACCCCTTCTCTCATTCGACTTAACATGATGCCACACATGACCACTTGTACGTGCATGACTCCATGCATGGTCCCATGCATTACGTGAATGCATGCTCGCGTCCCCGTGGTCCATCATATAAACACCTCCCCCTTTTAGTCATCGGGTTTTACGAACCGACCTTACCGGGCACCTCAATTCTTGCTTCCGGTTAACACCACGCGTTGCTAACCCAAACCAACCCTTCCCCCGGGCTCCCGTTGGCTTCGAGCAGCCCCCGCCGCCCTACACCGTCATGAACAGCCCATGCATGGCTGCTATGGTGTTGAAGCACTTTCCTGTGACAACACTCTAGATAGAGTCTTAGTTTGTATTTTCATGTCTGTAATTGTCTTTGTATGTAAGAGTCTTTATGTATTAGTTTATCGAGTTATATTTACTTTTACATATTGAATGTTGCATTTCTTTCTAAGTGTTTTGCGTACTTACATGTGCGCAGGAGAAAGCTCCTGCGTACTTAGCAAGTACGCAAGAATACCTTTGCGTACTTGTTAAGTACGCAAGAGCATTTTGCCCTGCGCAATTGATAAGTGCGCAGGCATCATGTTAGGTATAAGTAGGATAGGTTGACAGAAGTTAAGTATGCAGGCTTTAGTGCAAATACGCAGATTGTAACCTAAGTGCTTTTCTCTGTAACCTTCAAGTGTTTATAATACAAAGAACGTTTAAAGTGTTTCCTTTTGCCGGTTTACTTTGTTTAGCTAGACTCTCCACCTAGTCACGGGCATTCCGCACCCGGTCCGACTAGTAGAGTTTACTTTGCATGTGACGATCCGACACACCTGAGGGACCTACAAGTGGTATCAGAGCATTTGCTCCTGATTTCGAGTGTTGTGAGTGAGTTTGGGGAGTTTTTACAAGCAAAAAGAAGTAGTTTTGTTGATTTTTGTGATAAAAAAGGGGTAGCTCTTGAGCACTATTTTAGAAACAAAAATCACTCAAAAAACTGATTTTTGTTGTGTATTTGAGTGTTTTGAGCATCAAATGTTGGTTAGAAACAAGTTTCTGACCCTTTGGCTCATTTGCATTGATCATCAGACAAATTTTTACCATCTCTGGCGACTTTTAGGTGACCGGAAAAGTTTGGTGAGAGTTGCTTAAAAGGTATCCTGCGTACTTACCATTTCTGGCAAAAAGTACAGTTTTGTGCGTACTTACTAAATACGCAAGACTTATCTCTTGCGTACTTATAAATGCGCAAGACTGAACTTGTGCGAACTTAAGTTATATCCTGCGTACTTACATTTACTTCTGCGTACTTACAAGTATGCAAGACGAAATCTAAATACGCAAGACCATTTCTCAAGTGCGCAAGGCCAAAACCAAGTGCGCAACTGTGTCTGACTTTTCTGAAATTTGACTAAGTGTTCACTATGTCGAATCTTCAGAATCTTGGAAACCTGCTGAATTATGATAATGAGATCGGTACACCACAGAAACCACCAAAGTTGCTGAACGTGAACGATTATTCTAATTGGAAAGCACGTTTCGAGCACTACATTTCTTATACCGACTCGTCACTATGGATACCAATCCTTGAGGGATATAAGCATCCCACACACATCTATCTTGATGAAACCATGCCCAAACCTATCTCTAAGCTTTCTGACAAAGAAAAGAAAGCTTATGATCGTGAAAAGAAGGCACTTGGTTCGATCACTATGGCACTAACTCGGGAATTGTTCCACAGTTTCCAAGGGTATGACAATTCTAAGGATCTCTGGAAAGCTTTACAGAAGAGATTCGAAGGAAATAGTGACATCAAGAAGAGTAAGCGGGATCTTCTCAGGAAGCAGTATGAGTGCTTCAGATTCTTAGAGAACGAATATCTAGATGACCTCATCTCTAGGTTCTATCATTTACAGACTGAGTTGAAGGCTTTTGAACTCAGGTATCCGGATGAAGAGATGGTGGAAAAGTTTTTGGATGCTTTACCACCCAAATTTGAGATGTACACAACCCTGATGATGGAAAACCCTAAATTCTATGAGTTGACAGTTGAGGAGGCAATAGGAAAGGTTCAAGCTCATGACATGAACCTAAGAAGAAAGGAGAGCTCTGGAAGACCCCACATACAAGACCCTTCTATGTATCATGAGATGACTTCTACATCCAAGTCATCGGGCTCTGGAATTGCCCTCTTCACTGGAAATCCTACTGAAGAAGACCACTCAACTGGGTGTGGTGGTCATGCTTGCTATGCTTCAGGATCAGGGTTGGGGTCTCATCATCAAAATACATCTAGAAATCCTCCTGCTACGTCTTCAACTAACAACTCAGCTATAGCCAGAATAGCTGAAGATTATGTAGCACTATTCTCATCTTGTATGCTTGCATATGAAAATTTCATAGGTGGCATGCTTACTGATCTAGAGATGATTGAAGAAGATTTTAATCAAGTGGATCCTGATGACATGGAGGACATGGATATTCAATGGAATATGGCCATGCTATTGAGGAGAGCCAAGCGTTTCCTGAACAGAACAGGAAGAAAGTTTATTGGCCATCCTAATGCCAATTCGGGTTTGACAAATCTAAGGCCAAATGTTACAAGTGTCTAAACTATGAACACTTTGCTCGTGAGTGTCAGAAAGACAGAGCACCTGCCTCTGGTTTTACCCGACCCAGCCAAGGAAACAGCCATGGCAACAACAATCCAAACCACCATAATCAAAGCCAAGGTGGAATGTCCAATGCACTGGTAGCCCAACAGGACGACATCTTTGATTGGGGTGTTCATCTTGAGGATGCCATCATCGCACAAACCCAAGTTGGTCTCATGGCTGAGATCATGGAGATGATGGAAGCAGAGAAAAGGGAAGCTTCTGTAGCTGATACAGAGGAGGTGAAGGAAGCTGAAGAAAAGGAAGCTTCTGTAGCTGATGAAGAGGAATCAACCACTGCTGTTGCTCTCATGGCCATTGGAGAAGCAACAAGTTCATCGCCTGAGGTAGATTCTAACCCTTTCTCTGTTATTTCATGTTCTAAATGTCTAGGGCTAAAACTTGAAAATTCTAGGCTCCAAGACAAAATCGAACCCCTAAGTTTGGCAACTCTAAACTATAAAGAAAATGAAAAACGTTTTAAAGATTCTATTGAAACGTTGAAAAAGGAAAAATGTGAATATTCTTTAAAAATAAGTGATCAACATCTTCACTTAGATGTTGCATACAGGGGCTTAGAAAAACGGAACAATGAAATCAACAAACTGCAAAATGAGATCTTGCAATTAAAATGCACTAATGAGAAGTTGAAAAACTCTCGCTTTGTGGTGGAACACTACGAGTCTGTGGTGAGACAAATGAATGGGTTAGGTTTGGGTACTAATGCCATTCCTCCACCAGTGAGCGGGAAGTTTGTCAATAGTTTAATAGACATTGATCTCACTTGTCTAGATGAGTCCTCTGATAAGGATGATTCCCCTAATAAGGATGAATCCTCAAGTAAGGCTAACTCCAGATCTAGTGAGGAGTTTGTTACTGCTTCTGAAGATGGGTCGGTTAACACTTACCCTGAAAGAGCAGTATCCGAGGAGTTGTTCACTGAACAAAAGGTAAAGAAAAACGTTATCACTAATGGTGATAATTGCATTTTAACTGAACCCGATATCATTGAAACAAATGATAATCTAAAGGTAATGCTTTACGGGGGGTATAAAAGTCTTAACCAAGCTAAGAAAGAGGCTTTTTCAGCTCATTATGGGCTTGGGTATAAAGAAAATTTGGAAAAATATTATACTCCCAAAAACCAAACTGCTAAGGTTCACATTAATGTTCATAAACCAACTCCTCCTTCTCAAAATGCTGAGTAATCTAAGGCCAGATCTAATGAGCCTTACAAGAGAACTTATGTTGATAAGAGGAACTGTTTTCACTGTGGCTTGGTTGGTCACATTTTTGTGAACTGTCCTTCGAAGAACGAAGGGAAACGGCCTGTTGTTTCACAACCAGCTGTTATCCCCAGGTCGCCACCAGTGAAACCATCTCCCAAACATCCAAAGCAAAATGTCGTGAAACCACCAGTCAAACCGATGGTAAAGCCTAAGATCAAATCTGAAGCTAAACCATATGTTCCAAGAAAGGTAACGCAACCTGCTGTACCTCGTGTATCTACCTCTAGTAGTACACGTACTGGTGAGAAACCTATGGCAAGACTCTCTAAGCCACAGAGGAGGAGACGGAACAAGAGGTTGAGAAAGCTTGAACAGCTGACTTCAGTTCAATCAGGTGAAGCTTCCACAGGTTCACCTGCTGTAGTTGAACCAAAGTCTCCTGTTCCGGTTATGAAACAGAAGAGATCTTGGACTGCCAAATCCAAAACTTCTCAATCTCCTAGTTCTATTTCTTCTAAAGATTCATCAATTTTGAACAGTCATCGTGACTGTGAGTTAAAGGAAGTAGTTTATTTTGAAAAGGATGGACGACCCAAGACCACAATGGCTTGGGTCTCCAAATCTAACTAATTCTTTTGTGACTCGTGCAGGGACGTTCGAATGGGTGCATTTTTTAGGTACTAAAGACGAGACTGCTGATATTCTTCAATACTTGATCCTGAGCTTGGAATCTCTTTGCAAGCTGAAAGTTAGAAGGATAAGGAGCGACAACGGAACTGAGTTCAAGAATAATTTGATGGAGCTTTTCTGTCTCAAGAAAGGGATCCGTCACGAATTCAGCGCGCCGTACACGCCTCAGCAGAATGGAGTTGCTGAACGAAAGAACAGAACACTGATTGAGACTGCAAGGACTATGCTGTCGGATGCAAAGCTTCCTGTCACTTTCTGGGCAGAAGCCGTTAATACAGCTTGTCACGTCTTAAACAGAGTTCTGGTTGTGAAAAGGCACAACAAGACTTGTTATGAGTTGATCAACAATCGACTTCCCAATCTTGATTACCTAGTTCCTTTTGGTAGTCCTTGTTCCTTGTTGCTACAGTACAAAGACCGCCAGTCTAACTTTCATGCAAAAGCGGTGGAAGGCATCTTCTTAGGATACGTTGCCAACTCGCCTTGCAAGAGAGTGTACAACATAGGAACTCGTACTGTCGAGGAATGGTTTGAAGTGGATTGTAGTAAACACAGCATTCCACCCGAACCAATAGGTCCAGCTTGGGGTTTTGATTATGGTGCGCTATTCAAGTCTTTCAATCTTCCTGATCTATCTGCAGTTGACGCCGCAAACGTTTATGAATTATTGGGTGGCGGTGATGACTCCAGCTTCTCTACTCGTGCTACTGTACCAATTATAACTCCTGATTCCAATGCTGTATCTGTATCTGGAACTCATGATAGTGATGACAGTGAAGATGTTCTTGTTGTTGGAGATGACGCTCAAGCCAATCCTAATACAACTGTAGGAAATGAAGCTCCAGCTGATCCAATTAACATTGAATCTTCTTCCTCTGGAACACAGGAAATGGGGGAGTTAAGCACGAATTTAGATCCATAAATTCAGGAACCGATTGTACCGGAGACGAGAGTGCATAGGAATCATCCAATCGACAACATTATTGGTGATCCTTATGCCGGTGTTCAGACTCGTCATCGAACCATCACTGAGAACACCAGTCTTTACACAGACATACTTGACACTGGTGTCATGGAAACATGTCTGCATGCTGCATTCGTGTCCCAGTTAGAGCCGAAGAATGTGAAGGAGGCTCTCACTGATAACTGCTGGATTGAGGCGAAGCAAGATGAATTGTCTCAATTCCAAAAGTTGCACGTGTGGGATTTGGTTGACTTGCCAAAGGGCTTTCAACCAATTGGAACCAGATGTTCAAATGCAAGACGGATGATCGTCATGTTGTTGTGAAGAACAAAGCAAGATTGGTTGTTCAGGGTGTTTATCAGCAAGAGGGCTTGGATTACACGGAAGTATATGCCCCAGTTGCTAGAATTGAGGCCATTCGACTATTCTTGGCTTATGCCACATATGTTGGCTTCAAGGTCTATCAACTTGATGTGAAGAGTGCTTTCCTTTATGGTAAAGTTCATGAAGAGGTCTATGTCACTCAACCTCCCGGTTTTGAAGATCCGCATAATATCAATAAGGTGTATAAGCTCGACAAAGCACTTTATGGTCTTCATCAAGCACCGCGGGCATGGTTTGAGACATTATCTAAGCATTTAATGTCTAATGGTTTCGACCGTGGATAGATTGACTCGACTCTCTTCATTAGGAAAGCAGGAGGTGACATTCTTCTTGTACAAGTATACGTCGATGACATTATCTTTGGATCTACCAATGAAGGGATGTGTAGGGAATTCAAGCAGGTGATGAAGTCCAAGTTTGAAATGAGTAATATGGGTGAATTGTCATTCTTCCTGGGTCTGCAAGTCAGTCAAAGAGAAGATGGCATCTATCTACATCAAACTAATTATGTGCAGGACATCTTGTCAATATACAAGATGAATGATAGCAGTACTTATGGCACACCTATCCCAGTCAATCATGGTCTGCATCATGACAAAGATGGAAAGGATGTTGATAGCAGATTGTACCATGGGATGATCAGATCACTTATGAATCTCACAGCTTTAAGACCCGATATAATGTTTGCTGTGTGCTTGTGCTCAAGGTTTCAGTCTCAACCGAAGGAGTCATGTATGATAGCCGTGAACAGAATTTTTAGATACCTGAAAGGGAAACCCCAATTAGGTCTTTGGTACTCTAAGCAGCAGTCATTCGACTTCAAAGCCTACACTGATTCAGATTATGGCGGTTGTAACCTTGACAGAAAATCAACTTTTGGTGGATGTCAATTCTTAGGAGACAGACTGGTCTCCTGGCAGTGTAAGAAGCAGTCAACGGTTTCTGTCTCAACTTGTGAAGCAGAATACATTGCTGCACCGAGCGGTTGTTCTCAGATACTGTGGATTCAGCAGCAGTTGAGAGACTACGGCTTAAACTTCACTGGAACTCCTCTATTCATTTACAACAATGCCACAATGTCCATCATAAATAACCTGGTGAAACATTCCAAAACTAAACATATAGAGATTCGCCATCATTTCATCCGTGATTGTGCTGAAAAGCATTTAATTGAACTTGTAAAAGTTCACACGGATGACAATCTTGCTGACCTTTTCACAAAGGCATTTGATCGATCCCGTTTTGAGCATCTTGTCAACTTGATAGGAATGTTTAATCCTGAGTGAAAATTATTTTTTCTTGAATCAATTCAATTCATGGAAATTAAACTTTATTTCTTTTAAATTTTCTGTATAGTTCTTTTAAGTTTCAAAATATTTTACAAAAACAAAAACAAAAATAGAAAATGGAGAAAATTTCAATGTTAACTTGAGAAAAGAGGAAATGATAGTACATCAGAAATGATCTAAACGTCACAGACTACTCATATGGGAAATGATTGCGTCATGCTTACTTAACTGTTTAACTTATTATGTTTTTAATCTGCTTATTTACAAGTAATTTAAATTGTCAGTAGGCTGTATGCGTCTTTGAGTCACTAGTAGTGTGGAAACTAAATCTAAATTACAACTGTGATTTGAACCCATGTTTGCAAGAGTGTGTGCGTAAAATAATAGAAAAGATCATTATCAGATATAGGATGTTAGATTTTGGCAATAATTTTCTTTTGAGGTCAGTTTCGGGTTATGTCATTAGCACAATTAATGCGGTTCATCTCACTGCCCATACTCACAAGTATGCAAGGAGAGATTGAATCAAGACATGTCTCTACATTAACCATTGAGCATGTAGTCACCCTTGAATCACTCCTGATTCATTGAAATTAAATCCAGATAAAAGTTGGATTCCCTTACCTTAAAACTCAAACACCATATATATTATCCTGAATCATCATACCAATATTCAATGAAGAAAATCAAATGAAACCAAGACAAATGAATCACTCGATTCTGAATCTTATGATTCCTGATAATCCTTATGGATTCAGCTTGATTTTTCCTATGCTAATAGATGTAACTTCATTCTGAAAATTTAGAAAATCATTGGAAAAATCTTAGATGCCTTGAGATAATGCAATTTCATTAGTATAGCATATCAGTGGGGTACACGTTTTATATCTTATAAATAATACCTTAATACACAAGAATGTGATACAAAGATGCTTATAGTTTCAAATCTTATAATATTGTCAACTTGAATTACTTGTTTATGTGCTTATTACGTATGAATAAATAGTAATCCATGACATGATCCCATATTCTTTGATGTTTATATTGTATATTTTTTGCTAAAAGATAGCCTGATATGATCCTCTGCTCGTGTCTTTGATCAAAAATAGTTTGTGTGAATTCTTGTATATTTTATTAGAAAAGATCAAAAAGATTTGAAGTTTATGCATAGTTCAATTTTATTCAGAAAAGCCAAAAATATTTGTGTTTAACCTTCCTGAATTGTATTTGAATCCTCCTAATTGAATATTTTTATCTTGTTCGTTATTTGACTTGAAATACTTCATAAATTCTGAGTTTAAAATTTGCGCACTTAAGGGTTGTGCGTACTTGTCAAGTTCACACGAAGTAAGACTTGCGTACTTAGCAAGTACGCAAGAGTTAAAGCTTGCGCACTTGTAAATGCGCAAGAGTTAAAGACTGCGCACTTGTAAGTACGCAAGATTTAACTCGTGCACACTTAACAAGTACGCACGACCGATTGCGGTTGGGTATAAAAGTGACACTTAGAAAATTTTCTCAGTTTCATGCTTTCAAACGAAAAACTTTTCCCTCTGCAAAGTTCACTCAAAATAAAAGTGTTTCTAAACCATCTTTTCGTCCCGTCTATAGTTTCATCATCTCATTTCATCGATTTGGAGAGAATCTAGGCTAAATCCATCCGTGAAATAGTAACATTTGGACCGATTCTCGACTTAAAAAAAATTTAGGTTTATTCTTGAATTTCTGGGTAAAATTGGGGTTGTTTGGGTAATTTCTTATCACTAATACTGGATTAGAAAACTTAATCGACTCCCACTCATCCCTTTTAGTCCTCGATTTTGATCCGTCGGTTGAATATGAATCGACAGTGGGTCGGGCGACTTCTTAGGTCAAAATTGGTCATATGTAGCTAGTTTGTGGTGTTGATACTGGTCCCATAGGTTAGAATCATTGATTCCGACCTAGTGGCAACCTATTCGACCCGCTTTTTGAACGATCAGTCAATTTGTCAATATTCTGGAATTTTTGTCAAGTGGTGTTCTTGCGCACTTAGCAAGTAAGCAATAAGTACGAGGAAAAGACTGCACACTTAGCAAGTGCGCAGGACCAACACTTGGAAAAAAAATTTCTAAGTCTGAAAATTCTGTTCAAAGAGTAACTACTATACTGAGTCATGTTTGTTCATTTTCAATTATACGTGTTGTTCTGATTGTGTTTTCTGTGTGTTTTTGCAGATTATGGCTCGGGCGTTTACTAACGAATTCAACTTGTTAGCAAACACTCAACCCGAATGGAAAGATGCAGCTTTGCAATATAGGGAGATAGTTGATTTCTTGAACCGCTCCAGAATCAGCTTTGCTATCTCGGCTGACCCGACCGTGTCAAGACCTTATTTGGAGCAATTCTGGGAGACAGCGGAACACGACTGCACGGTATCCCCCAATGTCATAAGGGCTACCGTTGCTGGTCAGGCTATCGCTTTTTCTGAAGACACCATAAGAAGGGTCCTGCAGTTCAGAGACCTTGCTACCGACCCGATAGCCTATCCAGACTACTATGTGGATGGGTGTTGGAGGCAAAGAATGGGATACGTCGGCGCGAGGGACTATGCTTCTTACAAAATGATATGGGTATTAGACCAATGGCGGTATTTCACCCATGTCATGATCGTGTGCATCTCGTCAAGGAAAGCTGGTAAAGATGCCATGGGTCATGACCTTGCAGCAGCCATGGTGGGCTTGTCTCTTAATAGGGGCTATAACTTCTCGTGCTACATCTTCAAAGCAATCAATGACCAGATCAACACAGCGGAGAAGTTTAGATTCTTATTGTACCCTAGGTTTGTGCAACTCTTGATTGATGACGCGTTGTCAAACCTTCCTGCTATAGGGGAGAGACTGCAAGTCAAGCGGGTGGACAAAAGAGTATTTGCTCAATTCTTAAAGACAGGCAGTGTAGAACCTACCCCTGTGCATACATAACTCTTTGGCCACCTAATCAATGAAGCATATGTGGCACCTGATGACTGGAACTGGTATAGCCCAACTCTGAGCCTGAACATAGTGAACACTCTGATGAGCAACAACATGAGGAAATGGAGAGTGATGATGGGTCGTCTGAGGATGGAGACGACGAAGGCGGTGATGGTGGTGCTGAGGAATCTGATTCAGAAGAAACAGAATCAGATTCTTCTGATTCTGATGACGCACCATCGCAGGTAGACCCACGGAGAACGGCTAAGGTAACCCTACCTGAGTCATCCTCCAAAAGGAAGCGACGAAGCTCAAGCAGCGAATATGAGCCAAATTCTGACTCTGACGGTGCTGTACAAACACAAAGAAGGGAAAGCATTCATAAGAACAAGGGTGATAGGAAACAGGTTGCTATCCCCAGTGTGGTAGAGGTACCAATTGTGCAACAAGTATATGTTTCAGCTGCCAGTCCGGATTCAGCCTCTACCCCACCTACACAGCAGTTAAACAAAAGGAGGAGAAGGCCACAAGTTCAAGATGACGTGGCAGTCACGACAGTCACAGAGGAGGTTCCTGTGAAGGTGACCCTCCCTACTACATTCGTCCAGGTGGCGGTGACTACTCCAATTGTCACGGAGTCTGTCACCATCACCCCTACCATTACCCCAACAACTCTCATCACATCTTCCATCCCAACTACCACCACTGAGCCTCTTAGTCAACCCTTCAATTATGGAGATTTCACGCAAGGGTTTGACTTTGATACCATATTCTCCTCCCCTATTCACACTGCCGAGGCGTCCTCATCCAGACATCCTGACCCGAATGATGCAAGGATCGATGTGCTAGAAACCCAAGTTGCTGGACTGCTGAAGACTATTCAGATGTCAAAGGAGGAATCTGATGTTGAACAAGCACAGATTAATTCACTGGTCGATGAAGTTAGGATTCTACATAGCCAGAGAACGGGGACTAATGAGCGACTGAAGAACGTAATGGCACAGAACGAGCTGTTAATGAAGACAAATGAATGATTCTAGGCCACAGAACTTCACTTGAGCTAAGGCTGGATTTACAAAGAAAAGAGCACGAAACGATGGTCAAATTAGTTGCAGAACTGACCAAGAAGCTTGATGCTCAGGGGGAGAAGGAGAAGGAGAAAGAGAAAGAGAATGAGAAGGAGAAGGAGAAAGAGAAAGAAAAGAAAAGAAATCCACTGGTGCTGAGCCTTGTCATCCAGTCGACTTGACTAAGGATGACGATAAAGACAAGGATCCTGAAGCCGGTCCTAGTGGAGGTGAGCCCCAAGCTTTGGCAATTGTGCCCATCTCTGCTATTTCAATGGCTGAGGGGGAGTTTACTCAGCAAGAGGGTGGTGATACCTCTGGTGGTGGTGGTGATAAAGGAAAGTCAGTGGCTGAAGTACTTAAGGACTTATCTGATGATGAGATCCTATATCTAGAGCCTGACTATTCCAAAGAAGCACAGATCGATGCTCTCTTCAATCTAGAAGAAGGAGAGATCGACTCTGGTGACGATTGGGATGATGAAGACGAAGATGTTGTGATCGAAATTCCCAAGGGTGACGGGAAGGAGTTTACGAGCTAGAAGATGGATAGATCTTTGAAGTTCCATCCTTCGACGCTCCACTCGTCACAGGTTCAGTCGAGCAGGCCAGCAATGTAGAAGCCTCGACTGAAGCCTCCCCAGTTGACCCTACACCTGTGGACCCAGAGGCACCAAAAGAAACAGACATGCCTTCCACTTCATCAAAGGGTCCAGCTCTGGTGTGGCAAAAGGCGTCTGTCATAGACAAGCACGGAGCAACAGGGATGATCTTGGCTGTAAGGTTCGAGGAGGACAAGCAGCTGTTCGCCATCAAAAGATCTGGCGGGGTTCAATACTTGAAACCCACCAGTGAAGCGTTCAGCTCCTTGCCCAAATACGACCTGGTGAACCTAGCAAACCGAGAGCTGCTGGGTCATTCCAATCACGCAGTGGTGATGGGTTTGTGGGTGGTTCTGCAGCGGGAAGCAAGATCTGGGAAGTTCGAGTTGTTCAAGCCTCAAGTGCCCAAGAGAGTCAAGGATAAGCATGTTGTACATCCTAAGAGTAAGAAGCACTTAAAGAAATTGGTATACAAGCCAGTGCGATGTGAAACTAAGATTCCCCTGAGCAAGTTATCTCAGGATAGTCTTGGTGACATGTGGTACTGGTACGTAGATCCAAAAACGGGCGAGGCTGTGATCATGGGAAAGGGACGTTCCGAGAGTGGGAACTTAGTGCCAAAAGAACTGATCAGAATATTTGATGAAGTCTGCTTCATCAACTTTTCTGTGAAAGATCTGGAGGTACTAGCAGAACACTATTGCGTCTACACGGACGAATGGACAAAGCTCCTTGCTTCTAAATATGACAAGGTGATCAAGTTCTGCCTTGAATACAAGAAGAAGATGGAAGATAATGATGCACAGCTGTGAAGACTGAAGATTGAAGACTGAAGACGATGAAGATCCCGAGATGTTGTCAAGGGGGAGTTTGTTGAAGCACTTTCCTGTGACAACACTCTAGATAGAGTCTTAGTTTGTATTTTCATGTCTGTAATTGTATTTGTATGTAAGAGTCTTTATGTATTAGTTTATCGAGTTGTATTTACTTTTACATATAGAATGTTGCATTTCTTTCTAAGTGTTTTGCGCACTTACATGTGCGCAGGAGAAAGCTCCTGCGTACTTAGCAAGTACGCAAGAATACCTTTGCGTACTTGTTAAGTACGCAAGAGCATTTTTCCCTGCGCACTTGCTAAGTGCGCAGGCATCAGGTCAGGTATAAGTAGGATAGGTTGACAGAAGTTAAGTACGCAGGCTTTAGTGCAAATACGCAGATTGTAACCTAAGTGCTTTTCTCTGTAACCTTCAAGTGTTTATAATACAAAGAACGTTTGAAGTTTTTTCTCTTATCGGTTTACTTTGTTTAGCTAGACTCTCCACCTAGTCACGGGCATTCCGCACCCGGTCCGACTAGTAGACACATTTGCATGTGACGATCCGACACACCCGAGGGACCTACATATGGCCCATGACCGGCCTTCTCACCACCGCCATTCCTCTCAGAATGACATTGCCGTGTAACCCGAAGCGACCACAGTCGTGAATGGCCACCACCGAGTGGTGTCGGGTTCTTCACATCCCCTCTCTCGGCTTCGCGTTCACCATAGGAACCCCCTTCGGGTTCTCAGCTTACGCAAAACCCGACTACCTCCTCCCTTAAACAAAACGTAAACGATAACACGGAGGGAATAGATGATTATACCTTGGAACCGGATGATTCGTATGATCCGAATATCCGATCGAATAGTTTCTTCACGAGAATCACATTTACGAAAACCCTAACATCACAAAACGGTTACTATGATTATTCGGGAATCAAAACACGTAAACAATGATTATAGGATCACAAATATACCTTGACTCAGACAAGAACGCGACGAACGGCCTCTCCTCCTCTCTCTTTACTTCTCGACATCCGCAAGAACCAAATGGGGTTCTTCGCATTGCGTAACACCCTAAAGAGGTGTCCCTTCGGGTCGGGCTTGGCCCTTCCACACGCCGCCGTTCCCGGGCTTGGCCCTCCATGTGGTTTTTAATAAAATCCCATTGACTCTCGATATTTACTCGTTAATCCCTCGTCTTTAATTACTAAAAAAAAAAACCTTGTTTCTACGCCTTTGGTTAAACTCCGTCAAGTTCCCATGCACTTCATACAAACATATACACATATACAATAATCCCGCTTAGTTGGTAAAAACATGGGATGTTACACAACTGATATTTTATAAGCACTGTTATCTGAGTAATACAAGAAGCTTTCTGTGAATCTTGTTTTGTGCATTCACCTTGTGTTCTTATCTGTTCGAGACGCGTTTGCTTGTTAGGATTCCGCACTACGAGTATTCGTTGTGTGTTATACGTGAGAGATCGATCCGTAGACCCGCTGGGACCTACAGCACTACCACTGGCACCATTATTGTTGTTGTTTGCTTGTGTGAGCTGATTCATAAGCTAGGTAAGGAGTGCAGCAAGGTCGTTGTTGTTGTTGGTGTTGTTATGACAAGAAGGCATGCTATGGAAGAAACAATATTAGGATAAGAATAATTATATTCGGATTGTACTCTATTGGTAATATAACCATTTGAATACTATGACTTATCAAGATTATTTAAATTCATGACAATTTCGGGAAGACATGCTTTAGCCTATAAGTGAACACTCATCCCGGGAATTCCCAGGAAAGCATACGGGTCCTTCGGTTGATTTGGATTTATACGAAATGCTTTCCTAGACAGAAAAACCAGAATAGGTGTCACCCTTCCAGATAGCACGTGTTCCCTACTAATTGTTAGAGTTTAAAGTCTTGACGATGTTTAAGGATTTTGATGATGACATAGGTAGGGGTAAGGAGGATAAGAGTCTTAGGATAGAAGTACTAGTAAGTAATCTAACAAGTAAGGCACCAAGTAGGTTAACACATATCATGTAGTAGGTAGCATGACATAAAATGGGTGTCTTAACATTATAGTCTAGCTTATGGGTTTCTAATAACCTAATTCCCTATAATCATATCTCTGATACCAATCTGTCACACCCCAACCGAAGGCGGAATACTTCGGGGCGGACGTGTAGACTGTTCATAAGCACATGATGAAACTAGAGTTGCATATCTCATTAAATTCAAGTTCATAACAATTGTTTCATCAAAAACAAAGACAAACAAGAACAACGTACTTCAAACAAAGTTTAATTAATTAACTAGGTATTGCAATTCCCTACGTGATGAATCTTGAACATAACTCTCAATTATTAGCACCTGAAACATGATGAAAACAGAGTCAACTAAAAATAGTTTGTAAGCATACATAGGTTTTAGCACATGAAGTGTTATCAAAAGTTTGTGTACAATTCATATGATGCATGGATTAATAAGGCAATTATGGAGAACCACTAAAGTTTAAACTAGGGCGCACAATCAAACCTTATGACTAATAGGCATAACACAAATGTTATCCTTAAGTGTTTTTGGCAACAATCACCCTAACCGGGTGGGTTGGTCAGACTCAACAGACCTATCATTATATATCGTCGGCTTGTACTGAGTTAATGATTGCACTTACACTATGCATAAAAAGTATGTAAATGTTGTTTGCACTAATAGTATTCAAGCATAAGGCACAAATTTCACACATGGTCATAATATTTGAATTGTAATAATTGCAAGTAGTTTGAATGTCATCATGTTTCACCCTAAAGATGTAAATATGAAAAAGGGGCTATGTAAACTCACATTGGATTTGTAACTTGAATTCACAAGTACGAGTAGTTGCACAAGTTGTTTAGCTAACCGCAAATTTAACTTATGTTTGAATTTATATATGTATCAATGACACACTCAAAAGACTAAAGTAATAAGGGATGAGGTAGGGTTGAATGTTGTGTAATTATTTGTTGTAAATAATACGTATGTTTATCAAGGAATTAAATATACATGGGTACATATAAATCTATGAATAATTAATTTGTTTACAATTAAATAGATAAATGTTTAACGAATATTTACTTGAATATATAGATAATTAAATTTATAAATTATACGTTTCAAATAGTTAAATAAATTCTTTATTAAATTAAATAAAAATTAAGGGGGACATAAGTTGTACTAAATAATTGGGTAATAATAAAAATAACTCGTAGAGGTTTTAAGTAAAGAATTATATAAATTTTAAATAGAAATTATTAGTTTTTAATCCTCAAAAACGCTTGAATAATTGTTTATATTTGAGACGATGACATTTTGGCTCATAAAATATTCCCGAGTCTTGAGGGTTTTATAAAATACTTTTTTATAAGAAAATTTGGATTGAGAATAGGCAAAAAAAAATGATTTTAAAAATAAAAAGGGACCACGGGACTCGAACCCGGGTCACCTGGGGGAAAACCAGAACGCGCGAACCACTAGACCAAACCGTTTAAATTTTAACCCGTGTTTGAGGGGGAACCGGGTTTAAAGGCAAAACCACATGCAAAACGAAAAGGTACGGGGCTAGGCTCGAACCAGCGACCTTTTCTAAAGGGAATGAGTGACTTAACTGTTTGCTCCAGGGCGTATGCCTTGCATATGACCCGACGCGAAACCCATTTAACACAAAAACCTCACTCGCCATCTTCCCCAAACCGTAAACCAAACCCTAGCCATCCAATACATCTGACAGAGCACCCAATCGCCCCCGAAATCATGGGGCTTTTATTCCAAGCAATAAAACGAAGCTATGGGCACCGATTTTACCTGAAATGGTTGTGGATTGAGGGAGAAACTGTAAGGCCCCAAACCCGGGAGGCCTCACTTGTTGGATTTACTCATTCATAAACAGTTCTTAAACTTGATTATCAAATAACGCAGCGGAAAATACTTCATTAAAACATAACCATTACATTGTTCACACGCGGAAGCGTAACATAGTCTATTACATAAACTTAACATAATCTAATCATAACAGGATGCCAGTCTTCGTCATCCGGGTAACTCATCAAGCCGCCCAGCATCACCTTCCATTATCGTAACCTGCCTTAACCTGAATGTGCATACTAAAAAGTCAACTACGCTGGTGAGTTCTAGTTTTAACATAAAACTTTAACTTCAAATAATTTGCCAAAAACATAACTTCATACTTCATTTAATAAAAAGCGTACGTAAAATAATGCGATAACAAATAATAACACTTCTTAAACATAAGTCAACGAACATATCGAATCTGCGCCTTCTCGTAACCGTCAAATCCAAACGTCACATACTGGCTGAATAACCTAAAGATCACCACCACTAGGCCCATCAATCACCGTACTGTCCTTCGGGTGAAGAACTCCTAGGGCCCGATACTTAGGTTATTTAACACCACTTCAAGCACGGCATCACAAGGATGACACGTACCAAACTTCAAGCACGACTACCCCGTAATGTAAATCGTACCAAACTTCAAGGATCATGATAATCCCCTTGGCGACCGTCATCGCCCCAGTTGTACAACAGTTGGCCAGCCACATAGGCCCCTAAAAGGTAAAGGCCCATAACATACTTCCCATACCTTTAACCTTCATTCCCTAAGGAATATTGGCAGATTCGTTCGTTTGTGACTTTCGTAAACCTTCGCTTCTTTGACTTTAAAACTTCAGTTAAAGCATTCTTACGTTTTATTAAAAACATTCATTCATTCATAAACACTTCATAAACTTCATAAACTTCTTTTGGCAAAATATTTCATAAACACTTCTTTCATAACACTTCCTTCCAAAACATCGTTCATAAACATCATTTTATAAAACGTCACATACAACATTCATAAACATCGTTTTATAAAATAGTCACATCGTTACGTATGCACACCAGCCCAAAAACATTATTAAAACATTTAAAAGAGGGCTTCTAGAACTCACCTTATAAGCTAGTCTCGGTTGTCCTAAACAAAGGCCCAACAACGTCACTTCCGATCTGAATTGATTAGTTAAATACACATCAGACCCAATCCCGACTCTAACGGTTTAACCTTCTAAACATACTGACTTTACTTAACCAGCCTGATGCCTGCGCACTTAGCAAGTGTGCAGGGACTTATTCTTGCGTACTTAATAAGTGCGCAGACTTTGCTTCATGCGTACTTGATAAATACGCAGTACCTTCTTCATGCGTACTTGATAAGTACGCATGACCCTCTTCATGCGTACTTGATAAGTACGCATGACCCTCTTCATGCGTACTTGATAAGTACGCACGAATTGCTTATTCGCAAAAACCCTAACTTTCGTCTTCGGGTCTGATCACGTCAAGATCCCGAACTTGTTTACTTTAAAACGTTTGCTTTCCATTAAGGAACTCAAATCTATGTTTATCTTTTAGTTTTATCCGTGAAAACGTTACCTTTTCACCCAAAACCCGAAAAGCCCAAAAACGAACAAAAACTCAAATTTAGGCCAAATCGTTACCTGAATCAAGTTTCTGATCCGGAGGTTCTTCTCACGAGCTATGGAGCAACACTTTGCTGAAATCTCGGGTCCATCCGCCAACTTTATCTCTCTATAGTTTGTCTCTCTAGAACTTGCAAATGAGAGAAATGGTGGAGGTCTGAGCTATTTATAGGGGGGGCTCCCCTTCCAGCCCGCCGGCCCCTTACAATAGGTTTCATCCCCGAAACCTATCATAAGTCAAGCAGATGAGGGTACGACTCCCTCATTTCCTTCTCCGTTTCCCAAGTGGCTTCCGATCCCTTTCGATGTTTCCATTAGACTTTAACCAATTGGATAATCTTATTACGCAAACGCTTCTCCTTCTTGTCTAAGATGGCCACGGGTTCTTCGATGTAATTAAGGCTGTTGTCGACCTCGACGTCAGTAAGTGGTACGTGAGCCGATTCATCCGCCAAACACTTTCGTAAGTGTGATACATGGAAGGTAGGATGAATCCCAGTTAACTCATCAGGCAACTCTAACCGATAAGCGACTTCACCAACCCGTGCCATTATCCTGAATGGTCCGACAAACCTCGGACTTAACTTTCCTCTCTTCTAGAATCGTATGATTCCCTTCCAGGGTGACACTTTCAACATTACCCTGTCCCTAACATCAAACTTAATAGACCTTCGTCGTTTATCCGCATAGGACTTCTGACGATCTTGTGCGGCCTTCATTTATGCTTTGATTTGGTCAAACCTTTCTGACGTTTCTCTTACTACTTCGAGACTCCCTAATTCCTTTTGTCCAATCTCACCCCAGCAAATCGGGGTCCTGCATCTCCTCCCATACAACATTTCGTAAGGCGGCATACCTATAGTCGTGTGATGACTATTGTTGTAGGAGAATTCGGCTAACGGCAGATGACTGTCCCAACTGCTGCCAAAATCGATAATACAAGCACGAAGCATATCCTCCAATGTCTGAATGGTCCTTTCGGACTAACCATCCGTTTATGGGTGGTATGCCGTGCTGATATTAAGCCTCGTGCCCATCGCCTCGTGAAATCTTTTCCAGAACCTCGATGTGAATCGTGTGTCCCGGTCAGATACGATCGTCAAAGGCATCCCATGTCGTGCTATTACTTCGTTAATAAATACTTCCGCTAACCTTTCCGACGAGAACGTCTCGCGAATAGGTAGGAAATGAGCACTCTTCGTTAAACGGTCCACAATTACCCAAATGGTATCATGACCTTTAGCTGTGCGAGGTAGCTTGGTTATGAAATCCATGGTAATGTGTTCCCACTTCCATTCCGGTATATCAAGTGGTTGAATCTTTCCATACGATTTCTCGTGTTCGGCCTTTACTTGCGAGCAAGTCAAACACTTGCTTACATACTTTGCCACCTCATGTTTCATCCCAGGCCACCAGTATTCCTTTCTCAGATCTTGGTACATTTTATTGGTGCCAGGATGGATAGAGTATCGAGACTTATGAGCCTCATCTAAGATTTTGGTTCTAAGCTCGCCACTCATAGGTATCCATACCCGCCCAAAACGTGTCCTAACACCAAGGGTGTTATATTCCAACTTGTCCTGTTGGCCAACCATTCTTTCCTTCTTTATGTTTTCTTCTTTAAGTGCCTCATCTTGAGCCTTTTCAATTTCTCTCATCACATCTGATGTTATCACCAACTGGCAAGCTTTCACTCTAATAGGAGTAGGCACATCCTTTCGGCTTAGAGCGTCAGCCACCACGTTTGCCTTTCCAGGATGGTATATTATTTCACAGTCATAGTCTTTCAGGAGTTCCAACCATCTTCTATGCCTCATATTAAGCTCTCTTTGTTCGAAGAAGTACTTCAAACTTTTGTGGTCGGAGTAAATAGTAAACTTCACCCCATACAGGTAGTGCCTCTAGATTTTCAATGCGAATACGACAGCAGCAAGTTCCAAATCGTGGGTTGGATAATTAGCTTCGTGAATCTTCAACTGTCGTGACGCATACGCGATCACTCTTCCGCGTTGCATCAACACACATCCCAATCCCTGACCCGAAGCGTCAAAGTATACCACTAAGTCTTCATTGCCCTCGGGAAGGGCCAAGACTGGAGCTTTGGTTAGCTTCTCTTTCAATTCCTTAAACGCCTCATCCTAGGTCGACCCCCATTCGTACTTTACCTCCTTCTGAGTCAACTTTGTCAATGGCGAAGCTATTTTCGAGAAATCCTGGATGAATCTCCGATAGTAGCCTGCCAATCCTAAGAAACTGCGGATTTCAGTTGGCGTCTTAGGGATATTCCATTCCCTTACCGTCGATATCTTTGCTGGGTCAACCATAATGCCGTTCGGGTTAATGACATGACCTAGGAATTGGACTTCCCTAAGCCAGAACGCACATTTGGAGAACTTAGCATACAACGTTTCCTTCTTCAAAGCTTCCAACACCTCCTTTAAGTGACATGCGTGATCACCCTCATTCTTGGAATAGATGAGGATATCATCGATGAACACGATTACCGATCGGTCCAACATCGGTCGACACACCCTATTCATCAAATCCATGAACGCTGCGGGGGCGTTCGTCAATCCGAAAGACATTACGCGAAAATCGAAATGTCCATAACGCGTGCGAAATGCAGTTTTCGGTATGTCTTCTTCCCTCTCCTTCAACTGATGGTACCCGGATCGAAGGTAGATTTTTGAGAACCAACTTGCGCCCTGTAATTGATCGAACATGTCGTCGATCCTTGGTAAAGGGTACTTGTTCTTCACCGTATGTTTGTTCAACTCACGATAATCAATACACATTCTCATCGAACCGTCTTTCTTCTTCACAAACAACACCGGAGCACCCCACGGTGAGATGCTCGGTTGGATAAATCCCTTCTCAAGTAACTCGTCTAGTTGTGCCATTAACTCTTTGATCTCCACTGGTGCTAGTCGATATGGAGCCTTAGCCACGGGCTGGGCATCTGGTACTAAGTCGATTCGAAATTCGATCTCTCTGTCGGGTGGTATCCCAGGCAAATCCTCTGGAAACACCTCCGGGTACTCGCGTACCACGGGTACGTCGTCTAGCTCCTTCACTTCCTTACACTCGTCAATCACGTACACCAGATAAGCCTCGCATTCGCGCCTCAAGTAATATATTTCCTTAATCATCGAGATGACGTTTAGCATCGGAGCGTCACGATCTCCAAGAACCTCGACTTTGCTACCGCCCGGAGCCTTGAGTTGGATTATCTTTCGTTTACATAAAATTTGTGCTTCATTGGCAGTTAGCCAATCCATTCCTAACACGACATCGATCCCACCCAAAACCATAACAAACAACCTGACGGGAAATCTATGGCTTTCTATTTTTATCGTGGAATTGTCAACTACATCAGTCACCCTCGCAGTTCTACCCTCAGCTGTTTCTATGCTAAAAGCCCTTTCTAGCTTACTGACAGTGTACTTCACTCGTTTACAGAAAGTCGCAGATATAAAACTCTTACTGGCACCCGAATCGAATAACACTGATACAAAAGTGTTGTCAAGGATAAACGTACCTGACGCCACGTCGGGGTCCGCTCTGGCCTATTCCTGCGTCAGCGCATAGGCACGTGTCTTTGCTCGAGGTCTCTCTTCTTTCTTCTCCGGGCCTTTCCCTTTCCCGGCTTGACCCATCCTAGGCTTGGTGCATTCCCGGCTCATATGTCCACCCTCCCCACAGTTGTAGCATTTGAAGCCTTGCGGGCATTCACAGGAGTAGTGTCCGGTTTTGCCGCATTTAAAGCATAGATTAGACCCTAACCGATATTCACCCGTATGTCTTACCCCACATCTTCCGCAGACTGCCGCCTCGCCTACCCTGGCCTGCTTGTCCCGAGCCCCAAACAACTTCCCACCCGATCGCTTAGCGGGAAAACTCAGCTTCTTCTTAGGCTCTTCAATGGCAATGACATTCAGCGCCAGATCATCAAATACCACGCCGCTCAGTTCTACTACCGAATCATAGGTAGTAGGGGCGTTTTCCTTAACATAGGTGCGGACCTGGTCCGGCAGCCCTTGTATGCAGCATACGATCTTTCTTTCCTCGGTCGTGACAAGATGTGGCACCAGACGTGCCAGTTCATTGAATCGGGTTGTGTATTGCCGGTGCGTCATGCTCCCGGCCTTCAAACCCGGAAATTCCCTCTCTACCTTCTCAATCTCGTTCCTTGGGCAGAAATTCTTGATCACCAAAGTTTTCAAGTCAGCCCACATCATCGCATCCACAACCTCGCTCCCTTTTGCTTGACGTACACCTTCCCACCAATGGGATGCTTCCTCTCTCAAGGAGTTAGCAGCAAATTTTACAACCTGATCCGTTCGGCACTCGCTCAGGCGAATGGCAGCTTCCATACGGATTACCCAATCAAAAGTAGCCACCGCGTCCTTCTTCCCAGTCAAGACTGGTGGGTCACATGCCTTAAAGGACTTATAGTCGCAACCACGGTTAAGCGGTGCGTTGATTGCCTCAGTGTTCGGGGTGTCAACCGCCGTGTTAGACCCACCTTCCCCATTAGCTAACAGACCTGGCAGAAAAGTCTTCATCAGCTCGGTGAACTCTCGAGCTATAGCTGCTCTCACTTCTGGTTCAAAAGTGAAAGGTTGTTCTTCAACCAATGTCTGCTCAGTTCCATGCACACTAACCGCTGGTTCAGTGTGAACACTTCCTTCTTCACTATACTCTTGGCGCGCAGGGGTTCTACCTCGCCCACCATTTCGACCGCCGGTATGACCACCGGTACGGCCCCCACCACGTCTTCTGTTTCATCTCCTTGCCATTTCGTTCTATAAGACAAGGAATCCAATGTCATCACTCTAGTTAACAAATAAAATTCAATAAGCACTGTAAGATGTTAATATACACTGGCCGTCTGCAATTAACCATTACATTACCTTTCGATTTTTATTTGACCACCTTTGTGATTCCATCGAAACACAAGTCCTTACCTAACCCTTTCTAAGGCATACTATATATGTAAATATATATACTACCTTCATACCTGATGCTGTGGCTCGAGTTACCCGTACTGGCATCCACTTTCAGTCCCATTCACAGTTTAAGTTCAGACACTGGGAGTGTTCGAATCTCTCAAACTATTGCTCTGATACCAACTTGTAAGGCCCCAAACCCGGGAGGCCTCACTTGTTGGATTTACTCATTCACAAACAGTTCTTAAACTTGATTATCAAATAACGCAGAAATACTTCATTAAAACATAACCATTACATTGTTCACAAGCGGAAGCGTAACATAGTCTATTACATAAACTTAACAAAATCTAATCATAACAGGATGCCAGTCTTCATCATCCGGGTAACTCATCAAGCTACCCAGCATCACCTTCCATTATCGTAACCTGCCTTAACCTGAATGTGCATACTAAAAAGTCAGCTACGCTGGTGAGTTCTAGTTTTAACATAAAACTTTAACTTCAAATAATTTGCCAAAAACATAACTTCATACTTCATTTAATAAAAAGCGTACGTAAAATAATGTGATAACAAAACATAACACTTCTTAAACATAAGTCAACGAACATATAGAATTTGCGCCTTCTCATAACTGTCAAATCCAAACGTCACATACTGGCTGAATAACTTAAAGATCACCACCACTAGGGCCATCAATCATCGTACTGTCCTTCGGGTGAAGAACTCTTAGGGCCCGATACTTAGGTTATTCAACATTACTTCAAGCACGACATCACAAGGATGACACGTACCATACTTCAAGCACTGCGCCTCGTAGGGCACAAGTACCAAACTTCAAGCACGACTACCCCGTAAGGTAAATCGTACCAAACTTCAAGGATCATGATAATCCCCTTGGCGACCGTCATCGCCCCAGTTGTACAACAGTTGGCCAGCCACATAGGCCTCTAAAAGGTAAAGGCCCATAACATACTTCCCATGCCCTTAACCTTCATTCCCTAAGGAATATTGGCAGATTCGTTCGTTTGTGACTTTCGTAAACCTTCGCTTCTTTTACTTCAAAACTTCAGTTAAAGCATTCGTACGTTTTATTAAAAACATTCATTCATAAACACTTCATAAACTTCATAAACTTCTTTTGGCAAAATATTTCATAAACACTTCTTTCATAATACTTCCTTCCAAAACATCGATCATAAACATCATTTTATAAAACGTCACATACAACATTCATAAACATCGTTTTATAAAATAGTCACATCGTTACGTATGCACACCAGCCCAAAAACGTTATTAAAATATTTAAAAGAGGGCTTCTAGAACTCACCTTACAAGCTAGTCTCGGTTGTCCTAAACAAAGGCCCAACAACGTCACTTCAGATCTGAATTGATTAGTTAAATACACATCAGACTCAATCCCGACTCTAACGGTTTAACCTTCTAAACATACTGACTTTACTTAACCAGCCTGATGCCTGCGCACTTAGCAAGTGCGCAGGGACTTATTCTTGCGTACTTAATAAGTGCGCAGACTTTGCTTCATGCGTACATGATAAATACGCAGTACCTTCTTCATGCGTACTTGATAAGTACGCATGACCCTCTTCATGCGTACTTGATAAGTACGCAGGATCCTCTTCTTGCGTACTTGGTAAGTACGCATGATCATCTTCATGCGTACTTGATAAGTACGCACGAATTGCTTATTCGCAAAAACCCTAACTTTCGTCTTCGGGTCTGATCACGTCAAGATCCCGAACTTGTTTACTTCAAAACGTTTGCTTTCCATTAAGGAACTCAAATCTATGTTTATATTTCAGTTTTATCCGTGAAAACGTAACCTTTTCACCCAAAACCCGAAAAACCCAAAAACGAACAAAAACTCAGATTTAGGCCAAATCGTTACATGAATCAAGTTTCTGATCCGGAGGTTCTTCTCACGAGCTATGGAGCAACACTTTTCTGAAATATCGGGTCGATCCGCAAACTTTCTCTCTCTACGGTTTCTCTCTCTAGAACCTGCAAATGAGAGAAATGGTGGAGGTGTAAGCTATTTATAGGGGAGGCTCCCCTTCCAGCCCGCCGGCCCATCCGACCCGACCCGACCCGACATGCCTCGTTCGTTTATTTCGTCATTTTAACTGTCGTTTTATTTTTGGGATGTTACAAAAACGACTACAAAGCCTAGGTCGATGATTCACGAGCTTGACAGAGCTTTTGCGATGGGGTTCGAAGTGTAGGAGTGCTTAGGAAGTTTGTAATGGGTGTTGTGAAGGTGTGGGGCTAGTTTTTATAGGCAAATTTCATGATCAAGGCCCGAATTAAAGTATTGGTTTAATTCGATTGGCGACGGTTATGGATCGATTTAATTCGATTTTCATTGATTGGAGATGTATTGGTTCATTATAATCACATGGAACGGTCGCACGTTGGTTTCTAGATGATTGATTACACTTTAACATTCGTATTCAAGGATTACATGGACGAATTTTGTGAGATTGAGCTTGGTTTTACTTTCCAAAGTCAAACCTGCGCAAATTGGTTCCAAAAATTATAAAGGGTTCAAATTAAGGAGTTTAATGCACTCATGGGGTTCGATGGTTCAAAGGGGTTCATACTAAACTTATTTTCTTTAAATTCTTTTGTGTTTGTTTTATAACATTTATGAAATCAACACTATAAGTTTTATAAAATTGTATAACATATATATTTTTTTTGAAATTGGATATTTATTATACATTTATATGTTTATAAAGGAGTGAGACTTTAAATAATTATTTTAGGCGGTTAATAATACATTTCCATGTATTTATACCTAATCATATTTATTTATATGCATCATGATGTACATTAAATTCTTAACTAAATGAAATAAATGTATGTATATAGAGTTATATCATGTTATATATAACCATAGTGATATGAAAACATGAATGCACAGCTTGTAATTAGTATATTAAGTTGAAATGATCATGAACTGAAATTGAAATAATTTTATTGCATAAAATAAAGCACGAGGAAAACCCTAAATGTTACAACCACCATTCTGCGGCTTGTCAAAAAGCGCCGCCAAAAGATATGGCAAATGTGTAAAGTGTGGCAACTGGAACCACGATAGAAAATGCAGCAAGAATCAATTTTATTCCAAACATGAGTATACACATTTGATCAAAGTATGTGCTATTAGGTTACAAGCCTAAAGAACCATACGAAAAGGAAGTAATGTGTACTACGCAGTAAGGGAGAGTTGAACATGATAAGAAGTATCGGTCTTGGCAATCTGACCGAAATGTCTACTCATGTGAAACTTCCTTTCTTACCTTTAAAAGTTTTTAAATATGGGTCTGATCATGTATGAGTTTGCTTGAGGACAAGCAAAGTTTAAGTGTGGGGTATTATGATATGCCCTAAAATATACATGTTTTACATGCATAATAATCCTCATATTATGGTACTAATTGATTAATAACCTTGCATTTGATACTTAAAATGTTAATATTTCGTAATTGCAGGTTATTCGGTGTCTTAAAGATAAACAAAGCTAAAATCAATCAAAAACACCAAGAAATCACGCTTCTAGAAGGATCATTCCCGAGCTTTAACCCCCATGAAGTCAACCAAGGTCAACAATAGTCAACAAGCAGCTAAAAGACAAAACTGGGCAGCAGGAGAGGGATGCATGTGTCACACCCCAACCAACGGCGAATACGTCGGAGCGGGACATGTAGACTGTTCATAGCTCATGATCAAACTAAAGTTTCATATTTAAAAATTAACTCAATTCCATACATTGTTTACAAAACACAATCAACATTTAAAGCAAACAAAATACATCAACATGATCCAATGTTTAATTAGCTAGGTCTCCATTCCTAAGTGTAGCAACTTGGACAAGCACTTAAACATTTGTACCTAAAATATGATGAAAACAGATTCAACTAAAAATAGTTGGTGAGCATACATAGGTTTTGACACCACCAATAGTTTCCAAGTGTTTTACGTACAATTCTTATGAAACATGGTAAATAACGCAATTATGGAGAACCACTATACTTAAAACTGGGGCGTACAATCAAACCTTGTGACTGAAGGGCATAACACGCATGTTATCCTAATGTAATGTCAGCAACAATCACCCTCCCTGGGTGGGTTTGTCAAACACAATAGATTTATCATTGTTACCGTCGGCTTGTACAGAGATAATGATTGCACTTGCACTAATGCATGTAAATGTAGTTTAAACTCATAATGTTCAAGCATAAGGCACAAACTGCACGTAAGTTCATAATGTAGAATTGAATAATGTAATTGCAAATAATGTTTAATGAAATCATGTTCCACCCCAAAATGTATGAAAATAAAAAAGGGGCAATGTAAACTCACATGTAGTTGTAGTTTGTAGATCACACGGGTAAGGCGTTGCACAAGGGATTAGCTAACCACGAGGTTAACCTATGATTGGATTGTATAATTGTAATCAATGACATGCACAAATGACTAGGGGAAATCCTATTACACAAATGAATTGGGAGTGGTCTTGGTCAAATATGTGTATGCTTGTTGGTGTTTCAAAGGTTGATTATGAAATCTCATGTAAAGGATGTGTGTAAAAAAATATATATGGTTGTATTTGTTTTTGAACTAGTGGGTATGAGCAAAAAGTTAAATCAATGTATGTGGTTTTGTTTATGAGAATAGTAAGTGAATAAAGATTTTATAGAACTGATTAGTTTAAATAGATAAGTAATTAAATCTATTTAATTATTATTATGAAAAGTGTTTCAAAAAGGAGTGTATAATAATTTTAACATAATTAGAAAATTTTGTTGTAATTATTTAATGTATTTAGACCCTAATTAGTTATTTTAAAATGGTTTTGTAATTTATAAAAAAACGATCATGTAATACCTTACAAGATAATAATGGGTTTATAAAATAATCGTATAATAATTTATAAACCAAGTAGGTAACATTAGGTGTTTTAAAATAACAATATTATCCAAATTAAGTTTTAAATAATTTTGTGTTTTATTAATGTTCTAAAACAATTAAATAATCAAAATAATTGTTTTTTCCTTAAGAAGCTCGCCAATTAAATTATTAAATCAAATCTTGGATGCTATACGTTTTATAAATTTATTTTTATAAAAAGGATTCTAGTAAAAAAATGCTTTTTAAAAAAATGATGACCACCCGGCTCGAACCCGGGTGGTTTCTGAGGAAGGAGGCGCGCGCGACCACTAGCTTAGTGGTCTGCTTGCGTTAATGGGTTGGTCCAACAATGCCTTAACGTGAAAACGGAAGGAGGCCGGGTTTCAGGGAATCACTTGGTTAGAGTTCAATTAATCCATCATAAGCATTTGGTTTTGATCGCATGATGATATTGGAGGATCGTTAGGCAGTAAAAACTAGAAATTTGTCTGATTGGATACGATTTTGATCTTTGTTGACTTTAGAAAGTCAATGTTACGAAAAAAGTCCAAATTGGGGGGTTCATGCCCATGGTAAGAAAGGTTCAAGTTTGAGGGTTCGAATTGGACTCTAAGAGGAGTTTAACGTTTGGGTGGGGGTCCAAAACCAAAATATTGGGGTTTAAAAACTCTAAAATTGATCTAAACGTCATTACTAGGTATGAAATTAATTTGATTTTTATAATGTTTTATAAAACTCAACAAATTTTGATTTAACTAAATTTATATGATTTTATTTAAATGTATTAAATATAAAACTTAGTTTAAAATAAATTTTATTTATAACCTAGATATGTTTATATACTTCTTATTTATAATTAATAACATTTATTTTCTTATATGTGTGATTATTGTAATACTAAAACATGAAATTGTTTTAATTTAATCTGAAATTGAAACTCTTGAAATTATGGTCCATGAAACACAATGTATTGCACTAGGAAAATGGGGTTGAAATGTTCATTATTGCACTTAAACAAAGCATATGAAAAGTCATGGATGTTATAGTATCCCCATGTTGAGAGAATTGTGTCCCGAAATTCAACTGGTGGAGGCTACTGAATCAGGATAATAATGTGGATTTGGATTGTCAATAAGCCTTGACTGTCGGCTTGAGGAGTACAATTAATAACAAGATTTAGGTCTGATACTCAAGGTCAGGCATGGACGACGATAGTGGTTTTAGTTTGAAGAGAATTGAGGAGAAAACTGTCGGAGTATATTTTGGGCTCCAAGAATGCATCACTTTGAAATGAGAATGATGAGAATTTGGTGATCAAAACTTGTTTAGGATGTAGTCTAATATGTTCAAGAAATTTCACTGGATAAGAGGTTTGCACAAACATTGGTCAAGGTCAAAATAACATAAAACTTAACATGATACGAACAACGCTACTTCTGACAATATGACAGGAACACTTATATATAGGAAGTACAAGCGGCGTATCCACCATGCCCTATCATATCACATTAGTTTTGTTACTAAATATCACGATTGGTTTTATGTCATAACACATGACAGAATCCACTATGTTTTTCATGCGCTGACTTTTATAATTACGTGTGCACCCGTAATTATCCAAATTGTCGCATGGTCCGTATAGTTCATCCCATTGTGTGCGGGTCAAGAGGGAACACAAAATCACTTAATTCATAACTATTGTTTTCACACATGTGTTGCTAACAAATAACTATGTCCATAGATAATAAAATTAATCAAGGAATAAAAGAATAACAACGTGGCACAACCCCATGGTTGTCCTAGATAGATGGCATAATCCTCAAGATTACCCATAAAGTTTTAGCTCCCTCGCGTTTGAACAAGAATACGTCAAGCCCCGAGTAGTTCGAAGTTTATAGCTTCCTCGTGTTTGAACAAGAATACGTCAAACCCCGAGTTGTTCTTATAGCAATCAACTTTCATGGATAAAATGAATAATCATGTCTTATGTATCATGTAATTGCAAACAATCATGTTTCATGTATAGTGTAAACAATTAATTTTCAAATAATCAAGTTTCATGTATAATGTAAGCAATCGAGTCTTATAGATAATGCTAACAATCAAATGTAAATAATCGAATCTCATGAGTAATGTAAACTATCGAATTTCGTAGGTGATCGAGCTTTAAATTCGTCGATGTTTATATGAATGGTCAGCGCACATGCAAAATGATTCATCTTCTCGAAGTCGGCTAGCAAGCTAAAACTCTTTTTAATAATGGCAACAAACCGTAGTAGGTGTAAATAGTTCAAACAACGACAAGATAACGTAAATGATTACAATGCACAATTTATTCTAGATTAAATCTCCCTTCGACTCCATCTTGCACTTGTTTCAAAAGGTCTCATTCACCATCTCGGTATTGACTTAAGGTTTGTTGGTGTTTATGTTGAAGGCACACCCATGAGCACCACCTAGGTTTGCATTAGCCAATCTTGGGAATTGGTTCCGAAAGTGGTTTGGATCACCACACTCGTAGCAAGCACGCCCATTAGTGATAGCCAGTGGAGCTTGGTTGACAGCTTGCTGATTGGCTCGGATTCCTTGGTTGATGATGTTGCGTGTAGATAAGTATATAAAATATATATACATATATATATATATATTTGTTTTTGAAAGGGTTTCACGAGATCAGGTTTTAAATTTATAAAATGATAAATACCCAAACTTAAAATACACACAATAGGTAAGTGTACCTATCGTAGCGTAATATAGTTTAGGTAAGAACCAAGTATCGAACCAATGGACACGGTCGAGATCCAATACTCAACTGTTGTTATCATTTAGCTGGTTTAGTTAGTGAGTGAGTTTTGTGTGATTGTGAAGTGGAAAAGTAAATGACAGAAAAGTAAATGATGGAAAAATAAATGATAGGAAAGTAAAAATGTGCGCGATGTGTGTAACAGAAATGTAACCAACAGAATAGTAAATAGCAGGAAAGTAAATATCTCGGAAATGATTAGGTCACGAAGAGTATTGCTTTGGGCTTCGAATCCGCTTGGTATGTGATAAGGTTAAGTTGACTAATCCAGTTATATGACTACTACAAACTTGTGAGTCGGGTCACCGCTAGAGCCTAGTCCTCACGACATTTGATTCACGAATTAAAATCTTTAAAAAGTATTAGTGTCTCCTGTTAAGGAAAACAGTTACCCTCAATCCTTCGAATGGTCATCTCCGGGTTGGTTTAAGACATCGAACGTAAATGCTTTGTATTAGAGTTAAATAGATGATTATATTTTGTTCACCGGGAGGCGGTGTAACAATGAGACCAAGTATAAAGACGTACTATTCCCAACATGAGTTCACCAATTCTTGGTCGCATAATATGTTCGTATAAAAACGTACGACCTTAATAGTGTTAACCAATCCTTGGCTTATCAATCTCTACTTGTATAAAGACGTACAAGTTTCAAAAGAAGTTTGATTAAAAAGGTTTTACGATCTTACACTTTAAAATCAAGAACACTCACAAATATAAAGATGGATTTAGACAATAATAAAATCCCACCAAATGGTGGTTTTAAGGACGAATGATTAAAGACATAAACACATCACTAGATTAATACGTCAAATATTAACATGCACCAAACTTCATCTTCAACCTAGCAATACAAAGAGTTTAGCGACGAATGGCCATACTAGCTAGCGTAACGCTGAGTTTCGTAGGCTCCCCTATTACGGAACAACGAGGAAGAGCCCCTCCACTCTCTACTCTTTACTCTAACTACGAAATAAGCTCTCTCTGGTGTGTTCTTGAGGTATGGATGGGTGTGTAAGGGTGTGTGGAATGAAGAACTCAAGCCATCTATTTATAGGCCTCAAAATGAGCAATGCACGGCCGTGCATTGGATTGCACAGACATGAGCTACCAGCTACCAGACAGCCTTTTCATTACTAAATTAAAATAATGAATCCAAATTTAATACATGTAGATTTGGTTAACAACAGCAACATGATTGTACCTGCATAAGTTAAAAGTTTCACATACACGAATATGCATCATAAATTATAAAGAATTCCAAATGCAACTGAGTATTTCGACCCTTTACTAATGAATTGGAAAAAAAAATCAAATATAAGAAACTAAAAGTTAAACAAATCGAACCCATTAAAAGTCACATAAAAAATAGCTCCTAACCATTTTATTTCATAAACTTGGATTAGTACGCATTAACTACTTAGTAGATATGGGCAAAAGCTGTTTGTGTAGTCAATCCAGCGCAAACACCTCGGGAATCAAACAAGATACAACGGACAGTGTACCGGAGCCTTGGGGAGCAAGACTGGCAATGCACGACCGTGCATGGCATTGCACGACCGTGCATGGAATTGCACGACCGTGCAATGCCATGTTTGCTTTCTAGGCTTGTCTTTTAGCTTCTTGTTGACGTATCTTGGCCTGGTTTGACTTCTTGGGGGTCAATGCTCGGGTTTGGTCCTCCAAAAGATTGATTTTTTTATGTTTTAAGCTGATTTTTGCTCTGTTTATCTTGGGATACTGAATAACCTGCAATTGTGAAATATTAACGCTTTAAGTATCAATAGCAAGGCTTTTAATCAATTAGTACCATAATATGGGGATTATTATGCATGCAAAACATGTATAATTTAGGGCATATCATAATACCACACACTTAAACTTTGCTTGTCCTCAAGCAAACTCATTCATGATCATAGCCATAACTGAAAACTTTACAAGGGTAATGGAGCCCCCAAATAGTTGGAGACTCCGGGATAACTCTTGAGTTGCTTATTCTATTTTTGTGTTTTTCTATGATGGAATCCATGACAAGCCTACTAGAACTTCAATTTTGCATAAACTTTCACTCCTCACAATGTTCACTCAACTCTAGGGTTATATATGTATGGATAATGTAAGTTAAGTGGAACACTCAAGTTCGAATTGAATTATGCAATGGTCATAAGCTTGTATGCAAATCAAGTCTGCACCAATTAACTAAGTAGTATGTATGAATCAATAGGAGTTTAAAAGGGTTTTAATGTGGCTAAAATAAAAATAAAGGGTGAAAATGAAAATCTTTTTGGATTTTTAGGGATTTAAAAGGGTTTGAAGGGCTACAGCTATCGTGAAACACACAGCTATGGCTTCATGGCTTAAAATGGAAAATACTAGCGGGTCCCTCTACATTACTCAGATCATGAGGGTATAACTAATCCGTGGGCTCGTTTATGGTCAGATTTCCAAGACCAAGATCTTTCATCAGTGCCAACTCTTCCCTCGCTGCATAGTACACATTACTACATCTCCGTATGGTCCTTTCGGCTTGTAGCCTAACAACTCCTACTTTGATCAGATGCGTATACTCACTTTGGGAATAAGTTTGATTCTTGCTACATTTTTCGTCGTGGCTCCAGTTGCCATACTTCACACATTTTCCGTATCTTTTGGATCTTCTTTTGGCGGCACTCTTTAACAAGCCGCAGAATGGTGGCAGTTGTTCTTGCTTGCGCCACCGTTTTCTTACATCACTAGTTGCTTTGAAAATCTTCTCTCAGAGTTAGGATGGTAATTCAGGCTTTGTGAAATGAATACAAGAAAGCAAATTGAAATCAAAAGAATGCATATCCAGCTCTTTAAGGTCTAACCGGTAAAAGACCAACCTCTCTCTTTCTTTTTCTTTTCTCCTTTTTTTTCTATTTTTTTCTTTTCTTTTTGTATTAAGACAAATTATTCAATAATTCTTTTTCCTCAATTTCCTTAAAATAATATTTCCATAAATTCCTTGCACATAGTTCGGATATTTCTTCCTAATAATCCACCTTCTTGTATATTCCAATTCTTTTGAATAAAACAGATTCTTTTCAAAGTTGCCTCAATGGTAAATAACTTGAAATAACGACATAGGATAATTTTTCCATTTCGAAGACAGTTAGCCAATAACCGGTCTTTACGAAAATCTGGTTGGGTGATAAATGTGGATAGTAGAAAAGAAAAGGCTAATGCTCAAAGGGCTATCTAGGCGGATAATATTTATGGGATTTTTGGTTTTAAGGATAAGGGTGATAAAGTCCTAGGTGCCTCGATCACTTTTATACTTCTACTAGTTCATGGTCTTGATATGTATAAGTCACACAAGTTCTAATTATGCATAAAATTCAATCGTAAAACACTCAATATACCAAATGAAGGAGCATGCGAAAAGTAATGATAATAATGCTCGTGAAAAGGCTCAGATTATTCTCACATGGAAACGGATGAGATAAGGTATAATGATTTGTTATGCATAATATCCATTTATTTCTACTTGCCATGTATTCATTTTATTTAGTTAGGTGCGAACTCAAAAAGGTTTTAGGGTTAAAATTTTTGAAAATTTTTCTGGTTTTATAAAAGGTAGGTTTTGGTAATGTTTTAGTTAAATGGGTAGAAAATCACAAGTTAAAATTTTACTGCTTTGAGGTTACAAGTATTCCTAAATCTCTAATTCCCCACCCCACACTTAAAAATATGCATTTCCCTCAATGTACAAATGCATGTAATGGAATGCTATGAAGGAATTTAAATGCATGATGTTTTAAGGGAAAAGAAACTGGTACTCCCGCTGTCAATTCGGTATAAAACCTAAGGCCAAAATTTATTGTTGCTGTCAAGTTGTGCCTATCAGATGCTTGTCAACACGTTGCTTTAAAGACTTCATCGAATTTCAAAGAAATTTGATGCGGTTTTCGACTCCTCAGGTTGTAGAGATGGAATGTGATTCCTCAAAGAAGTAGAGAGACTATTTGGTGATGTTATTCTACCTGACAAACAAAGGAAAATGTAAAAGCAGACAAGGAAAATAAAAGGTAGTAGTTAAGCTACTAAGGTCCTAGTATCGAGAAGGCATACCTGGGGGCTGAAGTAAAAGAAACTTAGATTTGGAAAAACCAAACATGAGATCCATGCTTTTTGTCGTATGCACCAACTTCTCAATTTATTCATGATCATCGGGTTGCCTCCCGGAAGTGCCATGTTTATTTAAGGGTCGTTGGCCACACCCGTACATGTTTCATCAGTCTTTCTTCGGGTGGGAGCCATCGACTTCCACCGTATCTCCTGTTCCTCCATTCAAGTCCTTCAGTTTTGGTAGCTTATCAAAGTATTCATCGATCATGTCAGTGTTCCCAAAATCCTTTCCAAGATTCAGTTTCTTTCCTTTGTTGAATTCTTTGGCTTTGGCTTTCTTCAGCTGGTAGTCCAGATTAGTATCGATGAATTGTGCACTTTCAAATGGATCATTAGACAGGCATTTATTTCCCCCTATGTTGTAGGTCACTGATTGTTTTCCGAAAGTCCTTCATTCATGTCAATAACAGCTCGGGCAGTAGCTAAAAATGGACGACCCAAAATCAAAGGTACGGAATAGTCGGCTCCCATTTCTAAAATCATGAAGTCGGCAGGGAAGACAAACTTGCTGACTTTCACTAGTAAGTTCTCAATGACTCCTATTGGTGATTTGACTGATCCATCCGCGAGTTTGATAGTTGCATTGACAGGTCGTGGATTTCTAATTTTTAACCTTTTAAACATGATATATGACATTACATTAACACTTGCTCCTAGATCAGCGAGTGCGAAGGTTATCGGTAGTGGTCCGATAGAACATGGTAGAGAGAACTTTCCAGGATTTGAAAGTTTCTTCGGAAGACATCTTTCAATAAGAGCGACACAATGACTGGTCCTTTTTACTGCCTCTTCCATGTTTCACTTGTTTGTGAGGAAATCTTTCAAGAAACTTCCATACTTAGGCATTTTTTGTATGATATCCAAGAAGGGAAGGTTGACATGGATCTGACTTAATAGCTCGATGAATTTCTTATATTGTTCATTAGTCTTCTACTTTACTAACCTTTCCTGGGTATGGTATGTGAGAATGGAATGCTCTTTTTGTCAAAACTTTTGGAGGAGTATCCACTGGAGCAGGAGGTGGAATTACCTTTGATTGTGATCCTTGGGTAGTTGTTTCTGCGATATGCGGACGAAGTGGTACTCCGGTGAATATTTCTCTCCTTGGTGATTGAACTTCTTCTTCTGGCATTAGTGGCTGTGGATAAATCTTGCTATTTCTCAGAGTGATAGCACTTACATTTGCTTTTGGATTGGTTTCAGTATTACTCGGGAGATATCCTGGTTGTATTTCGGATAGAAGTTTCACAATTTGTCCTAATTGCGTCTCAATGGACTGAAGAGTTGCTTTATGTGTCCTAAACTCAGCTTCGTGAAGACTAAACTTCTCCTCATATTGTTTGTGACGGGAATCCTCTAGAAGGGCTTGACTTTCAGTTGTAGAGATTAACTTAGTTACCGCGTCCTCCAAGCTTAACCCGTTACTTGACTTGTTAGTTCCCTGAAATTGTTGGCGAGGCTGATAATTTTGAGATTGTCTTTGTTGAAACTATTATTGTTGTCCAAAGCCAGATTGTCCCTGGTTGTTGTTATCCTTCCAGCTGAAGTTTGGATGGTTCCTCCGTCCAGGATTGTAGGTATTACTATAGGGATTGTTTTGTAGGCGATTTATCCCGATAAATTCAACATTCTCGGCATTAGTAGTGATACTCTTTACTTATTCTATAGCCTCGGTCGCAGTCTTGCCCTTACTAAGTTGATTGAGTCGAGTGGTGAGCGCGTCTACTTGAGCAGAAAATGAGGTGACAGTATCGATAGAATGAACTCCTTGCCTAGCTCCCCTGTTACTCCTTGGATTGTACCATTGATATCTTTTCATAGCTATTTCCTTTATTAGGTTGTAAGCTTCAAGTGGTCTCTTGTTTCCAAAAATACCACCTGCAATAGCGTCGAGTGTCTTACGAGCTTGATTGTGCAACCCATTGTAGAATGATGATACTTGTAACCAAAATTCTAGCCCATGGTGAGGACATTTCCTTAACATGTCCTAAAAACGTTCCCATGCCTCATATAGTGATTCACCATCTTCCTAGGGAAAAGTGGTAATATCATTTCTTAGTTTTGCAGTTTTTGCTGGCGGGAAGTATTTTGACAGGAATTTCTGGGCTAGATCATCCCATGTAGTGATTTACCCGGTAGGAAGATAGTTTAGCCATGCGTTAGCTCGTTCCCTTAAGGAAAAGAGAAACATTCAGAGGCGAATTGCGTCATTCGAAACTCCGTTCAGTTTGAAAGTGTCACAAATTTTGAGGAAATTTGCAATGTGGGTATGTGGATCTTCATTGGGTAATCCATGGAAAGTGCATGACGACTGGATCATGTGGATAACATGAGATTTAATCTAAAAATTTTTAGCATCAACCGTTGGCCTTGTGATACTAGACCCCAAAGGCTCTAGTGACGGTCTTGCGAAATCGAAAATAGTGTGGTTTTCAACGGCCATTCTCCTAGTACGGTTTCTCATATTATGCGGTGAAAGAATCTTTCAGGCTTTGCTAAAGGTTGATATAAACCAGTAGTGGAGCTATGGATCATACACTACCTGCAACAAAATGTAAAATAAATGGAAAATGATAAGGCTAATCTGTTAACTCGAATTTTTCTTGAAATCACCGTGTCCCCGGCTACGGCGCCAAAAACTTGATGTTGCGTGTAGATAAGAATATAAATTATATATAAATATATATTTGTTTTACAAATGGTTTTACGAGATCAGGTTTTAAATTTATAAAATGATAAATACTCAAATTTAAAACACACACAATAAGCATGTGTACCTATCGCAGCGTAATACAGTTTAGGTAAGAACCAAGTATCGAACCAATGGACACGGTCGAGTTCCAGTACTCAACTGTTGTTATCGTTTAGCCGGTTTAATTAGTGAGTGAGTTGTGTGTGCTTGTAAAGCGGAAAAGTAAATAACAGAAAAGTAAATGACGGTAAATTAATGACAGGAAAGTAAAAATGTGCGTAATGTGTGTAACAGAAATGTAACCAACGGAATAGTAAATAACCGAAAAGTAAATATCTCGAAAATGATCAGGTCACGAAAAGTATTGATTTGGGCTTCGAATCCGCTTGGTACGTGATAATGTTAAGTTGACTAATCCAGTGATATGACTACTACAAACTTGTGACCCGGGTCACCGCTAGAGCCTCGTCCTCATGAAATTTGATTCACGAATTAAAATCTTTAAAAAGTAGTAGTGCCTCCCGTTAAGGACAACAGTTACCCTCAACCCTTCGAATGGTCATCTCTGAGTTGGTTTAAGACATGGAACGTAAATGCTTTGTATTACAGTTAAATAGGTGATTATATTTTGTTCACCATGAGGCGGTGAAACAATGGGACCAAGTATAAAGACGTATCATTCCCAACATGAGTTCACCAATTCTTGGTCGCATAATAAGTTCGTATAAACACGTACGACCTTAATAGTGTTGACCAAGCCTTGTATTATCAATCTCTACTTGTATAAAGGCGTACAAGTTTTAAAAGAAGTTTGATTAAAAAGGTTTTACGATCTTACACTTTAAAATCAAGAACATTCATAAATATAAAGACGGATTTAGACAATAATAAAATCCCACCAAATGGGGGCTTTAAGGACGAATGATTAAAAACATAAACACATCACTAGATTAATACGTCAAACATTAACATGCACCAAACTTCATCTTCACCATAGCAATACAAAGAGTTTAGCCACGAATGGTAATACTAGCTAGCGTAACGCTGAGTTTCGTAGGCTCCCCTATTACGGAACAAGGAGGAAGAGCCCCTCCACTCTCTACTATCTACTTTAACTACGAAATAAGCTCTCTCTGGTGTGTTCTTGAGGTATGGATGGGTGTGTAAGGGTGTGTGAAATGAAGAACTCAAGACATCTATTTATAGGCCTCAAAATGAGCAATGCACGGCTGTACATTGGACTGCACGGGCGTGCAAACACCTCGGGAATCAAACATGGTACAAATACAGTGTACCGTAGCCTTGGGGAGCAAGACTGGCAATGCACGGCCGTGCATGGCATTGCACGACCGTGCAATGCCCTGTCTGCTCTCCAAGCTTGTCTTTTAGCTGCTTGTTGACCTATGTTGACCTGGTTTGACTTCTTGGGGGTCAATGCTCGAGTTTGGTCCTCCAAAAGCTTGATTTCTTCATGTTTTAAGCTGGTTTTTGCTCTGTTTATCTTGGGATATCGAATAACCTACAATTGTGAAATATTAACGCTTTAAGTATCAATAGCAAGGCTTTTAATCAATTAGTACCATAATATGAGGATTATTATGCATGCCAAACATGCATAATTTAGGGCATATCAGTTGACTTGGTTTACGGGAGGCCTAGATAGACATGTATTTGCCAAATGACCATACCTTCCATAACTCGCGCATAAACGGCATGGTACATTTAGGAAATGATGGTAGTTGCATGTGTTGCATTGAGGATTGTTGCCCACATATGGATTTTTATTCAGGTTTTGGAGCATGGGACCATCGGAGCTGGGGTAACGACAGCAAAGTTACTAGCCTTACGTTTCTTATTATTGTGAGTAGGTTCAGGCTTGTCTTCTTTCGTTGGTTCGGATGGAGTTGCTTTGTCATTAGATTTCTTTGCACCTTTCCTTGTTAACGTGCCTGCCTTCACGTCATTGTCGGTTAACGTGGCGGCTAGGCGCATAGCGTCTTCAAGGGTGGGGGGATTTCTTCCCAACACGGTGTCTTGAATCTTCATAGGCAGACCACCTATGTATTTCTCAATGCACCGAGACAGTGGTGTGACCATGTGTGGTACAAGAAGGCTCAACTCATAGAAACGAGTTGTGTAGACGAGGTTTTCACCACTGTCTTGGGTAAGATCCCAAAATTCAGCTTCTAGTTTCTTCATTTCATTATAAGGACAAAACTCCTCGGTCATTAGCCTCTTCACCTCATCCCATGGCAAGGCCTTTGCCACATCAACACCTCGAGCCCGTTTCTCTCCATTCCACCAAGTGAGCGCCCATTTTCGAAAGACACTCAAAGCATAACGGACTCGGAGGTTGTCGGGACAATCACTATTGAGAAAAGTATTCTCAATGCTTTCAAACCATTGGACGAGGCCAGTAGCTCCCTCGGCACCATAGAACTTGATGGGGTTGCAGGAATTGAAGTGCTTGATGGTGCATTGGGGCGGGTTGGCACCACCACCACCACCATTGTTGTTAACACTCCCACCATTAGAACCACCATTGTTGTTGTTGTGAGAAATCATCAGTTACTACTAGACAGAATGACTTACCTCCAATACTCCTGATACTTATGGGGCCAAACAGATCCATGTGTAGTAGCTCCAAAGGGGTATCAATAGAGTTTTGGAGCTTGGGCTTGTGAGACTTCCGTTGTTGTTTGCCCTTTTTACAAGGCATACAGTCATCTGCAATGGTAAACCTCAGCTTATGAACCCCAGTTACCAAACCGTTTCGGACAAGATGATTCATTTTACGATACGAAATATGTCCGAGTTTCCTATGCCACAAGATGGAGTCGAGCTATGTCGCTTTAGTAAGCAAACAGGTAGGAACTGATGAGGTGGTTGTTGCCACGCTCATATCGATCTGATAGGTGTCTTTGTTCTTGGCGCTCTCATCAGGATCCAATCTTCCGGAACTTCAAAACCGGGTTTGAGAATCAGGCATTCTGACTTGTCAAACATCACCGAGTACTCCTTATCACACATTTGGGAGACACTCAACAGGTTATGCTTCAGCTGCTCGCAGAAGTTGACATTGTCAAAGCTGACACAACCGTTCGAAACCACGCCTTGACACGTGATGATGCCGCCTTTTTCTCCGGCAAAGGCCACATAGCCGCCTCTGAATGGTTTAACGTCTTGAAGCAAGGCCATGTTTCCTATCATGTGCCTGGAACATCCACTATCTACATACCATCGGTTAGAGATAGCTTGAGTGAGTTGATTCATAAGGTGGGTAAGGAGGGTAGCAAGGTCAATGTTGTTGTTGTTGGTATCGTTGGCACGACGGGGAGGCATGCTATAGAAGAAACAACACAACGAAAAAGATGAGAATTTTATAAGGATTTCTTGGATATAGATAAGAAATAAACAAGCATATGTCACATTGTGTAACATGCAAAGGTAAACGTATTTAGCTTGCACTCACTTGGTATCATAACCATTTAAATGCTATGACATATCAAGGTTACTTAAACTTATATAACTTTCGAGAACACATGCTTTAGCCTATAAGTAAACACTCATCCCAGGAATTCCCAGGAAAGCATACGGATCCTTCGGTTGATTTGGATTTATATGTAATGATTTCCTAGACAGAAAACCCAGAATACAGGTGTCACTCTTCCGAATTACACGTGTTCTCTAATAATTAACAAGGTTTAAAACCTTGACGGGGTTTAAGAATTTTAATAGACTTGTGTCTATGAGTAAAACGTTCCACATGCGAAGATGGTGATGACGTAGAAGGAGGTAAGGAGAATAAGAGGTTTAGGGTTGGGGTATTAGTATTATTATTTAGTTTGTCATTTAGGGTAGGAACTAATGAGTCATGTAGTCTAACAAATAGGGCATCAAGTAAATTAACACATAAAGTAGCAAGCATGTAGCATGGCATAAGATGGGTGTCCTAAGGTTATAGTCTAGGTCATGGGTTTCTAATAACCTAATTCCCAATAACCATGGCTCTGATACCAATCTGTCACACCCCAACCAACGGCGGAATACGTCGGAGCGGGACATGTAGACTATTCATAGCTCCTGATCAAACTAAAGTTTCATATTTAAAAATTAATACAATTCCATACATTGTTCACAAAACACAATCAACATTCAAAGCAAACAAAATACATCAACATGATCCAATGTTTAATTAGCTAGGTCTCCATTCCTAAGTGTAGCAACTTGGACAAGCACTTAAACATTTGTACCTAAAACATGATAAAAACAGAGTCAACTAAAAATAGTTGGTGAACACACGTAGCTTTTGACACCACCAATAGTTCCCAAGTGTTTTAAGTACAATTCTTATGAAACATGGCAAATAAGGCAATTATGGAGAACCACTATAGTTAAAACCAGGGCGTACAATCAAACCTTGTGACTGAAGGGCATAACGCGCATGTTATCCTAATGTAATGTCGGCAACAATCACCCTACCTGGGTGGGTTTGTCAAGCACAATAGATCTATCATTGTTACCGTCGGCTTGTACAAAGTTAATGATTTCACTTGCACTAATATATGTAAATGTAGTTTAAACTCATAATGTTCAAGCATAAGGCACCAATTGCACGTATGTTCATAATGTAGAATTGTATAATATAATTGCAAATAATGTTTAATGAAATCATGTTCCACCCTAAAATGTATAAAAATAAAAAAAGGCTATGTAAACTCACATGTAGTTATAGGTTGTACATCACACGGGTAAGGTGTTGCACAAGGGATTAGCTAACAACGAGGTTAACCTATGATTGGATTGTATAATTTTAATCAATGACATGCACAAATGACTAGGGGAAATCCTATTGCACAAATGAGTTAGGAGTGGTCTTGGTCAAATATGTGTATACTTGTTTGTGTTTCAAAGGATGATTATGAAATGTCATGTAAAGGATGTGTGTAAAAAATATATATGGTTGTATTTGTTTTTGAACAAGTGGGTATGAGCAAAAAGTTAAATCAATGTATGTGCTTTTGTTTATGAGAATATTAAGTGAATTAAGATTTTATAGAATTGATTAGTTTAAAAAGATAAGTAATTAAATCTATTTAATTATTATTATGAAAAGTGTTTCAAAAAGGAGGGTATAATAATTTTAATATAATTAGAAAATTTTGTTGTAATTATTTAATGTATTTAGACCCTAATTAGTTATTTTAAAATGGTTTTGTAATTTATAAAAAAACGATCGTGTAATACCTTACAAGATAATAATGGGTTTATAAAATAATCATATAATATATTATAAACCAAGTAGATAACATTAGGTGTTTTAAAATAACCATATTATTCAAATTAAGTTTTAAATAATTTTTTTTGGTTTATTAAGATTCTAAAACAATTAAATAATCAAAATAATTGTTTTTTCCTTAAGAAACTCGCCAATTAAATTATTAAATCAAATCTTGGATGTTATAAGTTTTATATATTTATTTTTATAAAAAGGATTATAGTAAAAAAATGCTTTTTAAAAAAATGCTGACCACCCGGCTCGAACCCGGGTAGTTTCTAAGGAAGGAGACGGGTGCGACCACTAGACAAGTGGTCTGCTTGCGTTAATGGGCTGGTCCAACAATGCCTTAACGTGGAAACAGAAGGGGCCAGGTTTCAGGGATAGACCTGGCGTAAAGGAGAAATAGCATGGTGCGGGGCTGGCTCGAACCCGCAACCTTGCATGTGTGGTTTATGAGCTTTACCGGTGGACCAGGGCATATGCCTTGGTAATAACCAGTTCTCCCATCCTTAAAACTCACAAGCTCATACCTCCCCCCCCCCCCTCCTTATCATCCCCGAATGAAATACATGAACCCTAGCCACTCAATAAACTGTAATCGGGCTACGGTTAGAGGTCAAAACCATGGGGCTTTAAATCTACAAGCCAAAACGAGTTCATCGATATCAAATTTACCTGATGAGATTGTACAGTGAGGGAGATCGGCCGGTATGCACAGGTTCGAGTTCTTAAGGCCACGATCGGTTCCTTGGGTGTAATGCGGTATGATTTACAGTTCAAAGAGCTTGCAAAAGGTGTTACGGATGTATGGGGTTTGGTTTATAGCCTTAATTTTACCAGAAACGTTCGTTTTGAAATCGGGTTTGATTTGGGACGGTTATGAGTTTAAACTTGAAATCAAATCATTGAATTGACATAATTGGATTGTTAAACACGTTTGAAATAGATGTTACAACATTTAGGCACGATCCAATCGAGTTAACGCATATCAATTCGGTGTTTTGTAACTGTTTTGCGTGATTGTTGACTTTCAAGAGTTAATATCGACGAGAGAGGTGGAATCACTTGGTTGGAGTTCAATTAATCCATCACAAGCATTTGGTTTTGATCTCATGATGATATTGGAGGATCGTTAGGCAGTAAAAACTAGAAGTTTGTCGGATTGGATACGATTTTGATCTTTGTTGACTTTAGAAAGTCAATGCTACGGAAAAAGTCCAAATAGGGGGGTTCATGCCCATGGTAAGAAAGGTTCAAGTTTGAGGGTTCGGATTGGACTCTAAGAGGAGTTTGACGTTTGGGGGGTCCAAAACCAAAATATTGGGGTTTAAAAACACTAAAATTGATCTAAACTCCATTACTAGGTATGAAATTAATTTGATTTTTATAAAGTTTTATAAAACTTAACAAATTTTGATTTATCTAAATTTATATGATTTTATTTAAATGTATTAAATATAAAACTTAGTTTAAAATAAATTTTATTTATAACCTAGATATGTTTATATACTTCTTATTTATAATTGATAACATTTATTTTCTTATATGTGTGATTATTGTAATACTAAAACATAAAATTGTTTTAATGGAATCTAAAATTGAAACTCTTGAAATTATGGTCCATGAAACACAATGTATTACACTAGGAAAATGGAGTTGGAATGTTCATTATTGCACTTAAACAAAGCATATTAAAAGTCATGGATGTGTAGGTCCCGGGAGCCTCGTCGCGCAGCGGAAATAACACGATCTGTTCTGCGATTTGTGTAGGAAAAAAGAAACGAGACAGAGATAAACAAGAACAAAGACAACAGATAATGAAACGACACGTAATCCATAACAAAGAAGTCATCCCGTATTACAGACTACATACCGAAGGAGCACACATCTCTCATCTAAGCTCACGTTCCAGGGGTCGGGAGAGCTCTTCCCGACCCGGACACCTCTAACCCTAGTTCCAGAGTTCCACCTACAAATGAAGACAAGTCTTCTATTTATAGGAGCAGGAACACTACCTGCGTACTTGACAAGTACGCAAGGCAAAAGCCTTGCGTACTTACTAAGTACGCATGGTTTGGTCATGCGTACTTGACAAGTACGCAAGGCAATAGCCTTGCGTACTTACTAAGTACGCAGGACCAAACTGGTGTGCGGGCTAAGTACTCAGGAACACCCTCCTACGTACTAGCCACGTACACCGATACATAGAATTTAATCTATAGTTACAAAACATGCTTCTACAAACTCCCTCTTAACTATAGCATCAAATTCTATCTATCACTAACACTGATAATCATCAGTTTACAAAGAATGTCCTAACAGACTCCCTCTAAACTAATGACATCACGTGTCTTTTGGCGAGACTTGATCTTCTGGCATTCCACTTGAGATCTTCAAATCTTCAAACTTCAGTCTTCAGTTGCCGAGTGATGACAAACCCAACTCCCTCATAACTGTAGCTTTCATTGTAGACCAAACCAAGTGCTTCAATAAGAACCAACTAACCCAACACAACTCATTGTAGTTCATCCTCTCAGCAGTAGCAACCTCCACCCTGACTTAGGACTCTGAGTCTGACAATGTCTTCCTAACCAGGTAACAATAGTAGACTAGGACAACTCCAAATCAGTTGGCATATGATAGAGAGTTTGAGTTTCCAATAACCTGCATCAAACTAATCAGCTCCCATAGGAATTCCAGTAAGATAAACTTAAGTCTTCAACCAGATGTGTCCAACTCTATCATGTATCTTCACGAGTCAACCAAATTCCCGAAGATGTTCATTTCCAATATCCCCTTTCAGGTTAAGCTCCATCTGACTAGACCAGAAGCAAGGGTATGTTTCCTATCCCATCGGCCAATGATAAAAGGTTCCATCTTCAACTAATAATCCAACGAATATCCAACTTCATCTTGAAAACACACGATAGAATCGAACACGAAAAATATAGTTTACACGAGAAATCATGGTTGAGATCCATGTTACGTCAAAGAGGTATATATATAGGAAGTACCAACGGCTTTTCCACCACCTCTTTAATGTCTCATGAATACTAGATATTATCCCCCTCATTTCTCTGTAAACTATGACCAGCTTCATCAACACTTCACTCAAATCCTCAAAAAGCACAACTAGCCAACTCCAGGATTTTATTCTTTATTTCTTTGCAAAGAACCAAAGCAGCAAATCCTTGGGTTCAAGTTGTTCCAGTATTCATCCCCTATTAAAGAAGTATCACGGATACTCGTATCCTACATATTCAGGTTTGAATACCTAAACAAGATGATTCTTTTTCCGAAAGACCCAAAGCAGCCACATCTTCACAAATACCTAAACAAAGTATTTATCTAATGACCCAGGCAGTAACAATGATCTAGTCAACAATCATACTTAAAACGTTCAAACAGAAGTAATAAGAATAACACATGGTTCAATCATAGAATTTAAACACAAAGATGGAATCTTGAAAACCGAATAGGCTAGAATTAACCAACCCGGATCCAAAGCTTCAACCTTTAGCTTCAAAACTGCTTCCTGCACCCAAAATCGCCTCTGGTCTCTCCTTTGACGGCAATAAGATCGAACTTCTCTAATTGTGGCATTAGAAATCAAATATAATTCGATTAGGTTTTTTTTCTCAAAATTTTAGTCTCCCGCGTACCGCGAAGACTTTGCATAGGTTCCTCGCGTACCGCGAGGAACAAATTAGTCGGGCGCGTATTCTGCTTCCCTCGCTTACCGTGAGACTTTCCTTCTCCTATCTCGCGTACCGTGAGAGCTCTATTTTTAACATTTTCTTCTTTTAAACTTTAGGCTTTACTTTCTTGCTTGGTTTTTTCTAGTTTTCACTTGTAATCTTCACGAGCATCTGTAAACACATCAACGACTCAATAGTATACAAAAACGACTCAAAACAAAGATAAAACCAATCAAAACGAATTAAAACAATAGGAATAAAGATGTGCGTTTCGCACTACATCAAACATCCCCACACTTAACATTTTTTTCGTCCTCGAAAAAGCTGCAATGGAATCATAACTGTGATCTAACTTAACCAATACCAATTACCAATTAGCAAAACATACTCACACGTTAAAAAGAAACAATTAAAATAAAGACTCGACTGACTCAAACTAAAATAAAGACTCGACTGACTCACTAAGACTCTGGATAGAAGGCAAGGATAACGTACCCGATGCGTGGCAAACACATAGACATGAAAGCCTCCGGCAAGGTGAATCAAAAGATCGAACGGTTTCAAGTTTCCCATGGTAATGATAGTCGGTGAAATGATATGGATAGAAGATGATGATAGAAGGATGATGATGGATGGTAGTGAGATTATTGATGAGGGATATTTGATGGTGATGGTGATGTGGTAAATGGTGGATGTGGAAAACCATGGAAAACAATGGAAAAAACATGGAAGAAGGGCAAACCTAGGGAGTCCCCGCGTACCGCGAAAGACCAGGTCGCACTCCTCACGTACCGCGAGGAGGCAATTTTTAAGCCGGGCTTTTCATTTGTCCGTCGCATACCGCGAGAGCAAATGAAAATTCCTCGCGTACCGCGAGAAACCCCTGGTGACAGAAAGTTTTGAGGGCTTTTATACTTAGAAAAATTTTCACCCCTCAAACTTTTTTTCACCCAAATTCTATAAAAACCTGCTCCAAGCTTAAAAACAAATATAAAAATACCTTGAACTTCGTTCCCGACGATATCATCACCGAATCAATTGTGAATTCCTGCAAGACACACACAAACCAAAGCACACATACCGAAAAACACAAAAATGACACGGACTCAAGCCAAGGAATGCATACAAACTCTACATCCCGAACACTTGCTCGAGACTCAAACAAGCCTATCAGGAGGCTTCTCCTTGATCCTAACCGGAACCGCCTTCAACCTACACGGTCTACCGGCTCTCCACAGCCTCAACAAACTCCTACTCCTATCAAGCTTTAAATGTATATCATATGCATCAATCCAGTCTTTCCACCACAACTTAAATCTACCAGGTCCAAAGATCACATGGTTCAAGTATTTCAGCAAACTGTCACCCCTAAACATCCCCACACTTGGGGTTTTCACTCTCCCTAGATCACAAGACTCACTCAACTCTCGGAGTTTCTTACGGGGCGGCCTAGATTTAGGGGATGACTTGGCTTCTATCCCCTCAGCTTGATCAATAGTAAAGGTCAAAGGCTCAATGTGTGATATCATTAAAGGTGTGGCCTCTAAACTCTCGTCCGAATCTTCATGATCCTCTAAGCTCTCCACTGTGGATGTGTCACAGATTATCAACCCAACCTGTGCTAGTATCTCACTTAAGCCACAATCATCACTATTAGCACCTAAAAACGGGGACCCTACTAGTTTCTTTTCAAATTCAGCAAGCCAATCCGGAGGGTCCTCTATATCAACGCCCAGTCTGACAACTCTCCTAACTTAGGGGCGGATTCACTAACATCATTCTCTCTCAGATCAGAGTCCCGATGGTCACCTATGAAGCGTCAATCATGCAAACTGAATCGCTCTGCTCAGCAGACCCCTTCACAGGTTTCATAGCATCGAAAGTAATAGACTCATCCCCCACACGAAGTGTGAGTTTCCTGTCAAAGACATCGATCAATGCCTTGGCGGTACGTAGGAACGGGCGTCCTAGGATGAGCGGGACTCTGTCATCCACTTCCATATCTAGAATGATGAAATCCACAGGGAAGACAAATTTGCCTACTTTCACTAGAAGATTCTCCACAATTCTCGATGGATACTTGACTAAACGGTCAGCCAAGGATATTCTCATGCACGTAGGCTGCGGTTCACCTAGGTGTAGCTGCTTATAGACAGAATATGGCATCAGAATGACGTTAGCACCAGGGTCAGCCAACGCGTGGTTTAAAGGCAAACCGCCAAGCAGACACGTGATCGTGAAACGACCCGAATCTGCCAGTTTCTCTGGCAGTTTGTTCTAAACCACCGCAGAACATTGCTCACTAAGTGAGACTTCAGAGATCCCCTTCAGCTTCTTCTTGTTGGAAAGAAGGTCTTTTAGGAATTTTCCATATTTTGGCATGTGCTGGAGGACCTCTATGAATGGGAGATTAACTTTGAGCTGTTTGAACATATCAAGGAATTGATCGTATTCCCTAGCGTGTTTATGTGGCAACAAGCGAGCTGGGTAGGGAACACGTGTCACACCCCGCCAAGGCGGAAACGCGAGGCGCAACGTTCATGGTTTCCAAAGCATATGATTACCGCAAACACATACATGATAAATGGATACATTAACAAGTTTAATGTTTCACATTACAAAACATAATCTGAGTTTACAAAAAGTTAAGATTTCACAAATATGACTCAACTCAATGAGTTATACAAGGGAAATCCTCCTTGAGTAGTATCCATCGTGCATGCATGTAATCTACATTGCTAACCTTGAAATCACGTTCAGTTACCTGAAAAACATACTTAAAATCGTCAACACGAAGTTGGTGAGTTCACAGGTTTAATCAAATAGTTCTTTGTAAAATTCAATTGTTCGTAAATAGTTTCAGTTGTATGTGATAAACAGAATAAGAATTGTTGACCCATTTGTAAACTAGCTAGGAATACAAATAATATGTTCATACATGAGGCGTAACCAAACCATGACATGTGTGAGCCCCTATTAAGCGTTATCAGATTCTATGCGGCCATAAATCCTCCAGATTGTGGTTAGCGCGACTAACCATGACCGGGAGACGTCACTCTCCATAGTACTATTCATAGGACCCTAGGCTACAGTTAATGGTTACTATGTTGTTCCAGGGGACTTTCGCGGCCTCCATTGTGTTGTTCTCATCCCATGTAAACATAAAAGTCGTGTCTTATTCTCTTGTTATCCCATAAAATAGTTGAAGTATGTTTCTCCCCCAAATATTTGAAAACAGTAAAAAGAAAGGGGCCGTGAAACTCACCTTGTGTTTGTGTATATACTTGTAATAATATTTGTTGTAGTCAACCTTGACTGTTTGTACCCTAGATACCAAGGGTAAATTGTTGTTAAGACCAACGTCTTAATTGTAAATTGTTCACCGACCTTGTAAATCTGATTATGTTTGTTTAAATATCGTTTTAGTTTTCCAACACATGTTTTGTTATAAAATAGTTTTGAGTTACTGCCCAACTGGGACTGTTGTACAGGTGTCGAAACTACTTAGTTTCGATGAAGTGGTCAGGAGTCGAAACAACCTAGTTTCGATTGAGAAAAGGTATCGAAACTACCTAGTTTCGATTGAGTATTTGCTATCGAAACTACCTAGTTTCGATTGAGAAAAGGTATCGAAACTACCTAGTTTCGATTGAGTATTTGCTATCGAAACTACCTAGTTTCGATTGAGAAAAGGTATCGAAACTACCTAGTTTCGATTGAGTATTTGCTATCGAAACTACCTAGTTTCGATGGATCAACAGGTATCGAAACTCCTAGTTTCGATTGAGCAACAGGTATCGAAACTCCTAGTTTCGATTGAGAAACAGGTATCGAAACTCCTAGTTTCGATTGAGAAACAGGTATCGAAACTCCTAGTTTCGATTACTGGACTTCTGTTTTGACAGAATCAGTCCGGCATATTTTGATGTTTTAAACTTGAATTCGACACACTCTTCTTGTTATCTTTCTTGCGTTTAAATAAGATGTACGTTTAGCTACGGTTTTAAAGAAACTAATGTGAAAATGTCGAGTTTTTACCTTAAAACCGAGATGAAGATGATGAAATAAAACAGAGATGATCTCGACTCTTTTGCAGAAACACTTGAGATTCTTCTTAAAATACTGGATTGTGGTAGGATTTCGCCTTAAAACTCAGCTTCGGTTTGAAGAGGAATGGAAACTTTGCCGTATGAAAATGAGAGTGATGAAAGGAATTATGAGAAAAGTGATGGAAGTGAGTGTGGTTATGTCTGAGTTTTTCGTAATAGGAGGTATGGGTTTTGAGTAAAATAATTCGGATGTGAGTAAAAGATGATCGTGGGAGTGGCTTTCTCTGGCTTCGGCCGAGAAAGTCAATAAAAGTGGTTTGGGATAATTTTGAATAAAATAATTAGATTTAGGTATTAATTAGAGTTTTAAAAGGGGTAGTTTAATTCGGTTTAGATCCTCCACGGTATTATAAACTTATTCTGAAAATAATTTATTGTTCTACGCAAAGTTTGTGGAAATAAAATATATTTTTCTCTGGTTATTTAAATTAACCACTAGTGATCGAATTTGTCGGTGTATATAACACGTGATCCGGTAACTCCTAGAATTACCAAATATGAAGTGAGACCATGTACGGTTTTTGATGGACCTTAATGTCCTTGTTTGTGAAATTACGTAAATCACAAAAATAATTATAATGTAAACTCGTTTATTGTAATGTAAACTTGTTCATAATGTGTACGGATATTGACCTGAAATGTCGGGTGTCACATTCTCCCCTTGTTAAAAGAATTTCGTCCCGAAATTCAATTTGTGTCCTCTTGAACTGATGCATCCTCAAACAAGGATGGGTATTTTGTTTTCATTTGGTCCTCTCGTTCCCATGTATACTCAGGACCACGCTTTGAGTTCCAACGTACTTTAATCAGTTTGATCCGACTACGTCTCAGCTTTTGAACCTTCCAATCTGAAATCTCAATCGGTTCCTCGATGAAATGAAGTTTATCGTCAATATGAATCTCGTCAGGCGGTATAATTAGTGTCTCGTCTGATAAACACTTCTTGAGATTTGATACATGAAACGTATCATGTATATTGTTTAGTTCTTGTGGTAGCTTGAGTTTGTAAGCTACAGGGCCAACCCTAGCCAGTATTTCGAACGGACCAACGTATCTAGGGTTGAGCTTACCACGGTTACCAAACCTTGCAACGCCTTTCCATGGTGAGACTTTTAACATTACTCGGTCACCAATTTGAAATTCTAATGGTTTTCGTCTGTTGTCAGCGTAGCTCTTTTGTCTATCTCGGGCCGCTTTCAAACGGTCCTTAATTTTGAAAATCTTATCAGTGGTTTCCTGGACAATCTCAGGGCCTGTCAAATGTTTTTCACCAACTTCCGCCCAACATAGCGGTGAGCGGCATTTACGACCATATAAAGCTTCAAACGGAGCTGCCTTAATGCTCGTATGGTAGCTGTTATTGTAGGAAAACTCAGCTAATGGTAAATGAGTATCCCAATTTCCTCCGAAATCAATTACACATGCACGGAGCATATCTTCTAATGTCTGAATGGTCCTTTCGCTTTGACCATCTGTTTGTGGGTGATATGCCGTGCTCATGTCAAGACGTGTGCCCATTGCTTCTTGTAATGATTTCCAGATTCTAGACACGAATCTGCTATCTCTATCCGAGATAATAGAAATTGGCACTCCATGCCTAGACACAATTTCCTTGATATAAAGCTTTGCAAGTTTCTCGGTTTTGTCAGTTTCTTTCATTGGCAGAAAGTGAGCAGATTTTGTTAATCGGTCGACAATAACCCATATGGTATCATAACCACTGGAAGTCCTGGGTAATTTTGTGATGAAATCCATAGAAATTTGTTCCCATTTCCATTGGGGAATTTCAGGTTGTTGTAACAAACCAGACGGTTTCTGATGTTCGGCTTTTACTTTTGAGCACGTTAGGCATTTACTGACATATGTGGCAATATCTCCTTTCATATTGGGCCACCAATATAATTCTTTTAGATCCTTATACATCTTATCTGAACCTGGGTGAATGGAGTACCTGGACTTGTGGGCTTCGTCCATAACTAACTCCCGTAAGTTACCAAAACGTGTCACCCAAATTCTATTCATGAAGTATAAAGTGTCATCTGACTTTGGCTCCAATTGCTTTATCATTCCTCGTAAAGCTTCATTCTGAATGTTTTCTTCTTTGATTGCCTCATGTTGTGCCATCCGAATTTGAGTAGTAAGATTCGTATGAATTGTCAATCCTAAGGCACGAACACGAAGAGTTTTAACTCGTTCTTTGCGACTTAAAGCGTCCGCTACGACATTGGCTTTTCCGGGATGGTACTTGATATCACAATCATAATCGTTTAGTAGTTCTACCCAACGACGTTGTCTCATGTTAAGTTCCTTTTGATCAAAGATATGTTGAAGACTCTTGTGATCAGTAAAGATAGTACATCTTGTACCGTAAAGATAATGTCTCCAAATCTTGAGCGCAAACACAACTGCACCCAATTCCAAGTCGTGAGTCGTATAATTCTTTTCGTGCACTTTTAGTTGTCGTGAGGCATATGCGATGACTTTGTCTCTTTGCATTAACACACAACCAAGTCCTTGGTGTGATGCATCGCAGTATACGACAAAATTTTCGATTCCCTCCGGAAGGGATAGGATTGGTGCACTACACAGTTTCTGTTTCAGTAATTGGAAAGCTGACTCCTGCTTGTCATTCCAATCATACTTCTTTTCTTTCTGGGTTAACGTGGTTAAAGGCAAGGCTATTTTTGAAAAATTCTCGATGAATCGTCTGTAATAACCGGCCAAACCTAAAAATTGACGTACTTCTGTCGGAGTCTTTGGTGCTTCCCAGTTTTTGATCGCTTCAATTTTTGATGGATCAACGTGAATTCCTTCCTTGTTGATGACATGTCCAAGAAAATGCACTTCTCGGATCCAAAACTCACACTTAGAGAATTTAGCGTAAAGTTTCTCGTTTCTGAGTAGTTCTAAGATTAATTTAAGATGATGTTCATGATCCTCCTTAGTTCGTGAATATATTAATATGTCATCGATAAACACAATCACGAATTTATCCAAGTATGGTTTGCACACTCGGTTCATGAGATCCATGAAAACAGCTGGTGCGTTTGTCAAACCAAACGGCATAACTAGGAATTCGTAGTGGCCATATCGAGTCCTAAATGCTGTCTTTGGTACATCTTCTTCTTGGATTCTTAATTGATGATACCCTGAACGTAGATCAATTTTTGAATAGAAGCTAGAACCTTGTAGTTGATCGAACAAATCGTCTATTCGAGGAAGTGGGTATCGGTTCTTGATTGTAAGCTTGTTTAATTCTCGGTAATCAATACACATCCTAAAGGTTCCATCCTTTTTCTTTACAAATAGAACCGGAGCTCCCCAAGGTGAGAAACTCGGTCTTATGAAACCTTTATCAAGCAACTCTTGCAGTTGATTTGATAATTCTTGCATTTCAGAAGGTGCTAATCGATACGGCGATCGCGCAATCGGTGCGGATCCTGGTACCAAATCGATTCGGAATTCGACTTGCCTCGGTGGTGGTAATCCAGGTAAGTCTTCAGGAAAAACTTCGGGATATTCCTTAACGATTGGAATATATTCAAGTCGACGTTCCTTGGGTTTCTTTTCGACGACGTGAGCCAGAAACACGCAATAGCCTTTACGTAAACACTTACGAGCTTTCATGCAGTTTATCATCCTTAACGTTACTCCACTCTTCTCACCTTGAATCGAAAGAATTTCTCCGTTTGGGAGTGGGATTTGGACAATTTTCTCAAAACAAACAATCTCGGCATGATTCTTTGACAACCAATCCATGCCAATAACAACGTCAAAGCTTCCTAAATCAACGGGTAACAGATCTATACTAAATGTGTGGTTTTTAAGACATAAGGTACAACCCTGAATGACTTCTTCGGTATTAATTAATTTTCCGTTCGCTAATTCAATTGTATACTTTTGGTCTAGTTTACTGGGCTTAATACCGAGTAGGGACTTAAAGTCATTTGACACAAAACTCAAATCAGCACCCGTATCGAAAAGTATAGAGGCATAGTGATTATTTATCGGGAACGTACCAGTGACAATGTTTGGATCTTGTCGTGCGTCACCAGCCCCCATCACAAATGCTCTTCCACGGGCCTGATTGTCGTTTCGGTTCTTCAACTTTGGACAGTCTTTTCTGAAGTGCTTTGGATCTCCACACTCAAAGCATCCTTGATTCATCCTTTCTGTTCCTGGGTTGACTTTTCCTGCTACTTGATTTATCTTGTTAGGGTTCGCATTGCTCCTACAGTCAAGGGCTAGATGTCCATACTTTTTACATTTTCCACATTGGGTACACTTCCCACTGTGATGATATCCACAATTGTCACACCTTGGTCGTGCTCCAAGGTATCCTTTTTGTTCCACAGTGTTGGCGATAAAGGCTTTCATAGTTTCAGGTCTCTTGTAAATTTGATTCTTGTTTTGATTAATTGGTTTTCCAAACCATTTCCTCTTTTCTCCAGATTTCCCTCCTTCGGTCTCCTTCTTCTCAAACAAACCATCACGTACAGCATTATCCCTTAGCTTGAAAGCTAAAGTTATGGCGCTCTTGGCATCCATAGGGTTCGATGAAGTCACCAGGCTTCGGATTTGAGGTGCGAGACCCCACAAGTATCTTTCAACCTTCTTGTATTCTGGGGTGACCATGTGTGGAACCAAGATTGCTAACTCATTGAATCGGTCAGTGTAGCCAGCAACATCATCTCCTGTCATTTGTAAATTCCACATTTCAGATTCGATCTTTTGCAACTCATTTCGAGGACAGTATTCCTCGATCATCATGGCCTTCAGGTCTTCCCATGACAACTCATATGCTGTCTGCCTTCCCAAAGTCTTTACTTGTGAATTCCACCAAGTTAAAGCTTTATCAGTGAGTGAGCATGTAGAATACTTCACCATGCAGTCAGCGGTGCATTCACTAATATCAATCACCGATTCCATCTTCTCTATCCATCTCATTAGTCCAACTGCACCCTCGGTGCCATTGAAGTTACGGGGTTTGCAAGACAGAAAGGTCTTGTAGGAGCACTTTCTAATTGGAGCATCTGTAGAATTACAAGTCATAACGTCATTAATTCGAATCATGACTATATGTTATGGCTTATTTATTTTATTACCTCCAGAACCTCCGGCTGTACCGCTACCTCCTGCACCTCCGGAACCTCCAGCTGTACCGCTACCTCCTACACCTCCTTCACTATTTCGATTGGCTTCATACTGCTCCATGGCAGCAGCTACTCGTTGTGCTATAAGTTGTTCCACATTTGGGGAAATCGCCTCGTTGTTGTCACCAGTAGTGTTACGGGTTGTCCTACGCTTAGGTGCCATGACGTTCTTTCTAACATATCAATTAAAAAGAAACAACATTATATGACAATAATGATAGCTCATGACATAAGGATACAACAACGTCAAATGTAAACAACCGTTATCACAACATAAACCATTACATACATAGTCAAAACATTCATAGTACATTGTTCCAAAAGACAAGGATACAAAAGAGATGGGTTCACATGACCTCATCAGTACTAAAGTTTTAAACTACTTAATGTACTACGGGCACAACCCGCCCGTAATAGGTTTAAAAGAAGAAGTGAGAGTACAATCCAATCATCATGGCAAGTCCTGCCATGACAAAACTAGCTCTCGCCACAAATTCTGCAGCCAACATCCTTTCTTCCAGAGCCTCCACCATGTCTCGGACCGTAACAGTGAACTGCCAATCCATGTCAGCTCTCAACTCTAGATAGTTAGTGGCATCCTGTATGTTTCGGGTGCGGTCATCTAGATTCTGAACTCGAGATCCGAGTCCTTGACGAAGTCGCGTGGCTGCATCCCCCTGTGCCCGGATGTCATCTAGGAGATCATCAAGACGCTCCTCATGCGTACGAACGCGAGCTACCAAGGTAGGCACAGTGAGCTCTATGGCTTCCCCAGTGTGGGGTAGGGGTGTTGGGGAGTTAGAAGACTCTCCAATCTCAAAGGTAGATGGGATGCTCTCCATCTCCCTCCATCGGGCCAGAGTACGTGGCATCCAACGGATAGTTCCCACAGTAGGGTGGTAGCAGGGTCTTTGCCTAGGTGGTTCTTCACCAGCCGCCAAGTCTTCTGGGTCACGGGCTGCTAGATTCCTTTTGTGTGGAAGTCGAAACTTCTTTCTAGCGCTTTGTACCTTCACTGGTCCTCCGCTTTTCTTTCGGTAGACGATAGGCGGTTTTCCCAAGGCGACTTTAGGTGGTGTGGAGCTACGGGTTTGTACTTGATTTTTGGGACGTGAGGCGGAAAATTCCTCATTTGATTCAGTGTCAGAGGCGGGATCAGAATGTGAATGTGACGACATGCTTGTGACTACAATATCCATATGACAAAATGACTGGTCATGCAATGCTTATGCAATGAAAACGTTTTAGTGAGTCATTTAGATTATAGACTAGGTTCCAATTTAGATTCCTAGTTCACTATAATCAATGGCTCTGATACCAGTTCTGTCACACCCCGCCAAGGCGGAAACGCGAGGCGCAACGTTCATGGTTTCCAAAGCATATGATTACCGCAAACACATACATGATAAATGGATACATTAACAAGTTTAATGTTTCACATTACAAAACATAATCTGAGTTTACAAAAAGTTAAGATTTCACAAATATGACTCAACTCAATGAGTTATACAAGGGAAATCCTCCTTGAGTAGTATCCATCGTGCATGCATGTAATCTACATTGCTAACCTTGAAATCACGTTCAGTTACCTGAAAAACATACTTAAAATCGTCAACACGAAGTTGGTGAGTTCACAGGTTTAATCAAATAGTTCTTTGTAAAATTCAATTGTTCGTAAATAGTTTCAGTTGTATGTGATAAACAGAATAAGAATTGTTGACCCATTTGTAAACTAGCTAGGAATACAAATAATATGTTCATACATGAGGCGTAACCAAACCATGACATGTGTGAGCCCCTATTAAGCGTTATCAGATTCTATGCGGCCATAAATCCTCCAGATTGTGGTTAGCGCGACTAACCATGACCGGGAGACGTCACTCTCCATAGTACTATTCATAGGACCCTAGGCTACAGTTAATGGTTACTATGTTGTTCCAGGGGACTTTCGCGGCCTCCATTGTGTTGTTCTCATCCCATGTAAACATAAAAGTCGTGTCTTATTCTCTTGTTATCCCATAAAATAGTTGAAGTATGTTTCTCCCCCAAATATTTGAAAACAGTAAAAAGAAAGGGGCCGTGAAACTCACCTTGTGTTTGTGTATATACTTGTAATAATATTTGTTGTAGTCAACCTTGACTGTTTGTACCCTAGATACCAAGGGTAAATTGTTGTTAAGACCAACGTCTTAATTGTAAATTGTTCACCGACCTTGTAAATCTGATTATGTTTGTTTAAATATCGTTTTAGTTTTCCAACACATGTTTTGTTATAAAATAGTTTTGAGTTACTGCCCAACTGGGACTGTTGTACAGGTGTCGAAACTACTTAGTTTCGATGAAGTGGTCAGGAGTCGAAACAACCTAGTTTCGATTGAGAAAAGGTATCGAAACTACCTAGTTTCGATTGAGTATTTGCTATCGAAACTACCTAGTTTCGATTGAGAAAAGGTATCGAAACTACCTAGTTTCGATTGAGTATTTGCTATCGAAACTACCTAGTTTCGATTGAGAAAAGGTATCGAAACTACCTAGTTTCGATTGAGTATTTGCTATCGAAACTACCTAGTTTCGATGGATCAACAGGTATCGAAACTCCTAGTTTCGATTGAGCAACAGGTATCGAAACTCCTAGTTTCGATTGAGAAACAGGTATCGAAACTCCTAGTTTCGATTGAGAAACAGGTATCGAAACTCCTAGTTTCGATTACTGGACTTCTGTTTTGACAGAATCAGTCCGGCATATTTTGATGTTTTAAACTTGAATTCGACACACTCTTCTTGTTATCTTTCTTGCGTTTAAATAAGATGTACGTTTAGCTACGGTTTTAAAGAAACTAATGTGAAAATGTCGAGTTTTTACCTTAAAACCGAGATGAAGATGATGAAATAAAACAGAGATGATCTCGACTCTTTTGCAGAAACACTTGAGATTCTTCTTAAAATACTGGATTGTGGTAGGATTTCGCCTTAAAACTCAGCTTCGGTTTGAAGAGGAATGGAAACTTTGCCGTATGAAAATGAGAGTGATGAAAGGAATTATGAGAAAAGTGATGGAAGTGAGTGTGGTTATGTCTGAGTTTTTCGCAATAGGAGGTATGGGTTTTGAGTAAAATAATTCGGATGTGAGTAAAAGATGATCGTGGGAGTGGCTTTCTCTGGCTTCGGCCGAGAAAGTCAATAAAAGTGGTTTGGGATAATTTTGAATAAAATAATTAGATTTAGGTATTAATTAGAGTTTTAAAAGGGGTAGTTTAATTCGGTTTAGATCCTCCACGGTATTATAAACTTATTCTGAAAATAATTTATTGTTCTACGCAAAGTTTGTGGAAATAAAATATATTTTTCTCTGGTTATTTAAATTAACCACTAGTGATCGAATTTGTCGGTGTATATAACACGTGATCCGGTAACTCCTAGAATTACCAAATATGAAGTGAGACCATGTACGGTTTTTGATGGACCTTAATGTCCTTGTTTGTGAAATTACGTAAATCACAAAAATAATTATAATGTAAACTCGTTTATTGTAATGTAAACTTGTTCATAATGTGTACGGATATTGACCTGAAATGTCGGGTGTCACAACACGGCTCTAGTCAATCTCGGGGGACTTCATCCCTACCCCCTTCTACTTCTCCTCTGCCTTCTTGGCAGGCTTCTCCTGTGATATATCCTCATCCGCCGGCTCTTCTTCTTCTACCGGTGGGCTCTCCTTCTCTTCTACTCTTCTACTCCTAGTCGACACAACATTCACTGAGGTCCCTGGTTCCGTCACCTCAGCCAACTCGGGCTCCTCTAACATCCTAGCATCGATCGCAGCAAAGCGAGCCCTCCAATCTATCTTCTTCACTTCTTCAGGTGACGGAATGTGATAGTCAACGCTGTGGGAGGCTTTCTCCTCCTCTCCTCGACTCCTGATCGACACGGCCATCACTGCAGCATTAGGGCCTGAAGACAGACCTCGCTGTCTATCCTTCAAGCTCTTAGCGATGTCTCCTACCGTGTGTTGTAAGTCCTGAAATGCCGACTGCTGATTCTTCAATAAAGTGCCGTGGGCATCCAGTCTTTGCCGAGCGTCCCTGTCCTGCTGGACTAAGTGGGCAAGCATATGTGTCTGATTCTCTATCAACTCTTCAATCTTTCTTGTGTTGACACTGTTTCCCGAACTCACTCCTACTTCAGCTCCTCTATACTGATTCTGGCGACCATTAAACCCAGGTGGGTTGTTGTAACATCCGTGACTTTTGCGTGTAATATTTTATTTTATTTTGTGCTTTTAAAACATTGTGACATGACATTTCAACCTTGTTAAAACATATTTTATGCCATATCAATTATTACATTCAAACGTATAACGACTTTGTGTTTTGGGAGTTTTTTAAAACCTTTATATTATATATATATATATATATATATATATTATATAAACTAATTATAAACTTTTAAGTTTAAAAGAAAATGAGGTTTTGTTTTATAAAAGAAAAATAAGTAATGATATATATATATATGTTTTATAAAATAAATTTTATAGTTAAATGAATTTTTTTTATCAAAGATTTGGGTCTGAACCCTCTCAAAAACGATTTTAGTAATTCGATAAATTCTTGGAAACATCTTATCAAATATAACTTGGTTTAAACAAGTTCTAATATTTAGAAATGAATCCTATGTTGACTCATTATGCTTTTGCTTGTTAATTTATGATAATTTGTTTGATAATATTTTACTATAGATACACTAATTGGTCTTACAAACTAAAGAAAGAAGATAAGTTCGGTGGTTATGGTAGGTTGGTAAAATCACAAATTTTAGGACAAAAATCAATCTCTCGGTCATTTTTTTTAAAATCCATAAATCAAGCCCCAATCTCCGAAATTTCGGTTAATTTCGAGCTGTTAAACGCGTCTTGAACATCTATAAAACCCCCGTATCATTTCACAATCGAGATTACCACAAATTCGTTCCTTTTTTTTCTCTTTTTCTCACTTGTTGCGATCGGCTCAAGGACTCCAAATTCTTTTGCTCAAGATCGACATCAGGTATATACCATCCTAATCGCTACTCCATGTTCCCTATTTCACCTTTCTGTGAGTTCTAGATCAAAGAAATCGATTTGGGTTTAGGGTTAATAAGGTCTGGTTTGCGCCTGTTGGGTTTGGGAAGAAGAAAAGCAGACAAAATTTGAATCAAGTATTTTGATTCTGGTTTTTTAAATAAACTTTCGCAATGGCCTGGTGGTTAAAGACCTTTTGCACATTCTAATCCTAGGGTCACAGGTTCTACTCTTGTGGCTGACATTTATTTTTATTTCTTTTACTTACTCTTTCAAACACACATATAAGTTGTTCATATCAAAGTAAACTTTTATAAATAATATAGGGTTTCATCTAAATTTAAAAAAAAAATGTTATTAATTTAAATAATGTATTTTTGTTTTCTTGAGAAATTCTTATAATCTTGTCTAAATAAACTAAAACGTTTTAAATATATTTTAACCTAAACATTTTATCTAAATAGACCCGATCCTAATCCTTAGGATCGGTTAGTGTTTTACATTCAAATATTATTTTTAAAACATGAATATAACTTATTAATAAATTACCTTTGATCGTTAATCGCTCTGTCCTAGTATTAGATTTTCAAATCTAAAAGTGATGATTATTTTAAACATGGTTTTTAGCCATTTTTGGCTTTGTCTTCACATAATAAATATTACATTAAGGTATATAATATATTAATATGTTTGCAAATAATGTTATATGTTGTCACCGAGTTTTCTATTATAAATTGAATTTATAGAACGTCATTTACTTGTAATCCGATTTATAACATATTTAGTGTGGTAACAATAAAGTTAGTATCTTTAATTCTTTCGTTCGCACGTTTCAAATCCTAAAGTTCCAAATCGTCCCGTTCTTATTTCTTTTAATCGTTTCTAGATATTAAATAACATATCTTATTTAACTTAGGGCATCTTTAATCTTTATTGCTACAAGTTACGACCCTCTATTATTCAAAGTGAGTTTACATAGCCACTTTTCACTTTTGTAAATTTTTTGGGTGAAACATGTTTTGCATTGAAAACTATTTGCGATTACAATATACAATTCTACTTTATGACTAATTGTGTAATTTGTGCTTTTGTGCTTGAATGTTATGAGTTGAACTACATATACATATAACACTCGCACAATCATTAACTCAGTACAAGCCAACAGTTAACATTGATAGATATATTGTGTCTGACAAACCCACCCGGGTAGGGTGTTTGTTACCGACATTACATTAGGGTAATCTGTGTGTTATGCCTCAGTCACAAGGTTTGATTGTACACCTAGTTTAACTATAGACTCTCCATAAAATGCCTTATTTACCATATGTCATATGAATTGTATAAACCATTTGAAAACTGCATGAGATATCTAAACCTATGTATGCTCTCCAACTATTTATAGTTGACCCTCTCATTTTAAACATGTTTCAGGTGGATATGTTGATGTACAAGTTTATCACATAGGAGCTATTAGACCAAGTGACAAATAAAATTGATGTATTGTTAGCTTCTGATGTTTGGACAAAATGTATTTGTACCTATAATTCAATTTAATAAATTTATGAAATTTAGGATGATCATGAGCTTTTGAACAGTCTACATGTCCCGCCCCGACGTATTCCGCCGTCGATTGGGGTGTGACAGATTGGTATCAGAGACTTGGTTATAGGGAATTAGGTTATTAGACACTCATGACCTAGACTATAACCGTAGAACACCCATCTTATGTCATGTTATATGTTATTTGAAACTTGCCATATTGGTAAGTGCTACATGTTTAAAACTTTGTGTGATTATCCTGCATGTTATCTTAGGTGTTACATTGCATGATACAATACATGTTATATTATGTGCTACACTACTTAATAACTCACATGCTTATAAAAATGCTATACCTTGTTTACCACGCTGTTTGATTACATGCTACTTATTTGAGCCCATTAAATGCTATCCTAAGTCTTACCACACACTTATTCATATCTAAGTCATTATACACATTAACTCTCACACATTGAGAATTATGTCTTCATCATTGATATATTGCAAAATACATGCATTTTACTGTCAATTTTATTCCCACTTTGTGTTTGTTTTGCTTCGGTTTTCTTCTATAACTGCTTGTACTTAGTATTTCTAAATCTTATGGTTGTTAGGTCACAAAGGAAGCGGATATGATTGAAAACGAAGAAGAACGAGTTTCCGGTTCGTGCGAGAGGGCTGTGGATAAGAAAGAAGATAATTTCTGGATTTTTACCCCTGTCGCGTAGCGCGACGGGTATTGGAAGTCCCTCGCGCTACGCGAGGATTGAAAAATGTCAGAATTGCCCTTTTAATGATTGCCCGACTGTTTTGTCTTTTCTGGGGCCCTCGCGCTACGCGAGGTCTGTGCAAGATCCCGTCGCGCTACGCGACGGGTGTTTTTTCGCAGAAATTGTTTTAAAACCCAAAAATTAGAAACCCTAAAGGGACACAGAATCAAGGAGCGGCTGCAGGCGAAAGGAGAGACGAAAAAGGGTTGATTTCAGAGCTTTAGAGGCTCGGGTTGAAGATTAAAGGCATCAGGATCGCATTCCATCAGGGGTTAATCATTCGGTTGTGTTTTTCCTTGTTTATCTTCAATTCCCATGTTTCTTTTGAGTTTCGAATTGATGCTAACTATGGTTTTTGTCATGTTTAGTGGCTAAACTCTTAGAACTACCTAGGTGTTGATGAATACATATGATTGACATTAGGTTTTATCCGGTTTTGGATGATTTGCATGTGATGAACTCATGATGTAACAAACTTGGTTTGGATTATTGGATGTTTTATGTGTGTCTATGATTGTTTATGGATTGATGATTTACTCCTCGTGTGCCTTGGTGAATGTCTTTCATGTAATAGGTGCATGCTAGATCAATTACTGTGTGTCTTTGATTAGTGGGTGATTAACTGCGCACGAGTTCACCATAGGGTAATCTTCTTGATATAGATATTTCAGATGTGCAACCAATCTCGATAGCTGTGAGTTGAGAGATTGTCGGTTTGTCTAGGGTGTTAGATTGCTAGTTTAGAGGCTTTGTGAGAAGATCTTGCTAGTTTGTCTCATATCTGTGTTTACCGAATCCAATAGGAAAATCCTAGTTATCCCTTGCACTTAGGTGTATTGAGACTTTCGCGCTGTGAGGTAGATTGTCTAGCGGATACTTCTTGAGTAAATTGGAGGACCTGTGAAGGAAATCCATCCAACCGGTGGTTTAACGGCTTTTAGGTTTCTTGGTTAACAATCCTTGAGAAGGGTCGAGGGTGCTCTAGGTTTCCTTTGAGTTTAGTATTTTAAGATCCCGGTATCACGTCAGTTCCCTTATCGATAGAACCTTTGTCAAGCATGTGTAGGATTCTAGCCTAGGTAGTGTTCTTTCTCCGTCTGGTTCTCGTTTCCACTTTCGTTTGCATTCGTAGTCTTCTCTTTAGTCCTTCTTTTAAGTTATTCTTAGTTTTTATTAGCAAACCCCCCCTTCTTTATTATTATTTTATTTAAGCAATTTTGTATGGATAAGTCTTTCAGTTTCTAGTTAGTGTTTTCTGTAGAGGTCCTTTGGGTTCGATATCCGAACTTACTTAGGCTTTACTACATTCGATAGGTTCACTTGCCTGTCGGTAGTTTAGTTGTTTAGAGAGTCTAGAGTATTACTTAGTGTTTTATTTAGCTTGTTTTGAGTCATTTAATTCAAACTACTTTGTGCACATCAATCATCATCACTGGTGAAGAATTTAAACTCTTAGGCCTAAAGCCTATTAAAAATTTAATATCCCGTCAAAAATTTGAGTTCTGAAAATTAGTAAAGAACATGTGCAATCCGGAAGGGTGAATGTCTGTACTTTGGGTCTTCTGTCTAGGAAAGCATTTCATATAAATCCGAATCAACCGAAGGATCCGTATGCTTTACTAGGAATTCCCAAAGTGAGTGTTCACCTATAGGCTAAAGCATATCTTATTGAAAGTATAAAAATTTGAATTACTATGATTTGTCAACGTACCCATTTGGTTATGATACCAAATGAGTACAATCTAAACACCATCATTTTGTTTATTTCAAGTTACTACACATACCTAAGCCTTTTGTGTAAACTAATCATTTTATTATCTAAATTAAACAACATCGTTATTTTGTTCAAACAAAACTTTTATCAAACCCTTAGTTTATAGATATTATCTGGAATATAAATTTTCCATAAACCTTTTTACCTTGTAAAGAAACTTAATACCACTTATTTTATAAAAACATTATCTTAATTAATAATCAATCATAACTTTTATTAATTATTATAAAACCTTGGCTTAATTATTAAATAATTTAGCCATTATTTTCCTTTAAAACATTCTTTTTACGATAATTAAAATTAAATAAATATTTTATTTATTTATTAATTCATTTATCTAGTTATGCAACTTATTTTCACTATTTTATTAATTTACAAACAAGAATAATTATAATTACGTGTTTATTTACAAAAAAAAAGCACAAATCAGTTATTCGTAAGCACATTACTCTAAATACCTACAAAACCTTCTCGTTATCTTGCACCTTCGGAAATGTATGAGCGTACCAGGCACTTCAAGGAGATTAATCATTTCGTGTGGACGTTAACCATCCAAATAAACCTCAACAAGATAAAAAAAATTAAACCCAACTATCCGCATTACACATAAAACGTCAAACAACACGCATGTCCGCAACACTCAAAAAATTCGATAGTTTACACTACTCATTGTCACACCCCGCCAAGGCGGAAACGCGAGGCGCAACGTTCATGGTTTCCAAAGCATATGATTACCGCAAACACATACATGATAAATGGATACATTAACAAGTTTGTGTTTTACATTACAAAACATAATCTGAGTTTACAAAAAGTTAAGATTTCACAAATATGACTCAACTCAATGAGTTATACAAGGGAAATCCTCCTTGAGTAGTATCCATCGTGCATGCATGTAATCTATATTGCTAACCTTGAAATCACGTTCAGTTACCTGAAAAACATACTTAAAATCGTCAACACGAGGTTGGTGAGTTCACAGGTTTAATCAAATAGTTCTTTGTAAAATTCAATTGTTCGTAAATAGTTTCAGTTGTATGTGATAAACAGAATAAGAATTGTTGACTCATTTGTAAACTAGCTAGGAATACAAATAATATGTTCATACATGAGGCGTAACCAAACCATGACATGTGTGAGCCCCTATTAAGCGTTATCAGATTCTATGCGGCCATAAATCCTCCAGATTGTGGTTAGCGCGACTAACCATGACCGGGAGACGTCACTCTCCATAGTACTATTCATAGGACCCTAGGCTACAGTTAATGGTTACTATGTTGTTCCAGGGGACTTTAGCGGCCTCCAATGTGTTGTTCTCATCCCATGTAAACATAAAGTCGTGTCTTATTCTTTTGTTATCCCATAAAATAGTTGAAGTATGTTTCTCCCCCAAATATTTGAAAACAGTAAAAAGAAAGGGGCCGTGAAACTCACCTTGTGTTTGTGTATATACTTGTAATAATATTTGTTGTAGTCAACCTTGACTGTTTGTACCCTAGATACCAAGGGTAAATTGTTGTTAAGACCAACGTCTTAATTGTAAATTGTTCACCGACCTTGTAAATCTGATTATGTTTGTTTAAATATCGTTTTAGTTTTCCAACACATGTTTTGTTATAAAATAGTTTTGAGTTACTGCCCAACTGGGACTGTTGTACAGGTGTCGAAACTTCTTAGTTTCGATTGGGCATATGTGTGTCGAAACTACTTAGTTTCGATGGAGTGGTCAGGAGTCGAAACAACCTAGTTTCGATTGAGAAAAGGTATCGAAACTACCTAGTTTCGATTGAGTATTTGCTATCGAAACTACCTAGTTTCGATTGAGAAAAGGTATCGAAACTCCTAGTTTCGATGGATCAACAGGTATCGAAACTCCTAGTTTCGATTGAGTTAACTGGTATCGAAACTCCTAGTTTCGATTACTGGACTTCTGTTTGACAGAATCAGTCCTGCATATTTTTATATTTTTAAACTTGAATTCGACACACTCTTCTTGTTATCTTTCTTGCGTTTAAATAAGATGTACGTTTAGCTACGGTTTTAAAGAAACTAATGTGAAAATGTCGAGTTTTTACCTTAAAACCGAGATGAAGATGATGAAATAAAACAGAGATGATCTCGACTCTTTTGCAGAAACACTTGAGATTCTTCTTAAAATACTGGATTGTGGTAGGATTTCGCCTTAAAACTCAGCTTCGGTTTGAAGAGGAATGGAAACTTTGCCGTATGAAAATGTGAAAGATGAAAGGGTTGGGAGAGTTTTGAACGTAGGGTATGGTTTTATCTGGGTTTTCACAAGTGGGAGTATGGTTCAATTTGAAAATACGTGATATTGGGGATGGTTTCCCCTGCACTTCGGCCGAGAAGTCAAGGGTGGGTTAGGGGGTTTGGGTTATAATAATAAAACAATTAGATTTTTGGTATTAATATCAATTAGAGTTTTAAAAAGGGGTAGTTTAATTCGGTTTATTTTCCCCACGGTATTATAATTTTATTCTAAATATAATTTATGGTTCCACGTAAAGTTTGTGTAAATAATATATATATGTATATATATTTTTCTGGTTATTTATTTCAACCAATAGTGTTCGAATTAAGTCGGGTTATAAGTGTATGTGAACCGGAAATTCCCAGAATTACCAAAAATATAAAATGAGACAATGTTCGGTTTTTGTTAGACCTTCATGTCCTTGTTTGTGAAATTAAGTAAATCACAAAAATGATTATAATGTAAACTTGTTTATAATGTGTACGGATATTGACCTGAAATGTCGGGTGTCACATTCTCCCCTTGTTAAAAGAATTTCGTCCCAAAATTCAATTTGTGTCCTCTTGAACTGATGCATCCTCAAACAAGGATGGGTATTTTGTTTTCATTTGGTCCTCTCATTCCCATGTATACTCAGGACCACGCTTTGAGTTCCAACGTACTTTAATCAGTTTGATCCGACTACGTCTCAGCTTTTGAACCTTCCAATCTGAAATCTCAATCGGTTCCTCGATGAAATGAAGTTTATCGTCAATATGAATCTCGTCAGACGGTATAATTAGTGTCTCGTCTGATAAACACTTCTTGAGATTTGATACATGAAACGTATCATGTATATTGTTTAGTTCTTGTGGTAGCTTGAGTTTGTAAGCTACAGGGCCAACCCTAGCCAGTATTTCGAACGGACCAACGTATCTAGGATTGAGCTTACCACGGTTACCAAACCTTGCAACGCCTTTCCATGGTGAGACTTTTAACATTACTCGGTCGCCAATTTGAAATTCTAATGGTTTTCGTCTGTTATCAGCGTAGCTCTTTTGTCTATCCCTGGCCGCTTTTAGACGGTCCTTAATTTTGAAGATCTTATCAGTGGTTTCCTGGACAATCTCAGGGCCTGTCAAATGTTTTTCACCAACTTCCGCCCAACATAGCGGTGAGCGGCATTTACGACCATATAAAGCTTCAAACGGTGCTGCTTTAATGCTCGTATGGTAGCTGTTATTATAGGAAAACTCAGCTAATGGTAAATGAGTATCCCAATTTCCTCCGAAATCAATTACACATGCACGGAGCATATCTTCTAATGTCTGAATGGTCCTTTCGCTTTGACCATCTGTTTGTGGGTGATATGCCGTGCTCATGTCAAGACGTGTGCCCATTGCTTCTTGTAATGATTTCCAGATTCTAGACACGAATCTGCTATCTCTATCCGAGATAATAGAAATTGGCACTCCATGCCTAGCCACAATTTCCTTGATATAAAGCTTTGCAAGTTTCTCGGTTTTGTCAGTTTCTTTCATTGGCAGAAAGTGAGCAGATTTTGTTAATCGGTCGACAATAACCCATATGGTATCATAACCACTGGAAGTCCTGGGTAATTTTGTGATGAAATCCATAGAAATTTGTTCCCATTTCCATTGGGGAATTTCAGGTTGCTGTAGTAAACCAGACGGTTTCTGATGTTCGGCTTTTACTTTTGAGCACGTTAGGCATTTACTGACATATGTGGCAATATCTCCTTTCATATTGGGCCACCAATATAATTCTTTTAGATCCTTATACATCTTATCTGAACCTGGGTGAATGGAGTACCTGGACTTGTGGGCTTCGTCCATAACTAACTCCCGTAAGTTACCAAAACGTGTCACCCAAATTCTATTCATGAAGTATAAAGTGTCATCTGACTTTGGCTCCAATTGCTTTATCATTCCTCGTAAAGCTTCATTCTGAATGTTTTCTTCTTTGATTGCCTCATGTTGTGCCATCCGAATTTGAGTAGTAAGATTCGTATAAATTGTCAATCCTAAGGCACGAACACGAAGAGTTTTAACTCGTTCTTTGCGACTTAAAGCGTCCGCTACGACATTGGCTTTCCCGGGATGGTACTTGATATCACAATCATAATCGTTTAGTAGTTCTACCCAACGACGTTGTCTCATGTTAAGTTCCTTTTGATCAAAGATATGCTGGAGACTCTTGTGATCAGTAAAGATAGTACATCTTGCACCGTAAAGGTAATGTCTCCAATTTTTTAGCGCAAACACAACTGCACCCAATTCCAAGTCGTGGGTCGTATAATTCTTTTCGTGCACTTTTAGTTGTCGTGAGGCATATGCGATGACTTTGTCTCTTTGCATTAACACACAACCCAGTCCTTGGTGTGATGCATCGCAGTATACGACAAAATTGTCGATTCCCTCAGGAAGGGATAGAATTGGTGCACTACACAGCTTCTGCTTTAGTATTTGAAAAGCTGACTCTTGCTCGTCATTCCAATCATACTTATTTTCTTTATGGGTTAATTTGGTTAAAGGCAGGGCTATTTTTGAAAATTTCTTGATGAATCGTCTGTAATAGCCGGCCAAACCTAAAAATTGACGTACTTCTGTCGGAGTCTTTGGTGCTTCCCAGTTTTTGATCGCTTCAATTTTAGATGGATCAACGTGAATTCCTTCCTTGTTGATGACATGTCCAAGAAAATGCACTTCTTGGATCCAAAACTCACACTTAGAGAATTTAGCGTAAAGTTTCTCGTTTCTGAGTAGTTCTAAGATTAATTTAAGATGATGTTCATGATCCTCCTTGGTTCGTGAATATATTAATATGTCATCGATAAACACAATCACGAATTTATCCAAGTATGGTTTGCACACGCGGTTCATGAGATCCATGAAAACAGCTGGTGCGTTTGTCAAACCAAACGGCATAACTAGGAATTCGTAGTGACCATAACGAGTCCTAAATGCTGTCTTTGGTACATCTTCTTCTTGGATTCTTAGTTGATGATACCCTGAACGTAGATCAATTTTTGAATAGAAGCTAGAACCTTGTAGTTGATCGAACAAATCATCTATTCGAGGAAGTGGGTATCGGTTTTTGATTGTAAGCTTGTTTAATTCTCGGTAATCTATACACATCCTAAAGGTTCCATCCTTTTTCTTTACGAATAAGACCGGAGCTCCCCAAGGTGAGAAACTTGGTCTTATGAAACCTTTATCAAGCAACTCTTGGAGTTGATTTGATAATTCCTGCATTTCAGAAGGTGCTAATCGATACGGTGATCGCGCAACCGGGGCGGCTCCTGGTACCAAATCGATTCGGAATTCGACTTGCCTCAGTGGTGGTAAACCAGGTAAGTCTTCAGGAAAAACTTCGGGGTAATCCCTAACGATTGGAATATCTTCAAGTCGACGTTCCTTGGGTTTCTTTTCGACGACGTGAGCCAGGAATACGCAATAGCCTTTACGTAGATACTTACGAGCTTTCATGCAGTTTATCATTCTTAACGTTACTCCACTCTTCTCACCTTGAATCGAAAGAATTTCTCCGTTTGAGAGTGGGATTTGGACAATCTTCTCAAAACAAACAATCTCGGCATGATTCTTTGACAACCAATCCATGCCAATAACAACGTCAAAGGTTCCTAAATCAACAGGTAACAGATCTATACTAAATGTGTGGTTTTTAAGACATAAGGTACAATTCTGAATGACTTCTTCGGTTTTAATTAATTTCCCGTTTGCTAATTCAATTGTATAATTTTGATCTAGTTTGCTGGGCTTAATACCGAGTAGGGACTTAAAGTCATTTGACACAAAACTCAAATCAGCACCCGTATCGAAAAGTATAGAGGCATAGTGATTATTTATCGGGAACGTACCAGTGACAATGTTTGGATCTTGTCGTGCGTCACCAGCCCCCATCACAAATGCTCTTCCACGGGCCTGATTGTCGTTTCGGTTCTTCAACTTTGGACAGTCTTTTCTGAAGTGCTTTGGATCTCCACACTCAAAGCATCCTTGATTCATCCTTTCTGTGCCTGGGTTGACTTTTCCTACTACTTGATTTATCTTATTAGGGTTCGCATTGCTCCTACAGTTATGGGCTAGGTGTCCATACTTTTCACATTTTTCACATTGGGTACACTTTCCACTGTGATGATATCCACACTTGTCACACCTTGGTCGTGCTCCAAGGTATCCTTTTTGTTCCACAGTGTTGGCGACAAAGGCTTTCATAGTTTCAGGTCTCTTGTAAATTTGATTCTTGTTTTGGTTAATTGGTTTTCCAAACCATTTCCTCTTTTCCCCAGACCTTCCTTCCTCGGTCTCCTTCTTCTTAAACAAACCATCACGTACAGCATTATCCCTTAGCTTGAAAGCTAGAGTTATGGCGCTCTTGGCATCCATAGGGTTCGATGAAGTCACCAGACCTCGGATTTGAGGTGCGAGACCCCACAAGTATCTTTCAACCTTCTTGTATTCTGGGGTGACCATGTGTGGAACCAAGATTGCTAACTCATTGAATCGGTCAGTGTAGCCAGCAACATCATCTCCTGTCATTTGTAAATTCCACATTTCAGATTCGATCTTTTGCAACTCATTTCGAGGACAGTATTCCTCGATCATCATGGCTTTTAAGTCTTCCCATGACAACTCATATGATGTCTGCCTTCCCAAAGTCTTTACTTGTGAATTCCACCAGGTTAAAGCTTTATCAGTGAGTGAGCATGTAGAATACTTCACCATGCAGTCAGCGGTGCATTCACTAATATCAATCACCGATTCCATCTTCTCTATCCATCTCATTAGTCCAACTGCACCCTCGGTGCCATTGAAGTTACGGGGTTTGCAAGACAGAAAGGTCTTGTAGGAGCACTTTCTAATTGGAGCATCTGTAGAATTACAAGTCATAACGTCATTAATTCGAATCATGACTATATGTTATTGCTTATTTATTTTATTACCTCCGGAACCTCCAGTTGTACCGCTACCTCCTGCACCTCCGGAACCTCCAGCTGTACCGCTACCTCCTACACCTCCTCCATTATTTCGATTGGCTTCATACTGCTCCATGGCAGCAGCTACTCGTTGTGCTATAAGTAGTTCCACATTTGGGGAAATCGCCTCGTTGTTGTCACCAGTAGTGTTACGGGTTGTCCTACGCTTAGGTGCCATGACGTTCTTTCTAACATATCAATTAAAAAGAAACAACATTATATGACAATAATGATAGCTCATGACATAAGGATACAACAACGTCAAATGTAAACAACCATTATCACAACATAAACCATTACATACATAGTCAAAACATTCATAGTACATTGTTCCAAAAGACAAGGATACAAAAGAGATGGGTTCACATGACCTCATCAGTACTAAAGTTTTAAACTACTTAATGTACTACGGGCACAACCCGCCCGTAATAGGTTTAAAAGAAGAAGTGAGAGTACAATCCAATCATCATGGCAAGTCCTGCCATGACAAAACTAGCTCTCGCCACAAATTCTGCAGCCAACGTCCTTTCTTCCAGAGCCTCCACCATGTCTCGGACCGCAACTGTGAACTGCCAGTCCATGTCAGCTCTCAACTCTAGATAGTTAGTGGCATCCTGTATGTTTCGGGTGCGGTCATCTAGAGTCTGAACTCGAGATCCGAGTCCTTGACGAAGTCGCGTGGCTGCATCCCCCTGTGCCCGGATGTCATCTAGGAGATCATCAAGACGCTCCTCATGCGTACGAACGCGAGCTACCAAGGTAGGCACAGTGAGCTCTATGGCTTCCCCAGTGTGGGGTAGGGGTGTTGGGGAGTTAGAAGACTCTCCAATCTCAAAGGTAGATGGGATGCTCTCCATCTCCCTCCATCGGGCCAGAGTACGTGGCATCCAACGGATAGTTCCCACAGTCGGGTGGTAACAGGGTCTTTGCCTAGGTGGTTCTTCACCAGCCTCTAGGTCCTTCGGGTCACGGGCTGCCAGTTTTCTTTTGTGCGGAATTCTAACACTCTTCCTAGCACTTTGTACCCTAATGGGTCCTCCGTTTTTCTTTCGGTAGACTATAGGTGGTTCTCCTAAAGCAACATTGGGTGGTGTGGAGCTGCGGGTTTGCACTCGATTTTTGGAGCGTGCGGCGGAAAGTTCCTCGTTTGATTCAGTATCATAGACGGGATCAGAATGTGAATGTGACGACATGCTTGTGACTACAATATCCATATGACAAAATGACTGGTCATGCAATGCTTATGCTATGAAAACGTTTTAGTGAGTCATTTAGATTATAGACTAGGTTCCAATTTAGATTCCTAGTTCGCTATAATCAATGGCTCTGATACCAGTTTCTGTCACACCCCGCCAAGGCGGAAACGCGAGGCGCAACGTTCATGGTTTCCAAAGCATATGATTACCGCAAACACATACATGATAAATGGATACATTAACAAGTTTGTGTTTTACATTACAAAACATAATCTGAGTTTACAAAAAGTTAAGATTTCACAAATATGACTCAACTCAATGAGTTATACAAGGGAAATCCTCCTTGAGTAGTATCCATCGTGCATGCATGTAATCTATATTGCTAACCTTGAAATCACGTTCAGTTACCTGAAAAACATACTTAAAATCGTCAACACGAGGTTGGTGAGTTCACAGGTTTAATCAAATAGTTCTTTGTAAAATTCAATTGTTCGTAAATAGTTTCAGTTGTATGTGATAAACAGAATAAGAATTGTTGACTCATTTGTAAACTAGCTAGGAATACAAATAATATGTTCATACATGAGGCGTAACCAAACCATGACATGTGTGAGCCCCTATTAAGCGTTATCAGATTCTATGCGGCCATAAATCCTCCAGATTGTGGTTAGCGCGACTAACCATGACCGGGAGACGTCACTCTCCATAGTACTATTCATAGGACCCTAGGCTACAGTTAATGGTTACTATGTTGTTCCAGGGGACTTTAGCGGCCTCCAATGTGTTGTTCTCATCCCATGTAAACATAAAGTCGTGTCTTATTCTTTTGTTATCCCATAAAATAGTTGAAGTATGTTTCTCCCCCAAATATTTGAAAACAGTAAAAAGAAAGGGGCCGTGAAACTCACCTTGTGTTTGTGTATATACTTGTAATAATATTTGTTGTAGTCAACCTTGACTGTTTGTACCCTAGATACCAAGGGTAAATTGTTGTTAAGACCAACGTCTTAATTGTAAATTGTTCACCGACCTTGTAAATCTGATTATGTTTGTTTAAATATCGTTTTAGTTTTCCAACACATGTTTTGTTATAAAATAGTTTTGAGTTACTGCCCAACTGGGACTGTTGTACAGGTGTCGAAACTTCTTAGTTTCGATTGGGCATATGTGTGTCGAAACTACTTAGTTTCGATGGAGTGGTCAGGAGTCGAAACAACCTAGTTTCGATTGAGAAAAGGTATCGAAACTACCTAGTTTCGATTGAGTATTTGCTATCGAAACTACCTAGTTTCGATTGAGAAAAGGTATCGAAACTCCTAGTTTCGATGGATCAACAGGTATCGAAACTCCTAGTTTCGATTGAGTTAACTGGTATCGAAACTCCTAGTTTCGATTACTGGACTTCTGTTTGACAGAATCAGTCCTGCATATTTTTATATTTTTAAACTTGAATTCGACACACTCTTCTTGTTATCTTTCTTGCGTTTAAATAAGATGTACGTTTAGCTACGGTTTTAAAGAAACTAATGTGAAAATGTCGAGTTTTTACCTTAAAACCGAGATGAAGATGATGAAATAAAACAGAGATGATCTCGACTCTTTTGCAGAAACACTTGAGATTCTTCTTAAAATACTGGATTGTGGTAGGATTTCGCCTTAAAACTCAGCTTCGGTTTGAAGAGGAATGGAAACTTTGCCGTATGAAAATGTGAAAGATGAAAGGGTTGGGAGAGTTTTGAACGTAGGGTATGGTTTTATCTGGGTTTTCACAAGTGGGAGTATGGTTCAATTTGAAAATACGTGATATTGGGGATGGTTTCCCCTGCACTTCGGCCGAGAAGTCAAGGGTGGGTTAGGGGGTTTGGGTTATAATAATAAAACAATTAGATTTTTGGTATTAATATCAATTAGAGTTTTAAAAAGGGGTAGTTTAATTCGGTTTATTTTCCCCACGGTATTATAATTTTATTCTAAATATAATTTATGGTTCCACGTAAAGTTTGTGTAAATAATATATATATGTATATATATTTTTCTGGTTATTTATTTCAACCAATAGTGTTCGAATTAAGTCGGGTTATAAGTGTATGTGAACCGGAAATTCCCAGAATTACCAAAAATATAAAATGAGACAATGTTCGGTTTTTGTTAGACCTTCATGTCCTTGTTTGTGAAATTAAGTAAATCACAAAAATGATTATAATGTAAACTTGTTTATAATGTGTACGGATATTGACCTGAAATGTCGGGTGTCACACTCATGAGATTCAATAACTTACATATGAACATTCACAATATACATGATACTAGATTGATCACGTGATACATGAAACTTGGTTGTTTACAAAATACATGATACTAAATTGTTTACATTATACATAAAAACTTATTTATTTACAAAATACATGATACTAAATTGTTTACATTATATATGAATACTTATTTATTTACAAAATACGTGATACTAAATTTTTTACATTATATATGAAAACTTATTTATTTACAAAATACATAATACTAAATTGTTTAAATCATACATGAAAAACTTATTTATTTACAAAATACATGATACTAAATTGTTTACATTATACATGAAAACTTATTTATTTATAAAATACATGATACTAAATTGTTTACATTATACATGAAAACTTATTTATTTACAAAATACATGATACTAAATTGTTTACATTATACATGAAAACTTATTTATTTACAAAATACATGATACTAAATTATTTACATCATACATGAAAAGCTTATTTATTTACAAAATACATGATACTAAATTATTTACATCATACATGAAAAAAAAACTTATTTATATACAAAATACATGATTGTTTACATTATACATGAAAACTTATTTACTTACAAAATACATGATACTAAATTATTCACATTATACATGAAACTTATTTGTCTACAAAATACATAATTTCTCACATTATACATGAAACTTCTTTGTTTACAATATACATGATACTAAATTATTCACATTATACATGAAACCTATTTGTTTACAATGTACATGACACTAGATCATATATGAAACTTGGGTGTTTATATTATACACGGAACTAGACTTTTTACAACTGTTGCAATTAATTGATCGCATTATACACAAGGCATGATAATTCACATTATCCATGAAAAATGAAAGCTATAAAACTTTAAGGCTACTCTGGGTTTGACGTATTCTTGTTCAAACACGAGAAAGATGTAACACTTTAAACTACTCGGGGTTTGACGTATTCTTGTTCAAACACGAGAAAGCTATGGAACCTTAAGTTATGCCCCCATTATTACTCTGTAGTTTTCTGATTGGCATTACTATCTAGGGGTGTAGTTATTTATTAGCAACTCATACATGAAAACAATATATATGAACTAAGTAATTTTGTGTCCTTTCTTGACCCACACATAATGGGATGATCTATACGGACCATGCGACGATTCGAGTGATTACGGGTGCAAACGTAATTATAAAAATCAGCGCATGGAAAACATAGAAAATTGTGTAGTGTGTTATGACATAAAACCTATCGTGATATATAGTAACGAAATGTAAGGCCCCAAACCTGGGAGACCTCACTTGTTGGATTTACTCATTCACAAACAGTTCTTAAACTTGAATATCAAATAGCACAGTGGAATCATTCATTCAACATAATTAAAACTTGTTCAAACATGCGAAAGCGTAACATTGTCAATTACATAAACATAACATAAACAACTCATAACGGGATGCCAGTCTTCATGATCAACAGGGTAACTCCTTTCACCAGCTAAGCATCACCGTTCAACTTCCATACCTGCCTTAACCTGAATGTGCATACTAAAAGTCAGCTACGCTGGTGAGTTCTAGCTTTACATAAAACCTTAACATAAACATTTTGTCAAAAACATAACATACATTTATTTAAAAAAAGCGTACGTAAAGCATGCAATAACTTAACATCATCATAACATCGTAACATAGCATCATAACATAAGTCAACATGAACCGAACCTACGCATTCTCGTAACCGTCAATTCCATACATCGCATACCAGCGGATGAACTTAAGGCTCGTTACCTCTAAGTCATCCGTCACCAGGTCTCCTAAGGCTTGTTACATCTAGGTGGACCAAACATATGTCTCCTAAGGCTCGTTACCTCTAGGAAGACAGAACATAACATAGGCACTATTTCCCCGCAAGGAATAGTACCTTCCATCGGGGATCCCGGAAATCTCATGGGTGACCTTCGTCACCCCATCATCAACCAGTTGTACAACCATTAGCCAGCCACAAAGGCCCCCCGTAAGGGTAAGGTGAATACATACATACATACCCTAGCTCTCGTAGGAACTCGTGGCAGATTCGTTCATTCGTGACTTTCATAAAACCTTTACCTCATCTTAGTTAAAGCATTCGTACGTTTTATTAAACAAAAACATCATCTCTTTTGTAAACCTTTCGTAAACTTCGTTTGGCAAAATATTTCATAAACATCATCTCGTAAACATCATTTTGTAAACATCATTTCATAAAACATCATTTCGTAAGTATGCACACCAACCCAAAACGGTTATTAAAACGTTAAAAGATAGGGCTCTAGAACTCACCTTATAAGCTAGTCTCGTTGTCCTAATCGAAGGCCCAACAACGTCACGTACAATTTGGATTGAGTAGTTACATAAACATCAGACCTAATCCCGACTCTAACGGTTTAATCATACTGAATTAGGCAAACATACTGACTTCACTAACCAGCTATTTATCCCTATAGACAGGATGCCTGCGCACTTAGCAACTGCACAGGACCTTGCTCTTGCGTACATAACAAGTACGTAGGGCCTTGCTCTTGCGTACTTAACAAGTACGCAGGGCCTTGTTCTTGCGTACTTAACAAGTACGCAAGGCCTGCGGGCAGTCTTCTTCCCCAAGAACCCTAAGTTCTTGCATGCGAATCTGATCACATCAAGATCCCAACTTTCTACGTTCAAAACGTTCGTTTTTCCTTCTAGATGCTAGATGTATGTTTATTTTCAAGTTTCATACGTAAAAACGTTACCTTTTCACCCAAAACCCGAAAACCCCAAAGTTAACAAAAACTCAGATCTAGGCCAAACCGTTACCTGTATCAAGCTTCTGATTCGGAGGTTATCTTCACGAGAATCCTTCCCTGGCAATCTCGAGTCGATCCTTCACTTTCTCTCTCTAGAACTTGTAAATGAGAGAAAGGGTGTGTGTGTAGGGGTATTTATGGGAGAGGCCTCCCACCCCAAGCCCATTCGCGACCAACCTTGGCCCATCCCCGGCCTGCGTGTCTTTGTTCGTTTATTCCGTTCGTCCCGCTTTAGACCCGTTACTATTTTTATTGTCGTTTTATTTTTGGGATGTTACAAGTCTACCGCCTTACAATAGGTTTCGTCCCCAAAACCTATTATAGGTCAAATAGTTGAGGGTACGACTCCCTCATATCCGTCTATGTTTCCCAAGTAGATTTCTATCCCTTCCGGTGCTTCCGTTGGACTTTAACCAACTGAATAACCTTATTACGTAAACGCTTCTCTTTTTGGTCTAAGATGGCCACGGGTTCTTCGATGTAGTTAAGGTTGTTGTCGAGCTCGATGTCAGTATGCGGTACGTGAGCCGATTCATCCGCCAAACACTTTCGCAAGTGTGATACATGGAAGGTAGGATAAATCCCACTTAACTCATCAGGCAACTCTAACCGTTAAGCGACTTTACCAACCCGTGCCATTATCCTGAATGGTCCGACAAACCTCGGACATAACTTCCCTCTCTTTTTGAATCGTATGATTCCCTTCCAAGGCGACACTTTCAACATTACTCTGTCCCCAACATCAAACTCAATAGGCCTTCGTCGTTTATCTGCGTAGGATTTCTAACGATCTTGTACGGCCTTCATTCGTGCTTTCGTTTGATCAAACCTTTCCGACGTTTCTCGTACGACTTCCAGACTTCCTAATTTGGACCGTCCAATCTCACCCCAACAAACGGGGGTCCTGCATCTTCTCCCATACAACATTTCGTAAGGCGGCATGCATATCGTCTTGTGATGACTGTTGTTGTAGGAGAATTCGGCTAACGGTAGATGACTGTCCCAACTGCCACCGAAGTCAATAATACAAGCGCGGAGCATGTCCTCCAATGTTTGAATGGTCCTTTTGGACTGACCATCCGTTTACGGGTGGTATGACGTGCTGATATTAAGTCTCGTACCCATCGCCTCGTGAAATCTCTTCCAGAACCACGATGTGAATCTTGTGTCCCGGTCAGATACAATTGTCAAAGGCATCCCATGTTGCGCCACTACTTCATTAATAAATACTTCCGCTAACCTTTCCGACGAGAACGTCTCGCGGATAGGTAGGAAATGAGCACTCTTCGTTAAACGGTCTACAATTACCAAGATGGTGTCATGACCTTTAGCTGTGCGAGGTAGCTTGGTTATGAAGCCCATTGTAATGTGTTCCCATTTCATTCCAGTATATCAAGAGGTTGAATCTTTCCATACGGTTTCTGGTGTTCGGCCTTTACTTGCGAACAAGTCAGACACTTTCTTACGTATTTCGTCACCTCATATTTCATCCCAGGCCACCAGTATTCCTTCCTCGGATCTTGGTACATTTTGTTGGTACTGGGATGGATAGAGTAACGAGACTTATGAGCCTCATCCAAGATTTTGGTTCTAAGCCCGCCACCCATAGGTATCTATATCCGGCCAAAATGTGTCCTAACACCAAGGGTGTTATATTCTAACTTATCATGTTGGCCAACCATCCTTTCCTTCTTTATGTTTTCCTCTTTAAGTGCTTCATCTCGAGCCTTTTCAATTTCCCTCATCACATCCGATGTTACCACAAACTGGCAAGCTTTCACTCTAATAGGAGCAGGCACATCCTTTCGGCTTAGAGCGTCAGCCACCAAGTTTGCCTTTCCAGGATGGTATATGATTTCACAGTTATAGTCTTTCAAAAGTTCCAGCCATCGTCTCTGCCTCATATTAAGCTCCCTTTGTTCAAAAAAGTACTTCAAACTTTTGTGGTCGGAGTAAATAGTAAACTTCACCCCGTAAAGGTAGTGCCTCCAGATTTTCAATGCGAATACGACAGCGGCAAGTTCAAAATCGTGAGTCGGATAATTGACTTCGTGAACCTTCAGCTGTCGTGATGCATACGCGATCACTCTCCCGCGTTGCATGAGCACGCATCCCAATCCCTAACCCGAAGCGTCAGAGTATACCACCTAGTCTTCATTGCCCTCGGGAAGGGCCAAGACTGGAGCTTGGGTTAGCTTCTTCTTCAATTCCTTAAACGCCTCTTCCTGGGTCGCACCCCATTCGTACTTTATCTCCTTCCGTGTCAACTTCGTCAAGGGCGAACCTATTTTAGAGAAATCCTTGATGAATCTCCTATAGTAGCCTGCCAATCCCAAGAAACTTCGGATTTCAGTTGGCGTGTTAGGAATATCCCAATCTCTTATTGTCATTATTTTTGCTGGGTCAACCATAATGCCATTCGGGTTGATGATGTGACCTAGGAATTGGACTTCCCTAAGCCAGAACGAGTATTTGGAGAACTTAGCATACAGTTTCTCCTTCTTCAAAGCTTCCAACACTTCCTTCAAGTGACATGTGTGATCAACCTCATTCTTGGAGTAGATGAGGATATCGTCGATGAACACTATTACTGATCAGTCCAGCATCGGTCGACACACCCTATTCAATAAATCCATGAATGTTGCAGGGGCGTTCATTAATCCGAAAGACATTACGCGGAACTCGAAATGTCCATAACGCGTGTGAAACGCGGTTTTCGGTATGTCTTCCTCTCTTACCTTCAACTAATGGTACCCGGATCGAAGGTCGATTTTTGAGAACCATCTTGTGCCCTGTAATTGATCGAACATGTCGTCGATCCTTGGTAATGGGTACTTGTTCTTCACCGTACGTTTGTTCAACTCACGATAATCAATACACATTCTCATCGAACCATCCTTCTTCTTCACAAACAACACCGAAGCACCCCAAGGCGAGATGCTCGGTTGGATAAATCCTTTCTCAAGTAATTCATCTAGTTGTGCCATTAGTTCCTTCATCTCCACTGGTTCTAGTCGATATGGAGCCTTGACCATGGGCTGGGCATCTGGTACTAAGTCGATTCGGAACTCAATCTCTCTATCGGGTGGTATCCCAGGCAAATCCTCTGGAAATACCTCCGGGTACCTCCGTACCACGGGTACATCTTCTAGTTCCTTCACTCCCTTACACTTTTCAATCACGTACACCAGAAAAGCCTCGCATCCGCGTCTCAAGTAATCTGCTGCCTTAATCATCGAGATGATGTCGGGCATCGGGGGGTCACGATATTCAAAAACCTCGACTTTGCTACCATCCAGAGCCTTGAGTCGGATTATCTTTCGTTTACATATAATTTGCGCTTCATTGGAAGTTAGCCAATCCATACCTAACACTACATCAAACCCACCCAAAACCATAACAAACAACCTGACAGGGAATCTATGGCCTTCTATTTTTATCGTAGAATTGTCAACTACATCAGTTACTCTCGCAGTCCTACCCTCAGCGGCTTCTACGTTAAAGGCCCTTTCTAGCTTACTAACAGTGTATTTCACTCTTCTACAAAAAGTTGCAGCTATAAAGCTCTTACTAGCACCTGAATCAAATAACACGGACACAAAAGTGTGGTCAAGGATGAACGTACCTGACGTCACATCGGGGTCCACCCTGGCCTGCTCCTACGTCAGCGCATATGCTCGAGTCCTCACTCGGGGCCTTTCTTCTTTCCTTTCAGGGCCTTTCCCTTTACTCGCCTCACCCATTTTTGGCTTAGTGCATCCCCGGCTCATGTGGCCGCTTTCGCCACAATTATAACAGGTAATGCCCTGCATGCATTCACGGGAGTAGTGTCCAGTCTAGCCACATTTGTAGCACAGATTTGTCCCTAGCCTGCATTCACCTAGATGCCTACTGCCACACTTCCCACAGACCGCGGCCACACCTACCCTAGCCTGCTTCTCTTAAGTTCCAAACAATCTCCTTCCAGATCGTTTGGCCGAAAAACTTGGTTTCTTCTTCGGATCATCAATAGCAGCAACATTCAGAGCTAGGTCATCGAACACCACGCCGCTCAGTTCCACGACGGAATCGTAGGTAATAGGAGCGTTTTCCTTAACGTAGGTGCGAACCTTGTCCGACAGTCCCTGAATGTAGCAGGCAATCTTTCTTTCCTCAGTTGTGACAAGATGTGGCACCAGACGTGTCAGTTCATTGAATCGTGTAGTGTACTGCTGGTGCGTCATGCTCTCCGCCTTCAAACCCTGAAATTCCCTCTCTACCTTCTCAATCTCGTTCCTCGGACAAAAATTCCTTATTACTAGAGTTTTCAAGTCATTCCACATTATCGAGTCAACCACCTCATCCTCCTTAGCCTGACGTACACCTTCCCACCAGTGAGATGCTTCCACCCTCAAGGAGTTAGTAGCAAATTTCATAAGTTGACTCGCTCAGACGAATACCGACTTCCATACGGATCACCCAGACAAAAGTAGCCACCGCGTCTTTCTTACCAGTCAGAACAGGCGGATCACATGCCTTGAAGGACTTATAGTCGCAACCGCGAGCAGGCGGTGCGTTAACTGCTTCAGTGTTCGGGGTACCAACCGCCATGTTAGACCCGCCCATCTCGTTAGACTTCTTCAATGCTTCTGCCAGCAAATCTGGCAGGGTAGCCTTCATCAGCTCAGTAAACTCGCGTGCTAGGGCCGCCTTCACTTTCGGTTCGAAAGCGAAGTGTTGTTCTTCCACGGGTGTCCGTTCAGTTCCATGCACACTGAATTCTGGTTCCGTGTGGAGACTTCCTTCTTCACTGTACTCCTGACGAGTAGGAGTCCTATTACGACCACCGGTACGGCCCCCACCACGCCTTCCGCTCTTTTGTCCCGCAATTTCATTCTATAAGACAAGGAATCCAATGTCATCACGCTAGTTAACAAATAGAGTTCAACAAGTACTGTAAGATGTTAATATACACTGGCCATCTGCAATTAACCATTACACTACCTCTTGATTTCTATTTGACCACCTTTGTGATTCCATCAGAATACAAGTCCTTACCTAACACTTTCTAAGGCATACTATATATGTAAATATATACTACCTTCATACCTGATGTTGTGGCTCGAGTTACCCGTACTGGCATCCGCTTTCGGTCCCATTCACAGTTTAAGTTCAGATACTGGAAGTGTCCAAATCTCTCAAACTATTGATCTGATACCAACTTGTAAGGCCCCAAACCAGGGAGACCTCACTTGTTGGATTTACTCATTCACAAGCAGTTCTTAAACTTGAATATCAAATAGCGCAACGGAATCATTCATTCAACATAATTAAAACTTGTTCAAACATGCGGAAGCGTAACATTGTCAATTACATAAACATAACATAAACAACTCATAACGGGATGCCAGTCTTCATGATCAACAGGGTAACTCCTTTCGCCAGCTAAGCATCACTGTTCAACTTCCATACCTGCCTTAACCTGAATGTGCATACTAAAAGTCAGCTACGCTGGTGAGTTCTAGCTTTACATAAAACCTTAACATAAACATTTTGTCAAAAACATAACATACATTTATTTAACAAAAGCGTACGTAAAGCATGCAATAACTTAACATCATCATAACATCGTAACATAGCATCATAACATAAGTCAACATGAACCGAACCTACGCCTTCTCGTAACCGTCAATTCCATACATCGCATACCAGCGGATGAACTTAAGGCTCGTTACCTCTAAGTCATCCGTCACCAAGTCTCCTAAGGCTCGTTAGCTCTAGGTGGACCAAACATATGTCTCCTAAGGCTCGTTACCTCTAGGAAGACAGAACATAACATAGGCACTATTTCCCCGCAAGGAATAGTACCTTCCATCGGGGATCTCGGAAATCCCATGGGTGACCGTCGTCACCGCATCATCAACCAGTTGTACAACCGTTAGCCAGTCACAAAGGCCCCCCTTAAGGGTAAGGCCAATACATACATACATACATACCCTAGCTCCCGTAGGAACTCGTGGCAGATTCGTTCATTCGTGACTTTCATAAAACCTTTACCTCATCTTAGTTAAAGCATTCGTACGTTTTATTAAACAAAAACATCATCTCTTTCGTAAACCTTTCATAAACTTCGTGTGGCAAAACATTTCATAAACATCATGTCGTAAACATCATTTCATAAACATCATTTCGTAAATGTCATTTCATAAAACATCATTTCGTAAGTATGCACACCAGCCCAAAACGATTATTTAAACGTTAAAAGAGAGGGCTCCAGATCTCACCTGATAAGCTAGTCTCGTCCTAATCGAAGGCCCAACAACATGACGTACGATCTGGATTGAGTAGTTACATACACATCAGACCTAATCCCAACTCTAATGGTTTAATCATACTGAATTAGGCGAACATACTAACTTCACTAACCAGCTATTTATCCCCATAGACCGGATGCATGCGCACTTAACAAGTGTGCGGGACCTTGCTCTTGCGTACATAACAAGTACGCAGGGCCAAGCTCTTGCGTACATAACAAGTACGCAGGGCCTTGTTCTTGCATACTTAACAAGTACGCATGGCCTTGTTCTTGCATACTTAACAAGTACGCAAGGCCTGCGAACAGTCTTCTTCCCCAAGAACCCTAAGTTCTTGCATGCGAATCTGATCACATCAAGATCCCAACTTTCTACGTTCAAAACGTTCGTTTTTCCTTCTACATGCTAGATCTATGTTTATTTTCAAGTTTCATACATAAAAACGTTAACTTTTCACCCAAAACCCGAAAACCCCAAAGTTAACAAAAACTCATATCTAGGCCAAACCGTTACCTGTATCAAGCTTATGATTCGGAGGTTATCTTCACGAGCACTGGAGAAACCTTCCCTTGCAATCTCGAGTCGATCATTCACTTTTTCTCTCTACGGTTTCTCTCTTTAAAACTTGCAAATGAGAGAAAGGATGTGTGTAGGGGTATTTATGGGAGAGGCCTCCCACCCCAAGCCCATTCGCGACCAACCTTGGCCCATCCTCGGCCCGCGTGTCTTTGTTCGTTTATTCCGTTCGTCCCGCTTTAGACCCGTTACTATTTTTATTGTCGTTTTATTTTTGGGATGTTACACGAAACTAATGTGATATGATAAGGGCATGGTGGATACGCCGCTGGTACTTCCGATATATAAGTGTTCCTGTCATATTTTTAAAAGTAGCGTTACTCGTGTCACGTGAAGTTTTATGTTATTTTGACCTGGACTAATGTTTGTGAAATCTCTTATCCAGTGACTATTCTTGAACATATTATACTTCATCCTAAATAAGTTTTAACCATCAAATCCTCGTCGTTTCCATCCCAAAGGATGCATCCCACATTTAGAGTCCAAATTTTGTTTCAACAGTTTCCACCTTAATCCTCTTCAAACTAAATCCACTACCACCATCTATGTCTGACATAATGACCTGATCTGACCTTGAGTATCAAACCTGAACCTTGTCATCAGTTATACTCCTCAAACCGACAATCAAAGCTCATTGAGAATCCAAGCTCATCTTTTTCCTAGTTTAGCAGCCTCCACAAGTTGAATTTCGGGGACGAAATTTCCTCAACTTGGGGATATTGTAACATCCGTGACTTTTGTGTGTAATATTTTATTTCATTTTATGCTTTTAAAACATTGTGACATGACATTTCAACCTTGTTAAAACATATTTTATGCCATATCAATTATTATATTCAAACGTATAACGACCTGGTGTTTTGGGATTTTTTTAATACCTTTATATTATATATATATATATATATTATATAAACTAATTATAAACTTTTAAGTTTAAAAGATCGACATCAGGTATATACCATCCTAATCGCTACTCCATGTTCCCTATTTCACCTTTCTGTGAGTTCTAGATCAAAGAAATCGATTTGGGTTTAGAGTTAATAAGGTGGTTTGCGCCTGTTGGGTTTGGGAAGAAGAAAAGCAGACAACATTCGAATTAAGTATTTTGATTCTGGTGTTTTAACCAAACTGGTGCAATGGCCTAGTGGTAAAGCACCATTTGCACAATCTAATCCTAAGGTCACTTGTTCTACTCTTCTGGCTAACATTATTTTTTAGTTCTTTTGCTTACTCTTTCAAACACACGTATAAATTGTTCATATCAAAGTAAACTTTTATAAATAATATAGGGTTTCATCTAAATCTTTAAAAAAAAGTGTTATTAATTTAAATAATGTATTTTTTTTTTTTTGAAAATTTTTTATAATCCTTTCTAAATAAACTAAAACGTTTTAAATATATTTTAACCTAAACATTTTATCTAAAAGACCCGATCCTAATCCTTGAGATCGGTTAGTGTTTTACATTCAAATATTAATTTTAAAACATGAATATTATTTATTAATAAATTACTTTTGATCATTAACGGCTCTGTTCTAGTATTAGATTTTCAAATCTAAAAGTGATTATTATTATAAACATGGTTTTCAGCCACTTTTGGCTTTGTCTTCATATAGTAAATATTACATTAAGGTATATAATATATTAATATGTTCGCAAATAATATTATATGTTGTCACCGAGTTTTCTATTATAAATTGAATTTATAAAATGTCATTTACTTGTAATCCGATTTATAACATATTTAGTGTGGTAACAATAAAGTTAGTATCTTTAATTCTTTCGTTCGCCCGTTTCAAATCCTAAAGTCCCAAATCGTCCCGTTCTTATTTCTTTTAATCGTTTCTAGATATTAAATAACATATCTTATTTAACTTAGGGATTCTTTAATCTTTATTGCTATAAGTTACAAGCTCGACCCTCTATTATTCAAAGTGAGTTTACATATCCCCTTTTCACTTTTATACATTTTTGGGGTGAAACATGTTTTGCATTGAAATCTATTTGCGATTACAATATACAATTCTACATTATGACTATTTGTGTAATTTGTGTTTTTTTGTGATTGAATGCTATGAGTTGAACTACATATACATGACACACTCGTACAATCATTAACTCAGTACAAGTCAACGGTTAACATTGATAGATCTATTGTGTCTGACAAACCCACCCGGGTAGGGTGTTTGTTACCGATATTACATTAGGGTAACCTGCATGTTATGCCTCAGTCACAAGGTTTGATTGTACACCTAGTTTAACTATAGATTCTCCATAAAATGTCTTATTTACCATATGTCATATGAATGGTATAAACAATTTGAAAATTGCATGAGATATCTAAACCTATATATGCTCACCAACTATTTATAGTTGACCCTCTCATTTTAAAAATGTTTCAGGTGGATATGTTGATGTACAAGTTTATCACATCGGAGCTATTGGACCTAGTGACAAATAAAATTGATGTATTGTTAGCTTCTGATGTTTGGACAAAATGTATTTGTACTTGTAATTCAATTTAATAAAGTTATGAAATTTAGGATGATCATGAGCTTTTGAACAGTCTACATGTCCTGCCCCGACGTATTCCGCCGTCGGTGGGGTGTGACAGTTGTTTCCAGATGTCCATCCCGAGCAATAAGAATTATTGTAGTTGTTGTACCCTCGGTTCTGGTTCTGGTTGCCAGCAAAACTCACATGCTCCTGATGATTGATGGGGAAATCTTTGGTGTCGTGGCCTCCCTTATACACCTCACACCGTTGAGCATTGAGCTTCAGCTCTTTGATCAAATTAGCCATCGCTGCGAGCGCAGCATCCACGCTAGTATCAGGAGTGACCTGATGCACACCTCTAGGAGAAGCGGCGGATGCTCTAGTGCTAGGAATGGAAGTCCTAGTAGATGGTTACTGCTGTTCAGCGAGAGCGAAGCTCTCGAACATCTCCTCGCACTCAGCATGCTCGAGTTTATTCATGATATGGCCCCCCACAGCTGTGTTGAACATTTGTTGTTTCTCGAAGGTGAGGCCATTATAGAATTTTTCCACTATCGCCCACTCAGAAAGACCATGCTGGGGACATCGGCTTAACAGCGCATTGAACCGCTCCCATGCCATGTGATAAGGCTCGTCGGGGTCCATCTGGAAGGAGTGGATCTTGTCCCTAAGGCGAGCGGCCCTAGAAGGTGGATAGTATTTCTTGAAGAACTTAGCTTGAAGATCCTCCCATATGGTGATAGAGTTGTCTGGGAGGGTGTCAAGCCAAGTAGATGCACGCCTAGAGAGCGAGAATGGGAAGAGACGCAAGTAGATAGCGTCCTTAGACATACCCGTGATATTGAAGGTATCACATATTCGCGCGAAGCGGGACAGGTGTCCGGGTGCATCCTCATCCTCAAGGCCATGAAACTGAGTGGCATGAGTGATCATACTAATGACATGTGACGGGATCTGCCATGTATTGGTGTTCGGAATAGCCGGGTATGTGATCGAAAATCTTGCCCCGGTGACCCCGTCACTTGGCCCTCTCATGCACGGTACGCCTCGCTAGTGGGTCAGCGTCGCCCATGATAGGAAATGGAATTGGGCTAGTAAAACGTACCTGGGATTTGAACGGCTCTTTCAAACGCTCCCGAAAGTCGTGGGTGCGCTCGTGCAACTCTTGTTCGGGATCTGGAAAAGCTGAATAAGGTGGTGATCCCTGGGAACGAGTATTGTGCATAAATAGAAAGACACTAGAAGGAAAGAGACAAAGACTCAAAGACAGAAAGACTCGATTCTAAATTAGACTCACAAATAGGACACACAAGATAGCACACAAACAAGACTCAAAAGAACTAAACCAAAAATCAAACTAAGAACTAGTCAAAGTTAATATTGCTATTGCCAAGTGTCCCCGGCAACGGCGCCACAAACTTTATGTCACCCAGACGGTCTATATAAAAACTAACAAAACATAACCTAGACTCCTAAGTAATAAATGGAGTACCTTCGACTAAACCGCACTGACAGGCAAGTGGACCTATCAAATGTCGCAAAGCTAAATGGTAAACCGAGTTATCGAACCCTAGAGACACTACTATAACTATACTAGACTCTGACTCGAACTAAAGATTAATTGATGGGGGGATTGACTACACTACTAATAATGCAGAAACTAAAGATCGACTCAAGCTATCAACGTGAAGAATTAAGGTAATATCAGAGATGGAAAGAATACTACCTATGTCGGAATCCTACCTGCAAAGCACAACTTCTACCAGTTCTGGAAACTATGATGGATCTGGGTTTCTAAAGAAACAGCTCTAGACAACCTAATGGATCCCTAATCACTCTAAGGGTGTCACCAACTAAGGAACCTAAAGATGTACTAACTCACCAGATAGTGGATTACCTTTCGGTCTCTCCAACAATGATAAAGTACCCAGCAGACAGATCACCTTTCAGTCTCACTGTCCACAATATATTCGAAGAATGCACGGGGTAATCTCAAGATAACAACTATGACTCAGAATAGCAACAATCACGAGACACCTAAACCAACTTCCTCTCAGACTGTTGACACTCGGAATCCAAATGATGAAGACTAAATGACTATCTCTCACTTCTCGGGTATTGACACAGGATACACACTCAGATCTAATGACTCTTAATCACAACTCCTATGGCTACTATGTCTAGCTAACCACACAAACAATCACAAACCCTAAAGTCTATGACCTATATACGCAAATCAAACTGGAAGACATCCACAATCAATGCACGGAATCATAATCAAACACCAATCAGATCAGAGCATACATATTCATCACAATTATTAACTCAAGATCTTTTTCAAAATCAATAAACCATCAATTAAAATCCAAAACCGATAAAAATCATAACTTTACAAAGTATTCATCTAATGACCAAGGCAGTATCAATGATCTAGCCAACAATCATACTTAAAACGTTCAAACAGAAGTAATAAGAATAACACATGGTTCAATCACAGAATTTAAACACAAAGATGGAATCTTGAAAACCGAATAGGCTAGAATTAACCAACCCGGATCCAAAGCTTCAACCTTTAGCTTCAAAACTGCTTCCTACACCTAAAATCGACTCTGGTCTCTCCTTGGACAGAAATAAGTTCGAACTTCTCTAATTGTGGCATTAGAAATCTAATATAATTCGATTAGGGTTTTTTTTCTCGAAATTTTAGTCTCCCGCGTACCGCGAAGACTCTGCATGGGTTCCTCGCGTATCGCGAGGAACAAATTAGTCCGGCGCGTATTCTGCTTCCCTCACGTACCGCGAGACTTTCCTTCTCCTATCTCGTGTACCGCGAGAGCTCTATTTTTAACATTTTCTTCTTTTAAACTTTGGGCTTCACTTTCTTGCTCGGTTTCTTCTGGTTTTCACTTGTAATCTTCACGAGCACCTGTAAACACATCAACGACTCAAAACAAAGATAAAACTAATCAAAACGAATTAAAACAATAGGAATAAATATGTGTGCTTCGCACTACATCACTTACATAATTAGTTTAAGGGTATTTTCATCTTTTCATCTTAACTTAACAGAATAAATGGATGGAGGTTAGTGGATTGGTTAAAACTGAGACAAATGATGAAACTATTGGATGAAAATCGAGATTTTTGAACTATTGGACTAAAAGCGAGAATTTGCCCAAAACCACAGGGGCTAAAACCGGATATTACTCAAGAGAGAGTGAGAGATAAGTTGGTCTTTTACTGATGAAACCTTAAAGAGTTGGAATGCATTCTTTTGATTTTCATTTTCTTTCTTGTATTCATTTCACAAAGCCTGGATTACCGCCCGAACTCCGAGAAAATGTGTTTGAAGCAACATTCGATGTAATAAATTGGTGGCACAAGCAGGAATAATTACCACCATTCTACGGCTTTTCAAAAAGCACCGCCAAAAGAAGAGCCAAAAGATATGGCAAATGTGTAAAATGTGGCAACTGGAGTCACGAAGGAAAGTGCAGCAAGAATCAAACTTATTCCCAACATGAGTATACGCATCTGATCAAAGTGGGTGCTATTAGGTTAAAAGTCGAAAGAACCATACGGAAAGGCAGTAATGTGTACTACGCGGTGGAGGGAGAGTTGAATATGATAAGAAGTATCGGTCTTGACAATCTGAGTACTGTAGAGGGAGCCGCTAGTAATTTTCCAATCTTAAGACAAGAAGCCTTAGCCGTGTGTGCTACAACCCTTTAAAAACCCCTTTAAACCTTTTAAAAAACCCAAAAAGATTCTCATCTTCACCTTTTATTTTTCCCTTTTTCTTTTTAGCCACATTTCAACCCTTTTAAAGTCCTCTTGATCCATGCATATTACTTAGTTAGTTGGTGGAGACTTGATTTGCATACAAGCTTATAACCATTGCATAATTCAATTCGAACTTAACTGTTCTGCTTGACTTACATTATCCATATATAAAACCCGAGAGTCGAGTGAACATTGTGAGGAGTGAAAGAATATGCATAATTGAAGTTCTAGTAGGCTTGTCATGGATTCCATCATCCTAAACATAGAAAAACGCAAAAATAGAATAAGTGACTCATAAGTTTTCCGAAGTCTCCACTCACTTGGGACTTCCTTTCCTTTTTTAAGTTTTTCGTTATGGGTCTGATTATGCATGAGTTTGCTTGAGGACAAGAAAAGTCTAAGTGTGGGGTATTATGATATGTCTTAAATTATACATGTTTTGCATGCATAATAATCCTCATATTATGGTACTAATTGAATAAAAACCTTGCAATTGATACTTAAATCGTTTATATTTTATAAATTGCAGGTTAAACAGCATCCTGAGAGAAACAGAGCGAAAACTGCCAAAAACATCAAGAAATCAAACTTTTGGAAGAAGCACACACGAGCTTTGACCCCCCAAGAAGTCAAAATTGGTCAACATAAGTCAACAATCAGCAAAAGATAAAAGGAGGAGGAAAAAGGGGGATGCACGGCAAGACCGTGCAATACCCTTCCGTGTGACCCAAGATGCTTCGTACCCTGCCATATGTACCTGTGTACCTCTAGGCCTTTGCACGACCGTGCAACCTAATGCACGGCCGTGCATTGACCATTTTGGATCCTATAAATAGATGGCAAGGGTTCTTCATTTAAGACACCCCTTATCCAGAGAAAAACCTTACTTCTATAGTTCGTAGCTGTAGTTTAGAGTAGAGAGAGTAGAGATGCTCATTAATTAAACTGGCTAAACAATAACAAACGTTGAGTACTGGAACTCAACTGTTGAACGAATTGTAGGCCATCGCATATAAAACAGTCTGAAGACGGAAGAATTCTTTGTAGATAAAAGATTTTCATACTTTGTCTTCTTAGTATAAATACTTATACATTTAAAGTGAGTCTTATGGGACAAATGCAATTTTTTCTTGGATTGCAGGTGGAACAATCTGATGCTGGGATTCTCATTAATCAAGCAAAGTATATTAAGGATGTCTTAACAAATTTCAACTTGAATGATTGTAATGTAGCATCCACTCCCATAGCTCCTCATGAACCTCACATTGGATCCATCTTGTGTTGAAGTTAATCAGAAGTATTATCGCTCCATGATTGGTTCTCTAATGTACTTAACCGCAAGTCGGCCTGACATTATGTTTGATGTATGCTCTTGTGCTAGATATCAGGCTGCCCCCAAAGTTTCACATGAAACTGCTGTCAAAAGGATTCTTCGGTATCTTAAGGGTTATGTTAATCTTAGTCTTTGGTATCCGTTTGAATCTGACTTTAACTTTTATGCTTATACCGATAGTGATTACGGTGGTTGTAATTTAGACAAAAAATCTACATCAGTTGGATGTCAATTTTTGGGGGAGCGGTTGGTGTCTTGGCAATGCAAGAAATAGACGAATGTGTCTACATCAACTGCTGAGGCAAAATACACAGCTGCTTCGAGCTGTTGTTCTCAAGTGATATGGATTCAACATCAACTTCTAGATTTTTGAATCAACTGCATGGAAACCCCTATCTTTTGTGATAATGAGGCAGTGCTTGGCATAGTGAAAAATCCGACTCAACATTCGAAAACAAAGCATATCGCCATCAGGTTACATTTCATTCACGATTGTTTTGATAATGGATTGATAAAAGTGTTCCACGTTGATACCTTAGAGCAGAAAGCCGATATTTTTACAAAATCATTTTCAACTGATCGGTTTAACTCTCTGGTAGAAATGTTGGGGATGATTTCTTTTTTATTGAGGTCTGTGTTTTAAAAAAAAATAATAAAAAATATATGTTTGAAAAGTCTGATGCACCGCTGATGTTTGAAGGATTAATTAAGATGACTCAGCTCACGTACATCCCATCTTGGTAAAGACTTCAACTTGTGACATGTTTTAAAATATTGAATATTTCCATCAACCCTTTTAATCACATACATCTTCTTTTCATTATCATATTTCCATCCAAGTATCTGACTAGTCAACGCCTTCTTTGGATTTCTAAACTTTTATCAATCACACTTTGTTTTGATGTATCATCTGGTTGAGTTGTATCTTTATTACATTCTTCAGTTGGAACCTCAAAAGGAATTCTATCATCAACAATTTTATCCAACTTTCCAATCACTGTCCCATCACCCTCAGCATAAGTTTATTTCTCTTCATACTCATACTTGGTATAATCTTTATTTGATTGACCTTCATCATCTGACTCTTGATCATTCAAACCACCATTAAGATTACCAACACCATCACTACTACTATCGTCGTCAGTAGAAGGTTTATCTTCATTCTTCTTTATGTCAGTGATGATAATGTCGTTGTCTTTATCCTCTTCCTCATTCTCTTTCTCTCCTTCTTTACTTTGACTATCATCAATCTCCATCCCTTCACCTTGTGGATTATTCAACGCATCCACATCAAACAAGTCTTGTGAACCGATTAATCTTGCTTCAATAATAGGAGATTGATTTTGTTGAGAAGGTGAAACAGTAGACGGTCCTTCCTTATCATCATTCACTTGTACATCAGTAGGGTTAGGTTGAGGAGTAACATTGTCACTTTGAAATTGTAATCCAAGATGTTTCAATAAATCTTGCACCAAGCCTTGAAGTTGATTATTTACAACTGTTGTTGATTCAATTTTGCTTGTTGACGACTAGTCTCAGCCCTTAGCTCTCTAATTTCTCTTGAACTAGATGCTTCTCTGCTCTTGAGATTTGCAATCTGAGTCTTCAACAGACTTACAGTATTAGCAGTCTCTTGAGTTGCATAATTCGCAAACTCTTCATCTATCAAACCATAATCTCTCGATGCTTTAAACTTTGCAGGATCTGGAATCTCTTTGCCTTTACCCTTGACAGTATCTCTTTGTGCCATTATCCTCAATCTCTTTCTTTCAGGACTTTTAAACACGATACCCTTAGACGGAGGAGGTCTAGAAGACATGGTCTTTTCCGATTCAGGTTCCTTTATTTTGCTTGGAGTTTTTTTGCCTGTTGCTTCTGCTTCTGGAGTAATCACTTCAGTTTCATTTTGAACTTGTTCTAGTTCATTAATTACCACATTTGAACCTTCATTCGCACCTTGATCACTATATTTTACAACAGCCAGTTCATTTACTTCAGGAATAACATTCTCCACTCTTACTTCAGGCTCTTGATTACCTTTAGTATTCACTTGTTGTTCATCTCTTTGACCTTGATTTTGATTAACCTAACCAACACCACCATCACCTCCTTCACCACCTTCACCACCTTCACCATCATTACCATCTTCACTGTCACCGTCATTGTCTTCTACTCCACTGCTTAATAAGTCATCCACTTCATCATCAACTCCAAAGTCTGGATTTGGATTATCACCAAGCATGTTTGGAAACAAAGGAGTGACTTGACCAATGAACTTGCTTTTTTTTCGAATAGTGTTCATGCTGCTGAAGATAGACTCTGACATGTGCTCCAACGGTAATTCTATTCCTTTATTTGGTAAATCAGGCAATAGAGTGTTGATAATCATTTGAATGAATCTTGGATAAAATAAGAACTTGTTATTCTGTCTTGGTCCCACAAAATTATTGATCATTGCTTCAAAGATAATTCTTGAAAAGTTGAATCTTCTATGAGTTGCCAAGCAGACTAAAGCCCTACTGTTCTGTTGAAGCATATTCTTAGTGTTAGAGTCTTTGACTTGTAATTGGATATAATTTTTAGCAATAGTTAAGAGGGAGTCTGTTAGGACATGTTTTGTAACTGTCGCTAAAATTCTATATTGTAAGTTAGCGAACCTGTTAAGTTCGCCTGAGGGAATGTTTTGGTGAACTTGAGAGGCGAACTTGCTAAGTTCGCTTAAGAGGTTCTAGGCGAACTTGCTAAGTTCTCCTGTGGTCTTTGTGATTTCCCTAAAAATAGGTGTTTACATGTCTGAGTTTAATAGTCAATAACAAAGTGCAAGAACCAGAGCTTGAGTATGTAAACAGAGTTTTTGTGGAGAAATACAAAGAGGATTATTTACATTGTGTTGTTGATTGCTTTACACGTTGCACGTTGATCAATGGATTACGCACGTTATCACCATGTCGTACCATGAGTCTAGAGATCCGTGACACCCCGCAGGGACCTACATGTGGTATTAGAGCATTTGCTCTCGATTAGCAGCAGATTCGTGGTGTTTTAGTGTATAATCAACATCAAAGTTCATTGTTTTTGAAGATTTTTCATCATTTTCGTGTTCTTGACAAAAATGGATTGATTTTGATAATTTTGGATTCATTTTGGATTCGCTTGAAGATTTTGATATGATAGGATTGTTTCTAATCATCTTTACACATTCCTACGGTTCAGATTCGTCATATTCGATCATATATATCAGAAATCATGATTTTTAGCAGAGTTGGTTCGTGTTTGTGTTCTTCCTGAGATTTCAACGTTTCTGGCGAACTTGCTGATTCAGTTATAGGTGAACTTAACAAGTTCGCTAGAGTTGATAAAAAAAAATTCGAGGGGAGCTTTATATTAGTGTTTCCCGCTGTTTTTGAGAAAATAGTAATTTTGGAATTTTCTTTCACCAAAATTCATATTTTTTTGGAGGGAAAATTTTTTCTTGGACATTTACACAAGATACTCGATATGACAAATTTTTCGAAGAATAGGAGAGATTTACTGAAGAAACAATTCATGGTTTTCAAGTATTTGGAGTATGAAACTGTTGATGATATCGTTACCATATACTACCATCTTTTGGATGAGTTGATAAAATATGATGTTTCTTACACTAATACTGAGGTGAATGAGAAGTTGTTGGATGCTCTTCCACCTATGTTTGAGAAATACTCAGTGCTCATCAAGAAAAATGAGAAGTTTGCCGATATGTCTATACCGAACCTGATTGGTAAAGTTCAATCTTATGAAGAAGGTGATAAGGTTGTACTAAATGAAGAAGAAGTTACTACTCAAGCGTTTGTGGCCTTGATTAAAGTAGAGTTAGAGAAGCAGAGTGATTCTGAAAGTGGCATTTCTGCAAAATCAAGCGATAGTGAGAGTGTTCAATCTGGTGAAAGCACTCAGTCTACCGAGAGTGATGTGAAGACTGAAGAAAGCTTCTAGACAGTTGAAGAGGATAGTGTGAATGAGGAAGTGATGAGTGAAGAAAAAGCAAATGCAACAAAGGTAATTAGTGAAGAACTGATGAATGACAATGTAGCTGTTGAGAAAGTGACAGAGAAAGAAACAAAACCAATTGCTGAAGCCAGAGTGTTCATGGCAGACACAAAACAGGTAGATGAGGTTGTTTCTATTTTGTGTACTAAATGTGTTGATTCTGATTTCAAAATTATGAGATTGTGTGATGACAATACTAATCTCATTTGTGACTTGAAGGCAAGCTACTTAACAAATCAAACTTTAAAAGATAATGAGAAGCTTTTAAATACAAGAATTGACTCATTGAAAGATGATATCAAAGTTTTACAATCAAAAGTAAATGAACAAGCTTTTCACATTGATGTGGCATATTCTGAATATGAGAAAAAGATAAATGAACTTGCCCAGTCACAGAGTGAAGTTACCAAATTGATGAGAAAGCTTGAAGGTTATAAAAATTCCAGTTTTCTGTTGGAATATTATAATAAGAAAGCTAGTGGTGAGAAGGTAGTTGGAGGGGTTGGTTATTGTTCTCAACGGGATGATAAAGTTATTCGGGGAGTCGGTTTTTGTCTTCCATTCAATGGAAACTACACAGCTCGAATGGTTGAAGAAGTGACTGAAGAAGATCTAGAGCCTAAAACCATTCTCAAAGTTAATCCTATTACAGGAGAAGACATAGTTTATGATGATTCTAGTGATGATGAAGTTTTTGATCCAGAACAAGCCGATAGTAAAGTGAAAGACTGTAAGGTTGTTGAATCTACTGTTGTCAAGAAAGTAACCCGAGATCAGTGCATCTTGAGAGAACCTAATGATGATGTTGAACAATTAAAATCTACACCTTTAAAACCTTTTATGAGTTCTGGGTTTGATTTTCAAGAAATTACTACTATTGAGAAAACATCAAATGTTGATTTTGTTAAAGAGAAAGTTAATTGTGATAAACCCAAGGTTGTTCAATCATCTAACACTGTTCATCAGTGTGAATCATCAAGTTTAAGTGGTGTTCTAAAGGAACGATATGTTCGGGCATACAGGGAAAAGAATACATGTTGTCACTGTGGATTGGTTCATCATATTTTCAAGAATTGTCCACATAAGAATGTTGGAAAGAGATTGGAATATCCAAAGTTGGCTCGACCGTTTGTTGAACCAAAGACAAAACCAATGGTTAAACCAACGTCACAAGTTAAGCCTCCAAAAGCTGTGAATCAAAGTGAAGCGTCTAGTTCTAGAGGTTCAAGAGATATGACTCCTAAAGCTCCTTACATAAGGAAGTTTATTGAGAGGAGCGCCTGTTTTCATTGTGGTGTTGTGGGACACATTTGTATGAATTGTCCTTCAAAGGCTGAGGGTACAAAAGCAAAGCAGATGGTTAAACCAAAGACCTAGTCTTATGAGACACCAAAGACTAGACCATTTGTGACAAGATCAGTTGGTACACAATCTCTTAATTCACAATCTGAGGTTAGGCTCTCTAGACCTCAGCAACGGAGAAGAAACAGAAGATTGAGAAAAATTTTAGAAGATCAAGAGATTTCACAATCAAAACATGTTTCAAATGAACCAGAATGTTCAAACATCTCACTTTGTAAGAAGAAAGCACTTAATGAACGGAAGAGTGTTTGGAAATCGAAAGTTTCTGTTTCTGACTCGTCAGAGCAATCTCCGAAAATTGATGAGAGATTCGACTGTGAATTGCGTGAAGTCAATTATTTTGATATAGATGGACGACCTAGGACCACCATGGCTTGGGTCTCATTGTCAAATTAATGTTTCTTGTTTGATGTGCAGGATTAACCAAGAGGGACTATTAATACCATTTGGGTTGTTAATAGTGGTTATTCAAAGCACATGATAGGGAATGTCATCTGCAGGAGCAAAGAGTTGTTTGACAAATTGATAAATTTACTTGATTCAACTACTTGATGATCAGGGGGAGAATATGTCACACACAATGTTGTTTTGGAAAGTGTTTGACCAGTCCAAAAGACAACCTGAATTTTAGGGTGACGATGGTGAGCATAAAGTCGTTGATGCAACCATTTCACGAGTTGAAAGGGAGTCTACAGGACAGGGGGAGTACAGTATTGTGTTGGTGACAAAGGCAAAGGCATTTGATTACACTGGTTTGAGTTTTTGATTGATTGAAATGCTAAATCCTGAGTAACCAAGTAAAATTGATTTCAAAACCATTTTCATGAAAGTTTTTTTTTCTTTCAAAAAGTTTTAAAAATTCCAAACAAACTGAAAAATTTTAAAATTGACATCATTTGAGGTATGAGAATCAGTCACACAAGACCTTAGATTGACTGTTGGTGCTTTATGTTTATTTGATTTATCTGAACTATATATGTTTTGATCTAAACATCAGAGACTACACAAATAGGAAATGATAGTGTTGTGTATGCATATAATTTAGCTTGTCAATAGGCTAAAAGCGTTTTTGAACCATTAGTAGTGTGAAAACATAATTGCATATGTTACAACTGTGATTTGAACCCATGGTAGACCGGGTGTGTGTGTTAAAAGATCATTATCAGATACAGAATATGAGACTTTAAGAATTTCATGACACCAGTATCAGATTATGTTGATTACCACAATTTTTTGGTTTACTTCACTGCCCATGCCCCGAAAAACATGCAATGTGAAGTTGGACCAAGATATGTTTCTAACGACATTTGTTAGAACATATGTTAGCCCTTGAATCAATTATCTTGATTCTATTGAATACATCCAGATAACAGTTGGATCACGCTACCCTGTTTCATTGAATCAATCGATTCCTTGATCATTCTTATATTGAAGAATTCCATTGGTACAATCTTTCTGTTGATATGAATCTTGATACTTCATCCAAACCAAGCAATATGAATCATTCGATTCTGAATCATTCTGATTCTTTATATCATTCGGGATCTGCTTCTTTTCCTGCGCTAATTGATGTAATTTCAGCTTGGTGGTTAATATATATATTCTATTGCACAAAGTCTCATATGTCTTGAAGATAATGCAATTTAAATTTTTGTTGGCATATTTGTGGGGTACACGTTGTATTTCATACTTAAATGGTACATTAACTCACAAGAAAGTGGGAATGAGATGCTTTTAGTTTAAAATATTATAATATTGACAATCTGAATTTGTGTGTCATAGCCTGATCCTGATTTCTTTGAATGTTTATCACGTATCATTACTTGCAATATATGAAAGTCTGAAAAGGATAGATTATAAAATCTTGATGGTCATATGGATCTTAGTTTGTTGTTAACAGCACAAGTTGTTTGTTTGATAATACTGCTTGTTGGAGACTTAAAATAATAGCATAGGATACCATATTCTTGATATACAGATTGTTATCCATGATGTGTGATTGATATATCATAAATAATGATCTGATCTTCTTGCTCATGATGTTCAACAAAAATATGTGATTTCTTGTTTACTGCATTTTATTTCATTTCATTTTGTACATATAAAAGCCAAAAAGATTTTATTTTGTTTTTGCATATTCTGGTGACAACGAGCTTGAAGATTCTATGTCTTAGTCTTAGAGTCTTTGACTTGTAATTGGATAGAATTGTTAGCAATAGTTAAGAGGGAGTCTGTTAGGACATGTTTTGTAACTGTCACTAAAATTCTGTGTTGTAAGTTAGCGAACCTGTCAAGTTCGCCTGAGGGAATGTTTAGACGAACTTGCTAAGTTCGCTTAAGAGGTTCAAGGCGAACTTGCTAAGTTCACCTGTGGTCTTTGTGGTTTCCCTATAATATGTGTTTACATGTCTGAGTTCAGTAGTCAAGAATAAAGTGAAAGAACGAGAGCTTGAGTCTGTAAACAGAGTTTTTGGGGAGAAATACAAAGAGGATTATTTACCTTGTGTTGTTGATTGCTTTAAACGTTGCACGTTAATCAATGGATTCCGCACGTTGTCACCGTGTCGTACCGCGAGTCTAGAGATCTGTCACACCCCGTAGGGACCTACACCTACTAAACACTTCTCTAATATGATCAAATGCTCCAGTCCTCGGGCCTAGACATTGTGTAAACACATGCACTAAATATCTCCATTTCTTGACCAGAAGAGTCTTTGTTAACTACTTTCTCGGGAACTCACCTTCATAACCCATTGTCATAATGATACATGTGACATCCGACAATTCCAGGTTAACTCCGTTAACACAAACCTCGTTAGTTCAAACATTATTCATTGCAAACTCAGTTATCTCAGTTAGTCACACGTACATTGCATTTAATTAGGATTAATTAAATGTGTCAATTAATACGCACACAACGGTAATCCGTAGAATTACCGGATCACACTTGAGTCTAACCCGGAACGTTGGTGATTAATCAAGATTAATATTTTGAATATTTAATAAAATATATTTAATATAAATTATATGAGTTTTATGTGATACGTGACTTTACGTGAATTATGTGAATATTATTGTTCTCGTACGTGTTTATCGTGTGTTGATCGTATTTAGTATTTTTATAAATATTAGAGTTTTATAAAAATATAAAAATCGAAAGTTTTAATTATTAATTAAGTGTTATTTAATTAATTAGAGTTTATGGACCTTTAGAAAGCCCGTAGCCCAACTTAAAAATCCATTAGTGCATACATGTATATAAGGAAATTATAAAAATTAAAAACTCTAAAACTCTTTTTCTTTTTTTTCTTTTGGCCGTCGAACCCAAACCCCCACCCCTCCCATTCAGCCGAGACCAAGAAGCAACCTAAACACCTTCGATCGAGCTCCAATCGTGAAACCGGAAGTGAATACGTGCTAGTCTAGGCATCCCTAACGTTCCTACGTAAGTTGTTTTATTAAATTCCGTCATTATTTTTGAGATCGAAACCCTAGATTATCCAAACTCAATGATTTTGAAATATGATAATGAATTAGTTAATTGTTTGATATTGTTGTATCGTATTGATGATTTTATGAACGTATATGAAACCCTAGTTGTTATACGATATGTAAATTGAATTTTGTTGATTATGTGACGTATAGGAATCGCATGCTAGACGTGAATTATGATTAATATAGTTGTAATTATATTAGTTGAAAGATTTAGGATTGATTAAACATGTTCATTGTGTAAACAAAGCGTATAATGGACGACTTACTAAAAGAGGAAACTTTGTTAAAAAGTGATTTTTGAATGTGAAGGTTTCTAGGTGTGTATGATGTTATAAATTGACTCTAGTATGTTAGTATAGTTGTACTAATGATTGTTAACGTGTTGTTGAATGCAAATAACTTAAATAGATCATAGGTTACTAAAAGTCGAAACTTTGTGATTTGGAACTTGATGTCTAAACTTAATGATGTGTGTTACGGTAATCTATTATGTATTAGCATGTGTACATAGACATGGGATGATGATACGAACGTGTTATAGATAATGTGATTCATTTGAAAGCAAACATGAGTTTATATATTTAAAAAAAAAAGAAATAATAAATTAATGTAACGTGTATTGTTGACGTAGTTTGCGATGCTAAATTAGTTATGACTTAAGTAGCATGAAACGTGAATTATTTGTTTGCTAAGCGTGTTGTTATGCAAGTCAAACATTTAATCACTAAACGGGTCACCAACGGGTCGTCGAGTCAAACTTGGTCAAACTTAGTCAAACTTGGTCAAACTTAGTCAAACTAATAAATATTTTCTAAACCTTTAAAACAATGAGATTGTTTGGATACTTAGGGTTCCTATCGCCTTGCTCAAACACACACTTATAAACCGGTGTTTATAGGTGGCAGTTAGTCGTCAATCATTCTACGTTCGCTTTCTTTCACACGCACTCTAAGGTGAGTTTCACGGCCCCTTTTTCTTACGGTTTAAACTTGGGGGAGAAAACATGGGTATATACTTTTAGATCTTATATTTCATTTATATCACTTGTTGTACTAAGCGCAAACATATCATGTAAGTCCTTACATATCGAACCGTTTAATATATGGGATAGCGAGGTAATCTTGAGTAGTACTACTGGGCATTGACAAGCCCCACCCGCGTTAGTCGCGCTAACACGACAGGTAGTCGAACGGGTGTAATATTGACCTAAACATTTACCATTGATCATGATAGTCATGGTAGGAGGCAGTTCAAACATAAACAGTCAGCTTCGGTGTCAAAACGCTTTAGTAACATGTAACTAAGTTAGCTACCTATGATATAAATTGTAAATGGTTTTATCTAGTATTCTTTACTAACATTGAAACCTGTGAACTCACCAACCTAGTGTTAACACGTTTTAGCATGTTTTCTCAGGTCATTAAGGTACAGGCACAAGCTAAAGCATGCATGCATTCGAAGTCCATCATTTTCAAACTCAAGAACTATTTATTTTATTTATTGTTGGATTATTTATTTTTGGCGCGACTGTTTTGGCGCATGCTTTTCATTTAACTTTTCGCTTTCGCAGTCTTACATTAAATCAGTGTTTTCATTACTAGTGTTGCGTCGTGACTATGAGCGATACTAGTGGTTTTCTTAAACTCATATAGTGTTGTTCAAAGTAACTAATGACTGAGATCCTGGTATGTCACGCTCCTAACGGTAAAACTCCGTTAGTGGATGTTGGCGGTGTGACAGATTGGTATCAGAGCCATTGGTTATAGAGAACAAGGAAATGCATACTAGACTATAACCACGCACATGCATTAGTTACACAGCACTTACACTCATACATGGCACTTACTCATCCCGTTACAGGAAATGTCGACACCGCCTAATTCACCCACATCCCTAGTCGTTCAGGAGCACGATATTCCTACCGTACTTTTGCCAGAGCCGAGGAGACGTCGACTCAACCCGATCAACACCACTGTAGGGTATAATGAGCCTATTCATGTGCGTGTCAGAGGCAACACGCAGGACTGGGATTGGTATCCCGATAAGATCAGGAACTGGATCCGCGAGGAGGAAGTCCCACCTCTACTCGCTGCTGACATTGCTTCTTCTTCATCATCTTCTGTGCGAGCTTTGCCACCATTGCAGTACCCCTTTGAGCAGGTGTTAGCTGTCTTTGTAGCTAGGATGGACCGGGAGGTCCGTAACATGAGAGATGCAGCAGGGGAGAGTTCTGGTATATTAGAGCGACAGATTCTGATGAATCAGAAAATTGACAAACTAACTTCAGATTTAGCAGCCACTGATAAAGTCCATGAGAATTTGGCAAATGTGTGGATATGGAAGACCGGCTGAACACTGCAGAGTGGAACCTAGATATACTCCACACCAGGATTGAGCAAGTGGAGGCTCGACTTGCAGCTGCTGAAGCAGTAGGAGTTGCACCAGATGATGCACCCGCAGGAGATCAAGCCAAGGACGAGGATGCAGCATCTGATGTTACATCAGCTAGCAGTGGCATTTGATATCTTATCTTCATTACTTATTTACGTCTTTTCTTTAAACCTAGATGGGCAGGGTTGTTCCCATCCAACAGATGTTTCTGGATTTTGATGTTTGATTGAATTTACGTTGTAGCCCTTACAATTTATTTTATCAAGGATTATTATTATTGAAATGTTAGATGTTGTGGTTTAAATTTTCTTTGTTTACTTGTACTTGTATGATGACAAAATGCGATGTATTTTTCTCATTATTGTATGTTGTGAATGTAAAGATAATGTCTGGACGAGGATATAGACGTGGTGGACGCGCCGGAGGACGTGGCGGTCGCGGAAATGTCAACATGACTGCAGCGTGTGGCTGAACCGGTAGCAGCTAGTCAAGCCGTTGTTAATGCTGGAGGTAAAGCAAAATATTATCGACTATAGTGAGTCATCATTCATCCTAAACAAAAATTCGAATATGGTATTCCTAAAGAGTATTCTTGTTTACAATTCAGGTCAGCACAACCATCAGCAGGTTTGTACTTTTAAAGCTTAGATGGATTGCAAGCCTCACTCATTCAGTGGAGCCGAAGGGGCTGTTGGCTTACTCCGCTGGATGGAGAAATCTGAATCCGCCTTTGCAATGTGCAATTGCCCGCCGAACAATCAGGTGAAGTATGCATCTGGCACACTTGAGGGTCCGGCCCTTACTTGGTGGAACTCCCAAGTGCAAATGCTAACTCTTGAGATGGCAAACACATTGCCATGGGACGAATTTAAGACTATGCTGTGGTAGGGGTATTGTCCCCGCGATGAAGTGCAGAAACTTGAGGGCGAATTCTGGAACCTCAAGATGGAGGGATCTGAAATTGAAGCGTACACTGCTTGTTCGCATGAACTGGCGAACGTGTGTCCGCAAATGGTAACACCTCCCTATAAGAGGATCGAGAAATTCATTGATGGTTTGGTTCCGCAAATTCAGAGCATGGTGACATCTGTAATCTCCAAGAAATTCCAACCTTTATTTGAACTTGTCCGGCATTGTAATTTCTTTATTTTATGAGTACATCTATCAATTACAATAAATTACCTAATGTATTTATACATGCATGCATTGAATACCATTATTACAAAATGATAGATACTTATTTAAAGAAATTATATAAGTATTTATTATTACTCTACTAAATAAATATATATACATATATTTCAAAACCTACATAAATATATTAACACACATATTTATAAAAATACCAAATTATAATTGAAAGATTGTATTAATTACTTAATATTTTTCTTTTAAGTAAATGGGAATTAGTAGAAATAAAACCATTTTAATTATATAAATATATTTATGCAATTATTTCAAATCCATTAATAACAAATAAATAATTGGATTTATGTGTCTTAATTAATCTTAGTTAGTAAATTACATTTTTATTATTATTATAACCTTTAATTTTAACTAAATGATTCAAATGATTTTATAAAAAGTTCTAAATTTAATGATTCCATACTTTATAAAAGTACAGGGTTGATAATGTAAATTCCTGAAACTTAATTCCAATTAAAAATAAAGGTTTCTACATAAAATGATAAAACTATGAAAGGCCAGGGGCCTGTTTTGCCAAACCCGGATTTCCCCCTTCCTCTTTTCAGTCATGGGTTCGAAACCCGCTCAAGACCGGTTCCGAAGCCACAATCGTGAACTCATCCCTGAGGCATTATCACGCTTAAAAGAAACCGGCTAAACGTTCATACCACACGATCGATCCATCTCCTTCGAGTAATTGAGTTTTTATGAACCCATCGTGGTTGAACTAGTAACCGAAAGCCATTGAAGGCTCATTTAATCGATCGATTCGTTCCCGCACAAATTGTGTATAAATAGGTACCCCAATCAATCGACGACACTCAATACGAACTCCCTACATCCTTAAATCACTCGCTTATCGTCTCCGGAGCTCGGAATTTAGTCGGAAAACCCAAATCAGTTCTTCGAGCCTTTCTCCTTCGCCACTCAACCATTTCAGGTAATGCTAGTGTCAAATAAATCGTATTAGTATGAGGGTCAATAACCCCATGATTTCGGGCTCGAACAGTTGGCCAATCGGGTGGATTATGAGGCTAGGGTTTACGGGTTTGGGAATGGGGAAGATGATGGCTGGGGTTGTGTGTTAATACTAAATCGAAACCGGTTAAGACCAAGGCATCATGCCCTGGTCTGATGGTTAATGTGTGTGTGTGTTGTGACCCGACTCTGGTCACGGGTTCGATTCCGGTTGGACCCAGTTTTGGGATTTTTTTTTTGTTTAATTATTTAAATGCATTATTTTATAATTAAAAATTCCAAAAAAAATATATATATATATATATATTCTGTAAGATTTCTTTTATATAAAAGCAGAAAATACAAATTTATATATTGTTACTATTTTATTAATAATACAATAAACCACTTATAAAATCTCAAATAAATAAATGGTTAGACAAATTAACTAAATTATTTATTTTGTTACACAGCTATAATGTCTAAATTATTATTAGAACCTATAAACAATTATCTTGGTGAGTATAATTATCCTAAATTATGGAGATACTTAAAAAATTATTTTTAGATTTATAATTATGCAAGTTTATTTCATTTGGAGCTTACTTATGTTACTACCTATTTAATACTCTTTTATTTACCATTTCAGTAAAAGAAAATATTGTAGTAATTTAAAATAATTATCTTATTTACCTAAAACAATTATTTAAGTCTTTTAAATTATTTACTAATTATTTTAGAATAGTTTTATACTAAACGTACTAGCAATCCAATCCATAATTTATTGTTCTTAGAATAATATAAACCTTTATCTATTTCATAATCCATTTGTTTAATCATTTCATAATAACTATATAAATTCAAACAATTTATTATCTTTACAAAACCCATACATTAAGGTTTCTAATTAACTCTAATTAGTATTAACATATCCTTACCAATATATATTGTTCTTCAAACTTGTACAAGTCCCATATCCAATCCCAAGTCCCATGAAACCCTAAAGTCCCAATATTTCCTCAATTCCATTTAGACACACATTAAATTTAGAGTATCATTATCTATGTAGGTTCATTGTGAGAAATCCTCACGAGACCTATTCATACCAACTCTAGCTTCAATACAAGTGAGTTCATAGCCCCCTTTCTTTTTACTATTGTTTACAAATACTCGGGGTGGAACATGTTTACTTACCATGCTTACCAAATTCAATACCAATGTTCTCATGCTATTTACTAAGTGCTTTATGTCTTAAACTACTTGGTGACCATTACATGTGTTCATGCTAGTACATTCATTAACCTGCTACCCAGGCCTAAGGTAGTACCTAACATGATCATTTATAGGGGAATCCAATTCCAGTTAACACGAACCTTGGCGGGTTTTGTGTGTACCATGTTACTATTTTTCCAAAACACAATCAGTGGGATTGTACTTACCAGTTTTCCATTTACTACAGATTGAATTGTATGCTTGGAACTTTGTATGTTTTCACATTTATGCCATAGTTACGCTTTGAACAAAATTGAATTTCAAATCATTTTTACTAAACTTTTGTTAGTGTCAAAACCTATGTTACTCACCAACTACTTGTAGTTGACATTTACTCGCATGTTTCAGGTGCACCCATTTGAGAACCCTACCTGCTCATCTAGGACTTGGACCTAGTTAAATTAAAATTATGTTATGTTTTGAACATTTCATTTTCCATTCCCTATGTAACGGATGATTTTAAGTTGATGAATAAATATTGTCATTTAATAATAGATGATCATGTGCTTATAAACAACCGCGTCAGCCCCGGCGTTTAATCCGCCGCCGGCCGGGGTGTGACAGATTGGTATCAGAGCCATGGTTATAGGGAATTAGGTTATTAGACACATGACCTAGACTATAACCTAGGAGTCCCAAACATGAGTTTAACTCGTGTCTTTTATTAGGAACTCCACTTTATTCCTACCACGTATACTTACCTACACCTATCTATTTTTTATTACTTGATACAACTACATGAACTTCAATATTCAAGAGTCTACATGAAACTGTTTGGAACTACTTGAACTACATGAAACTTACACTTAGACTTAATAGTCTAATCCGAAGGAAACTCTCGTCAAAGGAATGTAAGTTCTAACTAATGAATGAGAACTCGTGCAATCCGAAAGGGTGGATGCCTGTATTCTGAGAGTTCTGTCTAGGAAAGCATCTCATATAAATCCAAATCAACCGATGGACTAGTTATGCTTTCCTGGGAATTCTTGGGATGAGTGTCCACTTATAGGCTAAAGCATGACTTCTCAAACATTAGAAAGACTTAAAGTACTTTGATAAGTCAATGTGCCCATTAGGGTACCATGTATGCTACATCTAACATCTCATGATTTAATTGCAAACTCTTATTCATGTGTCACATCTTATGAACTTCCTATTCACCCGTTTGTAGAATGCCTCCCCGTCATGAGCGTAGGAACAACCTCACCGATAGGATCATCCAGCAAATGGCTACGATCCTACCAACTATGGTCAACCAACTGAACCAGAATGCTGCACCAAGGAATCCCACGTGTACATTCAAACACTTCAACTCCTGCAACCCCACCAAGTTCTATGGGAACGAAGGAGATACTGGACTCCTCCAATGGTTTGAAAGCATTGAGGGAACTTTCATCAATGCTGACTGTCCTGAGAACCTGAAGGTTCGTTATGCTACTAGTGTCTTCCAGAAGAGGGCACTAACATGGTGGAATGGAGAAAAGCGTAACCGCGGGATAGAGGTTTCACTAGCCTTACCTTGGGCCGATGTGAAAGCACTCATGACCGATGAGTTTTGCCCCCGTAATGAGGTCAAGAAACTAGAAGCTGAATTCTGGGATCTCAAACAAGACAGTGGTGAAAGCCTTGGCTACACCACCCGCTTTCATGAGCTTAGCCTCTTGGTGCCCCATATGGTCACTCCATGCCTATGCAGATTCAGGATACCGTGTTGGGTAGTAACCCAGCCACTCTTGAAGAAGCTATCCGTTTAGCTGCCACACTATCAGATAACCACGTTAAGGCAGGGACTTTGTCCAAGAAGGGTGCTAAGAAAGTCATTGAAAAACCCACCACTGAAACCACCAAGGAAACCAAAGCTGAGTCCTCCTTCAATGGAAAAAAAGAGGAAAGGCAGGAACTTCGCCATCATCACTCCTGCTGCTCCTCTAGCCCAAGTGGCACCTACTGCCTTCAACCCCAACAAGAAGCCTTATGTGGGGACTCTACCTCTGTGTAACACCTGCCAGCTCCATCATACTACCTACATGCCATGTCGTCTATGTACCAATTGTGGACGTTCTGGGCATACGGCTAACATCTGCCGTGCTGCTCCCCGAGCTAACCAAGCTAATCAACCTAATGTTCTTGTTCCTGCTGCTATCGCTCAGGGTCGTGCTTGTTACGAGTGTGGAGACCCAAATCATTTCAGGAACCGCTGCCCTAGGTTGGTCATTGTGAACCAAGCCAACATGAATCAGGGCAACATGATTCAAGGGAACGGGAACCAAGGTAACATAATCCGGGGAAATGTGAATCAGGGGAATGCAAACCCCGTAGCTCGAGGACGTGCCTTCAACATCAATGCCAATGAGGCACAAGCCAACAACGATGTGGTGAACGGTACGTACCCAATAAATCACCAATATGCTTCTATCCTGTTTGATACTGGTTCCGATAGGAGTTTTGTGTCCTTTGAATTTGAACCACAACTTGCTATGAGTCGAGCTAAGCTAGACAAACCCTTTGACATTTTAGTAGCGGATGGTTATTCTGTCTCATGTGACACCATTATTAGAGATTGTACCTTAACCTTGAACGATCATGACTTTTCAATCAATCTTATTCCTATGGCCCTCGGAGGTTTATACATCATAGTAGGCATGGACTGGCTGACCAAGCACCATGCTGAAGTCGTCTGTTTTGATAAGTATATCCGTATCCCTCTTGACTCGGGTGAAGTTTTGAACGTTTATGGTGAGAAGCCGTCAAAAGGACTCAAGCTTATGTCCTGCACTACCGCACAGAAGTATTTACGGAAGAAATGTGTGGCATTCTTGGCCCATATTGTGGAACGAAAAGTCAAGGATAAGAACCTCCAAGACATTCCTGTAATCAAAGACTTTCCTGAAGTTTTTCCCAAAGATTTACCCGGTCTTCCTCCTATACGTCAAGTCGAATTCCGTATTGACTTAGTGCCAGGAGCAAACCCCTTGGCCAAGTCACCTTATCGTCTTGCACCATCAGAGATGCAGGAACTTTCAAGCCAACTCCGAGAACTTTCTGACAAAGGATTCATTCGTCCTAGCGTTTCCCCTTGGGGAGCACCTGTTCTATTCATCAAGAAGAAGGATGGTTCTTTTCGGATGTGCATCGACTATCGGGAACTTAACAAGCTTACTGTGAAGAACCGTTATCCACTTCCTAGGATTGACGATTTGTTCGATCAGCTTCAAGGCTCGACTTATTTCTCTAAGATCGATCTTCGTTCTGGTTATCACCAGTTACGAGTCCTCGAATCCGATATCCCCAAAACAGCCTTTCGTACAAGATATGGTCATTACGAGTTCATGGTTATGCCATTCGGACTAACCAATGCACCCGCAGTATTCATGGATCTTATGAACCGAGTGTGCAAGCCGTACTTGGACAAGTTTGTAATCGTTTTCATTGACAACATTCTCATCTATTCAAAATCAAAAGCAGAACATGAGGAACACTTGCGTTTGGTTTTGGACCTATTGAAGAAGGAGCAATTATACGCTAAGTTCTCCAAATGTGAATTTTGGCTAAAGGAAGTCCAATTCTTGGGACACATAGTCAACGAGAAGGGTATTCATGTGGATCCCGCTAAGATTGAGGCGGTAAAGAACTGGCAAGCTCCAAAGACCCCTACCGAAGTCCGCTCATTTCTAGGTTTAGCGGGCTATTATCGTCGATTCATAGCGAATTTTTCAAAGATCGCAGTACCACTCATAGCCTTAACTCGCAAAGGCAAACCCTACGAGTGGGGACCAAAACAGGAAGAGGCCTTTCAAACCCTGAAACAGAAACTATGTGAGGCTCCTATCCTTACCCTTCCCGATGGAACCGAAGACTTTGTCGTTTATTGTGACGCTTCCCACTTAGGCCTAGGGTGTGTTCTAATGCAACGAGGCAAAGTGATCGCTTATGCGTCTTGACAACTCAAAATCCATGAGAAGAATTATACGACGCACGATCTTGAGTTGGGTGCGGTTGTATTTGCTCTTAAAATTTGGAGACATTACCTATATGGTACCAAATGTGAGATTTACACCGATCATAAGAGTCTCCAGCACATCTTCAATCAAAAGGAGCTCAACATGAGGCAAAGGCGTTGGGTTGAACTCCTAAACAACTACGACTGCAATATTCGTTATCATCCTGGTAAGGCGAATGTAGTGGCTGATGCTCTTAGCCGTAAAGAACCTATCAAAATCCACAGCATTCGAATCCAAAATGATATTCAAACTCGTATCCTTGAAGCACAACATATTTCTGTCACTGAAGGAAACATGTACAACGAAATGTCATGTGGTGCTGAACTCCAACTTGAAACCAAACCCAATGGGTTACTTTACTTTCTAAATCGTATCTGGATTCTGGACCGTGACAACCTTCGTACCTTTATCATGAACGAGGCTCACAAGACTCGCTATTCTGTGCATCCTGGTGCAGACAAAATGTACATGGATCTTCGTACCCAATACTGGTGGCCTGGTATGAAAAAGGACATTTCTCTATACGTGTCCAAATGCCTTACTTGTTTGAAGGTTAAAGCCGAGCACCAGCGTCCATCTGGTTTACTTGAACAACCCGAGATTCCCGTATGGAAATGGGAGTGTATTGCCATGGACTTTATAACCAAACTCCCACACACATCACGTGGTCATGATAGCATTTGGGTAATCATCGACCGTTTGACAAAATCTGCTCATTTCATACCCATACGTGAGGACTACCGAGTTGAGAAATTAGCTCGAATCTATATTGATGAGATCGTTAGTCGTCACGGTGTACCTCTCAACATTATTTCTGATCGTGATGGACGATTCACCTCTCGTTTCTGGCAATCACTACAATCAGCTCTAGGTACTCAACTGAATCTTAGTACGGCTTACCATCCGTAAACTGATGGTCAGTCCGAACGAACGATTCAAACCCTCGAAGATATGCTTAGAGCCTGTGTCATTGACTTCAAGGGAAACTGGGATTTACACCTACCCCTAGTCGAGTTCTCATACAACAACAGTTATCACACAAGCATTAATATGGCTCCTTTTGAAGCACTTTATGGTCGGAAGTGCCGCTCTCCTGTCTGCTGGGCGGAAATCGGTGAATCACAAATCACTGGTCCTGAACTGATTCAAGAGACTTCCGACAAGATAATGTTAATCCGAGACAACCTTCTAGCAGCAAGAAGTCGGCAAAAGAGCTATGCCGACAAACGTCGAAAACCCTTAGAATTTCAGGTTGGCGATCTGGTTCTTCTCAAGGTATCCCCTTGGAAAGGCATAGTTCGTTTTGGAAAGAAAGGGAAACTTGTGCCAAGATTCGTGGGCCCTTTTAAAATCCTTGAGCGGATTGGAAAAGTAGCCTATAAGTTGGACCTACCCGAAGGACTCAGTAACGTTCATCCGACATTTCATGTCTCGAACCTAAAGAAATGCTTAGCTGATGAGAATCTTCACATACCACTTGACGAGGTTCACATTGACGAAACAATGCACTTCGTGGAGAAACCCGTCGAGATCATGGACCGAGAAGTTAAGCAACTCAAGCGAAGTCGAATTCCAATCGTTAAGGTTCGATGGGAATCCAAACGTGGCCCTGAGTTCACTTGGGAACGTGAGGATCAAATGAAGGCCAAATACCCACATCTATTTCCAGGACCCTCTTCCTAATCAATTTCGGGACGAAATTTCCTAAAGTAGGGGAGACTGTAATCTCCAAGAAATTCCAACCTTTATTTGAACTTGTCCGGCATTGTAATTTCTTTATTTTATGAGTACATCTATCAATTACAATAAATTACCTAATGTATTTATACATGCATGCATTGAATACCATTATTACAAAATGATAGATACTTATTTAAAGAAATTATATAAGTATTTATTATTACTCTACTAAATAAATATATATACATATATTTCAAAACCTACATAAATATATTAACACACATATTTATAAAAATACCAAATTATAATTGAAAGATTGTATTAATTACTTAATATTTTTCTTTTAAGTAAATGGGAATTAGAAGAAATAAAACCATTTTAATTATATAAATATATTTATGCAATTATTTCAAATCCATTAATAACAAATAAATAATTGGATTTATGTGTCTTAATTAATCTTAGTTAGTAAATTACATTTTTATTATTATTATAACCTTTAATTTTAACTAAATGATTCAAATGATTTTATAAAAAGTTCTAAATTTAATGATTCCATACTTTATAAAAGTACAGGGTTGATAATGTAAATTCCTGAAACTTAATTCCAATTAAAAATAAAGGTTTCTACATAAAATGATAAAACTATGAAAGGCCAGGGGCCTGTTTTGCCAAACCCGGATTTCCCCCTTCCTCTTTTCAGTCATGGGTTCGAAACCCGCTCAAGACCGGTTCCGAAGCCACAATCGTGAACTCATCCCTGAGGCATTATCACGCTTAAAAGAAACCGGCTAAACGTTCATACCACACGATCGATCCATCTCCTTCGAGTAATTGAGTTTTTATGAACCCATCGTGGTTGAACTAGTAACCGAAAGCCATTGAAGGCTCATTTAATCGATCGATTCGTTCCCGCACAAATTGTGTATAAATAGGTACCCCAATCCATCGACGACACTCAATACGAACTCCCTACATCCTTAAATCACTCGCTTATCATCTCCGGAGCTCGGAATTTAGTCGGAAAACCCGAATCAGTTCTTCGAGCCTTTCTCCGTCGCCACTCAACCATTTCAGGTAATGCTAGTGTCAAATAAATCGTATTAGTATGAGGGTCAATAACCCCATTATTTCGGGCTCGAACAGTTGGCCAATCGGGTGGATTATGAGGCTAGGGTTTACGGGTTTGGGAATGGGGAAGATGATGGCTGGGGTTGTGTGTTAATACTAAATCGAAACCGGTTAAGACCAAGGCATCATGCCCTGGTCTGATGGTTAATGTGTGTGTGTTGTGACCCGGCTCTGGTCACGGGTTCGATTCCGGTTGGACCCAGTTTTGGGATTTTATTTTTGTTTAATTATTTAAATGCATTATTTTATAATTAAAAATTCCAAAAAAAAATATATATATATTCTGTAAGATTTCTTTTATATAAAAGCAGAAAATACAAATTTATATATTGTTACTATTTTATTAATAATACAATAAACCACTTATAAAATCTCAAATAAATAAATGGTTAGACAAATTAACTAAATTATTTATTTTGTTAGACAACTATAATGTCTAAATTATTATTAGAACCTATAAACAATTATCTTGGTGAGTATAATTATCCTAAATTATGGAGATACTTAAATAATTATTTTTAGATTTATAATTATGTAGGTTTATTTCATTTGAAACTTACTTATATTACTACCTATTTAATACCCTTTTATTTACCATTTCAGTAAAAGAAAATATTGTAGTAATTTAAAATAATTATCTTATTTACCTAAAACAATTTTTTAAGTCTTTTAAATTATTTACTAATTATTTTAGAATAATTTTATACTAAACGTACTAGCAATCCAATCCATAATTTATTGTTCTTAGAATAATATAAACCTTTATCTATTTCATAATCCATTTGTTTAATCATTTCATAATAACTATATAAATTCAAACAATTTATTATCTTTACAAAACCCATACATTAAGGTTTCTAATTAACTCTAATTAGTATTAACATATCCTTACCAATATATATTGTTCTTCAAACTTGTACAAGTCCCATATCCAATCCCAAGTCCCATGAAACCCTAAAGTCCCAATATTTCCTCAATTCCATTTAGACACACATTAAATTTAGAGTATCATTATCTATGTAGGTTCATTGTGAGAAATCCTCACGAGACCTATTCATACCAACTCTAGCTTCAATACAAGTGAGTTCATAGCCCCCTTTCTTTTTACTATTGTTTACAAATACTCAGGGTGGAACATGTTTACTTACCATGCTTACCAAATTCAATACCAATGTTCTCATGCTATTTACTAAGTGCTTTATGTCTTAAACTACTTGGTGACCATTACATGTGTTCATGCTAGTACATTCATTAACCTGCTACCCAGGCCTAAGGTAGTACCTAACATGATCATTTATAGGGGAATCCGATTCCAGTTAACACGAACCTTGGTGGGTTTTGTGTGTACCATGTTACTATTTTTCCAAAACACAATCAGTGGGATTGTACTTACCAGTTTTCCATTTACTACGGATTGAATTGTACGCTTGGAACTTTGTTTGTTTTCACATTTATGCCATAGTTACGCTTTGAACAATATTGAATTTCAAATCATTTTTACTAAACTTTTGTTAGTGTCAAAACCTATGTTACTCACCAACTACTTGTAGTTGACATTTACTCGCATGTTTCAGGTGCACCCATTTGAGAACCCTACCTACTCATCTAGGACTTGGACCTATTTAAATTATGTTATGTTTTGAACGTTTCATTTTCCATTCCCTATGTAACAGATAATTTTAAGTTGATGAATAAATATTGTCATTTAATAATAGATGATCATGTGCTTATGAACAACCGCGTCAGCCCCGGCGTTTAATCCGCCGCCGGCCGGGGTGTGACAACATCTTCTAATCCTACTACAATCCAGCAAACTATCAGGTTGGCTCACAGGCTAACTGATCAGGCAGTCGCTCAGGGCACTCTACCCCCTAGAGGTGCATTATACTAGACAACTGACAACAAACAGAAGTTTGACAGTTCATTCCCCAAAACTTTCCAGTCAAACCCACCTTCTCAACAGCAATAGCAACACCGTAAGCTTGAACCGTCAAAGAACAACAATCAGTCTACCTCCTCTCAGCAGAATCAGGGTTCATACGTTGGCAAGTACCCGAAGTGCAACAAATGTAATTTTCACCATCATGGAGCATGCGACCGGTACCGTTGCCACCGGTGTGGAAAGATGGATCATTTGGTCAAAGACTGTAGAGTAGATCTGCAGAACAAACAGACACCACCTGGAGACGCACCCAAAGGCTGTTTTGAGTGTGGTAAAGAAGGGCATTTCAAGAAAAATTGCTCGCAGTTGAGGAGAAACGAGAATGGAAATGGCAACAATCATCAGGGCGGTAATGGAAATGGTAATAACCACCAGGGTGGAAATGGTAATAACAACGGAAATGGTGCAAAGGGCCGAGCATTTGTGATTGGATTGGGAGAAGCTCGGAATGATCGGAACGTGGTTAAGCGTATGTTTCTCTTAAACGATCATTTTGCTTCTGTACTTTTTGATACTGGCGCCGATAGAAGTTTTATATCTAGAGAACTTAGTAGTCGGTTAGGAATAAACCCAACTTTACTAGAACATCATTATACCGTAGAGATAGCAGACGGTAAAGTAATAGAGGCAACCCACATTCTCAAGGGATGTAAGTTAGAACTTTCTAGTCACAAACTCGACATCGATCTCATGCCAGTTACACTAAGCAGTTTTAACATAATTGTGGGCATGGATTGGTTGTCTAAAAACCAAGTTGAGATCATCTGTAGTGATAAGATCGTTCGTATACCCCTTCCTAGTGGACAGACCCTATCCGTACAGGGCGAAAGAAGTGGTGCAGTGATGGGCATCGTATCTTTCATGAAGGCGTAGAAGTGTTTGCGTAAGGGTCATACCGCATTTCTAGCCCTTGTCGCTGACAAGTCCACCGAGGAGAAAATGTTAGAAGATATCCCTATCATTCGCGAATTCCCAGAAGTATTCCCTGAAGACCTACTTGGTCTTCCACCTCATCGTCAGGTCGAATTTCAGATTGACCTAACACCCGGAGCAGCGCCTATTGCTCGAGCACCATATAGACTTGCACCAAGTGAGTTGCAGGAGCTATCCACTCAACTACAAGAGTTGTTGGATAAAGGTTTCATCCGACCGAGCTCATCACCATGGGGAGCTCCAGTCCTATTTGTCAAAAAAGAAAGATGGAACTTTCCGCGTGTGCATTGATTACCGAGAGTTAAACAAGGTAACAGACAAGAACCGCTACCCACTACCCCGCATTGACGACCTATTCGACCAACTTCAAGGGTCAAGTTTCTACTCAAAAATCAATTTAAGATCTGGTTATCATCAGCTAAGAGTGCGAGATGAAGATGTATCCAAGACTGCATTCAGAACCCGGTACGCCCATTTCGAGTTTTGGTCATGCCATTTGGATTAACCAACGCACCCGCGGTGTTCATGGACCTCATGAACCGTGTGTGTAAACCTTACCTTAACCAATTCGTCATTGTCTTCATTGATGATATCCTCATATACTCTAAGAGTCAGGAAGAGCATGAGGAGCATCTACGCTTGATCCTTGAGCTACTGAAACAGGAGCAGCTGTACGCTAAGTTTTCCAAATGCGATTTTTGGATTCGCGAGGTTCAATTTCTAGGACATGTGATCAATGAGAAAGGAATACATGTCGATCCAGCCAAAGTGGAAGCCATCAAGAATTGGGCAGCACCATCAACTCCGACCGAAGTTCGGCAATTTCTAGGATTGGCCGGATACTACCGTCGCTTTATCGAGGGATTCTCAAAGATTTCCCAACCTCTCACCGCCTTAACCCAAAAAGATAAACCCTATAATTGGAGCGAGACTCAAGAATCAGCATTCCAGCTACTGAAGCAGAAACTATGTAGAGCACCCATCCTATCTCTCCCGGAGGTAACGAATGACTTCGTGGTGTATTGCGATTCCTCCATCCAAGGTCTTGGTTGTGTATTGATGCAACGCGACAAGGTTATCGCATACGCTTCTCGACAGTTAAAATTCCATGAAAAGAACTACATGACTCACGATTTGGAGTTAGGAGCCGTGGTTTTTGCACTCAAGAAATGGAGACATTACTTGTATGGTACTAAGTGCACCATCTACACCGATCACAAGAGTCTTCAGCATATTTTTGAGCAGAAATAGTTGAACATGCGTCAACGTCGTTGGATCGAGTTATTAAACGATTATGATTGTGCAATCAAGTACTATCCGGACAAAGCCAATGTGGTAGCCGATGCACTAAGCAGAAAAGAAACCAAACCCCGACGAGTTAGAGCATTACAACTCACTATTCATACAGGACTACCCGAACAAATCCGCAATGGCCAACTGGAAGCCTTAAAAGAGGAGAACTTATCATTGGAATTCACTCGTGGTATGGAGAAACAACTTGAGGTTAAAGCAGATGGCATTCACTACTTATCAGAACGAATATGGATACCAGTATATGGAAACCTAAGAGATCTAGTCATGGATGAAGCTCACAAATCCAGATACTCTATCCATCCGGGATCCGACAAGATGTATCACGATCTCAAGGTTTTGTATTGGTGGCCGAACATGAAAGCCGACATAGCTACCTACGTGAGCAAGTGTCTGACTTGTTCAAAAGTCAAGGTGGAGTACCAAAAGCCATCCGGATTACTTCAACAACCAGAAATCCCGATCTGGAAATGGGAACAGATTTCTATGGATTTCATAACCAAATTACCCTGAACCCCTACTGGATGTGACACAATCTGGGTGATAGTGGACCGCCTAACCAAATCTGCACATTTTCTTGCTATCAAAGAGACAGACAAATTGGAAAAGTTAACTCGCCTCTATCTTAAAGAAGTAGTATCCCGTCATGGAGTGCCAATCTCCATCATTTCTGATAGAGACGCCCGATTCACCTCACGTTTCTGGCAATCGTTACAGAAAGCTCTAGGCACGCGCCTGGATATGAGCACAGCGTACCATCCTCAAACAGATGGCCAAAGTGAGCGTACCATTCAAACCCTACAAGACATGTTAAGGGCTTGTGTGATTGATTTTAGTAACAGTTGGGAGACTCACTTGCCTTTAGTGGAATTCTCTTACAATAACAGCTATCACACTAGCATCAAAGCAGCACCGTTCGAAGCCTTGTACGGGAGAAAGTGTCGATCACCACTTTGCTGGGCTGAAGTTGGAGATAGTCAACTTACGGGTCCTGAACTTGTGCACGAAACCTCAGAGAAAATTATGCAAATCCGAAACCGTATGGCGGCAGCGCGTGACCGTTAAAAGAGTTATGCAGACAAGCGTAGAAAACCGCTAGAATTCCAAGTGGACGACAAAGTATTATTAAAGGTCTCACCGTGGAAAGGTGTGATTCGTTTTGGAAAACGAGGCAAGTTAAACCCGTGTTACGTTGGACCATTCGAGATAGTGAAAAGGATCGGTCCAGTAGCATACCAACTGAACCTACCAGATACACTCAATGGAGTACACAATGTCTTTCACGTCTCAAACCTAAAGAAATGCCTATCAGATGAGACACTTGTAGTTCCACTCGAGGAGTTGGAAATTGATGAACAACTACGTTTTATTGAGGAACTAGTCGAAATCATGGACCGAGAGGTCAAAACTGTCAAGCACAGTAAGATACCTATTGTTAGAGTTCGCTGGAACTCGAAGCGTGGACCGGAGTTCACGTGGGAACGCGAGGATCAAATGATGAAAAAGTATCCTCACCTTTTCAAAAAGTCAATGGCAAACACGAAAGGTACTAACTAAATTTCGAGATGAAATTTATTTCAACAAGGGGATGATGTGACAAACCTAAACTTTTTGTTTCAGACGTTACCGACTTTGTTTAATTTTCGGGACGAAAATACTTTCAACAAGGGGATGATGTGACATCCGGCAATTCTAGGTTAACTCCGTTAACACAAACCTCGTTAGTTCAAACATTATTCATTGCAAACTCAGTTATCTCATTTAGTCACACGTACTTTGCATTTAATTAGGATTAATTAAATGTGTCAATTAATACGCACACAACGGTAATCCGTAGAATTACCGGATCACACTTGAGTCTAACCCGGAACGTTGGTGATTAATCAAGATTAATATTTTGAATATTTAATAATTTATATTTAATATAAATTATATGAGTTTTATGTGATACGTGACTTTACGTGAATTATGTGAATATTATTGTTCTCGTACGTGTTTATCGTGTGTTGATCGTATTTAGTAATTTTATAAATATTAGAGTTTTATAAAAATATAAAAATCGAAAGTTTTAATTATTAATTAAGTGTTATTTAATTAATTAGAGCTTATGGACCTTTAGAAAGCCCGTAGCCCAACTTAAAAATCCATTAGTGCATACATGTATATAAGGAAATTATAAAAATTAAAAACCCTAAAACTCTTTTTCTTTTTTTTCTTTTGGCCGTCGAACCCAAACCCCCACCCTTCCCATTCAGCAGAGACCAAGAAGCAACCCAAACACCTTCGATCGAGCTCCAATCGTGAAACCGGAAGTGAATACGTGCTAGTCTAGGCATCCCTAACGTTCCTACGTAAGTCGTTTTATTAAATTCCGTCGTTATTTCATTATTATTTTTGAGATCGAAACCCTAGATTATCCAAACTCAATGATTTTGAAATATGATAATGAATTAGTTAATTGTTTGATATTGTTGTATCATATTGATGATTTTATGAACGTATATGAAACTCTAGTTGTTATACGATATGTAAATTGAATTTTGTTGATTATGTGACGTATAGGAATCGCATGCAATGGACGTGAATTATGTTGATCATATTTTGTTGATCAACACACGTATAGACGTGAATTATGATTAATATAGTTGTAATTATATTAGTTGAAAGATTTAGGATTGATTAAACGTGTTAATTGTGTAAACAAAGCGTGTAATTGACGACTTACTAAAAGAGGAAACTTTGTTAAAAAGTGATTTTTGAATGTGAAGGTTTCTAGGTGTGTATGATGTTATAAATTGACTCTATTATGTTAGTATAGTTGTACTAATGATTGTTAACGTGTTGTTGAATGCAAATAGCTTAAATAGATCATAGGTTACTAAAAGTGGAAACTTTGTGATTTGAAACTTGATGTCTAAACTTAATGATGTGTATTACGGTAATCTATTATGTATTAGCATGTGTAGATAGACATGGGATGATGATACGAACGTGTTATAGATAATGTGATTAATTTGAAAGCAAACATGAGTTTATATATTTTAAAAAAAAAAATAAATAATAAATTAATATAACGTGTATTGTTGACGTAGTTTGCCATGCTAAATTAGTTATGACTTAAGTAGCATGAAACGTGAATTATTTGTGTGCTAAGCGTGTTGTTATGCAAGTCGAACATTTAATCACTAAACGGGTCACCAACGGGTTGTCGAGTCAAACTTGGTCAAACTTAGTCAAACTTGGTCAAACTTAGTCAAAATAATAAATATTTTCTAAACCCTTAAAACAATGAGATTGTTTGGATACTTAGGGTTCCTATCGCCTTCTACAAACACACACTTATAAACCGATATTTATAGGTGGCAGTTAGTCGTTAAACATTCTAAGTTCGCATTCTTTCGCACGCACTCTAAGGTGAGTTTCACGGCCCCTTTTTCTTATGGTTTAAACTTGGGGGAGAAAACATGGGTACAAACATTTAGATCTTACATTTCATTTATATCACTTGTTGTACTAAGCGCAAACATATCATGTAAGTCCTTACATATCGAACCGTTTAATATATGGGATAGCGAGGTAATCTTGAGTAGTACTACTAGGCATTGACAAGCCCCACCCGCGTTAGTCGCGCTAACACGACAGGTAGTCGAACGGGTGTAATATTGACCTAAACATTTACCATTGATCATGATAGTCATGGTAGGAGGCAGTTCAAACATAAACAGTCACCTTCGGTGTCGAAATGCTTTAATAACATGTAACTAGGTTAGCTACCTATGATATAAATTGTAAATGGTTTTATCTAGTATTCTTTACTAACATTGAAACCTGTGAACTCACCAACCTAGTGTTGACACGTTTTAGCATGTTTTCTTAGGTCATTAAGGTAAAAGCACAAGCTAAAGCATGCATGCATTCGAAGTCCATCATTTTCAAACTCAAGAACTATTTATTTTATTTATTGTTGGATTATTTATTTTTGGCGCGACTGTTTTGGCGCATGCTTTTCATTTAACGTTTCGCTTCCGCAGTCTTACATTAAGGTCCCTCGGGTGTGGCGGATCGTCACATGCAAGTGGGTCTACTAGTCGGACCGGGTGCGGAATGCCCGTGACTAGGTGGAGAGTCTAGCTAAACAAAGTAAACCGACAAGAGAAAAAACTTTCAACTTTCTTTGTATTATAAACACTTGAAGGTTACAGAGAAAAGCACTGAGATTACAATCTGCGTATTTGCACTAAAGCCTGCATACTTAACCTCTGTTAACCTATCATATTTATACAAGACCTGATGCCTGCGCACTTAGCAAGTGCGCAGGGCAGAATGCTCTTGCGTACTTAGCAAGTACGCAAAGTTACTCTTGCATACTAGCCAAGTACGCAGGAGCTTTCTCCTGCGCACTTACAAGTGCGCAAAACACTTTGAGAATTTTGCAACAATCTATATGTAAAAGTAAATACAACTCGATAAAGTAATACATAAAGACTCTTACATACAAAGACAATTACAAACAAGACAAAACAACCTAAGACTAAGACTCTATCTATCCAGAGTGTTTGTCACAGGAAAGTGCTTCAACAAACTCCCCCTTGACAACAGCTCTGGATAATCTTCAGTCTTCGGGCTTCACATCTTCAGTCTTCACAGCGCTTGATCTTTAGCTTCCATCTTCTTCTTGTAATCAAGGCAGAACTTGATCACCTTGTCGTATTTAGAAGCAAGAAGCTTTGTCCACTCATCCGTGTAGACGCAATAGTGTTCTGCTAGTACCTCCAGATCTTTCACATAAAAGTTGATGAAGCAGACTTCATCAAATATTATGATCAGCTCCTTTGGCACTAGGTTCCCACTCTCTGAACGTCCTTTACCCATGATCACAGCCTCGCCCGTCTTTGGATCTACGTACCAGTACCACATGTCACCAAGACTATCCTGAGATAACTTGCTCAGGGGAATCTTAGTTTCACATCGCACTGGCTTGTATACCAATTTATTTAAGTGCTTCTTAGTCACAGGATGTACAGCGTGCTTATCCTTGACTCTCTTGGGCACTTGAGGCTTGAACATCTCGAACTTCCCTGATCTTGCTTCTCGCTGCAGAACCACCCACAAACCCATCGCCACAGCGTGATTGGAATGACCCAGCAGCTCTCGGTTTGCTAGGTTCACAAGGTCGTATTTGGGCAAGGAGCTGAACGCTTCACTGGTGGGTTTCAAGTATTGAACCCCGCCAGATCTTTTGATGGCGAACAACTGCTTGTCCTCCTCGAACCTTACAGCCAAGATCATCCCTGTTGCTCCGTGTTTGTCTATTATAGACGTCTTTTGCCACACAGGAGCTGGACCCTTTGATGAAGTAGAAGGCATGTCTGTTTCTTTCTGTGCCTGTGGGTCCACAGGTTCAGGGTCAACTGGGGAGGTTTCAGTCGAGGCTTCTACATTACTAGCCTGCTCGACTGAACCCGTGTTGAGCGGAGCGTCGAAGGATGGAAATTCAAAGATCTCTCCATCTTCTAGCTCGTACTCTCCTTCCTCGTCACCCTTGGTAATTTCGATCACAACATCTTCGTCATCATCATCCCAATCGTCACCAGAGTCGATCTCTCCTTCTTCTAGATTGAAGAGAGCATCGATCTGTGCTTCTTTGGAATAGTCAGGCTCTAGATATAGGATCTCATCATCATCAGATAAGTCCTTAAGTACTTCAGCCACTGACTTTCCTTTATCACCACCACCACCCTCTTGATGAGTCGACTCCCCCTGAGCCATTGGAACAGCAGAGATGGGCATGATTGCTAAAGCTTGGTGCTCACCTCCACTAGGACCGACTTCGGGATCCTTGTCCTTGTCGTCATCCTTAGTCAAGTCGACCGGATGACACGCCTCATCACCAGTAGTCCTCTTTTCTTTCTCTTTCTCTTTCTCTTTGTCCTTCTCCCCCTGAGCATCAAGCTTCTTGGTCAGATCAGCAATCAACTTGACCATCAGCTCATGCTCCTTCCTTTGAGCGTCAAACCTCAGTTCCAAGGATGACCCATGACCCATAAGCATTTCATTTGTCTTGATTAGGAGTTCATTTTGGGCTAGGACGTTTTTCAGTCGTTCCTCAGTCCCTGTTCTCTGGCTACGAAGGATTCTGACTTCGTCTACCAAAGAATTGATCAGTGCTTGTTGAGCGTCAGACTCCTCCTTTGATTTCCGAACAGTCTCCAGTAGTTCAGCAACTTGGGTTTCCAGAACATCTATCCTTGCATCATTCGGATCAGGATGTCTGGATGAGGAAGCCTCGGCATTATGAGTAGGGGAAGAGAATATGGTATCAAAGTCAAACCCTTGTGTAAAGTCTCCATAGTTGAAGGGTTGACTTAAAGGCTCAGTGGTGGTGGTTGGGATGGAAGATGTGAAAAGAGTTGTAGGGGTAATGGTAGGGGTGATGGTGACTGAATCCGTGAGAACTGGAGTAGTCACCGCCACCTGAGTAGTTATGGTAGGGATGGTCACTATCACAGGAATCACTTCTGTGATTGTAGTGATGGCCACTTCACTTTGTACATGCGGCCTCCTCCTCCTACGGTTAAGCTGTTGTGAAGGTGGGGTGGAGGCTGAATCCGGACTGGCAGCTGATACTTGGACTTGCTGTTGAGCCTCCACCACATTGGGGATAGAGGGCTGTTGCTTATCGCCCCTGTTCTTGTGAATGCTTTCCCTTCTTTGCCTTTGTATAGCAGCGTCAGAGTCAGAGCCTGGCTCGTATTCGCTGCTAGAGGACTGTCGCTTTCTCTTAGAGGACGACTCCTGTAGGGTTACCTTAGCCGTTCTCCGTGGGTGTACCTGCGATGGTGCATCATCGGAATCAGAAGAATCTGACTCAGTCGCTTCCGAGTCGGATCCCTCAGCACCATCATATCCTCCTTCGTCGTCTCCATCATCAGACGATCCATCATCACTCTCCATTTCCTCCTGTTGTTGTTCATGTTGTTCATTGGAGTGTTCACTCAATTCAGGCTCCGAGTCGGGACTGTACCATCTCTAGTCACCTGGTGTAGGTCCCTAATTCGTTGCGTGACGGATCTCTAGACTCGCGGTACGACACGGTGATAACGTGCGGAATCCATGATCAACGTGCTCGTGTAACTCAATCAACAACAACGGTGTAAATAAACTCTTTGTATTTCCACCACAATATCAGGTTACAAGAATTCGGTCTCTAATCAGTTCCTCCTCTGATATCGTCTATTCTCACACCTCTGTCTTCTTTTTTCTAACAGACTCTGTTCTGTATTTATAAACTACTGTTCTACACCAGGCGAACTTATTAAGTTCGCCTCTAACAGACTAAGCGAACTTAATAAGTTCGCCTCTGATAGGCTAGGCGAACTTATTAAGTTCGCCTCTGATAGGCTAGGCGAACTTCTAGTAGAACTTACACAGAATTTTATCAACAGTTACAAAACATGTCCTAACAGACTCCCCTTTAACTGTTGCTAACAATTCTATCAATTACAAGTCAAAGACTCTAAGACTAAGACATAATATCTTCAAGCTCGTTGTCACCAGAATATGCTCCAACAGACTCCCCCTTGACAACAGCTTCAGAAGATTGTCATCAGTCTTCATATATCATCAAACACACTGTAGTCTTCGTCTTGTTCATCTGCACACTCTCTTTTTATTTCTAGAAGAAAACTTGGGAGAAGGACTCCTTGTTAACTTCTGTCTGTAATATTCAGTTTTTGCAAAGGAGAACAACCAAGGATAACCCACAAGTAAGATTTCCATGGAAGCTGAAAAAATAAAATCTTTTTGGTTTTTCAAACAAAAGAAACACAAAATCTTTTTGGTTTTTGTCTATATAAACAGAAATGTAAAATACAAAATCACATCTTTTTGGTCAAACATCACGAGTAAGAAGATCATATCAGTATATATGATGAATCAATCACACATTTTGGATATAAAATCTATATAATATCAAATGGTATCCTATGTCATTCTTTCAAGCCTTGACCAATCAAACCAATATCTTTCAAGATTTTCACACTCTATCTTTTCAAGACTTTCATATTGCATGTTATGATACGTGATAAACATTCAAAGAAAATAGGATCAGGCTATGACACACAAATTCAAATTGTCAATATTATAAGATTTGAAACTAAAGCATCTCATTCCTACTTTCTTGTGAGTTAAGGTACCATTTTAAGTATGAAATACAACGTGTACCCCACTAGAATGCCAACAGAAAGCAAATGCACTATCTTCAAGACATAAGAGATTTTACTAAAGATTATCTGAATTTCCAGAATGAGGAGACTTCACTTAGCACATGAATAGCAGAATCCAAATTGGATTGTATAGGAATCAATGAGATTCAGAATCGAATGATTCAATGTTTTGGCTTATATATGTGGAATCATAAGATTCAGGTACGTGGATCCAACTGTTATCTGGATTATGAATTCAATGGAATCAGTAAAGATGATTTATCAATATGATCCAAGGGCTAGTATATGTTTGACAGATGATTTCAAGTACATATCTTGATTATACTTCAAATTGCATGCTTTTCGGGACATGGACACTGAAGAAAATCGAATGAATAGTGCTAAGGACATAACCCAAAACTGATCTCATAGGAAAATCTTTATTAAAAGCTAATATTCTTTATCTGATAGTGATCTTTTAACACACAAACCCATGCATAAAATGGGTTCAAATCACAGTTGTAACATATGCACTATGTTTTCACACTACTAATGGTTCAGTGACGCTTTTAGTCTACTGACAATTCAAATGATATGCATATACAACAATATCATTTCCTATTTGTGTAGTCTCTGAAGTTTAGATCAAAACATATAATTCAGATATATTAACATAAAGCACCAACCAGTCAATCTAAGGTCATGTGTGAAAGAACATCTACTGATATACTATCATCTCTTCTTTAACTTCAAGTAATGTCGATTTTCTCGTTTTCAATTTGTTTGGATTTTTCAAAATCTTTTTCAAAGAAAGTAAAACAAACGAAAATAAACCTTCCATGAAAACATTTTAAGAAAAACATTTTACTTGGTTTCTCAGGATTAAGCAATTCAATCAATTAAAAACTCAAACCGATGTAATGCTGTAATTGAATGTCATTGCCTCTGTCACCAACACAGTTCTGTACTCCCCCTGTCATGTAGACTCCCCCTCAACTAGTCAAATGGTTGCATCAACGACTTTATGCTCACCATTGTCATCCTAAGTTTCAGGTTATCATTTGGACTTTGTAAAACTGTTTCCAAAACATTGTGTGTGACATATTCTCCCCCTTGAGCATCAAGTCGTTGAATTAAATAGATCCTCGGTTATTAACAACTCTTTACTCTTGCAGATGTCATTCCCTGTCATGTGCTTAGAACCACCACTATCAACAACCAAAATGGTATTAATAGTCCCTCTTGGTAAATCCTGCACATCTAACAAGAAACATTAATTTGAAATTGAGACCCAGGCCATGGTAGTCATGGGTCGTCCATCTGTATCAAAATAATAAACCTCACTCCATTCACAATCAAATCTCTCATCGATTTTAGGAGATTGTTCCGACGAGTCAGAAACAGAAACTTTGGATTTCCAAACATACTTCTTTTCATTAAGTTCTTTTTGCTTAAAATGTGAAGTGTTTGAACATTTTTGTTCATTTGAAAAATGTTTAGATTGTGAAAACTCTTGTTGTTCTAAAAGTTTTCTCAATCTTCTATTTCTCCTCCGTCTTTGAGGTCTAGAAAGCCTAACCTCAGATTTTGAATTACCCTTTGGTGTATCATGAGGTTTAACCACATTTGGGTTATCATAAGGCTTACCATGAGTTCTTACCTTTTCTGGAGTAACATGTCGGTTACCTTTGTCTTTGTGTGGACAAGCAATCCGAATATGACCAACAAGACCACAAGAAAAGCAAGATCTCGTCTCACGATAATCTCTCATATAAGGAATCTTCACACGATAAGATGCACTTGAAGAAGATTCTCCAACATGAACTTCTTTTAGAGTTTGAGACTAAACAAACTTTTTCTCAACAGGTTTTGATTCAGGCTTCATCTTCTCAGGAACTACATGCTTCTTTCCTTTATTTTTGTAAGGACATGTCACCACAATGTGTCCCATCTCATTACAATGAAAACATGTACGCCTATCTTTATAATCTCTGACATATGGAACTCTCCTTGAGTTTGAAGAACTTCCAAATGTATTTTTACCAGATGAATTAGAATCAACCTTTGAATCTTCTTTCTTAACAGCTTTCGGTATCCCCTCTACCTTAGCTTCATCAAAATATTCATCATCACTCTCATCAGAATACACCATATCTTCACCTGTGACAGGATTCACCTTCAACACAGTCTTAGGATCTAAATCCTCATCGTTTATAATCTCAGGTGCAACAGAATAATTTCCGTTGAATGGTGGAGGAACATAACCAATACCACTAGTTCCCTTCCCCTCTTCAGTATTGTTATGATAATATCCTAATAAGAATGATGAATTTCCAAAGCTTTCTAACTTTCTATGCAATCTAATCACCTCTGCTTTAGATTCAGCTAGTTCCTTATCTTTCTCAACAAGATCATTATTTCTTTTCTCAATTTCTGCAAAGGACATATCCAGGTGATATGCCTGCTCTTTGATCTTCAAAGTCAGAGAACTTATATCCCTCTTTAGTGATTCTATTCTCTCAATACACACATTCTCATTATCTTTTAATTTCTGCTTTACCGTGTGCATGGATTTCATATCACAAATGAGGTTTACGTTGTCATCCATAACCCTCATCATTTTATCCCTAACTGAAACACAGTTAGAACAAAACGTTTCAGAGTTAGAAAATACCTCAGGTTTTACTTCTGAAGAAGACGCACCAGGAGCCATGAATACGTCATCATCAGTTTCACTCTTTTGTTCAACAATGACAGGCTCTGCATCAGTTTCTAATTCACTCAGATCATCTTCAACTGTCTGAAAACTTTCTTCACTCATCACATCCGTCTCAGTAGATTGAGTACTTTCACCAGAACGAATACTCTCACCATCAGTTAAATCTACAGAAAACTCACTTTGAGAATAACTCGGCTTCTCCAATACTTCTTTGATCAAGACCACAAACGCTTGAGAAGTTGCTTCACCATTTTTCTTCAATGCTTCCCATAGATCTCTTGAAGTTGGACACTTCCCGAGACTATGAATGATTTCTTTTGGTAAACACAACGTTAAAGTTTCACACGTTTTCATCTCTCGATCAAAATTCTGCTTTTCTATTTTAGTAAGAGCTGTCACTGGTTTAGGAACATCATAATATCCCATATAGTCATAAGTAGGATGCACATATCCTTCAAATATGGATGTCCAAAAGTTTTCATCAGTTTCTGATACGAACTGTTCGAACCGGACTTTCCAGCTACGAAAATCTGATATGCACAAAAGTCTCGGTGGCATAGTTTCAATCTCATTATCATCCCATGAAATTGACATTTTGAAATTTTTGCGAAAATATCCGGAAAAAATTTCCCGCCAAAATACTCTTTTTAAAAATTTCAAAAATTCAAAATTTCAAAAATGATTCAAAACGACCATATAAACTTTCTCTAAAAAATTTGGACAAGATGAAATTTCCCGCCAAAATACTCTTTTTAAAAAATTTTAAAAATTCAAAATTTTAAAAATGATTCAAAACAACCATATATGGTTTCCTAAAAAATTTAGACAAGATGAATTTTTTTTTATGAACACTAGCAAACAGATAAGTTCGCCTGATACTGTACAAGCAAACTTAATAAGTTCGCCTCAGAGACACCCAAGCGAACTTAATGTGAAGCGAACTTAATAAGTTCGCTTAATCCTGTGAGAAGCGAACTTGACAAGTTCGCCTGCACACAATTCAGCAAGTTTGCCTGGTTCAGCTGTTCAACCCAAACACGAACCAAAAATTCCAAAAATCATGATTTCTTGCTGAATTGATGGAATTTGAGTAAATTGAACCGTAGGAATGTGTAGGAAACGATTAGGAACACTTCTATCGGATCAATTTCATCAAATGAATCCAAAATCAAACCAAAATGATAAAAAATTCTCCATTTTTATCAAGAACACAAAAAGATGAAAAATCTTCAAAATCTTTTAAATTTGATGTTGATTGGACACGAAAACACAACGAATCTTCTGCTAATCAAAAGCAAAGGCTCTGATACCACTTGTAGGTCCCTAATTCGTTGCGTGACGGATCTCTGGACTCGCGGTACGAAAATATAAACTACTTGTAGGTACGATGTTTTTCATCTAAATAGTACTAAATCACATGATTTTGGAGAATAAACGCTTATAGTTTCAAATAATATAATATTGACAAATTTAAGAATTCATGTTTTATATTTCAAATTCGGTATAAATAAAAGAGTATTTTATAACCTGATCTTATTTACTTTGAAATTTATCGCGTATCATTTCAAATATTATTCAAATTGAATGAATTTCAAAATGAAAAAGATGCAAAGTGCACAAAAATTGAGTTGAATGGTCTCATACTATAGGCTACCCTTTGTTATTGATAAAATGTGTGATGAATTAATTGAATACTGATATGATCTTCTTGCTCATGATGTTTAAAAAAAAAACCAAAAATATGTGTTTCAGTTTGTACAGATAAAAACCAAAAATATGTGATTTCAGTTTGTACAGATAAAAAACCAAAAATATGTGATTCCGTTTGTATAGATAAAACTCAAAAAGATTTTGTTTTTTATTTTCCATGAAAATTCTAAACTTTTATTAAAATTGTTCGAGATTGGATCGAATATGTGTTGCTGACGGAAGTTCAAGATTTGATAGGTTGAAGTAAAATTTTTTTTCAAGGAAAAAAGGTTGAAAAGCAAATAAGTTGACCTGTGTACAGTGAAGCGAACTTAATATGTTCGCTTAAAACAGTGAAGCGAACTTAATCTGATTATCCGAGGTGAAGTGAACTTAGGGGTGAAGCGAACTTATATTGTTCGCCGAAGGCTTGTTAATGAACTTAACAAGTTCGCCTAATTAAGCGAACTTAATGGGTTTAAGGATCTAGATCAGGCGAACTTGTCAGTTCATCGTCTTCCTCCGTTTTAGGCGAACTTGACTGTTTTTTTCCAAAATTTTTAAACGTTGTTGTTGTGTTGTTAATCGTTTCCTTCTAAATCGAAATTGGATTGCGAATCTAACCAAGGTATTTTCATCGATTTTCATCCGCTAAATTGAGAGAATTTGGTACTTTTCTTCTCGGTTTTACGTCGACGTTTTCAACAGACGTTTTGACCTAATTTTGACCAAACTTGTAAAATTGATCATCCGATTTGGTTATAAATTGATATTCGACTGTTATCAACGCTTATTCCATGATATTATCTTGATTCAATGAATTTTGTTTGTCTGTGTTTGAATTTGAAACGTCACAGTTCAGGCGAACTTGTTCTAAGCGAACTTGTTCGAAGCGAAAAGTTCGCCTCTTGCACTACTGAGCGAACTTATTAAGTTCACCTAGGGGACAGTGAGGATTTGGACTTGGCGATTTTTTTTGTTTGAAAATTTAAAAAAAAAAAAATTTCTTTGTTGTTTTGTTTTGTTTTGTTTGTACTCGTTATTTTTTCTAATATGTTTGTTGTTCAAATGTTTCAGATGGCTCGACGTGTTGAATATAAACATAATCAAGTGGCATTGTTAGATCCCAACATGTCCGAGGCTGTGAATTTTCAAGGAATTATAGGATTTTTGAACAGATCACGTCTTCACGTTGCTCTATCTGCTGATCCTTACATAAGTCTCGTGTATATACAACAATTTTGGGATACTGTGCATCAAGATACGGACGTTGAACCTCATGTTCTTCGTGCCACTGTTAATAATACCGAGATTGCAATATCTGAAGAGACGATTCGTACTGCTCTGCTTTGGGTGGAAATGCTGACGATCCATTATCTTATCCAGGCACTCTTATTTTGGGTTGTTTTCAACGGATAGGATATCGTGGGAAACAGAATGATACCCAAGCACGGAAAGGTGGATTAGTTGGTGAATGGAGGTATTTTATGCATGTGATTATTCAATGCATCTCTCCTCGCAAAGCTGGTACTGATGGATTGAAGATGGCTCTTCAAACTGCTATGGTGGCTTTAACATTGAATAAGAGATTCAATTTTCCACTTTACTTCTATCGGGAGATGGTCATGCAGATAATCCAGCTGAAGGTCAAGGATTCTTAATGTATCCTCGTTTTATTCAAATGATTCTCAATCATCTTATTCCTGATCTTCCACAACATCCAATAAGATTAACATTGACTCCGATGTCAAAACGTATCTTTACCGAACGTACGAAGGTGAAACAGCAGAATGCTGAATTGATTCCAGTCAATACTCCTTTGTTTGGGCACTTAATCAATCCTGATTATGTTGCACCATTGAATGATAACTGGTTTCATCCTGATGAACTTGCTCAAGCTCAAGGCGTCAATGTTCAATAGCAACAACCACAACAACAACCACAACAACCCGCACAACAACAACTTCAACAACAACAGATACCAGTTACTCAAGTACAAGTTCCCGTACAACCTCAAATTCCTATTCCTGAACATGTTCCTATTCCACAAGCTGAAGTTGAAATACCTATTCAGGAACCAGTTCACGAAGAGGTCGTTCATGATCCTAATCAAAATCTAGGAATGAACATGGATGATTTCGTTGATGATGCTGTGAACTCGCCAATTCCAGAAGCTGAAGGGAATGTGGTGACCGATGATGATTCTAGTTCCAGCTCAAGTGATACGACATTATCTGTAAATGAAAGCACTGATTCTGATGACTCTAGGGATTTTTCCTCAGGTCATTATGAACGGTTGGCTACAATTCCACTGGCTAATGCTGGCAAACGCATTAAATCTCAAGCCAGACGACCAAGAAGAAAGTCTGTTTGGGATCCTCCTTCCGGATCAGTACTTGGCAAAAGATCTTTGGTCGATGAAAGTACTGACACTGATAGTGACTTTTGTAACATTTCTGATTTTCATCATGTAATCGTTTGATTTCAATAAACAAACACATTTCAGTTTCGATTCGTGTACAAACAAACTACGATGCAGTTACATATACAAACTATTCTATTACAATAACAAATTAAACAAAAACACCATTATCTCACAAGCCCCGAGGACCAAAACTGACAAAACTCAAAAAAACTACAAAACTAGGCAAGCACGGTCGCGCCTAAAATAGACACGGTCGCGCTGATGAACCCACTTGACTGCAGAAAGTCAAACCATACCATACCATCTGAATTCGCGAAATTTAAAATAGAGAAAAGCCGGTTTTCACGCGACAGACCTTACTCGACTGAATTCAACCTGCAACATGCCTAAATTGTCCTCCAATTTGCACATTTAATTAATCTCATTCACACCACAACCGAGTCTCTCAAATTCGTCGATATAGAGCCAGTTGCAGGCTTCCTACACTCTCATATACACCCACTCAATCTCTCAGAACTCTCACTCGACGCTCACAACACCTCTGTCGTCCGATTGATCGCCAAGAAACGAAGCCGCTCGACCCGTAGCCGACCGCATTCAATTGCCCACTTTCAACAAGTAAGTAACACGTCTTCAGCTTTGTATCTACCTCTACTACGAAAGCCCTATGTCAATTCGTTGTAGAAACACTCAAATCGATCCGATTTTGAACCAAAAAGCCGAAACATAAATTTTACTCGAACTACACTCTAGACATGATATAAATACAATTAAACTATGTAGAAACATTCGTAATCATCCACTAAGTGAAAGCCCTAAGAATCTAGAAGCTATTAATATAAGAATCGATCAAATTGTGTCTGAAAAAGGCCCGACACGGTCGCGCTCATCACTGAGCGCGGTCGTGCCTGACCAAGCACAGTCGTGCCCCAGGTGTGGCCCGGTCGTGCTTACCGAGCAAACAAGTCTTGACCAAAAACAAACACTAGACGCGGTCGTGCCAGATACGAGCACGGTCGTGCTCTATGTCCAGACCCTCTGTAGTGACTTCTGACTCGACCACGGGCGCGCTCAGACCACCACGGTCACGCCCGGCAACGAGCGCGGTCGTGCCCTACTTGAGCACGGTCGTGCTCCTTGACCAGAAACTTTAATTTTATTATTTTCAAACTTAATTTAATATGTTTTTATTTAAACATTTCAAAACTTGTTTATAAAAATTTAAGTTATAAAATCCCAAAACCCGGGAATCATTTATATACCAAATCGCTGATTTAGAAATTTAAAACGATTAATTCCCGATAGTTTCAAAACCGATGAAATCGTGAATTTATATAATCATTTTTATTTATACAAATATATATATATATTGATTTAAACAAATATCGTCTAATTAAATTTTATTTAAATAAATATATATATATATATATCGCTACTAATTTATTATTCCAAAACCAACCCTAAACACACAAACCACCAACGAACCCACTTTGGACACAAAATAACACAAACAGTGACACGTGTTATACCCTCATTCGATAGGTCAAACGTAGCGACCTACAACACGCTTGGTATTTTTGTTGATCTGTGCAAACTACACGCTCCAACACAAGTGAGTTACATAGCCCCTCTTTTACTCTATTTACAAACTTTTGGGGTGGAACATGCGTTCTATTTACTATGTTTACAAACTACACAATATACAATTCCACCCTACAATCATGTGTTACAATTTTGAGCTTTGTGCTTGAGTACTAGGTGTGTAGACCAACACGCAGTTTGCTATTCACGTGCAATCATTAACTATTTTATAGCCTACAGTAAACAGTGATAGATCTATTGAGTCTGACAAACCCACCCAGGTAGGGTGACTGTTACTGCCAACACGCGTTTGTTTTGCATGCTAGTTACAAAGGTTTGATTGTACTACCAGGTCACACGATGGTATCTCTCCATAAATGCCTTAATTGCCATGTTTGTATGAATTGTATACACACGACACTATATTCTATTACATGATACGAAAACCTATGTATTCTCACCAACTTTTTAGTTGACTTTGTTTTAACCATGTTTCAGGTGACAATGTTTGAAGTATTACAAGCTGCTACATATAGGATTTGGACCTAGCAATTAATCTAAACTATTTATATTTTGTAATCGCTACATTTGGTTCTTGTATGGTATGAACTTGCTACGTGTAATGAAAATGAATGTTTAAATTATTCAAACTTTAGCAACCATGAGCTATGAACAGTCTGCACAGCTTCACGCCCCGACGTTTTCTGCCGTCGGTTGGGGTGTGACAACTTTAATCCAGATCCTACGCATCAAAAGTTGATGTCTGCTTCGATAGCTGCTGCACATTCTTCTCAGGGAGTCGAGGATGCTAATTTTTTTGCTTCTTTGATAATTACTCCTCCAAGATCTAAGGATCCATCTCCAGTGATTTCTCCTGTTCCTCCAGTCATTCCTACTACTTTAAGTCCTTCTATTCCACAATCAACAGCTGGTCCGTCAAAGCCTTCTGATTCTGAAAGGATTACTTTCCTTGAATCTCAAGTGCTTTCTCTACAAACCCATGTAAACACTCTTGTGTCTACTGATTCACAACCACAGCTGGTGATTCAGACTCAAGCTCAACAGATTGCTGACATGCAAGCATTAGTTTCCAAACTCGTTCAGCGTCTTGACGCTCAGGGGGAGTTGAGGATACCTGATACTTGTCACACAGAGTCTATTCAAAGACGTGATGATGAAGACAATGATCCTGCTGGAAATATTGAGGTTGATCGTTAATACACTGACGCTAATCCTATATCTAGAGTTCAGGAGGAGTCGACATCACAATCACTTGAAGGAAACAAAGACAAAGATACTTCTGATACTAATGAAGAAGAAATTCTGTTATTGGAGTTCTTTCAAGATTCAGAAGAAGAGGAAGCTGAAAAGATTGCTTGTCTTGATGACATTGATGATTTATTCAATGACATGGAAGATGATATGTCGGATAATGAGATTTAAGAAGGAGAAATAGTAGAGATTGAGATATAGAAAGATAAAGACAGTGTCACCTATGAAGGCTGTGATGGTATTAAAGTGCCTTATAACTTCATCCAGGATGATGTTATTCTTGAATTCACTTATGAAGGAGTAACAGATTCTATGGACTCTTTTGAAGACGTCACAATGCCTGATGATACAGCTGATTCAAAGATGGATACTGATGATGAAAATATTCAATCCAATAAAGATGCTGAAACTGAAACTACTCACACTGAGTCTCCGAAGGTTAATGAAGAACCTGTGATGTATAGAGATACAGGGATGACACGAGAACAGTGGAGAGAAGTTGTAAACAGTTGGATGAAGGTGCTACCCAAGTCTCCAGCATAACCTGCTCAGAAAGAGAAACATGTGAATAAAGAGCAGTGTGTAGGAAGGATCATAAGTTGGTTCTATGATGGTGAATCAAAATTATTTGCATTCTATGATGGTGAATCAAAATTATTTGCAATTAAACGATCTGACGGTGTTCAATACTTAAAGCCGAGGATCAAATATTTCAATACCTTGCCGAGGTGTGAAATAAATGGTCTAGCTTCAAAGCCACTCATTAATAGATCGAAGAATGGTTTGGCTGATGTGACAGCAAACCTGATTAAGAAAGAAGGTAGTTCAGGAAAGTATGATCGGCTGAAACCACAAAAGGGAAAGATTGTGAAGAACACAGATCCAAAGAATGGGAAAGTGACCTGGAGATACAAGTATAAACCAGTGCGTGCTATTCACAAGATACCATTAAAGAAGATTCCTCAATACTTTCTTGGGAATATGAAATGGTGGTATGTTGATGTTAATACCGGGGAAGCAAGGATTGAAGATAAAGAGAATAAGGCCATTGTGTGTTTCTATGACGTAATGAATCTTATTAATTTTTCAAAGAAAGATCAGAGGACACTGCGAAAGAATGAGATAATGTACACTGATGTTTGGAGAGAACAAGGTCTACAGTACAAAAGAGTTTTGGAGATATGCAGAAGATATGGTGTGCATGCTGGCAGCAGACTACCGGATAACTGGAAGAGCTCAAGATAAAGACTAAAGACTGAAGATAAAGCTATTGTCAAGGGGGAGTCTGTTAGGACATAGATTGTTATGACAAAAGCTTGTAATAGTTAGATTTTATGTCTTTATGTTTTTGTTATGTAAATGTTAAATGTCTAAGTGTTTTACAAGTGAGCCTAGAGGCGAACTTGTTAAGTTCGCCTGGTCTATCAGAGGCGAACTTAATAAGTTCGCTTAGGTCAAGCTGAGGCGAACTTGTTAAGTTCGCTTAAGTTGTTAGAGGCGGATTTAATAAGTTCGCTTATATCAGGTGAGTTGGTTATATATATGTATGTTTTACAGAGTGAGTTACAGATAGACAGAGAGTGAACTAGAGAGATCAGATTGAGTCTGTAAAACATCATTGTGATTGGAATACAAATTAAGAAGTTTATTTACTTGATTGTTTGCTTTGTCTTTTATGCGTATAAACGTTAACTCGTTGGATTCCGCACTCCGAGTAAACGTCACGTCTTATCACGAGATCGATCCGTAGACGCGCCATGGGGACCTACAAGTGGTATCAGAGCAACAGTTAAGAATTCACGTCTATTCTCACACCTCTGTCTTCTTTTTTCTAACAGACTCTGTTCTGTATTTATAAACTACTGTTCTGCACCAGGCGAATTTATTAAGTTCACCTCTAACAGACTAAGCGAACTTAATAAGTTCGCCTCTAATAGACTTAAGTGAACTTATTAAGTTCGCCTCTGATAGGCCAGGCGAACTTGTTAAGTTCGCCTCTAGTAGAACTTACACAGAATTTTATCAACAGTTACAAAACATGTCCTAACACCTGGGGCCACATACGCTTCATTGATGAGGTGGCCAAAGAGTTCTGTATGCACAGGGGTAGGATCTACACTGCCTGGCTTTAGAAATTGGGCGAATACTCTTTTGTCCACCCTTTTTACTTACAGTCTCTCCCCTATAGCAGGAAGGTTTGGCAACGCGTCATTAATCAGAAGTTGCACAAACCGAGGGTATAACAAGAACCGAAACCTCTCCGCTGTGTTGATCTGGTTATTGATGGCCTTAAAGATGTAGCGGGAGAAGTTGTAGCCCTTGTTGAGAGAAAGGCCGACCATGGCTGCTGCAAGGTCATGACCCATGGCATCTTTCCCAGCTTTCCTTGATGAGATGAACATGATCATGACGTGGGCGAAATATCTCCATTGGTCTAATACCCACATCTTTTAGTATGAAGCATAGTCCCTTGCACCGACATATCCCATTCTTTGTCTCCAACAGTCGTCCACAAAGTAGTCTGGATAGGCTGTCGGGTCGGTTGCAAGATCTCTGAATTGAAGGACCCTTCGTATAGTATCTTCAGAGAAAGCAATAGCATGACCAGCAACGGTAGCCCTTATAACGTTGGGGGTTACCGTGCAGTCGTGCTCCGCCGTCTCCCAAAATTGCTCGAGGTAGGGTCTTGACACGATCGGGTCAGCAGAAATGGCGTAGCTGATTCTTGAACGGTTCAAGAAATCAACTATGTCTCTGTACTGCAATGTTGCACCTTCCACTCAGGTTCAGTGTTAGCTAACAGGTTGAATTCGTTAGTAAACACCCGAGCCATGATCTGCAAAAACACACAGAAAACATAATAAGAACAACACGTATCATTTGAAATGGATAGACATGACTCAGTATATCAGTTACTCTTTGAACTGAATTTCAGACTTAGGAATTTTTGCTAAGTGTTGGTCAGTTTCCTCTTGCGTAGGTAACAAGTACGCAGGAAGTGCTTCTTGCGTACTTGTTAAGTGCGCAGGAAACGTACTTGGTGAAAAAAATTCTGAAGTTTGAAATTCAACCAATGTGCAAAAATTGGTGTGTATTGGGTCACCAATAGGTCGGAATCAATGATTCTAACCTATGGGACCAACAACAACACCAAATACTACTATACATGACCAATTTTGACCTAAAAATGTTCGACCGAACCACCGTCGGTTCAACTTCATGCACAAGGTCAAAATCGAAGATTAAAAAGGACGATTAAGGGTAGATTATGTGATCTAATCATGTTTATTGATAATAGGTTACCCAAACAACCTCAAATTGCCCTAAAAATCACTGTTTGAACCTAGATTTTCTTAGTCAAGAATCGGTCCACTGTCACGAATTCGGGGATGGATTATGCCTAATATCTCACCAAATCGATGTAATGAAGTGATGAAACGTGTAGTGGGACGAAAAATCAGATTGGAACACTTGAATTTTTGAGTAAGTTTGTAGAGGGAAAAATCTGTTTAAATGTGGTGAAAAACCCTGAAAATTTCTAAGTCCTCTTTATATACTCAACACTAAAAGGCCGTGCGTACTTAATAAGTGCGCACATTTTAACTCGTGCGTACTTACAAGTGCGCAAGCTTTAACTCTTGCGTACTTACAAGTGCGCAAGACTTAACTCTTGCGTACTTGTTAAGTACGCAGGGCTTACCTCATGCGCACTTACAAGTACGCACAAACCCTTAAGTGCGCAAACTTTCAACTCAAATTTATGAAGTTCTTTAAGTCAAATACCGAACAAGTTAAAAATATTCAATCAAGAGGATTCAAATACAATTCAGGAAGGTTAAACACAAATATTTTTTGGCTTTTCTGAGTGAAATTGAACTATACATAAACTTAAAAATCTTTTGGATCTTTTCTAATAGAAATATACAAGTATTCACACAAACTTTTTTTTTATCAAAGACACGAGCAGAGGAACATACCAGGCTATCTTTTAGCAAAAACGATACAATATAAACATCAAAGAATATGGGATCATGTCATGGATTACTATTTATTCATACGTAATAAGCACATAAACAAGTAATTCAAGTTGACAATATTATAAGATTTGAAACTATACGCATCTTTGTATCACGTTCTTGTGTATTAAGGTATTAGTTATAAGATATACAACGTGTACCCCACTGATATGCTACAATAATGTAAATTGCATTATCTCAAGGCATCTAAGATTTTCCCACTGATTTTCTAAATTTTCAGAATGAAGTTACATCGATTAGCACAGGAAAAATCAAGCAGAATCCATAAGGATTATCAGGAATCATAAGATTCAGAATCGAGTGATTCATTTGTCTTTGTTTGATTTGATTTTCTTCATTGAATATCGGTATGATGATTCAGGATAATATATATGGTGTTTGTGTTTTAAGGTAAAGGGATCCAACTTTTATCTGGATTTGATTTCAATGAATCAGGAGTGATTCAAGGGTGAATACATGCTCAACAGTTAATGTAGAGACATGTCTTGATTCAATCTCTCCTTGCATACTTGTGAGTATGGGCAGTGAGATGAACCGCATTAATTGTGCTAACGACATAAACCGAAACTGACCTCAAACAAAAATTATTGCCAAAATCTAACATCCTTTATCTGATAATGATCTTTTCTATTCTTTTACGCACACACACTTGCAAACATGGGATCAAATCACAGTTGTAGTTTAGATTTAGTTTCCACACTACTAGAGATTCAAAGACGCATACAACCTACTGACAATTTAAATTACTTGTAAATAAGCAGATTAAAAACACAATAATTTAAACAATTAAGTAAGCATGACGCAATCATTTCCCATATGAGCAGTCTGTGACGTTTAGATCATTTCTGATGTTCTATCATTTCCTCTTTTCTCAAGTTAACTTTGAAATTTTCTCCATTTTCTAATTTGTTTTTGTTTTTTGTAAAATATTTTGAAACTTAAAAGAACTATACAGAAAATTTAAAAGAAATAAAATTTAACTTCCATGAATTGAATTGATTTAAGAAAAATTAATTTTCACTTAGGATTGAACATTCCTATCAAGCTGACAAGATGCTCAAAACGGGATCGATCAAATGCCTTTGTGAAAAGGTCGGCAAGATTGTCATCCGTGTGAACCTTTACAAGTTCAATTAAATGCTCTTCAGCACAATCACGGATGAAATGATGGCGAATCTCTATATGTTTAGTTTTGGAATGTTTCACCGGGTTATTTGTGATGGACATGGTGGCATTGTTATCAATGAATAGAGGAGTTCCAGTGAAGTTCAAGCCGTAGTCTCTCAATTGCTGCTGAATCCACAATATCTGAGAACAACTTCTCGCTGCAGCAATGTATTATGCTTCACAAGTTGAGACAGAAACCGTTGACTGCTTCTTGCACTGCCAGGAGACCAGTCTGTCTCCTAAGAATTGACATCCACCAGAAGTTGAGTTTCTGTCAAGGTTACAACCGCTATAATCTGAATCAGTGTAGGCTTTGAAGTCGAATGACTGCTGCTTAGAGTACCAAAGACCTAATCGGGGTTTCCCTTTCAGGTATCTGAAAATTCTCTTCACGGCTATCATATGTGACTCCTTCGGTTGAGACTGAAACCTTGAGCACAAGCACACAGCAAACATTATATCGGGTCTTGAAGCTGTGAGATACATAAATGATCCAATCATCCCACGGTACAATCTGCTATCTACGTCCTTTCCATCTTTGTCAGGATGCAGACCATGATTGACTGGGATAGGTGTGCCATAAGTACTGCTATCATTCATCTTGTATTTTGACAAGATGTCCTGCACATACTTGGTTTGATGTAGATAAATGCCATCCTCTCTTTGACTGACTTGCAGACCCAGGAAGAATGACAATTCACCCATATTACTCATTTCAAACTTGGACTTCATCACCTGCTCGAATTCCCTACACATACCTTCATTGGTAGATCCAAAGATAATGTCGTCGACGTATACTTGTACAAGAAGAATGTCACCTCCTGCTTTCCTAATGAAGAGAGTCGAGTCAATCTGTCCACGGTCGAAACCATTAGACAGTAAATGCTTAGATAATGTCTCGTACCATGCCCGATGTGCTTGATGAAGACCATAAAGTGCTTGGTCGAGCTTATACACTTTATCGATATTATGCGGATCTTCAAAACCGGGAGGTTGTGTGACATAGACCTCTTCATGAACTTTACCATAAAGGAAAGCACTCTTCACATCAAGTTGATAGACCTTGAAGCCGACATATGTGGCATAAGCCAAGAACAGTCGAATGGCCTCAATTCTAGCAACTGGGGCATATACTTCCGTGTAATTCAAGCCCTCTTGCTGATAAAAACCCTGAACAACCAATCTTGCTTTGTACTTCACAACAACATGACGATCATCTATCTTGCATTTGAACACCCATCTGGTTCCAATTGGCTGCAAGCCTTTTGGCAAGTCAACCAAATCCCACACGTGCAACTTTTGGAATTGAGACAATTCATCTTGCATCGCCTCAATCCAGCAGTTGTCAGTGAGAGCCTCCTTCACATTCTTCGGCTCTAACTGGGACACGAATGCAGCATGCAGACATGTTTCTATGACACCAGTGTCAAGTATCTCTGTGTAAAGACTGGTGTTCTCAGTGATGGTTCGATGACGAGTCTGAATGCCGGCATAAGGATCACTAATAATGTTATCGATTGGATGATTCCTATGCACTCTCATCTCCAGTACAATCGGTTCCTGAATTTCTGGATCAAGATTCGTGCTTAACTCCCCCATTTCCTGTGTTCTAGAGGAAGAAGATTCAATGTTAATTGGATCAGCTGGAGCTTCATTTCCTACAGTTGTGTTAGGATTAGCTTGAGCGTTATCTCCAACAACAAGAACATCTTCACTGTTATCACTGTCATGAGTTCCAGATGCAGATGCAGCATTGGAATCGGGAGTTACAATCGGTACAGTAGCACGAGTAGAGAAGTTGGAGTCATTTTCGCCACCCAATAATTCATAAACATTTGCGGCGTCAACTGCAGATAGATTAGGAAGATTGAATGACTTGAATAGCGCATCATAATCAAAACCCCAAGCTGGACCTGTTGGTTCGGGTGGAATGCTATGTTTACTGCAGTCCACTTCAAACCATTCCTCGACAGTACAAGTTCCTATGTTGTACACTCTCTTGCTAGGCGAGTTGGCAACGTATCCTAAGAAGATGCATTCCACCGCTTTTGCATGAAACTTAGACTGGCGGTCTTCGTACTGTAGCAACAAGGAACAGGGACTACCAAAAGGAACTAGGTAGTCAAGATTGGGAAGTCGATTGTTGATCAACTCGTAACAGGTCTTGTTGTGCCTTTTCACAACCAGAACTCTGTTTAAGACGTGACAAGATGTATTAATGGCTTCTGCCCAGAATGTGACAGGAAGCTTTGCATCCGACAGCATAGTCCTTGCAGACTCAATCAGTGTTCTATTCTTCCGTTCAGCAACTCCATTCTGCTGAGGCGTGTACGGCGCGCTGAATTCATGACGGATCCCTTTCTTGAGACAGAAAAGCTCCATCAAATTATTCTTGAACTCAGTTCCGTTGTCACTTCTAATTCTTCTAACTTTCAGCTTGCAAAGAGATTCCAAACTCAGGATCAAGTATTGAAGAACATCAGCAGTCTCGTCTTTAGTACCTAAAAAATGCACCCAAGAAAAACGTGAGAAATCATCAGTTACTACTAGACAGAACGACTTACCTCCAATACTCCTGATACTTATGGGGCCAAACAGATCCATGTGTAATAGCTCTAAAGGGGTATCAATAGATTTTTGGAGCTTGGGCTTGTGAGACTTCCGTTGCTGTTTGCCCTTTTTACAAGGCATACAATCATCTGCAACGGTAAATCTCAGCTTAGGAACCCCGGTTACCAAACCGTTTCGAACAAGATGATTCATTTTACGATACGAAGTATGTCCGTGTTTCCTATGCCACAAGATGGAGTCGAGCTCTTTCGCTTTAGTAAGCAAATAGGTAGGAACTGATGAGGTGGTTGTTGCCATGCTCATAATGATCTGATAGGTGTCGTTTGTTCTTGGCGCTCTCATCAGGATCCAATCTTCCGGAACTTCAAAACCGGGTTTGAGAATCAGGCATTCTGACTTGTCAAACATCACCGAGTATTCCTTATCACACATTTGGGAGACACTCAACAGGTTATGCTTCAACTGCTCACAGAAGTTGACATTGTCAAAGCTGACACAACCGTTCGAAACCATGCCTTGACACGTGATGTTGCCGCCTTTTTCTCCGGCAAAGGCCACATAGCCGCCTCTGAATGGTTTAACGTCTTGAAGCAAGGCCATGTTTCCTGTCATGTGCCGGGAGCATCCACTATCTACATACCAGCGGTTAGAGATAGTACCATTCGGACGTCCCTGCACGAGTAACAAAATAATTAGTTAGATTTGGAGACCCAAGCCATTGTGGTCTTGGGTCGTCCATCCTTTTCAAAATAAACTACTTCCTTTAACTCACAGTCGTGATGACTGTTCAAAATTGATGAATCTTTAAAAGAATTAGAATTAGGAGATTGAGAAGTTTTGGATTTGGCAGTTGTTGAAGCACTTTCCTGTGACAACGCTCTGGATAGAGTCTTAGTTTGTATTTTCATGTCTGTAATTGTCTTTGTATGTAAGAGTCTTTATGTATTAGTTTATCGAGTTGTATTTACTATTACATATTGAATGTTGCATTTCTTACTAAGTGTTTTGCGCACTTACATGTGTGCAGGAGAAAGCTCCTGCGTACTTAGCAAGTACGCAAGAATACCTTTGCGTACTTGTTAAGTATGCAAGAGCATTTTGCCCTGCGCACTTGCTAAGTGCGCAGACATCAGGTTAGGTATAAGTAGGATAGGTTGACAGAAGTTAAGTACGCAAGCATAAACGCAAATACACAAGTTGTAATCTCAGTACTTCTCTCTGTAACCTTTAAGTGTTTATAATAGAAAAGAACGTTTAAAGTGATTCTCTTGTTGGTTTACTTTGTTTAGTTTGACTCTCCACCTAGTCACGGGCATTCCGCACCCGGTTTGACTAGTAGACCCACTTGCATGTGACGATCCGCCACACCCGAGGGACCTACAAGTGGTATCAGAGCACTTGCTCCTGATTTCGAGTGTTGTGAGTGAGTTTGGAGAGTTTTTACAAGCAAAAAGAGGTATTTTTGTTGATTTTTGTGATAAAATAAGGGTAGCTCTTGAGCACTATTTTAGAAGCAAAAATACTCAAAAACTGATTTTTGTTGTGTATTTGAGTGTTTTGAGCATCAAGGGTTGGTTAGAAACAAGTTTCTGACCCTTTGGCTCAGTTGCATTGATCATCAGTCGAATTTTTACCATCTCCGGCGAGTTTCAGGTGACCAGAAAAGTTTGGTGAAAGTTGCTGAAAAGGTGTCCTGCGTACTTACCATTTCTGGCAAAAAGTACAGTTTTGTGCGTACTTACTAAATACGCAAGACTTATCTCCTGCGTACTTATAAGTGCGCAAGACTGAACTTGTGTGAACTTAAGTTATATCTTGCGTACTTACATCTACTCCTGCGTACTTACAAGTACACAAGAGCAAATATAAATACGCAAGACCATTTCTCAAGTGCGCAAGGCCAAAGTCAAGTGCGCAACTATGTCTGACTTTTTTGAAAGTTGACTAAGTGTTCACTATGTCGAATCTTCAGAATTTGGGAAACATGTTAAACTATGATTGAGATCGGTACACCACAGAAACCGCCAAAGTTGCTAAACGTAAACGATTATTCTAATTGGAAAGCACGTTTCGAGCACTACATTTCTTATACCGACTCATCGCTATGGATACCAATCCTTGAGGGATATAAGCATCCCACACACATCTATCTTGATGATGAATTGCCCAAGCCTATTTCTAAACTCGATGAGCAAGAAAAGAAAGCATATGATCGAGAGAAGAAGGCACTTAGTTCGATCACTATGGCATTAACTCGGGAATTGTTCCACAGTTTTCGAGGGTATGACAATTCTAAGGGTCTCTGGAAAGCTTTACAGAAGAGATTTGAAGGAAATAGTGACATCAAGAAGAGTAAGTGGGATCTTCTGAGGAAGCAGTATGAGTGCTTCAGATTCTTAGAGAACGAATCTTTAGATGACCTCATCTCTAGATTCTATCATTTACAGACTGAGTTGAAGGCTTTTGAACTCAGGTATCCGGATGAAGAGATGGTGAAAAAGTTTTTGGATGCTTTACCACCCAAATTTGAGATGTACACAACCCTGATGAGGGAAAATCCTAAATTCTATGAGTTGACAGATGAGGAGGCAATAGGAAAGGTTCAAGCTCATGACATGAACCTAAGAAGAAATAAGAGCTCTGGAAGACCCCAGATACAAGACCCTTCTATGTATCATGGGACGACTTCTACATCCAAGTCATCTGGCTCTGGAATTGCCCTCTTCACTGGAAATCCTACTGAAGAAGACCACTCAACTGGGTGTGGTGGTCATGCTTGCTATGCTTCAGGATCATGGTTGGGGTCTCATCATCAAAATACCTCAAGAAATCCTCCTGCTACGTCTTCAGCTAACAACTCAGCTATAGCCAGAATAGCTGAAGATCATGTAGCATTATTCTCATCTTGTATGCTTGCATATGAAAATTTCATAGGTGGCAAGCTTACTGATCCAGAGACGATTGAAGAAAATTTTAATCAAGTGGATCCTGATGACATGGAGGACATGGATATTCAATGGAATATGGCCATGCTTTTGAGGAGAGCCAAGCGTTTCCTGAACAGAACAGGAAGAAAGTTTATTGGCGGGCATCCTAATGCCAAGGTCGGGTTTGAAAAATCTAAGGCCAAATGCTACAAGTGTCTGAACTATGGACACTTTGCTCGTGAGTGTCAGAAAGACAGAGCACCTGCCTCTGGTTTTACCCGACCCAGCCAAGGAAACAGCCATGGCCAAAACAATCCAAACCACCACAATCAAAGCCAAGGTGGAACGTCCAATGCACTGGTAGCCCAACAGTACGACAACTTTGATTGGGGCGTTCATCTTGAAGATGCCATCATCCCACAAACACAGGTTGGTCTCATGGCTGAGATCATGGAAATGATGGAAGTAGAGAGAAGGGAAGCTTCTACGGCTGACATAAAAGAGTCTACTACTGCTGCTACAGAGGAAGAGGAGGAAGCTAAAGGAAAGGAAGCTTCTGTAGCTGAGAAAGAGGGATCGACTACTGTTGTTGCTCTCATGGCCATTGGAGAAGCAACAAGTTCTTCTCATGAGGTAGACTCTAATCCCTTTTCTGTTGTTTCATGTTCTAAGTGTCTAGGGCTAAAACTTGAAAATTCTAAGCTCCAAGACAAAATCAAACCCCTAAGTATGGCAGCTCTAAACTATAAAGAAAACGAAAAACGTTTTAAAGAGTCTATTGAAACGTTGAAAAAGGAAAAACGTGAGTATTCTTTAAAAATGAGTGATCAACAGCTTCACTTGGATATTGCTTATAAGGGGTTAGAAAAACGGAACAATGAAATCAACAAACTGCAAAATGAGATCTTGCAGTTAAAATGCACTAATGAGAAGTTGAAAAACTCTCGCTTTGTGGTGGAACACTACGAATCTGTAGTGAGACAATTGAATGGGTTAGGGCTGGGTACTAATGCCATTCCTCCACCAGTGAGTGGGAAGTTTGTCAATAGCTTAATAGACATTTATCTCACTTGTCTAGATGAGTCCTATGATAAGGATGATTCCCCTAAAAAGGATGAATCCTCAAGTAAGGCTAACTCCACATCTAATGAGGAGTTTGTTACTGCTTCAGAAGAAGGGTCGGTTAACTCTTGCCCTGAAGGAGTAGTATCTGAGGAGTTGTTGACTGAACAAAAGGTAAAGAAAAACGTTATCACTAATTGTGATAACTGCATTTTAACTGAACCCGACATCATTGAAACAAATGATAAACTAAAGGTAATGCTTTACGGGGGTATAAAAATCTTAACCAAGTAAAGAAAGAGGCTTTTTCAGCTCACTATGGGCTTGGGTATAAAAAAAATTTGGAAAAATATTATACTCCTAAAAACCAAACTGTAAAGGTTCAGACTAATGTTCATAAACCAACTCCTCCTTCTCATAATGTTGAGTTATCTAAGGCCAGATCTAAGGAGCCTTACAAGAGAACTTATGTGGACAAGAGGAACTGTTTTCACTGTGGCTTGGTTGGTCACATTTTTGTGAACTGTCCTTCTAAGAACCAAGGGAAACGGCCTGTTGTTTCACAACCAGCTGTTATCCCCAGGTCGCCACCAGTGAAACCATCTCCCAAACATCCAAAGCAAAATGTGGTGAAACCACCAGTCAAACCGATGGTAAAGCCTAAAATCATATCTGAAGCTAAACCATCTGTTCCAAGAAAGGTAACGCAACCTGCTGTACCTCGTGTATCTACTTCTGGTAGTACACGTACTGGTGAGAAACCTGTGGCAAGACTCTCAAAGCCACAGAGGAGGAGACGGAACAAGAGGTTGAGAAAGCTTGAACAGCTGACTTCAGTTCAATCAGGTGAAGCTTCCACAAGTTCACCTGCTGTAGTTGAACCAAAGTCTCATGTTCAGGTTAAGAAACAGAAGAGATCCTGGACTACCAAATCCAAAACTTCTCAATCTCCTAGTTCTATTTCTTCTAAAGATTCATCAATTTTGACCAGTCATCATGACTGTGAGTTAAAGGAAGTAGTTTATTTTGAAAAGGATGGACGACCCAAGACCACAATGGCTTGGGTCTCCAAAACTAACTAATTCTTTTGTGACTCGTGCAGGGACGTCCGAAGGGTACTATCTCTAACCGCTGGTATGTAGATAGTGGATGTTCCAGGCACATGACTGGAAACATGGCCCTGCTTCAAGACATTAAACCATTCAGAGGCGGCTATGTGGCCTTTATCGGAGAAAAGGCGGCAGCATCACGTGTCAAGGCGTGGTTTCGAACGGTTGTGTCAGCTTTGACAATGTCAACTTCTGCGAGCAGCTGAAGCATAACCTGTTGAGTGTCTCCCAAATGTGTGATAAGGAGTACTCGGTGATGTTTGACAAGTCAGAATGCCTGATTCTCAAACCCGGTTTTGAAGTTCCGGAAGATTGGATCCTGATGAGAGCACCAAGAACAAACGACACCTATCAGATCGATATGAGCGTGGCAACAACCAACTCATCAGTTCCTACCTGTTTGCTTTCTAAAGCGACAGAGCTTGACTCCATCTTGTGACATAGGAAACTCAAACATATTTCGTATCGTAAAATGAATCATCTTGTCCGAAACAGTTTGGTAACCGGAGTTCCTAAGCTGAGGTTTACCGTTGCAGATGACTGTATGCCTTGTAAAAAGGGCAAATAGCAACGGAAGTCTCACAAGCCCAAACTCCAAAACTCTATTGATACCCCTTTGGAGCTATTACACATGGATCTGTTTGGCCCCATAAGTATCGGAAGTATTGGAGGTAAGTCGGTCTGTCTAGTAGTAACTGATGATTTCTCACGTTTTTCTTGGGTGCATTTTTTAGGTACTAAAGACGAGACTGCTGATATTCTTCAATATTTGATCCTGAGCTTGGAATCTCTTTGCAAGCTGAAAGTTAGAAGAATTAGGAGTGACAACGGAACTGAGTTCAATAATAATTTGATGGAGCTTTTCTGTCTCAAGAAAGGGATCCATCACGAATTCAGCGCGCTGTACACTCCTCAGCAGAATGGAGTTGCTGAATGGAAGAACAAAACACTGATTGAGACTGCAAGGACTATGCTGTCGGATGCAAAGTTTCCTGTCACTTTCTGGGCAGAAGCTGTTAATATAGCTTGTCACGTCTTAAACAGAGTTCTGGTTGTGAAGAGGCACAACAAGACTTGTTACGAGTTGATCAACAATCGACTTCCCAATCTTGATTACCTAGTTCCTTTTGGTAGTCCTTGTTCCTTGTTGCTACAGTACAAAGACCGACAGTCTAAGTTTCATGCAAAAGCAGTGGAAGGCATCTTCTTAGGATACGTTGCCAACTCACCTTACAAGAGAGTGTACAACATAGGAACTCGTACTGTCGAGGAATGGTTTGAAGTGGATTGTAGTAAACACAGCATTCCACCCGAACCAACAGGTCCAGCTTGGGGCTTTGATTATGATGCGCTATTCAAGTCATTCAATCTTCCTGATATATCTGCAGATGACGCCGCAAATGTTTATGAATTATTGGGTGGTGGCGATGACTCCAGTTTCTCTACTCGTGCTACTGTACCGATTGTAACTCCTGATTCCAATGTTGCATCTGCATCTGGAAGTCATGACAGTGATAACAGTGAAGATGTTCATATTGTTGGAGATGACGCTCAAGCCAATCCTAACACAACTCTAGAACACAGGAAATGGGGGAGTTAAGCACGAATCTTGATCCAGAAATTCAGGAACCGGTTGTACCAGAGACGAGAGTGCATAGGAATCATCCAATCGACAACATTATTAGTGATCCTTATGCCGGCATTCAGACTCGTCATCGAACCATCACTGAGAACACCAGTCTTTACACAGAGATACTTGACACTGGTGTCATGGAAACATGTATGCATGCTGCATTCGTGTCCCAGTTAGAGCCGAAGAATGTGAAGGAGGCTCTCACTGACAACTGCTGGATTGAGGCAATGCAAGATGAATTGTCTCAATTCCAAAAGTTGCACGTGTGGGATTTGGTTGACTTGCCAAAAGGCTTTCAGCCAATTGGAACCAGATGGGTATTCAAATGCAAGACGGATGATCGTCATGTTGTTGTGAAGAACAAAGCAAGATTGGTTGTTCAGGGTTTTTATCAGCAAGAGGGCTAGGATTACACAGAAGTATATGCTCCAGTTGCTAGAATTGAGGCCATTCGACTGTTCTTGGCTTATGCCACATATGTCGGCTTCAAGGTCTATCAACTTGATGTGAAGAGTGCTTTCCTTTATGGTAAAGTTCATGAAGAGGTCTATGTCACTCAACCTCCCGGCTTTGAAGATCCGCATAATATCAATAAAGTGTACAAGTTCGACAAAGCACTTTATGGTCTTTATCAAGCACCGCGGGCATGGTATGAGACATTGTCTAAGCATTTACTGTCTAATGGTTTCGACCATGGACAGATTGACTCGACTCTCTTCATTAGGAAAGCAGGAGGCGACATTCTTCTTGTACAAGTATACGTCGACGACATTATCTTTAGATCTACCAATGAAGGGATGTGTAGGGAATTCGAGCAGGTGATGAAGTCCAAATTTGAAATGAGTAATATGGGTGAATTGTCGTTCTTTCTGGGCCTGCAAGTCAGTCAAAGAGAGGATGGCATTTATCTACATCAAACTAAGTACGTGCAGGACATCTTGTCAAAATACAAGATGAATGATAGCAGTACTTATGGAACACCTATCCCAGTCAATCATGGTCTGCATCCAGACAAATATGGAAAGGATGTAGACAGCAGATTGTACCGTGGGATGATCGGATCACTTATGTATCTCACAGCTTCAAGACCCGATATAATGTTTGTTGTGTGCTTGTGCTCAAGGTTTCAGTCTCAATCGAAGGAGTCACATATGATAGGCGTGAAGAGAATTTTCAGATACCTGAAAGGGAAACCCCGATTAGGTCTTCGGTACTCTAAGCAGCAGTCATTCGACTTCAAAGCCTACACTGATTCAGATTATGGCGGTTGTAACCTTGACAGAAAGTCAACTTCTGGTGGATGTCAATTCTTAGGAGACAGACTGGTCTTCTGGCAGTGTAAGAAGCAGTCAACGGTTTCTGTCTTAACTTGTGAAGCAGAATACATTGCTGCAGCGAGTGGTTGTTCTCAGATACTGTGGATTCAGAAACAGTTGAGAGACTACGGCTTAAACTTCACTGGAACTCCTCTATTCATTGACAACAATGCCACAATGTCCATCACAAATAACCCGGTGAAACATTCCAAAACTAAACATTTAGAGATTCGCCATCACTTCATCCGTGATTGTGCTGAAAAGCATTTAATTGAACTTGTAAAAGTTCACATGGATGACAATCTTGCTGACCTTTTCACAAAGGCATTTGATCGATCCCGTTTTGAGCATCTTGTCAACTTGATAGGAATGTTCAATCCTGAGTGAAAATTAATTTTTCTTAATTCAGTTCAATTCATGGAAGTTAAACTTTATTTCTTTTTAAATTTTCTGTATAGTTCTTTTAAGTTTCAAAATATTTAAAAAAATAAAAAAAAATAGAAAATGGAGAAAATTTCAAAGTTAACTTGAGAAAAGAGGAAATGATAGTACATCAGAAATGATCTAAACGTCACAGACTGCTCATATGGGAAATGATTGCATCATGCTTACTTAATTGTTTAGGTTATTATGTTTTTAATCTGCTTATTTATGAGTAATTTAAATTGTCAATAGGCTGTATGCGTCTTTGAATCACTTGTAGTGTGGAAACTAAATCTAAATTACAACTGTGATTTGAACCCATGTTTGCAAGTGTGTGTGTGTAAAAGAATAGAAAATATCATTATCAGATATAGGATGTTAGATTTTGGCAATGATTTTCTTTTGAGGTCAATTTCGGGTTATGTCGTTAGCACAATTAATGCGGTTCATCTCACTGCCCATACTCACAAGTATGCAAGGAGAGATTGAATCAAGACATGTCTCTACATTAACCGTTGAGCATGTATTCACCCTTGAATCATTCCTGATTCATTGAAATCAAATCCAGATAAAAGTTGGATCACCTTACCTTATTCAATCACCATATATATTATCCTGAATCATCATTCCGATATTCAATGAAGAAAATCAAATGAAACCAAGACAACTGAATCACTCGATTCTAAATCTTATGATTCCTGATAATCCTTATGGATTCTGCTTGATTTTTTCCTGTGCTAATAGATGTAACTTCATTCTGAAAATTTAGAAAATCATTGGGAAAATCTTAGATGCCTTGAGATAATGCAATTTACATTAGTAGAGCATATCAGTGGGGTACACGTTGTATATCTTATAAATAATACCTTAATACACAAGAATGTGATACAAAGATGCTTATAGTTTCAAATCTTATAATATTGTCAACTTGAATTACTTGTCTATATGCTTATTACGTATGAATAAATAGTAATCCATGACATGATTCCATATTCTTTGATATTTATTGTGTATCGTTTTTGCTAAAAGATAGCCTGATATGATCCTCTGCTCGTGTCTTTGATCAAAAATAGTTTGTGTGAATACTTGTATATTTCTATGAGAAAAGATCAAAAATATTTTAAGTTTATGCATAGTTCAACTTCATTCAGAAAAGCCAAAAATATTTGTGTTTAACCTTCCTGAATTGATTTTGAATCCTCTTGATTGAACATTTTTATCTTGTTCGTTATTTGACTTAAAATCTTCATAATTTGAGTTAAAAGTGTGCGCACATAAGGGTCTCTGCGTACTTGATAAGTGCGCATGGGGTAAACCCTGCGTACTTAACAAGTACGCAAGACTTAAGTCATGCGTACTTAGTAAGTACGCAGGAGTTAAGTCCTGCGCATTTAGTAAGTACGCACGACCAATATGTGTTGGGTATAAATACAGGACTTAGAAAATTTTTTTAGTTTATCACTTTCAAACTATTTCTCCTGTGACATTCCCCCCGAGCATTTTCCTCAAAACTTTTGAGTGTTCCAACCGGATTTTTCGTCCCGCTCATTGTTTAATCATCATCAAACATTTACTTGGTGAGAATCTCGGTCCGTATCATCCATTAAATCCAAAGTTTTCGACCGATTCATCGAGGGTTTTGAGTGTGAAATTATTGACCTATTTTGGTGTTCTAAATGCAAATTAAGATCTAAAACTTGTTAATAATCACTAATCGAAACCTATTGACTACGAATTTGTCCTTAACATGGTTTGATTTTGGCCTTGACCCTCGATAGACCGTTGTTTCCACTGGGTCGTTATCTAGGTCATAAAATTGACGGGTTTAGCCGTTAGTTGCGGTGGATAGTGGTCCCATTGGTCTTAATCAAGTATTTCGACCTTGTGGTGACCATAATCCACGGCAATGCCTCACGTCTGTTTGAAATTTGAGATTTCTGAATTTTGGCCAAGTACAAGTCTTGCGCACTTAACAAGTATGCAAGAAGTAATTCCTGCGTTAAGTACGCAAGAACAAACTCCTGCGTACTTGCTAAGTACGCAGGACCAACACTTAGCAAAAATTCCTAAGTCTGAAATTCACTTCATTGAGTAACTGCTATACTGAGTCGTGTTTATCCATTTCCAATGATACGTGTTGTTCTGATTATGTTTTCTATGTGTTTTTGCAGATCATGGCTCGGGCGTTTTCTAACGAATTCAACCTGTTAGCTAACACTGAACCAGAATGGAAGGGTGCAGCGTTGCAGTACAGAGACATAGTTGATTTCTTGAACCGTTCAAGAATCAGCTACGCCATTTCTGCTGACCCGATCGTGTCAAGACCCTATCTCGAACAATTCTGGGGACGGCGGAGCACGACTGCATGGTATCCCCCAATGTCATTAGGGCTACCGTTGCTGGTCAGGCTATTGCTTTTTCTGAGGATACCATAAGAAGGGTCCTGCAGTTCAGAGACCTTGCTACCGACCCGATAGCCTATCCAGACTACTTTGTGGATGGGTGTTGGAGGCAACGAATGGGATACGTCAGAGCAAGGGACTATGCTTCTTATAAAAAGATGTGGGTATTAGACCAATGGCGGTATTTCGCCCACCTCATGATCGTGTGCATCTCGTCTAGGAAAGCTGGGAAAGATGCCATGGGTCATGACCTTGCAGCAGCCATGGTCGGCCTTTCTCTCAACAGGGGCTACAACTTCTCCCGCTACATCTTTAAGGCCATCAATGACCAGATCAACACAGCGGAGAGGTTTCGGTTCTTGTTATACCCTCGGTTTGTGCAACTTTTGATAAATGACGTGTTGCCAAACCTTCCTACTATAGGGGAGAGACTGCAAGTCATGCTGGTGGACAAAAGAGTATTTGCTCAATTTCTGAAGCCAGGCAGTGTAGAACCTACCCCTGTGCACACAGAACTCTTTGGCCACCTGCTAAATGAAGCATATGTGGCACCTGAAGAGTGGAGATGGTACAGCCACGACTCGGAACCTGAACTGAGTGAACATTCCGATGAACAGCAGGAACAACACGATGAGGAAAATGATAGTGATGATGGATCATCTGAGGATGGAGACGACGAAGGCGGTGATGGTGGTGGTGAGGAATCCGATTCAGAAGCAACAAAATCAGATTCTTCTGATTTCGATGACGCACCATCACAGGCACACCCCAGGAGATCGGCACAGGTAACCCTACCTGAGTCGTCCTCCAAAAGGAAGCGACAAAGCTCGAGCAGCGATTATGAGCCAACATCTGACTCTGACGCTGCTCTACAAAGACAAAGACGAGAGCGTGTTCATAAGAACAGAGGAGATAGGCAAGAGGTTGCTATCCCCAGGGTAGTAGAGGTCCCGACTGTGCAGCAAGTACAAGTTCCAGCTGCCAGTCCAGATTCAGCCTCTACCCCACCAGAACAGCGGTTATACCGTAGGAGGAGAAGACCACAAGTTCAAGCTGATGTGGCAGTCACGACAGTCACAGAGGAGGTTCCTGTGACGGTGACCCTCCCTACAACATTCGTCCAGGTGGCGGTGACTACTCCAATTGTCACGGAGTCTGTCACCATCACCCCTACCATAACACCCACTCCCATCATCTCATCCCCAATCCCAACACCCACCACTGATCCTCCAAGTCAACCCTTCACTTATGAAGATTTCTCACAAGGGTTTGACTTTGGAACCATCTTCTCCTCCCCTATCCATAATGCCAAAGCATCATCGTCTAGGCATCCTGATCCGAATGAGGCAAGGATCTATGTGCTAGAAACCCAAGTTGTTGGACTGCTGAAGACTATTCAGAAGTCAAAGGAGGAATCTGATGCTCAACAAGCACAGATTAATTCACTGGCTGATGAAGTTAGGATTCTACATAGCCAGAGAACGGGGACTACTGAGCAACTGAAGAACGTAATGGCACAAAATGAGCTGTTAATGAAGACAAATGAAATGATTCTAGGCCACAGAACGTCACTTGAGCTAAGGCTGGATTTACAAAGAAAAGAGCACGAAGCGATGGTCAAATTAATTGCAGAACTGACCAAGAAGTTGATGCTCAGGGGGAGAAAGAAAAAGAGAAAGAGAAAGAGAAAGAGAAGGAGAAGGAGAAGGAGAAGGAGAAAGAGAAAGAGAAAGAGAAAGAAAAGAAATCCACTGGTGCTGAGCCTTGTCATCCAGTCGACTTGACTAAGGATGGCGATAAAGACAAGGATCCTGAAGCCGGTCCTAGTGGAGGTGAGCACCAAGCTTTGGAAATTGTGCCCATCTCTGCTATTCCAATGGCTGAGGGGGAGTCTACTCAGCAAGAGGGTGGTGATACCTCTGGTGGTGGTGATAAAGGGAAGTCAGCAACCGAGGTGCTCAAGGACTTATCTGATGATGAGATCCTTTATCTTGAGCCTGACTATTCCAAGGAAGCACAGATCGATGCTCTCTTTAATCTGGAAGAAGGAGAGATCGACTCTGGTGATGACTGGAATGATGATGATGAAGACGTGGTGATAGAGATTCCCAAGGGTGACAGGGAAGGAGAGTACGAGCTAGAAGATGGAGAGATCTTTGAAGTTCCATCCTTCGACGCTCCGCTCGACACAGGTTCAGTCAAGCAGGCTAGTAATGTAGAAGCCTCGACTGAAGCCTCCTTAGTTGACCCTGAACCTGTGGACCCAGAGGCACCGAAAGAAACAGACATGCCTTCTACCTCATCAAAGGGTCCAGCTCCTGTGTGGCAAAAGACGTCCATCATAGACAAGCACGGAGCAACAGGGATGATCTTGGCTGTAAGGTTCGAGGAGGACAAGCAGCTATTCGCCATCAAAAGATCTGGCGGGGTTCAATACTTGAAACCCACCAGTGAAGCGTTCAGCTCCTTGCCCAAATACTACCTTGTGAACCTAGCAAACCGAGAGCTACTGGGTAAATGTAATCATGCAGTAGCGATGGGTTTGTGGGTGGTTCTGCAGCGTGAAGCAAGATCTGGGAACTTTGAAATGTTCAAGCCTCTGGTGCCCAAGAGAGTCAAGGATAAGCACGCTGTGCATCCTGTGACTAAAAAGCACTTAAAGAAATTGGTATACAAGCCAGTGCGATGTGAAACTAAGATTCCCCTGAGCAAGTTATCTCAGGATATTCTTGGTGGCATGTGGTACTGGTACGTAGATCCAAAGACGGGCGAGGCTGTGATTATGGGAAAGGGACGTTCCGAAAGTGGGAACATAGTGCCAAAAGAACTGATCATAATATTTGATGAAGTCTGCTTCATCAACTTTTCTGTGAAAGATCTGGAGGTACTAGCTGATAGGTATTGTGTCCACACGAACGAATGGACAAAGGTCCTTGCTTCTAAATATGACAAGGTGATCAAGTTCTGCCTTGAATACAAGAAGAAGATGGAAGCTAAGGATGGACAGCTGTGAAAACTGAAGATTGTAGACTGAAGACGATGAAGATCCCGAGCTGTTGTCATGGGGGAGTTTGTTGAAGCACTTTCCTGTGACAACGCTCTGGATAGAGTCTTAGTTTGTATTTCCATGTCTGTAATTGTCTTTGTATGTAAGAGTCTTTATGTATTAGTTTATCGAGTTGTATTTACTATTACATATTGAATGTTGCATTTCTTACTAAGTGTATTGCGCACTTACATGTGCGCAGGAGAAAGCTCCTGCGTACTTAGCAAGTACGCAAGAATACCTTTGCGTACTTGTTAAGTACGCAAGAGCATTTTGCCCTGCGCACTTGCTAAGTGCGCAGGCATCAGGTCAGGTATAAGTAAGATAGGTTGACAGAAATTAAGTACGCAAGCATAAACGTAAATACGCAAGTTGTAATCTCAGTACTTCTCTCTGTAACCTTCAAGTGTTTATAATAGAAAAGAACGTTTAAAGTGATTCTCTTGTTGGTTTACTTTGTTTAGTTTGACTCTCCACCTAGTCACGGGCATTCCGCACCCGGTTCGACTAGTAAACCCACTTGCATGTGACGATCCGCCACACCCGAGGGACCTACAGCAGTCCAGGATCTCTTCTGTTTCTTAACAGGAACAGGAGACTTTGATTCAACAACAGCAGGTGAACTTGTGGAAGCTTCACCTAATTGAACTAAAGTCAGCTGTTCCAGCTTTCTCAACCTCTTGTTTCTTCTTCTTCTCTGTGGCTTTGAGAGTCTTGCCACAGGTTTCTCACCAGTACGTGTACTACCAGAGGTAGATACACGAGGTATACCAGGTTGCATTACCTTTCTTGAAACGGATGGTTTAGCTTCAGATTTGGTCTTAGGCTTTACCATCGGTTTGACTGGTGGTTTCACCACATTTTGTTTTGGATTTTTGGGAGCTTTCACTGATGGCGACCTGGGGATAACAGCTGGTTGTGGAACATCATGTTGTTTCCCTTGGTTCTTAGAAGGACAGTTCACAAAAATGTGACCAACCAAGCCACAGTGAAAACAATTCCTCTTGTCTACATAAGTTCTCTTGTAAGGCTCATTAGATCTGGCCTTAGATAACTCAGCATTATGAGAATGAGGAGTTTGTTTATGAACATTAGTCTAAACCTTTACAGTTTGGTTTTTGGGAGTATAATATTTTTCCAAATTTTCTTTATACCCAAGCCCATAATGAGCTGAAAAAGCTTCTTTCTTTGCTTGGTTAAGACTTTTATACCCCCCATAAAGCATTACCTTTAGATTATCATTTGTTTCAATGATATCGGGTTCAGTTAAAATGCAATTATCACCAATAGTGATAACGTTTTTCTTTACCTTTTGTTCAGTGAACAACTCCTCAGATACTGCTCCTTCAGGGTAAGTGTTAACCGACCCATCTTCAGAAGCAGTAACAAACTCCTCACTAGATGTGGAGTTAGCCTTACTTGAGGATTCATCCTTTTTAGGGGAATCATCCTTATCAGAGGACTCATCTAGACAAGTGAGATCAATGTCTATTAAACTATTGACAAACTTCCCGCTCACTGGTGGAGGAATGGCATTAGTACCCAGCCCTAACCCATTCATTTGTCTTACTACAGATTCGTAGTGTTCCACCACAAAGCGAGAGTTTTTCAACTTCTCATTAGTGCATTTTAACTGCAAGATCTCATTTTGCATTTTATTAATTTCATTGTTTCATTTTTCTAACCCCCTTGTATGCAACATCTAAGTGAAGCTGTTGATCACTTATTTTTAAAGAATATTCACATTTTTCTTTTTTCAACGTTTCAATAGAATCTTTAAAACGTTTTTCATTTTCTTTGTAGTTTAGAGCTGCCATACTTAGGGGTTCGATTTTGTCTTGGAGCCTAGAATTTTCAAGTTTTAGCTCTAGACATTTAGAACATGAAATAACAGAGAAAGGGTTAGAATCTAACTCAGACGACGAACTTGTTGCTTCTCCAATGGCCATGAGAGCGACAGCAGTGGTTGATTCCTCTTCATCAGCTACAGAAGCTTCCTTTTCTTCAGCTTCCTTCACTTTTTCTGTAGCAGCAGTTGTAGATTCTTCTAGGTCAGCCATAGAAGCTTCCCTTTTCTCTGCTTCCACCATCTCCATGATCTCAGCCATGAGACCAACCTGGGTTTGTGCGATGATGGCATCCTCAAGATGAACGCCCCAATCAAAGTTGTCGTCCTGTTGTGCTACCAGTGCATTGGAAGTTCCACCTTGGCTTTGATTGTGGTGGTTTGGATTGTTGTGGCCATGGCTGTTTCCTTGGCTGGGTCGGGTAAAACCAGAGGCAGGTGCTCTGTCTTTCTGACACTCACGAGCAAAGTGTCCATAGTTCAGACACTTGTAGCATTTGGCCTTAGATTTTTCAAACCCGACCTTGGCATTAGGATGCCCGCCAATAAACTTTCTTCCTATTATGTTCAGGAAATGCTTGGCTCTCCTCAATAGCATGGCCATATTCCATTGAATATCCATGTCCTCCATGTCATCAGGATCCACTTGATTAAAATCTTCTTCAATCGTCTCTGGATCATTAAGCTTGCCACCTATGAAATTCTCATACGCAAGCATACAAGATGAGAATAGTGCTACATGATCTTCAGCTATTCTGGCTATAGCTAATTGGTTAGCTGAAGATGTAGCAGGAGGATTTCTTGAGGTATTTTGATGATGAGACACCAACCCTAATCTTGAAGCATAGCAAGCATGACCACTACACGTAGTTGAGTGGTCTTCTTCAATAGGATTTCCAGTGAAGAGGGCAATTCCAGAGCCCGATGACTTGGATGTAGAAGTCGTCCCATGATACATAGAAGGGTCTTGTATCTGGGGTCTTCCTGAGCTCTCCTTTCTTCTTAGGTTCATGTCATGAGCTTGAACCTTTCCTATTGCCTCCGCATCTGTCAACTCATAGAATTTAGGATTTTCCCTCATCAGGGTTGTGTACATCTCAAATTTGGGTGGTAAAGCATCCAAAAACTTTTTCACCATCTCTTCATCCGGATACCTGAGTTCAAAAGCCTTCAACTCAGTCTGTAAATGATAGAATCTAGAGATGAGGTCATCTAAAGATTCGTTCTCTAAGAATCTGAAGCACTCATACTGCTTCCTCAGAAGATCCCACTTACTCTTCTTGATGTCACTATTTCCTTCAAATCTCTTCTGTAAAGCTTTCCAGAGATCCTTAGAATTGTCATAACCTCGGAAACTGTGGAACAATTCCCGAGTTAATGCCATAGTGATCGAACCAAGTGCCTTCTTTTCTCGGTCATAAGCTTTCTTTTCTTCGTCAAAAAGCTTAGATATAGGTTTGGGCATGGTTTCATCAAGATAGATGTGCGTGAGATGCTTATATCCCTCAAGGATTGGTATCCATAGCAATGAGTCGGTATACGAAATGTAGTGCTCAAAACGTGCTTTCTAATTAGAATAATCGTTCACGTTCAGCAACTTTGGTGGTTTCTGTGGTGTACCGATCTCATTATCATAATTTAACAGGTTTCCCAAATTCTGAAGATTCGACATAGTGTACACTTAGTCAAATTTCAGAAAAATCAGACACAGTTGCGCACTTGATTTTTGGCCTTGCGCACTTGAGAGATGGTCTTGCGTATTTAGATTTGCTCTTGCGTACTTGTAAGTACGCAGGAGTAAATGTAAGTACATAGGATATAACTTAAGTTCACACAAGTTCAGTCTTGCGCACTTATAAGTACGCAGGAGATAAGTCTTGCGTATAAGTACGCACAAAACTGTACTTTTTGCTAGAAATGGTAAGTAAGGATACCTTTTCAGCAACTTTCACCAAACTTTTCCGGTCACCTGAAACTCGCCGGAGATGGTAAAAATTTGTCTGATGATCAATGCAAATGAGTCAAAGGGTCAGAAACTTGTTTCTAACCAACCTTTGATGCTCAAAACACTCAAATACACAACAAAAATAAGTTTTTGAGTGATTTTTGCTTCTAAAACAGTGCTCAAGAGCTACCCCTATTTTATCACAAAAATCAACAAAAATACCTCTTTTTGCTTGTAAAAACTCTCCAAACTCACTCACAACACTCGAAATCAAGAGCAATGCTCTGGTACCACTTGTGGGTCCCTCGGGTGTGGCGGATAGTCACATGCAAGTGGGTCTACTAGTCGGACCGGGTGCGGAATGCCCGTGACTAGGCGGAGAGTCTAGCTAAACAAAGTAAACCGACAAGAGAAAACACTTTCAACTTTCTTTTGTATTATAAACACGTGAAGGTTACAGAGAAAAGCACTGAGATTACAATCTGCGTATTTGCACTAAAGCATGCGTACTTAACCTCTGTTAACCTATCCTATTTATACAAGACCTGATGCCTGCGCACTTAGCAAGTGCGCAGGGCAGAATGCTCTTGCGTACTTAGCAAGTACGCAAAGTTACTCTTGCGTACTTGCCAAGTACGCAGGAGCTTTCTCCTGCGCACTTACAAGTGCGTAAAACACTTGGAGAATTTTGCAACAATCAATATGTAAAAGTAAATACAACTCGATAAACTAATACATAAAGACTCTTACATACAAAGATAATTACAAACAAGACAAAACAACCTAAGACTAAGACTCTACTATCCAGAGTGTTTGTCACAGGAAAGTGCTTCAACAAATCAGTGTTTTCATTACTAGTGTTGCATCGTGACTATAAGCAATACTAGTGGTTTTCTTAAACTCATATAGAGTCGTTCAAAGTAACTAATGACTAAGATCCTGGTATGTCACGCTCCTATTTGGGGGTGTGACAATACCAGATACTCTTATGTAACTTATTCTGTAAGGAAAATCAGCAGTATCTCTGAAATTTAGAACCTCTCTGACAACTAGTTTAGTTACTATAATCTTCTTTCCACCAATTGTGCTATCAATCCAGATATCTTTGTTCACATGCTTGTACTCGACATTCTCCCAAAATTCTCTAACTTGTGTCTCATGCACAGTGACTTGAGTAGAAATGGCTGTGAATATCCTTGATCTTTTCAGAAAACTAGCAATCTCTTCATAGCCTCTTGATTTTCTGTTGTTTACTGTCAAACATGCACAAATATTGTGCCTAGCCTCGAACTTGAGTCGATTCATGACTGCTTGAAACACAAATTCAAAAATCAGAAAATTCAGAAAAAATACAACTCCAAAGATGTGACACCCAGTAGTCCAGGTCAATACCCATAGTCATATTTGCATATTCCTATTTTATATTTCTTGGAATATTATCTTTGACATGGTATTGTCAGGAGTCTAGCAAAGGGACAAGTGTCATATTTAGTAATTTTTAAGAATTACTAGGAAATAAACGATAATAACCCGCATTGAACGCTCGTTGGTGATTAACGAGATTTTGTTCCAGTAAAAGTCTAGGGACACGTTTTAATATAAAAACGTATATATTGGTGACTAAACCTTAAAACATGGACATAAAAATGTTGGTTGCATGACCTTGAGTTATTTTATGTGTATACATGTATGATATAGTTAAAGTAATAACTATGTCGGGAATTCACTAACAGATTATTAAAGCTAGTCAAACTACACAAAATGTAGGACATCTTAATAATTAAAGATATTAAGGCAGGTATTATTTTCGGGTAATATACCGCGTCTAAATCGATCACATCTTCATCATGATTGTTTTGCTTACATAACACTCAAGCGTCATAATCATCATGATTATGACCAAGAGTATAAGCAACTTGAAGATCACATCACCATCATTATCTCTTTGCTTGTACTCCACTCCAACATCAAATCGTGATAATGATAACTTGTTGAGAAATACACTCAACCCCCGTTTCATCTAATAAGTGTATATATATATATATATATATAAATATCTAGGTATATAGATATAAAGTTTAAATCCTTAAAAATTCTTGAACCGGGTATTATATTACGGGAGCACCTATCGGGTTTACACTACCTTAGACCGATCTAGCTAAGGATTGAGAGGTAACTAGTGATTGGACAACACCCAAACCCCCACTCCTAACCTCTAGTTTCGGCCAAACATGGGTGGGCCCCCCCACCTTACCATCTTCACCATCAAAATCATGATTGTTGTCATGAGGCACCATACTCATTCAACCAAAGAAACAAGCAAGAGTCTAGTCCATCAATTCCATCCATTCATCCATGATTGTAATGATTTTGGATGAGTTAACACTCAACCTCTCCTCTTTCTCTCCTCATATACGGTTACACACACACACACAAATTCACACATTTTTAAATCAAGAACAAAATCCTCTAGAGGTTTAGCTAGAGCTTTGAAGCTTCAAGGTGTTTCTAGGTGTTTTAAAGAGTTCAAGCTTCCTACACAATTCCATCCTTCTCCTTGATTGCTTTAAGTGAGTGTTAATATCCTAACTCTTGATTTCATTAAGTACACTAGTTGTTTTGTGTGTAAGTTCACCCAACTAGTGTTTATTTCAAAAGAAAAGTCACCATTCAAAACAAAAACGTGCTGGCAGAATTTTTATTCCCCTTTGGAATGTCGTATCCTAGTCAAACATAAACCAAAATGGACGTTTATTGAGTCTAAAATTAAGTTTAAAGAGTCCTCTATCCATCCGGATTGATTTCGTGATTTTTGGTGAAGTTTTGATACCCCAAAAGGTTGATACAAGAAAACGGGTCAAAGCTAAAATGTTTGGACAGATTCATAGGGTTAACTTGTATAGGTCATAACTCACTCAAAAATGGTCCAAATGATTTGATTCTTTTTCCTAAAACTAGAATTTTGTGTTGGTAATAAAACCCATATGGCCTCTTATGATGAACTCAACATTTTGACCCTCAACTGTCAAGATTCCCGAGACCTATCCGACAAAACCGAAGCTGTTAACCTATTTGTGTTATGATTTTTGTTTGAAACCCTTAAACCACTTTATAAATTATGATCCATACATTTATATAGAGTCAATACACTTAGTTGAGTGCGTTAAAAGTTCCATAAATTATTAAGTTCGATAAATTAACTAAAAACACGACACCAGTTGACTTAAAAACCCGAATACATTACTAAAGGCTGTTTTGATGTAAAAGTTTTACCTTCCATACTATATATTTATTTTCAACCCTAACCATGATGTGGTTGTGAAACATAACGACACGTCTTAAGATACACAACTTATTTATATAAGTATATATAAATGTATCTTATTGTCACGACTCGTCACTAACGGTCGTCATGTCAAAACTGTCGGAAACATAAACTAGTATTCATGTCGAGTCTAATTGGGTGACCCGTATACACGAGCAACTTACACATTAGAAACATTGTTTAGACCTTAAAGTATCTTATTTTACCATAGGGCACGGTTAGGTCGGGTCACGTGTTCATGGACTTTGCTAGTTGCTACTTATTTTGCTGTGCTTCATTGTTTGCTCATCAGGTGAGTTCACGGCCCCCTTTTACTTTTCTACTGTTTTGTAAACATTGGAGGAGAAACATACTTACTTGTTATGTTTTGAAAACATGAAATACAATTGCTTATACGTTTGACAATATGAACATTCTGGTTTAACTCTATGTGAGTTTCACTAACCCCTTTTTCTAAGTTTTTGAAATATTTTGGGGTGGAAACATACTTGTAAAGAATTTTTGTATGTAAATGAATGAACAAATGATCAGACCGTATGTGTGCATTGAGGGAAAAATAAAGCGCTTAAAGTCCTCGAAATAAAAACTTAGTAACCATTAGCTATGGATTTAGCCCTGGATTCTATGGATAGTACTATTGGAGGTGACGCCTTCGGTCATGGTTAGTCGCGCTAACCAGGGGTCCAAATGACCGAATGACCGCATATTATCTTACTCGCAGAAAGGCGAGGGGAGGCACAAAAAGTTGGGGTTTGGTTACCGTCTCGTGCATTACATATTATTTTGTATTCCTTGCAAGCTTACAAATGGGGTCAATTGGTCAGGGTAATGTTCAAATTCATTGGTTATACATATAAACTGTTTGATCGGAAAATGATCATGTTTGAACGTTTTGAGAACGTTGGAATTACAAAGACGTCATGTATATGTTTTCAAAGGAAAACTAGTTTTTTGATGACGGTAAAGTCATGGACATGTTTTCAAAGGAAAACTACTTAATTGATGACAGTTAAGTAATGTATACGTTTTCAAAGGAAAACTACGTATTTTATGACGGCTAAGTCATTGGAATTTTTTCAAAGGAAAACCACTTATTTTATGACGGTAAAGTCATAGGCATGTTTTCAAAGGAAAACTACTTATTTGATGACGGTTAAGTCATGTATATGTTTTCAAAGGAAAATTACGTATTTTATGCGGTTAAGTCATGGGAATGTTTTCAAAGGAAAACCACTTATTTTATGACGGTAAAGTCATGGGCATGTTTTCAAAGGAAAACTACTTATTTGATGACGGTTAAGTCATGTATATGTTTTCAAAGGAAAACTACTTATTTTATGACGGTTAAATCATGTCTAGTTTTTCGGGGAAAACTAACTGTACTAAATTAACAAACTCTGTGAACTCACCAACCTTTGTGTTGACACTTTCAAGTATGTTTCTCAGATAACATTTAGTCATGAAGCGGTTGGAATAGGCTAGCTATGTTGGAACAATTCCTAGTAACCGGACGGGCTTAGATTATCAAGTCTCAAGTCGACCATTGAACTAGAGGGACTTAGATCATTGTATTTATTTAGTTTTAGTAATCGTATATGTAATCAAGTCTTAGAAATCACTATTACAGCTTCCGCTATCGTGTAATGAACCAACCGTTGCAACCTGTATTTATTTATTAAGTAAATAAATTTGGGGGTGTGACAGATTGGTATCAGAGCAATGGTTTTAGCGAATTAGGTTTCCTTAGTGACACCTAGGCTCTAACCGGACTCATTTAGGGACCAAGATTTCTAAGACTTGCATCACACTAAGAACACCTAAGACTTGTATGGGAATTCCAACCGTTGCCGAACAATTTGTGTAGATTATTAGTGTATGGAGTTACACTAGGGTATCATTAGCTACACTAATACAATTACATGGCACATGTAATGAACACTTAAACACATACAACAATGTGGAAATAATAAACACTTACAACATGTTACTGTTCGGATTACGAGTCAAGAATAACGGGTGCTCAGCATACTGCAACCTTAGAAGATCGAGTTACTAGCTGAGCTTGGGCGACGACGGCAGCATCTTGGTATCACAACAGGCTGAACCCGTACCAGAATCTGTACCTATACCTGCACCACACCGACAACTACTCTAGCCGGGGAGGCAACTTTCTTTCTGACGTATGTGCGGTATAAATACTCTAATTCATGAGTTGCCAGATCAAACGAATAGACTTTCGCCGTGAGATGTGGCAGACGGGATTGCCCGGACCGAAGGGAATCCAAGGTGGATAAGCAGGACTAAACAGGGGAGAACTCCATGGGTCAGCAGACCCAGACATTCATCAGGATCATGTGGATCCATACGTACATACATACTTGGAGCATGAGTTACTCGACACTAATTTGAGGATCTCTGCCCTACACATAGTGCCTGACTTCCATACACATTTTATTCTTTAGATACACTGGTGGTGCCTCTCTACCGTTAACCTCATCCGGTAACAGCCAGATTCGGCAGACTCATGGGTATTGGTACACATAATCAAGAGTAATCCGATGGAACAATACACACTCCTACACAAGTGTGTAAACACGACCTAATGATCATTTCAAATCCTTTTAACTAAAAGTTGGGGATAGAAGGAACACTACAGGGATCATGCAAAGTAAATTATCATTACGGGTGCACACGTAATCATGATTTGCAGTGTATGGGAACTTTAGTGAGTCTTGCTGTCCAAGGTAATGATTAACCCATGTTCTCAGTCACTTGATTAAGGATTGGATCTTAACAAATCAGACTTCTCAAATAGGTGTCCACAAAGTATTCTCCTAGTTCGGGAGGAACGACAGAAATTCAAATTGAATTCAACCAATCCTTAGTGAATCCTGAACGGCGAAGGATTTCGCACATTCATTCTTTGAGATTCTGCTTGTCAAGATAGCTTCCAATTGAGCATTACCACAACCCACAATTACAATAATTGCAAAATTATTGTGGGAAATTATAGCGTAATCTCGGGATCTATCATACAATTTAGTCTCAGAATTACTTAAAAGTTACGTCAGGAGTGCTATGCACTAGCTCCGGTAATGGGGCAGAAAATCTTTCTGACCTGCATACACATAGCACCTATGGGGTGTTGTGGAAGCTCGACATGAGACAAGTAGGCAATCTAACATTTCATAATATTGGTCAAACAGGGTTGCTCTCGCAACCATTGACATTCAGTACACCTTTAAGTCCGATTATTCTCCCGGTGATGAATAGGTCGGGGATGATGCTCAAGCGAATGCCAAAGAAACCTAAGTGTGGACTGATGACTATTGTCGCACTAACAGAAAAACGACATACAAAACTTTTGAAGGTTTCCCAAATGCGGAATTTCTTGCTAATCTCATTAGCTCATGATATGCATAAGGGGCGTAAGCTCGAGCTGTTCACAACAGATCACTATTAACAACAGATCACTGTTCACAACAGACCACTGTCCACAAGGATTAGTGAAGGATAATTTTATGCTCTTTTGTACCCGCACTTCCCCAAAGATCATCTTCTTGAATGGATCCCAGATTTCAGCCTAGAGGAGAGGCATGATCACATCTTTCGTTCCCAGTTCTCTAGAACTAGGAAGCTCTAGGAGCATCTATTGTTAAGGAATGAACTCTTAACGCAAGCTCAGTAAGAGTATAAAGTTTTCGATGATTAACACTTATTACCTCAATTTTATCCTTGTGCTAAGGATTTTGAGGCTATAACCTATATGAGTGGAATACGTAACAGTAAGTCACCAAAGCACCATTCAAACACTAAGGAAGTGCATACACACTGTATGACTAATAGTTGGCTATCAACCCTTTCTGCCAACTTCATGGGTTGACAAACCCATAGCCCATTTTGGGGAAGCACTAATTCGATGAGACCATACTCACAGTATCACTGTTCATTTCCTCACCTAGAGGAAATGTGAATATTCCAAACAAACATAGAACTTTGTATGGCTTACATACTTCGAGAGTACGGTCACCAAGCCATGAGTTTACATATCAGGACGTTACAACCCAAAGGCTGGTCTGCCTCCGATAGGTGGTACAAGAAAAAGGTAAAGTGGTGATTAGAATCAAACTTTTCTAGTGAGAGCACACAAGAAATCTTGAAATATTAAATCAATTATGACCCATTTTAATGGAAGATCATAGATAACACGAAACCTGATTTAAGAATAAAGTATTAGTCCGAGAAAATGCTTTCGAAAAGCATAAGAGGGACAAACATAAAGTTTCATTTCCATACTGTGTCATTACTACCCAATATTCAACTAAAACCTGGACACCTCGTCGAGTAATTCTTTCCTAAGATCTATAGAGATCTGCTTTTGTGACAAAGTGCGTAGACGAATAGAGGGTATGTGTCAACATATGCTCAAGATTAGGCACCATTCCTTTCATTACCAGGAATGAGCATCACATAACCCTACCATATTTAGGGTAATCAAATAAAGGGGTTCTTGCACGTTTAATATCGTTAGTCGGAGAAGTATTCGCGTTGCTTTCGAATACCGACTACCCAGTAAATGGAATCAAACAATTGAAGCCTAAGTTGGATGATACAGATAGAATTTGAGTACCAGGTATCGGTAGCCTATGTGGGAGGTTATGGATGAAGTCCATAAGCCCAAGTACTCCGTTCATCCAGAATCGAATAAAACGTATAAGGATCCCGAGGAACACCATTATGTGGCAAAACATGAAAGGAGAAATTGCTATCTATGTTGGGAGATACCCGACAGTAAAAGCAGAATGTTAGGAATCATCTGAGTGAACACAAAAACCACAGATTCCTCAATGGAAATGGGAGGAGAATTCCATATATTTCATTACAAATCTACCCAGAACATCTAGCGGTTATGATACTATATGGGTAATCATCAGTCGTTTGACGAAATCCGCTCACTCCCTACCAATCAAGGAGACAGATAAAAGTAATAAGCGTGCAAGGCTAAATATTAAGGAAATTGAGGCTAGGCATGGTATGCCAGTTTCCATTTTCTCTAATAGGGACAGTTGATTCATGTCAAGAATCTGACAGTCTGTACAAGAAGCCTTGGGCACACGCCTTGACATGAGCACAGCATATCATCCCCAGATGAATGGTCAATGTAAAAGGACCATCCAAACTTTAAAAGATGTGCTCCGTGCGTGTGTAATCGATTTCAGAGGAAATAGGGATACTCACCGCCGTTGGCTGAGTTTTCATATTATAACAACTACCATACCAGCATCAAAGCCGCTCCGTTTGAGGCTTTGTACGGTTGAAAATGTCATTCACCGCTATGTTGGGCGGAAGTTGGCGACAAGCATTTAACCGGTCCTGAGGTTATTCAGGAGACTACTGACAAGATCTTCAAGATCAAGGATCGTCTGAAGGCCGCTCGTGACAGACAAAAGAGTTACGCGGATAACAGACGAAGACCATTAGAATTCCAAGTTGGGGACCGCGTCATGTTGAAGGTCTCACCTTGGAAAGGAGTTGCTAGATTTGGCAACTGTGGCAAGCTTAACCCTAGGTAAGTAGGACCATTCGCAATATTGTCTAGGGTTAGCCCTGTAGCATACAAGCTCAAGTTGCCACAAGGACTAAGCAATGTGTCAAATCTCAAGAAGTGCTTATCAGACGAGTCATTAATTATACCGCCTGATGAGATTCACATAGATAACAAGCTGCATTTCGTTGAGGAACCCATTGAAATCACAGATTGAAAGGTTCAGAAAACAAGGCGTAGCCGGGTTAAATTGGTTAAGGTACGTTGGAATTCAAAGTGCGGCCCCAAGTATACATGGGAGCGGGAAGATAAAACGAAAGCCAAGTATCCGTCCTTGTTCACGAACACTCCAAGTCAAGATGACAAGAACTGAATTTCGGGACGAAATTCTCTTTAACATGGGGAGAATGTGACACCCAGTAGTCCAGGTCAATAACCATAGTCATATTTGCAAATTCCTATTTTATATATCTTGGAATATTATCTTTGACATGGTATTGTAAGGAGTCTAGCAAAGGGACAAGTGTCATATTTAGTAATTTTTAAGAATTACTAGGAAATAAACGATAATAACCCACATTGAACGTTCGTTGGTGATTAACGAGATTTTGTTCCAGTAAAAGTCTAGGGACACGTTTTAATATAAAAACGTATATATTGGTGACTAAACCTTAAAACATGGACATAAAAATGTTGGTTGCATGACCTTGAGTTATTTTATGTGTATACATGTATGATATAGTTAAAGTAATAACTATGTCGGGAATTCACTAGCAGATTATTAAAGCTAGTCAAACTACACAAAATATAGGACATCTTAATAATTAAAGATATTAAGGTAGGTATTATTTTCGGGTAATATACCGCGTCTAAATCGATCACATCTTCATCATGATTGTTTTGCTTACACAACACTCAAGCGTCATAATCATCATGATTATGACCAAGAGTGTAAGCAACTTGAAGATCACATCACCATCATTATCTCTTTGCTTGTACTCCACTCCAACATCAAATCGTGATAATGATGACTTGTTGAGAAATACACTCAACCCCCGTTTCATCTAATAATTGTATATATATATATATATAAATATCTAGGTATATAGATATAAAGTTTAAATCCTTAAAAATTCTTGAACCGGGTATTATATTACGGGAGCACCTATCGGGTTTACACTACCTTAGACCGATCTAGCTAAGGATTGAGAGGTAACTAATGATTGGACAACACCCAAACCCCCACTCCTAACCTCTAGTTTCGGCCAAACATGGGTGGGTCCCCCCACCTTACCATCTTCACCATCAAAATCATGATTGTTGTCATGAGGCACCATACTCATTCAACCAAAGAAACAAGCAAGAGTCTAGTCCATCAATTCCATCCATTCATCCATGATTGTAATGATTTTGGATGAGTTAACACTCAACCTCTACTCTTTCTCTACTCATATACGGTTACACACACACACAAATACACACATTTTGAAATCAAGAACAAAATCCTCTAGAGGTTTAGCTAGAGCTTTGAAGCTTCAAGGTGTTTCTAGGTGTTTTAAAGAGTTCAAGCTTCCTACACAATTCCATCATTCTCCTTTCTTGCTTTAAGTGAGTGTTAATATCCTAAGTCTTTATTTCATTAAGTACACTAGTTGTTTTGTGTGTAAGTTCACCCAAGTAGTGTTTATTTCAAAAGAAAAGTCACCATTCAAAACAAAAACGTGCTGGCAGAATTTTTATTCCACTTTGGAGGGTCGTATCCTAGTCAAACATAAACCAAAATGGACGTTTATTGAGTCTAAAATTAAGTTTAAAGAGTCCTCTATCCATCCGAATTGATTTCGTGATTTTTGGTGAAGTTTTGATACCCCAAAAGGTTGATACAAGAAAACGGGTCAAAGCTAAAATGTTTGGACAGATTCATAGGGTTAACTTGTATAGGTCATAACTCACTCAAAAATGGTCCAAATGATTTGATTCTTTTTCCTAAAACTAGAATTTTGTGTTGGTAATAAAACCCATATGGCCTCTTATGATGAACTCAACATTTTGACCCTCAACTGTCAAGATTCCCGAGACCTATCCGACAAAACCGAAGCTGTTAACCTATTTGTGTTATGATTTTTGTTTGAAACCTTTAAACCACTTTATAAATTATGATCCATACATTTCTATATAGTCAATACACTTAGTTGAGTGCGTTAAAAGTTCCATAAATTATTGAGTTCGATAAATTAACTAAAAACACGACACCAGTTGACTTAAAAACCCGAATACATTACTAAAGGCTGTTTTGATGTAAAAGTTTTACCTTCCATACTATATATTTATTTTCAACCCCAACCATGACGTGGTTGTGAAACATAACGACACGTCTTAAGATACACAACTTATTTGTAACATCCAAGATTTTTCTAATACTACATTATTTTACTTTATACAGTAACGACACTCCTAATGAACCACATACTTGTTCAAAACAATATGTCACTTTAATTATTATTTTAACATCTATCAATTTAGATTTTTGATCTTACATTTAAATATTACCCTCCTATTAAATATATAACATATGTATGTACATTCATATACATATATTTATATATGATTATATCAAATAAATCAATTATACAACTTTTGATATAGGACTTATACATCTTTAATCACGTTTTTACATATTGTTCTATATAGATATAGGAATCTAATTATAAATATGTATATATGATATATGTATTTGATGTTATTAAATTAATCATCTATACAAATTGTAAGTTTTAAAATTTATGAACATTAATCAAGAGTTTACATTTTCTAAATGTATGTATTTAATTTTAAATAAATATGTAAACATATATCTATTTTAGTAAACCATTTACACAAATTGTAGTCTTTATAAAAATGAAAGACATTTTTTTTTATAAACATTTGTAATTAAACAAGTAACATATTTAAGATTTTATAAACTTTATAAAAATAATTTTAAATATGAATTATGGAGTCAACATAATATTAATGAGCATTAAATACTATTCTTCACCTTTTGCAATCCTAGTCCTTATCAACAAATTTATTTTTGCGAATAAGTCCCTTAGTCTCACCTATAAATAGAGCCTTAAACCTCATTCATTTTCACACCTCAACAATCATCTAGGGCTCTCTAGCAACTAAAGGTTGTTCTTCTCATCTTTTGGAAGATTCTAGTTTAAATCCTTCCATTCTAAGTAAGTTCTTCTAATGTTCTTACTTGTTCATACTTTTCTTTTTAAAAGTTCATCATAACTAGCTAGATCTATGATCCCTAACATGTTTATGTTATAATCATAGATCTATCCAAGATCAAAAGCCTTATTTTAATTAAACTTGTTCAAACTTTATTTAAAAACTTGGTTTTGATCTTTATATTCCTTTCAATTTCAAAAAAATCATGTTTTTACCAAAACTCCTTATTTTTAAAACCCTTTAATATTTAATTAATATTCAATTAAATTTATTTCTATCTTTACTAAACTCATATGTTCACTTTAGCCCTTATACTTTCCAAGCTTACCAAGCTCACCCTAAACTTGGTTAAGTATGCAAATAGAGTAACTTTCAAACCAGTATGTAGTTATCTGACAAACATTAAAGTTCTGGCTAGGAAAAGACGGGGTTCTGATCCGGCCAACTCTTTCCTGGGAACTTTTCTGTTGGAGGTACTACTCTGGAATGATAACCACTCTAGTGTACAACAACCACTTTCAACTAATTACACTGTCAACCCCTTGACTATCCATAACGTGTTTCTAACGTAACAAACTTAACTTAGGCAATCCTTAAGGCATTGAATCCAAGTTACTACAAGTTCAAGTTCAACCCTCTAAACTTGCAAGGTGAGTTTACATAGCCCCTTTTTCCTTTTGTAAATTTTTGGGGTGAAAGATGATTACTCAACAAACATTATTTGCAATTGCACATGTACAATTCTACAATAAGATCATATGTGTTTATTTGTGCTTTATGCTTGAATGCTAATTGTTAAGGCTACATATACATGATATACACGTGCAAACTCAAATACATTACTTCAGGCTAACATGTGTTGTTAGGCCCTACATTAGGATAACATGTGTTGTTATGCCCTACATTAGGATAACATGTGTTGTTATGCCCTACATTAGGATAACATGTGTTGTTATGCCCTTCAATTACAAAGTTTCATTTGTGCATCTATCTTAACTTAGATTCTCCATAAATGCTTTATAAACCATGCATCATATGAATTGTACACAATACATTTGAACTTTACTTGTGGTGTCAAAACCTATGTATGCTCACCAACTATTTATAGTTGACCCTCTCAATTTATCATGTTTCAGGTATAAATGTTTGAGTTAAGATTCAAGCTACTTCACTTAGGGTTGAGGACCTAGTCTTAAATTTTAACATGAAGATTTATGTATTCTTTAATTGTTGTAAATGATGTAAATGATTACTTGAGTTATGAAATGAAACTTACCGTTTAATTACTTCAACTTTAGCAAACCATGAGCTTGTGAACAGTCTACATGTCCCGCCCCGACGTTTTCGCCGTCGGTTGGGGTGTGACATTATTTATATAAGTATATATAAATGTATCTTATTGTCACAACTCGTCACTAACGGTCGTCATGTCAAAACTGTGGGAAACATAAACTAGTATTCATGTCGAGTCTAATTGGGTGACCCGTATACACGAGCAACTTACACATTAGAAACATTGTTTAGACCTTAAAGTATCTTATTTTACCATAGGGCACGGTTAGGTCGGGTCACATGTTCATGGACTTTGCTAGTTGCTACTTATTTTGCTGTGCTACATTGTTTGCTCATGAGGTGAGTTCACGGCCCCCTTTTATTTTTCTACTGTTTTGTAAACATCGGGGGAGAAACATACTTACTTGTTATGTTTTGAAAACATGAAATACAATTGCTTATACGTTTGACAATATGAACATTCTGGTTTAACTCTATGTGAATTTCACTAACCCCTTTTTCTAAGTTTTTGAAATAATTTGGGGTGGAAACATACTTGTAAAGAATTTTTGTATGTAAATAAATGAACAAATGATCAGACCATATGTGTGCATTGAGGGAAAAATAAAGCGCTTAAAGTCCTCGAAATAAAAACTTAGTAACCATTAGCTATGGATTTAGCGCGGGATTCTATGGATAGTATTATTGGAGGTGACGCCTTCGGTCATGGTTAGTCGCGCTAACCAGGGGTCCAAATGACTGAATGACCGCATATTATCTTACTCGCAGAAAGGCGAGGAGAGGCACAAAAAGTTGGGGTTTGGTTACGGTCTCGTGCATTACATATTATTTTGTATTCCTTGCAAGCTTACAAATGGGGTCAATTGGTCAGGGTAATGTTCAAATTCATTGGTTATACATATAAACTGTTTGATCGGAAAATGATCATGTTTGAACGTTTTGAGAACGTTGGAATTACAAAGACGTCATGTATATGTTTTCAAAGGAAAACTACTTATTTGATGACGGTAAAGTCATGGACATGTTTCCAAAGGAAAACTACTTAATTGATGACAGTTAAGTCATGTATACGTTTTCAAAGGAAAACTACGTATTTTATGACGGCTAAGTCATGGGAATGTCTTCAAAGGAAAACCACTTATTTTATGACGGTAAAGTCATGGGCATGTTTTCAAAGGAAAACTACTTATTTGATGACGGTTAAGTCATGTATATGTTTTCAAAGGAAAATTACGTATTTTATGACGGTTAAGTCATGGGAATGTTTTCAAAGGAAAACCACTTATTTTATGACGGTAAAGTCATGGGCATGTTTTCAAAGGAAAACTACTTATTTGATGACGGTTAAGTCATGTATATGTTTTCAAAGGAAAACTACTTATTTTATGACAGTTAAGTCATGTCTAGTTTTTCGGGGAAAACTAACTCTACTAAATTAACAAACTCTGTGAACTCACCAACCTTTGTGTTGACACTTTCAAGTATGTTTCTCAGGTAACATTTAGTCATGAAGCTGTTGGAATAGGCTAGCTATGTTGGAACAATTCCTAGTAACCGGACAGGCATAGATTATCAAGTCTCAAGTCGACCATTGAACTAGAGGGACTTAGATCATTGTATTTATTTAGTTTTAGTAATCGTATATGTAATCAAGTCTTAGAAATCACTATTACAGCTTCCGCTATCGTGTAATGAACCAATCGTTGCAACCTGTATTTATTTATTAAGTAAATAAATTTGGGGGTGTGACAAAAGGTTTCGATCGATAACACCTGATCGAAAATCTTTTCAATCGAAAACTCACTTCAGAAAATAAACCCAACTACAAAGATTTCGACCGAAAACTCATGATCGAAAACTAATTTCTGAGAAAAATTTCAACTCCAGAGATTTCGAACAAAAACAAGTGGTCAAAAACACATTTCGATCGAAAAATTTTTCAGACAAATCAAAGAGTGACTCTTCATTTCCATCCGAGAAAGATTTCGATCCATTCAAAGGACTTTTCGGACCATTCAATCAAAGATTTCGGACCATTCAAAAAATCTAAAATTCTAAGTCTAGGATTTATCCTAATCTTATCTGCGGGTTGAGAAAACATACCTCTGATGTCGGAAAGCTTGTTGTAACAACAAATCACGCACACTCTGAAGATTTCGCACGAAAACTTTCTACTTCGAAGAATTTGGATCAAACTAGCAAACATTGATAATGGTGGTGAAACTGATTTCGATCGAAAATGTCAAATATATACCATCCAAGATTTCGGACGAAAAACATTTCGGACAGGACTTCTCGATCGAAAACAATTTCGCACGAAAAAGTTTTCGGACACACTTTTCGAACGAAAACTTGTACTTTAGAAAACTTTTAACTTTTATTCCTTAATCCTATTTCAATATCATTAAGACCTGTTCCAAAATATTTTGCAAACTAATATAACACACGCACACACAAATATTTACAGAATTTTAAAATTTTCAAGAATGAACAGAATTTGAAAATACACACAACAGTACTCAAACAATTTTATACACAATACTATAATATAAGATAAACCACAACACAAGTACATCACTTATTGAAATACCACACTTTTCTTTATTTGAACTTTTCTTTATCTTTTGGTGAACTGAAATTTACCTAGGATCATAAATGCACATTGTCTTAATCACAATTCTTATCAAATCAAGATCTAAACAGTTCAACATTGATTGCCAGTATATTTTTCCACATAAACTCATGCATCATGTTTCAGAAATTACCGTGTGACAATTAAGGTAAGATTAATCAATATAATGTGTACCCCATAATAGAGATGGAATGAATTTTTTGTCTTTTTTTTATGTAAGATTTCACTAAATCATAACCAATCACCAGCATGAAGGTATTATCCTTAGCACAGGAAAAATGCAATCCAAGTGGATTTGAATGGGGAATCATATAGAATCAATTGTCTTAGTTTATGAGTTTTGATGAAACAAGGAATCCTGTTGATTCAAATGAGTATATGAGGTATAAAGAATCAGATGATTCGGGTAGCGGGTATCCAACTGTTATCTGGATATACAATGAATTCAGGAACTGAATCAGGGGCAAACATACTGACTTCCTGGTTTCCATCCGAGATTTCACCAGAACCATCAGCTGTAAAATGGTGTTTAACTCCAATCATGTATGTGACGGATATAGTCAAGGAGTAAACAAATTGTGCTAAGGACGAATCAAGATCCTGATCTCATGGTATGTCTAGATTCACCTAGCATTCGAATGAAGAGATAACCGATATTCGATGTGGGTAAAACACAAAGATTGCAATTTAGTTAATCATACAAATATCGCCTAGTTTATACATGCAGAGACCTCAAGATATAACAAAACAGTAAACATAGCACAACACTCAAAGTCACACAACATAATTTTATCACTAAAAGAAAAAATCTTTTTGAGGAACAAACACGATCTTTCAATCAAAATCAGACTTTATTCAAACATATAATTTTTTTTTTTTTTTAAACACAGACCTCAATCAAAAAGAAATCATCCCTAATATTTCTACCAGAGTGTTAAACCGATCAGTTGAAAATCCTTTTGTAAAAATATCAACTTTCTGCTCTAAGGTATCAACGTGGACTACCTTTATCAATCCATTATCAAAACAATCGCGAATGAAATGTAACATGATGGCGATATGCTTTGTTTTCGAATGTTGAGTCGGATTTTTCGCTATGCCCAGCACTGCCTCTTTATCACAAAAGATCGGGGTTTCCATGAAGTTGATTCCAAAATCCAGAAGTTGATGTTGAATCCATATCACTTGTGAGCAACAGCTCGAAGCAGCTGTGCATTCTGCCTCAGCAGTTGATGTAGACACATTCGTCTGTTTCTTGCATTGCCAAAACCCCAACCGCTCCCCCAAAAATTGACATCCACCTGATGTAGATTTTCTGTCTAAATTACAACAACCGTAATCACTGTCAGTATAAGCATAAAAGATAAAGTCAGATTCAAAATGATACCAAAGATCAAGATTAACATGGCCCTTAAGATGCCGAAGAATCCTTTTGACAGCAGTTTCATGTGAAACTTTGGGAGCAGCCTGATATCTAGCACAAGAGCATACCGCAAACATAATGTTAGGTCGACTCGCGGTTAAGTACATCAGAGAACCAATCATGGAGCAATAATACTTCTGATTAACTTCAACACTAGACAAATCAAATGTGAGAAGTTCATGAGGAACTATTGGAGTGGACGCTGCATTACAATCATTCATGTTGAATTTTGTCAAGACATTCTTAAAATACTTTGCTTGATGAATGAGAATCCCAGCATCAGATTGTTCCACCTGCAATCCAAGAAAAAATTGCATTTGACCCATAAGACTCACTTTAAATTTGAGCTTCATGACTTTCTCGAACTCGCAATAAAGAACTTCATTTATCGAGCCATAGATAATATCATCAACATAAACTTGGACAAGCAAGAGATCAGAATAAATCTTCTTCAAAGATAATGTCTTATCAATAGTTCCATGAACAAAGCCATTCGATGGCAGATGAGCCGACAAGGACTCATACCATGCACGAGGTTCTTGGTGTAAACCATACAAAGCTTTATCGAGTTTGTACCCCTGGAACGGGTGATCAGGATTTTCAAATCCAGGTGGTTGATTCACATAGACTTCTTCTTTGATAACTCCATAAATAAATGTTATCTTCACATCTATTTGATAAACTTTGAACTTCATGTACGAAGCATAAGCTAGAAATATTCGAATAGCCTCAATTCAAGCAACCGGAGCAAAAACATCGTCATAATCTAAACCCTCCTCTTGATAAAATCACTGGACAACAAGTCGAGCTTTGTTTCGAACAACTATTCCACGATCATCCCTTTTGTTTCTAAAAACCCATTTTGTACCAAATGGGTATTTTCCTTCAGGAAGATCCACAAGATTCCACACATTCAGCTTTTTGAATTGAAGTAATTCTTCTTGCATCGCTTCGATCCAGTTTGGATCTTAAAGAGCAATCGTCACATTCTTCGGCTCTTCTTGAGATAAGAAGCATGAATACAAACAAACATTGATATTCCCAGACTGACTTCTTGTCTTAACACCTTCTTCAATAGATCCAATGATATCGTCACATTCTTCGGCTCTTCTTAAAGATTTGGAATGTCTTCAACTTGAACAGACTCTTGCAAGTTTGTAATGTTGAGATCAGGGGATTGGTCGATAGATTCATCAATACTAGAAGAGGTCTGTTGTACAGTGTCCTCAGCAGGAGAAGTAGAACTCGCTGGCTGAACCTCAGAAATAACTAGTTCATCATTAGTAACAGGAATCTGTATTTCAGAATCAAGATTATTCACTGAATTTTCTATATGACTTTCTTGCGTCTGGGTAGAAGAAGTAACAGCATCAGAACTTTCATTTTGAACTGTCACTTATTGTAGACCAACCATGAAATCATGAGCAGTTAGATTAAGTCTTGTAGATGAAGACTCTTCAACTAAATTAGAAGTACTTGCACCAGAAGAATCAATCAAGATTTGTTGATCAAATGTTTTGAAAATAGCATCCGCATCAAAGAACCATTGTGGCCCATTCTGAACTTGAGGAGCATTCGATTCTTGCCAATCAACATAATATGATTCTTGAACAATTTTCGTCCTTTTGTTGTAGACTGTGAACATTTTTTGATAAAAAGAGTATCCTAGAAAGTAGCATTCATCACCCACATCAGCAAACTTTGGCAACGGAGCAGATGTATTAAGAAGAGTGCACGAACATCCAAAAGCACGAAAGAACTTTATATATGGCTTCCTTTTGAATACCAACTCATAAGGAGTCTTGAAATGTTGCTTTACCATTAGAACTCTGTTTAACACATAACATGTTGTGTTTACCGCCTCCGCCGAGAAAATAATTGGTAATTTGGAATCTACGAGCATTGTACGTGCCGCTTCGATTAAAGTTCGATTCTTTCTCTCAGCAACTCCATTTTATTAAGGAGTCCTGGCAGCACTAAATTGATGTGTAATACCTTTATCTTGAAAAAATGAATTTATCAGTCCATTTTTAAATTCGGTACCATTATCACTACGAATAATCGACACCTTGCTATCACAGATGTTTTCAATTCTTTTTGCAAATTCAATAACAGTTTCAGTGTCTCATCCTTAGATGCAAGGAAAAACACCCATGAAAATCGTGAAAAATAATCTATGATGACAAGAAAATTTGACTTCTTCGCAATGCTTTTGACCCGAACCGGACCAAACAAATCCATATGAATTAAGAATAGGGGGCGAGTAAACGTGTTCACTTTCTTGACGGGATGGGATTTCTTGTGCTATTTACCCTTCACGCATGATATGAAACTTTCTTGAATAAGAAATTCTTTTCTTGGTAAACCACGCACTAAATCTTTATGAACCAGGTTGTTCATATTCTTCAGATTAACGTGTCCCATTCTCATGTGCCACAAATATGAGTCAGAACCGGTGGCCTTTGACGACAAACATGATAGACTTACGGGCAATGAAAGATCATTCATGTCCACCACATAAGTATTAAACTTTCTTGGAGCTCGCATTAAGATCATTTCTTCAGGAATCACCAGTCCAGGCTTTAAGAATAAGCACTTTTTGCCTATTAAATGAACTAGTATATATTTATCACACACTTGCGAAACACTCAGCAAGTTAAACTCCAACTCTGATACATAATTGACCTTTTCAAGAGTAATAAGATCATTAGCAACCGTTCCTTGGCCGGTTATCTTTCCACCTCTTTTATCTCCAGCAAAAGCAACAAAACCTCCATCAAAAGATCGAAAATCATTAAGAATTTTTTTTGTCCTGTCATGTGTCTTGTGCAACCGCTATCAACATGCCAAGCATTGTTAATAGTCTTCCCCGGTTTACTCTGCACACAAGAAGATTTCAATGAGAAACAAGTACCCAGATCATCTTAGACCTTGTTTGACTTTGACCTTTTACAGTCTTAGTCACAACGACATGTTCCTTCTTCTTCAAACTCAAATCAACTTTTGTTCCAAAGTTATGTGAAGACAATTTTTTAGTTTTAATTTTCCAAAAACCATCATCATTTTTCTCATATTTCTTAGTAAATTTTTGTTTAGCAAAAATAGCTTGGAATGATAGGTTTCTTCACATATCTTGGACCATTTTCGACTTTTCTGTCCACAAATTTTGGCAAAATATAATCACGACACACATTTGAATAATATTCACAACAATCTCTAGAAAGCATGTAACCACAATTATATCTACGAATCACTCGGGACTCAGACACTTTGTCGTTCTCGAACGCTTTCTTGTTGATATAATTCTTTGATCGTTCATTGTAAACTTTTGACTTTGACTCAACCGGTTTGTGATTGCAATTTCTTGAAAAATTTCCAAATTTGCCACATGTGTAACAAGTGTAACTTTTAGTCTTTGACTTTGACTTGGACTTTGACTTTGACCGTGAACTTTCGCCTACTTCAAACACTGACGTTCCTTTTTCACACTCTGACTGACACTGATTCCTCACCAACTTTACTTTGTATTGAGCAGGCTTATCTTTGACATCAATGAACTTGTCTTTGACATCAGTTGATGTGCCTTTGACCCACACTTGACTTGACACTTTATTTTCAATTTGGATCTTTGTTGGTGCCTTGATTATAATTGGAACAAACGTCTTGCTCTCTTGATCACTCATAAGGATATGATTTTCAGGAGCAATATAATCATTTTTCTTAGGATGTTCATGTGATAGATCATATTCTTTAATCAAAGGATTCACATGTTCATCTAGCACAACATCTTCAGTTACAAATTGAGCTTTATGAATCGGCACATAATCTCTAGCTGTATGCCCCACTTTATCAAAGAAAGTAGATGCAGATGACACCTCAGACATATAATCAGAATCAGAACAATCAGAATCAGTAGTACAAGTAGAATCATTCAAAACATTAACAATCACACTGTATCCACCAGACTTAACATTTTTTTTCAAATTACAACTATCAGCAAGAAAGTGTCTCCAATCCCTAATCGTCTCTCTAGAACACAATTTATTGAATTCACTAAAATTCCTCACAGCATCAAGTGTAACTTCCTCATCTACATGGAATGTGTTAGAAGCTGCACTTACATACAAATAATGAAAATTAGAGTTATCATCTCTAAGTAATTCATTTGAAATATGTGGTTCAGGAAAAGGTTTGAAATGATCAGGATGAGGTACTGCTTTGTAACCAACACCATCTTTAATATAACATTTTCTTTGCTTATCAACACATTCTTCTAAAAAATTTCTTTGCATACCCCATTTAGAAATCAAAACCCTCTCTTTTACAAGATCGGATTGGGCAACAATGAGTTTGCCTGTAAGATCTTTGATTAAAACATCCTTTTTATCTAAATATTCTTTGAAAATCATGTAATCTTTCAACAAAGCTTTAAGTTTTTTGGTGTAGGTGACCTCATTCTGTTTAACCTCCTTGTTAACCCTTTTCAATTTATCATTCTCAGCAATCAAAAACACATTTGTTGCATGATAATTTTGCATACGTGTAATACATTCAGAAGAACAAACAAATGAAGTATCATCAGAATTTACCTCACTATCTGATTTAGAAATGTCTCCAGAGTCAGATGCAACAGACTTTCCCTTGTTATTTGCCTTCAAGGCACTCTTAGACACATCACTTTCACTTATAGTTTCTTTCAAAAAACCTTCAACCTCAGCCATTAATGCTTCATCATAGTCCTCCTCAGCATCCCCAATCTCGGATTCCAACTCACAGTTACCAAGTTGTTTGGACATAAGAGCAGTTGGAGCTTTCTTGGACTTATCATCCTCATCAATGAGCTCAATCAATTTGACACCATTGCCTTCAACTTTCTTTTTCTTCTCTTTTGGACATTCACGAGCAAAATGCCCTCACTGTTGGCAATTGTAGCATCTCAATTTGGCTTTGTCAAATCCTACCTTCTTCCCGAATTAGAGCTTATCTTTTCAAGTCTTTTGTAAGTACTTCTTTACACGCACAGCAATCATGGCCATCTGCCATTGTAAGTCCATATACTCAAGATCATCTGGATTAATTTGGACTAAATCCTCAGCATCAAGAACCGCTGGTTGAAGTCTGCTAGTAACAAACGCATCATAACTACTCATAAAAGCATCAAACAAAGCAATCTGATCCTCAGGAATCTGACCAGTCACTTTATTCTTCTCACTACCAACATTATCAGAACCACGACAACTTTTACCCTTTTCAGTCTTTGATCCACCACTGTTACCTTCAAAAGTCAAAGTTGAAAAACAAGTCAGCATCTCGAAAGGGGCCTTATCAAAGAACATGTCCTGCTTTGAAGAAATGTTTCAGTTGTGGAAAGAAAGGTCATTTATCAAGAGATTGTTGTATCAAGAAACAAAAGTCTCCCAAACAAAAGGTCGTTTCTCAACCTCAGAGAAAGTTTCAAGAAAAGGTTGTTAAAGCTTTTAATTGGTTGAAGATGTTTTGGACATCAAAACCAAAACGAGATTGGCATGTCAAAGCTAAACCAAGACAAGTTTGGAGAGTTAAAGCTTCGAGTCCAAGATCTAACTTTGATGATGCAAAGTGTATGGGGGAGCTTGGCAGAATTCCCGTGTTTTGATATGCAATAGCCTAGGGGAGATTGTTGGAACTAATTGTAGGCCATCGCATATAAAACAGTCTGAAGACAGAAGAATTCTTTGTAGATAAAAGATTTCCGTACTTTGTCTTCTTAGTATAAATACTTGTATAGTTTGAGCTTTGTAAGGAGGGAGTTCATTTGCAATATCATAAACATTTGAGAGTTACACCTTTAAATATGTGTTTTTGATCTAATCTTGTTTCTTGATTATTGTATTGGTGTATTGAATCTGCTACGAATAACCGGTTTCAACATCGACTGTGTCCATTGGTTCGATACTTAATTCTTACCTAAACTATATTACGATGCGATAGGTGCGCTTGCCTATTGTGTGTCTTTTAAAGTTTAAGTATTTATCATTTTATAAATTTAAAACCTGATCTCGTGAAAACCTTTGCAATATATAATAAACTATTTATTATACTAAACACACATTGTCACTGACCAATCATCCTTTCCCGTTTAATATTCTCCCCCTTAAGTGCTTTGGCCTGTGCACGCTCAATTTCTGTCATAAGGTCAGGGGTCATAACTAGTTGATATGCCTTCACCCTAATAGGAGCAGGTGTCTCCTTTCGGCTTAGGGCGTCAGCAACTACGTTTGCTTTTCCAGGGTGGTAAAAGATTTCACATTCATAGTCTTTCAAGAGTTCTAACCTCCACCTCTATCTCATATTCAACTCTTTTTCTTTGAAGAAGTACTTTCAGACTTTTATGATCGTAGTAGATGGTACATTTAACCCCATAGAGGTAATGTCTCCAGATTTTTAGTGCGAAGATAACTGCTGTGAGCTCGAGGTCATGAGTCGGGTAGTTGACTTCATGAGTATTCAGTTGTCATGATGCGTATGCAATCACTTTTCCCCGTTGCATTAACACACAACCCAATCCTTGACACGAAGCATCAGGATAAACTATAAGGTCTTCATTACCCTCGGGCAGGGCTAATACTGGCGCTTGGGCCAATATCTTCTTAAGTTCTTCAAATGATGTATCTTGAGTCGAACCCCATTCATACTTGATCTCCTTACAGGTCAGCTTTGTTAAAGGCGAGGCTAATTTGGAGAAGTCCTAAATGAACCTCTAGTAGTAGCCTGCCAATCCCATAAAACTCCATATTTCGGTTGGCGTCTTCGGGATATCCCATTCCTTCACTGCCAATATCTTAGCTGGATTAACCATAATGTCATTCGCATTAATGACGTGACCAAGGAATTGGACCTCCCTAAGCCAGACCGCGCATTTGGTGAATTTGTCGTACAACTTCTCTTGCTTCAACATTTCCAGTACTTCTTTCAGATGACAGAAATGGTCGCATTCGCTTTTAGAGTATACAAGGATGTCGTCAATGAATACAATTACCGATCGATCCAACATCGGACGACATACTCGGTTTATTAGATCCATGAAGCCCACAAGAGCATTCGTCAAACCGAATGACATGACAAGGAATTCGTAGTGTAACATTTCTGATTTTTAGTATCCGTAATTCAAATTCAATGTAATGCATTTCAAACCAAATTCTAGTGCACTGTTTTGTTCTATTCGTATCATCAATTAAATACTATATTTCAATGTTAATCCGCAAATTTTACATGGTTATAACCTACTAAAACACTACATAAGTATCTATTTATACAAACATGTCAAAAACTAAAGTTACAAGGGCTAATGTTGAAAAATAACAAGAAACCCTAATAGACACGGTCGCGCCTCGTTCTGGCACGGTCGCGCCGAGTGCTTTGGCACGATCGCGTGACCAGCTTTGGAACGATCGCGCCCGGTGCCTAGGCACGGTCGCGCCTCAAATGGGCACAGTCGCGCCTAGTACCAGTTGAAACGTAAATACAGTTTTAATCACCCGATCGTTGAGTTTCCGTAACCGATTTACACCTCATTACCATTAACGAAAGCAATAACACTTCCAATTACAACAAACGTCTCAGATTAATCCAATTAATATCAAAAATTCTCTCAAGCATTTCAAATAAAACACAAAACCTCCTTGCGATCCGAATTCTCTCAATCAAGCAACAGAGTCACGCTAATCGATTCTCCCTAAAGCTCCTAGACTCTCTGGTTTAGCCGGAATCGCAGCAGAAGACGCCGGAAGCCACTCTCGTCGTCGCCGGAACTCATTTCTATCAAACGCTATACATCTGTCGTCCTTCCGGGTAATTGAAATCTTGTACTCTATCGATTTAGTCTTTAGATCAAAAGCCCCATGTTAATTTGGGCTTTCAATATAGAAATCAACTTAAACCCGAATCTAGTTTTCATTCAAAGATGACTTAATCGAATCCGACTCTAGACACGTTTTAAATCCAATTAATCTACGCAAAAAGACTCGAAATAATCTAATGGGCGAAAGCCCTATGATTTCCAACCCTGTCATTATAAGAATTAGTCAATTCGTTCCTGATTCGGAACAGACGCGGTTGCGCTAATCATCTAGCGCGGTCGTGCCTCATGAGACGCGGTCGTGTCCTCCTGTCCAGACCAAATCATGCCCTTTGGCTAATCTCAGTCGTGTCTTAGAATCATAGACACGATCGTGTCTGGCCAAGGCACGGTCGTGCCTAATGATTTAGTTAGTTAAGCCCTCTGTTTGATCAACACGGTCACGTCCTGACTAGCATGGTCGCGCCCGTGGTTCGAGCACGGTCGTGCCCTTCCCATGCACGGTCGTGTGTGAGTTAAATTCTTGGCAAAATTATAAATTTTATATATTTTTCAAACAATAAATATTCTGATTAAATTACAAAATAAAAATAGTTAATTTTATTTAGAAAGAACAAATATTTAATAAATGGAAAATTATTTATTTAAAGTTTAAAAAATTTAATTTACAATTATTGCTAAACCTTTCATTTAAAAACTATTTAAATGGTTAAGTTACATTTTATAAATAAATAAATAAAATAATGATTATTTATTTACTTTATGTTTAAACAAAGACATTTATTTATTTACACTTAATTTCATTTAACACTTATAATATTTTCATAAACAATAATTATTTACATTACTTATTTAATTATTCAAACTCAAACCTTAATCAAAATGTTATAAAAATATTCTTTCAAACTTTATATATTTTATTCAATACCTCCGATTACAAATCAATGACTTTTTACACAAGTCCAAATGCAACTTTAGAATTAAACTCTTGTGCACGCTATTAATACCATAAACATCACACTTTAGGTTAACTTGTGCATTTCAATGATCTTTATTCTATCTAGTACCTTGGTTAGCAACGCCTTCAAACCAAGTGAGTATACATAGCCCCTTTACTCTTTTACATTTTTGGGGTGGAACATGAACATTATTCAAATTACATGTTTACATTTACACAAACAACACAAGTACAAATCCTATTTACATTCATGTGTGCAATTTGAGCTTTATGCCCGAGTGCTAGGTGTGCTAACCTTTGTATGCGATTATGTGCAATCATTAACTATTCAAGCCGACGGTTTTCAATGATAGATCTATTGAGTCTGACAAGACCACCCAGATTGGGGTGATTGATACCGACAACACAATTTTGCATGCTAGTTACAAAGGTTTGATTGTACATGGTTACACAATAGCTGCTCCCCATAAATGCCTTATTTATCATGTTATGTAAGGATTTGTTTTACAAACTATATGCTATCTATATAAACTTGTGTTATACTCTCCAACTTTTTAGTTGACTTTATTTTATTCATGTTTCAGGTTCTAATGTGTGAGATTGATCAAGATGTGCTACACATAGGCTTGGACTTAGTTAATTTAAATAAAAGAACTCTATGTATTTCAATTTTGTTCCATCTTGGATTTAGTTATGTTTGGACTACTTGTTATGAAATTTGATGTTTAGTATATTCAATCTAGTAAACCATGTGCTTATGAACAGTCTACATGTCCCGCCCCGATGATTCTGCCATCAGTCGGGGTGTGACAGATTGGTATCAGAGCCTTGGTTATAGGGAATTAGGTTATTAGACACCTTGACCTAGACTATAACTTTAGGACACCTACTTATGCTATGTTTCATGATTATGTGTTATGTGCTACATGCTATGTGCTACATGCTTACTATGATTAGTTATTATTTTATTTGATGACTTATTTGTTAAAAATCCATGACTTATTTGTATATACTTAAATAATAAATTAAATAAACAATATCCTTTCCTATACCTAAAACCTCATAATATTCTTATCTTCTTCTCTATCTTTATCTTTCTAAGCATGTGGAAACTTCATGAAGCTAAATTCATAAAAAAAAATTTATCTCCTCGTTAAGGTTTTTAAACTTTGTTAATTATTTGAGGACACGTGCAATCTGGAAGAGTGACACCTGTATTTTGGGTTTTCTGTCTAGGAAAGCATTTCGCATAAATCCCAATCAACCAAGGGACCCGTATGCTTTCCTGGGAATTCCCGAGATGAGTGTTTACTTATAGGCTAAAGCATGTCTCCTTGAAAATTATATAAGTTTAATTAACCTTAATGTGTCATAGTATTCGAGTGATTATATCACTATTTGAGTACAATCCAAACTATGATTATCTATTTATTTTGTTATCTTATTCTATTAAATCCAAACAATTCTCATAAGTTCTTACATCTTTTCTTGTCTTGTGAAAATCTGTAGAATGCCTCCTCGTCGTGCTCCCGCGGCCAACACCAATACCGACATTGCTGCTATTCTTGCACAACTCGTGACACAACTCACTCAAGCTAATAGTGCCACCAATGGCAACAATGGTGGAAATGGTAGTAATAGTGGTAATGCTGGCAATGGTGGAAATGGTGGTAACAACCCATCTCAATGCACCTTCAAGCATTTCAACTCGTGTAATCCCCTCAAGTTCTATGGTACCGAAGGAGCTACCGGACTCCTTCAATGGTTCGAAAGCATTGAGAATACCTTTCTCAATAGTGACTGCCCCGACAACCTTCGTGTTCGTCATGCCACAAGTGTCCTACAAAAACGGGCACTCACGTGGTGGAATGGGGAGAAGAGAAATCGAGGTGTGGATGTGGCAATGGCCTTACCTTGGGATGAGGTTAAAAGGCTAATGACCGAGGAATTCTGTCCTCGAAATGAAGTAAAGAAACTTGAAGCCGAATTTTGGGATCTTGCCCAAGATAGTGGTGAAAACTTGGCATACACAACTCGGTTCCATGAGTTGAGCCTTCTTGTGCCCCACATGGTCACTCCTTTGTCCCGCTGCATTGAAAAGTATATTGGGGGACTACCTAGGCAAATTCAAGACACTGTCCTAGGAAGGAACCCCGCAACACTTGAGGATGCTATCCGCTTATCTGCCACCTTAACGGATAACCATGTGAAGCGGGGACTCTTACTAAAAAGGGCACAAAAAGGTTTCTGACACTATAACCCCTCCTACCCACAACAAAGAAGCCACAACTGAACCTTCCCGCAATAATAGGAAAAGAAAGACTAGGAACTATGCTGTGGTGACTCCTGCTATTCCTATTAACCAAGCTGCACCTATGGTTCAAGCACCGGCCAAAAAGCCATATGTTGGAATCTACCCACTTTGTGCCACCTGCAACTACCATCATCCCCAAAGCATCCCATGTCGCCTTTGTACTTATTGTGGGAGATATGGCCATACAGTTAATGTTTGTAGGGCCAAAGCTCTTGCGGGTCAAGTCAACCCACCAAACCAAACCAACACCCAAGTGATTAATCAAGGTACTCCCGCTATTGCAAATGGGCGTGCATGTTATGAGTGTGGCAACCCGAACCAATTCCGTGATCAATGCCCAAAGTTAGTCAATGCTAGACATGGTGGAGCTCGTGGGCGTGCTTTCAACATAAACGCCAATGAAGCTCAAGCCAACAATGACGTGGTCAATGGTATGTTTCTTATTAATAGTCAATATGCCTCCATTTTATTCGATACCGGTGCTGATAAAAGTTTTGTGTCACTTAACTTTGAATCTTTACTTGCAAAGACACGATCCCTTTTAGAGAAAACATTTACCGTTGAAGTAGCAAATGGTGATTCTCTTACAATTGACTCCGTTATCTATGACTGCTCCTTAGAACTTAATGATCATGCATTCCCAATCAACCTTGTTCCAATGCCACTAGGGAGTTTTGATATCATCATAGGCATGGATTGGCTATCAAATCATCATGCCGAAGTCATTTGTTTCGAGAAGTGCATCCGAATACCCCTACCATCGGGAGAAACGTTAAGAGTCTTTGGTGAAAAGCCTTACAAAGGACTTAAGTTAATGTCGTGCATTACCGCCCAAAAGTACCTACGAAAGAAGTACGTGGCCTTCTTAGCTCATATTGTCCAAAAAGATGTCAAAAAGAAGAGTATACAAGACATTCCCATCATTCGGGATTTTCCCAAAGTATTTCCCGAAGACTTATCCGGTCTTCCACCCGTTCGAAAAATAGAATTTCGCATTGATCTTGTGCCCGGAGCTAACCCCGTGGCTAGAGCTCCATACCGTCTTGCACCTTCTGAAATGCAAAGTCAACTTCAAGTGCTCTCCGACAAGGGATTCATTCGTCCAAGTCATTCACCGTGGGGTGCAACCGTCTTATTCGTCAAAAAGAAGGATGGATCATTTCGCATGTGTATTGACTACCGCGAACTCAACAAGCTTACTATCAAAAATCGTTATCCTTTGCCTAGAATTGATGATCTCTTTGATCAACTTCAAGGTTCTACTTGCTTCTCAAAGATTGATCTTCGATCTGGTTATCACCAACTCCGTATGCAAGAAGACGATATTCCCAAGACTGCCTTCCAAACAAGGTATGGTCATTACGAGTTCATGGTTATGCCTTTTGGACTAACCAATGCACCCGCAATTTTCATGGATCTCATGAATCGTGTGTGCAAACCGTACCTCGATAAGTTCATGATAGTTTTCATCGATGACATCTTAATCTATTGCAAGACTAAAGCTGATCATGAGCAACATCTTAGATTGGTTTTGGATCTCTTGAAAAAAGAACAACTATATACCAAATTCTCCAAATGTGAATTTTGGTTAAAAGAAGTTCAATTTCTTGGTCATATCGTCAATGACAAGGGTATTCATGTTGACCCTGCTAAAATCGAAACGGTTAAGAATTGGAATGCCCCGAAGACCCCCACTGAAGTTCGTTCATTTCTTGGTCTTGCGGGATATTACCGTCGTTTCATCTCGAACTTCTCTAAAATTGTTGTCCCCCTTACCGCTTTGACCCACAAGGGTAAGACTTATGAATGGGGACCAAAGCAAGAAGAAGCTTTCCAAACCCTTAAGCAAAAGTTGTGCAATGCTCCCATTTTGACTCTCCCTGATGGAAATGATGATTTAGTTGTCTATTGTGATGCTTCCAAACAAGGTCTTGGTTGTGTCCTCATGCAACGAGGCAAGGTAATCGCTTATGCATCAAGGCAACTTAAGATTCATGAGAAGAATTATACGACGCACGATCTCGAGTTGGGTGCGGTCGTATTTGCATTAAAGATTTGGAGACATTATCTCTATGGCACGAAATGCGTGGAGTTCACCGACCACAAAAGTCTCCAACACATCTTTAATCAAAAGGAACCCAATATGAGGCAACGACGTTGGGTTGAACTCCTTAACGACTATGACTGCGAGATTCATTACCATCCCGGCAAAGCGAATGTTGTAGCCAATGCTTTGAGTCGAAAGAACTATGTCATGCTTCAATGTGTTCGAATTCAAACTGACATCCAAAACCGCATCTTAGAAGCTCAGCACGTCTCAGTCATCGAGGGTAACATGTACGAGGAAATGTCGTGTGGTGTTGAACTTCTGCTTGAATCTAAACCAAATGGCTTACTTTATTACTTGAACCGTATTTGGGTTCCCGATCGCGATGATCTCCGTACATTTCTCATGAACGAGGCTCACAAGACTCGTTATTCTATTCATCCTGGTGCGGATAAAATGTACCTAGATCTTCGCCAACAATATTGATGGCCCGGTATGAAAAAGTACATTGCTCTTTATGTTGCCAAATGTTTAACCTGCTCCAAAGTCAAAGCCGAACATCAACGTCCTTTTGGTTTACTTGAACAACCAGAAATTCCCGTGTGGAAATTGGAAAACTTAGCTATGGATTTCATTACCAAGCTCCCTCGCACCTCGAGTGGTTATGATAGCATTTGGGTGATTATTGATCGTCTCACCAAATCTGCTCATTTATTACCTATCCATGAAGACTATCGGGTTGAGAAACTAGCCCGAATTTACATTGACGAAATTGTGAGCCGTCATGGTGTTCCCTTGAACATAATATCCGACCGAGATGCCCGGTTCACCTCTCGATTTTGGCAATATCTCCAAACAGCTCTTGGAACACGATTGGATTCGAGCACGGCTTACCATCCCCAAACTGATGGTCAAACCGAGCGGACAATCCAAACGCTTGAAAACATGCTTAGAGCCTGCGTAATCGATTTTGGTGGCAATTGGGATTCACATTTATCCCTCATTGAGTTCTCTTACAATAATAGCTACCACACAAGTATCAACATGGCTCCATTCGAAGCTCTTTATGGTCGCAAATGTCGTTCTCTTATCTGTTGGAACGAGATTGGTGAAGCACAAATCACCGATCCCGAGCTAATTCAAGAAACATCCGACAAGATTATTCAAATCCGTGACAACATCCGAACAGCGAGAAGTCGGCAAAAGAGTTATGCCGATAAATGACAAAAACCCTTGGAATTCCAAGTCGGTGACCTTGTTCTTCTTAAGGTGTCCCCGTGGAAGGGTGTGATCCGTTTTGGAAAGAAAGGCAAGTTAGCCCCTCGCTATGTTGGTCCATTCAAAATCCTTGAAAGGATTGGAAAAGTGGCTTACAAACTCGAGTTACCACCATCTCTTGGCAATGTGCATCCTACATTTCATGTATCTAATCTGAAGAAATGTCTCGCTGATGAAAGTCTCCATATACCACTTGATGACGTGCGCATTGACGAAACTATCCACTTCGTTGAGAAACCGGTAGAAATTATGGATCGTGAAATCAAGCAACTCAAGCGAAGTCGTATTCCTATTGTCAAAGATCGTTGGGAGTCTAAGCGTGGTCCTGAATTCACTTGGGAACGAGAGGACCAAATGAAGCTCAAGTACCCACATCTTTTCACTAATGCCGTAGTTTCCTCTAGCTAAATTTCGGGACGAAATTCCCTCAATATTGGGAGACTGTAACATTTCTGATTTTTAGTATCCGTATTTCAAATTCAATGTAATGCATTTCAAACCAAATTCTAGTGCACTGTTTTGTTCTATTCGTACCATCAACTAAATACTATATTTCAATGTTAATCCGCAAATTTTACATGGTTATAACCTATTAAAACACAACATAAGTATCTATTTATACAAACATGTCAAAAACTGAAGTTACAAGATTTATGTTGAAAAATAACAAGAAATCCTAATAGACACGGTCGCGCCGAGGGCTTTGGCACGGTCGCGTGACCAGCTTTGGAAGGATCGCGCCCGGTGCCTAGGCACGGTCGCGCCTCAAATGGGCATGGTCGCGCCTAGTATTAGTTGAAACGTAAATACATTTTTAATCACCCGATCGTTGAGTTTCCGTAACCGATTTACACCTCATTACCATTAACGAAAGCAATGACACTTCCAATAACAACAAACGTCTCAGATTAATCCAATTAATCTCAAAAATTCTCTCAAGCATTTCAAAGAAAACACAAAACCTCCTTGCGATCCGAATTCTCTCAATCAAGCAACAGAGTCACGCTAATCGATTCTCCCTAAAGCTCCTAGACTCTCTGGTTTAGCCGGAATCGCAGCAGAAGACGCCGGAAGCCACTCTCGTCGTCGCCGGAACTCATTTCTATTGAACGCTATACATCCGTCGTCCTTCTGGGTAATTGAAATCTTGTACTCTATCGATTTAGTCTTTAGATCAAAAGCCCCATGTTAATTTGGGCTTTCAATATAGAAATCAACTTAAACCCGAATCTAGTTTTCATTCAAAGATGACTTAATCGAATCCGACTCTAGACAGCTTTTAAATCCAATTAATCTATGCAAAAAGACTCAAAATAATCTAATGGGTGAAAGCCCTATGATTTCCAACCCTGTCATTATAAGAATTAGTCAATTCGTTCCTGATTCGGAACAGACGCGGTCGCGCTAATCATCTATAGCGGTCGTGCCTCATGAGACGCGGTCGTGTCCTCCTGTCGAGACCAAATCATGCCCTTTGGCTAATCTCATTCGTGTCTTAGAATCATAGACACGGTCGTGCCTGGCCAAGGCACGGTCGTGCCTAATGATTTAGTTAGTTAAGCCCTCTGTTTGATCAACACGGTCGCGTCCTGACTAACATGGTCGCGCCCGTGGTTCGAGCACGGTCGTGCCCTTCCCAGGCACGGTCGTGTTTGAGTTAAATTCTTGGCAAAATTATAAATTTTATATATTTTTCAAACAATAAATATTCTGATTAAATTACAAAATATAAATAGTTAATTTTATTTAAAAAGAACAAATATTTAATAAATGGAAAATTATTTATTTAAAGTTTAAAAAATTTAATTTATAATTATTACTAAACCTTTCATTTAAAAACTATTTAAATGGTTAAGTTACATTTTATAAATAAATAAATAAAATAATGATTATTTATTTACTTTATGTTTAAACAAAGACATTTATTTATTTACACTTAATTTCATTTAACACTTATAATATTTTTATTAACAATAATTATTTACATTACTTATTTAATTATTCAAACTCAAACCTTAATCAAAATGTTCTAAAAATATTCTTTCAAACTTTATATATTTTATTCAATACCTCCGATTACAAATCAATGACTTTTTACACAATTCCAAATGCAACTTTAGAATTAAACTCTCGTGCACGCTATTAATACCATAAACATTACACTTTAGGTTAACTTGTGCATTTCAAGGATCTTTATTCTATCTAGTACCTTGGTTAGCAACGCCTTCAAACCAAGTGAGTATACATAGCCCCTTTTACTCTTTTACATTTTTGGGGTGGAACATGAACATTATTCAAATTACATGTTTACATTTACACAAACAACACAAGTACAAATCCTATTTACATTCATGTGTGCAATTTGAGCTTTATGCCCGAGTGCTAGGTGTGCTAACCTTTGTATGCGATTATGTGCAATCATTAACTATTCAAGCCGACGGTTTTCAATGATAGATCTATTGAGTCTGACAAACCCACCCAGATTGGGGTGATTGATACCGACAACACAATTTTGCATGCTAGTTACTAAGGTTTGATTGTACATGGTTACACAATAGCTGCTCCCCATAAATGCCTTAATTATCATGTTATGTAAGGATTTGTTTTACAAACTATATGCTATCTATATAAACCTGTGTTATACTCACCAACTTTTTAGTTGACTTTATTTTATTCATGTTTCAGGTTCTAATGTGTGAGATTGATCAAGATGTGCTACACATAGGCTTGGACTTAGTTAATTTAAATAAAAGAACTCTATGTATTTCAATTTTGTTCCATCTTGGATTTGGTTGTGTTTGGGCTACTTGTTATGAAATTTGATGTTTAATATATTCAATTTAGTAAACCATGTGCTTATGAACTTTCTACATGTCCCGCCCCGATGATTCCGCCATCGGTCGGGGTGTGACACGTAGTGTCCATATCGTGCACGAAATGCAGTCTTCAGCACATCCTCTTTTCTCACTTTCGGCTGATGGTATCCCGACCTAAGATCGATATTTGAGAACCAGCTTGCGCCTTGTAATTGGTCGAAAAGATCATCTATTCTCGGTAGTGGGTATTTGTTCTTTATATTTCTCTTGTTTAGCTCTTGGAAATCTATACACATCCGCATTGAGCCATCCTTCTTCTTCATAATACCGGAGCACCCCAAGGCAAGATGCTCGGTTGAATGAAACCCCTTTCTAGAAGCTCTTCTAACTAAGCCTGCAATGCTTTCATTTCTGGTGGAGCTAGTCGGTAAGGAGCTTTGGCAACGGGCAGTGCCCCTGGAACTAAATCAATTTAGAACTCTAACTCTTGCTCGGGCGGCACTCGAGGTAGGTCCTCGGGGAATACTTCCGGAAAGTCGCACTCCACGGGCACGTCTTTCATTTCTGTAACTTCCTTCCCATTCTCTATGACATGTGTCAGGTAAGCCTCACATACGCGCCTTAAAAAATTTTTAGCCTTGATCATAGAGATGATGTTCGGCATTGTGATATCTTTGTCTCCATAAATAGCGATTTCACAGCCATCAGTAGTTTTCAGGTGGATCCTCTTACGTTTACACATAATTTGGGCTTCATTAGCGGCAAACCAATCCATTCCCAACACCATGTCAAATCCCCCTAAGGAAAAGACAAACAACCTAGCAGGGAATCTATGACCGTGTATGCATATCATGCAGTTTTGTACGGCCTCTAATACTTTCGTATTTCTACCCACGGCAGTTTCTATACTAAAGGCAGTTTCTATCTTGGAAATGGTACATTTCAATTATCGCAAAAAGCAGAGGCTATTAAACCTTTTTGTAACACCAAATCAAATAAAACTGATGCATAAATGTTATTGACAGTGAACGTACCTGACACGACGTCAGGGTCCTCTCTCACCTCTTGCTGAGTTAGGGCATAAGCCCTAGTCCTTGTTCTGGGCTTCTCCGCTTCCTTTCCTTTACAAGCATCGGCTGCCTTGGGCCATCTATAGTCTTTGGCCAAATGGCCAGGTATTCCATAGTTATGGCACTTCGCAAGACTCGTGCACTCGTGTGAGTAGTGCCCCATTTTACCACACCGATAACAGATGTTTAACCCCATTTGACATTCTCCCAGATAATTCTTCCCATATTTGTCAGAGGTTACCACCTCATCCACTTTTTGTTTCTTCTGAGTCGGCCCTAAACATTCGAACACCGGTCGTTTGACAACATTGGTCATTTTCTTCTTAGCTTCAACTGGCGGTGTGTCCTCATGGTCAAAATCATCGTACACAATCCCATCTAGTTCCACCATAAACTCAGAGCTCTTTGGGGTGTTGGCTTTCACAAGCACTTGGACCCTTTAGGGTAGCCCTTTTATGTAGTACTTGATCAGCCGTTCCTCAGTGTCGACCAGGTGAGGAACCAGCTGTGCCAGATCATTATACTTGGTGGTATACTATGATGAGTCATATTGCCACCCTTAAGCCCCACGAATTCACTTTCGACTCGGTCGATCTTGTTCTGTGGACAGAACTTTCGGATTATCAGTTTCTTCAGATCGCCCTAAGTCATCTTTCTCCATCAACTTAGTTCCTCGTTGGTGAAAACATGGGCGGCAAACTTGACTGCATGGTTCCCATGGCACTCGCTGATGTTTATCACCCCGTTCGTTCTTTCAATCCACTCGAAGGTGGCCCAACATCCTTTCTCTCGTCAAACTTCGGTGGGTCACAACCCCTAAAGGACTTGTAATTGTAGCCTCGAGCTGCCACCTCAAAATCAGAATCGTCACTGTCAATGACTTTAGTATCCTTGCTGCTCCCCTCTTTCTTATCTTTTCCTTCTATCCCAAATTTCTTCAGGGCTTTGGCTAAGGCTATCGGTAGGACGTTCTTCAAGACTGAAGAGACCTCAGCAGCAATGGCTTCTCTAACGACCGGCTCAAGCACCAATCCCTCATTATGCTCATCATTATGGACAAACAGATTGTTCTCACTATCATTGTGCTCCACATGCACCGATTCAGTTTCGTTGCGGGAGTGTTCACTTCCTTCTACTCGAGCTCGGTTACCCGACGGTCGGCCTCGATGACCAGTTCGACCACCAGCGCGACCTCCTCTCTTTCCTCTAGCCATTAGTGTCTAACTACGAACAAGGAACACTCGTGTCATCATGATAGGTAATCATTTAGAACACCCCGAGTAATGTAAATTACTAGTTACAGATAACGGTATGAAATTACTAATTTACTTTACTACTCTGGTTCTGAACATTTCCCGTCATGAGTAACATTCGCATTTAAGTCCATGTTCTATTCTAAGGCACTTTATATCTATCCTCTAGTCTAAGGCATTTATCATCTATTCTAAGGCATTTACTGTCTACGTTTAGTTTAAGACATTAACTGCCTTCTTTCTTTCTTTGATACATGGCTGGGTTGCTCTGACTGCTAATCCATTCTTTGTCCCATTCTTAGTTTAAGTTCAGACATTATCGCAAATTTCTGAATCTCTCAAACTATGGCTCTGATACCAACTTGAAAGGACCCAAACCGGGAACATCTCATTGTTGGCACAAAATGTTGAAAACATAGTTCTTAAACTTCGAATCATTCCATAATCAGGTAAATCATGACAATGGAATTCTTAAACATTACAATAATCCATATAAATTAAAAACACTCAAACTATTCAAGTTCAATATTGAGAATGTCAGTCCTCGCAGATGCCAGCCCGCAGAAACCATGCATTCCCTAAGCCCTCGCGGCTCCATTCCTTCACTATTCATCACTTACCTGAGGTGCATACTAAAACTCATATATACTGAGTGAGTTCTAATTTACCTTGGTAAATAAACATTTCATCGTTTCCTTTCAAAACAACTTAAATATATAAATAGTAAGAGTTTGTCTTTCAAAACGTTTACCTTCCATTCAAACATTCTAATTCCCGAGTAGGAATCCATGCATTCTTTAAAACTTTGAGAAACATTCGTGCTAGCATTCTTTTCAAAACATTCACATTCAATTAACATTCAAGCTAGCCTTTACATTCATTCGTTCATTCTTCCATTCACATTCAATCATTGAGTGAACTAGCACTCGAATGAAACCATTCTGACTTAACCGTCCCAAGTCCCGGAATGCAAGACTCCTCTGTTGCTTGTGTACAAGACTCCTCTGTTGCTTATCACAAAGATAAGACTCATATGCTTGCTTGTCCAAAGACAAGTGTTGAAGCACTTTTGTGTGACAAACACTCTGGATAGAGTCTTAGTTTATGTACTTTCTTTGTTTGTATTTGTCTTTGTTTGTAAGCGTCTGTATGTATTAGTTATCGAGTTGTATTTACTAATGCATGTTGATAGTTGCTTAATTCTCTAAGTGTTTTGCGCACTTAGTATGTGCGCAGGAATGTACTTAGCAAGTACGCAAGAATACTCTGCGTACTTGCTAAGTACGCATGAGCAATTTGCCCTGCGCACTTGCTAAGTGCGCAGAGATCAGGTCTTGTATAAATAGGATAGGTTGACAGTAGATAAGTACGCAGACTGTTGTGCACTCAGTATTTTCTCTCTGTAACCTTCAAGTGTTTATAATAGACGAAAGTTTAAAGTGATTCTCTTGCCGGTTTACTTTGTGTTGTTTGATTCTCCTCCTAGTCACGGGTATTCCGCACCCGGTCCGACTAGCCAACGCACTTGAATGTGACGATCCATGACACCCGAGGGACCTACAAGTGGTATCAGAGCATTGCTCTTGATTTCGAGTGTTGTGAGTGTGTTTGGAGTATTTTCTAAACATCCTACAGAGTTTTTGCAACCAAAAGTGGGTATTTTTGTTGATTTTTGTGATAAATTAGGGGTAGCTCTTGAGCACTAATTTAGAAGCAAAAATCACTCAAAAACCGACTTTTGTTGTGTATTTGAGTGTTCTGAGCATCAAAGGCTGGTTAGAAATGAGTTTCTGACCCTTTGGCTCATTTTGTTTGGTCAATTTTTCGATTTCTGCCATCTCCTGTGAGTTTCCAGTGACCAAAAAAGGTTGGTGAGAGTTGGTAAAAAGGTGACCTGCATACTTACCTTATTTGGCAACAAGTACAGTCTTGCTGCGTACTTACCAAGACTTACCAAGTATGCAAGACCAATCTTGGTGCGTACTTAAGTTATTTCCTGCGTACTTATCATTTACTCTTGCGTACTTATCAAGTACGCTACAGCAAATCCTAACTACGCAAGACTACTTCTTTAAGTGCGCAAGTTTCTATGACTTTTCTGAAATTTGACTAAGTGTTCACCATTTCAGAACCTCGGTAACCTTCTGAACTATGACAATGAGATCAGAACCCCTCAGAAACCATCAAAGCTGTTTAATGTAAATGATTATTCAAAATGGAAAGCACGCTTTGAGCGTTATATTTCTTATACCGATTCTTCGTTGTGGATACCCATTCTAGAGGGTTATAAGCATCCCACATACATTTACCTTGATGACGAAGTTCCCAAGCCTATCTCTAAACTTGATGAAGAAGAAAAGAAAGTTTATGATAGAGAGAAGAAGGCACACGGATCTATCACTATAGCCTTAACTAGGGAGTTATTCCACAGCTTCAGAGGATACGATAACTCCAAGGATCTATGGAAGGCATTACAGAAGAGATTCGAGGGCAATAGTGACATTAAGAAAAGTAAACGGGAACTTCTCAGGAAGCAGTATGAGTGCTTCATATTTCTGGAGAACGAATCCATAGATGAACTCATCTCTAGATTCTATCATCTGCAGACTGAGTTGAAGGCTTTTGAACTTATCTATCTAAATGAGGAATTAGTTGAAAATTTTCTGGATGCTTTGCCACCCAAATTTGAGATGTATACTACCCTGATGAGAGAGAATTCTAAGTTTTATGAGATGACAATTGACGAGGCAATTGGAAAGGTTCAAGCACATGACATGAACCTAAAAAGAAAGGAGAACTCAGGAAGACCTCAAATACAAGGCCCTTCTATGTATTATGGGACGTCTTCTACAACCAAGTCATCGGGCTCTGGAATTGCCCTTTTCTCAGGAAACTCTTATGTGGAAGAAATTGTAAAGGCTTGTGGTGGTCATGCATGCTATGCAGCATCTGGTTCTGGATCTCATCACCAGAACTCCTCAAGAAATCCTTCTCCCACATCTTCAGCTAACCAATCAGCAATAACCAAGATAGCTGAAGATCATGTGGCTTTATTCTCATCATGCATGCTTGCCTATGAGAACTTCATTGGCGGTAAGCTAACGGATCCTGAAACCATCGAAGAAGACTTTAATCAGGTGGATCAGGATGATATGGAAGATATGGAAATTCAATGGAATATGGCCATGATCTCGAGGAGAGCCAAGCGTTTCCTGAACAAAACAGGAAGAAAATTCATTGTCGGGCATTCAAATGCCAAGGTTGGTTTTGACAAATCCAAGGCCAAGTGCTACAAGTGTCTGAACTTTGGAAACTTTGCTCGTGAATGTCAAAAGGACAGAGCACCGGCTTCTGTTTCACCAGACCTAGCCAAGGAAACAGCCAAGGCTATAACAACTCAAAAATCCACAATCAAAGCCAAGGTGGAATGTCCAATGCATTGGTGGCTCAACAGGACGATAGCTTTGATTGGGGTGTTCATCTGGAGGATGCACTTATTACACAAACTCAGGTTGGTCTCATGGCTGAGATTATGGAGATGATGGAAGCTGAGGAAAGGGAAGCTTTTGTGGCTGATCCAGAAGAGTCTACAACTGTTGTTGCCCTCATGGCTATTGGAGAGGCATCATGTTCATCAAATGAGGTAGATTCTAATCCTTTTGCTGTTATTTCTTGTTCCAAATGTCTAAGCTTTAAGGTTGAAAACTCTAAGCTTCAAGAAAAAGTCGAACCCCTTCGTATTGCAGCGTTAAGCTACAAGGAAAATGAAAAACGGTTTAAAGATTCAATTGAAACGTTGAAGAAAGAAAAACGTGATTATTCACTTAAAATCAGCGATCAACAGTTTCACTTGGATGTTGCATATAAGGGGTTAGAGAAAAGGAACAATGAGATCAACAAACTGCAAAATGAGATCTTGCAGTTGAAATATACTAATGAGAAGTTGAAAAATTCTCGTTTAGTGGTGAAACACTACGACTCTGTAGTGAGGCAATTGAATGGCTTAGGGTTGGGTACTAATGCTATTCCTCCACCAGTTAGAGGGAAATTTGTCAACGGCTTAATAGACATTGATTTGTCTTGCCTTGATGAGTCCTCAGGTAAGGATGATTCCTCAAGTGAGGCTGACTCCGCATCTAATGAGGAGTTCTTTACTGCTTCTGATGATGGGTCTGAAAGCACCTGCCCAGAAGGAGTAGTATCTGAGGAGTTGTTATGTGAACAGAAAATTAAGAAAAACATTATCACTAATAGTGACAATTGTATTTTGACTGAACCCGATATCATTGAATCAAATGATAAATTAAAGGTAATGCTTTATGTGGGGTATAAACACATTAATCAAGTTAAGAAAGAAGCTTTTTCAGCTCATTATGGGCTTGGTTATAAAGAAAATTTGTAAAAATATTATACTCCCAAAAACCAATCTTTATCGGGTCAAACTCCTGTTCACCAACCAACTCCTCCTGCTCATAATGTTGAGTCATCTAATGCCAGATTTAATGAGCCTTACAGGAGGACTTACACAGACAAGAGGACTTGCTTTCACTATGGTATGTTTGGTCACATTTTTGTGAACTGCCCTTCTAAGAACCATGGGAAACGGCCAATTGTTTCACAACCGGCTGTCATCCCTAAGTCACCACCAGTGAAGCATCCCAAAAGTCCAAAAGCAAGTGTGGTGAAACCACCAGTAAAACCTATGGTAAAGCCAAAGATCACATCTGAGGCTAAACCATCTGTTTCAAGAAAGGGAAAGCATCCTGCTAAACCTTGTGTATCTACCTCTTGTAGTACACCTACTGGTGAGAAACCTGTGGTGAAACTCTCTAAGCCACAGAAGGGAAGAAGGAACAAGAAATTGAGAAAGCTAGAACAGCTAACTAAAATTCAATCAGGAGAAACTTCCACTAGTTCACCTGCTGCAGTTGAATCTAAGTCTATTGTTCCAGTTAAAAAAAAGAAGAGATCCTAGAACAACAAAGCTAAAAATTCTCAATCTCTTGATCCTAAATTTTCTAAAAATTCATCCATTTTTGACAGTCACGACTGTGAGTTAATTGAGGTTGTTTATTTTAGGAAAGATACTCGTGCAGGGATATCCGAAGGGTACCATCTCTAATCATTGGTAAGTAGATAGTGGATGCTCCCGGCACATGACAGGTAACATGGCCTTGCTTCAAGATGTGAAACCGTTCAGAGGCGGCTATGTGGCCTTTGCTGGAGAGAAAGGCGGTAGTATCACGTGTCAAGGCGTGGTATCAAATGGTTGTATCAGCTTTGACAATGTCAACTACTGTGAGCAACTGAAGCATAACTTATTGAGTCTCCCAAATGTGCGACAAGGAATACTCAGTGATGTTTGACAAGAATGAATGCTTGATACTCAAACCTGGTTTTGAGGTTCCTGAAGATTGGATTCTGATGAGAGCGCCAAGGACAAACGACACCTATCAGATTGATATGAGCGTGGCAACAACCACCTCATCAGTTGCTACATGTTTGCTTACCAAAGCGACAGAACTTGACTCTATCTTGTGGCATAGGAAACTCGGACACATTTCTTATCGAAAAATGAATCATCTTGTCCGAAACGGTTTGGTAACCGGTGTTCCTAAGCTGAGATTTACCGTTGCAGATGACTTTATGCCTTCTAAATAGGGCAAATAGCGATGGAAGTCTCAAAAGCCCAAGCTCCAAAACTCCATTGATACCCCTTTGGAGCTATTACATATGGATTTGTTTGGCCCCATAAGTATCAGGAGTATTGGAGGTAAGTCATTCTGTCTGGTTGTAACTGATGATTTCTCACGTTTTTCTTGGGTGCATTTTTTAGGTACGAAGGACGAAACTGCTGATATTATTCAATACCTGATCCTGAGCTTGGAATCTCTTTGCAAGTTGAAGGTTAGAAGAATAAGGAGTGACAACGGAACTGAGTTCGAGAATAATTTGATGGAACTTTTCTGTCTCAAGAAGGGGATCCGTCACGAATTTAGTTCCCCGTACACACCTCAGCAGAATGGAGTCACAGAACGGAAGAACGGAACCTTGATTAAGACTGCAAGGACAATGCTGTCAGATGCAAAACTTCCTGTCACTTTCTGGGCAGAAGCAGCTAATACAGCTTGTCACGTCTTGAACAGAGTTTTGGTTGTGAAGAGGCACAACAAGACTTGTTATGAGTTGATCAATAATCGACCTCCCAATCTTGACTATCTAGTTCCTTTTGGTAGTCCCTGTTCCTTATTGCTACAATACAAAGACCGCAAGTCTAAGTTTCATGCAAAAGCGGTGGAAGGCATCTTCTTAGGATATGTTGCCAACTCGCCTTACAAGAGAGTGTAGCGGTGATGACTCCAGTTTCTCAACACGTGCTACTGTACCGATTGTAACTCCTGATTCTATGCTGCATCTGCATCTGGAACTCTTAATGGTGATAACAGTGAAGATGTTCATGTTGACGGAAATGACGCTCAAGCTAATCCTAACACTTGTGTAGGAAATGAAGCTCCAGCTGATCCAATTAACATTGAATCTTATTCTTCTAGAACATAGGATATGGGGGAGTTAAGCACGAACCTCGATTCAGAAATTCAGGAATCGAATGTACCAGAGATGAGAGTGCATAAGAATCATCCAATTGACAACATTATTGGTGATCCTCATGCCGGTGTTCAAACTCGTCATCGAACCATTGCTGAGAACACTAGTCTCTACTCTGAGATACTTGACACTGGTGTCATGGAAATATGTCTGCATGATGTATTTGTGTCCCAGTTAGAGCCGAAGAATGTGAAAGAGGCTCTCGCTGACAACTGCTGGATTGAGGCAATGCAAGACGAACTGTCTCAATTCCAAAAGTTGCATGTGTGGGATTTGGTTGACTTGCCAAGGGGAGTACAACCAATTGGCACCAGATGGGTGTTTAAATGAAAGACGGAAGATCGTCATGTTGTGGTGAAGAACAAAGCAAGGTTGGTTGTTCAGGGTTTTTATCAGCAAGAGGGCTTGGATTACACAGAAGTATATGCCCCAGTTGCTAGACTTGAGGCCATTAGACTGTTTCTAACTTATGCCTCATATGTTGGCTTCAAGGTCTATCAACTTGATGTGAAGAGTTCTTTCCTGTATGGAAAAGTACATGAAGAGGTCTATGTCACTCAACCTCCCGGCTTTAAAGATCTGCATAATATCAATAAAGTGTACAAGCTCGACAAAAGCACTTTATGGTCTTCATCAAGCACCTCGGGCATGGTATGAGACTTTATCTAAGCATCTACTGTCTAATGGTTTCAACCGTGGACAGATCGACTCGACCCTCTTCATACGGAAAGCAGGAGGTGATATTCTTCTTGTACAAGTGTATGTCAATGACATTATCTTCGGGTCTACAAATGAAGAGATGTGTAGGGAATTCGAACAGGTGATGAAGTCCAAGTTTGAAATGAGTAACATGGGTGAACTGTCGTTCTTCCTAGGTCTGCAAGTCAGTCAGAGAGAGGATGGCATTTATCTGCATCAAACAAAGTATGTGCAGAACATGTTGTCGAAATACAAGATGAATGATAGCAGTACTTATGGCACACCTATCCCAATCAATCATGGTCTGCATCCTGACAGAGATGGAAAGGATGTGGATTGTAAATTGTACCGTGGGATGATCGGATCTCTTATGTATCTCACAGCTTCAAGGCCAGATATAATGTTTGTTGTATGCTTGTGCTCAAGGTTTCAGTCACAACCGAAGGAGTCCCATATGATAGCTGTAAAGAGGATTTTCAGATACTTGAAAAGGAAACCCCGATTGGGTATTTGGTACTCTAAGCAGCAGTCTTTTGACTTCAAAGCCTACACTGATTCAGATTATGGCGGTTGTAACCTTGATAGAAAGTCAACTTCTGGTGGATGTCAATTCTTGGGAGACGGACTGGTTTCCTGGCAGTGTAAGAAGCAGTCAACGGTTTCTGTTTCAACATGTAAAGCAGAATACATTGCTGCAGCTAGCGGTTGTTCTCAAATATTATGGATTCAGCAGCAATTGAGAGACTACGGCTTGAACTTCACCGGAACTCCTCTGTTCATTGACAACAATGCCACAATTTCCATCACAAATAACCCGGTGAAACATTCCAAAACTAAACATATTGAAATTCGCCATCATTTCATCCGTGATTGTGCTGAAAAGCATCTCATTGAACTTGTAAAGGTTCACACGGATGACAATCTTGCTGACCTTTTCACTAAGGCATTTGACCCATCCCATTTTGAGCATCTTATCAACTTGATAGGAATGTTCAATCCAGAGTGAAAACTTGTTTTTCTTAAATCAATTCAATTCATGAAAGTTAAATTTTATTTCTTTTAAATTTTCTGTATAGTTCTTTTAATTTTCAAATATTTTACAAAAATTCAAACAAAATAGAAAATGGAGAAAAAATTTCAAAGTTATCTTGAGAAAGGAGGAAATGATAGTACATCAGAAATGATCTAAATGCCATAGATTGCTCATATGGGAAATGATTGCGCCATGCTTACTTAATTGTTTAAATTGTTATGTTTTTAATCTCCTCAGTACGCTGTACGCATCTTTGAATAATTAGTAGTGTGGAAATTAAATATAGACTACAACTGTGATTTGAACCTATGTATGCATGTGTGCGTGTGTAAAAGAATACAAAAAGATCATTATCAGATAAAGGATGTAAGATTTTAGCAAATATTTTCTTAAGAGACCAGTTTCGGGTTATGTCTTTAGCACAATTACTACGGTTCATCTCACTGCCCATACTCACAAGTATGTAATGAGAGATTGAATCAAGACATGTCTTTACATCAACCGTTGAGCATGTATTCACCCTTGAATCATTCCTGATTCATTGAAATCAAATCCAGATAAAAGTTGGATCACCTTACCTAAATCCTCAGACTCCATATCTATTAACATGAATCATCATATGATATTCATTGAAGAACATCAAACTAAACCAAGACATCCGAATCACTCGATTCTAAATCTTATGATTCTTGATAATCCTTATGGGTTCTGCTTGATTTTTCCAATGCTAAACGATGTAACTTCATTATGGAGATTTTGAAAAACTTTGGAAAAATCTTAGATGCTTTGAGATAGTGCAATTTACATTACTGTAGCATATCAGTGGGGTACACGTTGTATATCTTACAATTAATACCTTAACACACAAAAACATGATACAAAGATGCTTATGGTTTCAAATCTTATAATATTGCCAACTTGAATTACTTGTTTATGTGCTTATTATGTATGAATAAATTATAATTCATGACATGATCCCATATTCTTTGACGTTTATGTTGTATCGTTTTTGCTATAGTTTAGCCTGATATGATCCTCTGCTCATGTCTTTGAGCAAAAACTGTGTGTATACTTGTATATTTCTATCTAGAAAAGATTAAAAAGATTCTAAGTTTGTGTATAGTTTAATTTTAATCAGAAAAGCCAAAAATATATATGATTAACCTTCTTGAATTGACTTTGAATCATCTTGATTGAATGCTTTTATCTTGTTCATTATTTGACTTGAAATCTTCATAATTTGAGTTGAAAGTTTGAGCACACAAGGGTTTCTGCGTACTTGATAAGTGCGCATGAGGTAAACCCTGCGTACTTAACAAGTACGCAAGACTTAAGTCATGCGTACTTAGTAAGTACACAGGAATTAAGTCCTGCGCACTTATCAAGTACGCAAGACCAATTCGTGTTGGGTATAGATACAGGACTTAGAATTTTCTTTGAGTTTATCTCATTCAAATTTCAAACGACTGTTGATTACCGCTACTCAATCTTTTCTTCAAAATCTTTGAGTGTTCCTAACCATTTTTTCGTCCCGATTATAGTCTCAACATCGTATTACCATCATTTGGTGAGACTCTTAGGGCTTTTCATCCCTGAAATCGTAACTTTTGGACCGATTAAAGACTTTAAAAATATCAAAAAATGTTTAGGGTTTGAATCTTGTTTTTGGACAAAGTTTTGGTCGTTTTGGTAACACATTATCATCAAAACTTGTTTAGAATCATCAAACGATCCTTAATCTTTACTTAATCGTCCTTAATGATCCGTAATTTTGCCTTTGACCCCTTGATTGACAGTCGGTTCGTCCAGGTGGTTTTTAGGTCAAAATCTGACAAGAATAGCAGTTCATTGATGTTGATATTGGTTCCACAGGTCTTAATCACGGATTTCGACCTTGTGGTGACCCTAATCCACATTAATGTTGATTATCGGTTGAAAATTGGATTTCTGCAAAACTTGACCAAGTGCAATTCTTGCGCACTTAACAAGTACGCAGAAACATATTCCTGCGTACTTGTTAAGTACACAAGAAGATATCCCTGCGTACTTGCTAAGTACGCAATACCAACACTTGTGAAATTTTTTTAAGTCTGAAATTATGTTCAGTGAGTAACTACTATACTTAGTCATGTGTAGTCAATTCCAATGAATCTTCTTATTCTTATTATGTTTTCTGTGTGTTTTTGCAGTGATGGCTCGTGCCTTTACCAGTGAGTTCAACCTTCTAGCACATACAGAACCAGAATGGAAGGGTGCTGCACTACAATACCGAGAGATAATTGACTTCTTGAACCGTTCAAGGATCAGCTATGCTATATCAGCAGACCTAATAGTATCAAGACCGTACCTGGAGCAGTTCTGTGAGACAGCGGAACATGACTGCACAGTAACCCCTAATGTTATACGGGCTACTGTGGCGGGTCATGATATTGCTCTTTCTGAGGACACCATTCGACGTGTCTTACAGTTCAGGGATCTCGCCACCGACCTAATTGCCTATCCAGATTACTTTGTGGATGGCTGTTGGAGGCAGCGTATGGGATACGTCGGTGTACGGGATTACTCGTCATACAAGAAGATGTGGGTGCTAGATCAGTGGAGGTACTTTGCCCACGTGATGATCATGTGCATCTCTTCCAGGAAAGCGGGGAAGGATGCTATGGGACATGATCTTGCAGCAGCCATGGTTGGCCTGTCTCTCGCTAGCCTGTCTCTCAACAGGGGTTATAACTTCTCTAGATACATCTTTAAGGCGTTAAATGATCAGATCAATATAGCTGAGAGGTTTAGATTCCTGTTATACCCAAGATTTGTGCAACTACTGATTGATGATGCGTTGCCAAATCTGCCTGCTACTGGGGAGAGACTGCAAGTAAAGAGGGTGGACAAGAGGGTGTTTGCACAATTCTTAAAGCCAGGCAGTGTAGAACATACCCCTGAGCACACCGCACTCTTTGGCCACCTGATAAATGACGTGTATGTGGCACCAGATGATTGGAGATGGTTTAGTCATGACTCTGAGCCTGAACTCAGTGAACATTCTGATGAGCAACAAGAAGAGGAGGACGTTGAAAGTGTGGATGAATCGTCTAAAGGAGGAGACGAAGAAGCATTTAATGATGGTGCTGAAGGATCCGACTCCGAAGATACAGAGTCTGATTCATCTGATTCTGATGATGCACCATCACAGGTACACTCGAGAAGATTGACAAAGGTAACCCTTCCTGAGTCATCTTCAAAGAGAAAGCGACAAATGACGAGCAGTGAATATGAGCTAGATTCTGACTCTGACGCTGCTATACAAAGACAAAGACGTGAAAGTATCAACAAAAAACGGGGGGATAGGCAGCAACAAGCTATTCCTCGTGAGGTGGAGGATCGTGCTCAGAGGCAAGTACAAGTATCTGCTGCGAGTACTGATTCAGCTTCTACCCCACCTTCACAATAGTTGTACCGGCGACAGCGGAGAAGGCCACAAGTAACACTTGATGTGGTGGTCACTTCTATCACAGAGGAGGTTCCTGTGATAGTGACCCTCCCTGTACCATCTGTCCATGTGGCGGTGACAACTCCGATTCTTACAGAGTCAGTCACCATCACACCTTCCATCACTCCTATAACCACCATCCCATCCACAATCCCTACTACCACCACTGAACCTATCAGTCAACCCTACAACTATGAGGACTTTACTCAGGGGTTTGACTTTGATACGATCTTCTCATCCCCACTTCATAATGCTGAAGCGTCTACGTCCAGGAATCCTGATCCAAATGATGCAAGGATAGCTACTTTGGAAACCCAAGTGGCTGGGCTACTAGAAACTGTTCGGAAATCAAGGGAGGAATCTAAGGCTCAACAGGCTCAGATAAATTCGTTGGTGGACGAGGTTACTATTTTGAGAAGCCAGAGGGCTGGGACGCAAGAGCGACTAGCAAATGTGATGGCCTAGAATGAACTACTTATCAAAACAAACAATATGATTCTGGGTCACAGGTCGTCTCTAGAGCTTCGGTTTGACATGCAGCGAAAAGAACATGAAATGATGGTCAAGTTAGTAGCTAACCTAACCGAGAAGCTTGCTGCTCAGGGGGAGAAAGAGAAAGAGAAAGAAAAAAAGAAGGAGAAGGCATCTAAACCTACCGGTGATAAGGCTTGTCATCCGGTTGACTTAACAAAGGATGATGACAAAGACAAGGATCCTGAAGTCGGTCCTAGCGGAAGTAAGCATCAAGCTTTGGCGATAGTGCCCATTTCTGCTGTTCCAATGGCTGAGGGGGAGTCGACTCATCAGGAAGGTAGTGATACTTCCGGTGGTGATAAAGGAAAGTCAGTGGCTGATGTTCTGAAAGATCTATCTGACGATGTGATCTTATTCTTAGAGCCTGACTATTCCAAACAAGCACAGATCGAGGCTCTCTACAATCTTGAAGAATGAGAGATCAATTCTGGTGATGATTGGGATGAAGATGATGATGATGTAGTTATCGAAGTTCCCAAGGGCGACGGGGAAGGAGAGTATGAGTTTGAAGATGAAGAGATCTTAGAAGTTCCATCCTTTGAATCTCAGCTCGACACAGGTTCAGTCGAGATTGCTAGTAATGTTGAAGCATCGACTGAAGCCTCCCCTGCCGACCCTACATCTGTGGATCCAGAGGCACAGAAAAACAAAGATATGCCTGCTAGTTCATCAAAGGATCCTGCTCCTGTCTGGCAAAAGACTTCTATCATAGATAAACACGGAGCAACAGGAATGATCTTAGCTGTAAGGTTCGAGGAGGATAAGCAGTTGTTTGCAATCAAGCGAGTTGGGGGGGTTCAATACTTGAAACCAACCAGCGAAGCTTTCAACTACTTACCTAGATACGACCTCGTGAACCTAGCAAACCGAGAGCTGCTGGGTCACTCAAATCACGCAGTAGCAATGGGTTTATGGCATGTTCTACAGCGTGAAGTAAGATCTAGGAAATTCGAGATGTTTAAGCCTCAAGTGCCCAAGCGAGTCAAGGACAAGAACGCTAGACATCCTGTGACTAAGAAATTCTTAAAGAAACTGGTATACAAGCCAGTGCTGTGTGAAACCAAGATTCCCCTGAGCAAGTTATCTCAGGATATCCTCGGTAACATATGGTACTTGTACATAGATCCTAAAACGGGCGAGGCAGTGGTGATAGGAAAGGTGTGGTCAAACAGTGGAAGTTTAGTGCCAAGGGAACTGATCAGAGTATTTAATGAAGTCTGCTTCATAAACTTCTCTGTGAAAGATCTGGAGGCACTGGCTGACAGGTACTGCATGCATAAGGGACAAATGGACAAAGTTCCTTGCTTCTAAATACGACAAGGTGATCAAGTTTTTCCTTGACTACAAGAAGAAAATGGAAGCTAAAGATGCAGAGCTGTGAAGACCGAAGACGATCCAGAGTTGTTGTCAAGGGGGAGTTTGTTGAAGCACTTTTGTGTGACAAACACTCTGGATAGAGTCTTAGTTTATGTACTTTCTTTGTTTGTATTTGTCTTTGTTTGTAAGCGTCTGTATGTATTAGTTATCGAGTTGTATTTACTAATTCATGTTGATAGTTGCTTAATTCTCTAAGTGTTTTGCGCACTTAGTATGTGCGCAGGAATTAATTCCTGCGTACTTAGCAAGTACGCAAGAATCCTCTGCGTACTTGCTAAATACGCATGAGCAATTTGCCCTGCGCACTTGCTAAGTGCGTAGAGATTAGGTCTTGTATAAATAGGATAGGTTGACAGTAGAAAAGTACGCAGACTGTTGTGCACTCAGTATTTTCTCTCTGTAACCTTCAACTGTTTATAATAGACGAAAGTTTAAAGTGATTCTCTTGTCGGTTTACTTTGTGTTGTTTGATTCTCCACCTAGTCACGGGTATTCCGCACCCGGTCCGACAAGCCAACGCACTTGCATGTGACGATCCGTGACACCCGAGGGACCTACAACAAGTCTTCCACTGTTGTTTGCACAAGACTTTTTGTGAATTCTTTCTTTCGCGATGGGGTAATATGCACAAATAGTCGTACACACATACTGGCATGCTACCACACAATTAACGACAATAACACGTTTATAAACATTTGTATATATTATAACATAAGTAAATAACACATATTTGCTATAAACGTTTGATAATACATTATCCTTTCATTTCATTCAAAAGCATGCACTTCAGCCCAAAACATTTTAAAGGGGAAATGGGTAATAGAAACTCACCAGTTCTGCTCTTACTAATTAACTTTTTAACTGTTCGTGCTAGGCGGGACACCAGGAATATGTAGTAAATCAATGAGTGAAAAGTGTCAACAAAATACTAGTGTCACCTAACTTATTGTCACCGTGTAACACCCCAATTCTTGCAAAGAATGTAAGTCAAGGGACTACAATGGTCATTAAATAAAACCCTAAGGGTTAGATTGTAATTAATTTAAAGTTCAGGGGTCAAAAATGAAAAATGGTGAAAGTTGGATGGTGGCGGACCGCCACCAGAAGGGTTAGCGGTCCGCTTCGAAGGGTGTAAGGAAACAACAAGGAGATAACACATGTCAGATGACTAATAATTAAAAACTGTCACGTGGGAGGCAGGTAACGGACCGTCACCGGGTCCTTAGCGGTCCGCTAGCCACAATATTCCTTGACGGACCGTTACCCAAAGTATTAGCGGTCCGCTACGTGGCCGCCAAGTCAAATTAGCCGCCTCAAAGGGGTGGCGGACCGCCACCCTATATCTTAACGGTTCGCTACGGACCCGTCGGGCACCTATAAATGGTTGGACCTTGAGATCGTTTTTAGACACAATTCAATAGAAATCACACTCATAAAACACACACTTAGCCTCGATAAGCGTGCCCAGAAGTCTTGGTTCGAGTAGAGAAGTCCGGTTTCCAGTCTTTCGGCCCCAATACGTAGTAGATAGTTCTGAGGTGAGGTTCCAACTAGTTCCTAATGACTTGGTTACTTTCACTAAGTTAGGAACTTGTAATTAAGAAATGTTATAATGACTTAGGACCTAGATCCAAGTCGTTGTGCTGTTTACCTAAGCAAAGTAAAGATTATCTAAAAGAAGAAGAAGTTAGAGGAGAGTTGTATGAGGCCCTTTTTAAATGTTTTACTTTAAGTGTTTTGCGTCGGTATGCATGCTAGAAATATTTACATAAATGCTATATACCCTTAATAGCATTCATGATGTTGCAAGAAGTTGTGTATAAAAGATATCTGAATCTTAAAACTAACGAAGTATTCATGAGATATCAAAAAAGTGTTAGGTAACCATCCGACCGGTATGTAGTTATCTGGCAAACAAAATGTTCTGTCTAAGAAAATAGTGGTGTATAAATCCCTTCTGGACCCGATATTCTTTCCTGGGAACATTTCTGTTGGAGGTTCTACTCTGGGAAGATAACCACCTTGTCTTGTTTAATATAACATGAAGAAACCTTTACAAGGATTTAAGATAAAGATTGATTTTGAAAGAGAAAGAGAGAGAAAGAAAGAAATGAATACTTGCCTTTTTGGCATTAATTCATAAAGTAAAGATTTTGAGAAAGAAAATGGTTTGACAAGTAAAATGTTTTAGAACTTATTATGGTGCGTCCAGATAAGTAATGGCAGAGAAGTCAGGGTTTTACCTTGACAAGCAGAGGTCTTGACAATTATTGTCTTGACAAAGAGTAGAGAGAAAGAGATAGAGTTTTTGGCATATTTTGTCATGTCAAATATTTTAACCATATTGGTTTATAAAGAAAAGATTTTACCACGTCTGGCCAAATGCCACATAATATCTTGCAACTTAGATAGACGCAGAGAAGTACTGCATTCCTTTGTGGAATGTAGTATAGACAACTTGTGCAAGGGTATGTATAAGTGGTGACAACCGCTTAGAGGTTAACTTGACCTCGGAAAGACAAGTGTGCAAATATAAAGTATTATGTTTGGGCAAGAAGTTAATGTGATGTTTTGAATGCTTGTCATATAAATCCATTTATGAATGAGACAGAAGTCAAAGATATTTTGACTAAAACTTAGAACTCACCGGGGTAAGCTAACATATGTTTAAGCATATGTATCAGGTAAAGATGTAGCTTCCTACAGTAAAGGCAAGGGGCTAGAATAGAGGAATTCAGGGGCTATCTTGCATCATATGGCAAGCTGGCATTAGAATAGACGTGTTGTACTTCCTTTCGAATGTACATTAAACAAAGTTATGATATAAAATAGTATTTTAAAGTCTTCTGATGTGTATGATCTCTGTTTACTATATGTTCATGAGTAAATCCGACAAGTGGCCGACATCTCGGGTGATCCGGATGTGGGTGTCACATACCGGCAAGGTTAGTGTCGCCTTAACAGTGTCGCTAGTGTCATGGTCAGTGTCGCCAGAACTTGCTTTCTGGACTTTGTGTCGTGCATTAGCATATTCTCTTCTATTGTCGCTAGCTCCTAATGTCGCTGACATGGAGTGTCGCTAACACGGTGTGTCGCTAGGAGAATGACACGTGTCCCCAATCATTGGACCCTTGGGATCCACGCCACTCCCCTGTCAAACCCGACTAGTGTCGATACATGAAGGTGGCGAGCACTAGTTAGTGTCGTCTGAGGAACATTTCATCAAACAGGCCCGTTTTCAATTCAACCTTGCAACTTTTTACATCCAAATCATTTGTTTTACTTCCATGAAGTCAGATCTAGTCTTATTTCATATTTTAACATGAAAAAATCCCTACTTTGAGATGAAAACCCTAGTTTTACCCTAAAACCTATTTTTGAACAAAAACAAAGATTTAGGTTCGATCCATACCTCAAAGATGGCGATTCTTCATGGTTTCTTGTTGTAGAGTGATGGACAAACACTCTGGAGTAATTATTACACCCAAAGATGATGATTCCTCTCCTTTCTCTTTCTAACCTCTTTACCTTCTCTCTTTAAATCGAAAATGATGAAGATGGAGAATGGAGGCTGGTTAGGCTGACTTCTACAGTTTATGGAGGCCTTAATGGGCCAAGCCCAAGTCCCCAACCCACATCTTTTATTCTTTCATGGCCTAAAATGGGTGTCGGTTTTGCGGGTGTTACAACCGTGCTTAGGCCTATTATACCTTATCACATGTTAGTTATTATTGCCCTTTTTCCCTACGGTTTTTGGCTGGCATGCATACTGACAGAAAGATAGTTTTAAAAGTTAAAGTACTGCTTTATAAAAATTATATACTTTTATAAAAAGAAAGAGAAAGCGTTAAAGAGTATAGTACTATCTTTGAAATGAAATTTTAAAGAGAGTAAATAACTAAAGTAAAGAAGGTAAAGAAGCTGCACTTCGGTGTAGCTTAACATGGACAGTGACAAATGCTATATTATATGCTTATGTGTTATTTGTCTATGTGATATGTGTTTAATGGCATTATATTATGTGTTGTAGTATAACTGCATTGCATAGTAGTTACATAGTAGAAAGTCCTGCAGGCATGCTAAAGTAGAAGTCTCACCCCGAGGTGTGAGCAAGCTAAAGTAGAAGTCTCACCCTAAGGTGTGAGCACAGCTAAAGGAGTCTTACCCTGAGGTGTAAGCAAGAAAGTCCCACCCCGAGGTGTGGGCACAGCTAAAGTAAAAGTCTTACCCTGAGGTGTAAGCGAGAAAGGGTACGTGATAGTTAAAGTATGTGATAGTCACTTGTCCCGTACAAGTGAAATGATAGTTTGAAAGAGTACAGGAGGACACCTTAACAGTGTAACATCCCGAAATAACGACAAAGCAATAAAGAGTACGGGAACGAATAAACGAAAGAATGAAAAGATTAACGTACTCGCGGGTGGAGGTCATTGGCCGGGCTGTGGACTAAGGCAAGAGGAGGAAGGGAGTAAAACCCAAGCCAACCCTCCACTCCCTCATTCACCATCTTCACCATCTTAGTCTAGAGAGAGAGTAGAGATAGAAAGCTTCATAGCTCACTCGAGACCTCCTCGTTTGAGCCCGAGATCATTGCTACGCATTACAGAAGAACGAAGAAGAAGGAATCAAGCAATACTACGTACCAACTAGATCTCAGAATTTATTTTTAGAATTGAAAGTGGGTTTATGGTTTATATGGGTTTTTCAATCAAAGTTGGGATTTTTACATTGGATTTGCTCTAAAAAGTAGATATCTAGCTTCATGGAAGCTAGATAAAGGTTTTGAACGTAAAAAGATCAAAGCTTGGATCAAAAACGAAGAATTTAATCAAGAAAAGTTGAATCGTCCGAAAACTCGATGAATGGTCCGAAAACTATTGCTCGTCCGAAAAGTATTTCGGATGGCATGATTTGGGACGGATGTTTTCGAACGAAATAGTTCTCGGACGGAATATTTCGAACGAAAAGGTTTTCGAACAAATGTTTTCGAACGAAATAGTTACCGGGTAAAAGACATTTTTTTAACCGGTTAGTTTTCGGTCGAAAAAGATTTCGACCGAGATAGATTTCGACCGAAAAAGATTTCAGTCGAAAAAAATTTCAGACAGGAAGTTTTCGGATGAAACATACAGGTTATAACCTTGTTCCATTCATGACCCTTGACTGATTTGTTAGCATCCCACCTATCTAGAAATTTTCTTGCTAAGTGAGATAAACCACGTAGAAGTCAGGTGAGTTCTCAATCGTCAAGCTGAAATGGAGTCGCCGTTCAAGGCAAGGTAGCCCTTTGACCCGAGGAGCCTCTGACATCGGATTCGAGATTTCCACATAATTCGGTAGGCATGGCGCCTCCGTTGCTATCATAGCTTCTAACGCCCTCCGTCCAACCTCCATCGTATTTCCATATTACAAAATCAAGCACCAAGGTAACCAAGTCGTATTCCTGATTCATGTGATAAGTTATAATTTGATGCAAAACAAGTGTTGGTTTATATCTTTAAATTGTATATTATGGCACTTTGGACATCACTCCTTAATCCTTATTGAGGATATTGGTTTAAATTTGATGCAAAATAGGTGTTGGTTTAGATAAGTCAAACGCTTGGGCATTTGATACTACACAGTTTGATAACATTCTCAAAAAGTTGAAAGTTGTAAGTTTATTTTTCTCTCCCAACAGAAGAGCTGCTTATTTCTCAATTTTTCATGGGTTTTATTATTAAATTTTTTTCTTCTATAATTTGACAGTAAGCTACATAAATTAAAAATGACAAAGGTATGCTTAAGATAACTGGTCTATAGTCTACGCACAGAATGAAGATATCGCATTTGTTAATTTGTGATTTTTGTTCTCTTTTCCTGCCTAAGATGATGACCAACAAACAAATCAACCCAAGGACAGTAGTGAAATAACTACCAAGGCTACACTGCCCCATGGAAGGTCTGTCTTTTTGCACAGATTTATTTTAATTTTTTATTATCATGATATTTAAGTATTAATACATGGTGATATTTAAGAAAGGACACATATAAAATACAAAAGTGTTAGCGCTTAGCCTAATTGAATAGGGTTGGTGTTGGATCGGGATCTACCTTGATCCAATGATTCAACACATTAACCGAACCAAATCGTGCGGAATCCGATTTGATTGGCAATCCAATCTATGACACGGATCGGGTCTTAAGAAACGAGCGGATTAGATGTCGAAACGAAGGTTTCAATCGACCCTTTGGTGTAGAGAAGTTGGATACAAGACCTGGAAACTCTCAACGGACAGAGATTCGACAATACAGGTGAAAAGAGTTTGTGTTCTGTTGGTTCTGCTCTGGTCAGTCTCTCTATGTGTATATGTGTTGTATTTTCTGTTGTATGTGCTCATGAAGTGAAAGTTCTATATATAGTGCTGAGGCCATTCGTACGAATGAGCCATGTGAATAGACTCATTCGTGCGAATGAATCAGTAGAATGGTTCATTCTTAAGAATGAATCATCAGAATGGTTCATTCGTACGAATGAATCATTCTCATGACTTATTCTAGCGAATGAATCATTCTCATGAGCTATTCGCGCGAATGGATCATTCTCATGATCCATTCGTGCGAATGGGCCTTTCATTAGCACGATTGATTCACGTTATCGCTATTTATCAGATCGTTTAATACACAGTCGTTATATATGAGTAAACATTAAGGATAAACATGTAATTTCATTAATACATCAAATAATTACATTAAACATAGATGAAATACATATTACAAGGGATTAGGGACATATTATGCATCTACATACTCCCCCTTGGACCTAGATCCCTTCAAAATTACCTAACTAACATTAGTTGGTCTTCAACATCTCTTTTGTACGAGTTTTCCAGTTGACCCCTGCGTGTATGTCAAAAGCAAAGCATATACGTATCACTTTCACATACTGCAACGCCTGGTCTATATCTGCAACTTCAAAAAACGGTTGACACTTGTATAAAGTTGTAACATCTTGTTCAGACAAGTTGGTCAGCCACAAGGGATCAAAGACCCTGATGGTCTCCCATGACCCTTCTTTACAAAGCACTATAACAGCTTCACCAGTACGCCCATCATAGTACCACCATTTGAACTGATCTGAGAAGTCCTGGATCATTTTCCTTAAAGGAATCTTCTTCATGATCGTTGGAGGTTTCCACTTTAAGACAATTAGGGGCTTCTTGGTGATTGGATGAACCTTTTCCTTATGAATGTAACGTGTAGGCATTTGTGGCTTGAAGTTCACCCACTTCTTCCTGTATTCGTATTGTAATTGACGTTCAAACCATTCGAATAGACCGGAAGATTCGCTGTATAGAAGCTTTAGACGCGCCAATTGATTTACTTCAAATGCGGGCAGCGTCTTGAAATCATGAGGGTACCTGAAATATTGTATGCCCTTCTCTCTTTTTATAGCATAGCAGCTTAAGTCGTTGAAGTATGCCCAACTGATTATACGACCATCAGACTTGTGTCCTTTGAGTCGATAAACTTTAGTGTACTTGGTTGGAGGAGAGGGCTTTGAGTTCTTCTTTAATTCGGCCATGTATTCCATCCACTGACTTTTACGTTCATTCAGCTCGTCAATGTCAATAGTGGAGGGACCGGCTTCATCCTGTTTGTTGTCGATAATGCGGTTGACCTCCTCGTCGGACTGCTGAGTGAATAAGTCCACGAAGGAGGGAAGATCATCACCATCTACTGATGTGTACTTTGGATATTCTTGATCAGTGATGTCTTCGACTTCAACCTCATCAACGTCTTCTAGTTCGTCAGAAGAGGGATAATCAGTTGTTGGAACAGATGCCTCTTCAGTAATGACTTCGTCGGGATTCATTTGAAATAGCTCGGCAATCTGTTCTTTTGACAAGCAATGTACGATTTCCCCTTCCTCTTTGTCATAAATAACTGAATGTTGGATGATCCCTTGCATGTCAAGCACATAAGTTAACTTTGAAGGTTGTTGCTTGAGAGGCATCACATCCAAAACTATTTTCATAAACAAACAAAGAATAAACATGTGAGAATTTGAAGTTTCATTGATTTAATCAAAATAAAATTGAAATTATTTACATAATAATCTAATATTTACAATAAGACAACTTAAAACACTTAAAACAAAAACTATCAACCTTCAGTGCCATTTTGTGTATCTGATGATGGGCCTTCTAATTTGTCTGATTTTTGCTTTGTGCGTGCCTCTGCTTCTGCTGTCTTTGAAGCACTTGATGCAGCACCAGCATTGGCACCATCGTCCTTATCTTTGTCATCATCATCATCACTATCATCATCATCATCATCGTCATCATCGTCATCATCATCATCATCATCACCATCATCACCATCATCACCATCATTGCGAGCACCCTCAATTCTGGGTGTCGGGTCTCTTCTGCTTTCTAAGTCTTCCAACAGTCTCTTATTATCCTCCTCAAGCCTTTGTATCCTCTGAGCATGTGCATCAACAGTTTTAGACAACTGTTGATTCTGGTTTGTAGCAGTGAGAAGGATGGCTTGTTGATCATTGCATCTAGTGGAAAGACTTGTGATGGCTTGGGCTTGTTCAGTATTTTGCAGAGTCAACTGACTGATCTGCGAGCCCTGTTGGTCAATACGTTTTGATTGCTCTTCATTCTGAGCCAGTAAACGAAGTACCAAACTGTTTAAAGTACTGATCTGGTCGTGTAGAGAGACAGTCGGCAGTGACATTGAAGATTCAGCTCGAATAGTTGATGGCTGTGATGTAGGAGCAGTCGTATAGATGGGAGGAGGCACAGTTTGTGTCTGAGGCATAGATGTTGACATTGGAGCCTCAGACCTGGTGGCAGTTGCTGTAGTAGCAGAGGTGCTCTCCGTCCTTCTAACAAGTTTAAACTTTTGGCGTTTGGGCATTCTCTTTACTCTTCCTTTCTTGACTGGGGTAGATTGGGAAGAAGGAGCAGCAGATACTTGTGGACAGTTAGGGACAAAGTCAGCATCCCCGACGTCATCATCAACCCTTGAGCTTCCTTGATCTGCTCCCCTTTTTCGTTTTGTTGCGACCAATCTTGCCCCTTGTTGACTGATTACAAATTCGTCTTCAGTGTCCTCAGAATCAGTAAACAGGACGGTGTCCAGGTTAACGTCTTCTGGGTTAGTTGGAAGGGAAGAATCTATAGCAGCAACAGTGTGGGTGGTGGAAGCGGTAGATGGAACATTAGGAACATTGCCACCATCTCCCTGACCATCTTGGTCGTCATCATCTTGGTCGTCAGCTGGAGGTACAACAATATCCTCCCTGTCAGAATCACTGTTATCATGACGCCATTTTCTGTTTGTTGGTGCCACATAATCTGGATTTGCCAGATGTCCAATAAGTCTTTTGTGAGGTGGCTTTGTTGGTCTTCCCCTGTAGGTCTGTACCCTGTTGAGAGTGACATCCGTCATGTGTTCTAGCTTGATCATGTCGATGTCTGACCTTGGCAGAAGAGGAAGTTGGTCATCTATTATCATCTGTAAGAATCTGGGGTACATAAGATACGCATTGTCCCCTTTTAGATAGATGTTTTCCTTAAGATGTGTGAACCCCATCTCGGAAAAGTTGAACGGAATGTTCAACACCAATGCAACGAATGCGCTCTGAATTGTTTCGCGCATATCATCAAATCCGCCACGACGGGAACCGAGGCAATGTAGAAGAACATGTCCTAGATACTTGTACTGCGGACAGAGGTTTGCTTTATTTAAAACTCCTTCGGCAACATTCCCGTCGTACTTTATTCTCATGAAGCATCCGCGGACCAGATATTTATCCAGTGTCACTGGATCTTCAGGATGATCACCGAATTGACACAATCGGCGAATGTGAGCTGCCGATACAACCACATCTTGACCTGCGATCTTCCCGCGTATGACCGGTGGAGATACCTCGCAGTCAATCTCGAAAGAGGCCCAGAACTCCCTTTGGTGCGACATATATGGAGTGCAGTGATAGGATATAGCATGAGCAATCCTTGATCTAGACAGAAATTCGATCATGCAGACAAACGGTCGTGCATTCTTTGATGTAGGAATCATGTACGCACATATGTTACTTTTAATGGAAGCCTTAAGAACAACTGGAGCTCTGTTCGCCATAACGATCAGTCTGCAAACACAAAAACATGAAACACATCAGATCAGTACATGCAAGATTTTGGAAATATGAACTTTTGGACCATCTTCCCTTTGTACGAATGAACCCTAAAAGTTGGTTCATTCGTGCGAATGGATCATTCTGCCTATTCATTCGTGCGAATTAGTTTCATTCATATGAATGAGTATTCATTCGTGCGAATGAGTTTCATTCGTGTGAATGAGTTTTCATTCGTACGAATGAGTGTTCATTCATGTGAATGAGTGCTCATTCGTGTGAATGAGTTCTCATTCGTACGAATAAACATGAAGAGTGTGTCCATTCGTACGACAGACGGGTCACGATCCAAATTGTCCAAAAATCAACCAAGACACGAAAAGATTTGCCGAAAAAGACACCAAAACACTCGATTATGGTTTTTAACCAGTATTTAGCATTTTAATCGGTTTATTAAGTCACTTTTTACGTTTTTTAGGTTTTGTTTTCGGTTTTGAGCCCTAAATCTAGTCGAACGTCCACAAATCGGTATACACTTGATGAATACTTGTGGGGTTATACCTGTAAAATGAAATCGAAAGATTAGATCGGTGATTTGACGGAGTTTTGTTCAAAATCAGAATTGGATGAAACAGACGTGCGAATGCGATTTCTGTTTTGTGTGAATGAGACTGAGAATGCGAATGAATGGCCTTTTTTATAGGATGGCCTGGTTCATTCGTACGAATGGACCATTCTGGTCAGTCCATTCGTGCGAATGAGCTAGACTTGATTCATTCTGTCATTCATTCGTACGAGTCGACCATTCTGGTCAGTCCATTCGTGTGAATGAGCTATTCTCCTCATCCATTCGTACGAGTGAGCCATTTTGCTCATCCATTCGTACGAATGGGACAATCCCCTTATGCAAATTAAACTTTTCAAGTTAAATGGGGTATCCGACCACATCGGTCTTGACAACAATTTGATTATGAAGTAATTTACATTTAATTATGAAGTGAGGGATCAATTATGAAGTTTTGGAATAGTTTATGAAGTAAAGGAACGATTTGATCAATCAGGAAGTCAAGCGGTTTTCAAATTTTGATTTTCAGACAGTCGTTCGAGTCTTATCAGATAATCTAAAATTCAGGAAAAGTAAAATTTTTTTGGATTTTTGAATATGTAATGCTGAAAATAATATCAACAAGATATATACACGCATGTCTTAGTAAGAATGATCCTTATGAGAAATCATACAGACTTAGTGACTAATGATCTGAGACATTTTGAATTTTGCAGATACAACTATACAATGGTATTTACACATCTTTTTGTGAGAAAGATCCGAACATAGGATCAGTACTAAACTCATAGCAATCAGCAACATTGCAAATTATCTGAGCTTTAAGTACACTTAGTCAAAATGCGATCATTGATATGTTTGTCCATCTTAAACTTATGCAGACCTTTCCTCAACACTTACAAGATGATCTTGAAGGATTAAGTCCATTATCTGTGTGTCCCACACTAGTTAAGAATTGACTTGAATTACTTTTCAAAACATGTTAATGTTTCAAATCAGCACAACTTACTTAACCAGTCATCATAAGTTCATGAGATCTCAGTTATTCCCTGTTACTTCTTTACTACACCAATTTTTTTTTTTTTTTAGTATTCACAGTGACAGCCATCAGCTCATGGACGGCTTCAGCCAGGTATTTACAAGGCAATATGGCACGTATGCAGCTAACGGTGTTTGTGTTCATCCTATCCCATGGATGGCTTCAACCAGGCTGCAACCCGGTAATATGGCACATATACGAATTCGGATTCATACTTTTATTTTATTCTTAATCGCATGGACGGCTTCAGCCAGGTATTTACAAGGCAATATGGCACGTATACGACTTCGGAATCTAATTTTTAATTTTATAACTACTTTCTGATATCTCATTAAACCGATGATAACTGGTGTGCACAGAATGAGAAACACCTTCAGTTTCTATTGTTGATTTTCGTCAATCCTTTCACCATTATATGACTCACAAGACAATATCTAATATGGTATAGATTGATCATCAATGGTCGAGATTCAGTCAGATAAGTCTATCAATGCATCACATGTCGACTTGGTGTGACTATTCACTATGACATTAAATGCAATGTGCTTCATACATATGGTTAGTGTGCCATCACTTCCCAAAGGTTGGATACGATTTCTAATTTTTGAGTTTTTCAGATGTTTTTGGGTTTTAGACTGTACAAAAATGGAAAATCTTTTTTTTTTTAATAACAAACTGTACACAATTTAGAAAATCATTTTGGAGTCTCAGATAACTAGCGTCTGTGTACTATCATTTTTCTCAGCGAGAGATCATTTTCTTACTGACATTTTCTCCCCCTAAAATTTCAAAATGAAATTTTTTTTTTTAGTTTTTTTTTTTTTTTTTTTTTGATAAACGCAAGAAAGAAAATATATACAGGAACGTAATTGATAAAAATGATTATTGACTCGACTCTTGGTCCGGAACAACGTCATCCTTCTTTTTCATGTCGTTTACCTCTAACAAAAATAAAAATCTTGGTTTGTCAAAGGCTTTTGTATAGAGGTCGGCCTTTTGGAAATCAGTGTTAATTTGAACCACATCAATCAGTTTCTTTTCAAAACAATCACGAATGAAGTGATATTTTATGCCGATGTGTTTGGTTTTTGAATGCTGAACCGGATTCTTAGTGATAGCTATGGCAGCAGAATTATCTACATAAATAGGAGTGTTAGAGAATTGCAAACCGTAGTCCCGAAGTTGCTGTTGAATCCAGATAATCTGAGAACAGCAACTGGCAGCAGCGATGTATTCAGCTTCACATGTAGATGTAGCCACTGAAGTCTGCTTTTTGCATTGCCATGTCACAAGACGGTTTCCAAAGAACTGACACCCTGCAGATGTAGACTTGAAGTCTGTTTTGCAACCACCATAATCAGAATCACTATATGCAGTAAGCTCAAAGTTATCATCATTAGAGTACCATAATCCAAGATCAGGAGTACCCTTCAGATAACGAAAAATCCTTTTGACAGTAATTAAGTGGGAGACTTTTGGTTTTGACTGATATCGGGCACAGAGACACGTGGCGAACATGATGTCTGGTCGAGATGCCGTGAGATACATGAGAGATCCGATCATGGCTCGATAGAGAGTAGCATCAATATACTCCCCCTTGTCATCAGGCGAAAGCCCGTGATTGATCGCCAATGGAGTACCAGCAGGTTTGGCATCAGTCATACTTAATCGGCTCAATATGTCTCCAACATAATTTGTTTGATGAAGGAAAATCCCTGTCTCAGATTGATCTACTTGTAGGCCTAGAAAGAACTTCATCTCTCCCATGGAACTCATCTCAAACTTGTCCTGCATAACTCTTTCAAATTCTTTGCACAGAACATCATTCGTCGATCCGAAAATAAAGTCATCCACGTATACCTGTACCATTAAAGGTTCTCCACCCTTTTCTCGAATAAACAACGTGCAGTCGATGACACCTCTTCTAAATCCATTGTTCAGAAGATGAGTGGAAAGTGTCTCGTACCACGCTCGCGGAGCTTGGTGCAATCCGTACAGTGCCTTGTCCAATTTGTAGACACGGTCACGATGCGTAGGATCTTCAAACCCGGGAGGTTGACTGACGTATACGACTTCACTGATTTCTCCATGAAGGAAAGCACTCTTTACATCCATTTGATAGACTTTGAACCTTTTGTAGGATGCATAAGCAAGAAAAATTCGAATTGCTTCCAGACGAGCAACCGGTGCAAACACTTCATTGTAATCTATACCTTCAATTTGCCTAAATCCCTGAACGACCAAACGAGCCTTATTTCTTATGACTATTCCTTGATCATCCCTTTTGCAACGAAGAACCCATCGAGTACCAATCTTCTTAGCCCCTTTTGGTAAATCAACTAACTTCCAAACTCCGAGCTTCTGAAATTGGAGTAGTTCTTCCTGCATTGCATTTACCCAAGATTCTTCTTTTAAAGCATATGTTATAGACCGTGGTTCGATTTGCGAGACGAAACATGAATGCGCACAATCGTTGACCACACCAGATTCCATGATTTCTGAGTAGACTCCAGAATTGATCTGACCCCTAGTTTTAACACCAGATGTGGGATCACCAATAATGTTCTGTTGAGGATGAATTCTATCAATCCTACCCACAGGATGAGCAGGAACCTCAACAGTTTGATCAAGGTTTGTGATACTCTGTTCAATTGCCACAGAATGTGAAACATCATCACTCAATTGTACAACATCATGGGAAGGATCTTCAATCACCTGGTCTATTTCTTGTCGAGAACCCTCATACTCTGAAGAAGAAGAAGAGTCATCATCCTGTGTGACTTGTGTGTTATTGGAGGACTCAGGAATGTCAGATGATGAGGAAGTAGGTTGCACATGTTCATCAGGTGCGTTTTGAGCATCATACATCATTTGAACAGCAACCTCCTCATCTGAACATTCTGGAGGAAGATTAAACGAGGCAAAAAGTTCTTCATAATCAAACATCCAAGGAAGACCTTTTCCAGCAGCAGGAGAGGTATACTTTTGAACATCAACATGGTACCATTCTTCTACATTCCCAGAGGCTTTGTTGTAAACTCTTTTATTGGGAGTGCTGTACCCTAAGAAGTAACCTTCCTCTACTTTCTCGTTAAACTTGCCATGAGCATCCTTTTTCAACATGGTACATGGAGCGCCGAACGGTTCAAGATACTGTAAGTTCGGTTTCCGTTGATGCAACAATTCAAAGCAAGTTTTATCGTGACGCTTGATAACTAGAACCCGGTTGAGCGTGTAACACGCATTAGCAATAGCTTCATTCCAGAACTGCACGGGTAAGTGTGAGTCAGCGAGCATAGTCCTTGCCGCTTCTATCAATGTCCGATTCTTCCTCTCAGCAACACCGTTCATTTGTGGAACATATGGCGCACTGAATTCATGGTGAATACCAAGTTTTTGACAGAAGGTTTCCATAAGATGATTTTTAAATTCAGTACCATTGTCCGAACGGATCCTCCTAACCTTTAACTTATACAAAGACTCCAATTTGGTAATCAGAATCTCCACATATTCAAAAGTTTCAGATTTTTCTTTTAAGAACATCACCCAAGAATATCTTGAATACTCATCCGTCACAACCAAACAATATAAGTCTCCAGCAATGCTCTTTCGGTTGATAGGACCAAACAAGTCCATGTGTAAGAGCTCTAGTGGTATAGTGATGGAATGTTGAGATTTGGGTTTATGAGATTTCTTGGTTTGTTTGCCTTTCTTGCAAGAAACACACACGTCAGGAAGATGAAAACTTTTCACAGTGACTCCTTCAACAAGATTTTTGTGCACCAAATGATTCATTTTTCTGAGACTGAGATGTCCCATTCTTTTGTGCCATAAAATAGAATCCTTCTCAGTGACTTTTGAAACAAAACATGATGCTGTGGACACTGAGGATGATGCTTGTGACATGTCAAGAATATAAAGATCATTCATTCTTAGAGCAGACATAACCACCATGTCTTCTGGAATCATAAACTCCTTTTTCAAGATATAACAATGCTTGTCATCAAAAAGAACCTTGAACTCCTTATAACAGATTTGAGAAACAGAAAGTAAGTTGTTATCCAACTGTTTGACAAAGTTGACCTTCTCAAAGCTGACAACTCCATTAGACAGTGTTCCCTGAGCTGAGATAAAACCACCTTTATCGCCTGCAAATGAAACATAGCCCCCTTTGATATTTCTGATGTCGAAAAGGAGAGCTAAGTTCCCAGTCATGTGCCTGGATGCCCCACTATCAATAATCCAATTATTGCTAATAGGATTATAAAGGACAACCTGCACAATAAGGAAAATAATTAGTTTAGGTTAGGAACCCAAGCCTTTACGGTCTTGGGTTTCCCAGTCTCATCTACAACAGTACAATCCATCCACTGTCCTTGTGGATTTTTGGAACAACCACTTGACTTTGAAGTACAGTCGTCAGAAGCATCATCTAATTTTGCTTTCCACACATGTTGTTTGTGCAACGACTGTTTGTGGTAAACAGTGGATTGCTTAACGATTTGTACAGGTGTGGAACTCGAATCAGAGACCAACAAGTCATGCATCTTTTGTTTAACTTTCTTTTGATGCACTTGTTGTTGGGTAAAAGAGTTAGATTTTGACTTTAAAAACTTTTGTTTATTTTCTGGAAAATGGTTAACTCTTTTACTTGGTTTATGAAGATAAGGACAGTTGACAACAACGTGTCCTTTTGTACCGCACTCAAAACAGTATCTCCGCTCAACCAACCTTGGAGATCTGTATTGATTTTCACTTTGGTGAGTTTTTGAACCACCAGCCTTAACTTCTTTTTGTTCAGCTGAAGAGAGTGACTTGTTTGATTGAACAGACTCTCCAGCTTTAACAAAATTAACCTTTTTGATTGAGGCTTTGGTTACTTGACTCTTCTGATCAGAAGTAGTGGGATAAGATGGACGGCAATTGGTTTGTTTAATTTTAAAAACCTTTTTAGAAGCAGATTTTGAAATACCAATGCTGTCATTTTGTGGAACAGACGAGTTTTTGTGTCCCAAACCACGAGTAATGCACTCATCGTCGTCTTCATCCCACTCTTCTACCATTCCATCAACACACTGGGACTTCGAGGTCGAAGCACCATTATCGTTAACCTTTGATTGAGAAATTTTGTTTTCGGTTGGATCAACGACAAGTGGCGTTTTGACCTTAAAGTCAATGATTGGGTTATCATCCGGTGTGTTTACCATAGTATTCAACACCGGTGGAGGACAATTTTTATACCCCATCCCAGCATTTTTCTTTCCTGGACGCCGTGAAATCATGTAATCAAGAATGTAAGCAGAATTTGAATAACTTTTCAGCTTTTGATTTAGAGTTTCATAATCACACTCGACAAGCGCCAGCTTTTTCTTTGTTTCATCAATCGTGTTTAAATAAAAAGTGATGGCATTTTGTTTGTTTATAACACAGATTTCTAATTCATGAACTTGCCTATTTAAAAGATCAATTTTGTTTTTGAAGGCAAGTTCGTTTCCCTTTAAAACACGGTTTGCTTCAAGACAAGCAGTTAAATCAGTAATTAAGTCTGTGTTGTGACTTTTAAGTGTCTCAACTTTCTTCTCAAGTTCCTCACAAATTAAACACGGTTGAGATTCAGACTCACTTTCAAAACTGTCAGAATTTACCTGAATGCCTGTGGATGTTTTTACCATAAAAGCACAGCTACAGGTAGATTCAGAAGAGAAATTGTTATCATCCACATCAGCTGTCGATTGACTTGAAGAGACAACAGATGATTTATCTTCATTCTCAGCTGTGAAGCCAGAACTGTTTGAAGATGTGTCGTCTGCAGCTGATGAACTTTCTGAAGCAATCTCTCTCTCAGCATCAGAATCTGATTCTTCATTGACTTCTACAGCTTTTGCCATGTAAGCTCTATCCCCTGAACTACCATCAGCTCCAAATTTAAAAGACCAATCAACAGTCTCATCTGTTTGAACAACCATAGCTTTTGTTCCACTTGAAGTGCCCTTATCTTGTGCAAGAGTAACTGGAACAAGGTTTGTTTCTGTATTTTGAGTTTGTTGCTTCGGTTGGCTTTGACGGTTGTTGAAAGGGTTGCGGTTTCCAGTCTGTTTAGGCTTTTCACATTGCCTAGCAAAATGCCCTTTCTCACCACAGTTAAAACAAACAACAGCAGACAGATCAAAACCATAAGTAGTGTCTTTGTTCCCTTCGAGAGTTTTTCCTGTCCTTTTTACATAATCTCTCGCTCTTCTGACTGCACTTGCAAGAGCCCACATTATATCAATTCGATCCATTTCATCCTTATCAATCTGAGCATAGTCTTCTGCTGTCAGATGACTGTTTCCAACCTGTCCAGCAACAAGACTGTCATATGAATTGACAACGGTAGACAACAGTGCCATGTGTTCCTTGGCCACTTCGATAGTAACCTTGTCGAAGTTGTCTGTTTGCAATTTAATGGGCTTGGTGGAGGAGTACGAGCAGTATTTCCCTGCTGTGGAACCGAGCTTGATGAAACTGAAGCATGAGCTGTTGAAGACTGGCTTGCTGAAACATTTGACATATTTGATACAAATGCAGTCTGCAAAGGAGCATTTTGTTAAGTTGATGTGGAATAGTACAATGAAGGATCCTGAGCTTGTACGCCTCTCTTTAACTTCCACTTATTCATCACCTCTTGTTCTCTCAATTTCTGAAGAAATTCATTGATATCAATGGTTTCAAGAGTATTGTTCTGTTTGAGAATCATCAAGAATGAATCCCATTTTGGTGGTAGCGCATCTGCCATGCATTGAACCTTTTCTTCTTTCGTTGTTTTGACCTCATGGGCATGCAATTCACTCATCAAGTGATAGAATCTCTCAAATAGATCATCTAAGGACTCATTTCCAATATACATGAAATTATCAAATTCCTTCTTAATGGCCTTAGCATTGATAGCTTTCAACGAAGCATTTCCTTCGTGACGTTGTTCTAAGGCATCCCACAGAGATTTTGAAGATGTAAACTGCCTGAATTGATGAAATATTTCTCTTGACATGGCCTGAGATAGGATAGCATATGCCTTCTTTTCTAAGTCATAATCTTTTCTTTGTTGTTCGCTTAAAAGGGAAGCCAAAACAGGAGTTCCATCCTCACTCAACACTTTTTGATATCCATTCTCTATCATCATCCATAAGTTTGTATCAACTCCATTAATGTGTATCTCAAACCTGTTTTTCCAGTGATGATATTCGTCCATTGTCATGAGTTTTGGAGCTTTGTTAGCATTTCCAGCTTCATTATCGATTAATAACAAGTTTTGGATTTTACTGTTCTGACTGGCAACAAAATCTAAGTCCGACATGGTAAAAAACGAAGTTTTTCGACACAAAAAAAAAATTTAGAAGAGATTTATGCGAATGGAATGTTCTATTCGTGCGAATGGAATTTTCTATTCGTGCGAATGGAATTTTCTATTCGTGCGAATGGAATTTTCTATTCGTGCGAATGGAATTTTCTATTCGTGCGAATGGAATTTTCTATTCGTGCGAATGGAATGTTCTATTCGTGCGAATGGAATGTTCTATTCGTGCGATTGGAAGTTTGAACAAATGAGCGGGAGACTGGATCTATTCGTGCGAATGGTAGGAGCCATTCGTGCGAATGAAGTTCATCATAGTAGCCATTCGTACGACAGAGAGCTGTTTGACTTTTTTGCACCAAAAAGCACCAATGATTGATCCTTTTATCAGATCTGAAAACTGAGACGATCAGATCACTCAGAAGCAATAATCACAAGTTTTGAACGTGGCTAAACAACGATCAAGTGATCTTTATAACATTCAAGAAGCTAGAAAAAGCAAGATTAAAAGCAAGATTAGATTTTCTATGCTGAATCTAGAGCACAATCATGCTCTGATACCACTTTGTTGGATCGGGATCTACCTTGATCCAATGATTCAACACATTAACCGAACCAAATCGTGCGGAATCCGATTTGATTGGCAATCCAATCTATGACACGGATCGGGTCTTAAGAAACGAGCGGATTAGATGTCGAAACGAAGGTTTCTATCGACCCTTTGGTGTAGAGAAGTTGGATACAAGACCTGGAAACTCTCAACGGACAGAGATTCGACAATACAGGTGAAAAGAGTTTGTGTTCTATTGGTTCTGCTCTGGTTAGTCTCTCTATGTGTATATGTGTTGTATTTTCTGTTGTATGTGCTCATGAAGTGAAAGTTCTATATATAGTGCTGAGGCCATTCGTACGAATGAGCCATGTGAATAGACTCATTCGTGCGAATGAATCAGTAGAATGGTTCATTCTTAAGAATGAATCATCAGAATGGTTCATTCGTACGAATGAATCATTCTCATGACTTATTCTAGCGAATGAATCATTCTCATGAGCTATTCGCGCGAATGGATCATTCTCATGATCCATTCGTGCGAATGGGCCTTTCATTAGCACGATTGATCAACGTTATCGCTATTTATCATATCGTTTAATACACAGTCGTTATATATGAGTAAACATTAAGGATAAACATGTAATTTCATTAATACATCAAATAATTACATTAAACATAGATGAAATACATATTACAAGGGATTAGGGACATATTATGCATCTACAGTTGGACCCTCCTACACCTATCACTTGAGTATTACAATCCCTACTCACAGCACAACAGCTCTTTCTAGAGATGCGGATTCATTGAGGTACGGTTTAATCACCATGTTTGCACATCCTATCCAATTCATTTATTATATCGTTGTCGATCTCATTAATTATGGATCTAACATAAATGAATTATCCATTACTTTCCAATTTAGTATTTAAATTCAAACTTCATCATATACTTGCTTCATTTTGGTTTTTTTTTTTAATAAATCACTTCATTTTGGGTTTTTACGGACAAGGTGTTCTGTTTTGTTAAACCATAAGCACTTGAAATTCAGGAATGTATATTTGCTACACAACCAGAAACTTCCTTTATCTACTTGTGTGAAATTCACCATTGTGGTTGCTACACTACCACAATTAACAATATCTTTAATTTCCCTTTTAAATCCATTATAGTTGCATTTATGCCCTATGTGCCATTATGTTACAAAATACATTCATGGATGCTGAAAACTTAATCGCTTTACTTGTAATGCATCATTTCTTTCTTCATAGATATTGTAAACTAAGATTCAAAATCTATATTTTTTCAGAAATCTAATGTGACACTGAAAATGCCTCTATAAAGTAAGGCTAATAAGAAGGCAGCGGTAGATGCTGCCGCATGGATGCTCAACATAGTCACTTATGTGGGGATCATCATAGTGAACAAAGCATCCACATATTCATCACAATTACAGACAAAATGATAGGAATTGATACTTAATCTATTCAATTATGTTACAACAGGATAATTACCCTTGGTTTGCAAAAACATGAAGAAATCACTCAAAATCAAGGGAAAATCAGCATTCGGAAGTCAATTGAACGAACCTAGAACCAGAAAGTCAAATCAGGAAGTTAAAAAGTCAACAGGGAACAAAAGAAGGCAATGCACGGCCATACATTGCCTTGCACGGTCGTGCAAACCCTCTTTTATCTCCTTGTACTCCCTAAAGCTACAAGATTCCGCACGTGAAAGAAAAGGGTACTTTGCACGCCCGTGCAATTCAATCCAATGCACGGCCGTGTATTGCCAAAATCTTTGCCTATAAATAGCAAGCTCATTCTAATGTTTTAGATGTCCAAGATTGAGGGCTGCGAAGGCCCTAGTGCTCTGCTAGGGTCGAAGCTCTTTCATTTTTGGTTCGTTTTAACTTTTCTTTGTTTATTTTAAGTTTCTAGTACTGTAATATGGAATGATTCTTCTTATTCAAGTAACAAGAAGCAACCTATACCCACTCTCCCTTGGTGTTGGATAACTTCCACACATTATCTAAGGGTTAGTGGAGTCACTTATATGGTCATTCGTGGCTAGTCTTCTTGCGTTACTTGGGTTGGTTGATCTTTGTTTAATTAATGAAGTATTTTTAGCATGTTATTTTCTTAAAGTCTTTATTTTAATATATCTTAACAAGACCGGAATAAGTGATCTTTAAACCAAATTAATAATCTTAAATCTTGTGAGTTACTTAAGCAAGACTTCTTGTTTGGGAAACTTATTCGAGTTTGTACGGTCTATATATAAATCTTGGTGTACCAAGGGCTCGGTTAGTATAGATTTAACTTTATGTGTTGATTGGAGGTTTGGATATTCAACGAGTCATTTGTGTCCTAGTTGGACCTTGTGGTTCATGTCGGTATTTCTTTACTTCTCTAGTGTTAGCTTGTAGAGGACTTCTGGCGGGAGCCATGAGGCTTGATCTTGTGAATGAAAGTTATATTTATTTAAAATAATATTATAAGTAAATGCAACTATTTTAAGAATATAAATTGTTAGGTCCGAGCGTTCAGAAAGTAGCTTTGGAGGGAGTTGTGCATCCAACTTTCCAAAATAAGTTACACGACCTGGCGTACGCCAGTCGACAGGATAATCCTAGTCCGAATAATAAATCACGGGACAACCGACGGACTTGAGACCCCGTTAGGATCCCGAGAATTATTAGGAACAGTTGGCCGACCGTATCCACTGTTCCGTTACGAAATACTAACTACCCTGTCGAAAACGTTAGTGCTAGTAACTTTGACCAACCTTACAAAATATAACATTAATAACAAGTAATGACAACCAGAGTAACACCTTGAATAAGATGGCATTCCTAGTTACTTTTCTTTTCCTTGTTCCTTCTTTTAAAACAAAACCACTTTTCCAACTTATTGTCCTAGTCAGACAATAGCAAAGATTGAGTAAGGAATCTGTGTCCATGGTTCGATACTTGGTTCTTACCCAGACTATATTACGCTGCGATAGGTACACTTGCGTATTGTGTGTGTTTTAAGTTGAAGTAATTATCATTTTAAATTATAAATTTAAAACCTGATTTTGTGTAACTCTAAACCGAACATTAAGAATAGTATATATATATATATATATATTATATCTTGCATTTGATATCAAGTTTTTGTACCATTACCAGGGATGTATAATTATATATATATGCATTTTTTATTTATACACATAAAACACGCTATCATATAGTTTTACACCAAAGGCTTCTGTATTCAGACTTGAATATTCACCTCCATTTTAGTAGCAACGCCCAATCGGTGGCTTTGATACTACCCGCCTCAAAACCTCCTTGATTTTTAGGTACCAATATCTTATCCCATGTGATCCATGGAATCTTGCGGTTTTGAAGAAATCCACCCCACAAGAATTTTTTTCTTAATCCCTTCTATCGTTTCAATAACTTTACAGAGAGCCTTAAAAAGTGACAAGTAGTACATCGGTAAACTACTAAGAACGGAATTTATAAGGATTAGTTTACCTATGGTTTTAGTGGCAGCAGGTTGCACATGGTTTTAGTGTCAATGTGTCTCAGTCAGTACCATTGCTATCGGTGAGAGCTGATCAATATAAATTCTTACTTTTGCTGCCCCTCAACAAATACATCATGTTTCTAAGTTCTATTACAATGGTTTTCATCTGACCAAACCTATACAAAACTAAAACCCCAACATGTGCAACTATTAGTCCGTAGCTAAATAAATATTCGAACAATGGTAAACGGGAACTAAAGATTGTATAGACATAAGAATGGAAAATTATAGAATTATTATTGCTTAGGAACCAAATCCATATGGTAGCAGACAAGACAAAATAGTTTAGACCTACTCGAACCGTGGCTCAAGGAATTTTCTCTACTCCCTCTTACCCTAGTTAGCTCGGTACAGTAGCAAATAAGATGTTGACATTAAGTTTCTGCCGCTAAACTCCATCAACAGTAATTGAGTTTACCTCTAATCTTCTGGATAAGTGATTGGTAGGAATTAGTTCTTCGGTAGTAAAGATCCATCAGTGGTAACTTCAGCACCAACTGATCAACGGTAAGTTCTTGTTGCCAAGTCCCATCAGTGGTAAGTGTTAGAAACTGCCCATAAGTAGTATCTGACATGCTGGCAAAAAGTTCATTCTGAGACGGACTCATCAGCACCAATGAAGTTCAAGGTTTTTTTATTTCCTTTATTCGATAATAAGTTCTTCATTTCTTCTAAGTTTATCAAATTCTTAACTTGGATTCTCCCGCTATGTTTTCCTCAAAACTTACAGAAAAGTTTTTCAATAAAGGATAAATTTGTGTTCTTATAATATGAACCAAAGAGATTAATCCTTCGAAGGGGTCATCACCATCAATATTAAAGAAAGCTATGTTATAAACTAAATACGTAATGATGCTTTCATGCCATGTAAATATAAGTGGGTGAGACACACTCTCGAGGAGAGTATCAATACAAGTAGACAAGTCTTAATAAAAAAGTTTATATAAGGCCTCATGGAGTTCAAAATAACTAGTTCCTCTCTCTCTACTAATAGGAAGACACAACTTTTGTATGTAGAATTCGATTGTGATTGGTTTAGTATTATTAATGTTGTATAAATAATAAGCTTTAACACCTAACCAAATATGTCTTGTTAATCTTGTTAAAATGAGTAATTGTGTCATTCCTATTTATATTTCAAACTAGGTTAAAATCTCGTGTATTACACGGATTAAATAAATATAATATTATATAATTTATTTTTTAAAAACTCGTGTGTTTACAAGGGTTGAATAAACTCTGATAACACATACACTCGTCAAAATATGTCAGGAGATTTATTAATATAAATATTAGTATTGTTGGTGGTGGAGTGTGAAGAAGATGGTGCTGGAGTGTGAAGAAGACAGTGCTGGTGGAGGCGCTGGAGCTCGCTGACGATGGTGACGTTGTTGGTGGTCGCCGGTCAGGGTTCTTGGAAGACGACGATGGTAGGGTTCTTGTTGTGTGAAGAAGACAGGTGCTAGTGTCGGCCGTGGAGCTCGCCGACGACAGTGACTTTGGTGGTCGCCGACCAACTCTTGAAGGGAACAAAAGGGGGTGGAGGACTGGTTGTGTTTTATATATATATATATAATATTTAATGTTTTTTATTATTTGAGTCCCTTAGAGATATTTTAATTATTTCAGAAGAAAAAAATTAATAGAAAATTAAACAGAGTTAGTTATCTAGATTCAAATAAAAGCAAAAAATAAACGTTAGGGTTAAAAGAGACAAATTTAAATATAAGGACCGGTTAAAATATCAAACGTCGTGACTCAAATACTAATTTACTCATTAGTTTTCATTTACGGACAAGGTCAAGGTTCCCGCCACCGTGTACACTTTTTGGCGCCATCATTTCCCCCAATTTCTCACAATTGAAAGCACAGAGCCTGAGTTAGGGTTCCATCATCAGATCGTTTCGCGCAACATGGAGTCAGCTGCGCAAGTAGCCCTTCTTCTCAACAATACCCTCAGCGCCGACGGTGAAGTTCGCCGTTCTGCCACTCAAGCGCTCGATGACCTCTGTTTGAACCCCAATTTCCCCTTTGATCTAATCTCCATCGCCGTCGGTGAGTATTTTAGGACTCTCATCTCGTATGTCGTGAACGTTACTTGAGCTCTATATACATGTTAATTTTTTTATTTATCTACCTACCACCCTGCAATTGTTCAATCATGATAAAAGTAATGGAAAATACATAATTGAACTATGCTTACATAGTGTTTAATGTGGTTGACTTGAACATGGAAATCTGTTAACAATTGCAGGTGGGGAGAATCAAGGCCAGAGTATTGCTGCTGCTACATATCTAAAGAATTTCACAAGGCGGAATACAATTGAAGCTTCAAGAGTCAGCAGGGAGTTTAGAGACGTTCTCGTGCGCTTTTTGCTGCAAGCACAACCTGCAATCTTGAAAGTGTTAATTGAAGCAGTAGGTGTTTATGATTATTCAGATATGGGTAAAATTAGCTTAAAAGGAAATGAGTCTAAAGTTTCCCCAAGTGTACTTTTGTAATGCACACATAAACTATATATAGATAAAAGTATACACTCTGTCACCTCTATGATTATATTTTCACACTGAAACATGCTGGTGCAGTTTCGTCCTATTGTTGACGCCCACTTTGTGAAGCATGATTTATGGCATGAACTGGTACCTGAGCTGAGATTGGTAATTCAAGATAGTGATTTGGTTAATAAAAGTGGGAGCTCTAGATGGAAGACCATCAATGCCCTTACACTTCTCCAGTCAGTTATCAGACCATTTCAGGTGCTCGTAACAAGTGACTATTACAGTAGTATTTTAAGTTTTTGATGCATTTATTTGCAACAGCTTTTGATATCCTACTAGGGTAGAATGTTAACAATGACTAATGGTTTAATATGTGTGTTTGTGGCAGTACTTTTTGAATCCAAAGCTAGCAAAGGAGCCGGTTCCACCGCAACTGGGCCTAATTGCACAAGAAATTCTAGTACCTATGATTTCTTTATTTCATCAGTTTGTTGAAGACCTCTGTATACAAAATAAAGCTGAAATGGAAGCTGAGAAGAGCCTTCTTATAATGAGCAAGTGCATCTATTATGCGGTAAGTATAAATGTTCTGGAGGTGACAGTTGTGGCTGGGTAACAGGTCATTTTAAGTACTGCTTGGGTCAGGTTGGCTTGACTGGCTAACACTTATTTGTCCAAGTTTCTGTTTTTTTTCTTATAAATAATGAATGTGTTAATTATGTTACAAAACCAATCTTATGACATAATAAACAAAGTTTTTGGGTAAAACGATTTAGGAGGCTGTATGCATTAAAAGTCGACTTTACTCATTTGAGACAAAACACAACCCGAATCTACTCATTTCTAAGTAAATAAGTCAAAATTGCCACCTCTACTTGTGAATTGCTCTGATTACCACCTACAAAACAGCAGATTACTATGACAAAGATTTTTTGTTACATTCTAATGCTGCATTTTATAAATATTACTATGAACTTTGTAATCAAAATAATCAAAGTTGATGCAGTGAAGAACCTTGTTATTACGTCCATGTTAATGTATTTTCTCATCAGAATATGTGTTGCAGATGATGATATTTGTGTTATATTTATCTATAATCAGTAACACATGCTAATGCTACTCACCCCCCATTATGCATCTTTATTATTGGTTTTGTAGGTGAGATCGCATATACCATCTGCATTGGTCCCTTTGCTCCCGTCTCTTTGCCATGATTTAATTCACATCCTTCACTCTTTAAAATTTCAAGATGGTGGCTCTTCTGAAAATGGGTACACACTGAGGTTGAAAACCGGGAAGAGAACTTTGCTCATTTTCTGTGCCCTTATCACTCGACATAGGAAGTTTTCTGATAAGTAATGCATTAACGTTAATCAAATTCAATAAATTATTAAACATCTCTATCACTACTCATTTTGTTCTATCTCATCTTGCAGACTCATGCCAGACATCATTAATTCAGTTGTGAAGCTACTCAATCTTAAAATTGACTTCAGTGTAAGCTCTTGAAAAAGCATAGTTTTGTTTTTATTAGGTGGCAGAATGATGTGTTTCTATGGAGTATACGGATATTACGTGTTAGCTTTCTGAAGCAGGCCATGCTCTCTTGTACTAAATTTCTGCCTGTTTCTTAGATACAAGTACAGCCGGCAATTTTGAACCATTTAATGGGTAAATTCTGGTTATTTTCTATTTCTAACGAGTGAAATGGTAGTATAAACAAATGAGCTGAAAAGAAATGGGTTGATGGTTGCCCATAATGTATTTCTAATGCATACAAACAAATAAGTTGTTTTATTAAAAGGTCAGCTTATTATTGTAATAATATGTTCTAATAGTCATATTTAACAGACAAGTGTTTTATGAAAAGGTTGGACAAAAACTGTTTTGGTCAATTCAACCAGCCCGCCTCGCCTTGTTTCTCATCTAAAACTACTTGTTTTAACCCATTACCAAACCGGCCCTAGCTGCCCATTTATTCATATATACGTACTGTTAGATGGTGAAAGAGTGAATTGAATCTTACTGAAGGATTGGGTTACAATATATAGGCATCATAACAAAATCCTAACTAACCTAATGGGCCCGTGGGCTCTTACTAATAAACCCTAATCTGATAATACTATCTAATACTCCCCCGCAGTCGGAGCGGAAGGAACCAGAAGCTCAGACTGGGAAAACAAAAAAATAAAACAATAGTAATACGATAAACGTGCTTCGATCGACTCAGAAGTCTAAACTTTTGCCAACAAATCCATATTTTGCCTGATTTTACCATCCATGGTCTTCAATAACAGATCACGTAATCTTGTAAGAGGCGTGCAATGCGGCGGCGCGCGCCGGGGTAGAAATCTAACTAACTAGCAGCGCGGCAGCAGACCGTAGTCCTGCAGGCGGCGAGACGCAGGACGGAAGTCCAATAAGTGGCGGACCGAAGTCAGCGGCAATGGGCATGAACCGTGGTTCAATGAGCGGCGGATCGAAGTCAGCGGCAATAGTAGGGACCGTAGTCCAATAAGCGGCGGACCGAAGTCATCGAACAATAAAAAAACAAAAGAGGGCGGCGGCGGCGTGACGGCAAGGAGCGGCTTGAGATGGTGCCGTAGCATCATCAAAGTACTTGTTATTGTCAGCATGGCAGCTTGAGGAGTACAGGTCTGTGCGGCTAGAAATTCCGATGAAGCCCTAAAAACAGGTGGCGGCGGCTGGTGACAAATTCAGGTAGCGGCAGACGGTGGCCGACGGTGGTGGGCGGCGGCAAAAGCAGCGGTGATGGCAGAGTTTTGATCGGACTGTAATGGTAATCGGCGGCATACGGTGGCCCACGCGCCGGCGAGTGGATCGGCGGTTTTGCAGGGTTTGCTAATCAGACTATGGCAGTCACGATGGTGGCGGCGGTAAGAGGCAATGGTTTCTCGAAAAAAAGAGTCAGGTATTGTGGCTTGGATCTTGTACCTATAACGAAGCTTTATTTGAACGGGAAACTGAAAATAGAAAAAAAGAAACAAAACTGAAAAAAAATGGAGGGACAGGGCGGCGGCGATGGCGGCACGCTGCCCTGTCTAGGGTTTGAACTTGGTGGCGACGGCTAGGGCTTGTATTTTTTTTTGTGGTGGCGCAGCAAAGAAGAAGGTAACCAGAACCTAAGGCTCTGATACCATGTTAGATGGTGAAAGAGTGAATTGAATCTTATTGAAGGATTGAGTTACAATATATAGACATCATAACAAAACCCTAACTAACCTAATGGGCCCGTGGGCTACTAATAAACCCTAATCTGATAATACTATTTAATACATACTAGTGCCCATTTTTTATCAAGATGTTGCTCCATACAGTCATATTCCAAACTATCATGCCTTGTAAAATCTTGGGCTTATTGTTCTTCAACCTTGTAATGTTTTCTTTGCTTTTTAACTTTATGTTAGCCTTCAATATTGGAGTTTGTTGATTTGATATGTGTTGTGTCAGAAGCTGGATAATTTGGCAGAGAGGATTGTGTCTTTAGCTTTTGATGTTATATCTCGACTCCTTGAAACAGGCCCGGTGAGTTTGGTTTACTGCCTCAGCCAGTTATATTCGTTTCTTTATTTTATTTTTTAATTTTCTGACAGTTGTCTGAAAACAGGGATGGAGACTTGTTTCCCCGCACTTTTCATCTTTGCTGGAGTCTGCAATACTTCCAGCAATAACAATGAATGAAAAGGTTTGACATAACCTGAATACATCGGGCATTGCTTGGTGAATCCAGAACATATTTATTGATTTCAAATGATAACTATGTTTGTATTAAAATATTAAATGCATGTAAGAGTATTGTCTACATGGAAGTAATTTTCTCTTTGTCCGGGAACATTTGCTTGTAGGATGTTACAGAGTGGGAAGAAGATCCAGATGAGTACATAAGAAAGAACCTCCCTTCTGAATTGGTATGTATTTATTCGATTTCTGCATGTTATTTTTGTAGATAGTTCATCTCTTTTGGTCGTGTGGCGAGCCAAGGTTTTTTTTGTGTAAACATTAATAATAAAAAATTAGGTTCAAAAAGTAAATATTGCATTTTTAAACAAGAAATAAAAGATGGATTTTTTGTGGCAGGAAGAAATTTCAGGATGGAGAGAGGACTTATTCACCCCGAGAAAAAGTGCATTGAACTTGCTTGGTGTTATTTCAATATCAAAGGTCATTTGTATTGTTGTTATTTTTCTTATCACTACTACTGTTAGTATTATTCTTATTATTATTGTTATTGTTGTTCGGTTACTATTGTTATTGCTGTTATAGTTACTTTATTATTATTATTATTATTGTTATTATTATTATTATTATTATTTCTCTACTTCTAAATTTATTAAAAGTTTAAACTCATGTTTGCAGGGGCCTCCTGTTGTGGGTTCAGTGACATCCAAGCGTAAAAAAGGTGAAAAGAACAAACAAAAAGGTCGCAGTTGTATGGGGGAGTTGTTGGTGCTCCCATTTTTGTCCAAGTTCCCTATTCCATCTGATGTAAATACACCGGTAACCAACAAGGCTATGAACGAGTAAGTTCAAAGTGTTTCACTAATTCTAGCTATTAGCCAATAGCCCAATATGTATATAGGCTAGTTTATAGGAGATATTTTAATCCTATCCTAATATTAGGCCTGGCAAACTGGGCGGGTCGGGCGGGTTCGGGTCATGGGTCAGAACGGGTTCGGGTCAGAACGGGTTGTTTAAAAAAATGATATTTTGGTTCGGGTTAGAGCGGGTTCGGGTCAAAACGGGTTCGGGTAAGGACGGGTTGTTTAAAAAAATTGTCTGGGTCAGAATGGGTTCATATGCTCACTCCAATCACCACACCTTATAAACAAGATATTGCAGGAAGTATTCTACTATTCTTACCACATTTAAACCCAGTATACAACGAAAAAGTGCAGTAGGTCATTCACTCATTCTCAATTCTCAAACACCAAAAATAGTACCTCACCACAAAAAACGACCAAGAGTCCCTTTTTCTCGAAGTTACAGTTTCAAAATTTTCTAGTTTGCAAGTGATTTTTCATCATCATCATCAGATGGTGTCATCGGAGAAAAAGCTAGTGAATTCTACAATAAATTCTACAGTATTTTACCAATTTTGTGATGTTTTGGTTCACTCGGGATTCAAGGATTCAACTGTTTGCATGAACCCAACGAAGAAATCGGAATCGGATGAAGAAACTGAAATCAGAAAGCTTTCCACATAAATTTTAAAATCGATTCGAGAAAACCGACGCTTCAAGGGAGAAAATCAGAAATCCTCAATTTGTTGTTTCTTCGGAATGACTTCCGATATATGTGTTTTGAATCTATAGTGCGAAGAAACCGGTTGTTTTATTCTACCCATCCTGACCCGCTACTCCTTTTTCTCAGCCCATTTAGACCCGTTGAATAATTATGTGTGGCCCAAAACAACCCATCATGTCATTTTAATTACCCAAAAGGACCCAAAATATAATGTTTGGGTTTGTTTTGCCAGGCCTACCTAATATGGATTAGGTCAAACACTTGTATATATAGATGTTTATGTGAATGAGAAAGGCAACGAATTGAATACCAATTAACATGGTATCAGAGCATCTCTGATAACCAAACCCTAACCGTCTTCATGGATTTCATTCCTAGCCGGAACTTCTCATAGTCATCGACCTTCTCTACCCGACGACCTTCTATACCCGACGACCTTCTATACCCGGTGATCTTCATCTCTTTTCTCACCTCTTCCCCAGTTCTGATAACATGGATAAAATCCACCCAACTATTACTGTCACGAATATAAGGAATTTCATTCTGTTCGTATTAGAGATGGAAAGCAGGCAATACAATTCCTGGGCAGAACTCTTTCGTATGCACTGCCATGCTTTTCAAGTAAGCGATCACATCGATCCCACTGCCGCCATCAAAAAACTCAACACTGCCGCTGAACTCTGGCCTCGGCTAGACGCGATAGTGCTTTAATGGATTTACAACACGATTTCCAATGATTTGCTCCACACCATCCTAAAGCCTAACGCCCTCGCAACACAAGCTTGACTCGCCTTGGAGTGTTAGGTATCAATTAGAGTCGGTACGTAGCGAAAACACACGCACAAACGAAAAGAAAATTAGACGACACAAGATTTAACGTGGATCGGTCAAGGTGACCTACATCGCTGGTGCAACTAGGGATCTCTCTTTATTAGGTGCTACAAAGAATACAATTACATCATGTGGTATTTATAAGACAAATAATCTTGGAGAATAAGAAAACGTATTTTAGGTAACAAGCCTAAAATAGCCCATTAGGGTTAGGGCCGGCTAAAAGTCTCCACAACACCAACAATCTCCCACTTGGAGGCTTTGCACAATTCACAATAGCCATCTAAGCAAACCTAACACCAGTAACTTCAGTAATCTTCAAAACAAGTCTTCCAAGCCTCCAGTTCCCAAGAACAAGTTAAGACTTCACATAAAATCAAGTCATATCCCCTAGTTGCAACCACCCCTCTCATCAAGCACATGAAGGGCCAGTTGAAGCGCCCCCGAGCTTCAACCCAACAGTCTTTAAAGTCTTAGTCGTGGACTCGTGGCTGAAACCGCCACAGACCCATCCTCAATCTCAACCGGCTCCCACTGATTCAAAAAGCCGGATCCAGAGACCCTTAGAGGACAAGCACTCTCCATATTCAGCAAGTACCCAAGAGAGATTTTACCATTCGGATTACCGGTCTTCAAAACCCAACGGTGTTTTGGATTTGTACCCGGAACACGTTCCGTGCTCCCACTATTACCAAACTCCTGACCTACTTTAAACCTTCGAACATGCTCAGCTGACATCCCTGTGGCTCCAGAATTCATACTTGCAAAATGAATCCACTTAGCTCTACTCGATTCTGCGAGCAAGACTTTACTACTCAGAAGTCGGTTCGCTTCTTCCGGCGATACATAAGCATGTACCTTCCCAAAGTCTTCAATTAACAGATTCTCCAATACTTCACTACAGTGGGCATCATGAAATGAAATACCAGAATCTAGAACCCAAGAGTCTTCACTACTGTTAACACTGAGTACCAATGTTTCAACCCCAGACACATTCTCAGAAGCAGAATACAAATCCTTTGGACATCGACTCTTCAAATGCCCTACCTCCATGCAGCCCCACCAAGTTCTAGACGAACTTCTTGCCCTGCTCCCACTTTCACTGTTATTTCCCCAACCCCTGCCAACATTCAACACCCTACGAGATGAATCTCCACTCGTACTTCCCCAACAAATATTTTTCCCTAGCACAAGATCCCAGATTCCCTCAAATGTCATATCACTGATCACCATCGAACAAGGAATAGCATCAACAGTTCTAGACCAGCCAGTGTTGTAAAAATCGCGCCTAGGCGGCGCCGATTGTTCGCTAGGCGGCTTGTTAACGACTAATTTTGGCCTAGTCGGTCCAAAAATCGCTAGGAGGTCCAAATCGGGCCTAGGCGGTCCTAGGCGGCCAGATTCCAGCAAACATTCCGGCGAAAACCTGAAATTTCCGGCCAAATTCCGGCGAAAACCTGAAATATCCGGCCAAATTCCGGCGAAAACCTTTGGTGTGGTTTAAAAATGAACATTTTTATAAAAATTACATATAAAAATGTGTGTATATATATAAAAAACTGAAAATTACATATAAAAATTCCAATCCGATTAATCCCGCCTAGGCCTAGGCCTTACCTCACGGCCCGACTAGCGCCTAGCGATTTTTACAACCATGAGACCAGCTAACAAGCAACGATTGTAACAGTAGTAGAGCTTTCAACTCATCATTCAAATATATCCCAACAGATTCTAATCTTTGCAAATTTGAATTGAGTTTATTAACATGACTTGTCACCTAGCTCCCTTCTTTCATTCATGTCGTCAACAACTCCGGTTTATCCCTCGTTAGTACTGCATCCAAGTTCTCTTGACAAACCAACCAACCGAAATCCGAACCGTCAAACCTTTCGATCACAACCATCCCGTTTTTAGCTATAACAATAGCAAACAAGAAACAAATTGTAACAGTGAAATAGACACAACAATGACACGGGCCTGAACTTGACGGCTGTTCTACCGAACACTGTTAATAAACTGATCTGCTCCTGCAATAACCCGAAAATCAGAAACAAACTACAAACAGTTACTTAATAATCTTCTGCAGACAAATCTCCACCCGAATTCTGAGTTTTCACATAACCCAGTTCCTTATTTTACGGTTGATAATAAACAATCAAAAACTCGAACTTGAAACACAAAACCCTAACCTTTACCGGGCGAATCTAAGAGTTTTTAACCAAACCCTAATGGGCGGCTTCAAAGAGTTTCGACTTGGTACCTGGTCTCAATCAAACCTCCTGCCCTAAACAGCCGATCACCTTTTTCGGTCAGAAGTATCACAGCTCTAACAATTGTATTGATCGATCAAGACAGCCGACCACAACAAACTTAACCGACTTGCAATTCCGAAAACGAGATTCGGCGATTTCTAAGAGTTTCTCGGCAATTTAGTCGACTATTGCAACCGGCAGCCCTCAGAACCCTAAATCGCTAACATCGATCTTTACTGCGATTCGAGAAAAGAAACCGGCGATGATTCCAAGGGTTGCAAATCCCTAATCACAAACAAGGCACACTTCGTCTTCAGTGCAATCGAACAGTGTTCACGAACCGTAGAGCCTGAAGCTCTGATACCACTTGTTAGGTGTCAATCAGAGTCGGTACGCAGCGAAAACTCGCGAACACACATGCATAAACGAAAAGAAAATTAAAAGACACAAGATTTAACGTGGTTCGGTGAAAGTGACCTACATCCACGGGTGCAACTAGGGCGCTACAAAGAATACAATTACATCGTGGGGTATTTATAAGACAAATTATCTTGGAGAATAAGAAAACGTATTTTAGGTAACAAGCCTAACATAACGCATTAGGGTTATGGCTGGCTAAAAGCCTCGACAACACCCGACATGGAGAATATCTTCTAGGATAATCAAAGTTCCTGAGCCGTGTACTTGGAACACAAACACGTTACTACCAAACTTGACAACCATCCCAATGTATCTTCATATTGTTAAGCCCTTAAGATGTTGGCTGATCAACTCGCTAACGTTAGTCACGAACCAACGCTTAGTCCTTCAATTAATTGCAGGTTTGAATGAAAGCTATGAAGGTGCCGCCAAGATGATCTAGCAAACTACACCATTACCAATATTTTATGAGGCCCGATCAAAGCTTATCTCGGAAGAAACTCGCAAATCACATCAAGCCGCCAATACTGCTACCCTACCTGTCGGCTCCGCCCTTCATACAACAACACAACAACCGGGTCTGCATAGTCGTTCTCATGACCATGGTTCTCATTATTCTCAGTCAAATTCACAGACCGGTTACAGGCCCCGTGCGTGTAGCTGTGGTCGCGGTCGTGGTAGGTCAAGCGGCGGTCGTGGTCGAGGCTCTTACGAAGGACAACCATAACAAACTGGGCCACTCGGGTCCAGGCATACACAATCTTGGCCCACACCACCACCTTGGGCTTACTCTCAATACCTGAATTGGGCCTATCTCCCTTGTCCGTATCCTACTCAGAACTCGGCCCCAACTAAACCTGCTTACGAACCACCTGATGGCTACGGCCCAGCTTCTGGTTACGAGTCAGCCCATGGATCAGGCCAAGGTATCCTCGGGTCTCAGCCGTCTCAAGCATATGTCGCCTCCGAAGTGAGTTATACCTCGACTGATATCGAGCAAGCTTTCAACACCATGACATTGCATCCATCGGATCACATATGGTATATGGATTCCGGGGCAACATCACACATGACTCATTCTCCAGGTAACTTCACGTCCTATACTAATAAGGGTCTTTTTTGGAATATTATTGTTGGTAATGGTTCACAAATTCCAATTCACGGTACGGGACACCAAACTCTACTCTACCCTTTCCCACCTTTACATCTCTATAATGTCCTTCATGTTCCTAATATTATTAAACACTTGTTATCTGTTCGTAGTTTAACAACCGATAATAGTATTTCTATCGAATTTGACCCCTTTGGTTTTCATGTGAAGGACTTCCTGACGCGGACACCCATCCTTAGATGCAACAACACTGGGGATCTCTATCCACTCACCATTCAGTCTCCTTCTCAAATCACAAGTCCCTCTGCTTTTGCTTCTATTACTAACGACTTATGGCATCATCGTCTCGGACACCCAGGATCATCTACTTTACTTTCTTTGAAAATTTGCTTGTCTTTTGATTCTTATACTAAACTCTTGTGTGTTTGGCGAACATTTGAAGTTACCTTTTGCTAATTCTACTTAGTTTACCTATTTACCTTTTGATATTATAACATAGTGACTTGTAGTGGTCATCGATACTATATATTATTTTTAGATGAGACAACAAATTTCCTTTGGATTTACCCTCTAGCTAAAAAAGTCCTAAGGTTTCTCTTATCTTTTTACAATTCCATTCCCTTATAAAGGCCTAATTCAATCAAAACATCAAAACCATCAAATGTGATAACGGTCGAGAGTACGACAACACTTTTTTCCATTCTTTTTGTGCAACTATAGGACTTCAATTCCGTTTCTCTTGCCCACATACCTCACCCCAAAATGGTAAAGCCGAGCGAAAAATCAGCTCAGTTAATAACATCATTCGTGCTATCTTATCTCATTCATCCGTTTCTATCAATTTCAGGCACCATGCTCTACAACACGCTACTTACCTTCTCAACATTCTACCTAGTAAACTACTAAAAAATTTCACCCCAACTCATCTTCTTTACAACCGACAACCAAGTTTTTCTCATCTCTATACTTTCGGTTTCTTATGCTACCATCTCTTACCCTCCATAATCATCCACAAACTAAACAAACAATCCACCCCGTGCATCTTTCTTGGGTACCCTACCAACCATCGGGGGTATAAGTGCTTTAACCTACAATCTCGTCAAATAATTATCTCTAGACGTGTTATTTTTGACGAAACCATTTTCCCATTTTCTACCCTTACACCCGCTAACCATGCTACCTACAAATTCTTTACCGATTACTCCTCACCACATCTCGTAATTTGGTCCGATGCACCAACTGCTCCTAAACATTTTGTCCCGGTGTCGACAGCCACTCGTTCTTCACCGCCCGACTCTCCCACACCTCCTCCTCTTCAGACATATTCTAGACGCCCGAAGCCCACAACCCTTCCTCCTACTGACCCATCTACAGCCCATCCCCCTATCCAAACACCCATACCCAGTTCACCATCTGCTACCACTACACATCCGCCACCTACCACCAATGTCTCTCCCTCACCACCACCTCCTCCGCCACCTCAACGCACCATACATACTCGTAGTATGTCGGGCATATTCAAGCTTCGCCAACCCTTTAACCTAAACACGTTAACTACTATCTCTCCCCTACCTCGAAACCCAACGAATGCTCTCTGTAACCCTGATTGGAATCGGGCCATGACCGACGAGTTCCGAGCTCTTATTGACAATAGCCCGTGGGAGTTAGTCTCGAGACATAAAATATGAATGTAGTTCGTAGCATATGGATTTTTAGACTTAAAACTAAATCTGATGGTACTTTAGAGGGGTACAAAGCTCGTTTAGTTTGTGATGGCAGGTCTCAACTGATTGGCATTGATTGCGGGGACACATTCAGTCCGGTGATCAAACTAGATACCATCAGGACCGTTCTTTCACTAGCTATATCCCACTCTTGGCCCATTTACCAGCTCGATGTAAAGAATGCGTTTTTACACGAGATTCTTAAAGAAGAGGTCTATATGTATCAACCTCCGGAGTTCAAAGACATCCGTTATCCTAATCATGTGTGTTTGTTGAAGAAATCATTGTACGGGTTGAAACAAGCACCTCGTGCTTGGTACCAACGTTTCGCTGATTATGCATCAAAAACCGGTTTTCATCATAGCAAGTGTGACCATTCTCTATTTATTTATAAACATGGTCTAGACACCGCTTATATCTTGCTATATGTCGATGACATCATACTCGTCACATCATCTGATGCATTACGGCACACTTTCATGAAACGTTTGGCAGCCGGATTTACCATGAAAGATTTGGGGCCCTTTTGCTATTTCCTCGGTATTTTGGTTACGAGGCAACATGATTCCCTATTTTTGTCACATCAAAAATATGGTAGTGAACTTCTAGAAAGAGCCGGCATGACTTTGTGTAAACCCGCAACAACTCCGATTGATAGAAAGTCAAAATTAAGCGCAACCTCCGGTACTATTCTCGAAGATAGCGGCACTTAGTACTGTCAATTAGCTAGAGCCCTCCAATATTTTCACACGTCCGGATACAGTACAACAAATCTGCATGCACATACATGCACCACGGATATCGCATTTGAATGCTTTGAAAAGGATCTTACGGTACATCAATAGTACTTTAACTCATGGCCTACGCATAACAAAGTCCTCGATCACCTCCTTATTTTCTTAAATAGAAGCGTATTGGCCGGTTGCTCCGATACACGACGTTCCCCTTCGGGATATTGTGTATATTCGGGGCATAGTTATCAAAAGCGAGCGCCTTGTTCGCTTTGGCGTAATTTTAAGGCGGGGCGCGATAAATACGCTTTAATTTTAAGGCGAGCGCCTTGTGAAGCTGAAGAAGATTTTGATACTTTAGTTTGAACATTTTGTTATTCAAGTTTTGGAATTTCATTTGAATCTTGACCATTTTAGAACTTTTGGTACTAATTAGATGATATTAAATGTTATATAATAGCTTTTCTTTATTTTATTTGAAGAATAGTTTTATTTTTAAGTATAGATTCCTTTCATTTAAGTGCGTTTTTTTCTCAGTCTCTCGCTTTTTTTGCGCCTTGCGCCTAGGCCTCAGGCGAGGCCTATGCGCCTTGAGTGCCCTAGCGCCTTTGATAACTATGATTTGGGGGACAATCTTCTTTCGTGGTCCTCCAAAAGACAGCCGATCATATCCCGGTCAAGTGCCAAGGCGGAGTACCGAGGAGTGGCCAACGTTGTCTCTGAAACATGCTGGTTACGCAACCTTTTGTTGGAACGACATTATCCACTAACTCATGCTACTTTAGTATATTGTGACAATATTAGTGCAGTTTATCTATCTTGCAACCTGGTTCAGCACTAACATAGTAAAGACATTGAGTTGGATATCCATTTTGTTCGTGAAAAGGTTGCACGAGGAGACGTTCGGGTTTTACATGTGTCGTCTCGACATCAGACCGCCGACATATTCACAAAAGGATTGCCTCTCGTTCTATTCGATGATTTCGAACAGTCTCAACATTCGAGAACTTCCTTTTTCAACTGCGGGGGTATATTATCCGATATGTATATAGGCTAGTTTATAGGAGATATTTTGTATTTGAATAGTGCAATCCTATCCTAATATAGATTAGGTCAAACATTTGAATATATAGATGTTTACGTGAATGAGAAAGGCAATGAATTGAATAGCAATTAACACTAGCGGTAATTATACATGTCAAAATCCATCAACTATATACAGAAAAAAGACGAGGCAATTTTTTTTGTTAACAGTCTTAGTTAGATAAAGGGCCTAACAAACATGCCCAATTTTCACACAACTTCTAGTGCAGGACTCGGCTCACATGTCCTTTGCCTTTAACAACCCGGAATGAGTGAATATTGCACGGTGAACACAATTGGGTTGTGGGGACGACAATTTTTTCGTCATCTTATTTTTTTGGTGTTCTAAAATTGTTTCTTTCTAGGTTAATTAGCAATTAAGTTAATATGTTCCCAAAGACCCATAGTGCAATTCTTGTAAGATAAAGGTACATGCAGCAATCGTTGGATGTTTTTACGTTGAACTATATACTTAAATAAATTGGCATGTATCATACATATGTTATTAAAGATATTATCAAATGGATATGAAGACTTTGAATGGTTAGTAAGATCAATGATATCACATAATTATCTAGATCAATTTTTAGCAAGATGGTCATATTAAAGTACTATTTTAATTTCGATGTGAAATTACGATATGCAGAAATCTTTAGCGTTCAATATACTGACATACATGTGATGGATACAATTTATTACGTTGTGCATTTTTTCCTGTTCTGGCCATGATACATTTCCTGCGTCAGGGGTTTTCAATTTCTGATAACCACTATGTTGCAAGGATACAGGTGCATGCTACGTGATTCGCAGGATTAGTTGGCGGATCTAGGATTTCGAGATCTTCAATGTCTATGAAAAAATAGAAAGCAAAAAGTAAAAAGAAGCATACAATTTCAAATAACAATCAATTAGTTCCAAACATATAATATAATCAAGTTTACAGTTCTTGTGGAGTTTTCATATTTTCGAAGTAATTTACAATATCATTACTAACTTTAGAGGTACACCTATCTCTATTTAAGTAACAAACGACCGTTTACAGTTGTGCAAATTATACTTATCCCAGTTGGTACTAGTTCTTGTTCCGGTGGCAATAACTAGTGTAGAAAGAACAGTTTCAGCGATGACAACCTATGTGAAGTAGAAGTTGCTTAATAGCACATATAGGTGATAAAACTGTTAAATGATTGTTTCATTACTTGTAAAAAGAAAGATATATTCTCTGAAGTTAGTATTGGAGAATCACTTTCAAGATATAATGAGAAGTCTAGAACAGTTCATGGCAGAAAGGGAAATCTATGGTTTTGTTTTGTTGTTTCAGGGGATATGGTGTACTCTGCCCCTCTTTCTCTTAAGCATCCATCTTTCATTGTTTTTCATACAAAGTTGTTTTTATCAATTAAAACTAATTCGGATAGGACAGATTGTTCATCATTTAAGTCTTACTGAAAGATAGTTCTCTACCCACTTTATGCCTTTAATACCCCCCCCCACACCACACACACACACACACAGACACAAATATAAAAATTCTTGAACAGTACTGTTAGGTATAATATACATTTACTCCTTGCAAGGTAATTTCCAAGGTTCCCATTGCACGTATTCTATATTACTGTTACTTTCTTTAACTTTGTATCTACTTCCTCTTTGACAGTTATTATGGCGTTTTGATGGCATACGGCAGCCTCGTAGATGTAAGGATATCTCAGTCAAAACTGTTAGAATATACTTTTACTTGGGAGAATTAATTGCTAGGCATCAGAAAACATTACTTTCCATGACCACCAAAGCCTTGTGATGCAAAGACCTTGAAATTTCGTATCTAATATTTTTACTCTCAGTTTCTGACAGAGCAGAAACCTGCGTATACTAGTATGCTTATTCGATCGCGGGTCCTACCTTTATACAATTCATCTTTTTGTCATCCTTATTTGGTTGCTTCTGCCAACTGGATACTTGGGGAGCTTGTTTCCTGTATTCCTCAAGTGAGTGGTATATTTATTTGTTGTTTCATATGTGGTTTTTGTCGTGTATCTCTTTCACTGCCCATGGTACCTTAGATCTTAGGCATACTGATGATATTATTTTCAGGAGATGAGCTCTGATGTGTATTCGTTCTTGTTAAAAGCCTTCGTAATGGAAGACACAGATATTTCATGGTACCCTGTACGAGTATCTGCAGCTGGTGCAATTGCTCAACTTGTTGAGGTGTGCAATTGAGATTCTTACTCTGATGTTTGTGATTATAGAATGATTAAGATTTTTGGGTATCATGCAGAATGACTTTTATCCACCCGAATGGTTACCGATTCTTCAAATTGTAGCTGATAGAATTACAAGAGACAATGATGAAGAGACCTCCATTATGTTTGAGCTTCTTAAAACATTGGTTGAGGCTGGCGCTGATGTTGTTGCTCCTCATATCCCGCATATTGTTTCACTGTTGGCTCAACATATTTTAAAACATATTCCTCTTATTCCTGAGCCGTGGCCCCAAGTAAGCCTACTGTTAAATTTTATAGTCATGGAAAATCATTAAAGTAAGGATATTGATTTTGGTTTCATTATAGGAGGTTGAGAGAGGTTTTGCAGCATTATCTGTTATGGCTCAGCATTGGGAAGGTTCCTTGCCTGATGATGCAACAAATAATGCTGGGATTGCTGCTGGTCGATCGACCATTGCCAAGGCTTTTACAGATCTCCTGCAAGTGGCTTGGTTGATACCTGCTGAAAATGTTGGTTTTAAAATTAAAATATTTCCAATCATACTATTACACGTGGCAAAACGGGTTGTTCGGGGGGGGGGGGGGGGTTGGGTAACAGGCCAAAACAGATGGGGTTAACCCAAATACTTCTTTTTAATGTTTTTTCTATGCATAATCTGCGTGTTAAATCCGATTACTAATTTTTTTTATTAAATATCTTATTTTTATAGAGTAAATGGTTTCAGAGGTTTTATAAATTAATTATACCATTTGAGCGACTATCGATCTGTTAACCCATTTCATCTGTTTCCATTTAAGCAGCTTTTCTAGTCTTCTGATTTGATCCTTTAGAGATGAAACAAAACCGGGGTTGATCCATTTATGGGTCAAAAATTGCCACCATTAAATTCTATTTTTGATAGGCTTCATGGGCAATATACATTATATTTGCCATTTAACTTGCATGTGATGTGATGTCAGGAAAGCGAGGTTCCAGAATCTCCCCCTTCATGCTGCATAGATGATTCATCAACATTACTCACATTTATCATGTCTGATGTTAATGAAAATGATGCTGTTCAGAAGCATAATGTCTCAAAACTCTTACTAGTGTGGGCTGGTCTGATTTCAAATTGGCATGACTGGGAGGAGGAAGAGGATTCATCCATATTCAGTTGCATCAAAGAAGCTGCTTATCTGCACAAGAAAGTATCTTTAATAAACTTCATCCGCGGGTCAACAAGTCAACGTTCCATTATTGAAGGAATTTGTGGGTTTGTCAGCAACGCCTTTTCACAGCATCCATCTGCGATCTATAGAGCCTCATCTTCTGTTCACATACTTTTACATCTTTTGACTTGTTCACCTGAAGAAGAACATATAATGCATGCAGTGACTGCATCTTTCACTCGGGATGCATTTTCTTGTTTTAAAGAAAAACAATCAAAATATTCTCCTGTTTGGAAGCCATTGCTGCTTGCTATATGTTCGTGTTATTTACGCTATCCTGAAATTGTTGAGAAGACATTGGAGGAGGATCAACATCACGGCTTAAGAGCCTGGGCGGTTGCTCTTTTCTCCATTTCTTCAACCAAGTCTGAACATGGACTATCAATTGAGTCTGAAATTAAGTTATCTGGTAAACTTTTCTTATTTTAATTCCTCCTAGAAAACTTTAGAGGTGGTAATATTATTTTATTTACTTATAAATATGATGATTTGGGTTATCTTTTTTGTGTAATGGACTAATGTGTCAAAGCGAACAGTTAGAAGATTTAAGGTGAAGATGATACAAATGTTTTCAGATGGATAAAACCTACAATCATTTTTTTTAGAAAAAAAGTTAGATTCTTAATTATAATAAATAATTACCATTTTAGCACCTTTATTACGTATAGAGTTATAAAACAAAGAATGTCTCCTGCTAATGCTAAACTACAGCTCATTAACATGCTATGGTGGTAATTTACTCCCATTTTGAGGTCCTGAATCAATAAAACATTTACACCCATTTTGCCACTTATTAGTTTATATAGTACTGGCTTTATTCTCCTGACTAAACTAATAGTTCCAGTTATGGTGTGACAATCTTACCAGTAATGACATTGGCAAAATTGATGATCGAGCTGCTTATGAGGAACCAGAGTAGAGAGGGGTTGTTGTGGGAGTGCTTGGTTGCAGTGATGGAAGCATCTATTCGGTTGAAAGAAGTACATGAGGGCCAAGATATTGATGAAAATGATGATGAGAATGCCAGCGATGATGACACTGAGGGAGATGATGAGGTTTGAGTTTTTTTTACTCTCATAAACATCATATAATTCACTTTTACAGTTTTGTCAACGGCTCATGTATTGTTCTATCATCGTTTGATAATTGTTGGATTGCTATCGTTAGAGGTGTGCAGATAAGATGGATGGGTCCAGTGGGTTTGGTAGCTTGGTTCTGGTTGGGTTGACCCACTAAAACTTTTTGTCCATTTCTCATTTTATAAATAATGAAAGCCTTAGTTATGATAATAAAGATAATATTATTACAATATTAAATTAAATATATAAATTTAGAAGGGTTGTATGCAATAGTATTAGATTAGACTTTTGGTGATTTCCAACCCATTCGTCATCGAACTAAATTTTTATTGAATCCTTTGAGATAAAAGACAACCCAAATTTACCTATTTATAAGTAACTCTTTATTAGGATTCGGATGATGATGATGACGACGACGAGGATGATGATGTACATGAAGAAACCGAAGAAGAATTTTTGGAAAGGTGTGCACAAGCGGCCATTGAATTGGAAAACGGGACCGGTGTGGAAGAAGTGGCTGAGGAAGATCTTGAGCAAGAAATAGAATTGGGTAATTATCAAAACCACCTTTGGCATTGCTATATGTAGAGATGAAACTATAATCATATAAACATTATATGCTTACTAGAATTCATGTTGTCTCTTTGCACTTGTTGCCAAACACGAGTTTGTTAATTAGCCTTTTGGCGTATATATTAATAATGAAACGTTTCTACAGGAGAGTTGGATGAAGTGGACGCGCTTAACATTGTGCAGTCGTTGATAGAAAGGCATCACCAAATACTTTTACAAGGACCAAAGTTGCCACCACAACTTGTTTCAAGCTTTGTAGGCGCTTTCCCTGAAAGCGCCATCTTCTTTAAGCAATATGCGCTATAGGACGATCTACAATGGCCGGTGATTTATATCATTTTTGTGTTTAAATTGAAAAAAAAAATTGTATGATTGTTGTTCTTGAAGCGGGTGGGTGTGGTGTGGGAATATGAACTTGTCTTTGTAATTTGTTCATTCTTATATTTGCTTTATGGCTGGTCTTTATTCTAGGAAGATAAACTCAACTATAATCTTATCTTTGACTTGAGTTCTTTGAACTTTGGCAAGGATTGAGAGGATGTATGCTATTTGTTGCTTGGAATGCATGTACCACACTTCTTTCTTTTTTTGACATTTTTGTAGTTAAGTGATGGTAAATTTTAAAAAATCTATTGTAAACCAACTAAGCTAATCTTAAGTAAGAATGTGAGATGAAATGCTATGTATTTCTCTTAATGATTCAATACAACGGTAACACTTATTTATAGTAGCTAAACACTACTATAACCAACGGCAATCCCTTTGAAGAGTACCCTACAATCCCTTAGCAACGGCAAATGATGTATCACCAATCAAGTCTCTGTTTGCTAGGTTTACCAAATCATACTTGGGTAAAGAGCTGAATGCCCCGCTGTTTGGCTTCAAGTATTGAACCCTAGCAGCGCGCTTGATAGCAAACAATCCCTTGTCATCTTCAAAAATGAACAGAAAGGATCATTCCTGCTGCTCCATGCTTGTTCGTGTAGTAAGACTTTTGCTAAGCTGGAGGCTGACTCTTTTTGAACCATTCTTGAGGAAGCTTGCTTCTCCAGGAGTCAGTCAGGTCAGCACGAATCGGTTCGGCAGTGGAGGCTTTAGTTGAGGTTGCTGCACCACTAGCCTCAGTAACATCAGACTCAACTGTTCCTTCGTCAAACGAGAAATACAGAGCTTCAAAGATCTCTCCGTCTTCAACTCATAAATTCCCTCGCCCGAACCCTTAAGGAATTCCACAACAACCTCCTCATCCTCATCACCCCAGTCATCACTATCATAATCGATCTCTCCCTCCTCAATCTCTTCAAGGGCGTCAATCCTCTTAGCTTTGGAATAATCGGGCTCCAGAAATAAAATACCTTTATCAGAGAGGTCTTCAAGCACCTCAGCCATCAATTTCCCCTTTCCTTCACCTCCAGAACCTTCACCACTAACACCTGTAGACTACCCCTGAGCCATAGGCACCGCAGATAGCGGGGCAACATATAAAGCTTGATGCTCACCACCATTCGGGCCAGCCTCGGGATCCTTGTCTTCTTCGTCATCACCGGTTAGATCAACCTGATGACACACATCCTAGGTGTCAGTCTTCTTCTTCTCCCACTGAGCATCAAACTTCCTTGACAATTCTTCTACCAGGGCTAGCATTTTGTCATTCTGCTCATGTTGAAGAACAAGTCTTGCCTCAACGGATTCGTGGGATAGAATGGAATTGTTAACCCCCGTAAGAACACAGACACTTCAAAACCCTAAAACTCATATTTGAAACACAAATCAACGAACACCGAGGCTCTGATACTAGTTGTAGGTCTCGGGAGCCTCGTTGCACAGCGGAAGAACATAGATCTAAACAGATCTGCTCGTTGATCTGTGTTGGGAATGAAAGGGGACGAGAAGAACAAACAAAAGCATGCAAACAAGAGAATCAACACAAACGATACGTAATCCATAACATAGTGGTCATCCCGTCATTACAGACAACATATTGAAGGAGCACATATCTCTCGTCTACGCTCACGGTCCATGGGCCGAGAGAGCACATCCCGTCCAGACTTCTCTCACTCTCTCTGCCTAGTTCCACCTACAAATTAGGACAACACCCTCTATTTATAGGGACAGAAACATTACCTACGTACTTGGCTAAGTATGCAGGGCAAAATCCATGTGTACTAGCTAAGTACGCAAGACGAAACTGGTGTACAAGCCTAATACGCAGGAACACCCTCCTGCGTACCAGCTAAGACTCCCTCTTAACTATAACGTCAAATTCTTTCTATCACTAACACTGACAATCATCAGTTACAAAGAATGTCCTAACAGACTCCCTCTAAATTAATGATATCACATGACTTCTGGCAAGACTTGATTTTCTGAACTTCCACTTGTGATCTACTTCAATCTTCAATATTCAGTTACCGAGTAATCGTCAAACACTACTCCCTCTAAACTGATGCTTTCATTGTAGATCAAACCAAGTACTTCATGACGAACCAACTAACCCAACACACTTCATTGTAGTTCATCCTCTCAACAGTAGCTTCTTCCAATCTGACTTAGACATCTCTAAATCAGCTGGCATATGATAGAGAGTTTGAATTTTCAATAACCTGCATCAAACTAATCAGCTCCCATAAAGATAGGAATTCCAGTAAGATAAACTTTAGTCTTCAAACCAGATGTGTCCAACTCTATCCTATATCGTCAAGAGTAAACTAAATCCCCGAAGTTGTTCATATCCAATTTCCCCTTCAAAGTAAGCTCCTCCTATAATGATAAAGGTTACATCTTTAACTAATGATCCAACGGACATCCCGTTTCATCCTGAAAATACTAGACCGAATCTAACACCAAATCATGCTTAGCAGTGATCATCCTGTATCCAAAGTCCAACATTCTTCAATTAGATATTCATTCATGATTAAGCTCTCATAATCTGCGAACATTCACCACGGTGAAGTCCCATAACTATGTTGTCTATCTGAATTCCGCCCAGATCCTAAATGAGAAACCCAATCATAACTAAATCAGATCAAATCTTGAACACGGTCTTGATTATTAAGCACAATAATATAGTTTACAAAGAAATCTAAGGAAAAAATCTCATTTGAAATTTAAATCCCCCCATTTCTCTCTAAACTATGCTTCACCCTTTTCCACCCGACTCCTCAAAACACTAGACTAGTCAAATCTAGGATTTTATTCCCCTTATGTCTTTGCAAAGACCCAAAACAACAAATACATGGGTTCAAATTGTTCCAGTATTCATTCCCTATTAAAGAAGTATCAAAGATACTCGTAGCCTACATTTTCATGTTTGAACACCTAAACAATATGATTCTTTTTTCAAAGACCCATAGCAGCACATATTCACAAATAAACCGAGATCTTTAGTTGATCACAACCCATTTGCTCAAATTGTTCCGGTATTCATCCCCTATTAAAGAAGTATCCCAGACACTCGTAGTCAACATTTTCAGGTTTGAATACCTAAACAATATGATCCTACTTCCAAAAGGTATCATCCATAAAAAATCTCGTCCTTGTTCACCAAGCCACATCAAATACAAATTTTGGTCCCGAAAATAACCAAAATTGCCATGTTCTAAAAAATGGCTCGAAACAGGCATATAAAAGATCCCCTAAAATTTTGGCCAAAAAAAGTTTTCCCGCCAAATTTTTATTTATTTTTTTAATATCCTAGAGACTATTACGCATCAGACCTTGCATACAAGCAAATACGCATGCTCAACTGTTCCTACATACTAAGTAGGTTCGCAGAGACTGATGCTCATGCGTACTTGGTAAGTTCGCACATCAAATACACATGCGTACTAGTAAGTACACAAAGACAGATTCTCCTGCGTATAAGGTAAGTACGCAGAACCTGTTCTGCATATATACGAGACAGCAGACAGACGCACATGGCTGATCTTGAGGAGAATGCTCAGAAGTTGTTGTATCAGTGAAAATGATGCTTCGAAAAGCTTAGGAATCAACTTCTAACAAACCCTTAGCTATCCAAACAACAAATGAAGCGATAACGAAGACGAATTTTAGGATCTTGGTCTGAGAAAGTTACGACCCATGTAAGAACGATACCCTAAAACTCATATATGAAACACAAATCAACGAACACCGAGGCTTTGATACCAGTTGTAGGTCCCGAGAGCCTCGTTGCACAACAGAAGAACATAGATCTGAACAGATCTGCTCGTTGATCTGTGTTGGGAATGAAAGGATACGAGAAGACAAACAAAAGCATGCAAATAAGAGAATCAACACAAACGATATGTAATCCATAACAAAGTGGTCATCCCGTCAGTACAGACTACTTACCGAAGTAGCACACATCTCTCGTCGATGCTCATGGTCCATGGGCTGAGAGAGCACATCCCGGCCAGACCTCTCTCACTCTCTCTGTCTAGTTCCACCTACAAATGAGGACAACACCCTCTATTTATAGGGACAGAAACATTACCTGCATACTAGGCTAAGTACGCAGGGCAAAATCCATGCGTACTAGCTAAGTACGCAAGACCAAACTGGTGTACAAGCCTAGTACGCATGAACACGCTCCTGCGTACTAGCTAAGTACACTGATACATAGAATTTTAACTATAGTTACCAAAACATGCACCTACAATGGATCTATACCTTACCCAGACCATTGGTTACCATCTGGGTTTGATGCAACTATAGTATTACAACCAAATCCTAGCTATCTTGCTTGGCTCTTGAATGATGCACATGTTTGAATGATCATTTTCACCATAGTTTCCGAGGCCTCCTTTTCTCATGTTCAAGGTAACACAACTCGTGAATTATCACAATCTCTTGCTCGGGCCTATGTTGTACACACTTCCTCACGTGAATTTACACTTAAGATACAACTTCTTACACTTAAAATGAAAGGAGATGAGGCACCCCTTGCTCATCTAAGTCGTGCATAGGAGTTTGTCGTATGATCGATTTCTAGCGAGATAATGATTCTATGATTGAATTGAATGACGGAAACAAACAATTCAATGATCAAACAATTACAATGAACACAAGAAAGTAAATCAAAGGCCAATTGTATTGATTGTTTGAAGTTCGTACAAGTGTAGAACTTGATAATTACAATCATTACAAATAACAGAAACTTCTCTTCTATTTATAGACAATTACAATTAACATATACATTAAGTTCTAGACTGCCGCATAGGAATAACAACCTAACTAACTTCTCTGTAGTTTGTTGGTCTTCGGAGTAGGTCTTCATTGAAGAAACACAAAGTCATCCGCTCATCCGGAGTACTTTACTTGTACTCTTGCTTAATTGTTCTTCTTTCATCCGGAGTAATAGTTGACTATTAGGATCAATCCGTCATCTAGAGTGACTCTTCATCCGAAGTAGCACTTGAACATGACAGACCAAAAGATAATTATCTGGAGTACACTTCCTCCGGAGTAACTTGTTCATCCGAAGGAGACCTTGTTCCTCTAGAGTATTGACACTTAGAGATATTTTTATAACATCATGTCACACTCCCCTCTAAAGCGAAAACACAGGAATGTAACAAAACTGTTTATCAAGAACACATTTCTTTCAAGAGAAGTTTAAATGTCATTTAATTAAGAACTTAAAGCATTACATTGTAATTGTTGAAGTACATCATTAAAGATTCTCAAAGTATAGTCCTAATACAAAAGACTATATGCAGCAATCTACAAAAGTACTCCTAACTTGACTGCCTTCATAGCTCACTTAGTCGTTTCCTGAAAAACATGCTAAAATGTGTCCACCAAAATGGTTGGTGAGTTCGCAGGTTTGCGACTCAATCAAATAGTTGTAATAAAAATGTTTACTATACAATTGTTTGCCATATGTAAAGAGATACAATCTACATAAGTTCACAACCAAGCCTATGATGAAAGTATACCCCAACTAATGTCTTATCATAGAATATTAGAAACTGAAAACATGAGGAAATAAGCATTCATCACAGTCTATGCTAATTTACGCGTTCAGTCAAAGAAATGAATGGGGGTTGTCTACCCCAATAGTACTATCTATATTAATCCATCGGCCCAAATCCATGGGTTAAATGGTCATGTGAAAATAAGGGGACTTAAGTGTAATCATCAATACCAACATGCAATTGTCATTGTATAACATAAGCAATGTAGAAAGTAAACGAGTGATGTAACAATGTAAGTAAAATCAAGTATTCCAAGCATGGTTTTTCAAAAAATATAAAAAGTAAAAAGGGGCTGCGAATACTCACGTGTATGATGTATTGTGTATTATCAATGCTTCATAACTGAATGAAACAGGTATGGTCCTATTAAAGTGCTACAAAGCAAACAGATACTATTGAGTTCTAAGGATCAACCATAATGTAATTATGTATGTTCAACCTGCCTCACCATCTTAGTTTTAATGTATGAAACTATGGTAAATAATATTTGTTTGACAAAATACATGTTTGGACAACATCCCGACTTAGTATATCTATAAACCTTGTCCAAAAGACATGTTTGGATAACATCTCGGCTTAGTATATCTATAAACCTTGTACAAAACACTTAAATGAGACCAAATGTATAATGTTATGATGGGGATGGAATTTAAGTTTCAAAATATGTTAATAATGTCATTATGAAATACTTTGTCAAATATACGGACTCGTTTGATTGTAAACTATGGTAAACTTTAACTTAGTTAGGCTTTATATAATAACCCAAGTCCATAAAAGTCGTATTTGAATATAAATATTACATTTATATAAGTAGTATAGAGTTCATGAAATTTTGAATGAACCAAATATAAGATTTTGGATGAAATTTAAGAATTATAATGGTGGTGTTTGTATATTATCCAAAATAATCAAGTTTCCAAGTTCCATAACAATTCCTATCACAATTATATATATGTTAACCAAGTTAAGGTTATATGATTTTGACGATGAATGCATGTAAGGACACTTAATGTCATAACTATTACTTTATGTTATGCATATACATGTAATATGTCCTTAACTTGTGTTAAATATTTGAACATATGTATAATAATAATACTTAAGTATTACTTTAGGTATTATTATTATACATATGTTCAAATATTTAACACAAGTTAAGGACATATTACATGTATATGCATAACATAAAGTAATAGTTATGACATTAAGTGTCCTTACATGCATTCATGGTCAAAATCATATAACCTTAAGTTGGTTGGCATACATATAACTGTGATGGGAATTGTTATGGAACATGGAAACTTGATGTAACATCCAAAAACGTTAATTTCTAATAAAAGAAAAAGAATGAGGACTGAATGTGCAATAAACGAAAGACAAATAAAAAAGAGATCGGGCTTGGCCTTTGTGCATCATGGGCCTGGGGAAACCCACCTATATAAACAAATCGATAGCCTCCTTCCCCCATTCCAACTATTTTCATAAGTTTCTACAGGGAGAGAAAGATCGTGAGCTTGAGAGAGAAAGCTCGGTTTTGACCCAAGATCGTCAAGGAACATAAGGAATCATCTTAACAACGTGTAGCAACGTAATCAGCCTTCAATAGGTAACCTTTGTACCCAGATCTGATTTTTTAGCTTTTAATGGGTTTCAGGTTAAAAACGCGTAAAGGTTGGGTTATTACATATGAAACGACTAAATGAACATAGATCTAGGCTCATGGATTGAAATGGAACGTTTTGGACGTAAAACGTTCAAAGCTTGAACGATTTGGAAACACAGCCTAAATCTTAGGGTTTGTGAGGAAGATGACAGCCCGCACAGTTCGCCTAATGCTCCAAGGGCGAACTTAACATTTCGCCATGCATGTTTTCCTAGTATCCATGAAGCGAACTTGACTTAAGTTTGCTAACCAAATTAGGCGAACTTGTTATAAGTTCGCTAGGTACCACGGGAGGCGAAATTACCTTATGTTCACTTAAGCTATGTAGCGAACTTACCCTTATCTTCGCTAAATGTAGAAGCATGTTTTGTAACTATAGATTAAATTCTATGTATCGGTGTACATGGCTAGTACGTAGGAGGGTGTTTCTGAGTACTTAGCCCGCACACCAGTTTGGTCCTGCGTACTTAGTAAGTACGCAAGGCTTTTGCCTTGCGTACTTGTCAAGTACGCATGACCAAACCATGCGTACTTAGTAAGTACGCAGGAAGTGTTCCTGCCCCTATAAATAGAAGACTTGTCTTCATTTGTAGGTGGAACTCTGGAACAGGTTGAGAGATGTCCGGGTCGGGAAGAGCTCTCCCGACCCCTGGACCGTGAGCGTAGATGATAGATGTGTGTTCCTTCGGTATGTAGTCTGTAATACAGGATGACTTCTTTGTTATGGACTACGTTTCGTTTCATTATCTTTTGTCTTTGTTCATGTTTATCTGCTTCGTTCTCTTTGTTTCCACACAAATCGCAGAACAGATCGTGTTATTTCCGCTGCCCGATGAGGCTCCCGGGACCTACAAGTGGTATCAGAGCCTCGGTGTTCGTTGATTTGTGTTCCAGTTTCGGGTTTTAGGGTTTTCGAGCAGATCTGAAAAATAAAAGTTCGCTACTTTTTCATCCAAAAATCCTCAAATTCGAGTTTGTTATCACTTCATTTGGTGTTTGGAAGGCTAAGGGTTTGTTAGATGATGTTTTCGAAGCTTTTGGAAGCATTAATTTCTCAGATCCATCACTTTTCGAGCATTTTCCTCAAAATCTGTCAAGAACGCTGTTACTTTTTGATAAGTACGCAAATTCTGCTTTTCTGCGTACTTACTAAGTACGCATGGGTTTTGCCCTGCGTACTTACTAAGTACGCAAGAGAAGTTGTCCTGCGTACTTGTTAAGTACGCATGAGTATTTCCTCTGCGTACTTGGCATGTACGCACGGGCATTTTACGAACTTATCAAATACGCATGAGCACTTGGCTTTGCGTATTTACTAAATACGCATGAGCACCCTTTATGTGCGTATTTACTAAGTACGCATGAACTACCATATGGGATTAAAAAAAAAAAAATTTTGGCGGGAAAACCTTCCTTGTCCAAAATTTTTAGTGATCATTTGTACGTGTGTTTCGGGCCATTTTTGAGAAGATAGTAATTTTGGTTTTTCCGGACCAGAATTTGTATACGATGTGGCTTAGCGAAACACGAACGAGATTTTTGTTGGATGATACCACTTGTCATACATTGTTTAAGGGTCCATACCTGAAAATGTAGGCTACGAGTATCCATGATACTTATTTAATAGGGTATGAATGCTGAACTAATGGGAGCAATTGGGTCGTCATCGGCTAAAGGTCTCGTTCTATTTGTGAAGATGTGGCTGCTTTGGGTCTTTCGGAAAAAGAATCATCTTGTTTAGGTATTCAAACCTGAATATGTAGGCTACGAGTGTCCTCGGATACTTCTTTAATAGGGGATGAATACTGGAACAACTTGAACCCAAGGATTTGCTGTTTTGGATCTTTGCAAAGGAATAAAGAATAAAATCTTGGAGTTGGCTAGTTGTGCTTTTTGAGGATTTGAGTGACGTGATGATGAAGCTGGTCATAGTTTACAGAGAAACGAGGGGGATAAAATCTAGTATTCATGAGACATTAAAGAGGTGGTGGAAAAGCCGTTGGTACTTCCTATATATATACCTCTTTGATGTAACATGGATCTCAACCGTGATTTCTCGTGTAAACTATATTATTCGTGTTTGATTCTATCGTGTGTTTTCAAGATGAAGCTGGATATTCGTTGGATTATTAGTTGAAGATGGAACCTTTTATCATTGGCCGATGGGATAGGAAACATACCCTTGTTTCTGGTCTAGTCAGATGGAGCTTAAACTGAAAGGGGATATTGGAAATGAACATCTTCGGGAATTTGGTTGAGTCGTGAAGATACAGGATAGAGTTGGACACATCTGGTTGAAGACTTAAGTTTATCTTACTGGAATTCCTATGGGAGCTGATTAGTTTGATGCAGGTTATTGGAAACTCAAACTCTCTATCATATGCCAGCTGATTTGGAGTTGTCTTAGTCTACTATTGTTACCTGGTTAGGAAGACATAGTCAGACTCAGAGTCCTAAGTCAGGGTGGAGGTTGCTACTGCTGAGAGGATGAACTACAATGAGTTGTGTTGGGTTAGTTGGTTCTTATTGAAGCAATTGGTTTGGTCTACAATGAAAGCTACAGTTAGAGGGAGTCGGGTTTGTCATCACTCGACAACTGAAGACTGAAGTTTGAAGATTTGAAGATCTCAAGTGGAATGCCAGAAGATCAAGTCTCGCCAGAAGACACTTGATGTCATTAGTTTAGAGGGAGTCTGTTAGGACATTCTTTGTAAACTGATGTATATCAGTGTTAGAGATAGATAGAATTTGATGCAATAGTTAAGAGGGAGTTTGTAGAAGCATGTTTTGTAACTATAGATTAAATTCTATGTATCGGTGTACGTGGCTAGTACGTAGGAGGGTGTTCCTGAGTACTTAGCCCGCACACCAGTTTGGTCATGCGTACTTAGTAAGTACGCAAGGCTTTTGCCTTGTGTACTTGTCAAGTACGCATGACCAAACCATGCGTACTTAGTAAGTACGCAAGGCTTTTGCCTTGCGTACTTGTCAAGTACGCAGGAAGTGTTCCTGCCCCTATAAATAGAAGACTTGTCTTCATTTGTAGGTGGAACTCTGGAACATGTTGAGAGATGTCCGGGTCGGGAAGAGCTCTCCCGACCCCTGGACCGTGAGCGTAGATGAGAGATGTGTGTTCCTTCGGTATGTAGTCTGTAATACGGGATGACTTCTTTGTTATGGATTACGTTTCGTTTAATTATCTTTTGTCTTTGTTCTTGTTTATCTGCTTCGTTTTCTTTGTTCCCACACAAATCGCAGAACAGATCGTGTTATTTCTGCTGCGCGACGAGGCTCCCGGGACCTACACTAAACATATGTAGCGAACTTGACCTACGTTCGCTCAGCCTTGAGTAGCGAACTTGTCTAAGTTCACCAACCCTAAAAGATATAATGTAACTAGTGTCGATTAGGTTGGTAATTTTATCTTGTATGAACTATGTATACAGATTGTGTAACACCTAGTGACGCTCACTGACCAGATATTGTACTTCAAGAACACGCTTATTAGGTGCGTTCTACGTGCCCCCTATGTGTTATGTGCAAATGATTTCAAGTGTTTTGGGGCTGAGGTGCATACTTGTATGGATAATCATCTGTTTAAAAGACCAATGTTTACATGCTAACAAAACCATATAAACAGGACACTTATTTGTTAAATAGATGTCAAGTGATGAGATGAATGACTTGTGGTAGGACGGGAAAATACGGCTCTACGACGGTAGGACGGATGAATACGGACGCTACTTCAGTAGACGGATGGATAAATGTAATACGGACGATACTTCAGTAGACGGACGGAAGAATACAGCTACGGCGGTAGACGGATGAATACAGACTATGACGGTAGGACGGATGAATACGAACGCTACTTCAGTAGACAGACAGATGATGAATACGGACGCTACGTCGGTAGACGGACGGATGGATTACGGCTACTTCGGTAGACGGACGACTATACGGATACTTCAGTATACGAATGGGAAACGTCTTGTCTTTGTGACAGACGGATGACAGGTTGATCACCCTTATGTGTATGACCAACGATGTGATAAATGGCCACGAAGGATTCGACGATATTTATATTATGTTATATAATTAATACTTAAATGATAATAAATGATGTTTATGCATAATTACTTAAAAACTAGAACTCACCATCTAGTATACACTTCATGTGGAAAAAGGAGGGTTAAGGCTAAAGCGTGAAGGCTACCTGGCACAAGGCTGACATCCAGATTATATTACGATATGTTTAAACGTTAGACAATGTTTTAAATGTTTAAAGACTTCCACTATTTATGTAATTGATTGGTGTATGCTTCCGCTATGTATGAATGTTTTAATTAATTTGGTATTTTGATGACTATGTTTATGAGTAAATCCAACGAGTGAGGTCTCCCAGGCTTGGGGCCTTACAAGTTGGTATCAGAGCAATAGTTTGAGAGATTCGGACATCCGTAAATGTCTGCACTCAGACTGATAATGAGACCAACACATGGATGTCAGTGCGGGTAGCCAACGCCAACGCCAGCACAGTAAGTAAGTAGCGAGGTAGATACCTGTAGCTTAGAATAGATGCCTTAACTTAGAATGCATGCTTTAGATATCAGTGTTACTAATGATGTTAAGAGTTTCGAACTGGAAAAGCAAAGCAAATTATTAATCACACACCGGTCACTGCAATTAATAATTTATCTTGCTCATACTGTTCTAAACTATGATATGATGGAATGACATTGGTATTCCCTTTTTTACTACCAGGAATTAGTATACATGGCTGGTAGAAGAGAAACTGGGCGTCATGGTGGTCGTACTGGACGACGCGGTAGACCACAATGAACCGAACGCGCAATGAGGAAGAAAGTGTACACGTGAGTCCCTAATTTAGCGTGCATGAAACCAATGTGACTCCGCATGGGGAGGACAATGAAGAGTCACCTCAACTTGAGTCCTCAGTTAGGAAGGCCATTGCCCGAGAGGTCGTACTCAATCTGAAGGACTTACTTCCCGACATGTTGACTGAAGCATTGAAGAAAAGTAAACTGGAGGAGGAAGATCACTATGATGAAAGAGTTTATGACAGTGATAGGGATGAAGTGGGACGGGTTGCTTATGGGTGCAACCACAAGGGCTTCAAGGAGTTTGACCCGCCCAAGTTTGATGGGAAGAAAGATTCTGTTAACATTTTTGAATGGATCAAAAGGATGAATGGTGTAATTAGCATCAGCGAGTGCAGACCCGAACAAGCTGTTAAATTTGTTTCTCACTCTTTCACCAACAAGGCACTGAGTTGGTGGAGGACTATTTAGAAGTCTAAGTCACCGAATGCTCTTAGGAGGATGACTTGAGCTGATCTGAACGTTATGATGATCAAGAAGTTCTGTCCTCAGAACGAGATTCACATAGTGGAGAATGAGTTTCTGAACATCAAGGCTGGCAACATGACTCATCGCCAGTACACTTCGAGGTACAATGAACTAGCTCAATTGGTACCTCATTTGGTGGAGACTGAGGAAAGGCTAATCAAGTACTATGTTAAAGGCCTACCTCAAAGGGTCCGAATTCATGTGAAAGCTAATCTACCCTCGACCTACGAGTCGATAGTAAATCTGAGTGGAATCGTCTTTGACAATTATGGTAATGAGGACGGGGCTCCGGAAGCACCATAGAGGAAATGGGAAAACCCATCAAAGGGAACTGGGAAAGAAAATTATGCAGCTGAGGTTAAGAAACCAAGAGTGGAGGAACACGGTTCTTGCAGGAAATGTGGAAAGAACTATCCGGGGGAGTGCCGAGCGGGTACCAACTTGTGCCTTCGATGTGGTAAGACATGGCACTACTCCCGCGACTGTATGGGTAGCACAAAGTGTGACAACCGCGGTTTTTCAGGTCCTTACCGTTTCTCGAATTTTTTTATACGTTATATTTTTAAATATTATGATTTTATATATTTTTAGTGTTTCTAGGAATTCTAGGAATACTACCTTAGACAAACACTAAGGTCCGAACTAGAAAACCCGGTTAAGTGCATACACTACGTATACTGCGAACGCGTTAAATAAATGGTAAAAATTAAATTCCCGAAAATAATTTTTATATATATATTTTAGTTAAGAATGATATTTTATAACATTATATGTGCTAACTTTTGTGATTCTTGATTTAACTAACGATCACAGGTGGTTCTTCCGTTAAAAACCCGGTATTTACCCGGTATAACTTTTTAAATTTTTTTTTGAGTTTTTATGTTTTAAAAATTTCTAAAATTCATTATTTTGGATACTAGAATTTTATGTTTGGATAAAAATATTTATTAGAGTGTATAGGGGAGTAATTTTTATAAAAAGTAGGTATTTTTTTTTATAAAAATGGTCTTTTAAAGCAAGACTTGCTTTTCCACTATAAATACCCAACCCCCACCCATTTTTTTCCCTTCTCCCTTCTTGTTCCAGCCATGAGCACCCACCACCACTCCCAAACTCTTCCATTTTGAATTCTAAGCTCAAGAACAAGCTCAAATCATCCATTGCAACCTTGAATCCTTGGATCATTGTTGTTGATGAGCTTTGTTCTAGTGATTTGAAGGTATAAACATGTGTTTTAACACTTTAAATTTTCTGTTTTTGATCTTGCATGTGTTCTCAAGAACACCAAGAACACACACTCTACACACACTCACTTTAATTTTCAAGTTTTGTTGTTTTTATGAGTTTTAAGCTTGATTCTTGTGGTTTTAACAAAGATTTGTGGATAAAAACTAGTTGTAATCATCCACAATGAGTTATCTAGTGAAAAGCTTGCAAGATTTGATGATCAAAGTGTATGAACACTTAGGTGTTCATACTTGCATCTTCTTGAATTAAAAGAGCATTTTGTTGATTTTTGAGTTTTTGATCTTGGAATTGAACCACATTGTGAATGTAGGTCATAAATCAAGGAAAACTCAGTAGCTTAGCATCAAATTTCATCATCATTTGTTGAATTTGGAAGGTATAATCCTTGATCAAACTTGTAGTTAGCTTAAATGATCAAGAACAAACATGTTTTTTGTGGATTTTTAAAACTGGTTGATTTAGCACCCAAATTTGTTTTTATACAATAGAATATGTTTTAAAATGAGGATCTGGAAAATTTGGTTATCTAACTCTTTATAGATTATTTATTAAAATTCACACAAGTTTAATACATGGAAATTTGGGAAAAATACTTTTGAGTATTGAAAAATTATGGAAATTTGACAGTGATTGTTATATGATGAACTAAGACTCCTGTCCAAATTTTATGAAAATTGGATTTGTTTAAGTTTACGTTTAGTATTTATAAAATTTAAACGGACGATTTAGGGTTTGTATACTTCTAGATAAAATCAGGACTTGAAACTTGGTATGGGATCTTATATTGACTAAAACTAATATGGTAAAAATTTGGTGAAGTTTGATGTGTTTAACTATTTTTTCCGAATTTGTAAAATTTTTAACAATATTAAATTCATATTAAATAATCTGGATATTGAAAAAATATGAAAACTGGTCAGAAATTTTTATTTATATATATGATCAATTGGTATAAATTTTAAACAGTAACTTTATGTCTAAGTATGACTTTTGAATTATGGTCCATTTAAATTTTATAAAAAGTTATTAATTTTGGAAATTTTTATATAAAATTGATTTTATAAAAATTCTAGGGAATTTTGGACAGAAGTATGACCTCATTTAAAACATAAAATTCAATTTTTAAATTGGGTGCTAATATCACACTAAAACCTTAATTTCGGACGAATCTGATTTTCAAACCGTAAACCGGACTTTACGCGCGTAATCGCGTTTTTGATCAAACGAAACCATGACATGAGATTTTATCAAATGTGACTTTTTAACTACTGATGTTATTTATTAAAATCTAAAACTTAAAGTTTTAAGGTTATTAATTCATATAAAAGCCTGCTTTACAATTCTTAACGGTTCGTACGCACGCGCACGGGTTTTGGCTATACAATTGACTGCATAGCCACGTTTGACTTTTGTTGACTTAGCCACACATATTAGGTTTCCTAAATACATTTTGTGTCTACTTATTAGTAGGACTCGGTTAGGATACCACCGTTGGCTGTTTCACTGTTTTACTGCACTTTTTCGCGTTTCACTCTCAGGTGAGTTTCGCGGCCCCACTTTTAAATGTTTACTATTTTACGGGGGAAAAGTTGTTTCACTACATGTTGTTACTTGGGATTAGGGTTACCTGGGTTTACTTTTAGATGCATTAAGTCCCCACTTTAACGCAATCAATTAGCTTAAATAGCCGATGTGAATTATAAATAGTACTATTTGGGTCGACGCCCCCGCCCATGGTTGGTCGCGCCAACCCGACTTGTAGGGTCATTTGGGCGCATAATTAGCCAGAGTAGGTGTTCGCATTTAACACCTGGATACTGGGGCAACAACTAGTCTGACGGTTTTGATTGTGGCTCAGGGTAACTAAAATCTTAACACATGTACTTTATCATCTGCGGATGGTTACTTTTACACTTTGAAATTCATTTACTTATTTTATTGAGTCGTAAAACCTGCGTACTCACCAACTATTTTTATAGTTGACCGTTTTCAAAACATGCTTTTCAGGTAAACAGAATTGAAGCAAATGACTAGTTTGGTGAATTGCTTTTAAGGACTTTCTTTTAGATTACGACTTGGTTGTTGGTTTTGTATTCTGCATTTGGGATGTTTGATTTATGTAGACAACCTGAATTTGTATTTTGGTTTTCGTGGTTTGTATGACACTTTACTTTCTTGGGTATGTTTGTAGTGGTTCTTTGAAATTTGCAGTGTACCCATTAGCATTCTCTTGCGCCTAAGTGTTCGATGCACCGCTCCCGTCTCACCTCCGTGTTTCCGCCTTCGGCGGGGTGTGACAGACTTGGTATCAGAGCACTGGTTATAGAGAATTAGGTTTACCCTTGACTCGAACCTAGACTATGACCTTAAGAAACATTGCAAAGAACCTTAGGAACTATGTGTGCATTGCATATCATTTCGCATTTCTTATTCTTACCTGCTTTATGTTCTCCGTCACAGCATGTCTTCGTCTTCAGCATCTTCATTTCAGCAGTACTTCTCGGATGATAAGGCGGACAACCTCAACAGTTTCCCTCTTGTAGCTGTCCCTACAACATCATGTGATTGGAGTGCGCCCGAGCCTAGTCATACGTCAGAGGAGGATCCGTCGGTGCACTATGTGCCCGGTGAGTCTAGCTACGCGACCAGCTCAGAGGATTTAGGGAGTCGTCTACCCTCACCTACTTCGTTCCTACCCCCTTCCAGGGTAGCACCAGTGACTGTTGTTTTACACCCTGCTACTCCCGCTGTTGGACGGTCACTGTTTCCTGGATCGACCTTCGAAGTCGGAGGATCATCTACTAGGACTGCACCTGTTATTATAGAGTTATCATCAGATGAAGAGGAGGATCCAGAGGACACTAGGACTAATAGGGAGGTACAGATGGACGAGTTAGTGGAGGATTACGCTGGACACGAGACGAGACTGAATCATCATCATACTGTGTTGGAGGATGTTCTAGAGAGGATACCGGAGCTATATCAGTATGTTACTACTCTTCAGGCGTCAGAGCTGAACAGGAACCAGCGCATGGATCAATTTGAGAAGAGGGTCTACTCCAGATTGGCTATTTTTGTGGCTTTCTTTGTTTTACTGGTTGCTGTTGTGTTAGGTTTCTATTTCAGACACTGAGCGGGTTGTGCTCAGGTCCTTTTGAAGGGTTACAAAAACTTTGTTTCTTTTGGGGTATCTTGGCATAGTTCTAACTAATGCCTAATTTTGTAAAAAAAAATTATTACTAACTCTTGTATACCCTAGCTACTTTCTATGCTCGGTGAAGCACTTTTGTACATTTTGGATGATGGAAATGAATTATATTTTGGATGAATCCTTGTATGTCATAAATTTCATTTTGTTATTATTTGTGTATTGTCATCATTCTTAATTGTTACCTTGTGTACATGGTTCAACCAAATGTTTATCATCCTTTTCAAAAACATGTCTTTTATGTATAGATTGTTTGCTATGTTTTGAGTGATTTCTAATCAAGTACAATCATTTACTCAAACTCTTATCAAATTCCTATCCGTTTCTGTTTTTAGACAATGCCACCGAGGAGAGAACCTCAGCATAATGAGACAGAGAATGCTCAACCAGATCTGACCCAGCTGATAAATCAAGGGATAGATGCGGCTATACCAAGAATAGTGGCACAGATCACCGCAGGGTTAATCAGGAGTGCTGGCGGCACTAGTGGTGGTGCTTCTGGCAGTGGTGGAGCCGGTGGTGGTGCTGGTGGTGGTGCTGGTAACACCAATCGCGGGTGCACTTTTAAAGGCTTCTCTGTGGGAAAACCCCTGGATTTTCATGGAATTGAAGGGGCAGTTGGGATTGTTCGTTGGATAGAAAAGATGGAGTCTGTCATAAAAATCAGTAACTGCTTAGAAAATCAGAAGGTTAAGTATGCTGCTTGCTCTCTACAGGGCGAAGCCCTAACATGGTGGAATTCTCAAGTTGATGCGTTAGGAGAACATGTTACTGATAACCTGACTTGGGACGAGTTTAAGAAAATGTTGATTGAGGAATACTGTCCTTGAAATGAATTGAAGAAAATTGAAGTTGAATTTTGGAATCTGGAAATGGATGGAGCAGAGATCTTGGATTACACGACTCGATTTCAAGAGTTGTCCCGTGTGGTGCCACATCTAGTGACACAAGAACCTAAGCGGATCGAAAGGTATATATGGGGATTAGTGCCCCAAATTCGAGGAATGGTTACTTTGGCCAAACCCACTACTATGCAAAGTGTGATACAGTTGGCGGGTGAATTAACTGATGAAATGGTGAGAAATGGAATCTTGGTTAAGAAAGGAACAATTGGAAAGAAATCGGAGGAGAAGGCTGTGAAGAAAACTACTGGTGGTCCAAGTAAGAAGCGCAAGTTTGTGAAGAATTATGGAGCGATGACACAAGGAAAGAAGGTGTACATTGGGAACTTACCTAAGTGTAATAGATGCAACCTTCACCATACCGGCCAATGCGCAGTTGTTACTTGTGAAAGGTGTAACAGGACCGGTCATCTTGCCAAGAACTGCAGGGTCAACTTGGAACCTCAGAGATCATGTTATGAATGTAAGGAGACTGGTCACTTCAGAGACAGATGTCCTAAACTAGGACGTAATGGTGGTAATATGAATCAAGCTAAGGGTAGAGCATTCGCACTTGGGGCTGGAGACGCTCATCAGGACCCGAATGTGGTGACGGGTACGTTTCTCATCAATGATATCCATGCATCTATACTATTTGACATGGGGGCTGATAGAAGTTTTAGATCATTGATTAGTCTTGAGTCAAAAAAATTGCATGATGCCTACACTATAGAACTAGCAAACGGTAAATTGATTAAGGCTAGTGATATTGTCCGAGGTTGCACTATGAATTTAAATGATCATCCATTTAGCGTAGATCTTATCCCGATTGATCTTGGTAGCTTCGATGTTGTAATTGGCATGGATTGGTTGTCCAAACACCGAGCCGAGATTATTTGTTCAGAAAAGATAGTTTGAATTCCGCTCTCAAACGGTGAAGTATTAGATGTCCATGGTGATAAACCTGGAAGGAGCTTGAACATTATTTCATGTATGAAGGCTTGGAAATTTTTGAAGAAAGGGAGTTACGCATTTCTTGCTAACGTTGTCGAGAAGAGGTCGGAGGAGTTAAAAATTCAAGATATCCCAATCGTGCGTGATTATCCGGAAGTCTTTCCCGAGGATTTACCCGGATTACCCCCTTCACGGCAAGTTGAGTTTAGGATCGACTTGGTACCCGGCGCCGCACCTATTGCTAGATCCCCCTACCGTTTGGCACCGTCTGAATTGCAAGAGTTGTCGAATCAGTTGCAGGAACTTTTAGAGAAAGGATTTATTAGACCGAGTTTCTCACCTTGGGGAGCTCCGGTCTTGTTCGTGAAAAAGAAGGATGGATCATTTCGGATGTGTATCGACTACCGGAAGTTGAATAAATTGACGATCAAGAACCGATATCCACTCCTGAGGATCGAAGACTTGTTTGACCAATTGCAAGGATCGACTCATTTCTCTAAGATCGATCTCAGATCCGGTTATCATCAGTTAAGGGTCCAGGAGGATGGCATACCGAAGACGGCATTCAGGACTCGGTATGGTCACTATGAGTTTTTGGTTAAGCCTTTCGGGCTAACCAATGCTCCAGCAGTGTTTATGGATCTGATGAATAGGGTATGTAAGCCCTACTTAGACAAGTTTGTGATAGTATTTATCGACGACATCTTGATATATTCTCGGAGTAAGGAAGAACACGAGCAACACATGCGGTTAATTTTGGAGTTGCTTCGGAATGAGAAACTTTATGCCAAGTTCTCAAAGTGTGAATTTTGGCTAAAATAAGTTCACTTTCTTGGCCACGTGATTAACGAGAAGGGCATACATGTGGATCCGGCCAAGATTGAGGCAATAAAGAAGTGGGAGACGCCTAAGACCCCAACCGAGATCCGTCAATTTCTTGGTTTGGCAGGCTACTATAGGCGATTCATTGAGAATTTTTCAAAGATAGCTCAATCCTTAACTCTCTTGACTCAGAAAGATAGAAAATTTGTATGGGGTGACAAACAGGAAGAGACATTTCAATTATTGAAACAGAAGTTATGTAACGCTCCGATTCTAACTCTTCCCGAAGGAACGGATGGCTTTGTCGTATACTGTGACGCTTCATACCAATGTCTTGGTTGCGTGTTGATGCAAAAGGACAAGATTATCGCGTATGCATCCCGACAATTGAAAGTGCACGAAAAGAATTACACAACTCACGACTTGGAATTGGGTGTCGTTGTTTTTGCACTTAAGATTTGGAGGCACTATCTTTATGGCACTAAGTGCACTATTTTTACCGACCACAAAATCCTCTAGCACATATTTGATTAAAAGATGTTGAACATGAGACAAAGGAGATGGGTCGAACTACTCAACGACTATGACTGTGAGATCCGATATCACCCTGGGAAAGCAAATGTGGTGGCAGATGCTTTGAGTAGGAAGGAAAGAATAAACCTCATCGAGTGCGTGCTTTGGGGATGATAATTCAAACGAGCTTGAAAGCTCAGATTCTTGAGGCACAGAAAGAAGCACTAGAAAGAAATAATTTGAAAGACGAACTTTTATGTGGTGCTGAGAGGAAATTCGAACAGAAAAACGATGGGTTAATTTATTATTTGGATGGATTATGGATTCCGGATTCCCATAACTTGAGACAATTGATTTTTAATGAAGCTCACAAGTCGACATATTCCGTACATCCCGGAGCTGACAAGATGTACAAAGACTTAAAAGAATTTTATTGGTGGCCCGGGATGAAGAAAGAAATTGCAACTTATGTTAGGAAGTGCTTGACTTGTTCTAAAGTCAAGGCAGAATACCAGAAACCGTCGGGACTTTTGCAGCAACCCGACATCCCTCAGTGGAAATGGGAACTAATTGCTATGGATTTCGTCACTAAGTTACCATGAACTTCCAACAGTTATGATTCAATTTGGTTCATTGTTGACCGGTTGACGAAATCTCCTCATTTTATTCCCATCCGAGAGGATTTTAAGATGGAAAAGTTAGCCCGTTTGTACATTGGTGAAATTGTTTCTAGGCATGGAGTGCCCGTTTCCATCTTCTCGGATAGGGATAGTCGTTTTACGTCTCGATTTTGGCAGACACTACAACGAGCTTTGGGAACTCGCTTGGATATGAGCACGGCTTACCATCCTCAGACTGACGGTCAAAGTAAACAAACGATTCAGACCATGGAGGATATGCTAAGGGAATGTGTGATAGACTTCGGCGGAAATTGGGATACCCATTTGCCGTTAATCGAATTCTCTTATAATAATAGTTATCACACTAGCCTCAAATGCGCGCCGTTTGAAGCTTTGTATGAGCGTAAATGTCGATCACCACTTTGTTGGGCCAAAGTTGGTGACAATCGTTTAACTGGTCCCGAGATTATTCAGGAGACTACAGACAAAATTTTTAAGATTCGGGATAGACTAAAGGCCGCACGAGACAGACAGAAAAACTACGCTGACAATCGAAGGAAACCCTTGGAATTTCAAATTGGCGACATGGTGCTTTTAAAAGTTTCACCTTGGAAGGGCGTTATTCGGTTCGGAAAGAGGAGTAAACTCAATCCGAGGTATATTGGACAGTATGAAATTATTGATAGAATTGGTCCCGTGACGTATAAATTGAAATTGCCTCAAGAACTCGGAGGTATACACGATACTTTCCACGTATCAAACCTCAAAAAGTGTTTAGCCGATGAATCCTTGGTAATATCACATGAGGAAGTTCGAGTAGACAAAAAGCTTCACTTTATCGAAGAACCGGTCGAGATTTTGGATCGCAAGATCAAGACGCTTAAATGTAGCCGTATTCCTATCGTGAAGGTCCGATGGAACTCGAAGCATGGACCCGAATTCACATGGAAACGAGAGGATCAAATGAAGCAGAAATATCCTCAACTTTTTGTGAATGAAGCGGTCATTACCAACACTAGAAATATCCTCAACTTTTTCGGGACGAAATTCTTTTCAACTGGGGGATAATGTGACAACCGTGGTTTTTCAGGTCCTTACCGTTTCTCGAATTTTTTATACGTTATATTTTTAAATATTATGATTTTACATATTTTTAGTGTTTCTAGGAATTCTAGGAATACTACCTTAGACAAACACTAAGGTCCGAACTAGAAAACCCGGTTAAGTGCATACACTGTGTATACTGCGAACGCGTTAAATAAACGGTCAAAATTAAATTCTCGAAAATAATTTTTATATTTATATTTTAGTTAAGAATGATATTTTATAACATTATATGTGCTAACTTTTGTGATTCTTGATTTAACTAACGATCACAGGTGGTTCTTCCGTTAAAAACCCGGTATTTACCCGGTATAACTTTTTTAATTTTTTTGAGTTTTTATGTTTTAAAAATTTCTAAAATTCATTATTTTGGATAGTAGAATTTTATGTTTGGATTAAAATATTTATTAGAGTGTATAGGGGTGTAATTTTTATAAAAAAGTGGGTATTTTTTTATTTATAAAAATGGTCTTTTAAAGCAAGACTTGCTTTTCCACTATAAATACCCAACCCCCACCCATTTTTTTCCCTTCTCCCTTCTTGTTCCAGCCATGAGCACCCACCACCACTCCCAAACTCTTCCATTTTGAATTCTAAGCTCAAGAACAAGCTCAAATCATCCATTGCAACCTTGAATCCTTGGATCATTGTTGTTGATGAGCTTTGTTCTAGTGATTTGAAGGTATAAAAACATGTTTTAACACTTTAAATTTTCTGTTTTTGATCTTGCATGTGTTCTCAAGAACACCAAGAACACACACACTACACACTCACTTTGATTTTCAAGTTTTGTTGTTTTTATGAGTTTTAAGCTTGATTCTTGTGGTTTTAACAAGGATTTGTGGATAAAAACTAGTTTTAATCATCCACAATGAGTTATCTAGTGAAATGCTTGCAAGATTTGATGATCAAAGTGTATGAATACTTATGTGTTCATACTTGCATCTTCTTGAATTAAAAGAGTATTTTGTTGATTTTTGAGTTTTTGATCTTGGAATTGAACCACATTGTGATTGTAGGTTATAAATCAAGGAAAACTCAGTAGCTTAGCATCAAATTTCATCATCATTTGTTGAATTTGGAAGGTATAATCCTTGATCAAACTTGTAGTTAGCTTAAATGATCAAGAACAAACATGTTTTTGGTGGATTTTTAAAAATGGTTGATTTAGCACCCAAATTTGTTTTTATATAGTAGAATATGTTTTAGAATGAGGATCTGAAAAATTTGGTTATCTAAATCTTTATAGATTATTTATTAAAATTCACACAAGTTTAATACATGGAAATTTGGGAAAAATACTTTTGCGTATTGAAAAATTCTGAAAATTGGATAGTGATTGTTATATGATTAACTAAGACTCCTGTTCAAATTTTATAAAAATTGGAGTTGTTTAAGTATACGTTTAGTATTTATAAAGTTTAAACGGATGATTTAGGGTTTGTATACTTTTGGATAAAATCAGGACTTGAAACTTGGTATGGGATATTATATTGACTTAAAACTAATATGGTAAAAATGTGGTGAAGTTTTGATGTGTTTAACTATTTTTCCTGAATTTGTAAAATTTTAACAATATTAAATTCATATTAAATAATATGGATATTGGAAAAATATGAAAATTGGTCAGAAATTTTTATTTATATATATGATCTATTGTTAAAAATTTCAAATAGTTAATTTATGTCTAAGTATGACTTTGGAATTATGGTCCATTTAAATTTTATAAAAAGTTATTAAATTTGGAAATTTTTATATAAAATTGATTTTATAAAAATTGAAGGGAATTTTGGATAGAATTATAACGTCATTTAAAAAATAAAATTTAACTTTTAAATTGGGTGCTAATATCACACTAAAACCCTAATTTCGGACGAATCTGATTTTCAAACCGTAAACCGGACTTTACGCGCGTAATCGCGTTTTTGATCAAACGAAACCATGACATGAGATTTTATCAAATGTGACCTTTTAACTACTGATGTTATTTATTAAAATCTAAAACTTAAAGTTTTAAGGTTATTAATTCATATAAAAGCCGGTTTTACAATTCTTAACGGTTCGTACGCACGCGCATGGGTTTTGGCTATACAATTGACTACATAGCCACTTTTGACTTTTGTTGACTTAGCCACACCTATTAGGTTTCCAAAATACATTTTGTGTCTACTTATTAGTAGGACTCGGTTAGGATACCACCGTTGGATGTTTCATTGTTTTACTGCACTTTTCGCGTTTCACTCTCAGGTGAGTTTCGCGGCCCCACTTTTAAATGTTTACTGTTTTACAGGGGAAAATTTGTTTCACTACATGTTGTTACATGGGATTAGGGTTACATGGGATTAGGGTTACATGGGTTTACTTTTAGATGCATTAAGTCCCCACTTTAACGCAATCAATTAGCTTGAATAGCCGATGGGAATTATGAATAGTACTATTTGGGTCGACACCCCCGCCCAGGGTTGGTCGCGCCAACCAGACTTGTAGGGTCATTTGGGCGCATAATTAGCCATAGTAGGTGTTCGCATTTAACACCTGGATACAGGGGCAATAACTAGTCTGACGGTTTTGATTGTGGCTCAGGGTAACTAAAATCTTAACACATGTACTTTATCATCTGCGGATGGTTAGTTTTACACTTTGAAGTTCATTTACTAATTTTATTGAGTCGTAAAACCTGCGTACTCACAAACTATTTTTATAGTTGACCGTTTTCGAAACATGCTTTTCAGGTGAACAGAATTGAAGCAAATGACTAGTTTGGTGATTTGCTTTTAGGGACTTTCTTTTAGATTATGACTTGGTTTTTGGTTTTGTATTTTGTATTTGGGATGTTTGGTTTATGTAGACAACCTGAATTTGTATTTTGGTTTTCGTGGTTTGTATGACACTTTACTTTCTTGGGTATGTTTGTAGTGGTTCTTTGAAATTTGCAGTGTACCCATTAGCATTCTCTTGCGCCTAAGTGTTCGATGCACCGCTCTCATCTCACCTCCGTGTTTCCGCCTTCGGCGGGGTGTGAAACCAAGTGCCAGAACTGTGGGTTGTCTGTGCATGCAACAAAGGATTGTAGGTAGCCAGAACAATCTGGGTTAGGAAGGGGAAATACTACTGGAGCAGCACCGAATGATCAACCCAAGGCTAGGACCCAAACCTAAGCTTTAACCGAGGAAGAGGCCAGAAAGAACCCTGATGTCTTGTTAGGTACGTTCTTAGTAAAGATGTTTTTGCTGCAATTTTATTTGATTTTGGCGTAAGTAAAAGCTTTATGTCTACTACCATTAGTCGCAAACTAGATTGCACAATTGAAGAAGCCTTCAGTGTAGAAACTGCAGTTGGCAGAAACTCAGTAGTATTTCAGATGACAGACGATTTCCTGATAGCAATAAAGGGCCATAGGTTTGCTTCTAGGTGACCATAGAAGGATTCGATATAGTATTGGGAATGGATTGGCTAGCTGCCAATGAAGCATAAATTGTATGTAAACGAAAGATGATCCATCTCAAAGCTTCTGACGGCAGTCCGATCACGGTTTATGGGGATAGGAATTGCACGATGGAGAACATCATCTTGATGATCAAGGCCAAAAGTTACATGAGGCGCGGTTGCGAAGCATATCTAGCATATGTTATTGATGATAGAATGAAGGCCAAAGAGCTTAAAGATGTACCTGTGGTGTGCAACTTTCCAGATGTGTTCCCTGAGGACTTACCTCGTGTGCCACCTGATCGAGAGATAGAATTTCAAATTGATTTAATGCTAGGAGCTCAGCCCGTCGCTGTCACACCCCAATCGACGGCTGAAACGTCTGGGCGGGACATGTAGACTGTTCATGAACACAAGGTTGACTAAATTGAAATATATTAATTATTCAAATTCATTGCACAGATTCAAAACAAACCACAATCAAACCAAGTACATAAAGTGAAACACATCAATCCTTTATTAAAATTAACTAGGTCCAAAACTTATATGTAGCAAGTCTTGATCAAAATCACACATTAGCACCTGAAACATGAATAAAATAAGGTCAACTAAAAAGTTGGTGAGCATACACATGTTTATACATAGATAGTGTATAGATGTAAATAATTAAATCCTTACATAACATGATAAAATAAGGCATTTATGGGGAGCAACTATTGTGTAACCAAAGTACAATCAAACCCTTGTAACTAGCATGCAAATTGTGTTGTCGGTAACAATCACCCCAATCTGGGTGGGTTTGTCAGACTCAAAAGATCTATCATTATTAACCGTCGGCTTGAATAATTAATGATTGCACATAAACATTTAACACACCTAGCACTCAAACAAAAATCTCAAATTTTGCATACATGAATGTAAAGAGGATTTGTGTTTGTGTAGTTTGTGTAAATGTAAACAATTGTGTGTATAGAGTTCATGTTTCATCCCAAAAAGTGTAAAAGAGTAAAAGGGGATATGTAATACTCACATGAATCAAGGGTGTAGCTAGCACACGAGACTAGATAGCAAAATGATACTTCAAATCTCACAATATTAACCTAGTGTATAAAGTATGTTGAATTAAAATTGTGTACGAAAGTTGCGTTGTGGTATGTGTAGGAGTGTAGGAAATTGTGGTTTGTACTTAAAAAGGGTGTTGTATAAAATGGAACATTGAACAAAGGTTTTAAAATAGTTTGGTTTAGGGTTTAGGGTTTGAATAACTAACTATGTCACAAAATTTCTATTTATTTATTTAGATAGAAAATAGTGTAGGTATTAGGTTTATTTAAGTATAACCTAAATAAACAGTTTTTGTTTAAATATAAGTTTAATAAATAATTGTTACTTTATTTATTTATTTATAAAGGTATGCAACTAATATTGATTTATGAAAATAAATCTTAAATCTAATTAAATTCTAAATATGTTTTGTAAAGGTAATTTATATAAATAATAAATTAATAAATTTATTTATTTACCATTTGAATAGAATATGATAACTAATTTAATTAAAATGGGTATGTATTCTTTAGGTATATAAGACTATAAATTTTATTTTTTTAGGTGTAAAAAAATAAAATTTAAATTTTAGGTGTAAAAAAATAGAATAAATATTTTTAGGTGTAAAAAAATAAAATTTAAATTTTATAAAACTTTGTATAAATTGTCACCAAAATTTTATATATAGTTTACTCAAAATAAATAACATAAATAAAGCCTTAAAAACGGTTTTAAAAATTAAATAGGCCACAGGGACTCGAACCCGGGTCTGTGATGTGTGGGCCGGACGAACAAGCCACTTGACCAGGAGGCGTTTCTTTGTAATTCCATGGGTTCTGAATTTATTTAGCAAGTGACTGACTTGGGGCCGGGTTTTGGTTTAAATGGTGCGTAAAAAGTAAACAGGCCGTCTCGAACCGTGGGTTTCGAACCCACACCACCCGGTCCGATGGAGCATAGACTTAACCAGTCGGACCAGGTGGTTCGCTGATCATAACAGGAACAAAGAAAATTAAATAGGTTAACTTGAATTAATCATTTTCCACAAATCCGACTTCGAGTAAAAACGGCTAAGAACCCTAAATCAAATTGATTTCAATGGATTATGTTTATTCGAATTGAAAGGGGGCTAATGATCAGGACTCAGATACGAACCTAATGATCTAAAACTTACTCGTTAAGATTGGGCAACGAGTGCAGACGTCTTCGAGTTTGGTACGGCTGTTCTTGATGATCGAAAGGCGTCCAGAGGTGGAATGCTGATTAATCAGAGGTTGTGAGAGTTTGTGAGTACGTATACGAGAGTCGGTGACAGATTTAATTTGATTAATTTCATTCGTATAAGCCAATTCGATTTCCAATTGACCGGAATGGTCGCGGTGACTGATCACGTGTTAATCCACATGTTGTGGAGTGAATTTGGTCTTGATATAGGTCCAGGTACAATCAAGATTGACTGGTGCGTGATTTCTGGGATTGATTACACGTTAATTACACGAATTGATTAGGGATTGACACGGGTTTGACTATGCGAAGTGAAAACTCTTTCGAATTTGAATTGGCCACGTAATCAGTCAAATTAGTTTGATGTTTGGGCCGAGATTGGGTCAATTGCTTCTTGTGAATTCACGAGGAGTCCAAACCAACAAGTATCCGGTCGAAGGCAGCCTTGGATTATCATGAATTGGGCTGTTTTGACTTTTGAAAGTCAACCGGATCATAGGGAGGTCAAAATTGATGTTAAAAGTCAAAATTGAAAGTGTGGGTTCAATTGCTTGAGGGTTCAAATGGTTTAGGGTTCAATCAATTGTAAAATCACTTGTAAATTAGGTGTAACTGTATATATATTCATATATGTCCAATTATATATATATATATATATATATATATATATATATATATATATATATATATATATATATATATATACATGGATTCTAAATAAATGCTGGGTGGAATTTGTGAATCTGCATTTGATAAATTATGGTTTAATATAACCATTTCACTAAGATTGGAATTCATAGATGCTTTACCAAAATGAAGACATGAAAATCAGAAAGGTTACAGTATCCCCATGTTGAGGGGATTTCGTCCCGAAATTTAGCTAGTCGAGGCGACTGAATCAGCAAAAAGGTGCGGGTACTTGAGTTTCATTTGGTCCTCACGTTCCCAAGTAAACTCGGGTCCCCACTTAGATTCCCAACGAACCTTGATAATAGGAATACGGCTTCGCTTGAGTTGCTTGATTTCACGATCCATAATCTCTGCGGGTCTCTCAACGAAGTGCATCGTTTCATTAATGCGCACGTCGTCAAGACGTATATGGAGATTATCATCAGCAAGGCATTTCTTTAGATTGGACACATGAAATTTAGGATGAACATTGCCAAGTGATGGAGGTAACTCGAGTTTGTAAGCCACTTTCCCTATCCTTTCAAGGATCTTGAATGGGCCTACATAGCGAGGTGCTAACTTGCCTTTCTTTCCAAAACGGATCACACCCTTCCACGGAGACACCTTTAGAAGAACAAGGTCACTGACTTGGAATTCCAAGGGTTTTCGTCTTTTGTCGGCATAACTCTTTTTCTGACTCCTCGCTACTCGAATGTTGTCACGGATTTGAATGATCTTGTCGGATGTTTCTTGAATTAGTTCGGGACCGGTGATTTGTGCTTCACCAATCTCATTCCAACAGATAGGAGAACGGCATTTACGACCATAGAGGGCTTCAAATGGAGCCATGTTGATGCTTGTGTGGTAGCTATTGTTGTAAGAGAACTCAATTAGGGATAGATGTGAATCCCAATTGCCACCAAAATCAATTATGCATGCTCTAAGCATGTCCTCAAGAGTTTGGATTGTACGCTCGGTCTGACCATCAGTTTGGGGATGGTAAGCCGTCCTCAAATTCAATCGTGTGCCAAGAGCAGTTTGGAGGGATTGCCAGAAACGGGAGGTGAACCGAGCGTCTCTATCGAAGATTATGTTTAATGGAACACCGTGACGACTCACAATTTCATCAATGTAAATTCGGGCCAATTTCTTAACCCGATAGTTTTCACGGATAGGATATTTGGTGAAGCGGTCAATGATCACCCAAATGCTATCATAACCACTTAAGGTGCAAGGGAGTTTGGTAATGAAATCCATAGCTAAGTTCTCCCATTTCCACACGGGAATTTCCGGTTGTTCAAGTAAACCCGAAGGACGTTGGTGTTCGGCCTTGACTTTGGAGCAAGTTAGACATTAGGCAACATAGAAAGCAATGTCTTTCTTCATACTGGGCCACCAATATTGTTGGCGAAGATCTTGGTACATTTTATCCGCACCAGGATGAATAGAATAATGAGTCTTGTGAGCCTCGTTCATGAGAAGTGCACGGAGATCATCGCGATCGGGAACCCAAATACGATTCAAGTAATAAAGTAAGCCATTGGGTTTAGATTCAAGCTAAAGTTCAACACCACACGACATTTCATCGTACATGTTACCCTCGGTGACCGAGACGTGTTGAGCTTCTAGGATACGATTTTGAATGTCGATTTGAATTCGGATACAATAAAGCATTACATGGTCCTTACGACTCAAAGCGTCGGCTACAACATTCGGTTTGCCGGGATGGTAACGAATCTCGCAGTCATAGTCATTAAGGAGTTCAACCCAACGTCGTTGCCTCATATTGAGTTCTTTTTGGTTGAAAATGTGTTGGAGACTTTTGTGGTCGGTGAACACCACACATTTCGTGCCATAAAGGTAATGTCTCCAAATCTTCAATGCGAATACGACTGTACCCAACTCGAGATCGTGCGTCGTATAATTCTTCTCATGAATCTTAAGTTGTCTTGATGCATAAGCGATCACCTTGCCTCGTTGCATGAGAACAAAACCAAGACCCTAGTTGGAGGCATCACAGTAGACAACTAGATCATCATTCCCATTAGGGAGAGTCAAAATAGGAGCATTGCATGACTTTTGTTTGAGATTTTGGAAAGCTTCTTCTTGTTTTGGTCCCCATTCATAAGGTTTACCCTTATGGGTCAAAGCGGTGAGGGGAACAACAATCTTAGAGAAATTTGAAATGAAACGACGGTAGTAACCTGCAAGACCAAGGAATGAACGAACTTCGGTAGGGGTCTTAGGGGCATTCCAATTCTTAACAGCTTCGATCTTAGCAGAGTCAACATGAATTCCTTTTCGTTGACGATATGACCCAGGAATTGAACCTCCTTTAGCCAAAATTCACATTTGGAGAACTTGGCATATAGTTGCTCTGTCCTCAAGAGGTCCAAAACCAACCTAAGATGTTGCTCATGATCGGCTTTAGTTTTGGAGTAGATTAAAATATCATCAATGAAGACGATTATGAATTTTTCAAGATACGGTTTGCACACACGATTCATGAGGTCCATGAAAACCGCGGGTGCATTGGTTAGCCCAAAAGGTATGACCATGAACTCATAGTGACCGTACCTTGTTCAGAAAGCAGTCTTTGGAATATCTTCCTCTTGTACACAGAGTTGGTGATAACCAGATCGAAGATCAATCTTCGAGAAACAAATAGAGCCTTGAAGTTGATCAAAGAGGTCATCAATTTTAGGCAATGGATAACGGTTCTTGATGGTAAGCTTGTTGAGTTCGCGGTAGTCAATACACATGCGGAATGATCCATCCTTCTTTTTGACGAATAGGACGGGTGCACCCCACGGTGAATGACTTGGACGGATGAAGCCCTTGTCGGAGAGCTCTTGGAGTTGACTTGCAAGCTTTTGCATTTCAGAAGGTGCAAGACGGTATAGAGCTCTAGCCACGGGGTTAGCTCCGGGCACAAGATCAATGCGAAATTCTACTTGCCGAACGGGTGGAAGACCATATAGATCTTCGGGGAATACTTCAGGAAAATCCCGGATGATGGGGATGTCTTGAATACTCTTCTCTTTGACATCCTTTTGAACAACATGGGCTAAGAATGCCATGTACTTCTTTCGTAAGTACTTTTGAGTAGTAGTGCATGACATTAACTTGAGTCCTTTGCAAACCTTTTCACCAAAGACTCTTAACGTTTCCCCCGACGGCAGAGGTATTCGGATGCACTTTTCGAAACAGATGACTTCGGCATGGTGATTCGACAGCCAACCCATGCCTATGATGACATCAAAACTTCCTAGTGGCAATGGCAAAAGGTTGATTGGAAATGTATGATCATTAAGTTCTAGAGAGCAGTCATGGATAACGGAGTCAATTGTAAGAGAGTCACCATTTGCTACTTCGACAGTGAAGGTTTTCTCCAATTTAGATCGCGTTTTTGCAAGTAAGTGTTCAAAGTTAAATGACACAAAACTTTTATCTGCATCAGTATCAAATAAAATGGAGGCATATTGACTATTAACAAGGAACGTACCGTTGACCACGTCATTGTTGGCCTGAGCCTCATTGGCGTTTATGTTGAAAGCACGCCCATGAGCTCCGCCTTGTTTAGCATTGATGAACCTCGTGCACTGGTCACGGAAATGATTTGGGTTGCCACATTCATAACAAGCATGCCCATTTGCAATAGCGGGACCACCTTGATTAGCCACTTGTTGGTTGGTTCGGGTTGGTGGGTTGGCTTGACCTGCAAGTGCTTTGGCTCTACAAACATTGACCGTATGGCCATATTTCCCACAGTGGGTGCAAAGGCGGCATGGAATGTTTTGGAGATGGTGATAATTGCATGTGGCACAGAGTGGGTAGATCCCAACATATGGCTTCTTGACTAGTTCTTGAGCCATGGGAGCAACTTGGTTAACAGGGATAGCAGGAGTGACCACAACATAATTTTTAGCCTTTCTTTTCTTGTTATTGTGGCAGGGTTTAGTTTTAGCTTCTTTGATGTGTGCAGGAGGGGTTGCGGTGTCGGGAGTTTTCTTGGTGCCTTTTCTAGTCAGATTCCCTACTTTCACGTGGTTGTCGGTCAAAGTTGAAGTTAATCGGATAGCATCTTCGAGTGTTGCGGGATTTCTCCCTAAGATAGTATCCTGAATCTGCCTAGGCAATCCACCAATGTACTTCTCAATGCCGCGGGTTAAAGGTGTGACCATATTGGGCACAAGGAGACTCAACTCATGGAACCGAGTTGTATAAGCCAGACTCTCACCACTATCTTGGGCAAGATCCCAAAACTCAGCTTCCAGTTTCTTCACCTCATTCCGAGGACATAACTCTTCGGTCATTAGTCTCTTAACCTCATCCCATGGTAAGGCCATGGTTGCCTCCATGCCTCTGGTTCTCTTTTCCCCATTCCACCACGTGAGTGCTTGTTTTTTAAAGATATTTATGGCATGACGAACGCTAAGGTTATTGGGGCAGTCACTATTGAGGAAGGTGCCCTCAATACTTTCGAACCATTGAAGGAGTCGTGTGGCTCCCTCGGTACCATAGAACTTAAGAGGATTACATGAGTTGAAGTGCTTGAAGGTGCATTGTGGTGGGTTGGCACCACCATCACCATTAGCTCCTTGGTAACCATTTGTGGCCCCATTAGCTTGAGTGAGTTGAGTTACAAGTTGTGCAAGGACAACAACAATATCGGTGTTGTTGTTGGTCACGGTAGCACGACGGGGAGGCATTCTGCAGATTTACACAACACCAGAAAAGATGTAAGAACCTATGAAAGTTGTTTGGATTTTAAAAGGATAAGATAATAAATAAAATAGTTAATCATAGTTTGGATTGTACTCAAATAGTGATAAAATCACTTGAATACTATGACGCATTAAGGTTAATTAAACTCATATAACTTTCAAGGAGACATGCTTTATCCTATAAGTAAACACTCATCCCGGGGATTCCCAGGAAAGCATACGGGTCCCTCGGTTGATTGAGATTTATACGAAATGTTTTCCTAGACAGAAAACCCGGAATACAAGTGTCACCCTTCTAGATTGCACGTGTCATCTAATAATTAACAAAGTTTTAAAACCTTAACGAGGAAATAAAGAAATTTTATAGATTTAGATCCATGAAGTTTCCACATGCTATGATGATGATGACAAGGAAGTAGGTAAGAAGGTTATGAGGTTTTAGGGCATAGGTAGGGATATTGTTTATTTAATTTATTATTTAAGTATAGTCTAATAAGTCATGAATTTTAACAAGTAAGGCATCAAAATGAAATAATAACTAATCATAGTAAGCATGTAACACATAGCATGTAGCACCTATCACATAATCATGAAGCATGGCATAAGTGGGTGTCCTAAAGTTGTAGTCTAGGTCAAGGGTGTCTAATAACCTAGTTCCCTATAACCAAGGCTCTGATACCAATCTGTCACACCCCAACCGACGGCGGAAACGTCGAGGCGGGACATGTAGACTGTTCATGAGCACAAGGTTGACTAAATTGAAATATATTAATCATTCAAATTCATTGCATAGATTCAAAACAAACCAAAATCAAACCAAGTACATAAAGTGAAATACATCAATCCTTTATTAAAATTAACTAGGTCCAAAACTTATATGTAGCAAGTCTTGATCAAAATCACACATTAGCACCTCAAAATCACGCATACACATGTTTATACATAGATAGTGTATAGATGTAAATAATCAAATCCTTACATAACATGATAAAATAAGGCATTTATGAGGAGCAACTATTGTGTAACCAAAGTACAATCAAACGTTTGTAACTAGCGTGCAAATTATGTTGTCGGTAACAATCACCCCAATCTGGGTGGGTTTGTTAGACTCAATAGATCTATCATTGTTAACCGTCGGCTTGAATAGTTAATGATTGCACATAAATTGCACACAAGCAGTTAACACACCTAGCACTCAAACATAAAGCTCAAATTTTGCATACATGAATGTAAAGAGGATTTGTGTTTGTGTAGTTTGTGTAAATGTAAGCAATTGTGTGTATAGAGTTCATGTTTCACCCCAAAAAGTGTAAAAGAGTAAAAGGGGCAATGTAATACTCACATGAATCAAGGGTGTACTAGCACACGAGACTAGATAGCAAAATGATCCTTGAAATCTCACAATGTTAACCTAGTGTGTAAAGTATATTGAATTAAAAGTGTGTACAAAGGTTGCGTTGTGGTATGTATATGAGTGTAGGAAATTGTGGTTTGTACTTAAAAAGGGTGTTGTATAAAATGGAATATTGAACAAAGGTTTTAAAATAGTTTGGTTTAGGGTTTGAATAACTAACTAAGTCACAAAATTTCTATTTATTTATTTAGTTAGAAAATAGTGTAGGTATTAGGTTTATTTAAGTATAACCTAAATAAACAGTTTTTGTTTAAATATAAGTTTAATAAATAATTGTTACTTTATTTATTTATTTATTTATTTATAATGGTATGCAACTAATATTGATTTATGAAAATAAATCTTAAATCTAATTAAATTCTAAGTATGTTTTGTAAAGGTAATTTATATAAATAATAAATTAATCTATTTATTTACTTACCATTTGAATTGAATATGATAACTAATTTAATTAAAATGGGTATGTATTCTTCAGGTATATAAAACTATAAATATTTTTAGATGTAAAAAAATAAAATTTAAATTTTATAAATCTTTGTATAAAGTGTTTATAAATTGTCACCAAAATTTTATATATAATTTACTCAAAATAAATAACATAATTTAAATTGAGTGTTTTAGCATTAATTTATAAAAATAGAGGTTTTATGTAAAAATTGTAAAACTAGTTTCATTCTGTTCTAATAATTGTAAAGTTTATAAAAATAATTTTTTATAATTTTTTTGGAACCTTAAAAACGGTTTTAAAAATTAAACAGGCCACAGGGACTCGAACCCGGGTCTGTGATGTGTGGGCCGGACGAACAAGCCACTGGACCAGGAGGCGTTTCTTTGTAATTCCATGGGTTCTGAATTTGTTTAACAAGTGACTGACTTGGGGCCGGGTTTGGTTTAAATGGTGCGCAAAAGTAAACAGGCCGTCTCGGACCGTGGGTTTCGAACCCACACCACCGGGTCCGATGGAGCATAGACTTAACCAGTCGGACCAGGTGGTTCGCTGATCATAACAGGAACAAAGAAAATTAAATAGGTTAACTTGAATTAATCATTTTCCCCAAATCCGACTTTGAGTAAAAACGGCTAAGAACCCTAAATCAAATTGATTTCAATGGATTATGTTTACTCGAATTGAAAGGGGGCTAATGATCAGGACTCAGATACGAACCTAATGATCTAAAACTTACTCGTTAAGATTGGGCAACGAGTGTAGACAGCTTCGAGTTTGCTACGACTGTTCTTGATGATCGAAAGGCGTCCAGAGGTGGAATGCGGATTAATCAGAGGTTGGGAGAGTTTGTGAGTACGTATACGAGAGTCGGTGAGGGATTTAATTTGATTAATTTCATTCGTATAAGCCAATTCGATTTCCAATTGACCGGAATGGTCACGGTGACTGATCACGCGTTAATCCCCCCGTTGTGGAGTGAATTTGGTCTTGATACAGGTCCAGGTACACTCGAGATTGACTGGTGCGTGATTTCTAGGATTGATTACGCGTCAATTACACGAATTGATTAGGGATTGACACGAGTTTGACTATGCGAAGTCAAAACTCTTTCAAATTTGAATTGACCGCATAATCGGTCGACTTAATTTGATGTTTCGGCCGAGATTTGGTCGATTGCTACTTGTGAATTCACGAGGAGTCCAAACCAACAAGTATCCGGTCGAAGGCAGCCTTGGATTATCATGAATTAGGCTGTTTTGACTTTTGAAAGTCAACCGGATCATAGGGAGGTCAAAATTGATGTTGAAGGTCAAAATTGAAAGTGTGGGTTCAATTGCTTGAGGGTTCAAATGGTTTAGGGTTCAATCAATTGTAAAATCACCTGTAAATTAGGTGTAACTGTATATATATTCATATATGTCCAATTATACATATACATACATACATATATATATATATATAGGGATTCTAAATAAATGCGGAGTGAAATTTGTGAATCTGCATTTGATAAATTAGGGTTTAATATAACCATTTCACTAAGATTGAAATTCATACATGCTTTATTGTACCAAAATGAAGACATGAAAATCAGAAAGGTTACAGTCGCCAAAGCACCCTACCGATTGGCTCCGTCAGAAATGAAAGAATTAATGTCTCAACTGGAAGAACTCACTGAAAAGGGATTCATTAGACCAAGCATATCACCTTGGCGCGCTCTGGTACTTTTTGTAAAGAAGAAGGATGGTAGCATGCACATGTGCATCGAGTATCGGGAACTAAACAAACAGACGGTTAAGAATAAATACCCACTACCGAGAATAGACGATCTCTTTGATCAATTGCAAGGCGCAAATTTGTTTTCAAAGATAGATCTGAGGTTGGGGTACCATCAATTGAATGTAAAGGAGGAAGACATATCGACAACCGCGTTTCACATACGCTATGGACATTTCGAATTTCTCGTGATGTCATTCGGAGTAACCAATGCCCCTGCAACGTTCATGGATTTAATGAACAGAGTGTGCCGACCAATGTTGGATCGGTCAGTGATACGCGCTATTATATATATATTTCATGCGTATTAAACCCTCGTTTTTAGTCATTTTATTAATAATTTCATGTGAACCGATGCTTGATTAGTTTATGTATGAATTTGGTAGGTTTTAAATGAAAACGAGCTCAAATGAAGAATTTGGAGAGACGGTATAACTCTTTAGACATTGGAGAATTATATGAACTACAACAAGTTCGGGTTAATAATTAAATAAATGGGCTCCGCTAGAATTGTAGTTTGAGCTTAAACTAGCACGGGTTCGAACAACGAAAAATGTTTAATGGGCTCATTGTTGAATTATAAAAGAATTAAAGGAAAAAAAACAATAAATAAAGATAATTAGGTCAAAGCAAGAGGGGGAAGCAATTTTGAGGCAGAATTAGAATTCTTGGAGATTGGCTTGGCCCGTTTATCAAGGAAAAAGTTGGTACAAGGAATTGCGGCTGTTTGTTTGAGGTTCACGAACAGGAAACGAAGCAAGCCAGCAAGCAGGAGGAACATTTGCGTCGGCTATTTCACGGAAGAAACGAATTCGAAGCTAGCAAGCACATAGGTCAATATTAATTGAAGCAGGCAAGTGAATTAAGCTAGCTAGCAGGCAGGCAGCTTAATTATTTTCTGTTTTACGATAAATGTGTATATTGACTTTTTGGATTCTGTTTTTCTAATGATTGGCTAAAACTTGTTATAGCTACCTAGGTTTGATTATATTTTTCTTGTGTTGACGCTTTTGCGGGTTTTAATCGTATATTTTACTGTGCTGATCTTAGAATTAGTTCTTGAATGTTTATGAATGGTTATGAATGTTGTGTATGTTTGATAATTACTGCCTTGATCATGTGTGTTTGTGTCTAGTTGGTTTTGTGTCATCTAGGTCGAGTATTGCATGCTAGACTCACTAGTTTGTGTTTTGATTGTATAGAAAACTGATTTCACCATTAACCGATGGTGTCTAGGCTGTAGTTAGAGAGTATTGTCCGTGTCCTACCTTATCTTGAGACTAGCCATGTGATAGATAGAGCCTGAAACCTCCTACCCATTATATATTAGGTTTAGATTACGCGACCTACGAGTCTTGCCTTTCATTCGTTGTGTTAGTGTTCTTAGGGTTTGTTTACATTCTAGTTCTTCATTGCCCCTTGCTCTAGGGCTGTGGATCACAGCCTTTCACAACATTGCGAGTAGTGAGACCGAACGGAGATCCCTCATTAGGCATTTCAACACAGTCTATCCCATTCTTCATACTAGTCTTCTGGTTTTCTTAGGGAGTAGAAACATACCTGGTTAGCCTTAGATTTGTACCCTTAGAGATAGTCATAAGATTGATACCCTTGTCATTGCATGTCAGCTTGAGTCATTCCTAAGTAGTTGCTTTATCCTGATCTTATCCGTACGTCCAGTTCCGTGTCTTAGTTGTTTCTTAGTGTCTTAGTATCTTAGTGTCTTAGTTGTTAGATTCTAGTCCTATGTCCTAGTTGTTAGTTTAAATCACTTATTCTTTATTATTAGGTTGGGATTCGATAAAGGTTTATTATCGAGAGTTGTCATCGGTGTCCACAGATTGATATCAGGTCTTGCCCATACTTGCTACGTACTGACGCGATACACTTGTCATTGTGTGTGGTTAGGATTGTTAATTTCGTTTTAAAACCGTTATGTGATTTCTTCATCAATTTATATATATAGCATCCACACCAGTCGGTGATAGTCTTCATAGATGATATTCTCATATATTCGAAGAGCGAAGGTGATCATCACTGTCACCTAAGGGAAGTATTGGATATTCTAAAGTGGGAAAAATTGTATGCAAAGTTATCTAAATGCGCGTTCTGGCTTAGGGAAGTCCAATTCCTAGGTCACGTGATAAACCCGAACAACATTATGGTAGACCCTGCAAAGGTTGCAACAGTGAAATAATGGAACGTCCCAAAAACACCGACAGAGATATGAAGTTTTCTCGGACTGGCGTGCTACGATCAAAGATTTGTTCGGGATTTTTCAAGGATATCCTCACCACTAACAAAGTTAACACGTAAAGAGGTGAAGTTTGAATGGGTTCCAACCCAAGGTAACACACTTAAAGAGTTAAAGACACGACTAACCCAAGCTCCAGGTTTGACCTTACCCGAGGGAAACGAAGACTTGTTTGTTTGCTCAGATGCTTCGGGTCAGGGATTGGGTTGTGTACTAATGTAACGAGGAAAGCTAATCGCTTACACATCACGTCAGTTAGAGATTCACGAAGTTAACTACCCGACTCACGATTTAGGGTTGGCAGCAGTAGTTTTCACTCTAAAGATTTGTAGCCACTACCTATACAGAGTTAAGTGTACTATTTACTTCGATCATAAGAGCCTGAAATACTTCTTCGAGCAGAATGAGTTGAACATGAGACAAATAAGGTGGTTGGAACTACTAAAAGATTATGATTGTCAAATATTATACCACCCGGGTAAGGCAAACGTGGTGGCTAACGCCTTGAGTCGAAAGGAAGAGCCGACTCCTATCCGGGTTAAGGCATGTCAGTTAATTATAACACCAGACGTGATGGGTGAGATAGAAAAAGTACAAGGAGATGCCCTATTTGAAAGGAACTTGAAAAGGGAAAGAATGGTTGGTCAACAAGCAAAGCTGGGAACTAATGTGTACGGGGTACGGACTCAGTTGACGGGATGTGGATACCCAAGATTGGTGAGCTTAGGGCTAAAATCCTCGATGCGGGTCATAAGTCTCGCTACTCAATCCACCCTGGAACAAACATGATGTATCAGTACTTGAAGAAAGAATACTGGTGGCCCGACATGAAGAATAATGTGACCGAATTCGTAAGCAAGTGTCTGACTTGTTCGCTGGTTAAGGCCGAGCACTAGAAACCATGTGGCAAGATGCAACCTTTGCCTATACCAGAATGGAAGTGGGAGGAGATCACAATGGACTTCATTACCATGCTCCCGCGACTAGCTAAAGGCAATGATACCATTTGGGTGATCGTCGACCGCTTAACTAAAAGTGCTCACTTCTTACCAATACGTGAGACTTTTTCATTCGAGAAGTTGGTAGATTTATTTATGAACGAAATAGTGAGTAGGCACAGCATGCCTTTGACGATTGTGTACGACAGGGACACTCGATCCATATCAAGATTCTGTAAAAGATTTAACGAATCAATCGGTACTAAGCTAAACATCATCACCGCTTACCACCCTCAAACCGATGGTCAGTCCAAGAGGACTATTCAGTTTGTAAATCACGGGGCGCGACATTCATGAATACCATAGTCATTGATCATATTGAACGACCTCTATATGAGTTTAAAAATCAACATTTAAATATTAAACCAACTTTAAAACATGAATGGAGTTCACAAGGATACATAAATTAAGTTTGTAAATCCGAATGTTTGGAAATCGTTATTTATGACCCAAAAGCTTCTAATGCATAGGACCTTAGCATGATCCTATATGCCATGTGACACCGTGAGACTCCATGCAATCAACGACCAAAGAAAATATACTATAATGGGTCAACATAAAGTTGGTGAGTTCACAAGTGTAAGTAATTAAAAATGTTTATTTGAAAACCAAAAACAGAGTAATAGAAATTATCACCCGACAATAACAGGTTTTGAAACATTCGTTTGAAAAGCCATAGCAATTGACATCCCTTGTCATCCGAAAATAATTGTATTGATTTACCATGAACTCCTATACCGAAGCTGACATGTTATGATTTTGCCCCAGACCACAATGGCGCATCACACACATTGAATTGACTTGCTAATAATGCACCCGCTTGGCCACCCGCTAACGGGTGAGGTTGACAACCCAAATAGATCTATCCACGATTAACCCGCTTCACCCAAATTAACGGCTTAGAATTTGTAGGGGACTTTCGATATTGATGCTTATGCTAATTCATGTAAACAACAGAAAGCAGCTATGTTTATGATAGAAATGTTTTGCATGTTTTCTCCCCCAAAATAGTTATAATAGAGTAGAAAAGTAGGGGTCGTGAAAATCACCTGGTATGAGTATTGTAAGTACTAGATATGTGAAAATGATCGAACTACATGTGTCCTAAAATATGTAAGGACGTAAGTTCTATGAAATGTTTGTGCTTGATTATGCGATCAAATCACCCAACTCGACTTCTTTATAGAATGATGTTTGACTTTCAAAAAAGTTTGACCGTGGTTGTTTTGACGACACGTTGGTGACTCGTTAGAATAGATAAAGATAATATATTTATTTTTCAAAAATAAATATGAACAATAAATCGTATGACGGACATCATGTATGTTATGAAATAAACTTTTGATATATAAAATATATTTTTGATGATTGAAATAGTATTCAAATATCCAAACGCTATTTAGTCATGTTTAAAGACTCATGTGTAGGATCGTAAGATTACAAGGTGATTCTGTTCTAGTTGATATTGGCGGAAACAATAGCAACCAACAAAGTAAACAAGTAAACAACAAGAATACTGATAAATGCACTGTTGTATTAGACTTCCGAGATTACAAGTTTACAAGTAAAACACTATCAAGGCACACTTACAATGAAGTGTTTACACAGTATTTATAGTAACTTAGAATCAAGACAGACCTTTGATTCTAAGGATCAGATCTAACACAAGCCGTTAATCTTGTTTATTAATCTAAATTACACGCAAAGGCTAATCTAGATAACTTTACTGAAACGTCTTCTTAGGGCATCATTGTTTGCATGCTTGGAGAAGCGCGTCATTGTCCTTTATTGGTTGCACCAGTGAGGTTCCTTCTGCTTGGAGTGTGGCAGTTGCTTTTGCAGAAAGGTGTCAGAGGAGCTTCACATGGATAGTCAGCTGCAATGTTTGGTCTTCAGTGAATAAAGCTATCAGCAGATATGAGAATAATGCTGCTGATAAGCCTATCAGCAGCAACTTGTGTTGAACGCTGCTGATAAGCCTATCAGCAGCAACAAGTGTTGAATGCTGCTGATAAGCCTATCAGCAGCAAAAAGTGTTGAATGCTGCTGATAAGCCTATCAGCAGCCATATGTGTTGAATGCTGCTGATAATCCTATCAACAGCATTTGTACTTAGAATAATTTGGTAGCAATCAGTCTTTGGTTCTACAAACTCCCCCTAGACTGATGCAACCAAAATTCTTCTAATTACTTTGCTGCTGAAGCTTTTGCATGTGGCTGACTATCCTTCAACCTCATAGCCTCTTGGATCCTTGCTGGGATTGTTCAGTGGAAGTTCAGACAGAGTCTTGATGTCTTTGTGTGGCATTTTGTAGATTGCTTTGCTTGAACATCTCATCTGCTGCTTCTTTACATCAATCAGAGTGAACTCATCCAAATCAGCATTGTAGGACCAAGATACAAATGGAGAGTGGGACTTGAGTGGTTTGACATCCACGACCACATCTTTGCTAGGGTTGAAGTAATGTCTGATTGCTAGCATAAGATGTTTCCCTCTCTCATTTGCAGGCTCATGAGCTTCACCCAGCTCCAAAATTCTTCTTAGGTCTGAATCTGGTAGTTGCAGAACCTCATCAACAGACCTGTATGTAGATCTTCTTCTATCAGTTCTCCCCCTGAAGATCTCAAATCTTTGATCCTGTGGATTGTAGACCCATTCAACTATGTTTCTTGAGTCTTCAGGTTCAGATGAGGATTTAGATTTATTTAAGGGAGGCTGTTGATGAGTGGGAGCTGGGTGGGATGATTTGGACTTGTTGGGTGGAGGAGTGGAAGGTTTGGGGAGGAGAGTGGAAGGATGATGGACTGAGGAAGAGGTAGGTGAGGGAGAAGGTTTGGGTTTCTTTGTCTTTGGTTTTTCTTCTTCTTTGATAAGTACCCTTTTCTTGGAGCCCTTCTTCCCTAGTCTTTCTTCCTCATCCTTTTTTAACTTTGAAGTAGAGGGCTTGCAGGTTCATGAAATTCATGGGACCCAGCCTCTTTCCACTATCTCCTCTAGCCTTAAGGAAGTCAATCATGACCTTCCTTTCTTCATGGGTCCGTTTATTAAAGGCAATGGTCTTCTTGGACTGTTGTTTGGCTTTTTCTTCTTCTTCAGCCTTTTTCTTCTTTGCCAACTGACCTTGCTGACCCATGAAGGCTCTGTAGACTTATGTAGTTGATAGTTTCTCAAGGTAGTCTGCATCCTCACCTTGAGAGACTAGAGTCTTTATCCACTCCTCCCTCATTTCTTTAGCTAGTTCAGAATCGGTTATTCTGAACTTAGCTTCTTCTTTCTTCTTCTTCTCCAACTCTTCTTCTTCTCTATTGAATTGTTCCTGCAGTTGAAGAGCAAGAGCTGCATCTTCTTCAATCCGGTAAACTGCAGGAATCTTTCTTTTTAGTTCATCCAACTGTTTAGCATACATCTGGATGGTTTGTTCTCTTAGGAGAATGGCTGTTTTTCTTTTTTGAGCCTTTTTCATGTCAGCCATCTCCTCTTCTTCTCTTCTTCTTCTTTTCTATTCCCTCTCTCTTTTCTCTTTTAGCAACCTCTCTTCATCTTCATCAGTCATGATTCCCTTTCCTTTGTTTACGTTGGGTGCCTCTGCTTCAGCTTCACTGATCACAACAGCAAATGATGATGCTGCTAATGGGATCTCTGCCTCAGCTTCATTGGAAAATTGAGGAATTGACAAGGGACGATCATTGTCTTCATCAAGTTGATACTCAGGACCTTCTAATTCCCTTAGTTGATCCCTAAGTGAAGATCTTGTGCCAGCTGCTACAGATGTGGCTTCAACTTGTGGAGTATCTGAGTTGGAGTCAGTATCAGAAGTTGACACAGACTCTTCCTGGGGAATCAGTCCTTCTTTTTCAAGATGGGCTTTGATGGTGACCATCATTGCCTGGCTCTCCAATGAGTTGATATTGCAGATGTTGGCTCTGAGCTGAAAAATCTTTAATAGGAAGTCTGAGGGCAGCTGAAGGATGTTCCTGGTGTTGATGATGAGAGAGGAGCCGTTGCTGAGCAGGAGAGTGTGGTCAAGGGACTTAGTGCTCACCCAACCTAGCACGTCCAAGTCCTTGACCAGGAAGGCATACAGGAATCTTCGAAGGCCCAGAACTTCTTCTTCATTGAGAAGATTGCTCCTTGTTATTTCAAGATTGCTAGGAGTCAGTCTCCTTTGTGCGGCCGCCGAGGATTCAGGATAAGCTACCCATTTTGCTTTTTGAATTAGTCTTTCGAAGTGGGGTAGATTATCCTCCATCAGGTCATAGAACCTGCCAATGGCAAGTTCTGCTGAGAGATCTGCTGAGTTGTTGATGCAGTTTGATACGTATAGCTGTAGGACTTGGAGGGCATTGAGAGAGTTCCAGTTCAGCTCTTCTACTACGCTGAACTCCCATCCAATCCAAAACCTCTCAGCTGATCCATCATACCCCCAAGCTAGAATGGAGTTAAATTCTAGCTTCTTTGATGATCTGAATAGTTGGGGGGTTGAGGATTGACCAATGATGGCTGCTGCTTCAGGAAGGATGCTGAATGATGTATTTGTTTGTTCTGTGTCTTCAACATCATTCAGCATTTCATCGACAGCCCTGACGACCAACTTCCAGTCTTCAGATGTCTCTTCGTCTTCATTATCTGGGACTGGCAAGTCATGAATTTGGACAAAGGCTGGCTTGAATAGTGAACTTTGAAGTACAACCTGCTCTTGAATCCAGTCGTCAAGACTGTCTTTATCTTCTTCCATAGAGACCATCTCCCCTTTTTTGGTTGCATCAGTAGACAAGTAGGCATCAGTTTGGGTGCCTACTGATACAAGAGAGGGAGTGGATAAAGTTGGGCATTGATGGGCTTCATGCATAGAGACTTGGTGTCGTAGTTTGGACACTTCAGCCTCTAGCATAGCCACCCTGGCCATCAATTCCAAGTTATGAAGTTTCAGTCTGTCCTCATCCATAGTTGTGGAATCCTTGGACCCAGATGGGGCCGTAGGCCGAGCCTCAGCATCCCCATCACCCGTGGTTTCTTGGCGCCTGGGATTCCTCTCAGTGAGGGGAGTTTCCAAGGAAACACCCTTACCATGAGTTGCCGTGGTTGAGGTCTTAAAGATGTTGTCACTGTCCTCCTGGTCATTTGATGGACCAGCAGTAGTGACAGCCTCTTCCACATCCACTCCTTCATTACTCCTGGAGTGGACCTTCAAGGGTGAAGAACTTGGGTTGGGTGTTTCGGAAGCAAGACCAATCAGTACCTCCTTGATAGTGGTGGTTGGAGAAGGTACATCACTTTGTTCAGGTTCCTCAACACTTAAGTCCAAAGAAGATAGGAATGGCTCAAAGGGCTGTTCTATGGATCCGAGAAGTGATCCTAATCCTAATAGAGAGACTTCCGAAGGAGTCTCCCTAGCAGTGTGGCTTTCCCTTATGATATTCTCACTAGAATGTTGTGATTCTGAGTGAGGGATGTTGGCTAGGGTTTGGGCCTTGGAGGCAAGAGAAGAAGGAGTTCTCTTGCCCCTCTTCCTTGTATACTTGGCTGCAACCGGGGCCCTGCATTCCGGTTGAGCAATCAAACTGTGGGTGAGTAGAGTATGTGCCTGTACATTCTTAGTAGAATGCACAGGGGTTCGATCAAGGGAAACGACAGTTTGAGTTTGTGGCAGTGAGGTGGAGGGTGTGGGATCAGTATCAGCTGGGTTTGCTGAACTGTCACCCTGGGCACTTTGTGTGTTCAGCATTGTAGATAACAATGGAACATCGGCCCCTGAGAACTTTGATGAAACTGTTCTCATGCTTTGAAAAATGTTGTTCTTATGTCCCAGCATTACGTAGATTCTTGCAGTTTTTGAAAGATCTTGGTGCTCAATATTGAACACTTCCTGCAAGAATCTTGGGTACATGAAGAACTGTGATTTCACCCCTTCTTGAAGGTTGTATCTCAAACCTTCAAGAATGAGGTGGGAAAAATTGAAACCCGCCCTAGTTATCATACCGTGAATTGCCGACGCAAGTCCGGAGCTAAGTTGGTTCCAACCACTCCTCTTCTGCGATATGCATTGGAGAAGAGTGTGGCAGAGATACTTCCATTTGGGACCCATGAGTGCCTTCTCTATCGTATACTCTGTTTGATTCCCAGTGTACCCTATGGATACAAAGGTCCTCATGTATACGTCTCTTGGGTAAGAGATGGCGTCCCCTTCATCTTGAAGCTTGAGGTGTTGGCGGAGCTTTGCTTCAGTGATGATCATCTCTTTGCCGTCTACTATTCCTTTGATTTGGGGAGTGCCCTGGTCAGTAGAAAACATGGCTGAGCTCCAAAAATCTTCCATGTGGGAAGTATAGATGGTTGGGTTGACTGTTAGGGCATGGTGGATTTTGGACCGACAAAGGAAGTCGATCATATCATCGAAACCTTCTGATTTCTTGCCCTTTATTAGGCATGCCGTGAGGTTGTGATATGGGGAAAACTTTTCGTTGGGGTTGTTTATGTCTGCACCTGCCATTATAATGGATTTGGAGGGAAGAGAGAAGGGTGTTTGAATGGAGGGCTTTGAATGCTGTGGGGACGGGAGAGAAAGTGATGGGAGATTAGGGTTTGAAATTGAATATGAAGAGGTTGTGGGAACGTTTGAAATTGTGATATAACGGCAGACGAAGAAAAAGCAACCTTACTTGTACAGTACAACCTGTTTCACTTTTCATTGTTACAGCTGTAAAGCACTCGAGCAGTCATGGTAAAGGCTGAGAGTAGTTTTTACCGCATGTAAAAGTTAATGTAGACTTGTTTTACCCATCAGCAGCAAACTTGGTTGCTGCTGATGGTGTGCTATCCGCTGCAAACTTGGTTGCTGCGGATAGTGAAGTCTTTCAGCAGCAGATTTGGGTGCTGCTGACTGTTGTATTCATTCCGCAGCAAAAAGGTTGCTGCTGACCGCCTTAAAGCTATCCGCATGAAACTTGTTCCTGCTGATAACTTAAAGCGATCAGTGGCAAAGACTTTGCTGTTGAAGAGTAAATCTGTCAGCAGTGAAAAAGTGCTGCTGACTATAACCTTTTATTAAGAACAAAAACATAGACATATTTACAAGGAAGGATAAAAATTTGAGACATGTCTTATTCAAAGTTCATCATGCCAATTGATTCAACTAGATATCGAAATCTTGCTTCATCAAAAGGTTTAGTGAACAAATCAGCATATTGCTCATTTGTGTGAACCCTGGATAGGACAATTCTCTTTTTCTCAGCTTGATCCCTAATAAAGTGATACCTGATGTCGATGTGCTTAGTCTTGGAATGCTGCACTGGATTATTCGTGATAGAGATTGCACTCATGTTGTCAATGTGAATTAGAGTCTGCATGAAGGTCATTCCATAGTCAAGCATTTGATTTTGGATCCAGATGACCTGTGCACAGCAGCTTGAAGCTGCAATGTATTCTGCTTCAGCTGTTGAAGTGGAGACACATGTTTGCTTTTTGCATTGCCATGAGATGAGCCTTCCTCCAAGAAATTGACATCCCCCTGATATGGACTTTTTGTCCAAGTTACAACCCCCATAGTCACTGTCAGTGTAGGCATAGAGATTGACATTTCCATTCTTTGGATACCATAACCCAAGTTTTGGAGCTCCCTTTAGGTATCTAAGGATCCTTTTGACAGCTTGAAGATGAGACACTTTTGGAGCTGCTTGAAATCTTGCGCAGAGACAAACTGCAAACATGATATCTGGTCTTGAGGCAGTGAGATACATGAGAGACCCTATCATTGCTCGGTACTGATGTTGATCAGTGTCTTGTCCTTCTTTATCTGGAGATAATTGATGGTGCACTTGCATAGGAGTTCTTGCAGCAGAGCAGTCAGTCATTTTGAACCTCTCCAAGATGCTTTTGACATACTTGGATTGACTTATGAAGATTCCATTTGGTACCTGTTTGACTTGAAGTCCTAAAAAGAAATTTAGTTCACCCATTGAACTCATTTCAAATTTGGAATGCATCAGAACTTCAAAGTATTTACAGAGCTTCTTTCTTGTAGATCCAAAGATAATGTCATCAACATAAATTTAGACCAACAAAATTTCTCCCCCTTCATCTTTGATGAAGAGTGTCTGATCAATGGCCCCCCTTCTGAAGTTGTTGCTAAGTAGATATCCAGATAAAGTTTCATACCAGGCTCTTGGGGCTTGGTGTAAGCCATAGAGAGCTTTGTCCAGTTTTAAGACCATATTTGGATGTGCAGGATCCACAAAGCCTGGAGGCTGTTTGACATAGACCTCTTCACCAATCTTTCCATACAAGAAGGCACTCTTCACATCCATTTGATAGATCATAAAGTTTTTGGATGCAGCATATGCCAGAAAGATTCTGATGGCTTCCAGACGGGCAACATGAGCAAAGACTTCATCATAGTCAATGCCTTCTTCTTGAGTGTAACCTTGAGCTACCAGTCTGGCTTTGTTCTTGATCACGATGCCCCTTTCATCTTGCTTGTTTTTGAAGGCCCATCTTGTTCCAATGGCTGTTTGACCAGGTGGAAGATCAACAAGCTTCCAAACATCTTGTCTTTTGAATTGCAGCAATTCTTCCTGCATTGCTTCAATCCAGCTGTTGTGCTTGAGAGCTTCATCAATCTTCTTGGGTTCCACCTGAGATAGAAAACAAGAGAACAAACAAATGTTGGCTTCATGAGACTTACTTCTTGTCTGGATACCTGTGTGGACTTGGCCAATGATGTTTTCCAGAGGATGCTCTTTGTTTATTCTCTGTGCTGGTATCACATCCAGCCGTATTCCCTCTTCAAGATTACTTTGGTTTAGATCAGGATTGTCTTCAGTTGTGAGGAGAGGAGCTTGGAGGTTCTGATCATTGTGTTCCACATTGTCAGCAGTATTAGCATCAGAGGCCTCTTCAGCATGGATTGAGGAGGCTTCATTAAAGATTTCTTGGTCAGAGAGATTGCTGCTTGTGGTGTTGGAAGTACTGGCTTCACCTGTACCGGCTTCAATAGCTTCTGCCACTGATGGAGGGTCAATGGATGGCCTTTTCATCCTGATGTAGGGACTGGGAAAATCCAGTCTGTAGTCAGTAGAAGAGGTTGAGGCAGAAGATGTTGATTTTGAAGAAGAACACTCCATATTTGAGAATATGAGAGGCTCAAATATCTGGGTGAAGGAGTCTATATCAAAGAGCCAGTTAGGACCTTCTCCTTGTTCACAGACAACATGTTTCCTGCATTCCCCATTAGTAGATTCTTCCACAATCCGAGTCCTAGAATTGAACACTCGGTAGGCCTTTGATTGAGAGGAGTAACCCACAAAGTAACCTTCATCAGACTTTGCACCGAATTTAGGAAGAACTCCATGTGTGATGAGGATGGTACATGGACATCCAAAGGGCTTCAGGAAGCCAATGTAGGGAAATCTTTTGAGCCATAGTTCATAGGGTGTTTTCTGGAGAGGCTTAACAATAAGGACTCTACTCTGCACATAACAAGCTGTGCTTACTGCTTCTGCCCAGAAAGTAAGGGGCAGCTTTGAGTCAGCCAGCATAGATCTTGCTGATTCAATTAGAGTCCTATTTCTTCTTTCAGCAACCCCATTTTGTTGAGGAGTTCTTGGAGCACTGTATTGCCTTTCAATGCCCTTGCTCTCACAGAATCTGTTCAAGGTGTGATTTTTGAACTCTGTTCCCTGATCACACCTTATGATCTTTACCTTCAGATTGCTTTGATTCTCTACCCTAAGAATATAGGATTTGAGAATCTCAGCAGTTTCATCTTTTTTCTTAGGAAGAATACCCATGAGAATCTGGAGAAGTCATCAGTTATCACCAGACAGTAGGACTTTTTGCCCATTGACATGACATTCGTAGGACCAAAGAGATCCATATGCAGTAGCTGGAGAGGGGTGTCATTTGTGTTCAATGTCTTGGGCTTGTGGGAACTCTTGTGTTGTTTTCCCTTCAGGCAGGCAATGCAGTGATCGTCTAGCTGGAATTCTTTGTCAAGAATCCCTTTGACAAGATTGTCCTTCACTAATTTATTGATTGTTTTGATGTTAACATGGCTTAACCTCCTGTGCCAGAGAGCGGATTCATCAACTGATGCCTTTGACAGAAAACATGAAACACTACCAGATGGAGTGGCTTCATTCATGTCAAGCACATATAAGTTGTCCTTTCTACCAGCAGTTAGGAGAATCTTCTCTAGAGGGGGTTTAGATAGGCCAGGAGCTAACACGAAACATTCTTTGTCAGTGAAGAGCATCCAATGCTTTTGATCACATACTTGGGAAACACTCATGAGATTGAAGTCAAGTTCTTTAACATAGTTGACTCTTTCAATACTCATCCTTTCATTGGACACAGTTCCTTGTCCAGTGATAGATCCACCCTTTGAGTCACTCCCAAAAGCAACATATCCTCCATTGAAATGTCTGAAGTTAGAGAGGATGGACCTGTTGCCTGTCATGTGCCTGGAACAGCCGCTATCTACCACCCAAGTATTGTGTTTGTTGCCTGGCTGTCCCTGCACATGGAAGATATCTAATTAGTGGGAGGATCATTGTAGCATGCAGCATTGTAGAAGATCGTTGCTAATTTGCCATTGTCAGCATGCTTGCAGTCAATGGAACCAATAGTTATGCTTGGAGATTGTTTGGCCTTCCATTGCTGTGTTGGTGGTTTTCTAGCTTTCTTTGCATTGTCGGCAGAAGATGTTGTTGCTGAAAACTTTGGCTTATCCGCAGCTGATTTTGCTGCTGAGGGCTTTGCTGGAGCAGTAGCAGTTTTTGCTTTGTCAGCAGCAGATACTTTTGCTGCTGATGCCGTTGTTTTTGATTTTGCTTTGTCAGCAGCAGAGACTTTTGCTGCTGGAGGCTTTGCCTTTTGTTTCCTGGACTTTACTCTATCAGCAACGATTTTGTTTGCTGCTGATGGGTTGAGTACAGATGAATGATTTGCAATCTGGTTAAAAGGGTTGAACTTGCATGTTGCAGCAAAGTGGTTTGATTCCCCACATATGATGCAAGTTTGTTGAGGTTTCTGCATCTTCACTCTTTGAGGGGATAGAGATTCTCTGAACTTTGTTGCCTTTGCATCATAGCTTCTCACTTGTTTGTTTCTGTTTGTTTTCTCAAAGGCATGCTGCTTTGAGTTTCTTTGGTGTTCACAGTAGTTAAAGCAGGTGATGGCAGTGTGATTGTATTTGCCGCACACAAAGCAGGATAGTGCTATCTTGTCTCGGTGAAAGTCCACATAGTTCTTACTTTGAAACAAATCTTTGAAGTTCCAGGGATGAGCTTTGTTATGCTCAAAAGTGGCTTCTTCTAGTGTTCTTTGAACATATGGACCTTTTTCTCCAGGTGTATGAAAACTATCAAACACCTTTGGCTTTGACTGAGGCTTGGGGTTGGTGAAACCTGATGTCTCTCCCTTTTCAATGTTTAGCTTTCTTCCATTTTGAGGATAGCTAATCTTGATTTATTTGAATGGGATGGGAGCTGGAATAGTTAGAGTAACAACAGGACGTTCAGTTTTGTTCAGAACAGCTTCAAAGATAGGAGCAGATGGGACTGCACGAGTTTCACAGTGGTCTGAGCAGGTTGACTCAGATTCTGAAGAGGTGGAGCAGTCTTCCACGAAACATGCATCCATTGAAGGATCAAGGTTTCGGTTTGCCGTGTCAAGATTTGCAGTATTGAAGCTTGGTTCGTGAATGGCAACATAGTCAGCAGGAGGAGGAACTGTCTTATACTCGTCATCATGATATCCAAGTCCAGTTTTTACCCTTTCATGGACTTGAATATCTAACAATCTTTGCAACTTTTTAGATGAAAATTCATATTTTTCAACATGAACTTTCTGTTCAGCCAGTTCAGCTCTGGTAGCTTTAAGTTTTACTAATAGATCATCAATCTGAGTTTCAAGATTGGTTTGTTCATGTTTTAAAGAAGAAATCTCTTTCTTAAGGCAGTTAATCTTTTCTTTGTAACTGTCTTCGACCTTTTTGAATTCAGATTTCATTTGGTGAAACTCTTCATTTTGATCTATTAGATTTTGGTTATGCTTTCTATAACCTAAAACTTTGTCAATGCAAGCTTGAGAGCAAAGATGTTCAAATACCTGAGGTGGTATCTCTGCATTGTCTGCCATAAGTGCTTGGTTGGAGGCAGGAACATCTTCATATTGAAAACTCCAGTCAAATTCTGTAGTTCCAACATTTGCACAGGCTGCAGTTTGTGCTGGATGAGTTCCTTGCTGCTGCTGCTGCCTGGGCTGACCTTGGTAAGCTTGTCTTTGATGGCTGGCACCCAGATTGGCTTTAGGTGCCTTGCACTCCCTAGCAAAGTGACCCATTTGGTTACAGTTGTAACATCGGATCTTGCTTTTATCAAGCCCAACTCTGGTGTTTGAGTTGTTGCTTGGAACTGATCTCCCGGTTCTAGAATAAAACCTTTTTGCTCTGAGGGAGAGCATGGCATATGAGTGCTGAATATCCATTTCTTCAAGATCATCTGGATGAAAGCATTCCAGATCCTCCTTTATGAAGTGAATGATGCTTGAGTTGTCAGAGACAAAAGCAGTGGAGGTTGGCTGTTGAGGAGGTGCCTCAAGAAGAAATGGTGATGAGTTGGATTGTGAAGTAGTTGGTGTTTGAGGATGAATAACAATGGGAGGATAGTAGTTGCTTGCACTAGGACCGGAATGATCAGAGTGAAGCGCTGAGGTGGTGGTGGAGGAAGTGGTAGCTGATTGATAACTGGAGCTCCTTTCTTTAGCTTGAATCATTTCTAATTCATAGGTTTTGAGCATGCCAAAGAGCTCAGTCATCTGAAGAGTCTTCAGATTCTCTGTTCTTCTGATGGACACTGTATATAATGTCCAACAGCTAGGAAGACATCTTATGAACTTCTTGGGAATGTCTTCATTCTCCAGATTTACCTTGGAGCACTGCAGTTCTCCAACCAGGTACGTGTACCTGTTATATAAAACTGTTAGTGACTCACCTTCTTTCCAGACGAAGTTTTCATACTGTTGCTTGAGAATGTCATGTCTGTTCTCCTTGACCTCCTCAGATCCAGCAAACATCTTTTCCAAGGCTCCCCATAATTCCTTGCAGTTTTGTGAGCCTTGAAGTTGTGAAAAACTTCATTTGGAAGGCACATTTGGATAGCTCCTAATGCCTTGAAGTCCACCTCCATTTTCTTGATGTCTTCTTCAGAGTACTTGGAGGGTTCCTTCGGAACTAGTGGTCCTCCGGAGTCAGCAGAGGCCACCATGGGAACATAAGGTCCATCCCTTATGGATTTCCACATTCCGTATTCATGGTAGAAGAAGAAGCTTTCCATACGGTTCTTCCACATATCATAGTCCTCCCCAGACACCAACCTCGGTGGTCGGTTGATACTGCCGATGTCTTCAGATCCATGACTTTGTGCCATTTTGTTTTGTGTGACTTGATCAAGAATAGAGTTTTGAATAGAATCAGAAAGTGATTAAACAAATGTTAGTTTGTTTAATCTTGAGCCAAAGCTCTGATACCACTTGTAGGATCGTAAGATTACAAGGTGATTCTGTTCTAGTTGATATTAGCGGAAACAATAGCAACCAACAAAGTAAACAGCAAGAATACTGATAAATGCACTGTTGTATTAGACTTCCGAGATTACAAGTTTACAAGTAAAGCACTATCAAGAAGCACTATCAAGGCACACTTACAATGAAGTGTTTACACAGTATTTATAGTAACTTAGAATCAAGACAGACCCTTGATTCTAAGGACCAGATCTAACACAAGCCGTTGATCTTGTTTATTAATCTAAATTACACGCAAAGGCTAATCTAGATAACTTTACTGAAACGTCTTCTTAGGGCATCATTGTTTGCATGCTAGGAGAAGCGCGTCATTGTCCTTTATTGGTTGCACCAGTGAGGTTCCTTCTGCTTGGAGTGTGGCAGTTGCTTTTGCAGAAAGGTGTCAGAGGAGCTTCACATGGATAGTCAGCTGCAACGTTTGGTCTTCAATGAATAAAGCTAACAGCAGCATATATGAGAATAATGCTGCTGATAAGCCTATCAGCAGCAACAAGCGTTGGATGCTGCTGATAAGCCTATCAGCAGCAACAAGTGTTGAATGCTGCTGATAAGCCTATCAGCAGCCATATGTGTTGAATGCTGCTGATAAGCCTATCAGCAGCATTTGTACTTAGAATAATTTGGTAGCAATCAGTCTTTGGTTCTACATCATGCATGTGAAAAAATAAAGTATTTTTAGTCATCCATTGGTTAAAAATAGATGTATGAATATTAATAATAAAAATAGTTTCGTCTTCAACTCCGTTGTAAAGATAAAAACCTGGTTTTTGATTCAATAAATTTTCCTTAAATAGGAAATGATTCTAATGACTTACATGTAGTAAAAATGATGATCTAACCATAAAATATACTTATATTTTATATAAAAATACTTTTTGTAAATTCAAATGATAAAAGATCCATGTCTAGTATAAAACCCATTTTTAAAAGCAACAAAGTTACTATTATTAGAAACACGGTCCATCAACATGCATGTGATCAAAATGATGATCCATCAACATGCATGTATCATCTAAGATATTTAGAAGCAATAAATCATAAAAAAAGTATATAAACTAATTTTTACATGATGCATGTTACTTATTTAGGTTTCTTTTATAAAAGAATGTAAGTTGTTGTTGGGTGTTATGATTAAAACATAATATTTGAAATGAAGAAATAAAAAGCTAAAATAAAGATAAGTTTCTTACTTAGAAGGATTCGGAAGGATGAAAGGGCTTGATTCTAGAGCTTGAAATGCCACCATAAGGTCTTGTATGCTTGAAACTTGTCAACAAAAAAATGGCAAAGTGTGGTGGGTGGCGACGGCACAAGGGAGGGAGGGGGATGGTTTTTGTTTGAGTTTGTAAAATGGAAGTGTGGGTGGTATATGAAAGTGGAAGGGGGTATTTTTAGTGACATAGAGATGGAGATTTGAAATGGACGAGATATGGGGGGTGGCCAAATCAGCTGGGGGGGGGGGGGGTAGGGAGATGGGGTGGGGTGAGGGTGGTGGATTGGTGGTGTAGGGTAATGATTAGGGAGGTGGAGTGTGGGGGAAGGGATTTTGAAGATTTTCAAAAAAGATGGTAATGATTGTGTTGTTTTTTTAAAAGATAATTAGGAAAATTAATTTTAATTAGGAAAACTAATTTTTATAATTAATTTTAATCATTTGCAATAAATGATATTATTCTTGCATGCACTAGTTAAAACCTTGGAGTTGATCGAACAAATCGTCTATTCTTGGCAGTGGATATCGATTCTTAACGGCCAGCTTGTTAAGTTCCCAGTAATCGATACACATCCTAAACGTTCCGTTCTTCTTCTTCACAAATAGGACCGGAGCTCCCCATGGCGAGAAACTCGCTCTGATGAATCCTTTATCCAACAATTCTTGTAATTGATTGGACATCTCTTACATTTCTAACGGTGCCAAATGGTACGGTGAGCGTGCGATTGGTGCAGCTCCTGGTACCAAGTCGATTTGGAACTCGACTAGCCTTGGCGGTGGGAGTCCGGGAAGATCTTCAGGAAAGACTTTCGGGTAATCTCAAACAACTGGTATATCTGCAATCCGCTTTTCTTTAGCATCCTTTACCGTTACATGCGCCAAGAGTGTCGGGTACCCCTTTTGCAGGTATCCTCGAACTTTCATGGAGGTGACTATCCTCAACGTAGCTCCACTCTTCTCTCCTTGGATCACCAGGGTTTCATTATCGGGAAGGGGAATGTGAACCGCCTTCTCGAAGCATACAATCTCCGCATGGTTCTTCGATAACCAATCCATACCAATGACGACATCGAAACTTCCATGTTTTACAGGTAGTAAGTCTATCTCGGAGGATTTTTCGTTTAGTGTTAAATTGCATCCTTTAATGATTTCGTGTGTTTCAATTAATTTCCCATTGGCTAGTTCTATCGTATACGTATAATCTAACGCGGTAGGTTCAACATCAATTAATGGGCTATAATCAGTTCATATAAAACTCCTATCGGCTCCGGTATAGAAAAAGTATAGAAGCATAATGATTGTTGACAAGAAACGCACCCGTAACGGTGTTTGGATCTTGTCGGGTCTCACTAGCTCCTATCAAAAATGCCCTGCCACGATCATTGTTGTTCCCTTGATTTCTCAGCTTTGGACATTCCCTGTTGAAATGCCCGTTCACGCCACACTCCTAGCAGCCCTGATTATTTCCTCAGTTTGGTGTCGCCGTGGGAGTCTGACAATTTCGAGCCAAGTGCCCCATTTTCTTACACTCCTGACATATGATACTCTCACACGGGCCAATGTGATGGTAGTTGCACCGGTTGCATTTTGGATGTTTGCCGGTGTACCCCTTCTTTTCGGATGGCCTAGCCGTATAGGCTTTCACCGGTTCTAGTTTCTTCTCGACGACCGGTGTTGGGTTCTTATTGAAACTATTGTCCCACTTCCAATTATGATCAAAGCCTCTCTTCGGGACACCTTTCTTTTCAAACGCTCCTTGATGAACACCTTGGTCCCTTAAATTATGAGCTAATCGGATTGCACCTTGATGTGTGGTAGGTTCTAATGATGTTACCGCACAAGTACCTTTCAATCCGCTTGTGCTCAGGAGTGACTATGTGTGGGCATAGGCTGGCTAGCTCGTGAAATCGGGTGGTGTAGGCTTCCACGTTGGATCCACTGATAGTGAGGTTCCAAAACTCCACTTAGAGATTTTGCAATTCGTTCCTCGAACAATACTCCTCCTTCATCAACCTCTTCATTTCTTCCCAGGCCATCTGGTACTCTATATCCATCCCTAGTGTTTGAACTTGGGCATTCCACCAAGTGAGAGCTTCATTCTGGAATGTACAGGTGGCATACTCGACCCGTTTTCCTTCGGCACTGCTACTGATACGTAAGACAGATTCCATCTTCTCGATCCAACGGATTAACCCAACTGCTCATTCAGTGCCATTGAATTTCAGAGGCTGGCAGTTCATGAATGAATTATAGCTACATCCTCTAGTTGTCTCGTCAGTGCCTGTAAGTCAATGGTGTCCTATTAATGATTGGGTAATCATAAACAGTGACCTCTTACTTAGGATTGACTAATTACCTCCTCTGGTACGGCTTCCATCGGCGCCTGAATCTCCACCGCCGGATCCATTGCGGTTGGTGCCGTGGTTGGCCATTGTGTCAGATACACGCTACGCGATCGGTTGTTCAATCACCTGGGACATCATGTGGGCTCCTCCGCTAGTGTTGTGTCTCGTCATTCTTCGTGGAGGCATGGTTATTCTTCAATCACATCAATAAAGAAAATAAGACAACATATACTGCCATTGTCAACACATGCAAACAAAATGTGAAACATTTGTAACATCCACAACAAACAATAATCATAATAATCACATCCACAAAATAAACATGTCATACATAGAATTCCCATAAACCATCAAAATACGATTTCATAGAATAGCTTGTTCGTTGTTACCATGGAGTAACCAAAAGAATTGGGGTACATGTCCCCATCAAAACAACTTTCCAAAATTATCAAGTAGGCACAACCCGCCTACATAGGTTTAATATGGGAAGTATGAAAACATGCCGGTCTGGATAACGTGATGCAGCAATCTAATACATAGGTCGGCTAATGCCATGGCGGATTCTGCACGTGCCTCGACTGCTGTCATGCGCTGCTTGACCGCCCCTAATCATTGTTCAGTTGATGCTGCTCTCTGATGTGCTTCCTCCACACTATCGTTGAGTGCCATAACCTCATGCTCTACCATATCATCCCTCTCGCCAGTCTCTGACACTCGGGTATGCAGTTGGTCAATCTTCTGGTCGTCTCATCCTCCTTATCCCTTAGTGATAGTACCTTGTTCCTAAGGTCCTTCATTTTCTTTAGATCGCCACGTATCTCCTTCTGGCCCTATCGGAGTGCCTTCAGTAGGCCATCATATCGGCGACATCGTGCCACAAGGGTCGAAATAGTGCGCTCGATCGGATCCTCGGTAATCGGTAAGGCGCGAGGTCCATGAGAAGACTCGCCTATCTCAAATACAGGAGGTATTCCTTCCTCCTTAGCTCAACCTAGCAACGCACCAGGCACAAACGTCCATATCCTCACGTCAACCCTAGTCTTTTTACGCTTAGGCTCAGGAGCAAGTGTGCTCCAACGAGGGGTTGACACTCTCTTCCTCGGAGTGTGCTTGATCAGTGGTCCATACGGGCTCTCGCGATGTGGAAAAGTGATACTGAAAGGGGCTACCTCATGGGTCTCCTCAGCTGTTGGGGCCTCGGGCTCTGCCTTCGGCCAGTGTCGTCGTCCTCATTCGGTTCCTCTTCTGACTCCTCAGTAGTAGTGTCATCGGGGACAGGGTCCTCCAATACCGGTTCGTTTGATGAAGTGTCAACTGGTGTTGATGGCGTGTACTTGTACTCGTCCTCAGAGTTAGAAATCTCAATAGGTTGGTTTGCACGTGACATGGCTATGACAACACGTTTGTGTACATATAATGAGGTGAGTGGCGTAATGTGTTTGCAAGTCTAGGTGATGAGAATGATGATGTTATGTTACCACGACTGTAGTCTAGGTTTTCTAATGCATCCTAGTTCACTATAACCAACGGCTCTGATACCAATCTGTATCACCCCGCTCGACGGCAGAAACAACGGGGCGCGACATTCATGAATACCATAGTCATTGATCACATTGAACGACCTCTATATGAGTTCTAAAATAAACATTTATATATTAAACCAACTTTAAAACATCAATGGAGTTCACAAGGTTACATAAATCCATAAATTAAGTTTGTAATTGCGTATGTTTGGAAATATTTATTCATGACCCAAAAGCTTCTAATGCATAGGACCCTAGCATGATCCTATATGCCATGCGACTCCGTGCGACTCCATGCAATCAAAGACCTGAGAAAACATACTAAAATGGGTCAACATAAAGTTGGTGAGTTCACAAGTGTAAGTAATTGAAAATGTTTATTTGAAAACCAAAAACAGAGTAATAGAAATTGTCACCCGACAATAACAGATTTTGAAACATTCGTTTGAAAAGCCATAGCAATTGATATCCCTTGTCATCCGACAATAATTGTATTGAATTACCATGAACTCCTATACCGAAGCTGGCATGTTATGATTTTGCCCCAGACCACAATGGCGCATCACACACATTGAATTGACTAGCTAATAATGTACCCGCTTGGCCACCCGCCAACGGATGGGGTTGTCAACCCAAATAGATCTATCCACGATTAAGCCGCTTTACCCAAATTAACGTTTTTGAATTTGTAGGGGACTTTCGATATTGATGCTTATGTTAATTCATGTAAACAACAGAAAGTAGCCATGTTTATGATAGAAATGTTTTGCATGTTTTCTCCCCCAAAATAGTTATAAAACAGTAGAAAAGTAGGGGTCGTGAAACTCACCTAGTATGAGTAGTGTAAGTACTAGTTATGTGAAAATGCTCAGACTACACGTGTCCTAAAATATGTAAGGACGTAAGTTCTATGAAATGTTTGTGCTTGATTATGCGATCAATTTACCCAACTCGAATTCTTTATAGAATGATGTTTAACTTTCAAAAAACGTTTGACGGTGGTTGCTTTTGTGACACGTTGGTGACACGTTAGAATAGATAAGATAAAATATTTATTTATCAAAAAAAAATATGAACAATAAATCGTATGACGGACATCATGTATGTTATGAAATATACTCTTGATATATAAAATATATATTTTGATGATTGAAATAGTATTCAAATATCCAAAAGCTATTTAGTCACGTTTAAAGACACATGCATGTGAACAAATAAAGTATTTTTAATCATCCATTGGTTAAAAATAAATGTATGAATATTAATAATAAAAATAGTTTCGTCATCAACTCCGTTGTAAAGATAAAAACCCGGGTTTTGATTTAATAAAGTTTCCTTAAATAGAAAATGATTATAATGACTTGCATGTAGTAAAAATGACGATCTTACCATAAAATATACTTATATTTTATATAAAAATACTTTTTGTAAATTCAAATGATGAAAGATCCATGTCTAGTATAAAACCCATTTTTAAAAGGAACAAAGTTACTATTATTAGAAACACGATCCATCAACATGCATGTGATCAAAATGATGATCCAACATGCATGTATCATCTATGATATTTAGAAGCAACAAATCATAAAAGAAAGTATATAAACTAATTTTTACATGATTCATGTTACTTATTTAGGTTTCTTTTTTAAAAGAATGTAAGTTGTTGTTGAGTGTTATGATTAAAATATAATACTTGAAATGAAGAAATAAAAAGCTAAAAAAAAGTTAAGTTTCTTACTTAGAAGGATTTTGAAGGATGAAAGGGCTTGATTATAGATCTTGAAATGCCACCACAAGGTCTTGTATGCTTGAATCTTGTTAACAAAAAAATGGCAAAGTGTGGTGGTGGTGGTGTGTGTGTTGGGTGGCGACGACACAAGGGAGGGAGGGGGGAAGGGTTTTTGTTTGAGTTTGTAAGATGGAAGTGTGGGTTGTAAATGAAAGTGGAAGGGGGTATTTATAGTGTGATAGAGATGGAGATTTGAAATGGAAGGGGGGGGGGGGGTGGCCAAAATTGGCTTGGGGGGTAGGGAGAGTGGGTGGGGTGAGGGTGGTGGATTGGTGGTGTAGGGTAATGATTAGGGAGGTGGAGTGTAGGGAAAGGGATTTTGGAGATTTTCAAAAAAGATGGTAATGATTGTATTGGATTTTTAAAAGATAATTAGGAAAATTAATTTTTGTAATTAATTTTAATCATTTGCGATAAATGATATTATTCTTACATGCACTAGATAAAATACAGTTTATTATACAGTGTAATCCGGACTTTGTTTAAGGCAAAACGTTCGGTAAAAATTCTCAAACTTTTATTCTTGACTCGAAATAATAATTTGAAGTGTTACATATAATTTTTATGTTCTAAATCATACTTTTAGTTGTCCGTCTTAGACATCGCCAATGTTCGTGTGTGATAGGATGCGTGTGTGACCCAGTAATCCTCCAAATTACCGATGCGTGATATGAATTGATCGGACTTTGATATGCATCAAATGTACTTAATTACCCTAAATTAAGTATGTTATGCACAAATTGTACGTGATTATGATAGTGACGGGAACAGTCAATGACCTGAAATAGCCGGTTGTCAAAATGTATCATTGACTTCGGTGGGAGCTGGGATAGTCATCTACCGTTAGATAATTCTCATATAACAACAGCTACCACTCAACCATCGGCATGCGGCCGTTTGAGATGTTGTATGGAAGGAGATGTAGAACCCTAATTTGTTGGGGGGAAATTGGACAGAAAGACTTTGCGAGTCTCGAAGTAGTCAAAGCTATTTCAGAGAAGTTTGATCAGACCAAAGCTCACATGAAAGCCGCTAAAGACAGACAAAAATCATACGTACACAAAAGGCGAAGAGATTTAGAATTTCAGGTGGGAGACAAGGTACTGTTGAAAGTGTCTCCATGGAAAGGAATCAACCAATTCCGGAAGAGAGGTAAACTAAGTCCAAGGTTTTTCGGACCTTTCGAGATCATAGCAAGAGTCGGGGAAGTGGCTTACCGACTGGATTTACCCGATCAACTCAGTGGAATACACCCCATGTTCCACTTATCATGTAGGTCCCCGGGTGTCTTAGATCGTACTCGTGTGTGTGTGTATCTAGTCCACCAAGGTGAGGAATCCCCGAGACTAGACGGAATGCAATACGGCAAAGGTTAAACGACAACAAATGCAGGTTACAAAATACTTGGTCAATTATCATAGTAACCGATTACAAGTTTGCTCTCCAATATTTATGGAACAAGATAAAATGAGACCTTACATACCAGCTCTAACAATCAGCTACTTATAGCAACAGACCTAACTCCTGCGTACTTAACAAGTATGCAGGAAACACTCCTCATGCATACTTATCAAGTACGCAGGTGTACTTGTGCGTAAATATCAAGTATGCTGGAACAACTCCTATCCGTACTAGAATTATACCGACAACTTACAAACTGACCAAAACAACAACAAATACAAGTACAAGTTCAGACAAACTAGATTACAACTCGATAAGACAGATACATATGAGACTTAATACATATAATACAAAACATAATTACAAGCAGGGACAATATCCAGAGTGTCTGTCACACAGAAATGCTTCAACAGACTCCCCCTTGATAGGAACTCTGGATTGTCTTAAGTCTCTCATAGGTCTTCAGCTTTAGCACCGCTTCCCATCCCTTTCTTGTAGTAAAAATAGAATTTGACCAACCTGTTATATCTAGATGCAAGAAGCTTCGTCCACTCATCCCTACAGATGCAGTACTTGTCCTTCAGAACCTCCAAGTCACTCACTGTGAAATTGATGAAACAGATTTCATCAAATACCCTGATCAACTCCCTCGGCTCCACACCTTCAGTCTCCAACATCGTATCCTCCACAATCAACGCTTCGCCAGTTATTGGATCCACATACCAGTACCACATATTCCCAGAATATCCTGAGGGATTTTCCTTAACGGTATCTTGGTCTCTCACAGAACTGGCTTGTAGACCAACCTTTTCACATACATTATAGTCACGGGATATCTCCAAGCTTTATCCATGACTCGCTTTGGCATTTGTGGTTTGAAGATTTCAAAGTTCCCAGATCTCCCTTCCCTCTGAAGCGCGCCCCATAAACCATCAGCGACTGCAAATGATGTTTCACCGATCAAGTCTCTGTGTTCCAGGTTAACCAAGACATTTTTGGGCAAGGAGTTGAATGCCTCGCTAGTCGACTTCAAGTACTGAACACCGCCAGCGTGCTTTATGGCAAACAACCCCATATCATCTTCAAACCGGATAGACAGAATCATTCCAGCCGCTCCATGCTTGTTTTTATAATGAGACTTCTGCCAAGCTAGAGGCTGACTCTTTTTAAACCATTCTTGAGGAAGCTTGTTCCTCTAGGTGTGTATCTCGTCAGCGGGAGTAGGGTCAGCAGGGGAGGCTTCAGTTGAAGTTGCTGCACAACTAGCCTCAGCAACATCAGGCTCAACTAAACCTTCAGAAAATTCCAAGAACGGACCATCCTTCGATTCATACACCCCCTCGCCAGATCCTTTTGGGAACTCCACCACAACATCCTCATCCTCATCTCCCCATTCATCACCATTCGAGTCTATCTCTCCTTCTTCAATTTCCTCGAGAGCCTCGATCATCACAGCTTTAGAATAGTCAGGCGCGATTAGTAAAATGGAAATCATCAGATAATTCTCCCAACACTTCAACCACTGACTTTCCTTTCTCACTTCCAGAACCTCCAACTTCACCACCAACTCCAGATGACTCCCCCTGAGCCATAGGTACATCTGATAATGGAGCAACAGATAAAGTTTGCTGCTCATTACCACTGGGACCGGCTTCTGGATCCTTGTCATCATCATCACCAGTTAGATCAAGTTGGTGACATTCATCTTTGGAGTCTAGCTTCTTCTTCTCCCCCTGAGCAGGTAGCTTTTTGGACAGCTCCTCAACCAAGGAAATCATCTTTAGATGTTCTTCACGTTGAAGGGTAAGTATTGCCTCAATCGATTCCCCGTGGGTAAGGATAGAGTCATTGAATCTGATTTGAAGATTGTGGAAACCTGTTATTCGTAGCAGATTCAATACACTGATACAAGAATCATGGAAGGATGTAGAATCGGAAACACATAGTTAAAGGTGTAATCTCAAGTGTTTATTGATATTTGTAAATGAATTCTCCCTTACAAAGATCAAATGTACAAGTATTTATACTAAGAAGACAAGAAGTGAATTCGTCCGAAATACATTTCGGTCAAAATGTATTTCGTCCAAAAACAATTTCGAACGAAAAAGATTTCGGACGAAATATTTTAACTGCAAAGAATTCTTTCGACCTTAGACTATTTTATATGCGATGTCCTACAATTAGTTCCAGCAATCTCCCCCTAGGCCATTGCATATCAAAACACGGGAATTCTACCAAGCTCCCCCATACACTTTTCATCATCAAAGTTAGATCTTGGACTCGAAGCTTTAACTCTCCAAACTTGTCTTGGTTTAGCTTTGACCTGCCAATCTCGTTTTGGTTTTAACGTCCAAAACATCTTCAACCAATTAAAAGCTTTAACAACCTTTTCTTGAAACTCTCTCTGAGGTTGAGAAACGACCTTTTGTTTGGGAGACTTGTGTTTCTTGATGCAGCAATCTCTTGATAAATGACATTGCTTTCCACAACTGAAACATTTCTTTAAAGCAGGACATGTTCTTTGATAAGGCCCCTTTCGAGATGATGACTTGTCTTTAGACTTCTACTCTTTAACTTTTGACGTTTCTACTCCCTCTTTAACAAACATGAGCGGAGCAAATTTATTCAAAACAAACGGGATGGCATAAGCAATGAGTGGACTCTCTTTCTTGAACCCTAAGACACCCTTATTGTCAAAATAATCCACACATTCTTGACTTTCTTCAGATTTGTCACCAATACAATCATCATCAGAAGCAAGATCACTTGGAATCTTCGATTCAACTTTCTTTGCTTTAGAATTTCTCTTTGGCTCTAACGAAGGATAAACACTTGGAACAAATGGCTCTGGATTGTATGGTTGAGGTATCTGTGAATAAAATCAATTTGTAGTAAATGGAGGAGAAACACTCTTGTATCCCATCTCACTATTCACCTTATCATTTACTTGAACCTCAATGTTTTCACCAGCGCTTTTATATCCAAGCCCATACTTTAATTTGTCATGTATTTGAGCTTCAATGATCCCACTAGCAACTTCCCCTGAAATATTTAATTTATCAACTTTAATTGCTGTATTTGCTACTGTTTCCATCTTTTCTGTCATCAATTTCTTTTCTTTTTATCTTTGAACAATCAACAGTTGAATTTCATAATTCTTTCTCTTTAACTGGAGCTTCACATGAGAATTTTCTTTGATGCGATCATCAATCTTTCTTTTATACTCTTTCTCACGATCTTTTAGAATCTTGATTTTAGTATGTGAAGGTTTCAAAGCATCCATCAGAAGTTGATTTTGTTTCTTGTATTCAGCAATTTTCTCAAAACAATCCACATAACACATATTTTCATTGAGCAGGTCAGAATAAGCTTGAAGTTCCTGTGAATCTTTCACTGCTTCAACAACCAAATCGGATTATATACGTTTATAATTTCCTTGAAAATCATAACCGTATATCCTCCTTTGATCACTTTTATGTCCTTATCCGCTTTGACTGCATCAAACTGTAACTTTGCACACAAATCCTTTAATGTGTTATATTTTAGTCCTCTATTTTTGATGTACAGTTTATACATCATCCATTCCTCTGGTTAAGCATTGAAAAAATTATCCATAACTTTTGATTTGTCATATTCAATATCAACATCCTTCAGATCATTTATCAATCTCACATATCTGTGATACTGGTCTGTCAAATATTCTCCTTCAGCACGTGCGAACACTTGATATCTTTTCTTTAATGTGTCTTGTCTTGCTCGTCTTTTCTTATATTCCTTATTCACAGATAATGATTCAACAAGATCTGGATGAATATACCCCAGTCCGTTTACAAAGACCATATGCACACACCCTTCGTCAGCCATTGAGAATTCCCTCCTTTTTTATATTCTTTTTAACTACCTCATTTTTTCATAATAAGCGTCAAACATAGCTTTAAATATCCTCCAAAAATTTCGACCAAGAAAATTTTTCCCGCCAAAAAATTTTTCGATCGAAAACTTTTTTGGACAAGACTTTTTGGTCGAAAATTCAGATTTCGATCAGGAGATTTTGGAGAAAACTTTTCGGACCAAACTTGAGATTTCGATAGAAAACTCTGATCGAAAATGATTTCGATCGAAAAGAGATTTCGACTCCTTCAACAGAGATTTCAGACGATTCAACTGAAACTCGTAAAATCTCGACCTGCAACTCCCGAACGTCAAATTAAGCCTAGAAAATCATCCCAAACTCCATCTCCACTGTTGTACATGCTAGATAGTCAAAAATGGAACTGAAAATGATCCAAATTGATGACTTCTGAATCTTGAAAGTTGAGAACTTGTAGAAAACTTGAAAATACTACAAAAACCCCAAAATCGAGCACCGAAAGCTCCGATACCACTTGTGGAAACCTGTTATTTGTAGCAGATTCAATACACCGTTACAAGAATCATGGAACGAGGTAGAATCAGAAACACATAGTTAAAGGTGTAATCTCAAGTGTTTATTGATATTTGCAAATGAATTCCCCCTTACAAAGATCAAATGTACAAGTATTTATATACTAAGAAGACAAGAAATGAATTCGTCCGAAATACATTTCGGTCGAAATGTATTTCGTCTGAAAACAACGAAATGAACGAAAAAGATTTTGGACGAAATCTTTTACCTTCAAAGAATTCTTCCGACTTCAGACTGTTTTATATGCGATGGCCTACAATTAGTTCCAACAAAGATCATTCTGATCCATTAAGGTCCTTAGCTGCTCCTGAGTGCTAATACACTTTTATCTCAGGTGAGTAGTCTCATCAACCAAAGAGTTGATCCGAGTTTGTTGTGCCTCAGATTCACTCTTGGAGTTGGCCACCGTCTCTAGTAGAGAAGAAACTTGTGCCTCTAGATAGGCAATCCGAGCATCACGAGGATCAGGATCCGTAGATGTGGATGCCTCACCAGTTCGTGGATCGAGGAAGCAAAGATGTCTGCAAAGTCAAAGCCATGAGTGAAGTCACCAAAAAAGAGGTTGTGACAAGGGATGTAATGTGGTAACATGTATAGATGCAGTAGGAATTGTTGTTGATGGGATAATTGATGGTGTAACAATAACAGACTCCGCCATGATTGGGACGACACTCATCACCACAGATGCTGTAGCCACAGGAAGAGAAACTATTTCAGGAACCCCCTCTGAGATAGTTGATACAACCATAGGTGTCAATCTCTGACGCTTCCTTCTTCTGTACAACTGAGATGGAGCACCGACACTTCTCTGAGCCTTGAGATGGGCATTTAGTTCACTTAAGACCGTCATCCAAGGCCTGTCAGACCTATACTTCTTCCTTCTCTCTGTCTCTTGCTGCCTCGCAGCTTCAATCTCCGTCTCCAATTGATAATCACTATCTGAACTTTCCTCTCTTTGTCGTTTAGAGGAAGACCCAGGAAGGGATACCTGAACTATCCTCCTTGGGTGTGTCTCATTTGGTGCACCATTAGAATCGGATGAATCAGAATCAGTCCTTTCCGAATCAGATTCTTCAGCACCGTTATCCTCACTTTCTTCTTCTCTATATCCTCCTTCTTCTTCATCACCAGAACCACCATCATGTTCTACTTCTTCTTCCCCAGGTTGTTCATCTGAGTGTTCTTCACTTACTTCACGCACAGATTCAATGCTATACTAACTATCATCAGGCGGTGCCACATAAGCTTCATTAATAAGATGACTAAAGAGCGGTGTGTGCACGAGAACAGGCTCTCCAGTTCCAGCCTTCGTAAACTGTACAAACACCCTCTTATCCACTCTTTTCACTTGAAGTCTGTGTCCAATTTGAGGTAGAATAGGCAGAAAATGATTGATCAGCAGTTGAGTAAATCGGGGGTACAAGAGAAATCTGAACCTCTCCGCAACATTGATTTGATCCACCATGGATCTGTAGACATAGCGTGAGAAGTTGTACCCCTTATTCAAAGATAATCCAACCATAGCTGATGCTAGATCATGACCCATAGTGTCCTTTCTAGCCTTCCTCGTAGAAATGCACATGATCGTGACATGCGCAAAGTACCGCCATTGATCAAGTACCCACTTCTTCATGTAGGAAGCATAGTCCTCTCTTCCCACATAACCCATCCTCTGCCTCCAACACCCATCAATCATAAAGTCAGGATAAGCAATTGGATCTTCAGCACGGTCTCGAAACTGCAGTACTGTCCGAATGGTGTTTTCTAAAATGGCAATCTCTTGATTCGCAACAGTAGCTCTAATGACATTAGGATTAACAGTGCAATCATGTTCAGCTGTTTCCCAGAATTGCTCTAAGTAGGGTCTTAAAATGACAGGATAAGTCGAAATAGCATAGGCGATCTTGGATCGGTTTAGGAAGGTTACAATCTCCTGATAATTACTGTTACGCCTTTCCATTCAGGATTTGTAAGTACCAACATGTTGAATTCATCAACAAATACACGAGCCATACCTGCAAAAAGAACACACAATAAACAACATAAGAATAAATACAATCAATAGAATACAATACACATCACTTGGGATAACATGAACACAACAATCATGAATTCCAGACATAGAAAAAATTCCATGTTTGCCTTCTTGCATACTTGGTAAGTACGCTGGATTAGGTCTTGTAGACTTACTAAGTACGCATGATTAATGGAGGTGCGTACTTGATAAGTACGCATGAAGAGCTTCTTGCGTACTTATCAAGTGCACAGAAATACTAGGCCGTTTTTCAATCTCTCAAATCCAACAATTCAGTGTTTTGGTCCATGATCTTGGTCACAATAATGTCAAAAATGATAATGAGGCACAATGGTACTAAAACCAACACCAATATCAAGCAAAAACTCATCCCTTTTGATCAAAACTCGAGCCAGCGCAAGTTAACGGCAACCAAAGGATCAAAAATCAAAATCAAACAATTTTAAGTGAAAATTTTAAGTCCATAAGGTTAGAATGATTATTAGAAACGTGTAATGAAGCTCAATTTCACATAAAAACATCCAAAAATCCAAGAAATTTGATCATCAAAACCCTAATCCTCTAGAACACAAAATCGGTCCAAAAGCGATGATTTAACGGATGAAATGAGCTGAGATTCTCACCAAATGATGTTAAGATGATGTTCTAACTAGAAATGGGATGAAAAATCGTTTAGGAACACATGAAATTTTGAGTAGAATGAGCAGGTAGTGAAGTCTGAGAATAAAAGCTAATGAAGTGTTTGAATTGAGTAATGCGTTCTAACACCCGCTTATACACTCCCATACCTCACACTATGCGAACTTAGCTAAGTGCGCATGAACAATTTGTCAGCTCAGCATACATGCTAAGTACGCAGGAATTAACTCTGGCGTACTTAGCAAGTACGCAGGAACAATTTGTCAGCTCAAAAACATAACTCAATTATGAAGTAAATCTGATAAAAAAGCGAACCGAATATGAATGTTCAATCTTATGATTCACAAAGATGTTCCAGGAAGTTAAAACTAAAATATTTTTGGTTTTTCTAAAAATTTGATAAACTGTACGTAAAAACTTTTTGTATTTTTCAACGTTTAAGATGAAATAAACCGAAAATCTTTTTATTGTTTTTCTGAAGAAAAGACGGTATAGACAAGATACAAATTAGAAAACAGGAATACTTACAGTGAATTTCTTTTTGGTCAAAGTCATGAGCAGATGATCATATCAGGCTAAAACATAGCAAAAATGATGCAAAATAAACTTAAAAGAAAGTGGGATCGACATACTAATAAATCAGATAACAAATTTGTAATACACAACATGTTAATTTAATTTGTCAATATTATAAGATTTGAAACTACAAACGGAAATTTCAGATTGAATTGATGCCAGGTGCCCAGCCTGTTGCCAAAGCACCTTACCGACTGGCGAGATTGGAGATGAAATAACTAATGGCCTAATTGGAAGAATTGTTAGAAAAAGTATTTATCAGACCGAGCATTTAGCCTTGCGGTGCTTCGGTGCTGTTTGTAAAGAAGAAACACGGCGTTGTTGAAGCAATTCTGTGTGATAAGCACTCTGAGATTGTCTCTGCTTTTGTATTGTACTTTGTATTTGTATTTCAGTCTTTGTTTATAATGGTTTATCGAGTTGTATTCGTGTCTGTATTGTACTTGTGATTGTACTTGTCTTGTTGTCTTTTTAATGTGCTTTGCGTACTTGGCATGTTCGCAGGAGTTATGTCCTGCGCACTTAGCAAGTACGCATGAAGCAAGTCCTGTGTACTTGCTAAGTACGAATGAAGGATTTCCTGAGCACTTGCTAAGTACGCAGGTACTAGGTCTGTTAGTATATATAGCCAGTTGTAGGATATGTTAAACACGCTCTCTTTGTATTCTCTGTAATTGGCTGATATTGATAATAGGCGAAGTTTTTCAGTGACTCGTGTTTGTTGTCAGTTTACTTGTTGTTGTTGATACTCCATCTAGTCACGGGTATTCCGCACCCTGTTTGACTAGAAACTCACTCGCACGATACGATCCGTGACACACGGGGACCTACAAGTGGTATCAGAGTCATTGCTCTTGATTTCGAGTGTTGTGAGTGTGTTAGGAGCATTTTCGACACAATTAGAAGCCTAATTCATTGAGATTTGACTGAGTTTTGTTGATTTTTTGTAGGTCCAGATTTAACTTGAAATCACTGATTTGATCGATTACACACACACACAGGCGGAAACTGTGTGTATGGTGGTGAAACAGATGATGGAAACAGTGTTGGTGAAGATAACCGGCTAACCACACTATGAATCAACACGCAAATGGTATGAAAATGTAAGAACACAGTGCATAAACAACTGCAAGTTGTATTGATTCAAGAACAATGTGAAAGAGAAGGTTCAGGGTTACAGCCGCTACTCACCCCCTAAACATTCTCAAACTAGGCTATTTATAGTAGTGACAGGTATCGAAACTATGTTCAATCGAAACTACTAGTTTCGATTGACCATTTACAAGTGATACTCAGAACTGTCGAAACTACCATCTATCGAAACTACTAGTTTCGATTGAATAAGCTCAATCGAAACTAGGTAGTTTTGCTGGCCCAGACTTAGCTAATAAAACAGAAATTTACAGAAAACTGAAATTACATTTAATGAAATGACAGAAAGTAAACTAGTCTAAAATTGTTTAAACATACAATAAATGAAAACAGCTTATACATAAGGTATGACTCTACAATCTCCCCCTAAGCTGTTGCATTACTGTCTTCAGCTCTTCATCAAGCAGTTGGTTCTTCAGTTGTTCTCGGTATAAAAGGTTTAACATGGAGAGATACAACCCGTTGGTAGTCCTTGGCATAAGCTTCATCTTCATCACTGTATGCCTGAATGTGATCTGGAACAGTATCTCCAGATCTTCAGGCTGAAATTTCAACAACTCCATAGGCTCAAAGATAGTGATGTCATCCTTGCCCTCACACTCTATTACTGCACTGCCAATGATTGGTCATAGTACCACTTTCTGAAAGTTTATAGCTGGACAGGTACAGATTTGGGAATGGTGATGGTCTTGTGAGTTTGGGCAGGCTTGTACCTCAAGAACACATATGGCTTGTTGGTTTTAGGGTGAAACCTAGTCTTTGAGATTTTCTTTTGAGTTTTCCTAGGATTCATACCCTTGAAATCATTATTGACTTGAGAATGCAGAAATTTCTCGAAGTCATAAGCCATCATGACCTTCCCAGGGTTTTGAAGGGGAAGTTTGGCTAAATCCCTGAGGTCATAGAAAGGAAGGGTCTGGAGGTCAGTCATATTTTTAAAGTGCTGAACTCCCCCTCTATATCTTATGATAATGAAGAGCCTCCTTTCAGCAACATACTTCCAGCCAATTGGAGGCCTCTTTAGTTCCTGATGCTCAGCTATCCATTCATATGTTTTAGGAGTTTCTTCCTGAATGATTTTCTTAAACCAAGATTTTCTTGAAATTGGAGGTTCAGGTGCAACAGAAGGTGAATCTTGTGCTGGACTTGAATCAGAGACTGTAGTGGTTGGTTCAGGAGTGACTGTCTTGATAAGATTAACCTGAACATCTTCTTCGCCTTTTTCTTCATCAGACAGGGTTTGAATTTCCTCTCCTTCTTCTGTGAAGTATCTGGTTCTCTCAGTCTCCTTTTCCTCGGTGGTCAAAATTTCTGGATAAAGATCATTATACCCATAGTTTTCAATTTCATCTAAAAGGGCATTCAGCTCGTCATCAGATGGGATGTCTTCTTCATCAAGAATCACGGTCTCTATTTCAGTGGAAGTCCCTTTCCCTCTCTTCCTTTCATCTCTTCTCTCACTTGCTGAGGGAAGGTTTAGTTCTGTTTCTTCAACTTTGACTTCAACTGCCTCTTTTGTCTTCTCAGCATGGCCAGCAAAGATAGTTAGTGCAGACTCTGGATTAGTCACAAGGTCAGGAGATGAGGGTTCAACTACAGATGTGGTTTCCCCCTGAGCTGTTGAAGTGGTTGGTTGGTTGTTGCACAGGTTTTATCATTGAGGCTTTGAGCTGCTCCACCGCTTCAGCTAAAGCCTTGAATTCTTCTTTTTGCTGTGAGATTAGTCTTTGTTGTGTTTCAAGTTAATTTTGTTGAATCTCAATCTGGGTATGTAAGTCCCCAACTTCCAGCTTCAGGTCTTTAACCTCTTCCTGGACATCATGCAAATTAGATTTTAAGCCTTCAATTTCTTCTTCTTTCTTTTGAATCTTATCCTGCATTTTCTTCAGTTCAAGGCTTAAAGTTTTAACTCTTGGTACAGGAGAGGTTGAATCATGAGTTAGTGATGTGGGAGTAGTATGAATGGGTGATTGTTGTGGAGATGGTAGTGGAGTTGGTTGTGGAGTGGGTTATGGAGTGGGCTGTGGAGTGGGTTGTGGAGTAGGTTGTGGAGATTGTTCTGGAGTTGGTTGTTGAGTAGCTAATAGAGAATCTGACGAGGATGACAAATCTTTCAATCCAGTCTTGATTTTCTTTGCCCTAGGCTCTTCTTCCTCAAAATCAGAACCTGACTCAACTTTCCGTTTGGAGGAAGATGCAAGATGCTTTGTTCTATCATCTGAATCAGACTTGTAGTAGTCAGATCCATAGATTCCTGCATCCAGAGTTCCACTTGATTCTGCAACTTCCTCCTCAGCTTCATGCATACCAGCTTCAACATTAACTGCTGGCTCTTGAATTATTTGTATTTATTCAACAAAAGGAGCCTCTATCACAGGCTCAATGATAGGTTGTTCTTCTTCTTGAACATTAGGGACGTTTATCTCAATCTCAGCTTCATCAATAGGTTGATTACCTTGATCTTGTTCAACTTCCATCTCTTCTTCATCAGATGATAAGATCTCTTCTTCTATATCAGGGTCAATATCAGGAATAAATTCTTCTTCTTCACCAATAATATGACCAAATAGGGGAACGTCAGCTATAGCCCTGTTGGTTCTCTTGTTGGTACTTCTCATATAGCTGAGAGTCTTGGCAATCATATGGTCGAACACAAAGGTGTTCCCAACTTGTTGAAGCTCAGGATGAAGATGATTGATGATAAACTGTAGGAATCTTGGATATGCCAGAAATTTCTCCTTCACGGCTCCTGTCAGGTTGTCCTTTAACTGTCTGAAGATGAAGCCAGAAAAATTGTAATCTCTTCCCTTGACTAACCCCAAAATTGCTGAGCCTAGAGTGCTGTTTGCTGAATCAAAACCTCCTTTTCTGATTGATAGGCAGTGAATAAACACGTGCACTATGTATCTCCAGTGGCTTGGTAAGGAGTTCTTGATTATCTGACCACTTTTGAATTCATCTGGATGACCCAATCTTCTGAAGCATTCTTTAACATAGAAGATTGGAAATTCAATGGGTGCATCTGGATTGTCATTAAACTGCAGCACCTCTCTAACTGTAGCTTCAGAAAATAAGACTTATTGGACAAGCACAGTTGCTCTGATGTGCTCCACATTTTCAACTGTGATGATCTCTGCAGTCTCCCAAAATTCTCTTATAGATGTCTCAAACACCGGCAGGTTGTTGCTGATGGCAAAGCTGATGTTGGAGTTTGCCAGGAAGTTTAAGACACAAGTGAACTCTGCAGCTTTTGGATCATTGGCATTAAGGAATGCACAGACATTGTGTCTTTTTACGAATAAGAGATCCATACCTGTAAAATTCATCAGTTTTGCACAATAAGTAAAGTTTCTGAATATACTTAATCGAAACAAGGTATATCAACACTTAGAAAAACTTTGAAGTCCTTACTGTCGAAACAACTAGTTTCGATTTGAGATGAACTTGGTTAATTTAACAAACAGCTTTATCGAAACAAGTAGTTTCGATAGAGGCTATAAGCTTTGATCAACACTTAGAAAATTTTTTTTTAAATCAACACTGTCGAAACAACTAGTTTCGATGGAGATGAACTTATCGAAACTTCAGAGATACTAGGGCAAGTTTGGGTGTCGAAACTAGTAGTTTCGATTGAAAACCTTTTGAGAAATTTTTTTGAAAGTGTTGAACCCCTTTATCGAAACTACTTGGTTTTAAAACTCAAACCCCTCTGACTCATTATACTCAGACTAATATAAAAAAATTAATGAAGGGTTTAGAGTGGCCTGTAAGTGACGGAACTTCATCTTACCGAATGTGAGACTATTATCTGCAGGAATACACATTAATCGTGAGTTCAAAGATGATAGAGATGTATGCAAACACGGATAAGCACAAAAACGACTGTTATTATGAAGATTTAGTCGAACAAGTTTTAAACTTTGAAAACCTAGGTCTGCCGATTTGCAAAAATCATCCAAAATGAAGTAATGAGACATTACCTGATGATGGAGACGATGGTGACAACGGGGGAAATCAGGTGATTAATTCTGATATCTTGCAACTCAGACCGATGGCTTGAGAGATTTTGCGAATGACGGAGAAGGCGAAGATGGTTTAAAAAAGACGTGTGAAAATCAGTATGAAGGGAGGGATTGATTATGAAGGCTTTTAATTTTCGTAAGACAAAAGACAAAAATGCCCCTGTCGAAACAACTAGTTTCGATAGGGCAAACTAGTTTCGATATGAACAACTAGTTTCGATAGTTCAAAGTAGTTTCGATATGCACAAAGTAGTTTCGATATATCAAAGTAGTTTCGATATGCACAAAGTAGTTTCGATACGTCAAAGTAGTTTCGATATGCACAAAGTAGTTTCGATATGTACAACTAGTTTCGATATTTAATAAATGAAATTATACACAAGATATTTACACTTATCTTCTTGAAAAAGATCCAACATGAGATCAGATCTGGTCAGTCTCTTGAAACACTTCCTTTTGCAATTAACTATTGTGAGTCCCTGAAGATAGCTGATATTTGTACAAAGTAAACCCGAACATTTGTTTGTACTAAGATTTCATGTGATTAGAAGGTACCATTTAAGCAATATACCAGGTGTACCCCACATATTAAAATAAAATGATTTTGAAAACCTATCAATCCTCAAGAAGTACCCATCTTCATCCTATCATTTCTTTCTGATTAACCAAGGTACCGTCTTAGCAATGTCAAAGTACCACCAAAATAAAATAAGATATCCAAGTGGATTTAGAAGATTAAAATAAAATATATCCAAGTAGATATTAAAAAGGTACGAGCATTCTAGATCTTTGTGTAAGCAAAACAGAATAAGTCGTAAAATTATCCAAGCTGATAGAAAAATGTTGAACACCCGAGATCTTTGCGTAAGCAAAACAGACGGGGTCAATCATCCAAGTGGATGGGAAAAGGATGAGCACCCAAGATCTTTGCGTAAGCAAAACATACGGGGTCATCGGTGGTAAATATCGTTATATTGACGGTCACTTGGCGTATGAATAGGAATCCAATACGTAAGCCTGTATCTGATTGAATTGGTTTTCTTAGATATAAAAATGGGTTAGATGTTTCAATAATGGGTTCAAACACACAAGTATGATATATATATATATATATATATATATATATATATTAGGTTTTCACACTACTTACAAGTTTTAACCATATGTCGGGCTTACGAGCTATTCCTCAGTAAACACCATCTGTAAGGCCCCTTTTCCGGGTAACCTCACTTGTTAGATTTACTCATAAACATAGTCATGAAATACTGAATTTATATTAAAAACATTCGTCATCCAATTATATAATCATAATAGCGGAAGTCTTTACAATTAAAAACATAACAATGTTCGAAGACATATAAAACAAAAGAGGGATGTCAGTCTCGTGCCGGGTAACCTCCACGCCATCGCACGACCTCATCTCCCTTTACCTGAAATGTGTACTAAAAGTTAACAAACGCTGGTGATTTCTAGTTTAATGCAATTAGGTATAAACATTCTTTTCTTTACAAGTATGCATAATTATATATATACGTTTATATGAGTACACATTGACTTGAATTGCTTCTCATTTATCATTCTTCGCAAATACATATAGATATATATTCACATCATTGGTCTCATTTATTTTCATAACTTTTGCTTCTCTTTCTTCTTTATTATATATGCATTCACCTTTTCTTTTCTTTTCTTTGCATTCATGGGTAATACTCTTAAGGGTGATCAACCCGTCTTTTGGTTGCGAAGGTCACAAAGACAATCGCCGCGGTCCATCGTCATGGCCCACCTATACTTACAACCGTCCGGCAACAAGTGTCGTCCGTCATTTTATTCTTATAACCGTCCGGCAACCTTTGTCCGTCCGTCATGACTTACAACCGTCCTACCGTCGTAGGCCGTAATTCACCCGTCTACCCGAAGGTATCCGTTTCCCAAGCGACTATTATTTATACAACCGTTCTACTATAAGATGCCAATTTTTCTTAGACCGTCCGTTAATAACTTTAGTACGTCCTAGCTGATGAAGGAACGCACTTGTAGCATTCGTATGTCCTAGCTGATGAAGGAACGCACTTGTCCCGGTTGTACGATAGTTACGTGGTCGTCCGTCTACCGAAGTAGCCGTTATCATCGAAGCGTCCATAACGTTTTCTTATACTTGACAAGCAATATATACATGGATATAAATCAAGATTTCTTCTTTACACGTTATGTCATACTTTTGTTCATTCTTTAAAAATCATACGTTTCATTCTTTATTCATAATTCTATTTCGTGTAAAGATATATATATATATATATATATATATATATATATATTTGTATACCACGTATGATCACATTGACATTCATAACTGTTATTCATTTAGTGTATACATTTCAGCCCCAAAACATTTAATAAGATTTGCACATAACATAGAAAGGGGGCACATAGAACTCACGTGATGAGTAGTTTCTGAAATACACTAAGCTGGCTACTGAGCGTCACTAATGTCACTCACAATCTGTATAATAAAGTCATACTCGTAAGGTAGTGCTCCTATATGACATTAGATATTACTATGCTTGAACTTAGTAGTTTCGATAGGTTGCTTCTGTCGAAACTTGGTAGTTTCGATAGGTTGCTTCTGTCGAAACTTGGTAGTTTCGATAGGTTGCTTCTGTCGAAACTTGGTAGTTTCGATAAGTAACTTAGGTGTAATCTTAGCTTCGGATCGTGGGCTTATATCGAAACTATGGTAGTTTCGATGGATATGCATATATCGAAACTGAGTAGTTTCGATAAATCTGCACATATCGAAACTACTGCACATATCAAAACTAAGTAGTTTTGATGGGTCTGCACATATCGAAACTAAGTAGTTTCGATAGGTCTGCACATCGTCTTCCCCAAAAATCTAAAGTTTTTGCATGCAAGTCTGATCGAGTCAATATCTAAATTTTTCTTTGATCACAACGTTCGTTTTTCATTCTAGATGCTATACCTAAGCTCACTTTCAAGTTTCATCACAAAAATCGTTATCTTTTTAGCCAAAACCCGAAACTTCCCAAAACGAACAAAAACTCATAATGTGATCGAATCGTTACCTGGACTGAAATTCTGATTCGGAGGTTTTGCTCACGGGCTCAGCTGTAACGTGCTCCTCTAATCTCGTGACGATCCGTCGACTTTCTCTCTTTAGACCCGAGCACTCCTTTCTCTCTCTAGAAGCTGCGTGAGTGTGGAATGAGCAGGGAAGAGGGCTGCCTTGCCTTATATATACCTGGGCTTCCCTCGGCCCATTGAAGCCGAGCCCAAGCCCGCTCCCTTTTGTTTAAATGTTCCGACTAAATCACCGGTCTCGCTATGTTTATTCGTTTTATTATTTTTGGGATGTTACACCATCGCTTTTGGTGTATTCCATCTCCAAGAGATGAGATCAGACACTATCATTTCTCAAAGGTCAGATTCAATTTTTTCTGCAACTTGTAAGATTATATACACAACAATTCTTTTCAATATTATATTTCTCCCCCAAAAGATTTGCGTAGAAACTGTACATAAAAATAAATTTTTTTTGCAATTTTCTTTGACAATTTAAACAGAATAAAAAAAAATACTATTCACACAATTTACTGAAAGTTGATCATTCCAAGCATCTCCACCAGTTGGGTAAATCTGTTAGAGTCAAAAGCCTTTGTGAAGATGTCTGCGGTTTGTTTATTAGTTTTGACTTCAATAATTTGAATATGCTTCTTTTCTACACAGTCACGGATAAAGTGATGTTTGATTTCAATGTGTTTTGTTTTGGAATGCTGAACGGGGTTTTTGGTGATATGGGGAACAGCAGTGTTGTCACACAGAATGGGTGTCTCATGGAATGTGATCCCATAGTCAAGCATCTGATGGTGTATCCATCTGACTTGGGAACAACAGAGGGTTGCGGCAATGTATTCGGCTTCGGCGGTGGATTGGGAAACGGTGGATTGTTTCTTACATTGCCATGAGACAAGGCGGTTGCCAGGGAATTGACAACCTCCAGAAGTGGATTTTCGGTCTAAGTTGCAACCCCCGTAGTTTGAATCTGAATAAGCCACAAGATCAAATAAGTCATTTTTAGGATACCACAGACCCAATTTTGGCTTATACTTTAAATATCTTAAAATACGTTTGACAGCAGATAAATGAGAGAGTTTAGGATTAGCCTGAAAACGTGCACACAAGCACACTGCAAACATGATGTCGGGTCTGCTGGCCGTGAGATACATGAGAGAGCCTATCATAGAGCGATAGAGATGCTAATCAACGCTTTCACCATCCACATCAGGAGTCAAACAATGACGAACTTCCACAGGAGTTTTTACAGGGTGGGAATCAGCCATTTTGAACTTGGTCAAAATTTCTTTCACGTATTTTTCTTGATGGATAAGGATTCCTGACTCAGACTGATCAACTTGTAGTCCCAAAAAGAACTTCATTTCTCCCATGGAGCTCATTTCAAACTTAGATCTCATCATTTCTTCAAATTCTTTGCAGAGACGGGGATTTGTAGAACCGAAAATAATATCATCCACATAAATTTGCACCATGATTGTATCCTTTTCATCCTTCCGTTTGAACAAAGTTTGGTCAATTGCTCCTCGTGTGAAACCATTCTCAAGCAGATGCTTTGATAAAGTTTCATACCACGCACGAGGTGCTTGGTGAAGACCGTACAATGCTTTGTCTAACTTGTAATCACGGTCTGGAAAATTAGGATCAATGAAACCCGGCGACTGCTTGACATATACTTCCTCTTGAACTTTGCCATACAAAAAAGCGCTTTTGACATCCATTTGATGGACGGTGAAGTCCATGTAGGCTGCATAGGCGAGAAACATTCTGATGGCTTCCAAGCGAGCCACTGGTGCAAAGACTTCCTCATAGTCAATCCCTTCTTCTTGATAGAAACCCTGAACCACCAAACGAGCTTTATTTCGAATCACAGTGCCGCCTTCATCCTTTTTGTTGCGAAAAACCCAACGAGTGCCGATTGGAACTTTGTTCTTGGGAAGATCTACCAAATTCCACACATGTAGCTTTGAGAATTGTTGTAGCTCTTCCTGCATTGCTTCCACCCAGTTATTTTCTAGTAGAGCTGCTTTGATGTTCTTTGGTTCAGCTTGACAAATGAAGCAAGAAAACATGCTGTTTTCAAAGGCTTCATAGGCACTTCGGGTACTGACACCCACATTTAGTGGTCCAATGATGTTATTGGTGGGATGAATCTTGTGAATTCGCAGTTGAGGAATTTCATCTTCTTCCATGACTTCTTCCAAATTGGTAGGATTTTCAGTAGGAGGATCGGCAATATCATTAATAGGATCTTCAGCAGGTAATTGTGGTGCAACATCTACAATTGGAATGGAGTTGTCTTCAATAGTTTCACTTGTTGCACCAGAACCTGAAGACTCCATATCAGATTCAGCATTAGCAACCACAGGAATTTCAACATGAGCAGATGAGGAAGAGCCTTGATCATTTATGTTCCCTAGATTGTTCACAGAGAAGTAAGGATTAGCATGAGTTGATTCAATAGAGAAATCAGGAAGATTAAATGACTTAAAAACTGAATCGACGTCAAAGAGCCAATTAGGACCGTCTCCTGCGTCCGTATGATTGTTTTCATGCCAATTGATATCAATGGACTCCAGCACTATCCTTTTCTTCTTATGGTAGACACGAAAAGCACGTTGATTGGATGAGTAACCAACAAAATAGCATTCATCAGCTTTGGCTTCAAACTTGTTGAGCTGATCTGAAGTGTTCAGCATTGTGCACACACACCCAAATTTTCTGAAGAAATCGATAACTGGCTTGCGCTTGTACATGATTTCATAATTGTTGCAACTTTTAGTGATAAGAACCCGATTTTTCACAAAACATGCAGTGTTGATCGCCTCAGCCCAGAAAGTCACGGGAAGCTTAGAGTCAACAATCATAGTTCGTGCAGCTTCAATTAAATTGTGGTTTCTTCTTTCAGCTACACCGTTTTTTTAAGGAGTACGAGGTGCACTAAATTTTTGAGAAATTCCTTTGCTTTCACAGAAGGAATCAAGAGTTGCATTTTTGAATTCTGTTCCATTTATCGCTGCTGATAGTCTTCACACTTAGATTGAAGAGGTTCTCAATTTGAAGCAGATAGTTTTTTAAAATCTCTGGCGTCTCATCTTTCTTGGCTAGGAAAAACACCCAAGTGAATCGAGAGAAATCATCTGTTACCACCAGACAGTATGACTTTCGTCCAAGACTCATGACACTCATTGGACCAAAAAGATCCATGTGAAGCAATTGGAGAGGAGAGTCAATGGAATTGGTGGTTTTAGGCTTATGTGAAGATTTGTGCTGTTTTCCCTTGGAACATGAGATACAGTGTTCCATAGGAGTGAAATCTTTGAGAGGTAATCCAGTGACTAGGTTGCCTCGAACCAGTCGGTTCATCGTTTTGAAATTGGCATGTCCCAACCTCTTATGCCACAGGAAAGATTCATCTTCGGAAGCCTTTGAGAGAAAACACGATTCAATGCCCGATGGGTTGTTCATATCCAAGCTATATGTGTTGTATCTTCTGGGAGCACGCATGAGAATAAGTTCTTCCGGAATCACCACTCCCGGCTTCAAGATAAGACATTCTTTTGAATTGAATAAAGCACAAAAGTCCTTGTCACAAATCTGTGAAACACTCATCAAATTGTATTTCAACTGAGGAACAAAGTTGACAAATTCCAGACTATTTACTCCATTTGATACTGTTCCTTGTCCTTCAATCTTTCCTCCTCTTGGGTTTCCAGCAAAAGCAACATACTCTCCATCATTTTGATGATAATCTTGCAGCAAGTTAAAATGCCCAGTCATATGTCTTGAACATCCACTATCTACATGCCAGATGTTATCACCGGTTCTTCTTGATTGACCCTATACACAACGAACCATTTATACGTTTTGACCAAATTGTTTCAATCAAGAGATTTTAGTGTCAGGATATGACATCTCATTCGAATCAGAATTACAACCATCCTTTGATGAAGCACGGTCATCAAATAGAACATTATTTTTAATTTTCCACGTTCGTTTTAAATAATTTTTAGCATTTTTAATTCTTTTACGTCTAGATTTCCTACTGTGAGAAGACTTAGGCAACACGTATGAATTTAATGAACTTTTGGAAGGTGATTCTTCATTAGAATTTGTGGTTGTCAATTTACAACTTTTTGAAACATGATTTGAGGCACCATAACTAAAACAGACGTTTTCACACGATATCTTAGCCTGATAATAGTTATCACAAGATGAAGATGATTGTGATGTTGAGGAATCTGAACATGAGACGGTTCTCTCATCAATAACTTTGTCTTGAAGATGATGTGCTTCCTTTAATCTGAAAAAGTACATGTTGCTCATGGTTTCACGTGGTACATCATTCACAATTATTCCTGCACTTTTAAACTTGGTAACACATGGCATAACATTCAAAGATTTAGGAACAAAAGGCAAAGCATTTTTAAATTTAGAAACATCACATCCCAAACCCGTATGCTCAGCAGGCATAGAATCAAAATACAAGTTTTTAACGTGTTCACAAATATTTGGTTTTGACACGGACATATTATTACATTCATCCGACTCAAGTTATTTTAAAATAGTTCTATCATTAGCATTCTTATCACAATCATCTTCGGAATTTACATAGTTTGATTCTGCACAAGAAGCAAAACTGTCAGAATCGGAGGACGTAATATAATCATCAGGAGATAATGTACAAACAAAAGGTGTGGAAACATGTGGAGTTGGCATATCAGCAAATCTCCCTGATTTAGTATAAGGAGGTGGATGAGAGTTATACCCAAGACCTTATGTGCCTTTTCTATTAAATTGTTTATCAATTATTTCAAACAAAATTTTCTGATACATATCCATGTGGTTAACCTGTAATTTGGCTTTTTCTGCCTTTTGGACTCTTTCAGTTAAAATCGTATTATTAATGGTTTGAGTATTGAGTTGAACAATTAAAGAACGATTTTCACCAGATATGTCACGAATTTTCTTTAAGTAAAGTTTCTCATTTTTGGCAACAGAGTCATACATCACCTTAATGTGATCTCGTTCATCAATCAGAGCTTGATTGATGAATCTGTATTTTTGAATTTCATTTAAGCAAGATCTAGAATTACACAGTTTAGAAATAACCTCAGCAGGCACAGCAGTGAGATCCTCAGCAGGTTCAATCATGACACACTTGCCCATGTCCTCCACATCAGCCATCAAGGCTTTATCAGCAGCTTTATCAGCTTGTTCTCCCCAATGATAGTGTCCATCAACTTGACACACAAGAGCTGTGGAACTTGAATATGTGTTTGTCTTTGGAGGATTGACAGCTTGTTTCCCAGAGGAAATCTTCTTTTCTTGCTGATCCTTGGAGGACGGCTCCTTGCAGTTTCTGGCAAAGTGACCCAGCTGATCACAATTGTAGCATCTCACCTTCTTGATATCAAACCCACTTGTCTTTCCCTGCTTGAATCTGTCTATGCCAGTCCTTTTGATGAATCTTTTGGCTCTTAAGGTCAACATGGCCATGCACCAATCAATGTCCATTTTCTCCAAATCATCAGGATTAATCTGCTCCAAGTCATCAGGTTGAAAGCTAACCGGTGTTAGATTTCCATAAATCAGTGCATCATAGCACGACATGAAAGCAGTCATGATTGGGACATAATCATCAGGAATCACGGTGACAGCCTTTTGAGGAGCAGAGGAGCTGGTAGATTTAATTGCAGCAGTTGAAGGAGGGACATCAGTCTGAAAGTATGGGCTACCGGATGAGCTTGATCCAGCAATGAGAGCTGTGTTTCCAGACTGATTTGACGAGGTGACTGCTCCCTTCTTAATCTCAATTTCATAAGATTCAAGAATGCTATAGACTTTCTGTTGAGACAGAGCACTCAGATTCTCAGTCTTTTTGATCATGATTCGATACATATTCCATTCCTCAGGAAGACAATCTAGGAGTTTCTTGTTTAGATCAAGAGTAGGGTACTCAACTCCCATTACTTTCAACCTTGATACAATGCTTGAGAAACGGTTGATCAAATCAGATATTGATTCTCCCCTTACACTGCTGAACATCGCATATTGTTTCTTGATCAGATCTCTTTTGCTTTCCCTGACATCCTCACTTCCCTCATATCTTGTGCACAATGCAGCCCATAAATCTTTGGCAGTTGTGTACTCAGCAAAGATGTTGAAAATATCCATAGGAAGAGCCATGTCAATAGTCTCGTAGGCCTTGTTAAGGCAAGATCTTTCTCATCATACTCAAATACTAACTTAGGACGTTGAACATCAGCAGTGGTAGTTACAGGCTTGTGGGGGCCATCGGTGATAGAACTCAACAATGTATAATCGTGAAATTGAAAGAAAAGCTTAATCTTTTTAGCCCAGTCATCAAATTCTCTTGTGGACACAAGAGCAGGTGGTCTATTTCCCCCAGAATGTTCTGTTGAACTTGAAGTGGCTATAATATTTGGAATCGAAACTAAACAGTAACTAGTTTCGATAGGACAACTTTAATCGAAACAACTAGTTTCGATAGGACAACTTCTATCCGAAACAACTAGTTTCGATAGGACAACTTTTATCGAAACAACTAGTTTCGATAGAATTGAAAAAGATTAACTCGAAACAACTAGTTTCGATTAACACTAAATTCGATACTGAGAATTTCACAAACAAGTTTCGATAATCCACAGTTTCTATAGAGATAAGACAAAAATCTAGTTTCGATAGTACCTTCTCCCGACAAAACGTAGACAAGAAGTTTCGATGATCAACAAAAATCAGAAACTGTCTCCAGTATTTTCGATGCCTTCTTCTCCAACCTCAAAAATACTCCATTGATGACAAGCTCCAGAAATCAATAGTGCAGAAATTACAAACCAATCCAGCGAAAACCTTCGTCTAACACTCCTGATCACTAATCCAACCTTCGATTTTTGAAATCACGAACAAAAATCCTTGAAAAACGATGAAACAGTACGTCTGAGATGTTATGTGCAGATTCCAATAAAAACCTCAAAATACCTCACAAATCACCTAGAATCGATCACAAAAACTGATAACACGCAAAAAACACTAGAGCATATTTCTCTGATACCAATTGTAGGTCCAGATTTAACTTGAAATCACTGATTTGATCGATTACACACACACAGGCGGAAACTGTGTGTATGGTGGTGAAACAGATGATGGAAACAGTGTTGGTGAAGATAACCGGCTAACCACACTATGAATCAACACGCAAATGGTATGAAAATGTAAGAACACAGTGCATAAACAACTGCAAATTGTATTGATTCAAGAACAATGTGAAAGAGAAGGTTCAGGGTTACAGCCGCTACTCACCCCCTAAACATTCTCAAACTAGACTATTTATAGTAGTGACAGGTATCGAAACTATGTTCAATCGAAACTACTAGTTTCGATTGACCATTTACAAGTGATACTCAGAACTGTCGAAACTACCATCTATCGAAACTACTAGTTTCGATTGAACAAGCTCAATCAAAACTAGGTAGTTTCAATGGCCCAGACTTAGCTAATAAAACAGTAAATTACAGAAAACTGATTTTAATGAAATGACAGAAAGTAAACTAGTCTAAAATTGTTTAAACATACAATAAATGACAACAGCATATACATAAGGTATGACTCTACATTTTTTGACTGAAAACAACCTCTGAACAGAAAGAGTTGAACATGCGACAGCGTCGTTGGATCGAACTCTTAAATGATTATGATTGTGCCATCAAGTACCATCCAGGCAAGGCTAACATGGTAACCGATGATCTAAGTTGAAAGGAAACCAAACCCCGACGAGTTCGAGCGTTGCAACTCACTATTCATACAAGATTACTTGAACAAATCCATAATGCTCAACTTGAAGCCTTAAAAGAAGAGAACTTAACGTTGGAAGCCACCCGTGGTATGGAGAAACAACTGGAAGTTAAATCTGATGGTATTCGCTATTTCGCGGAGCCAATATGGATTCCAGTTTATGGAAACCTGAGAGAGCTTGTTATGGATGAAGCTCACAAATCCCGATACTCTATTCATCTGGGATCTGACAAAATGTACCATAATTTGAAGGTGTTGTATTAGTGGCTGAATATGAAAGCCGACATAGCCACCTATGTGAGCAAGTGTCTTACTTGTTCAAAGGTCAAGGTGGAGTATCAAAAGCCATCCGGATTGCTTCAACAACTGGAAATCCCGAATTTGTACTAAAAATCCTTCAGGGGTTTGTTTGAGTGTTTTGATCATCAGGGGTTTGTTAGAAACAAGTTTCTAACCTTTTAGCTTGATCAATTTAGTCATTACATCAGCATTTGAAGATTTCAGCATTTTTCGGTGACCGGAAAAAGTTGTTGGGAGCAGGTTTGAAAAAGTGACCCGCGTATTTACCATTTTTAGCTAAAACCAGTTTGTTCCTGCGTACTTGACAAGTACGCAAGACCAACCTTGTTGCGTACTTGTCATTGTTCCTGTGTACTTACTAAGTACGCAAGGCCAGTTTCACAAGTTCCCAAGATCAATTTGCTAAGTACGAAAGGTGTGCAGAAACTTATGAATTTTGACTAAGTATTTCACCATGTCGAACATTCAGAACATTAGTAGCATGTTAAAATATGACAACGAGATAGGGATTCCACAAAAATCACCAAAGTTGCTAAACGTGAATGACTATTCAAACTGGAAAGCAAGATTTGAGGAGTACGTCTCGTACACTGATTCTACCATGTGGATACCTATTTTTGAAGGTTATAAACATCCAACACATGAGTTCTTAAATGAGACTGTTCCCAAACCCATTTCTATGCTTGACAAGGAAGAAAATAAGGCTTACAACCTAGAGAAGAAAGCTCATGGTTCCATAACCATGGCACTGACATGAGATTTATTTCACAGCTTCAGAGGTTATGACACTTCGAAAGATCTTTGGAAAGCTTTGCAGAAAAGGTTCGAGGGTAACAGTGATATCAAGAAGAGTAAGAGGGAGCTGTTGAGGAAGCAGTATGAGTGCTTCAGCTACTTGGAGAATGAATCAATTGACGAGCTTATCTCCAGATTCTATCACCTGAAGTCTTATGAATTGAAGTATCCTAATGACGAACTAGTGGAAAAGTTTCTTGATGCTTTACCACCAAAGTTTGACATGTACACAACTCTACTGAGAGAAAACCCTAAGTTCTATGAGATGACAGCTGACGAAGCAATTAGAAAGATTCAAGCACATGACATGAGTTTGAGAAAGAAAGAGACCTCATGCAGACCTCAAATTCAAGATCCGTCAATGTACTTTGGGACGTCTTCCACAACAAAGTCATCTGGTTCTGGAATTGCTTTGTTCTTAGGGAATACTACTTAAGATGAGGAAAATCCTAAGGGTTGTGGTGGTCCTACATGTTTTGCTGCATCAGGGTCTGGTTCATTTCATCAACATTCCTTAAGAGGTCCTACATCTACATCTTTAACTCACCAAATTGCCAAATAACGCAGCGAAAAACTTTCATTCATACATAATTAAACTTGTTCAACATACATAAAGATCAGACTTTGTCTCATACATAACATAACATAATCAAAAGTCATAACGGGATGCCAGTATTCATGATCAACTAGGTAAGTCCTTTCGCCAGCCAAGCATCACGTTCAACCTTCATACCTGTCCTTAACCTGAATATGTATACTAAAAAGTCAGTTACGCTGGTGAGTTCAAGTTTTAACATAAAATGTTAACTTCAAATATTTTCCAAAAACATAACATTCAACTTCATTAATAAAAGCGTACGTAAACATGAAATAACAAAACATAACATGTCATAACCCATAAGTCAACGAACATATCGAATATGCGCATTCTCGTAACCGTCAATTCCAAACATCACATACCGCGGAGAAACCTAAGCATCACCACCACTAGGCCCATCGACACCATACATTACCTGTAGCAGGAGAAACCTAGGGCCCGATACTTAAGTCATTCACACCAAACTTTAAGCACGGCATCACAAGGATGACACGTACCAAACTTCAAGCACGATACTCCGTGGAGTATTCAGGCCAAAATTCAAGTACCGTACCCCGCAAGGCACAAATACCAAACTTCAAGGATCACGATAATCCCCTTGGTGTCCTTCATCACCCTAGTTGTACAATAGTTGGCCAGCCACAAAGGCCCCTATAAAGGTAAGGCCCATAACATACATCCCATACCCATAACTTTGATTCCCTAAGGAATCATGGCAGATCCATTCGTTTGTGACTTTCATAAACATTCACTTCTTTTACTTTAAAACTTCAGTTAAAGCATTCATACGTTTTATTAAAAATCATTCATTCATTCGTAAACACTTGATAAATTTCTTTTGGCAAAATATTTCGTAAACAAATCTTTCACAACCATTCCCTTCAATACATTGTTCATAACATTGTTTTATAAAACGTCACAGACATCATTTCATAAAACATTCACATAATCCCGTATGCACACCAGCCCGAAAAAAATATTTAAAACATTTAAGGAAGGGCTTCTAGAACTCACCTGATAAGCTAGTCTCGGTTGTCCTAAACAAAGGTCCAACAATGTAGCACACGATCTAAATTGATTAGTTAAATACACATCAGACCAAGTCCCGACTCTAACGGTTTAACCCTACTGATTTAGGAGAACTTAAGGCTAAGTTCACCCTTTATAAACCTTGCGAACATATAGGCGAACTTAGGCCAAGTTCGCCTGGTCCATACCCAACGAACTTACCAAGTTCGCTTAGCCTTGTCATTTGGCGAACATGCCCTAGCAAAATTAACTGGTTCGCTTAAACCAAAACTTCAGCGAACATAACAAGCTAGTTTAATCAATTTCGCCAACCATAGGCTGCCAGCGAACTTGTCAAGTTCACTTGGCCAAGTTCGCACAACTCCATGTGCGGTTGTCTTCTTCCCCCAAGAACCCTAATTTCTTGCATACGGATCTGATCATGTCAAGATCCCAACTTTCTACATTCAAAACATTCTTTTTTTCATTCTAGATGCCAGATCTATGTTTATTACCAATGTTCAATCGTAAAAACGTCACCTTTTTATCCAAAACCCCAAAATAAACAAAACCTCAGATTTAGGTTGATTCGTTACCGGAAACGAACTTCTGATTCAGAGGATCTTCTCACGGGTACTGGTAGAACAAGATACTAGCTTCACAGGTCGATCCAAAACTTTCTCTCTCTATGGTTTCTCTCTCTAGAATTTTGCAAATGAGAGAAAATGGGGATGTGTTTGCTATTTATGGATGGGGCTCCTCCCCCAAGTTCGCCAGGCTCGTCCCGACCCGGCCGATCATGCCTCGTTCATTTTGTCTCTCGAGCATCTAAACCCGTTTTCCATTTATTGTCGTTATTATTTTTGGGATGTTACAAGTCTACCCCCCTTACAATAGGCTTCGTCCCCAAAACCTATCATAAGTCAAATTGTTGATGGTACGACTCCCTCATTTCTGTTTCCCAAGTAGCTTCCGATCCCTTCCGATGCTTCCACTATACTTTAACCAATTGAATGACTTTATTCGTAAATGCTTCTCCTTCCGGTCTTAGATGGCTACGGGTTCTTTGATGTAGTTAAGGTTGTTGTCAACTTCGATGTCGGTAAGTGGTACGTGAGCCGATTCATCCACCAAACACTATCGCAAGTGTGACACATGGAACGTATGATGAATCCCACTTAACTCATCAGGCAAATCCAACCGGTAAGCGACTTCACCAACCCGGACTTAACTTTCCTCTTTTCATGAATCATATGATTGCTTTCCAAGGCGATACTTTCAGTATTACTCTGTCCCTGACATCATCTTCAATAGGCCTTCGTCGTTTATCCGCATAGGATTTCTGACGATCCTGGGTGGCCTTCATTCGTGCCTTGATCTGGTCAAAGCTTTTCGATGTTTCTTTAACGACCTCAAGACTCCCTAATTACTTATGTCCAATTTCACCCCAACAAACCGGGGTCCTGCACTTTCTCCCATACAACATCTCGTAAGGCGGTGTGCCTATCGTCGTGTGATAACTGTTGTTGTAGGAGAATTTGGCTAATGGCAGATGATTTTCCCAACTACCACCGAAGTCTATGTGTAAGCACAGAGCATGTCCTCCAACGTTTAAATGGTCCTTTCGGACTGACCATCCGTTTGCGAGTGGTATGCCATACTTATATTAAGTCTCGTGCCCATCGCTTCGTGAAATCTTTTCCGGAACATCGATGTGAATCATGTGTCCCGGTCAGATACAATCGTCAAAGGCATTCCATGCCATGCTATTACTTCATTAATAAATACTTCTGCTAACCTTTCCGACGAGAACGTCTCACGAATAGGTAGGAAATGAGCACTCTTTGTTAGACGGCCCACAATTACCCAAATGGTGTCATGACCTTCAGATGTGCAAAGTAGCTTGGTTTTGAAGTCCATTGTAATGTGTTCCCACTTCCATTATGGTATATCTAGTGGTTGAATCTTTCCATATGGTTTCTGGTGTTCGGCCTTTACTTGTGCGCAAGTCAAGCACTTGTTTACGTATTTCGTCACCTCGTGTTTCATTCAAGTCCACCAGTAGTCCTTCCTCATATCTTGGTACATTTCTTTGGTACCGGGATGGATAGAGTAACGAGACTTATAAGCCTCATCTAGGATTTTGGTTCTAAGCCCGCCACCCATTGGTATCCACACCCGTCCAAAATGTGTCCTCACACCAAGGATGTTATATTCTAACTTGTCCTGTTGGCCAACCATTCTCTCTTTCTTTATGTTCTCTTATTTTAGTGCCTTGTCTTGAGCCTTCTTAATCTCTTTCATCATGTCCGGTGTTACCACCAATTGCCAAGCTTTCACTCCAATAGGAGCTGGCATGTCCTTTCAGCTTAGAGCATCGGCCACCACATTTCCCTTTCCAGGACGGTATATGATTTCACAATCATAATCCTTCAAAATTTCCAGTTATCTCCTCTGCTTCATGTTTAGTTCCTTCTGTTCGAAGAAGTACTTAAAAATTTTGTGGTCGGAGTAAATGGTAAACTTCACTCCGTAAAGGTAATGTCTCCAGATTTTTAATGCAAACACGACAACCGCAACTTCCAAATCTTGGGTAGGATAATTGACTTCGTGAACTTTCAACTGTCGTGATGCATACACGATCACCTTCCCACGTTGCATCAGTACGCACCCCAATCCCTGACCCGAAGCATCCGAGTAAACTACCAAGTCTTCATTGCCCTCGGGAAGAGCCAAGATTGAAGCTTGCGTCAGCTTCTCCTTTAGTTCTTTAAAAGCCTCTTCCTGGGTCGAACCCCATTCATACTTTACTTCCTTCCATGTTAGATTTATCAAGGGCGAAGCTATTTTTGAGAAATCCTGAATGAATCTCCGATAGTAGCCCGCCAATCGCAAGAAACTGCAAATCTCAGTTGGCGTCTTAGGAATATCCCAGTTTCTTAGTGTCATGATCTTTGCTGTGTCGACCATAATGCCATTCGGGTTAATGAAGTGACCTAGGAATTGGACTTCCCTAATCCAGAACGCGCATTTAGAGAACTTAGCATATAACTTTTCCTTCTTCAGAGCTTCTAACACCTCTTTCAAGTGACATGCGTGATCGCCCTCATTCTTGGAGTAGATGAGGATATCATCGATGAACACTATTACCGTTCAGTCCAGCATTGGTCGACACACCCTATTCATCAAATCCATGAACGTTGTGGCAGGGTTCGTCAATCCAAAGGACATGAAACGGAATTCTAAATGTCCATAACGCGTGCGAAACGCGGTTTTCGGTATGTCTTTGTCTCTCACCTTAAATTGATGGTACCCGTATCGAAGGTCGATTTTAGAGAACCAACTTGCACCCTGTAACTGATCAAACATGCCATCGATCCTTGGCAAAGGGTACTTGTTCTTCACTGTGCATTTGTTCAACTCTCTGTAGTCAAACACATCCTCTTAGAGGTGTCTTTCTTCTTCACTAACAACACCGGAGCACCCCAAGGTGAGATGCTCTGTCAGATAAATCCTTTCTCAAGCAACTCGTCTAGTTGCGTCATAAGTTCCTTCATCTCCACTGGTGCTAATCGATATGGAGCTTTAGCCACGGGCCGGGCATCTGGTACAAGGTCGATTCGGAACTCAATCTCCCGGTCAGGTGGTATTCCAGGCGAATCCTCTTGAAACATTTTAGGATATTCGCGCACTACAGGCACGTCGTCTAGTTCCTTCACTTCCTTGCGTTTGTCAATCACGTACACCATATAGGCGTCGCATCCCACAAGTAACCTGTTGCCTTAATCTTCGAGATAACATTCGGCATCGGGGCGTCGCTATCCCCTAAAACCTTAACTTCTCTACCATCCAGAGCCTTGAGTCGGATTATCTTTCGTTTGCATATAATATGCGCTTCATTAGCAGTTAGCCAATCCATACCCAAAACGACATCAAACCCTCCCAATACCATAACGAACAACCTGACGGGCAATCTATGGCCTTCTATTTTTATGGCGGAATTGTCATCTACATCAGTTACTCTTGCGGTTCGACCCTCAGCGGTTTCTACACTAAAGGCTCTTTCCAGTTACTGACTGAGTATTTTACACGTTTACAAAAAGTAGCAGATATAAAACTCTTACTAGCACCCGAAGAAAATAAACACAGAAACAAAAGTGTTGTCAAGGATGAACGTACCTGATGCCACATCGGGGTCTACCCTGGCTTTTTCTTGCGTCAGCACAAACGCTCGGGTCGTTGCTCGGGGCCGTTCTTCCTTCTTCTCCGGGCCTTTCCCTTTTTCTCTTTCCCCCATTCTCAGCTTAGGATATTCTCGGCTCATGTGACCACTCTCTCCACAGTTATACCACTTGAAGCCCAGTGGGCACTCACGGGAGTAGTGCCCGGTCTTGCTGCACTTAAAACACAAATTTGATGTGAGCCGACATTCACCTGCATGCCTTCCTCCACATTTCCCACAGACCGTTGTCTAGCCTACCCTGGTCTGTTTGTCCCGAGCCCCAAATAACTTCCCATCCGATCGCTTGGCAGGAAAACTTGACTTTTTCTTGGGCTCATCAATGGCAACGACATTAAGCGCCAGATCATCAAATACCACGCCACATTCTTCTACTACTGAATCGAAGGTAGTATGGGCGTTTGCCTTAACGTAGGTGCGGACCTGGTCTGCAGTCGCTGAATATAGCAAATAATCTTCCTTTCCTCGGTTGTGATAAGAGGTCGTACCAGACGTGCCAGTTCATTGAACCGAGTGGTGTATTGTCGATGGGTCATGCTTCCAGCTTTCAACCCCAGAAATTCTCTCTCCACATTCTCGATCTTATTCCTCCGACAAAAGTTCTTAATCACAAAAGTTTTTAGTTCATTCCACAACATCTAGTCAGCAGCCTCGTCCCCTTTTTCCTGCCTTACACCTTCCCACCAATGAGATGTTTCCTCCTTTAAGGAGTTAGCATCAAATTTCATAATTTGATCGGGTCGGCATTCGCTCAGACGGATGGTGGCTTTCATACGGATTACCTAGTGAAAATTAGCCACCGCGTCTTTCCTCCCAGTCAAGACCGGTGGGTCACATGCCTTGAAGGACTTATAGTCGCAACCGCGAGCAAGCGGTGCGTTAGCTGCCTCAACGATCGGGGCCGGGTTAGACCCGCCTGCCCTACTAACCTCTTCAATGCTTCAGCCAACAATTTTGGCAAAGAAGACTTCATCAACCTAGTAAATTTTCAAGCCAGGGCCGCTTTCACCTCCGGCTCAAAGGTAAAATGATGTTCTTCATCGGGAGTCCGTTCAGTTTTGTGCACACTGTTTTCCGGCTCCGTGTGAAAGCTTCCCTCCTCGCTGTATTCCTGCCGAGCAGGAGTCCTATCATGACCACCGGTATGACCACCGGTACGGCCCCCACCACGCCTTCCGTTTCTTCGTCCCACCATTTCATTCTATAAGACAAGGGATCCGATGTCATCATGCTAGTTAACAAATAGAATTCAACAAGTATTGTAAAATGTTAATATACACTGGCCGTCTGCAATTAACCATTACACTACCTTTTGAATTATATTTGACCACCTTTATCATTCCATCATTACACAAGTCCTAACCTAATGCTTTCTAAGGCATACTATACACAAACTACTTTCATACTAGATGTTGTGGCTCGATTTACCTGTACTGGCATCCGTTCTTGGTCCTATTCACAGTTTAAGTTTAGATACTGGGAGGGTCCAAATCTCTCAAACTATTAATCTGATGCCAACGTGTAAGGCCCCAAAGCAGGGAGGCCTCACTTGTTGGAATTACTCATAAACATACACTTCTTAAACTTGAATATCAAATAACGCAGCGGAAAACTTTCATTCATACATAATTAAACTTGTTCAACATACATAAATGTCAGACTTTGTATCACACATAACATAACATAATCAAAAGTCATAATGGGATGTCAGTCTTCATGATCAACCGGGTAAATCCTTTCGCCAGCCAAGCATCACGTTCAACCTTCATACCTGTCCTTAACCTGAATGTGTATACTAAAAAGCCAGCTACGCTGGTGCGTTCTAGTTTTAACATAAAACGTGAACTTAAAATATTTGCCAAAAACATAACATTCAACTTCATTAATAAAAGCGTACGTAAACATGCAATAACAAAACATAACACATCATAACCCATAAGTTAACGAACATATCGAATACGCGCATTCTCGTAACCGTAAATTCCAAACATCACATACCGGCGGAGAAACATAAGCATCACCACCACTAGGCCCTTTGACACCATACATTACGTGTAGGTGGAGAAACCTAGGGCCCGATAATTAAGCCATTGACACCAAACTTCAAGCACGACATCACAACGATGACGCGTACCAAACTTCAAGCACGATACTCTGTGGAGTAGTCGTACTAAACTTCCAGTACGGTACCTCGCAAGGCACAAATACCAAAAATCAAGGATCACAATAATCCCCTTGGTGGCCGTCATCACCCCAGTTGTACAACAGTTGGCCATCCACAAAGACCCCTATAAAGGAAAGGCCCATAAAATACATCCAATACCCATAACCTCGATTCCCTAAGGAATCATGGTAGATTCGTTTGTTTGTGACTTTCATAAACATTCACTTATTTACTTCAAAACTTCAGTTAAATCATTCGTACGTTTTATTAAAAGTCATTCATTCGTTCGTAAACACTTCATAAATTTCTTTTGGCAAAATATTTCGTAAACGGGTCTTCCATAACCATTGCTTTCTAAACATTGCTCATAACATTGTTTTATAAAACATCACAAACATCATTCATAAACATCGTTTCATAAAACATTCACATCATCCCGTATGCACACCAGCCCGAAAACATTATTTAAAACATTTAAAGAAGGGGCTTCTAGAACTCACCTGATAAACTAGTCTCGGTTTTCCTAAACAAAGGTCCAACAACGTCACACACGATCTGAATTGATTAGTTAAATACATATCAGACCAAATCCCGACTCTAAAGGTTTAACCCTAGTTATTTAGGCGAACTTAAGGCTATGTTCGCCATTTATAAACCTGGCGAACATACAGGCGAACTTAGGCAAGTTCGCATGGTCCATACCCAGCGAACTTACCAAGTTCGCTTACCCTTGTCATTTGGCGAACATGCCCTAGCGAACTTAACATGTTCGCTTAAACCAAAACTTTAGCGAACATACCAAGCGAGTTTGATCAACTTCACCAGCCATAGGCTGCCAGCGAACTTATCAAGTTTGCTCAACTCCCATGCGAACTTAAAAAGTTCGTCTGCGAGGTTTTCTTCTTCCCCAAGAACCCTAAATTCTTGCATGCAGATCTGATCGTATCAAGATCCCGACTTTCTATGTTCAAAACGTTTGTTTTTAATTTTAGATGCCAGATCTATGTTTATTTACAAGTTTCATAAGTAAAAACGTCACATTTTTATCCAAAGCCCAAAAATCCCAAATTGAACAAAAACTCAAATCTAGGTTGATTCGTTACCTGAAACGAACTTCTGATTCGGAGGATCTTCTCACGGGTACCAGAGGAACAAGATACTACTAGCTTCAAAGGTCAATCCTACACTTTCACTCTGTATGGTTTCTCTCTCTAGAATTTTACAAATGAGAGAAAATGGGGATGTGTTTGCTATTTATGGGAGGGGCTCCTCCCCCAAGTTCGCCCCCTCCATGTTCACCAGGCCCGTTGATGTGTCGTCTTTAGTATATAGAAAATATATTATATAATAATATATTCAAGGATATCGATTTCACGAGATCAGGTTTTAAATGTATAATTAAAATGATAAATACTATAATTTAAAACACACAACATAGGCAAGTCTACCTATCGCAGCGTAATATAGTTTAGGTAAGAACCAAGTGTCGAACCAATGGACATGGTCGAGTTCCAATACTCAACTTTTGTTATCACTTAGCCGGTTTAATTAGTGAGTGGGTTTTGTGTGCTTGTGAAGCAGAAAAGTAAATCACAAAAAAGTAAATGACGGTAAAGTAAATGAAAGAAAAGTACAAACGTGTGTGATGTGTATAACATGAATGTAAATAACAGATTAGTAAATAGCATGAAAGTAAATATCTCAGAAATAATCAGGCCACGGAGAGTAATGATTTGGGCTTCGAATCCACTTGGTATATGATAATGTTAAGTTGACTAATCCTGTGGTATGACTACTTCAAACACGTGACCCGGGTCACTGCTAGAGGCTCGTCCTCATGACATTTGGTTCACGGATTATATTCTTTAATAATAAAATGGTAGGACTCCCAGCTAGGGACAAAGTTACCCTCAACTCTTTGGTGTTATCTCCGAGTTGGTTTAGGACATCAAACTTAAGTGCTTAGTTATTATTATTAAAAGAGTGATTAGACTTTGCTCACCCGGAGGCGATGTAACAAAGGGACCATGTATAAAGATGTACCGTTCCCAACATGAGTTCACAAATTCTTGGTCTCATAACAAGTTCGTATAACGACGTACGACCTTATTAATATTAACCAAGTCTTGTCTTATCAAGATCCACTTGTATAAAGACGTACAAGCATCAAGAGAAGTTTGATTAAAAAGGTTTTACGGTCTTACGCTTTAAAATCAAGAACACTCACAAGTGTAAAGACAAGTTTAGATAATAATAAAAAATCGATCTGGAAGGTGGTTTTAGGAGCGAATAGTTAAAGACATAAACAAACCACTAGATTAATATGCTAAACATTAACATACACCAAACTTCATCTTCACCCTAGCAATACAAAGAGTTTAGCCACGAATGGCCATACTAACTTGCATAATGTTGAGTTTCGTAGAATCCCCTATTACGGAACGAAGAGGAGAAGCCTCTCTACTCTCTACTCTAAACTACAAAAATGCATTCTCTTGAGCACTAGTAATGTGTATTGAGGTGTGGAAAGGTGTGTTGAATGAAGAACTCAAGCCATGTAATTATAGGCCTCAAAATGAGCAATGCACAGTCATGCATTGGATTTCACGGGCGTGCAAACACCTCGGGAATCAAATAGGGTACAGAGGACAGTGTACTAGAGCCTTGGGGAGCAAGGAGGGCTTTGCACGGCCGTGCAATGTGATGCACGGTCGTGCATCCCCCCTCTGCTTCCTAGTTTCGTCTTTTAGCTGATGGTTTGACTTTCATTGACCAATTTTGACTTCTTGGGGGTCAAAGCTCCGGAATGATCTTCCAAAAGGCTTGATTTCTTGGTGTTTTTGACTGGTTTCATTTTTTTTATCTTTAGAACACCGAATAACCTGCAATTATGAAATATAAACGTTTTAAGTATCAATTGCAAGGTTATTATTCATTTAGTACCATAATATGGGGATTATTATGAATGCAAAACATGTATAAATGATGGCACATCATAACACCCCACACTTAAACTTCTCTTTTCCTCAAGCAAACTCATGCATGATCAGACCCATAACTAAAAACTTTACAAAAGGTAAGGGAGCTCCAAGTAGTTGGAAACTCCGGGATAACTCATGAGTCACTTAATTCTATTTTTGGCTTTTCTATTTTAGGGTGGTGGAATTCATGACAAGCCTACTAGAACTTCAATATATATATATATATATATATATATATATATATATATATATGTGTGTGTGTGTGTGTGTGTGTGTGTGAATGTGTGTGTGTAGATAATGTAAATTTAGTGGAACACTCAAGTTTGAATCAAATTATGCAATGGTCATAAGCTTGTATGCAAATCAAGTCTCCACCAACTAACTAAGTAGTGTGCATGAATCTAGAGGACTTTAAAAGGGTTGTAATGTGGCTAAAAGAAAATAAAGGGTGAAAATGAAAATATTTTTGGATTTTTTGGGATTTAAAAGGGTTTTAAGGGCTGCAGCTAACGTGGAACACACGGTTACGGCTTCATGACTTAAGAAGGAAAACACTAGTGGGACCCTCTACAGTACTCATATAACAAGGGTATAACTAATCTGAGGGCTCGTTTATGGTCAGATTGCCAAGACCAAGATCTCTTATCTTTCTCAACTCTTCCATCACTGCGTAGTACACATTACTGCCTTTCCGTGTGGTTCTTTCGGCTTATAGCCTAACAGCTCATACTTTGATTAGATGCGTATACTCATGTTGGGAATAAGTTTGATTCTTTCTATACTTTCCATTGTGGCTCCAGTTGCCACACTTCACACATTTGTCGTATTTTTTGGCTCTTCTTTTGTCGGCACTTTTTGACGGGCCGCAGAACGGTGGCAATGGTTCTTGCTTGTGCCACTGTTTTCTTACATCACTTGTTGCTTTGAAAATCTTCTCTCGGAGTTCGGGTAGTAATTCAAGCTTGGCGAAATGAATACAGGAAAACAAATTGAAATCAAAAGAATGCATGTCCAGCTCTTTAAGGTCTAACCGGTAAAAGACAAATTTCCCCCTTTCTTTTTCTTTTCATTTTTTTTCTATTTTTTTTTCTTTTCTTATCATCAAGACTAATTTTTCAATAATTTTTTTTCCTCAATTTCCTTGAAATAAATTTTCCATATCTTCCTTGTAGATTTTTCGGCTGTTTCTTCCTAATACATCCACTTCCTAATACATCCACTTCCTTCTTGTATATTCCAATTCTTTTGAGTGAAACAGATTATTTCCAAATTGCCTCAATGGTTGTAAATTTGAAATAACGACATAAGATAATCTAATAATTCTCCATCTTGAAGACATTTAGCCAATAACCAGTGTTTACGAAAAGCTGGTTTGGTGATAATTGTGGATAGTAGAATAGAAAAGGCTAAGGCTCGGAGGGCTATGTAGGCGGATATTGTTTTTGGGATTTTGGGTTTAAGGATAATATATAAGGGTAATAAAGTGCTAGGTACCTCAATCATTTTCATACTTCTACTAGTTCATGGTATTGATATGTATAAGTCATACAAGTTCTAATTATGCATAAAATTCGATCAAAAAACATTCAATATACCAAACAAAAGAGCATGCGAAAAATAATGATAATAATGCTCGTGAAAAGGCTCAGATTATTCTCACATGAAAACGGATGGGATAGGGGTTAGTGATTTGCTAAGCATAATATCCATTTGTTTCTACTTGGCATGTATTCAATTTATTTAATTAGGTGCAAACTCAAAAAGGTTTAGATTTTAGGGTTTAAAATTTTTCGGGTTTTACGAAAAGTAGGTTTTAATAAGGTCTTAGTCAAATGGGTAGAAAATCACAAATTTAGTTTTACTGCTTTGAGGTTACAAGTAGTCCTGAATCTCTAATTCCCCACCCCACACTTAAAATTGTGTATTGCCCTCAATGTACAAATGCATGTAATGGAATGCTATGCAAGAATTTAAATGCATGAAGTTTTAAAGGGAAAAGAAAACTGATACTCCCCCGGTCAATTCGGTGTATAACCTATGGCCAAAACTTGTTGCTGTTATCAACATTATGCTTCAAAGACTTCATCGAATTTCTCAGAAATTTGATGTGTATTCCGGCGTCCCAGCTTATAGAGATGGAGTGTAACTCCTCAAATAAGTAGAGAAACTACCTGATGATGTTATGCTACTAGACACATAAAGAAAAATATAAAAACAGAAATGAAAATAACAGGTAGTAGTTAAGTTACTAAGGTCCTAGTATCGAGAAGGCATATCTAGAGGCTGAAGTACGTGAAACTTTTGAATTTGTAAACAAACCAGGGGTCCATGTGTTCTCCTGTATGAACCAACTTCTCAATTTATTCATGATCATCTGGTTACCTCCCGGAAGCGCCGTACGTGCTTCGTGAATTTCCAATTTAGTGCAAGTGGTAGAATAATCTGACAAATGGGTGGCTTGTAATATGGAGAGGTTCATCCAACCGAGGAATTAGTGGAGTCCCGGAATTAGTGGAGTCCATCCTAGACCAGCTCGACAAGGGAAAACAAGGTAAAAATAGTTCAAACTTGAAATGGTCATTTGGAGTTAGAGGGTCCCCGACCAGGGGACGGAAAGTTTTTGACGAGCCGGATCATGTGGAAAACGCCGTAGGCGGTTTGTCCTAGTGGTCCGAGCCAATTTCCACAATTAAATTGCCTAATTTCATAAATCAAAGATTTTCCCCAATTTTCTATTTTAATACTTTCAAATTTTTTGTGCTAGAACGGGTGAATCATTGATTTATGTATTTTAAAAGTCTATTTTTAGTTTTAATTTTAGTTTGGATTGATAGATTTGAAGTTTTGAAAATTTTGGTAAACCTGTCAAATTTAGAATGCTCTATAGAAGAGCACCTAAAGAAAATATTGTAATTAAATCACGCCACCACCATTTGAAATTTTCTGAACCAAACTTCAAGAAACCCATGTAGTGAAGGAGACGGTCACCCCGGTATGATAATTTTGTCACGTAATTTTTGTTTGATGAACGTTGCTTCCTCCATGAGAAGTGGTCCTTAGAGTGATGTGCCCTATCCTGTGGCTTATGTTATTCATGGAATGATTTACTGATATGCTTGGTCACAGGCCAGCTATCACTGTTGCAAGGAAGAGTTCCCACCATTCTCATCTGTTTGTTGGTGAATGCTTCCTCCTGCATAATCTCTTCATGGATGTGGGTCTCACAATCTGGTTCTTCATATGATGTTGTCTCTGAAGTGACAGGAACTCCACACTTTCCATACATCCTTCTTGTGCTTCCATATTTAGGATTCCCACCAATTCTTCTTTAGAGCTTCGTTTTTCTAACTCCTTTGATTGTTTAGCTTCCAGCCTCTCAGAAAAGTCAGGGAGTGATTGTAAAGTTGTAGTAGCCCTCTCTTCTGAATCATCCGGTCTCACCTCCGACTGATCCATGCTTGTGAAGATGGAAGGTTCTTGCTCCTTAGAGTCATTCGACCTTACTAAAGATATTGGAACTAAAACTTCCGATTTTTGGACTTTGAATGAATCATCTTGTTGTTTATTTGGATAGCTTTTTTGGATCGGAACCTTAATTTCTTCCAAATGATGAAACACTTGGTGTTCAGTTGGATAGCTCTTTAGAAGTTGAACCTTAATTTCTTCCAAATTACTAAACAGATTTCCTGGGGTCCATGAGTCGGAATCTAGACTGAGTGTTGAATTTCTTGGGGCGGTGTGGTTTCCTCATATGGTTGCCAGTAGGGTTAGTGAAAATATGAGGAATACCCATGATAGTGATAACAATCTTGATTGTAGTGGGCTTCCCCACAGACCTTATATAAAACCTTCGAATAGTGCTACTAATAGTCGTCTTGGTATCCTCCATAGCAACTCTCGTAGTTGTAATCCATGAAAGTTGCTTTAAAGAACAATCAAAACAAACCATAAAAATAAATGTTAAGTTTAAAAAGGCTAATCCGTTAACTCGAATTTTTCTTGAAATCACCGTGTCACCGGCATAGACGCCAAAAAATTGATGTGCCGTGTTTAGTATATAGAAAATATATTTTATAATAATATATTCAAGGATATCGATTTCACAAGATCAGGTTTTAAATTTATAATTAAAATGATAAATACTCAAACATAAAACACACACAATAGGCAAGTGTACCTATCGCAGCGTAATATAGTTTAGGTAAGAACCAAGTATCGAACCAATGGACACGGTCGAGTTCCAATACTCAAATTTTGTTATCGTTTAGCCGGTTTAAAAGGTGAGTTGGTTTTGTGTGCTTGTGAAGCAGAAAAGTAAATGACGGTAAAGTAAATGACGGTAAAGTAAATGACAGAAAAGTAAAAACGTGCGTGATGTGTAGAACAGAAATGTAAATAACAGAATAGTAAATAGTAGGAAAGTAAATATCTCGGAAATGATCAGGTCACGAAGAGTATTGCTTTGGGCTTCGAATCCGCTTGTTATATGATAATGTTAAATTGACTAATCCAGTGGTATGACTAGTACAAACATGTGACCCGGGTCACTGCTAGAGCCTCGTCCTCATGACATTGGGTTCACGGGTTATATTCTTTAATAATAAAATGGTAGGACTCCTAGCTAGGGACATCGTTACCCTCAACTCTTTGGCGTTATCTCCGAGTTGGTTTAGGACATCAAACTTAAGTGCTTATTTATTATTATTAAAAGAGTGATTAGACTTTGTTCACCGGGAGGCGGTGTAACAATGGGACTATGTATAAAGACGTATCGTTCCCAACATGTGTTCAGCAATTCTTGGTCTCATAACAAGTCCGTATAAAGACGTACTGCCTTATTAATATTAACCAAGCTTTGGCTTATCAAGATCCACTTGTATAAAGACGTACAAGCATCAAGAGAAGTTTGATTAAAAAGGTTTTACGGTCTTACGCTTTAAAATCAAGAACAATTACAAGTGTAAAGACAAATTTAGATAATAATAAAAAGCCCACCTGGAAGGTGGTTTTAAGAGCGAATAGTTAAAGACATAAACATACCACTAAATTAATACATTAAACATTAACATACCCTAAAACTTCATCTTCACCCTAGCAATACAAAGAGTTAAGCCACGAACGGCCATACTAACTAGCATAACGCTGAGTTTCGTAGGCTCCCCTATTGCGGAACGAAGAGGAGGAGCCTCTATACTCTCTACTCTCTAATATAAACTACAGAAACGGACTCTCTTGAGCTCTTGTAATGTGTATTGAGGTGTGGAAAGGTGTGTTGAATGAAGAAATCAAGCCATCTATTTATAGGCCTCAAAATGAGCAATGCACGACCGTGCATTGGATTGCACGGGCGTGCAAACACCTCGGGAATCAAACATGGTACAGAGGACAGTGTACTAAAGCCTTCGGGAGCAAGGAGGGATCTACACGGCCGTGCAATGGGATGCACGGCCGTGCATCCCCCCTCTGCTTCCCAGTTTCGTCTTTAGCTGCTGGTTTGACTTTCGTTGACCAATTTTGATTTCTTGGGGGTCAAAGATTGGGAATGATCTTTCAAAAGGCTTGATTTCTTGGTATTTTTGACTGGTTTCATCTTTGTTTATCTTTAGAACACCGAATAACCTGCAATTATGAAAAATAAATATTTTAATTATCAATTGCAATGTTATTATTCATTTAGTACCATAATATGGGGATTATTATGCATGCAAAACATGTATAAATGATGGCACATCACCCTTCCCAGCCCGGCCCATCATGCCTCGTTCGTTTCGTCTTTCGCGCATCGAAACTCGTTTCCATTTATTGTCGTTATTATTTTTGGGATGTTACATTTGCCTTAAAGATTTGGAGGCATTACCTCTATGGAGTAAAGTGCACCATCTACTCCGACCATAAAAGCTTGAAGTACTTCTTTGAACAAAGGAGTTGAAAATGTGGTGGCCGACGCCTTGAGTCGAAAGGAGACAACAACTCCTATCGAAGAGAAAGCATACCACCTGATCGTGACTCCAGACCTTATGACAGAAATAGAGTATGCCCGGGATGAAGATTTGAAAGAAGAAAATATCAAGAAAGAGAGAATAGTGGGTTAGCAGGAGAAGTAAGAAACTAATGCTTATGGAGTACGAACACGGTTCGGGAGAATGTGGATACCCAAGGGTGGCGAACTTAGAGTCAAAATCCTTGACGAGGCACATAAGTCTCGCTACTCTATCCATCCTAGCACGAAAAAGATGTTCCATGACTTGAAGAAGGAATATTGTGACAACCCTGAGATTAGGGTAAACTGCTTTTTGATAGACAGCTTACCACAAACGGACTTGGCCCATTATCGGCCCAGTTAAAGGCCTAAAAGTATGACTGAATCTGAATAGTTCGTATGACTTTGCTTGACGGATCATCACATGATTCGAGACAACACATTATTAATACATAGGATTTCCAGAAACCTATAATGTATAGTTAAATAAATTAACGCGTTCACGTGTAATAACCTGCACACAACACGATATATGATTATTAATATCAAATACCATTAATAATTCTTAATGTTTATTCAGACGATTAATTTGGAACATTAATGCGTGAGTTATATGATGTGCGACACGCGACTACAACAAGTACCATTGTAAATGTAACCCGGTTATTTATTAATTAGTGTGATTAAGCAACATAATGCTTATTAATCTTATTGTTATCATCATTAATTTAATGTAATTATTATTATTTTTTGAGAAATAATAATTTTAGTGATGCGTGAAACGTTTAAGCAAACGAACACGTGGAATACGTGATGCAGGCAGATACCGACTTGGACGTCTATTAAGGCAGAAATTACCTAACTTAAGTATTTAACTGATATTTATATTAATGCCATACAATTCTAAGTATTTTAAAAATTCATAATTCGGAATTTTAGTTGAGACGGGAACATGTGGTAAAGTCTAGATATATATACATATGGTGAGAGAGAGAGAGAGGAGGAGGAGCCTCTCCTCGACCCGTCTTCCGGCGGAACCACCACCGGTGGCGGCAGCACCGGCGACCCGGTCTCACCCTAGATATATGTGTATATATATGGATCTTACCTATGCTTCCTTATTCTTCCTTAATTGAAACCCTAGATATATATACATATGGTGTGTGAGAGAGAGAGAGAGAGAGGAGGAGGAGCCTCTCCTCCACCCGTCTTCCGGCGGAACCACCACCGGTGGCGGCAGCACCGGCGACCCGGTCTCACCCGATGCCACTCTCATCTCCACCCATTATTAGATCCAACCTCAACCGGAGAAACGTACGAGCTAGGGGATCCAATCACGTTTTTCTGACGGTCCCTCCGGTTACCCCTACCGCGGACGCGGCCGCCCCACGACAAGCCGGGCCACCGGCAACGGGATCTGGTGAAACCCCCAATAGCGACGGCGGGGGAGGCGTTTCACGGTGACAGATCCGATGGACCCACGCAGTGTATCAGCAAGAAGGACGGCGAAGGCGCTGGTCTCCATACAAACTCCGACAACGACAAACTGGCCTTCCGGTGAAGGCTCAGGTGAGGCACGGCGACGAATGGGACGATTTCAGGTAAGATTTGTACAGATCCGGTGGAACGCGTCTTTCTGACCGCGAATCTGGCAACCTGAGGTGTCTCATTTATTTCCGGTGACTCGGGTAAGCCCTCATCTTGTTTACTCGTTGTTCGGGTTTAGATATACACAATAGCGATGTTAAACTTTCTGTTTGGTATGATTCCGACGAACAGAGACATTTTCGATGACTCCCAACTTTCCGGCAAGTCTCAAACGGTTTGACCTGTGTTGGTTGTGATTCTACCATCCCGATCTACCAATTACAATGTTTGTTTTGACGTTTTAGGGTAGACCATACAAATTTATCGGTTTTCCAACTAGATCTAGTACTGTGGGTATAAAATGTGTCTTTTGACAGGAAATGATGTCACGAGCCAGGTTAAACGTAGTCAAACCCGGTCAAACATGGTCAAACTCGGGTCAACGGCGGTCAAACACGGCCAATACGAAAACCGTGAGGTTTAGAATGCGTCGGTTCGTAAACGAGACTTACGAGAGGTATAAAAGGCACGCTAAAGCAAATATTTATATTTACGTGAAAATAAACGTACGTGTGGTTAAGTGCGTTGAGCATAAACGAGTCGTTAACGGTAAAAATAAATATTAACATGATGTTAAATACTAACGGGTCATATTAAACGCGTTATTGACAAAAAAAAATCCACACAAACGAAATACATAATTTTTAGACAAGAAATATATAATAAGTAAGACGAGAATTTTAATACGACCAAGAACCGTTATATAAACGTATTTATATACGCTTATACGAATAATAATATTTACTTTAGTCGTATATATGTTTACAAAAACACTCGTAATATGTGAAACATGGACCGTTATTATTTGGGATAAATTGGACAAGTACGTTTTGTATAAACTTATATCGTGAATACGATAACAAACAATACGGGCAAGTATTTAATACTAGTACACAAACATGAATTCAAACATTACGATACTTATGGTATGAAACGGTCTAAACAAAATAAATACAATTGGCATGTTTTTCAAATCCTAAATATTTTGGATAAACGTATGCATATATAAATATGTACATGTATATATGTTTATATCTATGTGACTGGTCATTAAATAATATTTAAATATGTAACGGGTGTAACTAAACGAGGATTAGATAATTTAAAAGGGTTGACGCTACTATATTTTTGAAAATGAATATGTACAACTTAGGTGGGTATATATGTACATATACATACACATAAATGCCTATGTATATAAGCATTCATATTTTCATATAAAATCAAACGCTTATTACGTGACTTGAAATACTTCTATAATATATTGTTAGTTTTAGAAAGATTTATAGATACACTTATATTCGTATGTATCCGAATACCTTTAATACCATTGTTCGAGAGAAGGCGTATCTATGTATAAACTTACAATACCTAATTTTATACAAACATGTTTACACGCGTGACACATATATTATGTATTTTCCTAAGACTATTTAAACTAGGTTTATAGTTTGACATAAATAAATGTGTACAATTATTTCTCTTATACGTATCTAAATACTCATACAAACCAATACTCCCCAAAGTATAACTATAACTCGAGGATGGCTATCAAATAGTCACTACACTTTAACGAATCAGTTAAGCTCAACCGCACACATGATAACTCAACACGAGTTTAGACTCGTTTTACATTATTAGGGTTAGTCTATAAAACTCATAAAGTACCTACAGGTATCGTAGGACTCGAATAGGACGTAAACCCGTGACTATCACGTGGACATTGGTTTTCACTGCTATTAGAAGGACATTAGTATTCATGGCACGTTACCAGGTGAGTTCACTGCCCCCTTTTAACTTTTTAAATGTTTTAGAAACATCGGGTGAGAAACATACTTGTTTAACACATTTGATGCATTTGAGAACATCATTTTTTTATACATTTGGGAACATCATTACTTGATACTTTTAAGGAAACATGAAATATATTTGCTTTACACGTTGGAAAACATGAAAACACACTTACGAACATTTTCATATGGTAACATGAAAACACACTTACGAACATTTTCATATGGTAACAAGAGAACAAGATCCGACCTTATGTTTGAATGAGTTAACGAACACAGAGCTCGCTAAAAGTCCCCTACGTGAACATTTTTATAACCATTAGCTATAGTTTTAGCCTATGACTCTGTGCATAGTACTATTGGGATTGACACCCCTGGTCATGGTTCGATCGGTTTTGGTCGAATGGTCGCATAGTGTTTAAACGTGTGCTCAGGAGGTACGAGTTGGGGGCAAAATACCTATGTCATGGTTTGGTTATGCCTCATGTATGAACATATTATTTGTATTCTTAGCTAGTCTACAAATGGGTTAACATTACTTATTCTGTTTATCATATACACATGAAACCGCTACTCGTTTTGGTAATCAATCTTCTCATTAAAAAGGGCTTAACACGAGTATAAACTCGTTCACATATTTTCATTGGGGAAAACGACTCATTTTATGACTATTAAGTCATCATATGTTTCCACTGGGGAAAACGGTTCCATAATAAGCCCATGAACACATTTTCAAGGTTTACAGGAAAACGGTTTCATATTATGGCCATGCATACCTTTTCAATATTTTCACTTTATGACTCTGATGTCATCACATGTTTTCGAGGAAAACCGTTTTATATTATGGCCACACGATATCAATGTTTACAAAGAAAACTGCTTTACATTGAGATAACTAAACCTCTGAACTCACCAACCTTTGTGTTGACATTTTTAAGTATGTTTTTCAGGTAACACATAGCTATGGCACAATTGGAATAGGTTAGCCACTTGGATTAAACCCTAGAAGCCGAAGAAGAGTGATTGTCAAACCTCAAGACGACTTGACCTATATGGTTCTAGGACAATGTACTAGCTCATTTTAGTTCTTGTAATGGTGTTCAAAACATGTAGAAGTCTTTACTTTAGCTTCCGTTGTTGTGTAATGTTACCAATTGTTCCAACCTTGATTTATTTATTTATTTACTAAATGAATAAATTTGGGGGTGTGAAAAATACTGGTGGCCCGACATGAAGAACGATGTAACAGGCTATGTGAGCAAATGCCTAACATGCTCTCAGGTGAAGGCCGAGCACTAGAAGCTGTGTGGAAAGATGCAACCCTTATTCATTCCTGAATGGACAGGGGAAAAAATTATCATGGATTTCATAACCAAGCTACCGCATACATCTAAAGGTCATGATACCATATAGGTAATTGTTCATCAACGAGATTGTGGCCAGACACGGTATGCCCTTGTCAATCATGTCGGGTCAGGACACGCGATTTACATCGTGGTTCTAGAAACAATTCCATGAGACGATGGCCATAAGACTTAACATTAGCACAGTTTACCACCCACAAACTGATGGTCAGTCCGGAAGGACTATCTAAACATTAGAAGACATGCTTCGTACATGTATCATCAATTTCGGTGGTAGCTGGGATAGTCACTTGCCACTGGCGGAGTTCTCCTACAACAACAGTTATCATGCAACCAACAGCATGTCGCCATACGAAATGTTGTACTGCAGGAAATGTAGAACGCCCGTCTGTTGGGGAGAAATTGGGCAAAAAGACTTTGTGAGTCTAGATGTGGTTAGGGAAACCTTAGAAAAGTTTGATCAAATCAAAACCCGGATCAAAGCCGCCAAGGACAAACAGAAATCTTATGCAGATAAAAGGAGGAGAGACCTCGATTTCCATGTTGGTGACATGGTGTTATTAAAAGTGTCTCCTTGAAAGGGAATAATTCGATTTCGAAAAAGAGGAAAGCTAAGACCGAGGTTTGTCGGACCATTTAAAATTGTAGCACGGGTTGGAGAAGTGGCATATCGGTTGGAGCTACCCGAAGAATTGAGTGGGATCCATCCTACTTTTCATGTGTCGCACCTCAGAAAGTGCTTATCTGACGAATCGGTGCACGTACCACTCGATGACATCGAAGTAGACAACAACATTAATTATATTGAGGAACCCATAGCGATTGTGGATAGAAAAGATAAACGACTACGCAAAAAAGTTAATCCACTGGTCAAAGTTCAATGGAAGCATCGAAAGGGGTCAGAAGCCACGTGGGAGACTGAGTCAGAAATGAGGGAGTTGTACCCTCAGTTGTTTGACCTGTAAAAGGTTTCGAGGACGAAGCCTCCAATAAGAGGGGTAGACTTGTAACATCCAAAAAATAATAAAGAAAGGAATAAAAATTGAAACGAATGGAGGATGACAGGCTCGTGGGCTCGGGTTTTAGGCAGGATAAGTGGAACGCAAGGGAGGGAGTAAAACCTGCCTCACCCCCACCGTTTCCCTCACTTCATCTTCTTCACTTCCAAGCTCTAGAGAGAGAAAGCTACAAAACCCGCACCCGAGGCCGTCACTTTTGCTCGAGATCGTTGCTGGAGCTTCCTACTGATCGAAGAAGGAGAAACACACCGGAAACAGGTAACAAAACGGCTCCAGAATCTGAGTTTTAGCTTGAGAAATGGGTTTTAGGGTTTTGATGGGTTTTTATCAAAAAGTTGAGATTTTTACGTGTAAGTTAGCCTAAAAAGTATAGATTTAGCCTCATGGAAGCTAGACAAGTGTTTTGGTCATAAAAAGATTCAAACTTGGATCAAAAACGACGATTTTGGCCAAGAACAGATGAATGGTCTGAAAACTTTGGCCTGTCCCAAAAGTATTTCAGACATGGATAGTTTTCGGACAGAATACGTTCAAGCGAAATAGTTTTCGATTGAAAAAGATTTCGACCGAAATAGTTTTCAGAAGAAATGTTTTCAAAGGAAATAGATTTCGGTAGAGAAAGATTTCGACCGAAATAGTTTTCGGGCATGATGTTTTTGAACGAAATAATTATGGAATGCAAGACATTTCGAACGATTAGTTTTCGGTCGAAAAACGATTTCGGTCGAAAAAGATTTTGGACATAGAGTTTTTGGGAGAAACAACTTAGTATTAATTTGTCTAGTTCGTGACTCTTGAACAGATTCTTTAGCCTCCACCTAGCTTGAAGTCTTGCTGAGTGAGCTAACCCTTAAAAAAGTCAGGTGAGCTCAAGAATCCCTATTTTACTATTTTAGGGTGGTGTGCATACTCAAGAATTATACGTTTATAATAAATGTATTTTATTACTTAAACGTTTGCAAGAAAAGAAAAGAACAGTAACAGTTTATGTAAATGAACGTTTTGTAAGAAGGAAAGATAACGGTTGTTTAACCGAATGTTTTACAAGAAAGAAAAGAAAGAATGGTTTATTTAACTAAATATTTTATGAACAAAGAAAAGAAAGATAACTCAAATACATTGTCTTATCTGTCAGAGTATGAGACCTAGACAAGAAAAGACTTGGGGTGTAGGTCCCTATGACGCGTCTACGGATCGATCTCGTGATAAGACATGACGTTTACTCGGAGTGCGGAATCCAACGAGTCAACGTTTATACGCATAAAAGACAATGCAAACAAGCAAGTAAATAACCTTCTCAATTCGTATTTCAAATCACAATGATGTTTACAGACTCAATCGGACTTCTCTGTTCTATTTGGTTCTGTTCTGATCTCTCTTGAACGACTGACTCTGTAAACATATATATAGATAACTGACCTGATATAGGCGAACTTAAGCTTAAGCGAACTTAACAAGTTCACCTCAGTTAGACTTAAGCGAACTTATTAAGTTCGCCTCTGATAGACCAGGCGAACTTAACAAGTTCGCCTTTAGGCTATACTTGTAAAACACTTAGTGACATTTGACATTTACATAACAAAAACATAAAGACATAAAATCTAACTATTACAAGCTTTTGTCATTACAAACTATGTCCTAACAGACTCCCCCTTGACAATAGCTTGATCTTCAGTCTTCTGTCTTTATCTTGAACTCTTCCAGTTATCCGGTAGTCTGCTGCCAGCATGCACTCCATATCTTCTGCATATCTCCAAAACTCTTTTGTACTGTAGACCTTGTTCTCTCCAAACATCAGTGAACATTATTTCATTCTTTCGCAACGTCCTCTGATCTCTCTTTGAGAAATTGATAAGATTCATTGTATCATAGAAACATACAATGACCTTATTGTCTTTATCTTCAATCTTTGCTTCACCAGTATTAACATCAACATACCACCATTTCATATTCCCAAGAAAGTCTTGAGGAATCTTCTTTAACGGTATCTTGTGAATAGCACGCACTAGTTTATACTTGTATCTCCAGGTCACTTTCCCAGTCTTTGTATCTGTGTTCTTCACTCTCATTCCCTTTGTAGTTTCAGCCAATCATACTTTCCTGAACTACCTTCTTTCCTGATCAAGTTTGCTATCACATCAGCCAAACCATTCTTCGATCTATTAATGAGTGGCTTTGAAGCTAAACAATTTATTTCACACCTTGGCAAGGTATTGAAATACTTGATCCTCGGCTTTAAGTATTGAACACCGTCAGATCGTTTAATTGTAAATAATTTTGATTCATCATCATAGAACCAACTTATGATCCTTCCTACACACTGCTCGTTATTTACATATTTCTCTTTCTGAGCAGGTTGTGCTAGAGACTTGGGTAGCACCTTCATCCAACTATTTACAACTTCTCTCCACTGTTCTCTTGTCATCCCTGTATTTCTATACATCACAGGTTCTTCATTAACCTTCGGAGACTCAGTGTGAGTAGTTTCAGTTTCAGCATCTTTATCAGTATCCATCTTTGAATCAGCAGTATCTTCAGGCATTGTGATGTCTTCAGCATAGTCCATAGAGTCTGTTACTCCTTCATAAGTAAATTCAGGAATAACATCATCTTGGATGAAGTTATACGGCACTTTAAGACCATCACAGCCTTCATAAGTAACACTATCTTTATCTTTCTCTATCTCAATCTCTACTATTTCTCCTTCTTCTATCTCATTATCCGACATATCATCTTCCATGTCATTGAATAAATCATCAATGTCATCAAGACATGCAATCTTTTCAGCTTCCTCTTTCTTCTGAATCTTGAAAGAACTCCAATAATAGAATTTCTTCTTCATTAGTACCAGAAGTATCTTTCTTTCCTTCAAGTGATTGTGATGTCGACTCCCCCTGAACCCTAGATATAGGATTAGCGTCAGTGTATTGACGATCACCCTCAATATTTCCAGCAGGATCATTGTCTTCATCATCACGTCTTTGAATAGACTCTGTGTGACAAGTATCAGGTATCCTCAACTCCCCCTGAGCGTCAAGACGCTGAACGAGTTTAGTCACCAATGCTTGCATATCAGCTATCTGTTGAGCTTGAGTCTGAATCACCAGATGTCGTTGTGAATCAGTAGACACAAGAGTATCTACCTGAGCTTGTAGTGTAAGCACTTGAGATTCAAGGAAAGTAATCCTTTCAGAATCAGAAGGCTTAGACGCACCAGCTATCGATTGTGGAACTGAAGGACTTGTAGTAGTAGGAATGACTGGAGGAACAGGAGTAATCACCGGAGATGGATCCTTAGATCGTGGAGGAGTAATAATCAAGGAAGCAACAAACTATGCATCCCCTACTCCCTGTGAAGATTTAGCAGCAGCTATGGATGCAGACATTAACTTTTCAGTCTTGGGATCCGGAAAAAAGTCACTATCAGACTCAGTACTTTCATCAACCAAGGATCTTTTTCCAAGTACTGAACCGGAAGGAGGATCCCGAACGGACTTTCTTCTTGGTCGTCTGGCATGAGATTTAATGCGTTTACCAACATTGGCCAGTGGAATTGTAGCCAACCGCTCATAATGATCTGAGGAAAAATCCCTAGATTCATCAGAGTCAGTAGCTTCAGTAACAGGTAATACGTCTCACTTGAGCTGGAACTAGATTCATCATCAGTCACCACATTCCCTTCAGCTTCTTGAATGGGCGGGTTCACAGCATCATCAACGAAATCATCCATGTTCATTCCTAGATCGTGTTCAGGTTCATGAACGACCTCTTCTTGAACTGGTTCCTGAATAGGTATTTCAACCTCAGCTTGTGGAATAGGAACTTGTTCAAGAATAGGAATTTGTGGTTGTACGGGAAATTGTACTTGTTGAACTGGTATCTGTTGTTGTGGACCTTCTTGTTGTGCTGGTTGTTATGGTTGTTGCTGTTGTTGTTGAAAATTGAAGCCTGGAACCTGAGCAATTTCTTCTGGATGAAACCAGTTGTCATTCAGTGGTGCAACATAATCAGGATTGATTAAGTTCCCAAACAATGGAGCAGGAACCGGTATCAATGCGGCATTCTGCTGTTTAACTTTTGTACAATCAGTAAAGATACGCTTTGACATCGGAGTCAAAGTTAATATTCTAGGATGTTGTGGAAGATCCGGAATTAGATGATTAAGAATCAGTTGAATAAAATGAGGATACATCAGAAATCCTTGACCTTCAGCTGGATTAATTTGCATGACCATTTCTCTATAGAAGTAAAGTGCAAAATTGAATCGCTTATTCAACGTTAAAGCAACCATTGCAGTTTGAAGAGCCATCTTCAAGCCATCGGTACCAGCTTTGCGAGGAGAGATGCACTGAATAAGCACATGCATAAAGTACCTTCATTCACCAACTAAGCCACCTTTACGTGCTTGTGTATCATTCTGTTTCCCATGATATCCCATTCTTTAAAAACAACCCAGAATAAGAGTTCCTGGATAAGATAACGGATCTTCAGCATTTCCACCCAAATCAAGAGCAGCACGAATCGTCTCTTCAGAAATGGCAATCTCGGTATTATTAAAAGTGGCACGAAGAACATGAGGTTCAACGTTCGTATCTTGATGTACTGTGTCCCAAAATTGCTGTATATACACGAGACTTATGTAAGGATCAGCAGATAAAGCAAAGTGAAGACGTGATCTGTTCAAAAATCCTATAATGCCTTGAAAATTTACAGCCTCGGACATGTTAGAATCTAACAATGCCACTTTATTATGTTTATATTCGACACGTCGAGCCATCTGAAAAAGTTGGACAACAAACATATTAGCAAAAATAACAAACACGAACAAACAACACAAAATAAAAAAAAAATTTAAAAATTTTAAACAAAAAAAAAATTTACAAGTCCAAATCTTCCCTGACCCCTAGGCGAACTTAATAAGTTCGCTTAGTAGTGCAAGAGGCGAACTTATTAAGTTCGCCTGACAAGTTTGCTTGGAACAAGTTCGCCTGAACTTGTGACGATTCAAATTTAAACACAGACGTTCAAAAATCAGCAAATCGAGATAAACTCATGGAATAAGCAATGAACATCAGTCGAATATCAATTAACAACCAAATAGAATGATCAATTTTATAAGTCTGGTCAAAGTTAGGTCAAAAACCGTCCGTTTAAACTTTCGACGGAAACCGAGATGAAAATCACCAAATACTCACAATTTAACGGATGAAATTCAACCAAAATACCTTGTAAAGGATCGCAATTCGATTTTGAATACAATGGAATCAACAAACAATCCTCACAACACAAATTTGAAAATTTTAAGATTATCAGTTAAGTTCGCCTAAAATGAAGAAGACGGTGAATCTGATAAGTTCGCTTGATCTAGAACCTTAAACACATTAAGTTCGCTTAATTAGGCGAACTTGTTAAGTTCGCTTAACAAGCCTTCGGCGAACATGATAAGTTCGCTTCACCATCCATAGACAACCAAATTAAGTTCGCTTAAGTTCGCTTCACTGTACACAGACGAACTTAATATCTATTCATTTTTGCCTTGAACAAAATTTTATCAACTTCAACCTTTCAAGTCTTGAACTTTCATCAGCATCATGTATCCGATCCAATCCCGAACAATTTTAATAAAAGTTTAGAATTTTCATGGAAAATCAAAATCAAAATCTTTTTGAGTTTTATCTATACAAACGAAATCACATATTTTTGGATTTTATCTGTACAAACAGAAACACATATTTTTGGATTTTATCTGTATAAACAGAAACACATATTTTTGGATTTTTTATCTGAATAAACTGAAATCACATATTTTTGGATTTTCATCATGAGCAAGAAGATTATATCAGTATCCAATTAATTCATCACACATTTTAGCAATAACAAAGGGTAACCTATAGTATGAAACCATCCAACTCAGTTTTGTGCACTTTGCATCTTTTTCATTTTGAAACTCATTCAATTTGAGTAATATTTGAAATGATACGCGATAAATTTCAAAGTAAATAAGATCAGGTTATGAAATGCTCAATACTTCGTACCGAATTTGTAATATAAAGCATGAAATCTTAAATTTGTCAATATTATAAGATTTGAAACTGTAAGCGTTTATATTCCAAATTCATGTGATTTAGTACCATTTAGATGAAAAACATCGTGTACCCCACATATGTGCTAAACAGAAAAAATAAAATGCACTATCTTCAAGACATATACAGTTTATATTAAGATTAGATTAATTTCCAAGATGAAATTATCTCATTTAGCACAAGAATAGAAGCAGATCTCAAAGGATATAAGAATCATGATGATTTAGAATCAGAAGATTCTAATAAATTGGCTGATAATGAGAATCAACAGATTCAGGTATGAGGATCCAACTATTATCTGGATAAACTTCAATGGAGTCAGACTAGATGATGTATCTAACTGATCCAAGGGCGAATATATGTTTCAACATATTTTGAAAGCATATCTTAGGTCAACACCTTGCATGTTTTTCGGGGCATGGGCAGTGAAGTGAACTGAAATAGATTTGTGCTAAAGATATAATTCGATATTGGTCTCATGAAATTCTTTAAAACCATATATTCTTTATCTGATAATGATCTTTTACACACACACACAGACATATAATGGATTCAAATCACAGATGTAATCATACCTTATTTAATTTTCACACTACTATTGATTTCAAAACGCTTCTAGTCTATTGACAATTCAAGTTTCAAAACTCATACACAAATTTAAAAAACAGATTATCAAAATTAGAGCATTCAAAACACTATCATTTCTTATTTATGCAGACTTTGAGATTTAGATCAAATCAACTCATTTTAAGCAATCATAAATCAAAGATCTACTAAGGTCATGCGCAATGAAATAATCACTGATGTACTATCATTTCTTCTCTAACTTCAAATGACGTCAAATTTTATATTTTTCACTTTGTTTTGACTTTTTATAAGTTAACAACTTTTTGACTGAAATGTAAATGCAAAAATGTAATAAAGCAGTAAAAGACATTAAAAATAAAAATTTTTCCATGAAATTCTGATTTTGAAAAACTTTTATTCGGGATTGATCATACCAATCATTTTAATTAGAAATTCAAACCTGGTATGATCAAATGCTTTGGTAAACAAATCAGCAAAATTATCGTCAGTGTGTACCTTGACCGGCTCAATCAACCTTTTCTCAGCACAATTACGAATAAAATGATATCGAATCTCGATGTGCTTAGTTTTACTACGTTTAACATGATTATTAGTTATGGACATAGTAGCATTATTATCAATAAGCATAGGGGTTCCTGTGAAATTCAAACCGTAATCTCTCAATTGCTGTTGTATCCACAGGATCTGTGAATAACAACTTGCAGCAGCTATGTATTCTGCTTCGCATGTAGAAATAGAGACTGTAGTTTGCTTTTTGCATTGCCAGGACACAAGTCGATTACCTAAGAACTAGCAACCACCTGTTGTAGATTTCCTGTCCAGACAACAACCACCAAAATCAGAATCAGTATAAGCATTGAAATCAAAGTTAGAACCATGAGGATACCATAGCCCCAAACGTTGTTTTCCTTTTAAATACCGAAAGATTCTTTTCACAGCGATTAAGTGAGATTCTTTTGGCTTTGCCTGAAATCTGGAACAGATGCACACAGCGAACATTATATCCGGCCTTGAAGCGGTTAAGTACATGAGGGATCCAATCATAGCTCTGTAAAGTCGACAATCCACATCTTTTCCTTCCGGGTCAGAATTCAACTTATGATTGACCGAAATTGGAGGATCATATGGGGTACAGTCCTCCATCTTGAACCGGCTCAAGATGTCTTTGACATACTTGGACTAATGAATAAAGAAACCATCTTCCTTTTGATATACTTGTAAACCTATGAAAAACGATAACTCTCCCATAGCAGACATTTCAAATTTCGACTTCATAACACCCTCAAAGTCTTTGCATAACCCTTCGTTTGTCGAGCCAAAAATAATATCATCCACATAAATCTGCACCAGTAGGTAATCTCCCCCTGATTTCTTTATGAATAAGGTCGAGTCTATCTTTCCACGAACAAATTCATTCGCCAAAAGATGTGTGGATAAAGTCTCATACCACGCACGAGGAGCCTGATGAAGACCATAGAGGGTCTTATCAAGCTTGAAAACCATGTTCAGATGAAGCGGATCTTCAAACCCCGGCGGATGACATACATAGACTTCCTCCTTGACCTTACCATATAAAAACGCACTTTTTACGTCTAATTGAAACACCTTAAAACCTTTAAAGGAAGCAATAGCTAGAAACAGCCTTATAGCTTCGAGCCTCGCAACCGGCGCATAAACCTCGGTGTAATCAATTCCTTCCTGTTGATTAAAGCCCTGGACAACTAATCTTGCCATGTTGCGTACCACGACACCTCGATCGTCTTTCTTACATTTAAACACCCATTTTGTTCCTATCGGATACGCACCCTTCGGAAGATCAACAAGATTCCAAACCTTAAGTTTGTCAAATTGAGCAAGTTCTTCCTGCATAGCTTCTATCCAATTGTTGTCATTTAAAGTCATCTCAACATTCTTGGGTTCAACCTGCGAAATAAAGCATGAATGTGAGCAATCATCAAGAACACCAAAATCTTTAATGCAGGTATACAAATAAGTATTGTCAACAAGAGAACGTGTTTTCACTGCATCCTGTAAATTTCCAATTATATTCGTCACTGGATGATCTTTGAGTTTCTTGATGGATGCAACCTCAGGAACCGGCAACACGTCAACTTGAGTAGAGTCAGATTGATAAGAATAATCTTGAATAATTGAAATATCCGAGTCTAAATTTGTAGGAATCTCCCCCTGAGCCTGTGTCGAAGGTAATAGATCATCACCCAACAACGGATCAGCAGAAGAATCTTGAAAAATAACATTATCCTCCTCACTCTCTGAATCTTGTGGACCTGAACAAGAAGCAACATTAGGATCGGGAGCAGAAGTATATGGAATAGAAGAAGTTGGAACTGCATTTGGTAGAAATCCATTGTGCTGTGCATCCTGACAAGAATCATAAAGAACAACAACATCTTCAGCAGAAATATCAGAAGGTAAATGAAAAGACTTGAATAAGTTTTCATAATCAAATGCCCAATCCGGACCAATCTCCATTTGTGGTAAAGACCGATTTGAACAATCAATATGGAACCATTCTTCAACTTGCCGCGTCTCTTTGTTATAAACCCGTTTGGTAGCCGAATTAGCAACATACCCCAGAAAAATCCCTTCAATAGCCTTCGCACTGAATTTTGTTGGGACATCTCGAAATTTCAATAGGGTGCAAGGATTACCAAAAGGTAGTAAATAATCCAGATTCGGCTTGCGATTATTCAGCAATTCATAACAAGTCTTGTTGTGTCGCTTGACGGTCAAGACCCGGTTCAAAACGTGACATGCAGTATTCACAGCTTCAACCCAAAAGGTGACTGGAAGCTTAGAATCTGCAAGCATCGTGCGGGCCGTTTCGACCAACGTCATGTTCTTTCGTTCAGCGACACCGTTTTGTTGAGGAACATATGGCGCACTGAATTCATGATGAATTCCTCTTTGTAAACAGAATAAGCCCATTTTGCTATTCTTAAATTCATTGCCATTGTCACTCCTGATTCTTCTGACTTTCAGATTGAATAAAGTCTCCAAACCCAGGATTAAGTATTGTACCAACTCAGTGGTTTCAGCTTTAGAAGAAAGAAACTTAAACCATGAAAATCTGGAGTAATCATCAGTTACTACCAAGCAGTACGATTTTCCACCAATGCTCCTGATACTGATAGGACCGAACAAATCCATATGCAGCAACTCCAAAGGAGTTACGATAGAATTCGTCGATTTAGATTTGTGAGATTTCTTTCTTTGCTTCCCCTTTTTGCAAGGTATACAATCATCAGGAACTGAAAATTTCATCTTTGGAATACCAAGAACCAGATCATTCCGAACAATATAGTTCATCTTCCTAAAGTTAATATGAGCTAGCTTCCTGTGCCACAATATTGAATCAGATTCAGACGCCTTGGAGAGTAAACAGGTAGGAATTGAATCCGTTGTAGTGGCGACACTCATGTCAAGGACATACGTGTCATTTCTCCTTGGAGCCTTCATGAGAATCCATTCATCAGGAATTACGAAGCCCGGTTTCAGAATATAGCATTCAGTATCGTTGAAATGGAACGAAAACTTCTTAGCACAGACATGTGATACGCTTAAAAGATTGTGTTCCAGCTGCTCAGCATAATTCACCTTTTCAAATTTGACTTTGTCATTCTTTAACGTTCCCTGTCCAGTTATGTACCCGCCTGTATTACCCGCAAAAGCGACATAACCACCATCAATTTGTTTAACATCTTCAAGCAGTCTAACATTCCCTGTCATATGTCGAGAGCAACCACTATCCACATACCATGTATTGTTGATAGTACTCCTTGGTTGTCCCTACATAAACAACGAGAATCAGTTATAAATCGGAACCCAAGCCATCGTGGTCTTGGGTCAACCAGTTTTATCAAAATAAACAACTTCTTGTAATTTACAATCAATCTTATCATTCACTTTTGGAACAGAAGTTTGACTTTCAGACTTTTTCAAAGAAGAACCATTTTGATTATTTTGAAAAACATTATTTGATATATTATTGTCAGATTCTGATGTTTCCAAAATTTTCTTTAATTTTCTGTTTCTTCTTCTCCTTTAAGGTCTAGACAATTTAACCTCTTGCGGAGAATATTTTGAAATTCCAACACGAGGAATCTCAAGTTTCTCTTTGCATACAAAAGATTCAAAATTCAATTTATCCTGCTGTTTAAATCCAGAGGATTTAACAAAAGATTGAGCAAGCAAATTTTTCTCCAAGCTAGATGACGACTTTCCCTCATCTTTTCTTTTTAGGATCTTCACCACTTTCGGTTGTGAAGGAACAATCTTCATTTTACCCTGGTTCTTGTATGGACAGTTGATCAAAATGTGACCAGCCTCACTGCGATGAAAACACACTCTTCTTTCTTGATAACTTCTGAAATAAGGAGTTTTCCTTGAATTTGAGGATCCATCAGAAGAATAAGCTTCAGAGGAATGTCCAGAACAGTTTATCGACTTCTTTGGAACATAAGCCTGTGTTGGCACCTTTGAAGAATACACTTTTTGATAACCAGTTGCTACGAAACCACTCGACTGTAAAACCGGAGAAAGCTTAGATGGACCAACTTTCACCTCTTCAGGTTCAGTCAGAATGCATCTATCTCGGGTAACAGTTTTAACAACTGTTGGGTCATTAATTTTGACCTCTTTTGGAATGCCTTCAATCTTCTTCTCATCAAGCATCTCATCTTCAGAATCAGACTCATACACCATATCCTCCCCAGTTACCGGATTCACCTTTAACACAGTTTTTGGATCTATCTCCTCTTCATTTATGATTTCAGGTTCCACCACATAATTTGTATTAAACGGTGGAGGAATAAATCTAATTCCAGGAACACGCTTAGTCGGATCAGCATTTGAGTTGAAATAATCCAAAATAACGGAAGAATTTTCAAATTGTTCCATCTTTCTATGAAGTTTGATCAATTCAGATTCTTTGTCAGATATTTCTTTGTTCTTTTGAGCAACAACTTCATTACGTTTTTTCTATTTCAGCATAAGCCATATATAGATGATAACCCTGCTCTTTGTATTTTAGCCCAAGAGAATTTAAGTCTCTTTTCAAAGACTCAATTCTATCAATGCACAGCTTATCATTATCTTTCAGTTTCTGATTAACTGAATACATTGATTTCATGTCACAAATCAAGTTTGTGTTATCATCCATGACCTTTTGCAGTTTATCTTTAACAGAAATGTAGTTAGAACAGTAAATATGACAAACATAGTCTTTTACCTTAGACGAATCAGACATGTATGCCATGAATACTTTGGCAATGGTAATATTCTCTGAATCATCACCAACTGAAGCATTTTCTGTAAGAACAATATCCTCCTCAGCAACCCCTGATGCAGCATCAGAATCAATATCCTGTCCTTGTTCTACCTCATCATCAACGCTTGGAACACTATCACTATCACACGAATCATCACTAGAATTTTCATTATCAGTAGACTCCTCTGGTTTTTCAGAATGAATTTCTGCAACAAAAGCCTGACTCACAGCACCCAGCAAGTCTTCCAGATGAATGCCCCAGTCATAGTTTTCGTCGTTTTGAGCAACCAATGCTGATGCATGATTTGCATTACCAGAAGAACCATGTGATTGATTCCGATTATGCTGACAGTTAGGCTGATTGTTTTGAAAATTATTCTGCTTCTTTTGAGAATCAAATTCTACCTTCGACTTCACACACTCCTTAGCAAAGTGATCATACTCTTGGCAGTTGTAACAACAAACTTTGTTCTTATCAAAACCCATACGAGATCGACTATTTGAACCAATATATTTTCTGCCAGTTTTCTTTAAGAAATCTTTAGCTTGGCGCATCAACATAGCCATATTCCATTGGATATTCATTTCTTCCAGATCAACAGGGTCAATCTGTCTGAAATCTTCTTCTATAACCTCAGGATCATGTATTTTCCCTCCAATAAAATTCTCATATGATGCCATGAAAGATGAAAACATAGCAAGATAATCATCAGCAACTTTCTGATTCAAATGAGATCCAGATGATGTTGAAGCTGTAGTCGCAGAAAATCCAGAATGGCTTGAATGACCAGAATAAATTGGAACTCCAGAACACTGATCATTTGAAGACTCTCGAGCATCACACTCCAGTACCAGATTTACCAGTAGATTTGGCAAAATACATTGAGGGATCCTGGATATGCTCCATATTAGTCTCTTTCTTCTTCATATTCATGTCATGCGACTGAATCTTCCCTAGAACTTCTTCAAGAGACATGGTTTTGTACTTAATATTCTCTTTGATTAAAATCATATACACATCAAATTTTGATGGTAAAGCCTCCAAGAATTTATCATTGATTTCCTCAGTCTCATACACCACAGACGCACTAGCCAGTTCACTAAGAAGATGATAGAATCTTGTAGCAAGATCATCCAAGGATTCGTTTTGAAAATGCTTAAAGACCAAGAACTGCTTCTTTAATAGCTCCTTTCTACTCTTCTTCACATCCAAACTTTCTTCACACCTTTTCTGTAATGCTTCCCACAGTTGTTGAGAAGACTTGAACTGTTTAAAACTGTGATATATTTCCTTTGGAAGAGACATCGAAATACTAGCCATCGCTTTCTTTTCCCTATCAAATAACAACTTCTCTTCATTAGTTAACGCTGACACCGGCTTCGGAACATCATCCTTTCCCATCCACGAATAAGTAGGATGCGTATATCCTTTCAAAATCGGAATCCACAAACTAGTATCGGTAAAAGATACGAACTGGTCAAACCGATCTTTCCAATTAGAATAATCAGCTAAATTCAACAACTTCGGAGGTTTTTGAGATGTACCGATCTCATTGTCATAATTGAACATATTCGTGACTTGAACCATATTTGCCATTTAAAAAAAATTTCTGAAAAATTTTCAAGTGCTGAACAGTCTTACCCTCAGGCGAAGATAATAAGTTCGCCTATAATACACCCAAGCGAACTTAATGAGAAGCGAACTTAATAAGTTCGCTTAAATCAGAATTCAACAATCTGATTAAGTTCGTCTAAAATAAGTTCGCTTAACCCTGTGAGAAGCGAACTTGACAAGTTCGCATGCTAAGTTCGCCTGCACAGAAATCAGCAAGTTCGCTTGCCGTAACAGAATCAAGATCAAGAACTTCTTCAGACCAAAATCGCGAACCAAGAACATTCAAAAATCGTCATTAATCACTGAATTGAAGGAATTAAACAAAATTGAACCGTAGGATCGTGTAATTTGTCAATTAGAAGCTTTCTATCGGATCAATTTCATCATAATCCTATTCAACAATACCAAATCAGATCAAAATCAGTCTTAAAAACTCCATTGAAATGAAAAACTCAAAAATGATGAATTTGATGTCAATTTGCATATAAAATAGTCTAGAATCAACAAGAATCACGAGCAAAAGCTCTGATACCACTTGTAGGTCCCTAAGACGCGTCTACGGATCGATCTCGTGATAAGACATGACGTTTACTCGGAGTGCGGAATCCAACGAGTCAACGTTTATACGCATAAAAGACAATGCAAACAAGCAAGTAAATAACCTTCTCAATTCGTATTTCAAATCACAATGATGTTTACAGACTCAATCGGACTTCTTTGTTCTATTTGGTTCTGTTCTGATCTCTCTTGAACGACTGACTCTGTAAACATATATATAGATAACTGACCTGATATAGGCAAACTTATTAAGTTCGCCTCTAACAGCTTAAGCGAACTTAACAAGTTCGCCTCAGTTAGACTTAAGCGAACTTATTAAGTTCGCCTCTGATAGACTAGGCGAACTTAACAAGTTCGCCTCTAGGCTATACTTGTAAAACACTTAGTGACATTTGACATTTACATAACAAAAACATAAAGACATAAAATCTAACTATTACAAGCTTTTGTCATTACAAACTATGTCCTAACATGGGGTAGTAGCATAGTCCTAGAGGCTGATGCTACCCTAAGCATAGTATCAAGTCTTGAGTTAGTAGTATGGTCCTTGAGACCAGTATTACCCGAAGTCGATGTTGCGTCATGGACCGAGACCATGACGTACCATGAGAAAAATCGGGACAGTGCTCGGCATGACACTATAACGAGGTGTCGGCCTTTGGAGGATGAGCATTAGGGAACACTTGCCTCGGTTCCTTCGGGGAAACAGAGACGCTTACAGATGAAAACAGATTATAGACGTTAATGTATGACTTAATGAAAAGAACACAAAGTAAATACATATGTACTTAAAAGGAAAAAGAAAGATTTTATTGTATTATGTGTATAATATAATATGTATGTTTAAAGAACGTTTTCTTTAAGAAAACATGTTTATAATGATAAAGAAAAACGTGAACTTACCAGCGTTAGCTGACTTTTTTAGTATGCACATCAGGTGATAAAGGAAAGAAACAAGTTTGAAGTTGGAAGAGCTTGGGATGTATGGCTGGATGGTTGCTTCTGACAAAAAGACTGACATCCCATGTTTTGTTTATGGTGTTCAGACAATGAATGTTTAAAGTTTTAATTTACTCTGAATTCTTGTAAGACTTCCGCTATTGATGTTATGTTTATTCAAGGTTTAAGAACTATGTTTATGCTATGTTTGCCAACCATGAGTGATACCCGGTTTGGGTCCTTTTATCAAAAGCATGTCATGCCACATTATAAAAAAGTTTAGAACTTACCTGTTTGATGTAATGATTGTGCAAACAATTGATGAAGTTGGATGAATTCCACCTGCAGTTTTGAATGTTGAGTCAAACCACAGTCTCAAATAAATGACAATATGATCCTAATTTTGACATTTCTTTTCTGCATCTAAGGCAATAACTGATCAACAAAATGTAAGATAGCAATTTTTTTTAATTATAGCATAGGGGCAAGCAGACATATCAATAACAATAGCGGATTCAACTTCTTTATCATTTGAAAGTTTTAACTTTGATTGCTTTCAACAGTCAAAGGCCCATGTCAAAAAGGCATCATTTTCATTAGATAGTTAACCCAGTTCATAAATGAATAAAATTTTGGCATTTGAGACAATTGGATACATGGAGAAAACCATCTGTATGCATTTAATCAGTGTTAACAACTTTTGTTCTTAGAAGTTTTGTCAAGGAAGAAATGTTGAATTTGAAATCTTTAACTGCACCTCTCAGTTTTGTTGTATGTTAATATCAGAGAGAAAATAAACACACACCAGAAAGTCAAGCAAATGCTATTTACAAACAAAACATCTGATCGCATTATTCATGTTAGCAGTTTCCATGAGGTATGCCATACCCTACAAAATCAAGCAAATGCTTTTTACAATCAAGTGAATCTGAAAGGCACTAAACACACCAAACTACTCAAACACAAATACTACAGAAAATCAAAAGGTGTGAGTGAAATTTTATTTTCCCAAACCAGATCCTCCCACAAAACAACAATTCAGTATCGATGTCTTAAAAAAACATGCATAAACAAACACAAAAAATCAGCACGAACTACACCTCAATTGCAACAAAAAAAGCCATCTCAACATACAACAGCAAGATTCTAAGCATGAATTTACCTTTACATCACCAACCACACCTCAATCGCAACAAAAAAAACATCTCAACATAGCGCAGCAAGATTCCAAGTAACAGAAATTGAATTTACCTTTACATCACCAACCACACCTCAATCGCAACAAAAAAAACCTATCTCAACATAGCGCAGCAAGATTCCAAGTAACAGAAATCAAGAAGAACAAAATGACAAAAAGAAGAAAGAAACTGCAGAGAAAGAAAAGAAATGCAGAGAGAAGAAAAAAGCAAAAGATATTGATAAAGGTCTGAAAATTCTAAAAACTGACACGTTGTAAAGCTATGATGAGTAGGGACAGCAAATAAAAACACCTCATCTGAGAAACTCGGTTAAAAAAAGCGTCCCAAAAAAATCGAACCCAAGACCCAAAAAATAAAACAAAAAGGCTTAACAGCCAACACACAAACAACATATACATAATGGAGAAAAAAACACATAACCTATACCTAAAAATGAGTCATACCAAAGCTTGTACGTTACTATTCAACATGTTGTTAAACTGTAAAGTTGTTAATAATTAGTAATTTGTTTGCCTAAATATTAACCAAAATGCGAAAACACTTGTATATTAACTACTAATTCCGCACACAGTAATTTGGTACATATCTTTTTCACTATATGCAATGACTGTAAATTTAGAAAAAAATAATCAAATATATATTTATATATATATATATATGGAGTATCAAATAAAAATTAGTTTTTTGCTAAAAAATTAAAAAAATGACAAAAACCTTAAAAAACGATATCAAACGAACTCCGATTGAGCTAATTTCAGCGGCGTTGGAACCGTCTCGTTGAACTCTACCATCTAAGCTTTTAAGGTTTAGCATTTAAGGTTTATATTTTACGTTTGAATTTTAGGGTTTTAGGCTTATGGTTTAGTCTTAGGGTTTAGCTTTTATGGTTTAGGTTTTTTTTTTGTGAGGGTGGGGGTGGGTTTAGGTTTTTGGGGTTGGGTGTGTTTAGGTTTTTGGGGGTGGGGTTGGTGGTTTTAGGCTTTTCAAGGTAGGGTTGGAGGGGGGTTTAGGTTTTTGGGGGTGCGGGTTGAGGGAGGTTTAGGTTTTTGGGTCCGGGTTAGGGTTCGATTAGACGGTTCCAACGCCGCCGAAATGAGCTCAATCGGAGTTTGTTTGACCCACTTCTTAATACGTGAGTTTTTTGTCTAAAGAATTTGAATTTGTTTTCCTATAGTTTATAGAATATTCTACCAAAAGAATTCGAACTTTTCTTGGCAAGCTTGTAAGTCGGGTTAGTGTGCCTTTTTTGTCTCGCTGATGGCATCACCTGCATATGTGTGGCCATTTTATTAGGATGATGGATAAAATGACATAAAAGTGTATTTTTAGGTATGTTCGTCAAAAAAATTGAATAAAAAAGCAATCACACACCTGACAGATATTTTGGACGAAATGGAGAGTGTTTTCTGCAATTCTTCCTATTCATAGGACCACAAAGAAACAGTACATAAAGTTTATCAAAAGTTCCATTCCCACATTTCTTGCCAAGTTTAAAGCTTTTTTTTTAATCGTCTGTTCCAAGTTAAAACAGGAAAAAGGCAATTTTTTAAGAACCAATTCGTACATGCAAAACAAATATTAATTCTAATTTTACCATTGGCTAACAATGCTATAGCTGCTGTCTAAACTAATAGACAAAAATATATGATTGTGTCATCTTATGTAGTCTTTTGGTTGAGACATGCAACTTGCAAAGCTCGTGTTTCATACTTTGATATAAATATATAACATGCGCACGCAAAAAGCACCAACAAAGTTCAAAAGCAACGAAACATGCATCAAAGAATCATTTTCACAACAATGTTATACTCTGATTCATATCCAATAAACATAATATACAAAACATATTATCATGTAAATTAACACACAGATCACATAACAGAATTTTTGACTCATAGTAAATTAAACACAAAACATATTAGAGGCCGGGAGAGGTACGACAGAGTGTACCGTGTGAAAGAGATCTGCAACTCCTTTAGGTGGGATGTAAATCTTGCTGCAACAACTGCATTATGTAGGGGTAATAGTGACTGCACACATCTAAGTTCAGATGACAACTACGGGGTATATTATAGCAAACTCTTTAATATTGTGTATTTGCATAATTGCATCTTCTAAATGGTACAAAATTAACATGGGTTTATGTTAATTTGTCCCGGTTGAATCATAGGTGTTAGGGATTGATTTTCATGCAGGATCTTGAGTCAAGCGTAATCCGGAATCCAAGATCTTAGTAATCTCGGTATCCTGAATATTAATACTACTAACGGTTACTTGTACTCTATTTTCGTTTATTGCTTGCAGGTAAAACGTGTATGATTATTCGTTCCTAAAGAATCGGTCAAGAGATCAAAGAGAACGTGTAAAACTTGTAGGAGAAGCTCTATAACGGTCATATGTGAAGACCTAGTCTGACCGGGATTCTCGGATAGTTAGTTATCTTATTTCCTGTATATATTCAGCAGCAAGATCGAATAGGGACACACAATTCTCGATATTCACAGCACAATACACTCGCAAACAGCTCTGTAACACCTAGAATTCGACCGATTACTGCTCAAACGTGTATTCTTTTTCATTGATTTATATAAAACTATAAGGCAAGTGACTTTCGGTCACTTCCCGGGGTTTTATGCCCGCAATCCTAAGGGATTAAGGGCTTTTCTCATACATCATCGTGTCAAAATTTGCATTTAGGTTGATTATTTTGCATTTTGATTAAAGCACACTACCTCACTTACTAAGTTTGGTTACAAAATTAGCTTGCATATTTTTTACCCAAAACAATTTGGCGCCCACCGTGGGGCAAGTGGTGCTTTTTATCTTAAAAATATTTGTTAAAGTTTGCATTCAATCACTATTTTTCCAAACTGATTTCAAAAATGTCGTCCCAATCCAAAATGGTTTCTGTCTCAACTCCATCTTCAAGCTCTATGTTGAACAACCCTCTTCCTCCTCCTCCATTCCAGAAGAAGAGTGATAATCCGCAAAAGAAGCCTGTTTCTGCTGGATTTTCGGGATCTGGAATACGTGCTGGGAATCTGTGCTCGTATCAAACGACGAGATCCTCAATTTATTCTCAGAAATGAAGCAGCAGATGGAGCAGCAGAAAAAGACTAACCTGACGTTGTTCAAAGAGCTAGAAAAAGTCAAAGAATCAAATAAACCAGTGGAAGTAACAACCCCGCTGCAACCAAGGATCTTGGATTTCAATTATTCGGGATCCTTAGGAATCCATAAGGGAGACTTCCTCCCCATGCGGATCGAAACCACTACCGTTGAGCCGACTCCAGCTGTTAGAGTTACTGCAAATCAGGATCTTGGATTTATTCCAGGATCGTCATCCCAAAATCCGGATGTCGGTAACACTTTTAATCAATTGTCAAACACTAAAGAACTTGTGCAGGATACATGAATTACTCCTTCCATGGCCAAGGAATTGAAAAAGCTAAGAGAAATGATCTCCAGTTGCTAGGTGCAGTCCAACCTATACCGGAGATATCCTCTGCCAGTCACATGATCTCAAGATTTGCTCCGCCAATATGTGATGCTGAGATCCCAAAACGCTTCCAGACCCCTAACATGAAGCTATATGATGGAACTACGGATCCTGAGGAGCACGTCGCACAATACAGAGAGAGAATGGAAATTAATCCCATTCCTTTGGACTTAAAAGAGGTTGCTTATGCAAGGGTTTCGGATCCACCTTAACAGGATCCGCCTTGAAATGGCTACTTAATACCTTATTCAATAACTTCATTTGCTCATTTAATCAATTTATTTAATAATCAATTCTCTTGTACCAGAACGTTCGAAAGATTGACAAGTGACTTATACAGGATAACCCAAAATACCGGAGAATCCCTCCGGGATTATGTTAGCAAGTTCGGCCGGGAATCCCTAGATATCCCGAACCTTGATGTCGCCACAGCGGTCCAGGCGTTTAAGATGGGATTGAATAAAGACTCCCCGTTTTATGAAGACCTTGTCATGAATCCTTGCAGGAATCTTGATGAAGTCAGGAACCGAGCACTGAGATTCATAAGGCTCGAGGATGATAAAAAGATCCAACAAAGGATGGATGCTTCAACCAGCTACAGTCAACCCAACCGAAAGACTGAATCCGCTCCTTACAAGCCTTACAGACCCAAGCCTTACTCCAAGCCTGACAATCACAGAGTCAACGCTGTGGAGGAAGACGAAGACGAAGAAAAGTATCCTAGACTATCTGAATACTTTTTTTTCTCTTGATACAACAGGTTTATTGTTTGCCAAGCAGGATCTTGGTGAAAAAGCCACGTGGCCTCGCAAATTTGAGAAGAACACAGGATATAAGGATAAGTCCAAGTGGTGTACATTCCATGAAGACATCGGTCATGTAACTGATGATTGCATTGCTTTGCGAAAGGAGAGAAGTTAGCTCTTGAGCAAAGGACACCTCAAGGAGTTCCCGAGCAAAAGAAAAAGACAAAGCCAAAGATCATGACATGATCCCACATAGAGCAACATCCCCGCCGCCAGACGCCAAAGTAATAAGTTTCATATCTGGTGGGTCTGACATATGTAGTACCTCTTATTCTACAGCAAAAAGGAACGCTACGGAAGCAAAGACAGAGAAAGGGGACAGGCCTACGAAAACCTCCACCTTAACTGAAAAGAAAGTGATCTATTTTGATGAAAGGGACATATACGATGTAGAGGATCCTCATCACGACGGCTTAGTAATCAGTCTATACATTGCCAATCACTTCATCCGCAGGATCCTAATTGACGGACGAAGTTCGGTGAACATCATACAACTTGAAGTCCTAAAGAGGATGGGGATCCCGAATTCAGTGGAGTGGTCAAAACACAGTTGGAGAGATAAAGCTACCGATATACATCGAATGGGTAAATGCTATACAGAAGTTTTGTGTTATTGATTCTTTGTTTTGCTATAATATTATTCTAGGGAGACCTTAGATTCATGACATGAAGGCAGTACCCTCAACATATCACCAATGTGTCAAAATGCCGACCCCATGGGTAGTAAAGATCAACAGTGATCAGCAGGAGGCAAAAGACTGTTATACTTTTTCAATGAAAGCCTCCGCCAAAACCAGGTAAGCGTAGCAATTACAGAAACAAGCCCGAGACGTCTTGGAAACTAAGGAGAAATATGTTAAATAAAAATCCTTAAGCACGAAGGAACCTGATGTCAAGGTGCTTGTTGGAACCAACATCCCCAAGGATATTGAACAAGATCTCGTAGAATTACTGAAAAGCAGAACCTCAACCTTTGCCTCGAAGCATGAAGACATGACAGGTATCTCTAAAGAAGTTATTACACATAAATTGGGTGTTGATAATAGTTTCAGGCCAATACACCAAAAAAGAAGGAAATTTGCACCGGAAAGGAATGTTGTTATCCATGAAGAAGTTGAGAGATTGGTGAAAGCTGGAATGATAAGGGAAGTGAAATTCCCAAGATGGCTAGCCAATGTGTAGGTCCACTCGGGGTCAATACAGATCTATCTCGACACGTGACGTGTCAAACACACGGAGTGCGGAATCAAACCATATGCATGATCGTGTATATGAGACAACAACAGTATCAATGAACACACAAGATGTAAATAATCTCTCTTTGATTGCTCCAAACACTGAGTTTACAGAACTTGAATACAAATGACAAATCTTTTCAAACTAACCTGTAAACTACTATTTATAGGCAAACTATCTGCCACAGGAGAATTTAAAAAGTTCGCATAATACAAGGCACAGGCGAACTTGACAAGTTCGCCTATTACAAAACATAAGACAAAACATGAAAATACAAAGACATACAAGATCTAACTATTACAAGGCTCATTGTCACACATATATGTCCTAACAGACTCCCACTTGACAATAGCTTGATCTTCAGTCTTCATGTTGAGCTCTTCCACATCTCCTGTAACTTGCTTCCTGCATGCACACCATACTTGATACAAATCTGCAACACACGCTTGTGCTGTAACGCCTGCTCACGCCATTCACTTGTAAACATCAATTCTTTTCTTTTCAACATCAATTTATCTTTCTTTGAGAAATTAATAAGATTCATAGCGTCATATAAACGAGCTAGATCTATATTATCTTGATCTTCTATTACTGCCTCACCGGTATTCACATCGATATACCACCACTTCATATTACCAAGAAAATCTCGTGGCATCTTCTTCAGAGGTATTTTCTGAACAACTTTAACCGGTTTGAACTTGTACTTCTAGATATTCTTTCCAGTAACTGGGTCAACCACTTTCATTCCTTGCCCTTCCATGGCTTAAGTTTATCATACTTTCCCGATCCACCTTCAGTACTTATCAGCTTGGCAATAACGTCTGCAATCTCATTCCTTGATCTGTTGATTAATTGTTTAGTTGCAAGACCATTAACCTCACATATAGGCAATGAATTGAAGTATCTCAATCTGGGCTTCAAATACTGAACTCCACCAGTTCCTTTAATTGCAAACAAATTGAAATCTTCATCATAAAACCAACTAAGTATTCTACCCACACATCTTTCTTTATTAACATACTTCTCTTTTAGAACAGGTGGTGATGGTGAAACAGGTAAAACTTTCTTCCAACTTCTCACCAACTCTAACCACTTCTCTTTGGTCATACCTGTATCCCTATACATCATGGGTTCTTCTGGTGTCTTTTGAGCATCATCAGATTTAGGCTTAGTGATGTTTTCATCAGAGTCGATTGATTCAGCTATTCCTTCTGAAGTTTCTTCAGGAATAACATCATCACGGATGAAATCAAACAGCACATTTAGACCATCAATGCCTTCATAAGTAAGCGTTGTTGTATCTTTCTCTATTTCCAACTCCACTATCTCCCCTTCTTCTATTTCAAAATCATCCTCATCTAATTCATCAATCAAGTTATCTAATCCAGATAAGCATTCCAGTTTATCAGCTTCATCTAGATCAGAATCATCTTGAAAAAATTCCAACATCAATAAGTCTTCAGCTTCTCCTGTTGTGTTCTTTCCACCGGATGTATCATCTTGATCTGATGTCAAATCCCCCTGAAATTGAGATATCGGAGTAACGTCAACGTATTGACGATCACCCTTGTTGTAATACCCAGTATTTTTCCGAACGTACCTTTTCAAAACCCTTGTATGGTTTGTCGTTTAAAACTTAAATTCTTAGAACCTTATACTTGATATGTATATATATATATATATATATATATATATATATATATATATTCATATATACAACTTATTTGAAAGTATATATATATACATTTTTCAAAAAAATGAATGAATCAAAAAAAAAAAAAAACATATGATTTTTATTGTATAAATAAAAAATTTCTTAAAATCTTATTAGTTAATTATAAGATAAACTTTATAAATTATTTTATAAGGTTATAAAATAACAAAACTTAGTTAGTTTTTATAAAAATAAAACACATTTATTTTTATAAAAGTCCAGGGACCAAAACTGCCCATTTTGAAACTCAGTTCTAACTTGAATTCATGTTTCAACATTAAATGATAAAACTTCTAAACTTCAAGGGCCTGTTGTGCTAGTTTCCTAAACTCTCGAACCAGAATCAGATCACGAGTTCGAGTCCCGCAGTGGCCGGTTTCGAGCCGTTTTAGTCAAAAACACGTTTCCCGTCCAAATACAGTGAACCTCGGGTTCCAGTCACGCATGCGAACCTACCCCAAGGTGTATTAATGCTCGATTTAAACTCTATCCACGCGAAAATTCGAATTTGGATCCGTTGCACTCATCCGCCATCTTCCCAACTACTCGAGCATTAAACATCGCAATTGGTTATAAATACCGGTTGAAACACATCAACGACACACCACTCCTACTCCTCATACTCTCAATTTCTTCAACTCGAAGCTGCATCGTCGAATTCAGTCCCTCGGCAGCCGACTCAAAACCCAGAACCATTCTCATTCATTTCAACACCGATTCAGGTAATTCTTGTGTCTAACAGGATCGTTACACCCTAGAGATCGAAAGCCCTCTGTTTAATTGCATTAACAGAGGGCGAATCGACATGTATTTGGCAGAAATCGATTCTAGGGTTCTTGAGAATTTGGGGGTGTTTGGAAGTATTGTTTACCTATTTTCTTTCCTGGTTTAAACTTAACAAGACCCGTAGGTCAGATGGTTAAGTGCGTGTGTGTGTCTGTGAACCGGGCGACCCGGGTTCGAATCCGGTTAGCCCAGTTTTGCTTTTATTCATTTTTTTTAGCCTTTTTAACAACAGATTTAAACTTGAAAAATTTGTATAAATTCTGTAAAACTTTTGTAAACTTGAATCTAAATTTTATTTATACTTTTATATTCCAGAACTATTTTTAATTTATTAAACTTAGCTTAAACTCATAATAATTAATTCTTTAAAATTGTTTTAAAATTCTGAAAACTATGAAAAATACTTTTGAAACTTTACAAAGCTTTATTCTAAATAAGAATTTATTTTAATCAGAAAATATAAATTTTTTCTATATTTTCTGAAATAAGCATATTATTTGGTTTTTAAACATTAACTTAAATTATAAACATTAGTTTAACTTTAAATCCAAGATTTATTTATTTATTTAAATAAAGCAATAAAATAAAAACGTGTTTTATGCAAGATTAGAAAAACATAAAGATATAAACTTATAAACTTAGAAGTTAATACTTATTAAATTTATGGTTTCTTTTAAACTTTAGTTATTTATACACTTTTAACTAAGGTAAACTCTATAAAAAAATTCTATTTAACTTGTTCTATATAAACTTATAAATATAAACTAATTAAACGTACAACTACATTCTATGCATTACTTTGGTTACAAGTTAAATTGTAAAATAAATGCCTATCATTCGAGCACGTTATTAAATCTAAATAATCTATATTGATTAAATTAAATAATTATACTTTTATATAGATAATTCTTTAACTTTAATAATTAATTGTCTTTATAATTATTATAAATCTTTAATAATTACTTATTTCTTGAATAATTATTGTTAAAACTTTAATAATTATTTGGTCTTTCATTTTACTTCAACTTCATTTACGAATACTTAGAGCATCCGGTATGCTCGGTGTGATATTGGCGTGATCCTAGGTGGCCACCAAGATCACGCCGTGATCTTGGTGGAACACCGCCCCCTCGATACAAAAACCACGCCGTGGTTTCACCCCGTGAGATTTCTCACGCCAAAATGTTTCAATTTCAAACTAAATATATCCGTTCAACGGATATATTTGTATTAAATAAAAAAAAATTATTAAATTTAATTCTTTCCATCTATATAAACACATCCTTCACTTCACAAAAATCATAAACAATTTATCTCAACTTCTCTATACTACAAAAAAACTTACTAATCTTCTATACTCATTTCTAATATCCCCAACTCAAAAATGAGTAACGACCCGAACCAGAACCAACACTTTTGGGCTCAATACGCGGCTCGTGATAACGCGTTTGGGGCCAACCCCAACTTTCAACCCAACCCAAACTTCCAACCCAACCCAAACTTCCTATCCAACCCAAACTTCGTACCAAACCCGAACTTTCAAATGTTTAACTACCAACCCCAAATGTCTCAACCGGGTACACCACTAGAATTTGTACCCGAAACTCAAGAAATGCCACAAGAAACCGTGGACGAAAATCTAAATGTCTCAAGAAAAAAAGGAAAGAAGAAGGTTTCGCAAGAGACTTCTAGCCGGACGAATACCAAAAAAAAGTGGGAAAAAGACGAGCCACTATTCTTGGTTAAGGCGTTTATAGACGTCTCGGAGGATCCAATAATTGGTAACAATAATTTTGGTTTTGTATTTTTTAAAATTTTCCATTTTTTATTTTTATGATTATTAATTTGAATATTTGTTTTTTGTAGGCAACGCCCAAAACAAAAAAACATTATGGACAAGGGTTCAAGAAAAATATGAATCTTTTATGGGTGTACCGCCCGGTTACCGAAGTTTGGACCAATTGAGTTCAAAATGGACTCATATAAATTGGAAGGTGGTAAAGTTCCACGGGATCTATCAAGAAGTTTTGCGGGATCGAAGAAGCGGTGAGAGCGATGCCGATATTTTGACGAGAGCAACGGTCCGGTTTAAAGACGACCATGGTGGCAAAACACCAATTCAATATTGGGAGATTTGTAGGAATTCGCCAAAGTGGAAAACACTATACATTGCCCCCACTCGAACCGGCTCGTCCAAAAAAAGAACATCAACCGACATCGACGCTAGTCCGGGCGATTCCGATGGTAGATCTAAGTACGACCTAAACATAGATGCACCGGAAGACGTGGAAATACCCCGTCCGATTGGGAAGAAAAAAGCAAAAGCCCAAGAATCGGGCTCGGGCTCAGGCTCGGGATCGGTTTCAAGACACGACGAAATCGGCGAGAAAATGGTCGAACAAATGACAAGATTTAATAACGCCCAAGACGAGAGGATGGATTGGAAACGAACAAAACAAGAGATCGAAATTCTTGGTATCGATCTTGAGTCACTAACAACCGCCCAACGTTTTTTGATTGAAAAAAAAACAAAAGGAGATCAAAGAACGTCATGGTATCCCGTAGGTTTTGGTTATGTTTTTTTTTTAATTAATGTAATTTTTTTTATTATTGTAATTTTATTTTATTAATGAATATTATTTTATTACGTTTTATTTTATTTAAATAAAAATTCAAAAATAAACATTAAATTATCACACCACCACAATCACATGGGTATACCCCTTGCCATGTGATTATGGTGTGATTTTTCCAGAATCTGACGTGGCGCCACGTGGCGTGCACTTTATTATCACATGACACCATAATCACATGGGTATACCCCTTACCCTTAGAAAACTATTTGATTATTATTACCTAACTAGAGTAATTATAAAACTTCTAAGTAATTATTTTAATTAATAATTATTCTAATCTACAAACTTATGAAACTTTGATATTCAAGACTTGTGTTAATTATTCAAAACTTTTGTTATAAACTTGATTCAAATTTCATAAACACAATCAATCCCATCTCCCATTGGAACCGTAGTCGAATCTTGAAATCCTAGATCTTTTGTCTTAGACTTTTACTTAAATCTTTAGACTTGCATACTTAGGCTTATCGTGAGGATATTCTCCCTCAAAGTCTTGCAAATACTTATCCGTGTCGGATACTCTTCATCAATCCAGGTGAGTATACTTAGCCCCTTTTTTCCTTTCTATGCTTTTGGGGTGAAACATGTTCAAAATTCTTAAACTTATACAATTCTTGTACAACTATGACTACGTGTTTATTCTTATGTTAAACTTGAGACTTGTATGCTTAGATTAAACTTAAAACTAGCATATTCATTAACTTTGATCAAGCCTATAGTAACAATGATAGATCTATTGTATTTGACCAATCCACCTTGATTGATTGACCCCTTCGGGGGGGAGACCTTGGTGATTGTTACTGAATTAAACTTTAAATTTGAGACTTATAAGGGTAACCTACGGGTTATGCCTAAACTTGGTTGGAGGGTTGATATGCACAATGTCTAACATGCTTGTTTTCTCATACTTACATTATAGAATGCATGAATCATAGTGAACTGTAATTCTTTTCAAATACTTGTTAAACTATGTCAAAACCTTTGTATCTCACCAACTATTTTGTAGTTGACAGATTCTTTCACATGTTTCAGGTTTTACATCATGAGACTTATTCGTGATCACATAGGATGCTTTGGACCTAGACTACTTGAATTAAATGTTGTATTCGTATTATTCTTCATTGTATTGAATCTTAAATTATTCATTAATGAAATATCGAAACTTTAATAGTTAACCTTGTGCTATTGAACAACCGCGTTCGCCCCGACGTATAATCCGCCGTCGGTTGGGGTGTGACAGATTGGTATCAGAGCCTTGGTTATAGGTAATTAGGTTATTAGACACATGACCTAGACTATAACTTAGGAGACCCAAACATGAGTTATCTCATGTCCTTTACTAGGAACTTTCTCCTCATTCTATTCTTAAATCTTATACGTGAACGCTTGGAGATTCTACGTTCCTACTTACCTACGTGCTACAAGAGGCTACTACATCGAGGACACATTCTTAGGCTTCAAGCCTAATCCTCCACTAAACTCTCGTCAAAAGTATTTAAGTTCTAGACAATGTATGAGAACTTGTGCGGATCGGAAGGGTGGATACCTGTATTCTGGGAAATTCTATCAAGGAAAGCATTTCGTATAAATCCAAATCAACCGTTGGACCCGTATGCTTTCCTGGGAATTCTTGGGATGAGTATCCACTTATAGGAATGCATGACTTCTCTAAACATTAACGAGCTTAGATCTCTCTTGATATGTCGAAGTACTTACTTAGTGATATGCACTAAAAGAGTACCATCTCAAATACTATACACTTCATAAATTCATGGTTCAAAAAAAAAACTTTCCTCTATAACATTTATTCTATGATTCTTAAGTCCCGTCTTGTCACATGACAGCATGCTTACTCGTCATGACCTGAAGGAGTTACCTTCAAGGAGAAATTCTTACGAGATTATACTACATACATAAACTTATATTTATAGATACTACCCCATAAACTTCGTGATCGTTGTAATACAACCCTTAAAACTATGTATTACTCTACAAATTCTCCTATAAACTTTATTATTTTATAAACTTGGCACATAAGGGGAAACTCTTGTGTCTCATTTCATTTTTCGTCACTCAAGCAAACTTCAATTTATGACTAACTCAAAACTTTGTTACACTTTTAAAACTCAAAACCTTCATATGTCCTTAAAACTTACGCATCACCGTTCCTGTAAACAAATCTTAACGTCCTTTAAACCTAAAGTACATTAACAAAGTGATTAGTAACCTGATCACCTTCCCGCAAGGGAAGAAGCCTACTATAGAATAAACAAGCTCCACGTTTAGGACTCTAAACCCATAATGAACCTTGACATAGTACCATAAGCCCAAACATCGGTGACAACAACTGAGAGAAGTTGTAGGCCCATGAGGAAGTTCTGGCTAGGGAAATAGGGTACTTAAGTGAGTCCTTGTGACCACCCCTTCTTCCAGGAATTCTCTTCGTTAGCCCACCAACTTCAAGCCAAAAGCCATTTTTGTATATATTACTGTGATGACTCAGTATTATGAATAAAAAAAACCTTTTTGAACATATTAAATCAACTTAATTACACACCTTAATTTTTCCGTTTAAATTGCATTATGTAAGGGCTAGAAGTCCCAATTTTGAAACATTTAATGAAATTTATCTTGAAATTTATCTTGTTATCACTTACTAGCTTGACTTTCCTTCTAGCACTATAAACTTAACACTTCTACCCAAACACTTCCGTCAAGAGTAGCTCACGTTAGTACTAGAGATAATTAACAACGTGGCATTAAACTATAAAAACCCTAAGTGACACGAAGAATAAACCTTGAATAAACCTTCTGATTCGTAAGCACCCTTTTAAAACAACACGACTTACGAACCACTGTCGTAATCAACTATGATCCTTACCCCTTATATAGACTTCACACTTCTAAACTTGACCAACTTTTCGTTTGACAATCATACATACCTTTTCATAAGTCTTACTTATACTATTTATCAATGTCCAACTCGTCATTTTTAAACATCTTAATTACACTTTATATAAAAGAAAACTATACCTGCTGTTGTGAAACAAGATAAATCATTTGTAAACACACTATCATCGAAACTTTTCCCGTTACCCTATGCTTAGAGACTTTCCCATTTAACTCTTGTCACGTAAAAGACTTACTATAAATCACAACGGGAACTAAAAGCTCAAATACACGTTGCTAAAAATATTAAACTTCGTATACACAACTATGAGGTCAGAGACTTTTGAGTCATGTAAAACTTGTACAAATACTCAATCCCGTATTCTTAAAACTAAACATGATCAATAAAGGATCATGTAAAGCTAAATACTGAAACTTGAAACTCAACTGACTTATCCTATTTTCAAACTTATACTTGGATTCTTAGTCTTGAAAACTTTGTGTGTCCATCTTAACCAAACCCTATAAAACTTGATAAACGTACATTCCATATAGACGAGAAGACTTCACTCTTGATACTAGACACTAGCAGGAAGGAGGACATTACTCTCTTTAGGAGAGTACATCCCCAGACTCCTATCTAAACCAAACATCGGGATCCACTAATCTTCTGGACAACTCGAATATTCTGTGAGAAAGCGTATAACGGTTAATCCTGTTCCAAACGCTGTCCCATACCTCTCTTAAATACTAGAGTATTTGGATAACCGCTTTATACTCGAAACGTAATCGTATACCTCTATACACTGAAGCTAAACTAAGAGACTTTAAGGCTATTCTATGTTTGACGTATTCTTGTTCAAACACAATTTAAACTATCCTATGTTTGACGTATTCTTGTTCAAACACAATTTAAACTATTCTATGTTTGACGTATACTTGATCAAACACAATTTAGACTATTCTATGTTTGACGTATTCTTGATTCAAACACAATTTGAGATACCCCATATTTGACGTATTCTTGTTCAAACATGATGAACGTATGAGACTTTAAACTACTCCATGTTTGACGTATTCTTGTTCAAACATGATGAACGTATGAGACTTTAAACTACTCCATGTTTGACGTATTCTTGTTCAAACATGATGAACGTACGAGACTTTAAGCTACTCCATGTTTGACGTATTCTTGTTCAAACACAATTTAAACTATCCTATGTTTGACGTATTCTTGTTCAAACACAATTTAAACTATTCTATGTTTGACGTATTCTTGATCAAACACAATTTAGACTATTCTATGTTTAACGTATTCTTGATTCAAACACAATTTGAGCTACCCCATATTTGACGTATTCTTGTTCAAACATGATGAACGTATGAGACTTTAAACTACTCCATGTCTGACGTATTCTTGTTCAAACATGATGAACGTATGAGACTTTAAACTACTCCATGTTTGACGTATTCTTGTTCAAACATGATGAACGTACGAGACTTTAAGCTACTCCATGTTTGACGTATGCTTGTTCAAACCCGATGGACGTATAAGACTTTAAGCTACTCCATGTTTGACGTATGCTTGTTCAAACACGATGGACGTATAAGACTTTAAACTATTCCATGTTTGACGTATACTTATTCAAACATGATGAACGTATAAGACTTTTAAACTACTCAAGGTTTGATGTATTCTTGATCAAACCCGAGGAAAGTGTAAAGACTTTAAACTACTCGATGATTAAGGTATTCTTATTCAATCACGAGGAAACTTTGAAACTCTAAATCTTGTCACATTCTTCTCTCTTTAATCATTGAATGACGTTTCTCTCTAAGAGACTCGTTAATCAATGATCACTCTTACGTGGAAACACTAGTCATGAGTTAAACAAATTCTTGTACTCTTTCTTGATCCACACACAAACGGAAGGACCTATGCGGACTATGCGACGATTTAAATGCTTGCGGGTGCACACGTAAGTATGAAGATCAGCGTATGGAAAGACATAGTAAACTCTGTCGTGTGCTACGATCTAAGACTTATCATAAAAGGGAGCCACGGAACTTAGGTACCGTAGCTATCCTTAGATGTATTAGTCTACAAACTCAAATTCTTGAACTATCATCAAATCCATTCTAAGTGATACATCTCACTTTAAATCTTGAATGAAAGTTCATCAGTTATTCTCTCAGATGCATTTCTGAAAAACAATTCTTCATCTATTTCAATAAGACTATATGCTTCGTAAGGAAACTTTTGACAACCATATGCTTTGAAAACTTAGAAACTCAAGCGAAATCTCATTCCTATAGATACTTTCCCTCTAGAAATCTAAACGTAACTCAGGGTTTACCCGGAAACGTAAAGTATTCCTCTCATTATCCTTGTACGAATCATAAACTTAAATCTTGAAAGCATGAACCTTCTACTATAATTTCGGGACAAAATTTCCTAAAGTAGGGGAGACTGTAATACCCAGGATTTTTCCGAACGTACCTTTTCAAAACCCTTGTATGGTTTGTCGTTTAAAACTTAAATTCTTAGAACCTTATACTTGATATGTATATATATATATATATATATATATATTCATATATACAACTTATTTGAAAGTATATATATATACATTTTTCAAAAAAATGAATGAATCAAAAAAAAAAAAAAAACATATGATTTTTATTGTATAAATAAAAAATTTCTTAAAATCTTATTAGTTAATTATAAGATAAACTTTATAAATTATTTTATAAGGTTATAAAATAACAAAACTTAGTTAGTTTTTATAAAAATAAAACACATTTATTTTTATAAAAGTCCAGGGACCAAAACTGCCCATTTTGAAACTCAGTTCTAACTTGAATTCATGTTTCAACATTAAATGATAAAACTTCTAAACTTCAAGGGCCTGTTGTGCTAGTTTCCTAAACTCTCGAACCAGAATCAGATCACGAGTTCGAGTCCCGCAGTGGCCGGTTTCGAGCCGTTTTAGTCAAAAACGCGTTTCCCGTCCAAATACAGTGAACCTCGGGTTCCAGTCACGCATGCGAACCTACCCCAAGGTGTATTAATGCTCGATTTAAACTCTATCCACGCGAAAATTTGAATTTGGATCCGTTGCACTCATCCGCCATCTTCTCAACTACTCGAGCATTAAACATCGCAATTGGTTATAAATACCGGTTGAAACACATCAACGACACACCACTCCTACTCCTCATACTCTCAATTTCTTCAACTCGAAGCTGCATCGTCGAATTCAGTCCCTCGGCAGCCGACTCAAAACCCAGAACCATTCTCATTCATTTCAACACCGATTCAGGTAATTCTTGTGTCTAACAGGATCGTTACACCCTAGATATCGAAAGCCCTCTGTTTAATTGCATTAACAGAGAGCGAATCGACATGTATTTGGCAGAAATCGATTCTAGGGTTCTTGAGAATTTGGGGGTGTTTGGAAGTATTGTTTACCTATTTTCTTTCCTGGTTTAAACTTAACAAGACCCGTAGGTCAGATGGTTAAGTGCGTGTGTGTGTCTGTGAACCGGGCGACCCGGGTTCGAATCCGGTTAGCCCAGTTTTACTTTTATTCATTTTTTTTAGCCTTTTTAACAACAGATTTAAACTTGAAAAATTTGTATAAATTCTGTAAAACTTTTGTAAACTTGAATCTAAATTTTATTTATACTTTTATATTCCAGAACTATTTTTAATTTATTAAACTTAGCTTAAACTCATAATAATTAATTCTTTAAAATTGTTTTAAAATTCTGAAAACTATGAAAAATACTTTTGAAACTTTACAAAGCTTTATTCTAAATAGGAATTTATTTTAATCAGAAAATATAAAATTTTTCTATATTTTCTGAAATAAGCATATTATTTGGTTTTTAAACATTAACTTAAATTATAAACATTAGTTTAACATTAAATCCAAGATTGATTTATTTATTTAAATAAAGCAATAAAATAAAAACGTGTTTTATGCAAGATTAGAAAAACATAAAGATATAAACTTATAAACTTAGAAGTTAATACTTATTAAATTTACGGTTTCTTTTAAACTTTAGTTATTTATACACTTTTAACTAAGGTAAACTCTATAAGAAATTCTATTTAACTTGTTCTATATAAACTTATAAATATAAACTAATTAAACGTACAACTACATTCTATGCATTACTTTGGTTACAAGTTAAATTGTAAAATAAATGCCTATCATTCGAGCACGTTATTAAATCTAAATAATCTATATTGATTAAATTAAATAATTATACTTTTATATAGATAATTCTTTAACTTTAATAATTAATTGTCTTTATAATTATTATAAATATTTAATAATTACTTATTTCTTGAATAATTATTGTTAAAACTTTAATAATTATTTGGTCTTTCATTTTACTTCAACTTCATTTACGAATACTTAGAAAACTATTTGATTATTATTACCTAACTAGAGTAATTATAAAACTTAAGTAATTATTTTAATTAATAATTATTCTAATCTACAAACTTATGAAACTTTGATATTCAAGACTTGTGTTAATTATTCAAAACTTTTGTTATAAACTTGATTCAAACTTCATAAACACAATCCCATCTCCCATTGGAACCCTAGTCGAATCTTGAAATCCTAAATCTTTTGTCTTAGACTTTTACTTAAATCTTTAGACGTGCATACTTAGGCTTATCGTGAGGATATTCTCCCTCAAAGTCTTGCAAATACTTATCCGTGTCGGATACTCTTCATCAATCCAGGTGAGTATACTTAGCCCCTTTTTCCTTTCTATGCTTTTGGGGTGAAACATGTTCAAAATTCTTAAACTTATACAATTCTTGTACAACTATGACTACGTGTTTATTCTTATGTTAAACTTGAGACTTGTATGCTTAGATTAAACTTAAAACTAGCATATTCATTAACTTTGATCAAGCCTATAGTAACAATGATAGATCTATTGTATTTGACCAATCCACCTTGATTGATTGACCCCTTCGGGGGGGAGACCTTGGTGATTGTTACTGAATTAAACTTTAAATTTGAGACTTATAAGGGTAACCTACGGGTTATGCCTAAACTTGGTTGGAGGGTTGATATGCACAATGTCTAACATGCTTGTTTTCTCATACTTACATTATAGAATGCATGAATCATAGTGAACTGTAATTCTTTTCAAATACTTGTTAAACTATGTCAAAACCTTTGTATCTCACCAACTATTTTGTAGTTGACAGATTCTTTCACATGTTTCAGGTTTTACATCATGAGACTTATTCGTGATCACATAGGATGCTTTGGACTTATACTACTTGAATTAAATGTTGTATTCGTATTATTCTTCCTTGTATTAAATCTTAAATTATTCATTAATGAAATATCGAAACTTTAATAGTTAACCTTGTGCTATTGAACAACCGCGTCCGCCCCGACGTATAATCCGCCGTCGGTTTGGGTGTGACAGATTGGTATCAGAGCCTTGGTTATAAGAAATTAGGTTATTAGATACATGACCTAGACTATAACTTAGGAGACCCAAACATGAGTTATCTCATGTCCTTTACTAGGAACTTTCTCCTCATTCTATTCTTAAATCTTATACGTGAACGCTTGGAGATTCTACGTTCCTACTTACCTACGTGCTACAAGAGGCTACTACATCGAGGACACATTCTTAGGCTTCAAGCCTAATCCTCCGCTAAACTCTCGTCAAAAGTATTTAAGATCTAGACAATGTATGAGAACTTGTGCGGACCGGAAGGGTGGATACCTGTATTCTGGGAAATTCTATCAAGGAAAGCATTCCGTAACATCCCAAAAATAAAATGACGGTTATAATAACGAAATAAACGAATGAGGCATGACGGGCCGGGCCGGATGGGCTGGCGGGCTTGAATTGGAGCCTCCCCTATAAATAGCCAAGGTCACCACCCATATCTCTCATTTGCAACATCTAGAGAGAGAAACCGTAGAGAGAGAAAGTTGGCGGATCGACCTGAGACTGAAGAAGTGTGTAGCTCCGGAGCTTGTGAGAAGAACCTCCGGATCAGAAGCTCGATACAGGTAGCGGTCTAGCCTAGATCTGTGTTTTTGTTCGTTTTGGGTTTTTCGGGTTTTGGACGAAAATGTAACGTTTTTACGGATGAAATTGGAAGAAAAACGTAGATTTGAGTTCCTTAATGAAAAGCAAACGTTTTGAATGTAAACAAGTTCGGGATCTTGACGTGATCAAATCCGAATGTGAAAGTTAGGGTTTTTGCGGGGAAGCAGATCCTGGGTACTTATCAAGTACGCATGAAGAGGATCCTGCGTACTTATCAAGTACGCATAAAGAGGATCCTGTGTACTTATCAAGTACGCATGAAGAGGGTCCTGCGTACTTATCAAGTACGCATGAAGCAAAGTTTGTGCACTTATTAAGTACGCAAGAGCAAGGCCCTGCGCACTTGCTAAGTGCGCAGGCATCAGGCTGTTTAGATAAAGTCAGTATGTTTAGAAGGTTAAACCGTTAGTCTGATGTGTATTTAACTAATCAATTCAGATCGAAAGTGACGTTGGGGGACATTTGTTTAGGACAACCCAGATTAGCTTATCAGGTGAGTTCTAGAAGCCCTTCCTTAAATGTTTTAATTAAATGTTTTTGGGCTGGTGTGCATACATACGGAATGATGTTTTGAAATGAGGTTTACGAAATGAGGTTTACGAAATGATGTTTACGAAATGATGTTTACGAAACGATGTTTACGATGTGATGTTTATGATATGATGTTTACGAAATGATGTTTACGGGATGATGTTTATGAAATGTTTTGCCAACTGAAGTTTACGAAAGGTTTACAAAAGAGATGATGTTTTGTTTAATAAAACGTACGAATGCTTTAACTAGAAAGAGGTAAAGGTTTTATGAAAGTCACGAATGAACGAATCTGCCACGAGTTCCTACGGGAGCTAAGGTATGTATGTATATATGTATTGGCCTCACCCTTACATGGGGCCTTTGTGGCTGGCTAATGGTTGTACAACTAGTTGATGATGGGGTGACGACGGTCACCCATGGGATTACCGGGACCCGATGGAAGGTACTATTCCTTGCGGGGAAATAGTGCCTATGTTATGTTCTGTCTACCTAGAGGTAACTAGCCTTAGGAGACATATGTTTGGTCTACCTAGAGGTAACGAGCCTTAGGAGACATATGTTTGGTCCAGCTAGAGGTAACGAGCCTTAGGGGACATGTGTGATGGATGACTTAGAGGTAACGAGCCTTAAGTTCATCCGCTGGTATGCGATGTATGGAATTGACGGTTACGAGAAGGCGCAGATTCGGTTCATGTTGACTTATGTTATGATGTTATGTTACGATGTTAAGATGATGTTAAGTTATTGCATGTTTTACTTACACTTTTGTTAAATAAATGTATGTTATGTTTTTGGCAAAATGATTATGTTAAAGTTTTATGTAAAGCTAGAACTCACCAGCGTAGCTGACTTTTTAGTATGCACATTCACGTTAAGGCAGGTATGGATGATGGACGGTGATGCTTGGCAAATGAGAAGAGTTACCCGGTTGATCATGAAGACTGGCATCCTGTTATGATTAGTTTATGTATTAGACTATGTTACGCTTTCGCATGTTGAACAATGTTATGAGTATGTTTTAATGAAGTATTTTCCACTGCGTTATTTGATATTCAAGTTTAATAACTGTTTGTGAATGAGTAAATCCAACAAGTGAGGCCTCCCGGGTTTGGGGCCTTACAGAAGCATTCATCAACTTCTGTAACTTAGGAGAAGGAAAGTACTCTGAATCAGATGATTCATCACGTAAAGTCCTTTTGCCAAGTACTGCACCAGGAGGAGGACCCCTAGCAGATTTTCTGCTTGGTAATTTAACCTTTTTCTTGCTTACCGACTTCTGTCTTTTACCAGCATTAGCTTCAGGAACCTTTGTCAGTCGTTCATAATGATCGGAATCAAAATCTTTAGTGGTTTCAGAATCATAACTAGCATTTGAAGCAGAACTAGTGCTTGTATCTTCAACTTGACCTTCTTCACCCTGTGGAGGAGATTGTACATGATGCACTTGTTCTTCTTTTTCATTGTCATCTACTTCCACATTCGGATCATCTTGAACATTTTCATCTTGATTCTCAACTTCAATTTCAATATCAGCCTCTACATTAGGCTCAATCACATTTTCCTAAACTTGTTCTTGAACAGGTTGTTGAACTTGTGGTTGTTGCTGTGGTTGATGTTGTTGTTTTTGTGCTAATAATTCTTCAGGATAAGTCCAGTTATCATTTAGAGGAGCCACATAATCAGGATTGATAATGTGCCTGATTAAAGGTGTAGGAACTGGAATAAGAGCTGGATTCTGCTGCTTGACATTGTTGCAGTCAGTAAAGATTCTCTTGGTCATCGGTGTAAGAGTAAGATGATGTGGCAACTGATGTAGGTTAGGAATAAGATGGTTAAGAATCATTTGAATGAAGCGAGGGTACATAAGAAACCCTTGTCCTTCTAGAGGAGTTGTCTCGGAAACTATCTCCATGTATATGTAGTGAGCAAAATTGAAACCTCTATTCAAAGTAACTGCGACCATTGCAGATTGTAAAGAGGACTTCAAACCATCTGTACCAGCCTTCCTTGTAGATAAGCATTGAATGATAACGTGCATAAAGTACCTCCATTGACCAACTAGCCCACCCTTTCTAGCTTGAGTATCATTTGCTCTTCCTGTGTATCCCATCCTTTAAAAACAACCCATAATCAAAGTAGTAGGTAACATCAATGGTTCATCATTATCACCTCCCAGAGCCAAAGCAGTCCTTATTGTATCCACAGAGATTGCAACTTAAACATTATTCACTGTAGCTCTAATCACATTTGGATCAACTGTGCAATCATGTTTTGCGGAATCCCAGAATTGTTGAATATAGTTCAGACTGATGTAGATATTAGCAGACAATGCAACATGTAGCCTTGATCTATTCAGAAAATTTATGATCTCACAGTAGTTAACAGCTTCTTACATATTCGGATCCAACAATGCCACCTGGTTATGTTTGTACTCCACATGATGATCCATCTGTATATAAGAAAGTTAGACCAGCAATTTTCAAGTAGAAATTCACAACAAAAAAAACAACACTTGAAAAAATGCTAAGTCCAATCACTACTGCTCCCTGAGGCGAACTTAATAAGTTCGCTTAGAGTTGCAAGAGCCGAACTTAATAAGTTCGCCTGAGCAAGTTCGCTCAACGCTTCATAACACAGATTAGAAAACTAAGTCACGAATTAGATGAAATCCAAAGCAAATAAACATGCAAATCAATAATACAACTACCGATAAACAGTTTAACATCATCAATTTCAGTTTAGAACCACAAACAAACACCGTTTAACGATCTACCAGATATCGCGATGAACCATAGTTTATTCAACGAAAATTGATCAAAACTAGGAGATTTAACGGTCTAAAACATGTGATTCTACCTTCTTTTGAATCACAACAGCTTCAACAACACAAAACTAGTTCACAACAACAGCTTAACAATCACAGAAACACAAAATGATTAAGTTCGCTCGACTGCTCAAAAAGTTCACTTATTCAGGAATTTGGGATAAAATGACTAAGTTCGCCTGAAACAGATATATATATATACTCAGCCATTAAGTTCGCTTATTCAGGTGAACTTGGTAAGTTCGCTTACCGGTGAACATATTAAATGCGCTTAAACTCCCATACTTGGAGAAAAATGAAATTTTCAACCTGTCACTGTTCAACACCCAAGAACCGATCTTTTCGTCTTTCACCTGAAACCTGTATTCGATCCAATCCCGAACAATTTTAACTAAAAATTTTGGAATTCTCATGGAAGCACGAAATAAAATCTTTTTGGATTCTTGAATGAATTTGGAAAAGACTTTTAAAACAAATAACGAACAAGAATGCACATATTTTTGGGTTTTATCTGTACAAATTGAAACACGTATTTTTGGATTTTCAAATATAAGAAACATAAAATCTTTTTGATTTTTCTTTATATTAATTTGAAATTCAAGAACCAAATCACATATTTTTGTTCAAACACATGAGTAAGAAGATCATATCAGTATATATGATTAGTCCATCACAAATCCTAATCAACTCTAAGGGTAACCTATGATACTTCTTATCATACATCAACCTATTCAAAACTATACACATTTCTTTTTGATATTTTTCACTTTGACCACATCAAACTTGATAATCCACATACTCTTTTGATACCAATTGTAATGCACTTTAACACTTATGCATCTTTTCAGAATTTTTCACATCATATTTTTTTCAACTCCGACAATTTTACATGAAATGATACGCGATAAACTTCAAAGTAAACAAGATCAGATCATAAACTGCTCAAGTGTTCATGCCGAATTTGCAATATACAACATGTAAACCAAGATTATCAGTATTATAGAATTTGAAACTAAAAGAGTTTTTCTCCCAAGTTCTTGTGAGTTAGTACCATTTAGATGAAAAACGTCGTGTACCCCACATATATACCAACAGAAATATAAAATTGCACTATCTTCAAGACATATAAGACTTTGTGCAAAAGAATGTATATATCAATCTCAAAGATGAAACTATTTCAATTAGCACAGGAAAAGAAACAGATCCCGAAGGATATAAAGAATTAGAATGATTCATAATCGAATGATTCATATGCTTGGTTTTGGATGTAATATCATGATTGACTATAACAAAGGAACTCTTCAGCAGAAAGATTGAATAAGGAATCGATTGATTCAATAATACAAGGTCATGTGGTCCAACTGTTATCTGGATATTCAATAACCAAGATATTGATCCAAGGGCGAGTATATGCTCCAACAGATGTTGTCAGAAACATATTTTAGTTCAGCATCACATTGCATGTTTTTCGGGGCATGAGCAGTGAAGTGAACTGAAAAATTGTGCTAATCAATATAGTCCGCTACTGGTCACATGAAATTCTTAAAGCCTCATATTCTATATCTGATAATGATCTTTTAACTCACACACCCGGCAAAATATGGGTTCAAATCACAGATGTTGTCATAAAACATTTAGTTTTCACACTATTAATGGTAAAAAAAACGCTTCTAGTCTACTGACAATCTAAATTACATACACATATCCAAATTAAACATAATATAGATTTTCAAGATTAGAGCATTTATGACACTACCATTTCTTGTTTATGCAGACTCTGAAGTTTAGATCAAATCAACAAACACAAACACATATTATTATAACAAATCAGCAGGTCATCTATGGTCATGTGTGATAGATTATCAACTGATGTACTATCATAAATTCTCTAACTTCAAATGATGTTGATTTTATCTTTTTCATTTGTTTGGTATTTTTATAAATAACAATTTTTTGACAAGAAAATAAATGCAGAAATGTAAGAAAGCAGTAAAAAATAAAACTTCCATGAAAATTATTTTGAAAAACATTTATTCGAGATTGATCATACTAGTCATTTTTACCAGAAATTCGAACCTAGTTCGATCAAATGCCTTGGTGAAGAGGTATGCAAAATTGTCATCAGTATGTACCTTCAACAGCTCAATCAATCTTTTATCTGCACAATCACGAATAAAATGATACCTGATTTCAATGTTCTTAGTTTTGTTGTGCTTTACTGGGTTATTAGTTATGGACATTGTGGCATTGTTATCTATGAACATAGGGGTGCAAGTGAAATTCAAACCATAGCCTCGTAATTGTTTCTAGATCCACAATATTTGGGAACAACAACTTGAAGTTGAGATGTATTCTGCTTCACATGTTGAGATTGAAACTATGGTTTGTTTTTTCACACTGCCACGAAACAAGCCAATTACCCAGAAATTGGCAACCTCCTGTTGTAGACTTCCTGTCCAAACAACAACCTCTAAAATCTGGGTCAGTATAAGCATTAAATTCAAAATTAGAACCATGCGGAAACTATAATCCTAATCTCGGTTTCCCTTTTAGGTACCAAAAAATACGTTAGACTGCAATCAGATGTGATTCCTTTGGTTTTGCTTGAAATCTGGAACAGAGACACACGACAAACATTATATATGGCCTTGATGTTGTTAAATACATGAGAGATCCAATCATTGCCCTGTACAAGCGGCTGTCAATATCCTTTCCTTCCGGATTTGGATTTATTTGTGATTGACAGGAATCAGAGTGTCAAATGGGGTACAGTCTTCCATCTTGAACCGGCTAAAGATGTCTTTCACGTATTTAGACTGGTGAATAAAGAAGCCATCCTTTTTTTGATTAACTTGCAATCCTAAGAAGAACGACAGCTCTCGCATAGCGGACATTTCGAACTTCAATTTCACGACGCTCTCAAACTCTTTGCATAACACTTTGTTTGTTGAACCAAATATAATATCGTTCACGTAGATCTGAACCATCAGGTAATCTCCCCCTGCTTTCTTGATGAACATGGTTGAATCAATTTGACCATGATCGAAACCATTGTCTAGAAGATGATGCGACAATGTTTCATACCACGCATGGGGCGCTTGATGAAGACCATAAAGAGCCTTGTCTACACCCTTGAAGGATATAAAGGGTGGTTGACACACATACACTTCTTCTTTAACCTTGCCATACAAGAAGGCACTTTTGACATCCAATTGATAAACCTTAAATCCTTTAAACGACGCAAATGCTAGAAACAAATGAATTGCCCCAACCTTGCAACATGTGCGTACACCTGAGTGTAATCAATGCCTTCTTGTTGAGTGAACCCCTGAACGACTAATCTTGATTTGTTCCTCACCACGACACCATGAACATCCTTTTTACATTTAAAGACCCATTTGGTGCCAATCGGATACACTCTCTTTGGAAGATCAACCAAATTCCACACCTTTAGCTTATCAAACTGAGCAAGCTCCTCTTGCATTGCTTCTATCCAAATGTTATCTTGCAATGCCATCTCCACATTTTTTGGTTCAATCTGAGAAATAAAACAAGAATTGAGCAAACATCAAGTACTCCAGTATCCCTAATGCTAGAATATAAAGAAGTATTTTCAGTTAAAGAACGAGTTTTGACTCCATCCTGTTAATTCCCAATGATATTCGTCACTGGATGATCTTTTAATTCTTTTATGGAAGCCATCTCAGCAACAGGAAGAACATCAACTTGAGTAGTTTCTGCTTGAGAAGGAACAGTTTAAGTAACTGGTATCACAGACTCCAAATTGGTAGGAAGCTCCCCCTGAACTTGTGTAGAAGTGGATGAATAATCAACAATTAATGGATCAGCCAAAGAATCCTGGAAAATTGTTTCATCATCTTTACTATTAGACTCATGAGTTCCCGAACTAGATGCAACATTCAGATCAGGGTTAGAGGATAATGGAACGGATAATGGAACCGCTGATCTTGGTATAAAACCGCAATCTTAGTCACCATGACATGACTCATATAACAATGCAACTTCTTTAGCAGACAAATCAGGAGCAAAATTAAAAGACTTGAACAAGCTGTCATAATCAAATTCCCACTCTGGTCCAATCGCCTTTTGAGGGATAGATCGATTAGAACAATCGATATGGAACCATTCTTCAACCTGACGTGTGTCCTTGTTATACACTCTTTCCTTCGATCGCCTTTTTGCTAAACTTTGTAGGAACATCCTTGGTCTTAAGAAGAGTTCACGGATTCCTAAAAGGAAGAAGATAATCTAAATTAGGCTTCCGATTATTTAACAATTCATAACATGTCTTGTTGTGTCGCTTCACGGTCAGAACACGATTCAAGACATGACACGTAGTATTCACCGCTTCGGCCTAAAATGTAACCGGTAGCTTAGAATCCACCAACATTGCTCTTGCTGCCTCAATCAAAGTTCTGTTCTTTCACTCAGCAACATCATTTTGTTGAGGAACATATGGCGCGCTAAACTCATGATGAATACCCTTTTGTAAACAAAAGAAACCCATCTTGCAATTCTTGAACTCGCTGCCATTGTCACTTCTGATACGTCTGACTTTCTGCTTACAAAGATTCTCCAACCCAAGAATCAAATATTGAACGGTCTCAGTTGTTTCAGCCTTGGATGCCAAGAACTTGACACAAGAGAATCTTGAAAATTCAACCGTTACAACCAAACAGTACGATTTTTCTCCAATGCTTCAAATACTTATTGGCACGAACAAATCCATATGAAGTAGCTCTAGAGGAGTAATATAACATTCAGGATTTTCTGGTATTATTTTATTATATTTTATACCATAATAACACTTCATTTCAAACCCACACTTACCATATGAATTATTATTTTGACGTGTATTAAATTCAAATTTTCAACCTTGCAATAACATATTATTTTCTATTATATATGTAACATATAAATGCATATTTATATAAATATATATATACCTTGTTATAATAACTACGAGCTTTAGATCATGTGTCTATATTATATATATATATATATATATATTTATTTATTTATTTCTAAATATAGGTAGATACACATATATATTTGGTTACAATAAATTAATATTTATACAAACTTTGTAGTTTTATAAAAAATAGAAACCCTTTCTTTTATAAAATCTTTATGACTAAACAAATAATTAGGTTTTGAACCCATTTAATGCCCTTGAACTGCCTATTTTATAGTTTGGACCCCCTTCAGCCCGCGTGAACCCCCAAATTGAACCCCTCCACTTTCAATTTGGACTTTTACCTTAGTTTGACCTCCCAAAGTCAAACCCCCCACCAAATCAGCTTCAATCCATCGAAATCCAGTGTGATTATGCCTGCTTGTCACACGGAACCGTTACACGTTCAAAATCAAGTGCTTGTAACGAACTAATTCAGCTGAATTCGATGCCTAAACCCAATACGAACCCAAAACTGTCGAGTTTGACTTTTCAGAGTCAAACACAGCCCAAATTCGGTTTTAATCCACAAATGTATTCCAACTCAAATGGTAATCCAATTAAAGAGAAATCAAGCGAATTAACTAAATAATCATGTTCGGAACCGTTTCAAACGACCGATAATCAAATTAGACGTTTGAGATGAAATTGATCTACAAGAAATAGTCTCACACCTTCGCAGTCACTCATACAAACTTTCTAAACACACCTACGCATCTCATTACTCCTCTGAATCACAGATAAATTCCAAGAACACCGAATCCTAAGTCCTATTCGTTCCCCCTCGTCTCTCAACCATTCCAGGTAAGGTTTACTTCATTCGATTCGTAGTGAAATTCCGATCAAAAGCCCTCTGTCAATTTCAATTGACAGGGGGAATCAAACCCAATTTGATATGGATCCCTAAATCGGCCAACGCATTTGCAAATTCAGGATTTTAATTCATTTGATTTAGCGTATTTAGCCTTCTGGTTTACTTATACGACCAGAGAAACCACCCAGTTCAGCAGGTTAATGCACATGACCCCTGAACTAGGTGGCGTGGGTTTGAAACCCGCACCCCGCACCCTTTTTACGCATTTACTTTCACAGAACTCGGCTCCACCCTGATTTAAGGTTAAGACATATCGAACCCCTAACTAGAACACAGATGGACCACTGGTCCAGTGCGCTCGCCCAGGATCCACCCTGGTTCAATCCGGGCAACCCTCCTTTATTTTTAAAACTCGTTTTAAAGCCTCAAATCACTTTATAAAATTTAATTTATAAATCCTTTAAATACTCAGATCAGTTTTACTAATTTAATTTGTTAGATTTTCAAGAGAAACAATTTTATTAATTACTTTTAGGATAAAAGGGGGGAACCTAATAAACTTTAATTTATTTACCTTAACAAATTAATTATTTAAAGTTCTTGGCTCATAAATTATATTTGTAATCTAAATATGATTATATTTATAAAACCATTTTCCTTGTAAAGAATTATACATTCTTTTATATAATTTATATTTTTTATATAAAATCATTTAAAACAAAATTTATACATTAATCTTGATGTAAAAATTGATTAATTAAATCATTATTTTGACACCCATTTTCATGGAATTCGAACTAACTAAATAAAATGATTTATTTATTTATTCATTAGTTATTCAATTATTTGCTTATTCTATTTACTTATTCATTTATTAACTTACTCATTTACAAACAAAAAGAAAACTATTTATTTATTTACTTATTCATTTAATTATAAATAAGAGAACACTATTCGTACGAAGGAAAATCATTCATTTATTCTTTCACTTATTCAAATTATAATACAAATATTTATCAACATTTATAACGTTGTTATTTGAAACTTAATAATGATTTTATTTAATTAAGGAAAACCCCACATAAATCCCTTTGCGCATTAGGATTCCATTAATCAATTGTACAACTTTTGATACACATATCCCATTAAATCATAGGTTAATCTTGTGATTAGCTAGAACACTTGTGCACCTATAACATATTTGTGTGATTAACAAGCTTCTCATTTCGAGGTGAGTTTACATAGCCCCTTTTTCACTTTTATATCTTTGGGGTGAAACATGATTACATTCAAAATATTTGCAATTATTACAATTCAAACATTATGACCGTGTGTGCAATTCGTGCCTTATGCTTGAACACTATTAGTGCAAACAACATTTACATACTTTTGTGCATAGTGCACGTGTAATCATTAACTCAGTACAAGCCTACGGTATACAATGATAGGATCTGTTGTGTCTGACCAACCCACCCGGTTAGGGTGATTGTTGTCGAAAACACTTAAGGATAACATTAGTGTTATGCCTATCAGTCACAAGGTTTGATTGTGCGCCCCAGTTTCACTATAGTTGTTCTCCATAATTGCCTTATTAAACTATGTATCATATGAATTGTACACAAACTCTTGATATTACTTGTGGTGTCAAAACTTATGTATGATCGCCAACTATTTTTAGTTGACCCTGTTTTCATCATGTTTCAGGTACTAGTGTATGAGATCATATGCAAGATACTAAATATAGGATTTGGACTTAGTGAACAAAGAATTTGAACATGTTGATGTATTTGATTTTGGTTGTTGATTGAACTATTTTAATGAAATCTTGGTGTAGTTAATATATGAAACTTTAGTTGATCATGAGCTTATGAACAGTCTACATGTCCCGCCCTAATGTATTCCACCGTCGGTTGGGGTGTGACAGATTGGTATCAGAGCCATGGTTATAAGGAATTAAGTTATTAGAAAACAATGACCTAGTCTATAACTTTAGGATACCCTTGTGTGATTATCATGCATGCTACCCTAGGTATTACATTACATGATATTTTATGTGCTACGCTACTTGATAACTCACATGCTCACACAATTGCTAATTATGTAATACCTTGTTTGCCACGCTGTTTGACTAGTCTACATGTTACCTATTTGTTTTCACTAAATGTCATCCTAAGCTTTACCATACACTTATTCATATCTAAAACTTCATACACCCTCACCCTTACACATTGAGAATTAGGTCACCATCATCATTTGTGAACAAAATTCAAATTCTTGAACCTAAATACCCATTAATAAGAACCAGAGGAGCCCACTTACCCTCCAAGAGGAAGAAACCTACTGGAATAAATGAACCACACCTCTGGGCCTCAAAGCCCAATCCATAATGATTTTCATCATGACTATGAGCCCAAACAATAGTGTTATTAGTACATGATGGCTGGAAGAGTGGGTGTAGACCCATAAGAGATTCTGACTAAGGAAAGACTGGGTACTTAAGTGCGTCCATTGTGACCCACCCCTCTTTCCTGGGAATTCTCTTCGTGGGTACACTACTTATAGGTCAAGTGTTACTCCTAACATACTATTGTGAAAACTCGGTGTTGTGACTAGTCAAACTCTGAACTTATGAAAACTTCTGTACTTAACATTTAGTATTTTATTATCACTTATAATCTTTTTCTTTTCCTGCTATACATGGACACCTACCCTCCTCCCTCCCCGGTATACTACCCCGAGACAGAGTCCGAACAGGAGGAAGGCATCGGATCCCCATCACTAGACCACCAGTCACCGACACCTCCAGCTGTTAGATCCATGCTTGACATAAGGGCAAATTAGCTTAGGAGCACCGGCCTGAGACTCCGAGCATCTGAACCACCTCCATCAAGAAACCCTTATCAAGCACCTCACCTACACAACCAGCTACCATCCCCTCTGAGAGACACTTACCTAGCACCCGACCCATACCACCCAAATCCATGAGCAAGGCAGACCATGGAAAAGACCAGTGCTATAGGAGTTTCAGCTGATGCCACTCACCAATATGTGAGGACCACAGAGTTTCTAAGGTAGGGAATGGAGCACAGGATAAGGCACGACCTGCTGGGGAAACGAATAGACAGCCTGTTGGGTCAAGTGCGGTAACAGGAGGACCTAATTGCAAATCTAGGTACCCACATTGACATGATGGAAGGAGACCGGGAAATATTTGACGCACGTACGGAAGCAGCTAGAGCTGAGGCCCGGTTTGCTATACGAGTAACCATAACAATGTCCATCTTGGTGCTTATCTATTTCCTGGTGGAAAGCTACCTAAGGCGTTAGCCAGATTTTTATTCTTGTCTTTAAATTCCCGTTTGAAACCGCTACTTTATGTTGGAATAAGTGTTTTGACATTTTATCATTTAATGTTGAGTTTTATATTACAATGCCATCACTCGTTGATTTAACGTTGCAAGTATGAGATACATCCGTCACGTTTTCACTTCTTTATTAATTTAAAAACCAGAGTAAATTTTAATTACTTGTTCATTAACATACAAAAAGCACAAATCAGTTATTCACGTACACATTATTCTAAATACCTACAAAACCTTCTCATTATCTTTCACCTCCAGAAATGTATGAGTGTTAGGACATCGATTGTCTGACAAAAGCTTTGTAATAGTTTAGGTCTTATTGTCTTTATGTTTTTTTGTAATTGTATAGATTTTGTCTAAGTGTTAGAACAAGTTCTTCTAGAGGAGAACTTGTGTAGTTCGCCTAGCCTATTAGAGGCGAACTTGTTAAGTTCGCCTAGTCTCATGTGAGGCGAACTTGTTAAGTTCGCCTAGTCTCATGTGAGGCGAACTTGTTAAGTTCGCCTATTGCAGAGTTTGTGTCTACAAATAGGAGTTTATAGATTCTGTTTGAAAAAAGGATATTGACTTGAACTATATATATATATATATATGTATATGTTTATAAATATAGGTAGATACACATATATATTTTGTTACAATAAATAAATATTTATACAAACTTTGTAGTTTTATAAAAAATAGAAACCCTTTCTTTTATAAAATCTTTATAACTAAACAAATAATTAGGTTTTGAACCCATTTAATGGCCTTGAACTCCCCATTTTATAGTTTGGACCCCCTTCAGCCCGCGTGAACCCCCAACTTGAACCCCTCCACTTTCAATTTGGACTTTTACCTTTGTTTGACCTCCCAAAGTCAAACCCCCACCAAATCAGCTTCAATCCATCGAAATCCAGTGTGATTGTGCCTGCTGGTCACACGGAACCGTTACATGACCAAAATCAAGTGCTTGTAACGAACCAATTCAGCTGAATTCGATGCCTAAACCCAATACAAACCCAAAATTGTCGAGTTTGACTTTTCAGAGTCAAACACAGCCCAAATTCGGTTTCAATCCACAAATTTAAACGTGCTTAATGGCCTAGGATCATGCGTATACGTTACACGAATGTATTCCAACTCAAATGGTAATCCAATTAAAGAGAAATCAAGCGAATTAACTCAATAATCATGTTTGGAATCGTTTCAAAAGACCGATAATCAAATTAGACGTTTGAGATGAAATTGATCTACAAGAAATAGTCTCACACCTTCGCAATCACTCATACAAACTTTCTAAACACACCTACGTATCTCATTACACCTCTGAAGCACAGACGAATTCCAAGAACACCGAACCCTAAGTCCCAGTCGTTCTCCCTCGTATCTCAACCATTCCAGGTAAGGTTTACTTCATTCGATTCGTAGTGAAATTCCGATCGAAAGCCCTCTGTCAATTTCAATTGACAAAGGGAATCAAACCCAATTTGATATGGATCCCTAAATCGGCCAACACATTTGCGAATTCAGGATTTTAATTCATTTGATTTAGCGTATTTCGCCTTCTGGTTTACTTATACGACCAGAGAACCCGCCCAGTTCAGCCGGTTAATGCACATGACCCCTGGACTAGGTGGCTTGGGTTCGAAACCCACACCCCGCACCTTTTTTGCACAGAACCCGGCTCCACCCTGATTTAAGATTAAGACTTATCGAACCCCTAACTAGAACACGGATGGACCACTGGACCAGTGGCCGCGTGCTTGCGCTCGCCCAGGATCCACCCTGGTTCGATCCGGGCAACCCTCCTTTATTTTTAAAACTCGTTTTTAAGCCTCATATCACTTTATAAAAATTATTTTATAAATCCTTTGAATACTCAGATCAGTTTTACTAATTTAATTTGTTGGATTTTCAAGAGAATCAATTTTATTAATTACTTTTAGGATAAAGGGGGGGGGGGGACCTAATAAACTTTAATTTATTTACCTTAACAAATTATTTATTTAAAGTTCTTAGCTCATAAATTATATTGTAATCTAAATATGATTATATTTCTAAAACCATTTGCCTTATAAAGAGTTATACATTCTTTTATATAATTTATATTTTTTTTTATAAAATCATTTAAAACAAACTTTATACTTTAATCTTGATTTAAATATTGATTAATTAAATCATTATTTTGACACCCATTTTCATGGAATTCGAACTAACTAAATAAAATGATTTATTTATTTATTACTTATTTAGTTATTCAATTATTTGCTTATTCGTTTATTTACTTATTCCTTTATTAACTTACTCATTTACAGACAAAAAGAAAACTATTTATTTATTTAATTATAAACAAGAGAACACTATTCATACGAAGAAAAATCATTCATTTATTCTTTCACTTATTCAAATTATAATACAAATATTTATCAACATTTATAACGTTATTATTTGAAACTTAATAATTATTTTATTTAATTAAAGAAAAACCCACATAAATCCCTTTGCGCATTAGAATTCCATTATTCAATTGTATAATTTATAGATACACATATCCCATCAAATCATAGGTTAATCTTGTGATTATGTAGAACACCTGTGCAACTACAACATATGTGTATGATTAACAAGCTGCTCATTTCGATGTGAGTTTACATAGCCCATTTTTCACTTTTATATCTTTGGGGTGAAACATGATTACATTCAAACTATTTGCAATAATTACAATTCAAACATTATGATCGTGTGTGCAATTCGTGACTTATGCTTAAACGCTATTAGTGCAAACACCATTTACATACTTTTGTGCATAGTGCAAGTGCAATCATTAACTCAGTACAAGCCGACGGTATGTAATGATAGAATCTATTATGTCTGACCAACCCACCCGGTTAGGGTGATTGTTGCCGAAAACACTTAAGGATAACATTAGTGTTATGCCTATCAGTCACAAGGTTTGATTGTGCGCCCCAGTTTAACTATAGTGGTTCTCCATAATTACCTTATTAAACCATGTATCATATGAATTGTACACAAACTCTAGATATTACTTATGGTGTCAAAACCTATGTATGCTCACCAACTATTTTTAGTTGACCATGTTTCCATTATGTTTCAGGTACTAGTGTATGAGATCATATGCAAGATACTACATATAGGATTTGGACTTAGTGAACAAAGAATTTGAACATGTTGATGTATTTGATTTTGGTTGTTGATTGAACTATTGTAATGAAATCTTGATGTAATTAATATGTGAAACTTTAGTTGATCATGAGCTTATGAACAGTCTACATGTCCCGCCCCGACGTATTCTGCTATCGGTTGGGGTGTGACAAGTAACAATAGAATTTTGTTTCTTTGATTTGTGGGACTTTCTGTGCTGCTTACCCTTCTTGCAAGGAATACAATCATCAGGCACAGAAAACTTCAATTTTGGAATACCAGATACCAAATCATTTTTCATCAATTAGTTCATTTTTTTGAAGTTGATATGTGTAAGCTTCCGATGCCAAAGAATAGAATCAGATTCAGATGCTTTCGAGAGTAAACATGTAGGAACCGATCCGTTGTTGTAGTGACACTCATGTCCAAGACATATGTGTCATTTCTTCTCGGAGCTTTCATCAGAATCCATTCTTCAGATATCACAAAACCCGTCTTCAGAATATAACATTCAGAATCGTTGAAATGGAATGAAAACTTCTTATCACACACTTGGGATACGCTGAGTAGATTGTGCTCGAATTGCTCAACATAATTGACTTCCTCAAACTTCACCTTTTTATTCTTCAGCTTTCCTTGACCTGTTATGTAACCGCCTTTATTTCCCGTCAAAGCGACATAACCACCATCAATTTTAATAACATCTTCAAGCAAACGAATATTTTCAGTCATATGTCGGGAACAACCACTATCCGCATACCAATTGTTGTTGATAGTCCTCCTTGGTTGACCCTACATAAACAAAGAAATCAGTTAAAAACAGGGACCCAAGCCATTATGGTCTTGGGTCAACCATTAGCATCAAAATAAACAACTTCAAGCAATTCACAATCTCTATTATCATCCGCCCTTGGTGATTGACATGATAACTCAGAACCAGACAATGTCGAATTTGAAATATTCTTTTTCTTATCAAAATTAGATTGGTTTTGAAAATTATGATTATTAGAAAAAGAATTAGATTGATCAATTTCCAAAAGTTTCTTTAACCGTCTTCTCCTTTGAGGTCTTGAAAGTTTAACCTCAGATTGTGATCTCTCATTAAATCCAACTTTAGGATTCTCAGCAAACTGTGGAATAACAACTTTCTGTCTAACACCAGATTGTACAAACTCAGGTTTAGAACCAACACTTGTAACATGCACATGATGTTTTAACTCTTGCTTAACCCAGAAGGTTTAACAAATGACTGTTTAGGCACACTTTGCCTTACTGTTTGCTTCAACACATAATCAGATGCAGGCTTTCCCATATTAGGTCTTTTCAGAATCTTCACTACTTGAGTTTGAGAATAACCCACAACTGGTTTAACTTTCTCTAGAATAAGAGGATTTTTCTCCTTGTTCTTGTAAGGACAATGTATCATAATATGCCCCACTTCATTACAATGAAAACAAACTCTCTTATTTTTGTATTCTCTGATATAAGGAACCCTTCTTGAATTTGAATAAATTCCTGATGAATAACCTCCGGTAGATTGAATATCACCACCACCTTGCTTCTTTTGAACATAGACTTGTCTTGATGATTCATCAACATAAGCCTTTGAAACTTGAGATTGAACAACCTTAGGTTTTGTCAAATTCACTTATGTTTGATGAAATCACTTGTTGATTTATTTTCCACCTTAGAGATCTCCTTCTTAATATCACCAGCACTCACAAAACCACTTTGAGATAAAACTTTTGAAATTTTTGGTTGTTCACACTCTTCAGGCTCAGTTAGTATACACCGATCTCTTGTGACTTGTTTAATCACCTTTGGTTCCTCCATTTTTACCTCCTTAGGAACACCTTCAGTCTTGTTTTCATCAAACTTTTCACCATCACTTTCTGAATCATAAACCATGTCCTCCCCTGTGACAGGATTTACCTTCAAAACCGTCTTAGGATCTAAATCCTCTTCATTGACAATTTCAGGTTCCACTGCATAATTTCCATTAAATGGTGGAGGAACATAACCAATACCACTAATTTTTTTTACCTTGATCAACATTATCATTGAAATATCCCAGTAAAAATGATGAATTTCCAAAACCTTCCAACTTTCTGTGCAGTTTGATCACCTCTACTTCTTTATCAGAAAGTTCCTTATTTTTATCAACAAGAAAGGTAATTTCTTTTCTCAATCTCTGCATAGGCCATATTCAGATGATATGTCTGCTCCTTTATCTTCAAGGTCAGAGAGTTAATATCTCTCTTGGGTGATTCAATTCTTTCAATACACAATTTATCATTATCTTTTAATTTCTGATTTACCGTGTGCATCGATTTCATATCACAGATTAAATTTGTGTTATCGTCCATGACTCTCATCATTTTTTCCTTCACCAAAACACAGTTTGAACAATATATATTGCAGATAGCATCTTTTACCTTTGATGGATCAGACATGTCAGCCATGAAGACTTTTGCAGTAGGAAAATCTTCAGTCATCTCAGGTACTCTTTTTGTCAACAGAATCTCATCTTCTGATACACTTGTAGTAGAATTTTTATCATCAAAATGAACCTCATCATCAACAATATTTTCTTCAAAAACATCTTCTTCAGTAATATTCTCATAAACTTCATCATTCTGACTATCCACTTCACTACCTGGACTTTCTTCATCACTTGAACTACTCGAATCATGATCTTCTGATGTAACATCAGTTTGAATCTCAGCCACAAACGATTGACTAACTGCACCAACCAGATCCTCTAAATGAATTCCCCAGTCATAGTTATCATCTCCTTGAGCAACCAAAGCGGATGATGTAGAAGTTGAAACATTTGCTGAACTTCCAGAACCACCAGATCCTTGTTGTTGATGTCAGTTTCCTAGATAATTATTCTTCTTTTGAGAATCAAATTCAACTTTTGGCTTGTTACATTATTTAGCAAAGTGACTATACTCTTGACAGTTGTAATACCGAACCTTTGTCTTGTCAAAACCCATTTTTGTTTTGTTGTTTGATCCGATGTACACGTAGATTCATTGTTGATTGCTAACCATTTCAATGGCTCATATGCAGTGAAAGGCGAGAAATTAACTAAATATCTAGTAATAGTTAAGAACATATCTGTAGAATTCAAAATTTTTAACATTGCATAGGTACCTAGAGAAGACAATGCTGATGCTGATGCCTTAGCAAACCTTGCTTCGGCTCTTAAAATACCAGAAGGTATTAAAATACCTATCATACTTGGCATGAGCCCAATAATTGAGAAAGTAGATGAAGTCTCAAATATAGAAGAAGGAGAGAGTCAGGATCCTGAAACCAATCAAGGATCCTGGATTCTACCTATCAAAAAATATTTGCAGCATGGTGAGATCCCAAATGACGAAAAGAATCACAGAGCTTTTCGCAAGAATGTATCTCGTTTTATAATGCTGCACAATATTTTGTATAGAAAATCTATTGCAGGTCAATACTTAAGATGCTTGGAGGATCCTGAAGCACAAGTAGTATTGAAGGACATACATGAAGGTGACTGTGGTAATCACACTGGGGCAGAGCATTGTTCTCAAGAATCCTGAGGACAGTATACTACTAGCCTACTATGAGGAAAGATGCTATGACTTATTCCCATAAATGTGACGCTTGCCAGAGACAGAGCAACATACTCCATCAACCAGCAGAACCCTTGTATCCAGTCATCTCCCCATGGCCATTCATGAAATGGGGAATGGATATAGTCGACAAACTTCCCAAAGCACCAGGGGGAAAAGTATTCATGCTGGTAATGACGGATTATTTCTCCAAGTGGATAGAAGTTGAAGCATTTGTCCAAGTCAGAGAAAAAGAAGTCATCTTCTTCATCAAGCGCAACATCCTGACAAGATTAGGGATCCCGGCAGAGATAGTATGTGATAATGGATCTCAGTTCATTGGCAAGAGAACAACTAACTTTTGTGCCAGTTGGGGGATCAAAATGATAACTTCTACCCCAGTACATCCTCAAACCTAGGGGTGAGCTTTATTAAAAACCCGACCCGATTTAAGCAAAACCCGGCCCGACCCGATACCCGATTATCAGAATTTCAAGACCCGGGGACACGCCCTACTTTTGTATATGGGTAATTGGTCTTTACGGGTTCGGTCGGTATCGGGTTAGGGTTTTTCATACAACCCGATTAGAAACACTGCCAGAAAGGCAGAAACACTGCCTCAGACAAGAAACACTGCCATAATCGGTCTTTACCCCTCTTGTAGATGATAATTAGTTTGTGGGAAAGACTTGGTAAGGTTGCTATGTTGAACATCAAGTCAAACTCCTTCTCTTGGAACATGCTTTCTTCACTTCATCACACTGAACATAGCAGCAGCAATGAACATTCTGAGGATGATACGAATAAAGCCTCATAATTATACATGGTTATGAATTTGCGAAATGGCAAGAGAGGCTGCATTTTCTGATGGAGATGAAGTTGGTGAAGTGACCTGCTCAGAAGTTCTAGAAGGTAATTTCCACCTGCAATTTCATTAGTACGCATATTTGTTGTATTGTCAAATTGCAATTTCATTGCAAATTACTTTCTAATTTCATTGCAAAGGACCTTCTATTGTCTGTACAGTCTAATTATATTGCATATCAACTGGTTATGTGAGTTGATTGAAGAAAAATGAACTGGTTACATTGAAATGGAAGTATGCATACCAACTACTCGATAAAATGTCTATGAGAATTGCATATAAACTGCTCCATTAAAATGTCCATGGATAGCTTAATTGTCCTTCATAGTTTTAAAATGGTCATGTTAAGAATTAAGTAAATGATGAAATAAAAAATAATTCAACCCAACCTAAGAAATAAATAAAAAATAGTAATTGAACCACACGAAAAATGAAATAAAAATATAAAAAATCGTCTTCATCTTTTCCATATTCATCCGCAACCACTAGTTAATCGACCTCATTCAGGTATGTGACTCAGCTCAAGGCTATCAGCAATTTCTACAAAATAAAAGAATGAAAGTTATATATTTAATCAATATTAACAAATCTAAACTTCTATAATCTCATATTACCTTTTCCAAGATCATGAAAGTATATCGGGTTTTCAACACCGTGTATTTCTTTACTTGACTTACGGATCCAATCTTATGTGCATATTAGTGCTTCAACAACCGGAGTTGACAAAGAACTTCTAAACGTTTCCAGAACTCTTCCGGTCGTACCAAAAGCCGACTCGGAAGCCACACTAGATACGGGAATAGCTAATATGTCTACAATAACAAACACAAAAAGGTGATATGAATAGTAGAAATAAATTAATAGTTATATAGAATATAATTAGTGTAATAACGTACCTTTCGCTATATTCGCTAATACTGGGTATTTCGAAGCAGAAACTTTCCACCATTGAAGGATATCAAATCATGGGTAAAGAACTTCCTCTTTATCATCAAGGTAAATTTGAAGTTCCGGCTTAGTGGTGTAGGAAACCACCATCCGATTTAAAGTCATTAAAAAAAAATCATCATCTACTTGTGAATACTAATCATCGTTTACTCCACTTTGTGAAACGTTAGCAGGAGGTTTCGTGGATTCATAACTTACTCGATATTGATCAAAAAGTACCTCCAACTCTTTCACTATAGAGTTAACAAATGCGGCAACCATTTTTTAATGTCATCTTCTGTCTCCTCTTTTTTTTTAGCTGTAAATATTCTACTATAACCAAAGGCTATCACACGTACCTTCAAACGAGCGTCTAATATGGACGCAAAGTACAACATATTATTAAACATGTCATCATTCCTCCAATATTTTTCAAACTTTCCCTGAATTGAACCACCCATTCTTTTACTCGTGAAGTCATTTAACGCCTTCATTGTTCGGAGGTGATTATCAATATCCATTGCTTCTTTAAAAAATTCATTAACAACCACCTGTTTGTAACATGTGTCAGTTGAACTTATTAATTAAGATAATTTATCAAAAAATGAAATAGGAAATAGGAATACCTTTTTCGAAGCAGTAGCTTTGATGGTTTTGCGTTTAAACAACTCTAAAGCACCCACTAGATGTCTCGCGAAAATCTAATCAGCAATTGTTGGATCATCAACTAAATCTCTTGAGTAGTTTGAATCTTTCATGTCATACTCTTCAAAAGCTTTCTCAAACTTTTCAGTCGTTTCCAACATCTCATAAGTCGAGTTCCATCTCGTAGGGCAATCTAAGGACACCATTGCATTAGTTTTAACATTAACACCCTTTGCACATTGACTAAATGCATCCAATCTTTTAGGAGTTTGTCTAACATATCGGATCACATTTTTTATACGATCGACTGCCCCTACCTTTTCTTGCAGACCTTATTTAACAATAAGATTTATTACATGTTCCATACAACGGTCATGCACGTATTTTTCTTCAACCAATTGGTTTGGTAATTTAGATTTTAGAATAGCCACGGCAGCATCATTAGATGTGGCGTTATCTGTAGTCACGGCCAAAACATATTCAATGTCCCACTTTCTTAAACATTGAATTAATACTCGAGCTATATCTTCTCCTTTATGGCTATATATTGGTTTGAAATTGACGATTCGCTTGTGATACACCCATTTGTCATCAATAAAGTGTGCCGTCACACACATGTAGTTTATCCTATGTATCGATATCCACGTGTCGGTTGTTAGGCACACTCGAGTTTTACTTCAGACAAAATAACACTTTAGCTTTGCCTTTTCATCTAAAAATAATTCTACACAATCTCTAGATACCGTAGACCGGCTTGGTATCTTAAAATTCGGACACACTGTTTCCATTAGCCTCCGAAAACCTTCATGTTCGACTGTAGTAAACGGTAACTCATCTAATATGATCATCTCGGCTACTGCCTTCCTACCTTTTTCCTGACTTAATTTCCAAGTTCACACTACCCTCACCCATAACATCGTCATCCTTTTTCACAAACAAGTTAGATTGACCCTTCATCTTGTTAGGGTTTTCTGGACATCTTTCAATATGTCGTTTCAGTGCGCTTGTGCCGTTTTTCCCTGAGTTGCAACGCATCCCTTTCTTGCAGTATTTGCATCTTGCCTTTAGAATCCCATCCTCGTCGGTATACTTAGTATCAAACACCTCCCAAACTGTAAAACGTCCCGTCTGTTTACTTTTTTTTTATTTGTTTTCTTTTGTGCTGATTGTTTTGCCTTCCTTTTATCACCCCCGTGAGATTCGTCACTTGATAAGTGCTTGACATTCAGAGGATCCATCTTACCTTAATGAACAAGAAAAACAAACCAATTTATAATCACAATCGCTCATCAAAAAACAAAAAACCATGTTGATCAACCAGAAAAAATTGCTGCTGGTCAATGGTTACTTGTTGATATTTATTTATAATCCTTGCTGATTAAACAAAATAAAACTACATTATTCTCGTTTGTGTTTTGTTAGTTGATTTTTTAAAACTGTTATTTATGTAAACTTGCTTTCTATTATTTAAGTAGTGAATTATAGCATGTTAACAACTATGTTGGTTTGCAAATAGAATGATATCAAATTTTTTATTTTATTATAGATGTGCCAAGAAAGAAACTGCAGCCTTGAAGGCTATTGATTTTGGGTTATCTTTTTTTCCAAACCAGGTACAGACTTACAATATGACATAATCTTATTAGACATATAAGACTCTGTTATAGCTTCATGTCTCTATTTATTTACATTAATGAAATTGGGCAGGCCAGAACACCAATAGAATTTATTATAGCTTTCATCTCCTTTGTTGATTGCTTGCTATAAAGTATGCGGTTTATGATATTGCAAATTACTTTCGTGAATGTCTGCAGATAATCACATTGATACACCTCTACTTTTGAATTTTGTACTTTTGTTCTTTAACATGCTTGAACTATGTAACAACTTACAAAACATGTTTATATATTGTTTTTAGATGTTATATACATGTATTTGAAGTGTTTGACCCGTTTGACTTAGATCCCTATAGAATACTATTCAAATGTAATGATAATCTAACCTTGTTGCTGCGTTTTTCTTCAAAATTAGCCAAAGGTTGTTGAATACTTCTTCCTTGTAGAACTTGGAGGCTGAGAATAATTCTCGCTGAAGGAATGTAAGAACTATAATTTTTTTATTTAGGTTATTATGTTATATAATTATTTAGAATTTGGATTTGATTGTGATTCCTAATTATTTAGAGATAGGATTTCATTCTACTTCATAGTAATCTACAATTTTTTTATTCCTCATGTATATACGTATGTTACTTCCTGGCCCATAATTGCTGATCGAATTCATATTGGCCCATAATTGCTGCTGATCGATTTTTTTTTAAATGTTCGGGTCGGTCTCATTACTTTCGGGTTGAAGGGTTCAAAACCCGAACCCGGGCCCGAACCCGAATATGGTCAAATACCATGACCGACGTGTAATATAATAATGAACATTCGGTTCGGGTCTTACTTTGTTTCGGGCCGGGTTTCGGTCTAAATCAGGTTTACCCGAAAATTGATTACCCCTACTCAAACCAATGGGCAGGCTGAGTCCAGTAACAAGATTATTATAAAAAACCTCAATAAGAGATTGGGAGCTAAGAAAGGAAGATGGGCTGAAGAATTGCCATTTGCACTTTGGCCAGATAGGACAACCACAAAAAATGCAACAGGCCAAACTGCGTTCTCATTGGTATTTGGTATTGAGGCTATGATCCCAACAGAGAAGGTTATCCCTACTGCCAGAACCAATCTCCAAACCCCAGAAACCAATGACGAAGCTCTTGCTCATGATCTTGACACCGGGAGCTCAAGTATTTTTCCAAGGTTCGTATTGCAGCTTATCAGCAGAGGATAGCAAAGTCATACAACAAAAACATAAGGATCAAAAGATTCCAACCGGGTGATCTTGTATTAAGAAAGGCGTTTCAAAATAATACCAAGCCCAGTGATGGAAAGCTCGCACCAAAGTGGGAAGGCCCATATCTAATTGAATCAGAAGCATGCAAGGGTGCCTATTGGTTAGCCACTATGGAAGGTGAAGTTCTGCCAAGATCCTGGAATGCAATCCATCTCAAGGCTTATTTCATGTAAGTTAAAACTTAAATTCTAACTTGAATTGGTATGTCTTCTATTCACAATTGTTTTATATTTATTACTCCTTTATAAAGTTACTAACTTGAGCGTCGGAGGGGTGTTAGCCACCTTCACCAATGTTTCATGTTTTGCATGAAGGATCCTCACAGAAGATAGAGATTGATCATCTCTCCTAAGTTTAAGGTACTCTAAATACCTTCTAAGGTTTAAAAGTTTTCACCTTTCTAAGAATTGAGTTTAAACACTCCGCCTGTAGCGCACGATATCTGAGTATAGTTCATGGTGGTGCGACCAGTCCATGTAACAGTGCGTGATAATTTCATCACACTTGGCTATATCTTGGATCCTACGATAGTAACAGACGTGTTACTCCTAAGATTTTTAGCATTTTCATGCTAACTCAAGTCTGGCTTGGCCCACGTTTTCTGGCTTGGCCCACGTTTTCTTGCTTGGCCCTCGTTTATAACTTGTCACAGGTTCTTAACACTTATGTGTTAACTCAAGTATTTAGCATTAATATGCTGACTCAAGATCCTTAAACGGATTAGAGACTTATGAAGATCCTGAAATGCAATTACTAAGTCTACGACATGTTTAATGGCTATACATAGGGGACAACTAACAGTTGTTATATTTTGGACTCCATGTCATTATTTGGTATGTGTATCTACTTAACTTAATTCTCAACAAAGGTATGTATTACTTGTTAATTTTCAATTAAAAGTAGATTCGAAATTTTGATGACTAAGACTTGATCTATTTTTGACTAGTACTTTTTAAAACCATTTACCAAAATATGTTTTCCTAAAAACAACGTCTAATGAAAACTTAAAATATTCTAATTAAGAATCCGGTATCCTGAGAATTTACTTCAACTTAATTTTTCTAAGTATCAGAAGGTCTAACTATCTACAAATCCTAACTTTCTACAAACATACCAAACACATCACAATCAAGACATACAGTCAAAAGATATATCGTAAAGTCTAAAGTGCAGGAAATAAAGAGTGTCCCGGGTTTCATCCGAAAAAAGGACCCATCCACCCGAGACACAGATTGTTAAATTGTCTATCCCGCCTAAGGATCCCAAAGAACAAGAAAAGTAAATTGTTCAACAAGTAACCAGGATTGAAGTTAAAGACATGAACCGCTAATACCACATATGCAGGACTCAGGCCTTCTATTTTTCGCCCTCATCGTCCTGCCCAACCACCTCTGTCGCCGTTTTCACCGAGCCCTCAGCCTCATCTTCAGCGACCAAGTTGCCCATATCTTCTACCTGCACCGGCTTCCCTCCCAGATCAGCAACGAGCCTCTTCCACTCCTGCACATTCCACTTGGCCCGATCGAAGTCTTTGTTAGCAACCTCTTCAGCCATCTTTATTCTGGCTTGAAAGATGGAAATAACATCTGACATTTTAGCTTGCTCATGGGACTCATCAAGATCCTAGGCATGTTAGGCATAGGCATCTTGCAACTCCGCTTTCACCCTGCTAAGCTCCTTGGTTACATAAGCTAACTTCTTGTTTTTAGCTGTCGCTATCTTTTGCAGGTAGCAGATCATCTGTTTGCCCTCTTCAGCCTGTTTTGCCATAGATTCGTGGAACTTGGTCACTTGCTCCAAGGCCTACCACATAAGAAATATGTTAGATGAGAACAATGTCCGGATTCCGTATACTAGGAATTTCTTACCAGGCTAAGGGCATGAAGCTTCTTATGGGCATCATCCTGACACTAGAAGATAGCCACCTCAGTAGCATCAGCAGGCTTTCTCTTCTTGTTAGCAGGAAGCTTGGAGCAAGGAGTTGAAGACTCTGGCTTGGGAACTTCTGGCTTAGGAGCTGGAAGGGTTGGCTGGCTCGTTTCCCTCTTGATGATTTTACCTTTAGAAACCATGCTATCAATGTCATCAAGGGCAAACTTGGAACTGGACTTTCGGACGCCTATTTTAGGATAACAGGTTAGAATTTCATATATTTAACTAATAGATTTGTATAATTTTATACATCTTACCAGACATCTCAGAAGAGCAAGGATAAGTCTCTGAGCTCACTTCTAAGGGGGGAGTCTTGAACTTGAAAGTCCTCTCGATAGGCTCAAGGCCGTAGAAGAAGGCGATCATCTTAGCAGTATCCAAAGTAGGGGGAGCAAGTTCTAAAAATTTTAGCACTGCAAAGCAAAGAAAGAACCAAGAATTAGTATCTTGGATGTCAAAATGTTAAGGATCCTACAGGCAGAATCCTACCCTTCACAATCCATCTCACAGACAACATATCCCCACCAGGAATGGAGTCCCTCCTCACGAAGAAGAAATGGTTTTTCCAATTGGAATCATTCTAGGTTTTTTTTAAAATCAAGTGACTCTGGCCATATTTGATTTGGAATAAAAAGCGAGAAGAACCATGGCTTCTCAAGTTATAAACATAAGCCAATTCGGAGACATTAAAGTCAAGAGCATGGTGGCGGATCAAGATTTCCAGGGTGTGTAAGGTTCTCCAAATCATCGGCATTGTTTGAGCTGCAGGTTTTTTTCAAAACACTCGATAGTAAAAGCAGGAAAAGGGTATAAAAACCTATGGTGAAAGGAAAGGATGGAAAACAAACCCAACTCCAATAAGTAAAATCAGATCTAGTTTTGGGGTTAAAAGCCCTAAAAACGGTACTTTTAGGAAAACAGCCTCCAGATTTCAGAATATTTATCTCATGATTAGAGTAGGTGCACTTCTCAAACTCAGGGTTAGAAAGAAAGTGTTGGCTAAGCAAATCATCCGAAGAAGATGAGGATCGGGTCGTCTTTTTGACCATTTTTGAAATAGAAATATAGAGAATTAAGGAAGAAAAGAGAAGCTATACCTGAAATCTCAGAGAAAGACGAAGAAGATGAATTCTGAAAATAAAAGGAATAAGATAAATGTAGGGGGTAGTTATGAGACCGCCTCGAACGACGATGTATCATCACCTCGTTTACTGCACCACGTCCTATCACGTTGTCATTTGAAATTTGAAATTCGAATTTTTAAAAATTCACAGCTATAACTTCTGTGGACAGCTGTCAATTTCTGGGGACAATTGTTAGGGATTGATTTTCATGCAGGATCCTGAGTCAAGCGTAATCCAGAATCCAAGATCCTGGTAATCTCGGTATCCTAAATATTAATACTACTAACGGTTACTTGTTCTCTATTTTCGTTTATTGCTTGCAGGTAAAACGTGTATGAATATTCGTTCCTGAAGAATCGGTCAAGAGGTCAAAGAGAACGTGTGAAACTTGCGGAAGAAGCTCTATAACGGTCATATGTGAAGACCTAGTCTGACTGGGATTCTCGGATAGTTAGTTAGCTTATTTCTTGTATATATTCAGCAGCAAGATCGAATAGGGACCCACAATTCTCGATATTCACAACACAATACACTCTGAAACACCTAGAATTCGATTGATTACTGCTCAAACTTGTATTCTTTTTCATTGATTTATATAAAACTAGAAGGCAAGTGACTATCGGTCACTTCCCGAGGTTTTATGCCGGCAATCCTAAGGGATTAAGGGCTTTCCTCGTACATCATCGTGTCAAACTTTGCACTTAGGTTGATTACTTTGCATTTTGATCAAAGCACACTAACTCACTTACTAAGTTTGGTTATAAAATTAGCTTCATAATTTTTACCCAAAACAATAGGATTAACCACAAGCATCATAATTTGCAGGATATAAATGATTCAGAACCACATATACTTTCAAAATCCAGTTGAGAAGGCTATCTTCTGAAACATTCATATGGCTAATTTAAGAAAATAAATTATTAACATACTTTCTCAAATAAAAATAGCTCTAGCTAGCACTAAACTAATTAACAAATGATTGCATCTACAGTTTTCACCCATTTCATTTGCAAATATTTGGGATGAAAATGCTTACAAAGTCTCTTTCCAACACATATTTGCAGTTTTTGCACACTTATATATTTCAAGGCATCTAAATCTAAAGTACAAACAAAGATCAAATTCCTAACATATTAACAAAAATCGATATCATACAAACCCGAAATAAACACAAACTTACTTTCGTAACATCCTTAGTGATCGCACTCTTCTCTTTCGCCATAACTTCACATGTTTAACTGAAATTAAACAAAATATCAAGTTATCGACGCTTAACATGGATGCACAATGCTATGGGCAAAAGTAGAAGATATAACCTGAATTTCATCATGAAAAATGAGCCCACAGAGAATATGACAGTATAAAGATTGGTGAAAATCGGGCCCGAAAATGACTTCATCAGGGCTGCAACATGGGGTCTGTATCTCCTTCATTGTTTTCTTGAATTGTTCACTACGGTATACATTAGATGTAGCAGTGCCTGCTAGTAAACCGCCTTTTGTCTTGAACTGTTTACTCCCATTAATAAAGCACAAAGCTTTCCCATTTCGAATTGGATATTCCCTACACGTAAAAGAAACCCATAAAAAGAATCAAAGATTGGATGTTTATAAAACTATGAAGTTACAAATTTTTATGACATGTAAACTACCAATTATGGTGCAAGATTTATACGACAATCACATACAATGTTCAAGAAACCAGCAAGCATATATGAGGAAGAAATAAAATCCACTTGACTTGAGATAAAATAAAATCCATATCGACCCATTTGTATATAGATGGGAAGAAATTTCAACCATCCAAGAAATATAAACTCAAAGAAGCTTACAACAGAGTGACCAACAAGTTCAGGTTGTGGGGCCTGTGTAAGAGCTTCTTCATTCCTAGGAAGTATGTTTGGCGTTCCATGCTGAAAAATCTGCTGTCCTTGTCCATAGTTATCTGAGCTCAAAGGGTGAAACTCATCATCAATATACACACATACATATTTATAGTAATTTGAGACATAATCATTTAATCTTTTATAATGACCCTATGAGGGTTTCTGTTCTTGGTGTAATAAATTAAAGAAATTTTGCATCCAGCCATAGATTTCCTGACTATGCTACTAATTTATACATAATTCAAATTACCAAGAAAAGAATGTCATTATCAGGGCCGGAGACAACCATGGGAGAGGGGGGCGACCGCCTAGGGCCCGTTCTCCCGGAGGACCCAAAATTTTTAATTTTTTTTAATATTATATATATATATATATATATATATATATATATATAGGGGACGTATCAAATGAAAACCCTGTCTTATTGTGAAAACCCTTAAACTCTATATGGACCACACATTCATTTCTTAGTATTTTAATATGTGGCTATAATTAATTCTGTATTTTTAATATATTTAATATAAAAACTTGTGGCTTAGATTAAATAAGAGGGTAAAAAGGTAATTTCACTTTATTTTCTTCTTTTTTGTTTAAATCTAGTAATAAAAAATCATAATTTCTCTCTCTCATCAATCAATATACAAGTCAATATGATTTTTAAAGAACACATGTGTAAAACTAATTTACACATGTTTACAAATCAGAAAATTATATAAAAAATACACAAATATTTTTACAAAAAAAAACATATACACAAGAAAGTCGACTTTTACACCGTCTTAAATCAAGATCTTCGATCCCTCATGTGCTTGCTATCCCATCTAAAATCCATACACAAAAATCAATTTACATGAACAAAGACAATTTACATATGTATATATATGTCAACAAAAATAATTTTACACATGTTCAGATCAGAATCAACATAAAAACATATGAATAACAACTCTTTACACTTGTGTAAATTCAGTTTATACATGTGTAAATTCAATTTAAACATGTGTAAATTAAAAATTGGGGCTTTCCAAATTTGTACAAAGATAATTTTATACATGTTCACTTCAATATAAAAACACATGAATAACAACTCTTTACACTTGTGTAAATTCAGATTACATTTGTGTAAATTCAGTTTACACTTGTGTAAATTCAATTTAAACATGTGTAAATTAAAATTAGGGATTTCCAAATCTATATAAAAACCCTATTTTGTGGTTCAGACACGTTTAAAACTATAAAGCCCCAATTTAAACGTGTGTAAAAACTTTTGTATCAAGAAACTTATTAAACGAGTTTAAAAACTTTTAAACTTTTTATACAAATTTGAAAATAGCTGAAAAAAAAGAAATCCCTACACATTGGTACAACATAATTGCTTAATTTTACACAAATCAGAAAATAAAAAATTACCTTGTTGGCTTTTATCACAAATCATAGTTGCAGTTGTCTTTCCTTGTTTGCCCGAAAACCAAATTAAAGTTGTTTCATCCTATGGAAGACAAAGTTTACTAAAATAAAATCTAATTAGTAGCAATTAAATGTCATTTAATAACTTCTCAAATGAGGCATACTGAAGAGATAAAGTTAAAATTCATATGAATAAACTAAGGAAGTCAAACCAAAAAATTTCAGTTACATTGTCTATAATAATGAGGTGAAAAAACATATACACAAAAATCTCTACAACCAAATATCTAAATATCTTTACAAATGAGGAAAAAAAATTTAAATCCATGTACACAAATGTCTTTACAAATACACAAGTGTAAAATTAAAATACACAAGTATAAAAACAAGATACACAAGTGTTGTTAGGACATGTTTTGTAACTGTTGATAAAATTCTGTGTAAGTTCTGCTAGAGGCGAACTTGTTAAGTTCGCCTAGGCTATCAGAGGCGAACTTAACAAGTTCGCTTAGTCTATCAGAGGCGAACTTGTTAAGTTCGCTTAGCCTATTAGAGGCGAACTTAACAAGTTCGCCTAATACTGTTCAGTGTCTATAAATAGAACAGTTCAGCAGAAACAGAGAAGTAGTTTTAAGAGAACAGAAAATAGACTTGGACGATATCAGGAGGGACTGAGAATTCTGTAAATTGTGTAAACTGATATTGTAGTGGAATAAAAAAAAGACGTTTATTTACACCGTTGTTGATTGAGTTACACGAGCACGTTGATCATGGATTCCGCACGTTATCACCGTGTCTAACCGCGAGTCTAGAGATCCGTCACGCACCGAATTAGGGACCTACAAGTGGTATCAGAGCTATTGCTCTTGATTAGCAAAAGATTCGTGGTGTTTTCGTGTCCAATCAACATCAAAGTTCTGTGATTTTGAAGATTTTTCAGGTTTTTATGTTCTTGATAAAAATGGAGAAAATTTGATCAATTTGGATTGATTTTGGATTCGTTTGATGAAATTGATCCGATAGAAGTGTTCCAAATTAGTTCCTACACATTCCTACGGTTCAATTTTATCAAATTCTATCAATTAAGCAAGAAATCATGAAATTCGGAAGTTTTGGTTCGTGTTTGGTTCTGAGTCTGTTACAGCAGTTTAAGCGAACTTGCTGAGTTCTTGCGCAGGTGAACTTAGCAAGCGAACTTATTAAGTTCGCTTCTCACAGGATTAAGCGAACTTATTAAGTTCGCTTGGGTGTCTCTGAGGCGAACTTAATCGGATTTTTGAATTCTGATTTAAGCGAACTTATTAAGTTCGCTTGAACAGTATCAGGCGAACTTAACTGTTTTCCAGTGTTCTTAAGTTCGCTTCAATTTTAAAAAAAAAAATAAATAAATAAAAATATTGATATGGTCGTTTCGAATCGTTTGGCGGGAAAATTCATCTTATTCAAATTTTTTACGGAAAGCTTATATGGTCGTTTCGAATCGTTTTTGAAATTTTGAATTTTTGAAATTTTTTAAAAAGAGTATTTTGGCGGGAAAATTTTTTCCGGATACTTTCGCAAAAATTTCAAAATGTCAATTTCATGTGATAATATTGATATTGGAACTATGCCACCGAGACTTTTGTGCATATCAGATTTTCGTAGCTGGAAAGTCCGGTTCGAACAGTTCGTATCAGTCACTGATGAAAACTTTTGGACATCCATATTTGAAGGATATATTCATCCTACTTTTGACTATATGGGATATTATGATGTTCCTAAACCAGTGACAGCTCTTACTAAAGTAGAAAAGCAGAATTTTGATCGAGAGATGAAGACGCGTGAAACTTTAACGCTGTCTTTACCTAAAGAAATCATTCATAGTCTCGGGAAGTGTCCAACTTCAAGAGATCTATGGGAATCATTAAAGAAAAAGAGTGAAGCAACTTCTCAAGCGTTTGTAGTCTTGATCAACGAAGTATTGGAGAAGCCGAGTTATTCTCAAAGTGATTCTTCTGCAGATTTAACTGATAGTGAGAGTATTCGTTCTGGTGAAAGTACTCAATCTACTGAGATTGATGTGATGAGTGAAGAAAGTTTTCAGACAGTTGAAGATGATCTGAGTGAATTAGAAACTGATGCAGAGCCTGTCATTGTTGAACAAAAGAGTGAAGCTGATGAGGACATTTTCATGGCTCCTGGTGCATCTGGTTCAGAAGTAAAACCTGAGGTATTTTCTAACTCTGAGACGTTTTGTTCTAACTGTGTTTCAGTTAAGGATAAAATGATGAGGGTTATGGTTATGGATGACAACGTAAACCTCATTTGTGATATGAAATCCATGCACATGGTAAATCAGAAATTAAAAGATAATGAGAATGTGTGTATTGAGAGAATAGAATCACTGAAGAGGGATATAAATTCTCTGACTTTGAAGATCAAAGAGCAGGCATATCACCTGGATATGTCCTTTGCAGAAATTGAGAAAAGAAATAATGCTCTTGCTGAGAGAGATAAGGAATTAGCTGAATCTAAAGCTGAGATGATAAGATTGCATAGAAAGTTAGAAAACTTTGGAAATTCATCATTCTTATTAGGACATTATCATGATACAACTAACGATGGGAACAGAACTACTGGTATTGGTTATGTTCCTCCACCATTCAACGGAAATTATTCTGTTACACCTGAGATTATAAATGATGAGGATTTAGATCCTAAGACTGTGTTGAAGGTGAATCCAGTCACAGGTGAAGATATGGTGTGTTCTGATGAGAGTGATGATGAATATTTTGATGAAGCTAAGGTAGAGGGGATACCAAAAGAGGTTAAGAAAGAAGACTCAAAGGTTGATTCTAATTCATCTGGAAATTCTACATTTGGAAGTTCTTCAAACTCAAGGAGAGTTCCATATGTCAGAGATTATACAGACAGGCGTACATGTTTTCATTGTAATGAGATAGGACACATTGTGGTGAACTGTCCTTACAAAAATAAAGGAAAGAAGCATGTAGTTCCTGAGAAGATGACGCCTGAATCAAAACCTGTTGAAAAATCTGGAGTTCGAGAGAAAATAAAGCAAAAAGAAGTTCATGTAGGAGAATCTTCTTCAAATGCATCTTATTGTGAGAAGATTCCTTATATGAGAGAATATCATGAGACGAGATCTTGCTTTTACTGTGGTCTTGTTGGTCATATTAGGATTGCTTGTCCACACAAAGCCAAAGGTAACCGACATGTTACTCCAGAAAAGGTAAAAACTCATGGTAAGCCTTATGTTAACCCAAATGTGGTTAAACCTCGTGATACACAAAAGGGTATTTCAAAATCTGAGGTTAGGCTTTCTAGACCTCAAAGACGGAGGAGAAACAGAAGATTGAGAAAACTTTTAGAACAACAAGAGTTTTCACAATCAAATCAATTTTTAAATGAAAGAAAATGTTCAAACACTTCACATTTTAAACAAAAAGAACTTAACGAAAAGAAGTATGTTTGGAAATCTAAAGTTTCTGTTTCTGACTCGTCGGAACAATCTCCGAAAATCGATGAGAGATTCGATTGTGAGTGGGGTGAGGTTTATTATTTTGATACAGATGGACAACCCATGACTACCATGGCTTGGGTCCCAATTTCTAATTAATGTTTCTTGTTAGTTGTGCAGGATTTACCAAGAGGGACTATTAATACCATTTTGGTTGTTGATAGTGGTTCTTCTTAGCACATGACAGGGAATGACATCTGCAAGAGTAACGAGTTGTTGATAACTGAGAATCTATGTGTTTCAACGACTTGATGCTCAAGGGGGAGAATATGTCACACACAATGTTTTGTAAAGAGTTTTACAAAGTCCAAATGATAACCTAAAACTTAGGATGACGATGGTGAGCATAAAGTCGTTGATGCAACCATTTGACTAGTTGAGGGGGAGTCTACAGGACAGGGGGAGTACAGAACTGTGTTGGTGACAGAGGCAATGACAGTCAATTACATTACATTGGTTTGAGTTTTTAATTGATTGACTTGCTTAATCCTGAGTAACCAAGTAAAATGTTTTTCATAAAATGTTTTCATGGAAGATTTTATTTTCGTTTGTTTTTACTTTCTTTGAAAAAGATTTTGAAAAAGCCAAACAAATTGAAAAAGATAAAATCGACATTACTTGAAGTTAAAGGAGAGATGATAGTACATCAGTAGATGTTCAGTCACACATGACCTTAGTTGGACTTTATGATGCTTATCTAACATATCTGTGATAAATGTTTTGATCAGAACTTCTTAGACTGCACAGTATGAGAAATGATAGCTTCATAACTGCTTATGCTTAACAAAAATTGATGCTTGATGCTTATATTTTAATTTGGATACTAGTATGTAGTCTGAATTGTCAATAGGCTATGAGTATCTTTGGTCCATTAGTAGTGTGACAACATAATGATCTTTGTGACAACTGTGATTTGAACCCATAGTATGCCGGGTGTGTGTGTAAAAGATCATTATCAGATAAAGAATATAAGATCTAAAGTACTTCATGAGACCAGTATCGGTTATGTCGTTAAACACAAATTTTTCAGTTCACTTCACTGCCCATGCCCTGAAAAACATGCAATGTGTTGTTGGACTAAGATATGTTTCTGACAACATCTGTTGGAACATATACTAGCCCTTGGATCAATATCCTGATTCCATTGAATATATCCAGATAACAGTTGGATCACGCTACCCTATGTCATTGAATCAATCGATTCCTTGATTAATCTTTCTGTTACTATGAATCATGATACTTCATCCAAACCAAGACATTTGAATCATTCGATTCTGAATCATTCTGATTCTCTGCTTGATATTATCCTGTGTTTATCGGTATAATTCATCCTGGAGATTGAATATTATATTGCAATGATCTTATATGTCTTGAAGATAGTGCACATTTAAATTACTGTTGGCATATTTGTGGGGTACACGTTGTATTACAAAATAAATGGTACCTTAATTCACAAGAACATGGGACAAAGATACTGATGGTTTCAATTCTTATAATATTGACAACTTAGATGGACATGTTATGTGTTGCAAATTCGTATGTAATAAGCATGTTATGATCTGATCTCATCTTCTTCAAAGTTCTTCGCGTATCATTACATGTTTTGGTTGAAGCTTAAAAGATTTGATCTTATCTGATAAAAAGAAATAATGAATCTGGATAGGATACCCTTAGAATGTTTAGGGATGTTTATCCAAAATGTGTGATTGATGCATTGTTTTTACTGATATGATCTTCTTACTCGTGATGTTCGACCAAAAAGATGTGATTTTGTATTTTACATTTCAGTTTGTACAGAGAAAAACCAAAAAGATTTTGTGTTTCTTATGTTTGAAAAACCAAAAAAGATTTTATTTTTCCAGCTTCCATGGAAATCTTAATTGTTGGTTATTCTTGGTTGTTCTCCTTTGCATAAATGAATATTACAGACAGAAGTTGACAAGGGGTCCTTCTCCCAAGTTTTCGTCTAGAAAGAGAGAGAGTGTGCAGATGAACAAGACGAAGACTTCAACTTGTTTGATGATATATGAAGACGGATGACAATCTTCTGAAGCTGTTGTCAAGGGGGAGTCTGTTGGAGCATATTCTGGTGACAACGAGCTTGAAGATATTATGTCTTAGTCTTAGAGTCTTTGACTTGTAATTGATAGAATTGTTAGCAACAGTTAAAGGGGAGTCTGTTAGGACATGTTTTGTAACTGTTGATAAAATTCTGTGTAAGTTCTGCTAGAGGCGAACTTGTTAAGTTCGCCTAGGCTATCAGAGGCGAACTTAACAAGTTCGCTTAGTCTATCAGAGGCGAACTTGTTAAGTTCGCTTAGCCTATTAGAGGCGAACTTAACAAGTTCGCCTAATACTGTTCAGTGTCTATAAATAGAACAGTTCAGCAGAAACAGAGAAGTAGTTTTAAGAGAACAGAAAATAGACTTGGACGATATCAGGAGGGACTGAGAATTCTGTAAATTGTGTAAACTGATATTGTAGTGGAATAAAAAAAGAACGTTTATTTACACCGTTGTTGATTGAGTTACACGAGCACGTTGATCATGGATTCCGCACGTTATCACCGTGTCTAACCGCGAGTCTAGAGATCCGTCATGCACCGAATTAGGGACCTACAAGTGTAAAAACAAAATACACAAATGAATTTTTTTTTTCCTAAAATCAGTAAGTTTGACATGGCTTTGGAGCAAAAAACTTTTTAGGTAATTAATATGTAACTCAGTACAAATTGCATCCATTCCATATCTTTTCATAAAAACAAATAACATCCTTTTTATTTCTAACACTAAACATAGCGATTTTCTCATCCCTTTTACACCATTTGTCCGAAATCAGTTTTGAGAGAAAAAAAATCAAATAGTTTTGAGAGAAAAAATCAAACAAGAAATACACATATGCTTGGTATTTCATTCACAAGTTGTTATTCTTCCCTAAAAACTAACAAATATGTTTTTTCGCACCATCCAAACAAAGAAACACAGACTAGATTTAAAAAGAAAAAAAAGGTTAATTACCTTTCTAGAAGAGATATCAGAGAGAATCCATTAACAACTCCATCCATGAATCAGATCCATAGGCAAAAAAACCACTACTGACGAATCATATCTATAGGCAAACGACAACGACTATTGGAGACCAGATCCGTTCCAGATATTTCTCCACTCTTGTTCCAGATCTGACAACGACACCGACTATTGGAGACCATATCTGAGTAAAAAAGATGAAGATGAAGGCGACGGCGACGACAGTTCATGCTTCCGGCTGTTTTCTTTTTCTTGTAACAATTGTAGAATAAGTATAAAAACGAGTGGAGATGGTGGTTCCAGATCTGAGATGAAGATCTGGTGGTCCGATTTCTAACGAGTGGAGATGGTGGTTCCAGATCTGGGTTTTGAGCATCAATGGAGTTTTGAACGAATCTGTGCTCTTCTAATGGTGGTTCTTGGTGATGACAACAAACGATGGTGGTTGTCTGGTTTTTATGTTTTGAAGATCTGATGAAGACGAGAGAAAGGGAGGGGGAGGTCTAATGTTTAAGTGAGAATGGATAGAAGAGATCTGGTGTTTTGAGGGAGAAATGGATATTTAGGGTTTTAAGAATAAGCAAAAAGACACAAATACCCCTGGAGAATTAAAAAAATCAGAAATTAAAGAAATAGGATATGTGGTTGTGGTAGAGTTTAAGGGTTTTCACAATAATATAGGGTTTTCATTTGATACGTCCCCTATATATATATATATAATTTTTTAAAACTATTTTATGTCATTTTAAAACTATAATTTTTTTAAACTATTACATTATGTCATTTTAATGACTCATTATATTGGGGATCTCGGGCTTTAGAGTGGCCCCATCCACCTCAGAAGTGGCAAAACCAGAAGCATTATATGGACCTCACATGTTATTAACTTATCTTTCAAGTTTTATAGGATGATCGGATTTTGGCTGAACCACAACAAAAGTCAGTTTAAACCAATTTTTTTGTACCCTTCAGTTTGTTTCCCGGTCTAAATAATGGGACTACTGATTTCAAACATTTTAGAGAAGCTTCTAGACTATTGGTTCTTGATTATTCATTTATTAATTATGATCTAAAGGTTTTCTAAGTCAGCTAATAATGGTCATAAGTCCATATCTTCTTAGGGTTCAACAAGTAATCGTATAAAGCATTTTTGTCCCATGTAACAGCCTTGTTCTTGCTAGCAGCAGGTTAGAATATCCAACAGTAGTTCCAGACTGTCTTCCAAATAGTCCATTTAGATTGAGTCCTGCATATCAACAACAGAATTTACCAACTTATTTTTCAATACCCAATAAACCAAGGTATAATAGATGTAAGGCAACAAACAAACAATTTGGCTCGTTGAAGGAGTATAACAGGTAGCTCCAAGAAAAATCAAAAAATAATAAAAGTATAAGTTGTTAAAATAGAACCTTGTTGCAACAATCGCTGGCGAAAGGAAGGAAATCGTCCAATTTGCCGATGCAAGAACACTCCGGTAACGTAAGATTCTCGTTTAGTGTTAGAGTTTCCCTAATCGAACAATAAATCCTTGTTTAGATGAAATAAAACCTAAAAATAGGTAGGATTTATGATGAGGGAAGACTGACGATGAGAGAGGGGTCATAGTCTTCCCCTGCGCTCATGTGATGGGAGCCACAGAACCGTTATCTTTCTATGCTTCGTCTCCACCATCGCAAAGTTCGAAACTGTTAATCGATCCAACCCTACCTTCGACAAATCCTTAGATGGAGATGGAGTAGCGAGATGACGATGGTGGGGATAGAGAGAGCGAGCAGAAGGGTATGAGCATCTTAAACCCTGAATGGGAATTAAAATTTCAGACAGCTGCTTCTTCAAAACCCGCGTGAATGAGTGTGCAGGATATTCAAAGCTTCATGGGTTGTGCACAGTACTTAAAAAGTTGTACCAGTCTAATATTTTAGATTTTTTGGTAAAATTATCGTTCTGTCCTTCTCATATCTATACTAATAAATAAAGGTTTGATGTGGACACTTGTCACTTTCTCATGCCTTCTCACATAAATTTCCCGCCTCTCTCTCCTAATAAATGCGCATCTATCTTACTAAATAGTAATGATATTATAAATATATTATTAAAGAAAAAAATACTAATTATATTAAATAAGAATATATAATAGGAAATCAAAATATAACTAATTAAACAAAAATACTAATTTGTTATATACACACACATTTTCACTTTATGACGTTTCTAAAATTTATAAGTTTTATCTTTTTTAATATACAATCTCGTGTAATACACGAGATTCTAACCTAGTATATATATATATATATATATATATATATATATATATATATATATATAATATAGTATAGATATAGGAGAGTTTTTAGAGAAAACCATAAATTACTAGAAAACTAAGAAACCAATTTTCACCATTGATTGGAATTATCAATGGTTTAAATTAACATGGGCCAATATGTAAATATGTAAACATATTTTGTATCTTTCTAATGGTTGAGGGGTAGATTAGGTATATCAACCCAATTTAATATTGGAAACAAGAAAGCAGTCATAAACAAAATCTCAAGAAAAACTAACATTCTCTCTCTTAAAACCCTTTATTTCCATCTTGCTCTCCATTCTCTACCGATTTCAAGAAATTTCCTGCTTTCGTTAGAGTTAATTGAAGAAGTTAACCGATAAAAAAATTGAAGATGAAGGTTTGAAGGTTTCAGTTGTAATCGCTTCAATCATTGGTATTTTCGAATAGTCAAGGTCAGTACTGTTAACACTTGTAATTGTTAATCAATTTCCCAATTCAATAATCAATCAAGGTGAGTGAAAACAAAATAACAAATCAAGCATTGTGGTTTTATACAATCGAGCAGAAATGTTTGATTTTCTTATATGAGTTAAGTATGCATAATCAGTAAGTGTTATTAAATTCGAAACTTTACAATATCAGTTAAGATTGTGTAAGCAGTAATTTTTTATATTGGTTATGTATGTGTAAGCATTAATTTTTTTATTTTTTTTAAATCAGTTCGTATGTGTAAGCAAAAAATTTTAATTTTTTAATATCAATTACGTATGTGTTATCAAAAAAAATATTGTTCGAAACTTCATGGGATAAAAGTTTGGGTCATCAAAGATGAGCATGCAATTGATATATAGGCTTTTTGAAGATGAACATGCAATCTCTAACATGTTGATCTATCTTCATGCTATATTTATGTGATATTTTCCGATGATAGTATTTTTGGTTCTTTTTCTATTGAGAAAAATGATTATTTATTATATTTTTATATGTATGCTTAACATTTTTGTGTAAGGAGGAAAAGTTGGTAAATTTTTTTAGTTTTTTAAAGAATAAATAGTGTATTAATGTCAAGTTAGATATATAGTGTATGCTAGATACATATATGTAGCTTTACTAGTTACATGTATAAAACTTGTACATGTTATATATATATATAACTTTTGTAAAAATCGATCTCATTGACCTATCAAAATTACAAATTTCCTAACAAAAAATTAAATTTACCTAGTTACTAAAAATTTGTTTTGTTACATATTACTATTTTTACACATATGGCTGATTACAAGTTTGTTTGGTTATGGAAATACATATTTAAGATTATCAAAAGTTTGTTTAACATACGAAATTATGGAACTTTGTAGGACCCTAGAGGCTTATAGGAATTATGTATCAAACCACATGGGGTGTAACCGTGAACTTATAGTTCACGGATTGGGTTTGGGCCGGCTATGGGTTGAAGCCGTGAACCTAGGAGAATACTTGTGGGCTTTTGTTAGTATATATACATGTATTCTCGACAGAACTAGGTTAGCTGTTTTCGTGTTAAGTATTTCTCTCTCAATTGTAATCAATCTTTGATAATCAATATACGTATTACTTTGAGAAGATCGAATTGTGTTTTTGTTCTTGAATCACTCATATACAACAATTTTCGCTAGTTGTAAATGGTGTTTGATATCGATATTGAAGATCCACAAGGCGTTTTGGGACTGACAATTGGTATCAGAGCTATTTAGCTATTTGAAGGCTTCGATATCAAGATTTCCAGGTACAAGATCATTCAAATACTGCTTATTTGCTACTATTAGGTTGTTTTTTGTGTGTTTAAGAAAGTTCTCATTAGAATTATAAAGTCAAATCCATCATCTGGATTATCCGGATGTTCTTACTGGGTATTAGATTGGTTAAAAGTTACTTTGGGAGGCATTGCATACGAAGAACACCTTCTCTGTGTTCTTCGAGTTCATTGGAATTCCAAAAACTGAAATCCCTAAGCTTTTGGTAATCTCCTTAAATTTCAGGATTTATTTTTGTAGTAGTCTGACTATAGTTCTCGGCAACAGTTTTGGGGAAAACTCAAGTTTACGGCAAAGTATTCTTGGCTTAAGTATTCGGCTTAAGTTCTGGCGCTCGCCTGTTGATTCCGAGTTAAACCGTGCCATCAATTTCAACTTTCATCGATAAACACAGGCCTCAATTTGATCAATGCGGATTTATAGGGGTTTACAAGATTTAAAACCTTACTAGTCATGCACACAGATCACGTATAAGTTTGGATTAAACACATACCTTAGTGTAGAGACAAGCACTCGATCACAGGATTAGATAAGGAGCAAAATCGAACACTTGATGAGAGGAACTTTGTTATGTAAATAAGATTGAGCCGAGAACAAGGGTGAAATGACTTTAGCTCTTGGACAAAACATGATCTCCGGGAGTTAAATAAAGCACATTTTACTAACAGAGGAAACTTTACAAAGGTAGATATGTTTTACAAGTTCTTGAATCAATAGTGCCTTACCAATTTTGCTGGTATGAAGACTGCAGAGTCCAAGTTAAAGAAAGAAAAGGGTGTTAAGGACGCTCACACCGGTAGAAGTTTGTACAACGTCATCTGGCCAGCAATGAAGACCACAAAGCAGGTCCCTGTTCATAAGAAGGGTCCAGTCAACTCATTGAAAGACTTCGAGTTTTGGGCTTATGATCCTGTTGTTGCCGAAGCAGTGATTGTGGCTGGAAACAAGGAGTTTCGTATACTTGACCCTTTTGATTTATCAAAATTTGGTGAAGCTGACATCAAGCTATTGGGATGTAGTCAAATCAGAAGTGAACCTTTATTCGAAGAACATGCTAAAGCTTATACTAGAGCTGTAGCTGACATTATTCGAAAGAAGATCTATGCTGGAAGTGGAGATCATTTAGAAGACATTAATTTATGAAGTTCTTTTGATAGCATAATCCTAGGGGGAGATTGTAGGACCCTAGAGGCTTATGAGAATTATGTATCAAACCACATGGGGTGTAACCGTGAACTTATAGTTCACGGATTTGGTTTGGGTTGGCTATGGGTTGAAGCCGTGAACCTAGGAGAATACTTATGGGCTTTTGTTAGTATATATATACATGTATTCTCGATAGAACTAGGTTAGCCGTTTTCGTGTTAAGTATTTCTCTCCCAATTGTAATCAATCTTTGATATTCAATATACGTATTACTTTGAGAAGATCGAGTTGTGTTTTTGTTCTTGAATCACTCGTATACAACAATTTCCGCAAGTTGTAAACGGTGTTTGATATCGATATTGAAGGGACAAGGCGTTTTGGGACTGACAAACTTGAAGATTGTTTGCTAGAAAAATTGAAAGTCAGTTGGGCGACAGAAAACAACACAATCATTGTGGGATATTCATAGGAAAACATATGGAGTTGTTTATGGGAATTGATGACAGGTGAGATTGTGGATTCAGCTGCGGAAAAATCATGCAACAAGAATAATACTATCAGAAGCAAACATTTATAAGGATAAGATTCTAAGGGAATTAGCGTATATAGAGAAACGTAACAAGAAGTAGAAAGTGTTCTATTAGTAGTATTTGGAACAAATATTTTATTACAAAACTCCGAGCTATGTTGTATTTCATTTAACATAACACTTTGATTGGATGTATGAAATATACAGGGGAATGTTCCGCTAAGAGGTGAATTTTCGCTAAAAAGCGAATTTTCATTAAGAAGCCTAAGAAAGTGGGTCAAACGAACTCCGATTGAACTAATTCCAGCGGCGTTGGAACCGGCTCGTCGAAAAAAAGCCTAGAGCTAAAACTCTAAACCCTTAAAGCTAAACCCTAAAGCTAAACCCAAAAACCTAACCACCCCACCCCCACCCCACCCCCCAAAAACCTAAATCCTCCGACCCCCAACCCCCACCCCACCCCCCAAAAACCTAAATCCCCCGACCCCCAACCCCCAAAAACCTAAACCTACCCACCCCCCACCCAAAACCTAAATCCCCCTACCCCCAAAAACCTAAACCCCACCCCCCCCAAAAAAAAAAACCTCGACGAGCCGGTTTGTAGAACCAAAGACTGATTGCTACCAAATTATTCTAAGTACAAATGCTGCTGATAGGCTTATCAGCAGCATTCAACACTTGTTGCTGCTGATAGGCTTATCAGCAGCGGTCTTCCATGTTTGCTGCTGATATGCTTACCAGCAGCAACCTTCACTCTTTGCAGCTGATAGCTCTATTCACTGAAAAACCAAACGTTGCAGCTGACTATCCAGGCCAAGCGTCTCTGACACCTTTCTGCAAAAGCAACTGACAGACTCAAAGCAGAAGGAACCGCTATGGTCAACCAATGACGGACAACAATACACTTCTCCAAGCATGCAAACAATCATGAATAAAGAAAACGTTTCAGTAAAGTTAACTAGATTAGCCTTTACGTGTAATGTAAATTAATAAACAAGATCAACGGCTTGTGTTCGATCTGATCCTTAGAATCAAGGGTCTGTCTTGATTCTAAGTTACTATAAATACTGAGTTGCCACTTCATTGTAAGCGTGCTTGTAGTGCTTGTCATACTTATTCATTGAGTTTCTCACTTGTAATCTTTGCATTCACAAAAGCTTAATACAATAGTGTTTATCAATATTCTTTGTGTTTACTTGATTATAAATTGTGTAGTTGATTTTGTTTCCGCCAACCTCAACTAAGAACAGAACCATCTTGTATTCTCACGATCCTACAAGTGGTATCAGAGCTTTGGCTCAGATTAAACAAACTAACATTTGTTTAATCATCTCTGGTTCTATTCTAAACTCTCTCTTTGAACAAGTCACCCAAAATCAAACAAAAATGGCACAGAGTAATGGCTTTGAAGATATTGGTAGCATCAACCGACCACCAAGGTTGGTATCTGGAGAAGACTATGACATGTGGAAAAATCGCATGGAAAGCTTCTTCTGTTACCAGGAATACGGAATGTGGAGATCCATCAAGGAGGGTCCATATATTCCCATGGTGGCCTCTGCTGATGATGGAGGGCTACAAGTCCCGAAGGAAACCTCCAAGTACTCTGAAGAGGACATCAAGAAAATGGAGGTGGACTTCAAGGCACTAGGAGCCATCCAAATGTGCCTTCCAAATGAAGTTTTTCACAACTTCAGAAGTTACAGAACTGCCAAGGAGCTCTGGGAGGCGCTGGAGAAGATGTTTGCTGGCTCTGAAGAAGTCAAAGAGAACAGAAGGGACATACTGAAGTAGCAGTATGAGAACTTCGTCTGGAGGGAAGGTGAGACCTTAACTATTTTATATAACAGATTTACCTATCTTGTAGGTGAACTGCAGTGCTCCAAGGTAAAGCTGGAGAATGAAGACATTCTCAAGAAGTTCATAAGATCTCTTCCTAGTTGCTGGACATTATACACTGTGTCCATCAGAAGAACAGAGAATCTGAAGACTCTTCAGATGACTGAGCTCTTTGGCATGCTCAAAACCTATGAATTAGAAATGATTCAAGCTAAAGAAAGGAGCTCCAGTTATCAATCAGCTACCACTTCCTCCACTACCTCCTCAGCGCTTCACTCTGATCATTCCGGTCCTAGTGCAAGCAGCTACTATCCTCCCATTGTTACTCACCCTCAGACCCCAACCGCTTCACAATCTAACTCATCACCATTTCTTCTTGAGGCACCTCCTCAACAGCCAACCTCTACTGCTTTTGTCTCTGACAACTCAAGCAGCATGTATTTCATAAAAGAGGATCTGGAATGCTTTCATCCAGATGATCTTGAAGAAATGGATATTCAGCACTCATATGCCATGCTCTCCCTCAGAGCAAAAAGGTTCTATTCTAGAACCGGGAGATCAGTTCCAAGCAACAACTCAAACACCAGAGTTGGGCTTGATAAAAGCAAGATCCGATGTTACAACTGTAACCAAATGGGTCACTTTGCTAGGGAGTGCAAGGAACCTAAAGCCAATCAGAGTGCCAGCCATCAAAGACAAGGTTACCAAGGTCAGCCCAGGCAGCATCAGCAGCAAGGAACTACTCCAGCACAGACTGCAGCCTGTGCAAATGTTGGAACTTCAGACTTTGACAGGAGTTTTCAATATGAAGATGTTCCTGCCTCCAACCAAGCACTTATGGCAGACACTGCAGAGATACCATCTCAGGTATTTGAACATCTATGCTCTCAAGCTTGCATTGATAAAATTTTAGGTTATAGAAAACATAACCAAAACCTTATAGATCAAAATGAAGAGTTTCTTCAAATGAAATCTGAGTTCAAAAAGGTTGAAATCACTTACAAAGAAAAAAATTGAATGCCTTAAGAAAGAGATTTCATCTCTAAAACATGAACAAACCAATCTTGAAACTCAGATTGATGATCTATTAGTAAAACTTAAATCAACCAGAGCTGATCTGGCAGAACAGAAAGTTCATGTTGAAAAATATGAATTTTCTTCTAAAAAGCTACAGAGACTTCTAGATATTCAAGTCCATGAAAAGGTAAAGCTTGGAGGACTTGGATATGGCAAGGAACAGTACAATACTGTTCCTCATCCAGCTGACTATATTGCCATCTATGAACCAAGCTTCGATGTTGCAAAACTCGACACTGCAAACAGAAATCTTGATCCTCCAATGGATGAACCCCTTGTTAAAGACTGCATTACCTCATCAGAATCTGAGTTAACCTTCTCAGACCATGATGAAACAAGTACAGCCTCATCTGAAGCTGTTCTGAATAGAGTCCCAGTCCCTACTGTTCTCCCAGCTGTTCCAGCCCCTGTACCATTCAAACAGATAAGGATCAGCTATCCTCCAGGTGGAAGAAAGCTAAACACTGAAAAGGGACAGACATCAGGACCCACAAACTCCAAGTCTCAGTTCATGCCAAATCAGAAGAATCAGCAACAGGTTAGAAGAGTTACGACCAAGAAAACTCAGTTTAGAAACTCTTCTTCTCCACCAAAGAAGCAGCAGCCCAAGGTTCAGCAGTCCTGCATCATATGTGGGGAATCAAACCACTTTGCTGCAAAATGTCAGTTTAACCCCTTCAACCAGATCCTTCTTCAATCAGCGCATAAACAAAAGAAGGATCAGCATACTTCAGTTGATAGGCCATCTGCAGCCAGTAGAAGAGTTGAAACTGCAGAAAAACACAAGCAGCAGCAAAAGGCAAAGCCTTCAGCAGCCACCAAATCTGCTGCTGCTCAAACAAAGCAGTCAGCAGCAAAAACTAAATCTGCTGCTGCTCCAAATAAGCCCTCAGCAGCAAAAGCAAAATCTGCTGCTGAAAGGCCAAGGTCATCAGCAGCAACATCTGCAGCTGATTAGCTGAAGCCATCAGCAGCAAAACCTGCCCCTGCTGACAGGCCAAAACCTCAAGCAGGAAAATCAGCTGCTGATAGAGCAAATTCATCAGCTACCAAAGCCAAATCCGCAGCCGATAAAGAAAAGAGAACTGGAAAACCACTACTTAAGCAATGGAAAGCCAAAATCTCTGCTCCTGTCAGCAAAATCATCATCGGTGCTGTTGAATGCACGCATGATGAATCAGAATGTCCAAGAACTCTTTTCTTCAAAAAGGAGAGCTCTTGGACCACTCCCACTAACTAAATCTCTTTCATGTGCAGGGACAGCCAGGTAACAGGAATAACACCTGGGTGGTAGATAGCGGCTGTTCCAGGCACATGACAGGCAACAGGTCCATCCTCTCCAACTTCAGACATTTCAATGGAGGATATGTTGCCTTTGGGAGTGACTCAAAAGGTGGATCTATCACTGGATAAGGCACTGTGTCCAATGAAAGGATGAGTATTGAAAGAGTCAACTATGTTAAAGAACTTGACTTCAATCTCATGAGTGTTTCTCAAGTATGTGATCAAAAGCATTGGATGCTCTTCACTGACAAAGAATGTTTCGTGTTAGCTCCTGGCCTATCTAAACCTCCCCTAGAGAAGATTCTCCTAACTGCTAATAGAAAGGACAACTTATATGTGCTTGACATGAATGAAGTCACTCCATCCGGTAGTGTTTCATGTTTTCTGTCAAAGCCATCAGTTGATGAATCCGCTCTCTGGCACAGGAGGTTAAGCCATGTTAACATCAAAACAATCAATAAATTAGTGAAGGACAATCTTGTCAAAGGGCTTCCTGACAAAGAATTCCAGCTAGACGATCATTGCATTGCCTGCTTGAAGGGAAAACAACACAAAAGTTCCCATAAGCCCAAGACATTGAACACAAATGACACTCCTCTCCAGCTACTGCATATGGATCTCTTTGGTCCTACAAATGTCATGTCAATGGGCAAAAAGTCCTACTGTCTGGTGATCACTGATGACTTCTCCAGATTCTCTTGGGTATTCTTCCTAAGAACAAAAGATGAAACTGCTGAGATTCTCAAATCCTATATTCTCAGGGTAGAGAATCAAAGCAATCTGAAGGTAAAGATCATAAGGTGTGATCAGGGAACAGAGTTCAAAAATCACACTTTGAACAGTTTCTGTGAGAGCAAGGGCATTGAAAGGCAGTACAGTGCTCCAAGAACTCCTCAACAAAATGGGGTTGCTGAAAGAAGAAACAGGACTCTGATTGAATCAGCAAGATCTATGCTGGCTGACTCAAAGCTGCCCCTTACTTTCTGGGCAGAAGCAGTAAGCACAGCTTGTTATGTGCAGAATAGAGTCCTTATTGTTAAGCCTCTCCAGAAAACTCCCTATGAACTCTGGCTCAAAAGAGTTCCCTACATTGGCTTCCTGAAGCCCTTTGGATGTCCATGTACCATCCTCATCACACATGGAGTTCTTCCTAAATTCGGTGCAAATTCTGATGAAGGTTACTTTGTGGGTTACTCCTCTCAATCGAAGGCCTACCGAGTGTTCAATTCTAGGACTCGGATTGTGGAAGAATCTGCTAATGTGGAATGCAGGGAACACGTTGTCTGTGAACAAGGCAAAGGTCCCAGCTGGCTTTTTGATATAGACTCTTTCACCCAGATATTTGAGCCCCTCATATTCTCAAATATGGAGCCTCCTTCTTCAAACTCAACACCTTTTACCTCAACCTCTTCTTCTGACTACAGACTGGAGTTTCCCAGTCCCTACATCAGGATGAAAAGGCCATCCATTGATCCTCCATCAGTGGCAGAAGCTATTGAAGCCAGTGCAGGTGAAGCCGGTACATCCAACACCACAAGCAGCAATCTCTCTGACAATGAAATCCTAAATGAAGCCTCCTCAATTCATGATGAAGAGGCCTCTGATGCTAATGCTGCTGACTATGTGGAACACAATGATCAGATCCTCCAAGCTCCTCTCCACACATCTGAAGACAATACTGATCTAAACCATAGTAATCTTGAAGAGGGAATACGGCTGGATGTGATACCTGCTCAGAGAATAAACAAAGAGCATCCTCTGGAAAACATCATTGGCCAAGTCCACACAGGCATCCAGACAAGAAGTAAGTCTCATGAAGCCAACATTTGTTTGTTCTCATGCTTTCTATCACAGGTGGAACCCAAAAGGATTGATGATGCTCTCAAGCACAACAGCTGGATTGAAGCAATGCAGGAAGAATTGCTGCAATTCAAAAGACAAGATGTTTGGAAGCTTGTTGATCTTCCACCTGGTCAAACAGCCATTGGAACAAGATGGGTTTTCAGAAACAAGCAAGATGAGAGGGGCATCGTAGTCAAGAACAAAGCCAGACTGGTAGCTCAAGGTTACACTCAAGAAGAAGGCATTGACTATGATGAAGTTTTTGCTCTTGTTGCCCGTCTGGAAGCCATTAGAATTTTTCTGGCTTATGCAGCATCCAAAAACTTTATGGTCTATCAAATGGATGTGAAGAGTGCCTTTCTGTATGGCACGATTGATGAAGAGGTCTATGTCAAACAGCCTCCAGGCTTTGTAGATCCTGCACATCCAAATAAGGTCTTAAAACTGGACAAAGCTCTCTATGGCTTACACCAAGCCCCAAGAGCCTGGTATGAAACTTTATCTGGATATCTACTTAGTAACAACTTCAGAAGGGGGGCCATTGATCAGACACTTTTCATCAAAGATGAAGGGGGCGAAATTTTGTTGGTCCAGATTTATGTTGATGACATTATCTTTGGATCTACAAGAAAGAAGCTCTGCAAAGACTTTGAAGTTCTGATGCATTCCAAATTTGAAATGAGTTCAATGGGTGAACTAAATTTCTTTTTAGGACTTCAAGTCAAACAGGTACCAACTGGAATCTTCATAAGTCAATCCAAGTATGTCAAAAGCATCTTGGAGAGGTTCAAAATGGCTGACTGCTCTACTGCAAGAACTCCTATGCAAGTGCACCATCAATTATCTCCGGATAAGAAGGACAAGACACTGATCAACATCAGTACCGAGCAATGATAGGGTCTCTCATGTACCTCACTGCCTCAAGACCAGATATCATGTTTGCAGTTTGTCTCTGCGCAAGATTTCAAGCAGCTCCAAAAGTGTCTCATCTTCAAGCTGTCAAAAGGATCCTTAGATACCTAAATGGAGCTCCAAAACTTGGGCTATGGTATCCAAAGAATGAAAATGTCAATCTCTATGCCTACACTGACATTGACTATGGGGGTTGTAACTTGGACAAAAAGTCCACATCTGGGGGATGTCAATTTCTTGGAGGAAGGCTCATCTCATGGCAATGCAAAAAGCAAACATGTGTTTCTACTTCAATAGCTGCAGCAGAATACATTGCAGCTTCAAGCTGCTGTGCACAGGTCATCTGGATCCAAAATCAAATGCTTTACTATGGAATGACCTTCATGCAGACTCCAATTCACATTGACAACATGAGTGCTATCTCTATCACAAACAATCCGGTGCAGCACTCAAAGACAAAGCACATCGACATCAGGTACCATTTCATAAGAGATCAAGCTGAGAAAAGGAGAATTATTTTAACCAAAGTTCATACAAATGAGCAATATGCTGATCTGTTTACAAAACCTTTTGATGAAGCTAGATTCAGATATTTAGTTGAATCAATTGGTATGATGAACTTTGATTAAAATCCATCTCAAGTTTCTCCTTAAAATGTGTCTTTTTGTCCCTTGTTGTAAATAAAAGTTATGGGTCAGCAGCATTTTTGTCCTTCAGCTGCTGACAGGTAAAAGCATCAGCAGCAAAAGTTTTGCCACTGATAGCTTTAAGTTATCAGCAGGTACATGTTTCCTGCGGATAGCTTTAAGGCTTTCAGCAGCAATTTCTTTGCTGCAGATCTTTAAACCTTTCAGCAGCAAAATCTGCTGCTGACAGACTTATTTTTCCGTAGCAACCAAGTTTGCAGCGGATAGGCTTATCCATCGGCTGTAACCAATTTTGCTGCGGATACTCTTATCTTTCAGCAGCAACCAAGTTTGCTGCTGATGAGTGAACATAAGTCTAAATTAACTTTTACCCGCTGTAAAAGTAAATATCGTCAGTCTTCACCATGACTGCTCGAGTGTTTTACAGCTGTAACAATGAAAAGTGAAACAGGTTGTACTGTACAAGTAGAGTTGCTTTTTCTCCGTCTGCCGTTATATCACCAACTCAAATCATCCCTCTACCTCTTCACATTCTATTTCACACCTATCTCCCATCACTTTCTCTCCCGTCCCCACAGCATTCAAAACCCTCCACAATTAACCACCATTCAAACACCTTTCTCTCTTCCCTCCGAATCCATAACAATGGCAGGCGCAGACATAAACAACCCCAACGATAAGTTCTCCCCATATCACAACCTAACTGCATACCTAATCAAGGGCAAGAAATCCGAAGGTTTCGACGGTATGATCGACTTCCTCTGTCGGTCCAAAATTTACCATGCCCTAACCGTCAACCCAACCATATATACTTCACACATGGAAGATTTTTGGAGCTCAGCCGTGTATTCTACTGAACAGGGCACTCCTCAAATCAGAGGCACAGTAGACGGTAAGGAAATGATCATCACTAAAGCAAAACTCCGCCAACACCTCAAGCTTCAGGATGAAGGGGACGCCCTCTCTTACCCAAGAGACGTATACATGAGGACCTTTGTATCCATAGGGTACACTGGAAATCAAACAGAGTATACGATAGAGAAGGCACTCATGGGTCCCAAATGGAAGTATCTCTGCCACACTCTTCTCCAATGCATATCCCAGAAGAGGAGTGGCTGGAACCAACTCAGCTCCGGACTTGCGTCGGCAGTTCACGGTATGATAACAGGGGCAGGTTTCAATTTTTCCCACCTCATTCTTGAAGGTTTGAGATACAACCTTCAAGAAGGGGTGAAATCTCAGTTCTTCGTGTACCCAAGATTCTTGCAAGAAGTGTTCAATATTGAACACCAAGATCTTTCAAAAACTGCAAGAATCTACTCAATTCTGGGACATAAGAACAACATTTTTCAAAGCATGAGAACAGTTTCATCAAAGTTCTCAGGGGCCGATGTTCCATTGTTATCTACAATGTTGAACACACATAGTGCCCAGGGTGACAGTTCAACAAACCCAGCTGATACTGATCCCACACCCTCCTCCTCACTGCCACAAACTCAACCTACTGTTTCCCTTGATCGAACCCCTGTGCATTCTACTGAGGATGCACAGGCACATACATTACTCACCCCCAGTTTGATTGCTCAACCGGACCACAGGGCCCCGGTTGCAGCCAAGTATACAAGGAAGAGGGGCAAGAGAACTCCTTCTTTTCTTGCCTCCAAGGCCCAAACCCAAGCCAACATCCCTCACTCAGAATCACAACATTCTAGTGAGAATATCATAAGGGAAAGCCACATTGCTAGGGAGACTCCTTCAGAAGTCTCTCTATTAGGATTAGTATCACTTCCCGGATCCATAGAACAGCCCTTCGAGCCATTCCTCTCTTCTTTGAACTTAAGTGTAGAGGAACCTGACCAAAGTGATGTACCTTCTCCAACTACCACTATCAAGGAGGTACTGATTGGTCTTGCTTCCGAAACACCCAACCCAAGTTCCTCACCATTTGAAGGTCCACTCTGGGAGTATTGAAAGAGTGGATGTGGACGAGGCTGTCACTACTGCTGGTCCATCAACTGACCAGGAGGACAGTGACAACATCTTTAAGACCTCAACCACGGCAACTCACGGTGAGGGTGTTTCCTTGGAAACTCCCTTCACTGAGAGGAATCCCAGGCGCCAAGAAACCGCGGGTGATGGGGATGCTGAGGCTAGGCCTACGGCCCCATCTGGGTCCAAGGACTCCACAACTGTGGATGAGGACAGACTGAAACTTCATAACATGGAATTGACGGCCAGGGTGGCTATGCTAGAGGCTGAAATGTCCAAACTAAGACACCAAGTCGCTATGCATGAAGCCCATCAATGCCCAACTTTAGCCTCTCCCTCTATTGTATCAGTAGGCACCCAAACTGATGCTTACCTGTCTGCTGATGCAACCAAAAAGGAGGAGATGGTTTCTATGGAAGATGATACAGACAGTCTTGACGACTGGATTCAAGAGCAGTTTGTACTTCAAAGCTCACAATACAAGCCAGCTTTTGTCCAAGTTCATGACTTGCCAGCCCCAGATAACGAAGACGAAGAGATATCTGAAGACTGGCAGTTGGTCGTCAGGGCTGTCGATGAAATACTGAAGATACAGAACAAACAAATGCATCATTCAGCATCCTTCCACAAGCAGCAGCCATCATTGGTCAATCATCAACCCCCCAACTATTCAGAACATCAAGGAAGCTAGAATTTGACTCCATCCTAGCTTGGGGGTATGATGGATCAGCTGAGAGGTTTTGGATTGGATGGGAGTTCAGCGGAGTAGAAGAACTGAACTGGAACTCTCTCAATGCCCTCCAAGTCCTAGAACTGCATCTAACTGACTACATCAACACTTCAGCAGATCTCTCAGCTGAACTTGCCATTGGCAGGTTCCATGACCTGATGGAGGATAATCTACCCAGGTTCCAAAGATTCCTACAAGCAGCACATCGGGTAGCTTATCCTGAATCCTCGGCGGCCGCAGAAAGAAGTCTGACTCCTAGCAATCTTGAAATAACAAGGAGCAGTCTTCTCACTGAAGAAGAAGTTCTGGGCCTTCGAAGATTCCTGTATGCCTTCCTGGTCAAGGACTTGGATGTGCTAGGTTGGGTGAGCACTAAGTCTCTTGACCACACTTTTCTGCTCAGCAACGGCTCCTCTCTCATCATCAACACCAGAAACATCCTTCATCTGCCCTCAGACTTTCTCTTCAAGATCTATCAGCTCAGAACCAACATCTGCAATGTCAACTCACTTGAAAGCCAGGCAATGATAGATACTGTCAGAGCCAAACTTGAACAAGTAGGAAGAATTACTGAGGCAGTATATGTGTCAAACTCTGACACTGACACTGACTCAGCTTCCCCTCGAGTTAACATCTGCACTGCAGCTTATGAGTCAAGATCAACTATCAAAGAAAAACTGAGAGAAATAGAAGGTCCTGAGTATCAACTTGATGAAGACGATGACCTTCCTTTATTCACATCTCAAATTACCAATGAAGCTGAGGCAGAGATCCCAATAGCAGCATCACCATCTGCTGTTGTGATCAATGAAGCTGAAGCAGAGGCATCCAATGTAAACAAAGGAAAGGGAATCATGACTGATGAAGATGAAGAGAGGTTGCTAAAAGAGAAAAGAGAAAGGGAAGAGAAAAGAAGAAGAAGAGAAGAAGAGGAGATGGCTGACATAAAAAGGGTTCAAGAAAGAAAAACAGCCATTCTCCTAAGAGAACAAACCATCCAGCTGTATGCTAAACAGCTGGATGAACTGAAAAGAAAGATTCCTGCAGTCGACCAAATTGAGAAAGATGAACAACTGGCCAGACAGCTGCAGGAACAGCTTGCCAAGGAAGAAGAAGAAGATAATGAAAAGAAGAAGAAGGAGGATGCTAAGTTTAGAATCACTGATTCTAAATTAGCAAAATAATTAAGGGAGGAGTGGACTGAATCTCTGATCTCTCAAGGTGAGGATGCAGACTACCTTGAAAAACTTTCAAACAAAGAGATCTACAGAGCCTTCATGGGTCAGCAAGGTCAGTTGGCAAAGAAGAAAAAGGCTGAAGAAGAAGAAAAAGCCAAACAACAGTCCAAAAAGACCATTGCCTTCAATAAAAGGACCCATGAAGAAAGGAAGGTCATGATTGACTTCCTTAAGGCCAGAGGAGATAGTGGAAAGAGGCTAGGTCCTATGAATTTCATGAACCTGCAAGCCCTCTACTTTAAAGTTAAAAAGGATGAGGAAGAAAGACTAGGGAAGAAGGGCTCCAAGAAAAGGGTACTTATCAAAGAAGATGAAGAACCAAAGACAAAGAAACCCAAGCCTTCTCCCTCACCTACCTCTTCCTCAGTCCATCATCCTTCCACTCTCCTCCCCAAACCTTCCACTCCTCCACCCAAAAAGTCTAAGTCATCCCACCCAGCTCCCACTCATCAACAGCCTCCCTTGAAGATACCCAAACCCACTCCTAAACCAGAAGACTCAAGAAATATAGTTAACTGGTTCCACAATTCACAAGATCAAGTGTTTGAGATCTTCAGGGGGAGAACTGAGAAAAGAAGATCCACTTACAGGTCTGTTGATGAGGTTCTGCAACTACCTGATTCCGATCTTCAAAGAATTTTAGAGCTGGGTGAAGCTCATGAGCCTGCAAATGAGAGTGGGAAACGTCTTGTGCTAGCAATCAAACACTACTTCAACCCTAGCAAAGATGTGATCATAAACATCAAACCACTCAAGTCCCACTCTCCATTTGTATCTTGGACCTACAATGCTGATTTGGATGAGTTCACACCGACTGATGTAAAGAAGCAGCAAATGAGATGTTCAAGCAAAGCAATCTACAAAATGCAACACAAAGACATCAAGACTCTGTCTGAACTTCCACTAAACAATCCCAGCAAGGATCCAAGAGGCTATGAGGTTGAAAGGATAGTCAGCCACATGCAAAAGCTTCAGCAGCAAAGTGATTAGAAGAATTTTTGGTTGCATTAGTCTAGGGGGAGTTTGTAGAACCAAAGACTGATTGCTACCAAATTATTCTAAGTACAAATGCTGCTGATAGGCTTATCAGCAGCATTCAACACTTGTTGCTGCTGATAGGCTTATCAGCAGCATTCAACACTTGTTGCTGCTGATAGGCTTATCAGCAGCATTCTGCACAAGTTGCTGCTGATAGGCTTATCAGCAGCGGTCTTCCATGTTTGCTGCTGATAGGCTTACCAGCAGCAACCTTCACTCTTTGCAGCTGATAGCTCTATTCACTGAAAAACCAAACGTTGCAGCTGACTATCCAGGCCAAGCGTCTCTGACACCTTTCTGCAAAAGCAACTGACAGACTCAAAGCAGAAGGAACCGCTATGGTCAACCAATGACGGACAACAATACACTTCTCCAAGCATGCAAACAATCATGAATAAAGAAAACGTTTCAGTAAAGTTAACTAGATTAGCCTTTACGTGTAATGTAAATTAATAAACAAGATCAACGGCTTGTGTTCGATCTGATCCTTAGAATCAAGGGTCTGTCTTGATTCTAAGTTACTATAAATACTGAGTTGCCACTTCATTGTAAGCGTGCTTGTAGTGCTTGTCATACTTATTCATTGAGTTTCTCACTTGTAATCTTTGTATTCACAAAAGCTTAATACAACAGTGTTTATCAGTATTCTTTGTGTTTACTTGATTATAAATTGTGTAGTTGATTTTGTTTCCGCCAACCTCAACTAAGAACAGAACCATCTTGTATTCTCACGATCCTACACGGTTTCAACGCCGTTGGAATGAGCTCAATCGGAGTTCGTTTGACCCGGTTTCGATTAAAAAAGAAATCATTTCTTAGGTTTATTAGCGAAAATTCACTTTTTATTTTCGAATCTCCACCGGAATATACATTGGTTGTCTCGTGTATGTTAATTTGTGTAGCCATTGACGATTACAAACAATGTTTATTACACTTTTGTTTGGATATTGTGCAAACAAATCATAGATTAATTTCATCGCAATAATGATAACATATGTTGTGGACATTATGAATTATATAAGTAATCTTGATTTTTACAAGGTATTAGTGCACATGCAGGCGATTCCTTGTTTCTTCACAATTTTGAACTGCATGAATTTTCAATATCTAGTACCATTTTCTTCGTGCCAAAAGTGGATTTGATTGGATATTTGGATTATATATTAGTTGTCTAGTGTATGTTAATTTTGATACACAGCAACTTGCATATACCTGGTTACATATACATGAAATTTGCAGTCATGGGTGTCGTTTTGATGCAACAGTAGGTACCATGAAATCATGTATTGACCTAAGATATTTGGGTGTTGGTTGGGTCTTATATCTTCTTCATAAGTTACCGTATAACTTGTACTATGTATTGTTTACAAAAATTACATTGCTTGATTGCCAATAATTGAAAAGTTATATTAATTGCACGAACACTAACCTGTACAAGAATACGTTTGAATTCTACTAGGGCATAAGAATAGAGAGGCTAAATCTTTTTTGATGGTCTTCAGGAGACATCTATTTTAACTTAATGATGCATACAATGGGACTATATAAAATATGTTACGTGCATGTGTGATACGTTTAATCATTTGTTTGTGATAATGTGAAAAAGTTCAAATTATATCATAATTCTCCTAGAACTTTAATCATGTTGTTTGATGCATGGTTTCTATGTTCCCATGCATTCACCCAGCCAATATCTTTGTTCTGAAATTTTTTTGTGCCTTTTTCTGGCATTAATTTTCTGAAGGGCGCAAAGTTACTTAAATAAGCCCTTAAGCCCAATTTTTGTCTATTTAAACTTTCTAATATGAGTTATCAAAACTTGTTCCATTAATTGAATATTTCATAAAATTTTCCTTTTATTTGCTTCTATATATGATGTTGTTCGTTGGAAAATAGCATAGTAAGGAAAAGCAATCTATTCATCACATGCAAAAAAAGTATGTATGATTGTATGTTATAACAAACCACCACATTGCTTATGACATTTTATCTGAATATACACATCATGAATGGTCTTTAATTTACATTTTCAGCTAAGGTGAAAGTAGCTGAAATTAGCCTTGGTCTTTAGAGTTGGTGTATGTTAATTTTTAATACACAACAGTTTAAATATAAATATATTCATCTGGAAACAAACATGTAACATCTAGAAAACCTGACACTTATACCCGGGCCAAAGAATGGGATTAAAAGGAAGAAAGAAAGGGAAAGGGGGATAAGCCATTGGGCCTGGTCTTGTTTGATGGGCCTAGGGCAGGTCTAAAACCCTAGCTACCATCTATACCAGCCACCATTCCAACATTTGCACAAATTCGTCTACAGAGAGAAAGAGGCATCCTAGTGAGAGAAAGTGCAAGAACCAAGTTTGGATCTTCAAGATTGGCTCCAATCCGTTTCTTCAGTGTTTGTGAGCAAGATCAGAAGAAGGAACCAACGTTTTTAAGGTAAGAATCCAACCTAAAACCTCTGTTTTAAGTCTAAATGGGTTTTGGGTAAAACTAGGGTTTTGATCTTAAAAGACATGGTTTTTACGTTTTAAATGGGGTATAAAGCCCAGATCTGAGCTTATGGGTGTTAAGCAAACGATTTGGACGTAAAAAGTTACAAACTTAGGATAAAAACGGGTCTAAAAATGAAGATCTTCAATTGGCCACACTAATATGCGACACTATCTCATGGGACGACACTAGTCGCGGCCACTTGAAGAAGACGAGACCTAAAGGGACGACACTGACGTGTGACGACACTAGTGGGTGGCGTTGTCCCCGAGGTTTTCAATGATTGAGACACGTGTTATTCCCCTCACGACATTAATAGTGTCGTCAATGCCATGGCGACACTAATATTGACGACACAAAAGGACGATAGTAAGTCCTTAACGAAAGTTAAACCGACACTATGGTGTGGCGACACTATAGGGAGACGATACCATGGTGTAGCGACACTAGGGGACGACATTGTGTTACATGACACCAAGTCCGGAATGAAAGTTCTGGAGACACTGATCTTGTCCCATGCAACACTGGTAGTCGAAACTAGATAAATGATAGAATTCGCGTGTTGACTTATGTACAGACCGGTTAGCAAGTTACCACTAGTTAAACGTCCGATTCAGGTTTAGTGACAAACGATCATGTGAGTCAAAAATCTCTATTTACTTGTGATGTCGCCCAGACGGTATATAAAAAAACTACTAAAACCAAACCTAAACTCCTAAGTAATAAATGAAAAACCTATGAACTAGACCGCACTGACAGGCAAGTGAACCTATAGAGTGTAGCACAGCTTAACGGTAAACCGAGTTATCGAACCCTAGAGACACTACTATAACTATACTAGACTCTGACTCGGACTAAAGATTGATTTGGTTTGGGGGGTTTACTACACTACTATTAAACTAATGAATGCAATAAACAAAGGTCGAATCAACTATCAAGAACAAAGAACTACAAGTGAAATCAGAAGATGGGAAGAATACTACCTAGGTTGGAATCCTACTTGCAAAGTACAACTTCTACCGGTTCTGGAAACTAAGATGGATCTGGGTTTCTAAAGATGACAACTAAAGACTACTTAGTGGATCCCTAATCCCTCTCAGGGTGTCACCAACTAAGCTACCAAAAGTGTACTAAACTCACCAGATGGTTAGATCACCTCTCGGGTATTTCCAACAATGACAATGTACCCACAGGACAGATTACCTCTCAGTCTCACTGTCCACCAATACACTCAAAGAATGCACGGGGTAATCTCAAGATAACAACTATGACACGAATAGCAACAATCACTAAACACCTAATACCGGCTTCCTCTCAGATAGCTGACACTTGGATTCCTAATGACGAAGACCAAATGACTAATTCTCACCTCTCGGGTATTGAACTAGGATACACACTCAACTCTAATCAGTAATCAAAGACAACTCTTTCGGCTACTACGTCTAGCAAACCACCCTAATCACAAACCCTAAGATCTATGTAGGTCCCTCGGGTGTCTCAGATCATCACATGCAAGTGTGTTCCTAGTCGAACCGGGTGCGGAATGCCCGTGACTAGGTGGAGTATCAAGCAACACAAAGTAAACCGACAACAAAACACAAGATACTTTCAAACTTCGTCTATTGATAATCACAGCCGGTTACAATGAGATGAGTGCGTACATAATTCTGTCACTAACTGGCTATATATACTAGACATGTTGCCTGCGCACTTAGCAAGTGCGCAGGGCTTGACTCCTGTGTACTTAGCAAGTACGTAAAATTTGTTATTGCGTACTTGCTAAGTACGCAGGATATACATTCTGAGCACTTACTAAGTGCGCACAACACTTAACAGTAACAGACAAGACTGAGTACATACATATGTGATTACAAATCGATAATCAATACATATAGATACTTAAATTCAAATACAAATACATAAAGACAAGTATAAAATCTAAGACAACATCCAGAGTGTCTGTCACACAACAAAGTCCCCCTTGACAACAACTCTGGATTGTCTTCAGTCTTCAAACTCCACCAGCTTTAGTTTCAAACTTCAGCTTGTAGTCAAGGTAGAACTTGACCAACTTGTTGTATCTTGACGCTTGAAGCTTTGTCCACTCGTCCGTATAGATGCAGAATTTGTCATTTAGGCCGTCAGATCTTTCACAGAGAAATTAATGAAAGTGATTTCATCAAAGACTCTGATCAGTTCCTTTGGCACCAAGCTTCCACTTTCAGACCTAATATTTCCCATCACCACTGCCTCGCCCGTCTTTGGGTCCACGTACCAATACCACATGTTACCAAGGATATCCTGAGATAACTTGCTCAGGGGAATCCTGGTTTCATATAGCATTGGGTTGTAGACCAGCTTCTTTAGGCTTCTGTTAGTCACGGGATGTCTGACGTTCTTGTCCCGGACTCTCTTGGGCATCTGCGGCTTAAACATCTCGAAGTTCCCTGATCTTCCCTCTTTCTGTAGTGTTCTCCACAAACCCATTGCTGATGCATGACTAGTGTCACACAGCATCTCACGATTTGCAAGGTTCACCAGATCGTACTTCGGCAGGGAGTTGAACGCTTCACTGGTAGGTTTCAAGTATTGAACCCCACCAGCTCGTTTAATAGCGAACAACTTCTTGTCGTCGTCGAACTTGACAGACAAGATCATACTTGTGGCTCCGTGTTTGTCTATAATAGATGTCTTTTGCCAGACTGGAGCTTGATCCTTAGTAAACCATCCTTGCGGATATCTATTTTTCCATGCTTCGGGATCTACAGGTTGAGGATCAGTGGGAGAGGCTTCAGTCGAGATTGCTGTACCACTAGCCTCAGCAACAAATACAGGCTCGACTGAACCTGTGTTAGAAGGAGCTTCGAAGATCTCTCCATCCTCAAGCTCATATACTCCTTCACCGTCCCCCTTGGGAAACTCCACCACTACGTCTTCATCATCCACATCCCATTCATCATCAGACACGATCTCTCCTTCCTCCAGATTGCTGAGAGCATCTATCTGAGCTTCTTTGGAATAGTCTGGCTCCATCAGTAGAATGACCTCATTAGATAGGTCATATAGCACCTCAGCCGCAGACTTTCCTTTATCACCTCCACTACCAGAAGCATCACCGCCATCCTGGTGAGTCGAATCCCCCTCAGCCATTGGAACAGCAGAAACGGGCACTATCGCCAAATCTTGTTGCTCACTTCCACTAGAACCGGCTTCAGGATCCTTATCTTTGTCATCATCCTTGGTTAGATAAACCGGATGACAAGCCTCATCACGTCTAGGTTTTGATGGCTTCTCCTTCTCTTTCTCTCTCTCCCCCTGAGCAACAAGCTTCTTGCTCAGGTCAGCTACTAACTTGACCATCATTTCATGTTCTTTCCACTGCATATCAAACCGTAGCTCTAAAGACATCCTGTGTCCCAGAATCATATTGTTTGTCTTAATCATAAGTTCGTTCTGGGCCAGCACATTCTTAAGCCTCTCTTCTGTCCCAGTCCTCTGGCTTCGCAGAATAGTAACTTCATCCACCAAAGAATTTATCTAAGCCTGTTGAGCCTCAGATTCTTCCCTTGATTTCCAAACAGTTTCAAGTAGACCAGCAACCTATGTTTCCAAAGTGGTTATCCTCGCATCACGGGAATTAGGATCCCTGGATGTAGAGGCTTCAGCAGTATGGGGTGGAGATGAGAAGATCTCAGGCACCTCCTCTGAGATGGTAGCAGCAGCCACTTGACTTGTTACACGTGGCCGCCTCCCCGTCCTTTGATATAGCTGGGTGGAAGTTAACGTAGAGGTTGAAGCAGTGCCCACGACCTCAGTGACTTGTTGCCGTGCAACACTAGCTTCTACTTCTCTAGGGATAGTCGTAAATGGCCTATCCCCCTGACGCTTGTTGGTACTTTCTCGTCTTTGTCTTTGTATAGCAGCATCTGAATCAGAGTCGGGTTTATACTCACTGCTTGTACTATTTTGTCTCTTTCTCTTAGAAGACGACTTGGGAAAGGGCACCGCTGTCGTTCTTCTCGGGTGTGATTGGTCTGGTGCATCATCAGAATCAGATGAATTAAATTCTGTTGCTTCGGAGTCAGATTCTTCAGCACCATCACTTCCTTCTTCTTCGTCTCCTTTATCTTCAGATTCATCATCACCTTCAACTTCCTCCTCTTCTTGCTTGCTAGAGTGTTCACTGAGTTCAGGCTCCGATTCGGGACTATACCATCTGAAATCATCTGGGGCCACATATGCTTCATTGATTAAGTGTCCAAAGAGAGGAGTATGCACATGGGTAGGTTCTACACTGCCTGGCTTTAAGAATTGAGCAAATACTCTCTTGTCCACTCTCTTTACTTGTAATCTCTCCCCAATTGTCGGTAGATTTGGCAACGCATCATTGATTAACAGCTGGATAAATCTTGGATACAACATGAATCTAAACTTCTCCGCCATATAGATCTGGTTGGTTATGCCCTTGTATACGTACTTAGAGAAGTTGTAGCCCTTGTTGAGAGATTAACCCACCATTGCAGCCGCTAAGTGATGACCCATGGCATCCTTGCCTGCTTTCCTTGAAAAGATGCACATGATCATGATGTGGGCAAAGTAGCTCCATTGACCGAGTACCCACATCTTCTTGTACGAAGCATAATCAGTTGCACCGACGTATCCCATTCTCTGCCTCCAACAACCATCAACAAAGTAATCAGGATAGGTAATTGGGTCAGTTGCAAGATCTGGAACTGTAACATTCTCCTGATGGTGTCTTCGGATATGGCTATCTGTTGACATGCTACAGTAGCCCTAATGACGTTCGGGGTTACTGTACAGTCATGATCTGCTGTTGCCCAGAATTGATCCATGTACGGTCTTGATACGATAGGATCTGCAGAGATAGCATAGCTGATCTTCGAGCGGTTCAGGAAATCAACTATCACCCTGTATTCAAGTGCAGCACCCTTCCACTCGGGTTGTGTTAGAGCCAGAAGATTGAATTCGCTGGTAAAAACACGAGCCATCACTACAAAAACATACAATGAACACAATAAGAACAAGAATAATCACTGGAATTGAACAAACATGACACGGTATAGCACATTCACAAGGAAGAAGTTTCCAGACTTAGGAAAAATTTGCAGTTTTCCTTCCTGCATACTTAGCAAGTACGCAGGGTTTAAACCTTGCGTACTTAGTAAGTACGCAAAAGTTATATCTTGCGTACTTACTAAGTGCGCAAGGTCTAACACTTGAGCAAAAAGCAGACTTTTCCAAATCAACGAATGGATGAATTTGATGTTTGTTCAAGGTCACTACAACTTTGAAAAATGCATTTAGAACTCATGGGACCAAGTCCAACACCAAAATCGGGCTAAAACCAAGTCAATTTTGACCTAAACCTGACCTGACCTCAACCGACGGCCAGACCAAGGTCAGAGTCAAAATCAAACGATGCTAAGGACGATATTTGAGTAATTAGGGTTCGATTAAAGATCATCAACAAGATTTAGGTCTTAATTTCATTAAAGATCATCCAAAACTTGTCTCAATCTTGACATCCAACCCTAGGCTCAAGAACAGTCAAGAATCGGTCCAAAACATGACGATTTGTGGAAGAAATCGGCTAAGATTCTCACCAAATGTTTGTTAAGAGAAGGTGAAACAATGTTTGGGACGAAAAAATTGTTTAGAATAACACAAATTTTTGAGGAAATACGAGGGAATAGCACAGTGGTTTGAAATGTGATAAAGTCTGATAAATTTTCTAAGTCCACTATATATACCCACACATTCGGGTCTTGCGTACTTAACAAGTGCGCAAGACTTAACTCTTGCGTACTTAGCAAGTACACATGATTTAAGTCTTGCGTACTTACAAGTACGCAAGGTTTAATCCTTGCATACTTAACAAGTATGCAGAAACCCTTATGAAATCCAATTTCAACTCAAATTATGAAGAATGTCATGTCAAATAGCGAACCGGATAAGAACATTCATCAAGAGGATTCAAAAGCGGTTCAAGGAAGTTAAACAAAAATATTTTTGGCTTTTCTTAACTTTTGATAAACTGTATTGAAAATATTTTTGCCATTTTTTTTATAATAATTGAACTGTACATTAACTTAAAATCCGTTTGAGCTTTTCTGAATGAAGATAATATGCACAAGAATATACACACAAGCTATTTTTAGGTCAAAGTTATGAGCAGAGGATCATATCAGGCTATTGTAAGCAAAAATGTTACACAATAAAAATCAAAGAATATGGGATCATATCATGGATTACTACTTATTCATACGTAATACGCAATATAAACAAGTGAATTCAAGTTGTCAATATTATAAGATTTGAAACCATAAGCATCTTTGTATAACGTTCTTGTGTGTTAAGGTATTAATTACAAGATATACAACGTGTACCCCACGGTTATGCAATAGAAATTTAAATTGCACTATCTCAAGGAATCTAAGATTTTCTCAAAGATTTTCAAATCTCCAGAATGAAGTTACATCGTTTAGCATAGAAAAAATCAAGCAGAATCCATAAGGATTATCAAGAATCATAAGATTCAGAATCGAGTGATTCATTTGTCTTGGTTTGATTAGTTTTACTTCTGTGAATATCATATGATGATTTAGGTTAATATATATGGTGTCTGAGAATTTAGGTAAGGGGATCCAACTTTTATCTGGATTTGATTTCATTGAATCAGGTATGATTCAAGGGTGAATATATGCTTAACGGTTGATGTCAAGACATATCTTGGCCCAACTTCCCATTGCATACTTGTGAGTGTGGGCAGTGAAGTGAACCAAAAAATTATGCTAAAGACATAACCCGAAACTGGTCTCATAAGAAAATATTTGCCAAAATCTTACACCCTTTATCTGATAATGATCTTTTTATATTCTTTTACACACACACATGCATACATGGGTTCAAATCACAATTGTAGTCTAGATTTAGTTTCCACACTACTAATGATTCAAAAATGCTTACAGCCTACTGACAATTCAAATTACTTGCAAATATTCAAATTAAAAGTGAAACAACTTAAACTTTCAAGTAATCATGACACAATCATTTCCCATATGTGCAGAGTAAGACGTTTAGATCATTACTGATGTACTATCATTTCCTCTTACCTTCAAAAGACTTTGAAAATTTTCAAGATTTTCTGTTTTGTTTGGATTTTTCATAAGATGTTAAATAAAGAGAAAAGGAACTGTACAAAAGAAATTTAAAAGAAATAAATATTAACTTCTATGAATTGAATTGATTTTAGAAAACAGAAAGTTTCACTCAGGATTGAACATTCCTATCATGTTAACAAGATGTTCAAAACGGGTCCGATCAAACGCCTTAGTGAAAAGGTCAGAAAAGTTGTTATCCGTGTGAACTTTTACAAGTTCCACCAAATGCTTTTCAGCACAGTCACGGATGAAATGATGGCGAATATCTATATGCTTAGTTTTGGAATGTTTCACCGGGTTGTTCATGATAGTCATAATGGCATTATTGTCAATGAATAAAGGAGTTCCAATGAAGTTCAAGACATAATCTCTCAATTGCTGTTGAGACAGAAACCGTTGACTGCTTCTTACACTGCTAAGAGACCAGCCTGTCTCACAAGAATTGACATCCACCTGAGGTTGATTTTCTATCGAGGTTACAACCGCCATAATCAGAATCGGTATAGGCGTTGAAGTCGAATGACTGTTGCTTCAAGTACCAAAGACCTAATCGGGGTTTCCCCTTCAAGTATCTGAAGACCCTCTTAACAGCTATCAGGTGAGACTCCTTTGGTTGTGACTGAAACCTCGAGCACAAGCAGACAGCAAACATAATGTCTGGCCTTGAAGCATTGAGATACATTAGAGAACCGATCATCCGCGGTATAATTTACAGTCAACATCCTTTCCATCTTTTTTCGGCTGCAGACCATGATTGACTGGAATTGGTGTGCCATAAGTAGTACAATCATTCATCTTGTATTTTGACAAGATGTCCTGCACATACTTAGTTTGATGCAGATAAATTCCATCCTCCCTTTGACTGACTTGGAGACCCAGAAAGACGACATTTCACTCATGTTGCTCATTTCAAACTTGGACTTCATCACCTTTTCGAATTCTCTACACATCTCTTCATTGGTAGACCCAAAGATAATGTCGTCGACATAAATTTGCACTAGTAGAATATCACCTCCTGCTTTCCTAATGAAGAGAGTCGAGTCAATTTGTTCGCGGTCAAAACCATTGGACAGTAGATGTTTTGATAAAGTCTTATACCACGCTCTAGGTGCTTGATGAAGACCATAAAATGACTTATCCAGCTTGTACACTTTATTGATATTATGCGGATCTTCAAAACCTGGTGGTTGAGTGACATAGACCTCTTCATGAACTTTCCCATATAGAAAAGCACTCTTCACATCAAGTTGACAGACTTTGAAGCCGACAAAGGAGGCCTAAGCCAGAAACAGTCGAATGGCCCCAAGTCTAGCAACTGGGGCATACAACATGTCGATCGTCCGTCTTACATTTGAACACCCATCTGGTTCCAATCGGATGCATACCCTTCGGAAGGTCAACCAAATCCCACACGTGCAACTTTTGGAATTGAGACAATTCATCTTGCATCGCCTCTATCCAGCAGTTGTCAGCGAGAGCCTCTTTCACATTCTTCGGCTCCAATTGGGATACGTATGCAGCATGCAAGCAAGTTTCCATGATACATGTGTCAATTATCTTAGCATACAAACTGGTGTTCTCAGTAATGGTTCTATGACGAGTTTAAACACCGGCATCAGGATCACTAATAATGTTTTCAATTGGATGATTCTGATGCACTTTCGTCTTTGGTAATTGTGGTTCTTGAATTGCTGACTCAAGGTTAGTACTCAACTCCCCCATATCGAGTGTACCCGAAGATGACTCAATATTGATTGGATCAACTGGAGCATCATTTCCTACATGAACATTAGGAATAGCTGAGCATCGTTTCCTTCAACATGAACTTCATCTCTGTTGTCACTGTCAAGAGTTCCAGATGCAGATGTAGCATTGGAGTCGGAAGTTGGGATAGGTGTCGTTGCTCTGGTTGAGAAGTTGGAGTCGTCGCTGCCACCACAGAAATCATACAACTTAGCAGCGTCTTCAGCAGATAAAGCAGGAAGGTTAAAAGACTTGAACAGAGCATCATAATCCAATCCCCAAGCAGGACCAGTTGGTTCTGGTGGAATGCTGTGTTTACTGCAGTCTACTTCGAACCATTCTTCCACAGACCTACTCTCAATATTGTACACTCTCTTGCTTGGCGAGTTGGCAACATATCCTAAGAAGATGCCTTCCATTGCTTTTGCATGAAATTTAGACTTTCGATCTTTGTACTGTAACAATAATGAGCAGGGACTACCAAAAGGAACTAGGTAGTCAAGATTTGGAGGTCAATTGTTGATCAGCTCATAACAATTTTTATTGTGCCTCTTAACCACCAGGACTCTATTTAACACATGACAAGCTGTGTTGACTGCTTCCACCCAGAATGTTACGGGAAGCTTGGCATCAGACAACATTGTCCTTGTAGTCTCAATTAGGGTTCTGTTCTTCCTTCTGCAACTCCATTCTGCTGGGGTGTATACGGTGCACTAAATTCTTGACGAATACCCCTCTTGAGACAGAAAAGCTCCATCGTGTTGTTTTTGAACTCCGTGACGTTGTCACTATTCTTCTAACCTTCAGTTTGCATAAAGTTTCCAAGCTCACAATCAGGTATTGAAGAATATCAGCAGTCTCACCCTTTGTACCTAAGAAATGCACCCAAGAGAAACATGAGAAATCATCAGTTACAACTAGACAGTATGACTTACCTCCAATACTCCGGATACTTATGGGCCCAAACAGATCCATATGTAAGAGCTCCAAAGGGGTATCTATGGAGTTTTGGAGCTTGGGCTTGTGAGACTTCCGTTGCTGTTTGCCCTTTTTACACGACATACAGTCATCTGCAACGGAGAATCTCAGCTTAGGAACCCCGGTAACTAAACCGTTTTGGACAAGATGGTTCATTTTACGATAAGAAATGTGTCCGAGTTTCCTATGCCACAAGATTGAGTCAAGTCTTGTCGCTTTTGTAAGCAAACAAGTAGCAATTGACGAGGTGGTTATAGCCACGCTCATATCAATCTGATAGGTGTCGTTTATCCTTGGCGCTCTCATCAGAATCCATTCTTCAGGAACCACAAAACCAGGTTTGAGAACCAAGCATTCTGACTTATCAAACATAACTGAGTACTCTTTGTCACACATCTTAGAAACACTCAACATATTATGCTTTAGCTGCTCGCCGTAGTTGACGTTGTCGAAGCTTACACATCCATTCGAAACCACGCCTTGATAAGTAATACTGCCGCCCCTCTCGCCTGCCAAGGCCACATAGCCGCCTCTGAATGGTTTTACATCTTGAAGTAGAGCCATGTTGCCTGTCATGTGCCTGGAGCATCGACTATCTACATACCAATGGTTAGAGATAGTTCCCTTCGGATGTCCCTGCACAAGTCACAAGAAATTAATTAGATTTGGAGACCCAAGCCATGGTGGTCTTGGGTCGTCCATTTTTCTCAAAATAAACTACCTCAATTAATTCACAATCATGACTATAAAAAATGGGTGAATCCTTAGAAGATTTGGGATCAGAAGATTGAGAACTTTTAGATTTCTTGTTCCAGGACCTTTTCTTTTGTTTTACTGGAACAGTCGGCTTGCATTCCGAAGCACCAGGTGAACTAGTAGAAGATTCACCTGATTGAATTCCAGTCAGCTGTTCCAGCTTTCTCAATCTCTTGTTCCTTCTTCTCCTCTGTGGTTTAGAAAGTTTAACCACAGGCTTCTCACAAGTTTGTGTACTACCAGAGGTAGATACACTGGGTTTAGCAGGTTGTTTTTCCCTTTTTGGAACAGATGGCTTAGCCTCAGATGTGGTCTTTGGCTTCACCATAGGTTTCACTGGTGGTTTCACCTCTTTTGATTTCGAACTTCTGGGTTGCTTCACTGATGGTGTCTTAGGGGATACAGTTTGCTGTTGATTAACTGGCCATTCCCTTGGTTCTTATCAGGACAGTTCGCTAGGATGTGACGGACCATACCACAATGAAAACTAGATCTTCTTTCCTTGTAAGTCCTCCTGTAAGGCTCTCTGCTTTTGAATGCAGATGACTCGGCTTGATGAGTAACAGGAGTTGTTTGATGAACATTACAAGCATCTTGTGCTTGACCTGATTTTAATTGACTCTTTGGGGTGTAGTGTTTATCAATGTTTTCTTGAAAATTCTTCCCCAAATTATTAGCAAAAGCTTCTTTCGTAATTTTCTTAATGGATTTGAAACCTCCATAAAGCATCATTTTCAGTTTATCATTTGTTTCAACAGTATCAGGTTCAGTTAAAATGCAATTGTTACGATCAGTAACAATGGGTTTCTTGACATTATGTTTATCAAGCAATTCTTCTGAGATAACACCCTCAACTTTGGTGTTCTCAGAGCCTTCATCTAAAAAGAATTCCTCATCAGAAGCTGAGTCAGCCTTACTTGAGGAATCATCCTTGTTAGAGGAATCATCCTGACTTGAGGATTCATCAAGGCATGACAAGTCAATATCAGTTAAGCCGTTGACAAATTTCCCGCTTACTGGTGGAGGAATGGCATTAGTACCTAACCCTAGGCCATTCACTTGTCTCACTACTGATTCATAATGTTCCACCACAAAGCGAGAATTTTTCAACTTCTCAATTTTATCATTCAACTGCAACACCTCATTCTACAGCTTGGTAATTTCATTATTTCTCTTTTCCAAACCCTTGTATGCAACATCCAAATGAAACTGTTGTTCACTAATTTTAAGTGAAAAATCATGTCTTTCTTTCTTTAAAGTTTCAATTGAATCTTTGTAACTTTTTTCATTTTCTTTGTAGCTTAAAGCTGCAATACGAAGGGGTTCGACCTTGTCCTGAAGCTTAGAATTTTCTTTTTTCAAGCCAAGACATTTGGAACAAGAAATAACAGCAAAAGAGTTTGAGTCTACCTCCGTTGACGAATTTGATGCCTCCCCAATAGCCATGAGGGCAAATGCAGTTGTAGACTCCCTTTGGTCAGCTACAGAAGCTTCCCTTTCTTCTGCTTCCATCATCTCAACGATCTCAGCCACGAGACCAAATTATGTTTGAGCAATAAAAGCATCCTCCAAATGAACACCCCAATCAAAGCTTTCGTCCTGTTGAGCTACCAAAGCATCGGACGTTCCACCCTGACTTTGATTGTGGTTGTTAGAATTGTTGTACCCTTGACCATTTCCTTGGTTGTTTCCCTGGCTTGGTCTAGTGAATCCTGAAGCAGGTGCTTTATCCTTTTGACATTCACGAGCAAAGTGTCCAAAGTTCTGACACTTGTAGCACTTAGCTTTGGATTTATCAAAACCCACCTTGGCATTTGAATGCCCACCAATGAACTTCCTGCCAGTTCTATTCAAGAAACGCTTGGCCCTTCTCAAGATCATGGCAATATTCCATTGAATATCCATGTCATCTGGATCCACCTGATTAAAATCTTCTTCAATGGTTTCAGGATCTATAAGCTTGCCACCAATGAAGTTCTCATAGGCAAGAATACACGATGAAAACAACGCTACATGATCTTCAGCTATCTTGGCTATAGCAGTCTGGTTAGCTGAAGATGTAGAGGTAGGATTTCTTGAGGAATGTTGGTGGTGAGAACCAGATCCAAATGATGTAAAGCATGTATGACCACCACAAACATTTGAGTTATCTTCTTCTGTTAGGACATAGTTTGTAATGACAAAAGCTTTGTAATAGTTTAGATCTTATGTCTTTATGTTTTTGTATGTATTAATGTTCTAAGTGTTTTTATACAAGTTGCTAGAAGTTCGCCTAGTCTAATAGAGGCAAACTTATCTGAGGCGAACTTGTTAAGTTCGCTTAGTCTGTTAGAGGCGAACTTGTTAAGTTCGCCTAATGCAGGTCAATAGTCTATATATAGATGTTTACACAGTCAGTTTGGTACACAGAACAGTGATCGAACAGTGAATGATAGATTGAGTCTGTAAACTCTATTGTGAATTGGAATACAAGCATGAAGTTTATTTACTTGATTGTCTTTATTGTCTTTTATGAATGCAATCGTTGATTCGGTGGATTCCGCATTCCGAGTTAACGACACGTCTTATCACCAGAACGATCTGTAGAAGTGACATGAGGACCTACAAGTGGTATCAGAGCTATTGCTCGTGATTCTTGGTGATTTGAGACGGTTTTGCATGCAAATTGACAAGAAATTCATCATCTTTGACATTTTCATTTCCATGGAGTTTTCAAGCTTAATTTAGTTCTGATTTAGTGTTTTTGAAGAGGATTTTGAAGAAATTGATCCAATAGAAAGGTTCTAATTATGAAATTACACAATCCTACGGTTCAATTTTGATTAATTCCTTCAAATCAGTGAATTATGAAGATTTTTGGTGATTCTTGGTTCGTGGTTTCTGTTTGAACTATTCTTGAGACTGAATCTGCTGAAGCAAGCGAACTTGCTGATTTCTTGTGTAGGCGAACTTGTCAAGTTCGCTTCTCACAATTTAGGCGAACTTATTTTTAGGCGAACTTAATCAGATTTTCTGTTTTCTGGTTTAAGCGAACTCGCTTCATATTAAGTTCGCTTGGGTATCACAGAAGCGAACTTATTATCTTCGCCTAAGGGTAGTGAGGGTTAAGCACATGGAAATTTTTCAGAAAATTTTTCAAGAAAATGGAAAATATGGTTCAAGTAACGAATATGTTCAATTATGATAATGAGATAGATACATCTCAAAAACCACTGAAGTTGTTGAATCTTGCTGATTATTCAAATTGGAAAGAAAGGTTTGATCAGTTCGTATCCTTCACCGACACCAGTCTCTGGATTCCTATTTTAGAAGGTTATACGCATCTGACTTATTCATGGATGGGACAGGATAATGTTCCAAAGCCGGTGTCTGCATTAACAAATGAAGAAAAGGTGTTGTTTGATAGGGAAAAGAAAGCGATGACAAGTATTTCGATGTCTCTTCCGAAGGAAATATATCACAGTTTCAAACAATTCAAGTCTTCTCAACAACTGTGGGAAGCATTACAGAAAAGATGTAAAGGCAGTTTGGATGTAAAGAAGAGTAGAAAAGAGCTATTGAAGAAACAATTCTTGGTCTTCAAACATTTTCAAAATGAATCCTCGGATGATCTTGCTACCAGATTCTATCATCTGCTTAGTGAACTGTCGAGTGCTTCTGTGATGTATGAAACTGAAGAAATTAATGATAACTTCTTGGAGGCATTACCATCAAAATTTGATGTGTACACGATTTTGATCAAAGAAAATATCAAGTACAAAACCATGTCTCTTGAAGAAGTTCTTGGGAAGATTCAATCGCATGACCTGAATATGAAGAAGAAGGAGACTAACATGGAGCACATCCAGGATCCTTCAATGTATTTTGCCAAGACTACTGGTAAAACTGGTACATGAGTTGCATTCTTTTCTGGAGATGCTCAAGATTCTTCTAAAGATAAGAGTTCTGGAGTTCCTATTCATTCTGGTCATTCTAGTCATTCTAGTTTTTCTGCAACAACAGCTTCTACATCTTCTGGATCTCATGTAAATCAAAAGGTTGCTCATGATTATCTAGTTATGTTTTCCTCATTCATGGCTTCATATGAGAATTTTATTGGAGGGAAAATTCATGATCCTGAGGTTATTGAAGACGATTTCAGACAGATTGACCCTGTTGATCTAGAAGAAATGAACATCCAATGGAATATGGCTATGTTAATGCGTCAAGCAAAGGATTTCTTGAAGAAAACTGGCAGAAAGTATATTGGATCAAATAGTCGATCACGCATGGGTTTTGATAAAACCAAAGTGCGTTGTTATAACTGTCAAGAGTATGGTCACTTTGCTAAAGAGTGTGTGAAGCAAAAGGTAGAGTTTGAGTCTCAGAAGAAGCAGAATAATTTTCAGAATAATCGTCATCAATCACACGGTTCATCTGGAAATTCAAATCATGCATCTGCATCATTGGCATTGGTTGCACAAAATGATGAGAACTATGACTGGGGTATTCATTTGGAAGATTTAGTGGGTGCTGTAAGTCAAGCCTTTGTTGCAGAAATTCATTCTGAAAAATCAAAAGAGGTGGGTGATGATGATGGTTCAAGTGATGGTTCAAGTGATGGTTCAAGTGAGAGTTCCAGTGATGATTCGAGTAATGGTGAAAGTGTGCAGGTTGTTGATGAAGAGGTAGAACAAGAGCAGAATATTGATTCTGATGTTGCATCAGGTGTTGCTGAAGAAGATATTGTCTTAACACAAAATGCTTCGGATGGTGCTGATTCAGAGAATATTCCCATTGCCAAAGTTTTCATGGCAGACGTGTCTGATCCGTCAAAGGTAAAAGACTCGGTTTGTCATATTTTCTGTTCTAACTGCATTACTGTTAAAGATAAATTGCAAAAGGTCATGGATGATAACACAAACTTGATTTGTGATATGAAATCGATGCATTCTGTTAATCAGAAACTGAAAGATAACGATAAATTGTGCATCGATAGAATTGAGTCTTTGAAAAGAGACTTAAATTCTCTGGGGTTGAAATATAAAGAACAAGCTTATCATCTGGATATGGCTTATGCTGAAATAGAAAAACGAACTGAAGTTATTGCTCAAAAGAATAAGGAAATTTCTGACAAAGAATCTGAGGTGGTCAAACTTCATAGAAAGTTGGAAAATTTTACAAATTCTTCTGTTATTTTGGATTATTTTAATTCAAATGCTGATCCTACTAAACGGGTTGCTGGGATTTGATTTGTTCCTCCACCATTTAATGCAAATTATGTGGTTGAACCTGAAATCATACATGAAGAGGAAATAGATCCAAAAAACAGTATTGAAAGTGAACCCGGTAACTGGTGAGGATATGGTGTATGAATCTGATTCTGAGGATGAGGAATTTGATGAGAAGAAGGTGGAAGGTATTCCGAAAGAAGTGAAACTTCATGAACCAACTGTTGCAAAAGTTGTTACCCGTGATAGATGCATTCTGACTAAACCTAATGTGGTGAAGGTTGTTACCCCTAAGCTTTCTCCAATTTTACAGTCAAGTGGGTTTGTCGCTGCGGGTCATCAAAAAGTGCATTCATCAAAGGTGCCTACACAGGTTTATGTTCCAAAGAAGACAGTAAAATGTTCTGGACAATCTTCTGAAGCTTATTCCTCTGATGGCTCCTCAAATTCAAAGAATTCTTCTTACTTTAGAACTTTTAAAGAGAGAAGAGTTTGTTTTCATTACAACGAAGCTGGTCACATTCTGATCAATTATCCTTATAAGAACAAGGGCAAATTGAAGACTGTTCCTTCACAACCAAAAGTGGTGAAGATTCTGAAAAGAACAGATGAGGGAAAGTCATCATTTAGTTTGGAGCAAAATATGTCCTGTCGGTCTTTTGTTAAATCCTCTGGATTTAAACAGCAGGATAAATTGAACTCTAAATCATTTGTGTGTCAAGAGAAACTTGAGATTCCTCATGTTGGAATTTCAAAGGATTCTCAATCTGAAGTGAAATTGTCTAGACCACAAAGGAGAAGATGAAACAGAAAATTGAAGAAAATTTTGGAAACATCTGAATCTGATAATAAAATATCACATAATGTTTTTCAAAATAATCAAAAATTGTCTCCTTTGAAAAAGTCTATTGATAAAACTTCTATTCCAAAGGTTAATGATAACATTGATTGTGAATTACTGGAAGTTGTTTATTTTGATCAGTCTGGACGGCCCAAGACCACGATGGCTTGGGTTCCTATTTCTAACTGATTCTCGTTGTTTATGTAGGGACAACCAAGTAGGACAATCAATAATACATGGTATGTGGATAGTGGTTGCTCTCGACATATGACAGGGAATATCAAATTGCTTGAAGATGTTAAAAAGATTGATGGAGGTTATGTCGCTTTTGCGGGGAATAAAGGCGGGTACATAACTGTACAGGGAACTTTAAAGAATGATAAAGTCAAATTTGAGAAGGTGAATTATGTGGAGCAGCTGGAACACAATCTTTTGAGTGTATCACAAGTTTGTGATAAAAAGTTTTCGTTTCATTTCAATGATGCTGAGTGTTATATCTTGAAACCTGGTTTTATTATTCCTAATGAATGGATTCTCATGAAGGCCCTGAGAAGAAATGACACGTATGTCCTTGACATGAGTGTAGCTACTATAACGGATTCAATTCTACATGTTTACTCTCCAAGGCGTCGGAATCAGATTCTATTTTGTGGCACAGGAAGCTAGCTCACATAAACTATCGGAAGATGAACTACATTTGTGACATTTCGGATTTTCGATCGCGCACTTGTAAAATGTTTATCGTGTAATCATTCTCAAATTAAATAAAATACAAGTGTTTTTATTTAATAAGTATTCTATTTTTATTTTTATTTTTACGGATTTGAATTAATTAAAATTTTACAAGCTTTAAAACTTATATACAATTTCTATATAAAAATCTAATTTAAAAGTTCCATATTTAATAAAATAACCTGTTTAAAATAAGATAACTAACTTTTATAAAAATTATTTATAACAATAATAATAATAATATAAGTTTATAAAATATATTTAAAGATTTAAAAGAAATTAAATTAATTATTTTTATAAAAGATAAGGGGTTGTTTTGAAACCTTTCAAACTAAAAGGTTTTAAGCTGAAATCAGTTGAGGGACTATTTCTGTACAAATAAAACTTCGAGGACTCATCCGTAATTATCTCAGGGGCCGAATTAAATCAAGACCAAACTACAAGGACCAAATCTGCCAAACCCCAATTCGCATTTCCGGTCGTCCCCTACATTGTCCGGCGGTCCGAGATAGTTTCCGGCGAACACCCCGACAGGGCTGTCCCCTGCACCTCGACAGCCGCTACAGGCATCCCTGGCTTCGTCTCTCCCACGCGAACCAGAACCCCCGACCAATTGGTCTCCCCAACATAAGGATCGTCTGATCCTGTTGGTGGCCGAGAAACCCACTTTAAAATTCACACCCGACAGACCACCTCCAAGCATGTTGAATGTCTGGATAGCTTCGTCTCGTCCAGACTAGTGTCGGAACGTGCCCAATTGCACGTTTTAACAAAGAAATCAAGCTCGGCTATAAATAGCCATAGTCGGACCTGCTCGAGCTCGCGACCCCTCCTTCACCCAATCTCACTCCAAATTGAAGGCACCATTACAATCGCCATCCCTGTGTGAAGTCGTGACCAGATTATAAGGCTCAAATCAACTCGAATTATGGAATTCAATTTCTTGGTATTTTCAAACTAAAAGCCTTGCCAATCAGACCCTTCACGACCACGTAAGAATCCTCAACTTCGTTTCTTTACCTTCTGTTATCATAAGACAAACTGAACCACTCGAAGTCACAACTCCAAACCATCGATTTCCGGACAAATTAATGTTACTGTTTTAATTGCTAAAGTCTGGGCCATCGAAACTACTTAGTTTCAATTGAGTAAATGGTCAATCGAAACTAATAGTTTCGATAGATGGTAGTTTCGACAGTTCTGTGGTCAATCGAAACTAGTAGTTTAGATTGAACATAGTTTCGATACTTGAACATAGTTTCGATACTTGAACATAGTTTCGATACCTGTCACATCTATAAAACAGTTTCGATCAAATCAGTAATTTCAAGTAAATTTGGACCAGCTTCTATGCTAATACCACTGAGGAATGCTATCATAAACTTATACACAATTGAATACTAATACGCACATGTAAACATACAATGATACCCATTTATCTACATAGGGTTTCAACGTGCTTAGACTTCAACATCTTTATCACCTACACGCGTGGAAAAATACCTGCTTGCAAGGTGAGTTACATAGCCCCTATTTTACATTTTTACATACTTTGGGGTGAAACATTATTTCATGCTACTCAATCAAATTGTTTATACGTGTTATACATGAGACTATATGCTTATTCTTTGGATGTACATACATTTAAACACAAGACAACCAACTGTAATATTGATAGATCTATTGTGCCTGACCAGCCCACCCAGTTAGGGTGTTTATTACTACATACTCGGATATAACCGCGTGTTATATTCAATCATATCGGATATAGTATTCAAACATACCGGACTTAGCTGTTGTGCTCTGTTCAAGCGCGTCAAACTCGGTTTGAATTGTGATTAAATAATTGTTACATCCTACATACTATGTTTAACAAGATAAACAATGAGTTACAAAACAAACTACAACTACTATTTACCGAAATTATTAAACCTATGTACTCACCAACTTTTTAGTTGACACTTGATTTAAATAATGTTTCAGGTTTGGATATGTGACTACTTGCCGAAGATTTCTCCACTTAAGAACTATGGACCTAGTTAAATAAATCAATGTTTTGAACTAGACTAGGTTATTTGGAACGTATTGTATTTGGATCTTGTTGTCTTTAAATTTAATTAATGAATTATGCAACCTTTTAGCTATCATGTGCTTTTGAACAATCATTCCATTGTCCGCCTCGATGATTCCGCCATCGGTCGGGGTGTGACAGATTGGTATCAGAGCCATGGTTATACGGAATTAGGTTATTAGACACGATGACCTAGACTATAACCCTAGGACTCCCTTTATGTGTTATGTGCTAAATGATTAATTGCTACGTGAATTATTTGTAGTTAGGTATTATTTGAATTTTCCCGAGTTTGGTACATGAGACTTATACACATACATACAAGACTTTGATACATGATACATAATTTACATACATATTTGACAAACAAACGTATGCAAACAAATACACTACCCATCTTTATCCATACTCTTTCCCAATCCGTATTAATTGCAACATTCCTACACATTTTATACACATAAACTCTCAATTCTATTAAAATCTTGAAAATCTCGTCAACGACTTAATTTATTGAAACCAGTAAAGGACACGTGCAATCTGGAAGGGTGACACCTGTACATTGGGTTTTCTGTCTAGGAAAACATTTCGTATAAATCCAAATAAACGGACCCGTATGCTTTCCTGGGAATTCCTGAAGTGAGTGTTTACCTATAGGCTAAAGCATGTCTCTTTGAAAGTTTTGAGGAATTATTTAACGTTGATACGTCGATGTATTCGCAAGGATACGATCCTAACTTAAACTCAAAATTTGGGGACATTATAGCAAGATAGGAAGAACTAGACGAACATGCAAAGCAAATCATTATTACGGGTGCACACGTAATAACGATTTGTAGTGCATGCAAGTCCCGGCAATTCCTATTACGCGAATAATGATCTATAACATCATGTTCTATCCGGAATAGATGGCTTAGTTTCCCCCATCAACTTTGAATAAATACACATGCACTGGCACGCGCCATGATGAATCCCATTTTTCTGCTTACATTATTTCTCGCTATAACTCATATATCCATCTTATCTAAAATATCATTGTCATTTGGTGTTAGAATGCCTCCTCGACGTGCAAACTCTAGCACTTCCAACCCGGATCTTGCTACTCTCCTTGCCCAACTGGTGGGACAAATGACCCAAGCCAATAACAACAGTGATGGGTCTCACAACATCCAAGGAAACGGTGGTACCAACCCGCCTCACTGCACGTTTAAGCACTTTAACTCGTGCAATCCTACAAAATTATTCGGGACTGAAGGTGCTACCGGCCTACTTCAATGGTATGAAAGCATGGAAAGCACATTCCTAAACAGCGACTGTCCCGATAATCTTCGGGTTAGTTATGCTACAAGTGTACTCCAAAAGAGAGCCCTCACCTGGTGGAACGGTGAGAAACGCACTCGTGGTGCTGAGGTTGCTACATCCTTATCATGGGATGATCTGAAGAAGGCCATGACTGATGAATTCTGTCCTCGAAATGAAATGAGGAAGCTCGAGGCTGAGTTTTGGGATCTTGCCCAGGACAGCGGGGATAATCTGGCCTACACCACTCGGTTTCAAGAACTAAGTCTGCTGGTGCCTCATATGATCACTCCCCTTGCTCGGGGGATTGAAAAATACATAGGCGGCCTGCCTATGCAAATTCAAGATGTTGTGCTAGGAAGCAACCCTCCTACACTTGAAACTGCTATCCGTCTAGCTGCTACACTATCCGACAACCATGTCAAAGCCGGAACCTTAACAAAAAAGGGTTCCAAGAAGGTTGTTTCTACTCTTGCGACCGTAAAAGATATAAAACCCGAGTCTTCTAACCGCAACAAGAAACGAAAGGGTCGAAACTTCACAGCCGTAACTCCCGCTGTGCCTGCTATCTAAGCGGCCCCTTTGGGTCAAAACCCGAAAACTTATCAGGGCCCGAATCCCCAATGCCAGACCTGCAAGTACCATCATCCTGCCAACCTACCATGCCGATTGTGTTCAAGCTGCGGACGATACGGACACGTGGTCACTACTTCCCGTACCCGTCCTCCCGTCCATCAAGCTGCTCCAACCAACCATCTAAACTATCCGGCACTTCTCAATGGTCGGGCATGTTACGAATGTGGAGACCCAAACCATTTCCGTGACCGATGTCCAAAACTTCATCATCAAGGTGGTCCTCAAGGACGAGCGTTTAACATAAACGCTAATGAGGCTCAAGCAAACAACGACGTGATAAACGGTACGTTTCTCATGAACAATCATTATGCATCCATTTTATTTGATACCGGTGCTGATAGGAGTTTTGTGTCTCTTGCCTTTGAATCTCGACTTACTAAACAAAGAACGAAACTTGACAATTCTTATTCCGTGGAGATAGCAAACGGAAAATCTATTACCATAAATTCTGTTATCCGCAACTGCAATCTCGAGCTTAATAGTCATGAATTCTCCGTTGATCTCCTTCCAATGCAATTGGGAAGTTTCGACATTATAATTGGCATGGACTGGTTATCCAAACACCATGCCGAGGTTATTTGCTACGAAAAGTGCATTATACCTCTCCCTTCGGGTGACACGTTAGTTATTTTCGGTGAAAAGCCGTGTAGTGGTCTTCAACTTATGTCTTGCACATTAGCACAAAAGTACTTGCGGAAGAAGTACGTTGCTTTCTTGGCCCACGTGGTTGACACGAAAGACAAGGGTAAGAAATTGCAAGATATTCCGATCATTCGAGACTTTCCCGAGGTATTCCCCGAGGATTTACCTGGTCTTCCTCCTTCTAGACAAGTAGAGTTTCGTATTGACCTTGTGCCCGGAGCAACTCCCGTGGCAAAAGCTCCCAATCGTTTTGCACCTTTCGAGATGCAAGAGCTCGCAAGTCAATTACAAGAACTCTCATCTAAAGGATTCATCCGCCCGAGCCATTCACCTTGGGGTGCTCCCTTGCTGTTCGTAAAGAAAAAGGATGCATCATTTCGAATGTGCATCGATTATCGTGAACTCAACAAGCTTACAATTAAGAACCGTTATCCTTTACCCCGTATCGACGATCTTTTCGATCAACTTCAAGGTTCAACATGTTTCTCCAAGATTGACCTTCGTTCCGGATACCATCAACTTCGTGTTCTCAATGAATACATTCCGAAGACTGCCTTCCGGACTAGATATGGTCACTACAAGTTCATGGTCATGCCATTTGGTTTGACTAATGCACCTGTAGTCTTCATGGACCTTATGAACCGTGTATGCAAACCTTATTTGGACAAGTTCGTGATCGTTTTCATTGACGACATTCTCATCTATTCTAAAACGAAAGCGGAGCATGAACAACATCTTCGTTTGATTTTGGAACTCTTGAAGAAAGAACAACTATACGCCAAGCTCTCCAAGTGTGAATTCTGGCTAAAGGAAGTTCAATTTTTGGGACACATAGTAAACAATAAGGGAATTCATGTGGACCCGGCAAAGATCGAGGCGGTAAAGAATTGGAGTACTCCTAAGAATCCTACCGAGATTCGTTCATTCCTTGGACTAGCAGGTTACTATCGTCGTTTCATCTCAAATTTCTCCAAGATTGCGGTCCCGCTCACTGCCTTGAGTCACAAAGGTAAGCACTACGAGTGGGGACCCAAGCAAGAGGAAGCTTTCCAAACTCTAAAGCACAAGCTCTGCAATGCTCCTATTCTAACTCTTCCTAGTGGTAATGACGACTTTGTCGTTTATTGTGATGCATCCAACCAAGGTCTTGGTTGTGTTCTTATGCAACGAGGACAAGTAATTGCATACGCATCACGTCAACTCAAAGTCCATGAGAAGAACTATACGACCCACGATCTCGAGCTTGGTGCTGTCGTTTTCGCCTTGAAAATTTGGAGACACTATCTATATGGCACCAAATGCATGGTTTTCACCGACCACAAAAGTCTCCAACATATTTTCAACCAAAAAGAGCTTAATATGAGGCAACGACGATGGGTTGAACTTCTAAACGACTACGACTGCGAGATCCGCTACCACCCCGGCAAAGCAAACGTTGTAGCCGACGCCTTGAGTTGTAAAGAACGTATTATGCTTCATAGTATACATATTCATAACGATATCCAAGCCCGTATTCTCAAAGCACAACACACCTCGATTACCGAGGGAAACATGTATCAAGAGATGGCGTGTGGCATAGAACTCTTGCTAGAAACCAAAGCCAACGGTCTATTGTATTACTTGGACCGTATCTGGGTTCCCGATCGCGACGATCTCCGTATATTTTTGATGAACGAGTCCCACAAAACTCGATATTCGGTACATCCCGGAGCTGATAAGATGTACGTGGGTCTCCGTCAGCAATATTGGTGGCCCGGCATGAAAAAGGATATTGCCCTCTTTGTGGCAAAATGCCTAACTTGTTCTAAAGTGAAGGCCGAACACCAGAAGCCTTCCGGACTCCTCGAACAACCTGAAATTCCCATGTGGAAGTGGGAAAACCTTGCTATGGACTTCATCACCAAACTCCCACGCACTTCTAGTGGGCACGATAGTATCTGGGTTATTATCGACCGACTTACAAAGTCTGCTCATTTCTTGCCTATTCGTGAGGACTATCGAGTCGAGAAATTGGCTCAGATCTACATTGATGAGATCATAAGTCATCACGGAATCCCTTTGAACATCATCTCCGATCGTGATTCGCGTTTTACTTCCCGATTTTGGCAATCATTGCAATCAGCACTTGGTAGTCGTTTGGATTTAAGTACGGCTTACCATCCTCAAACTGATGGACAAACCGAGCGAACAATCCAAACTCTCGAGGATATGCTTAGAGCTTGTGTCATTGACTTTGGTGGCAATTGGAATTCTCACCTACCACTGATCGAATTTTCCTACAACAACAACTACCACACAAGTATTAACATGGCGCCGTTTGAAGCTCTTTATGGATGAAAATGTCGTTCACCGATTTGTTGGAACGAAATTGGTGAAGCACAAATCACCGGTCCCGAGCTTATCCAAGAGACCACCGATAAAATCTTTCTTATTCGTGACAACATTCGAGTAGCAAGGAGTCGGCAAAAGAGCTATGCCGATAAAAGACGAAAACCCTTGGAATTTCAAGTTGGGGATTTGGTCCTCCTAAAGGTATCACCTTGGAAGGGCGTAGTCCGATTTGGAAAGAAAGGAAAACTTGCACCTCGATATGTGGGTCCATTCAAGATACTCGAAAGGGTAGGAAAAGTGGCCTACAAACTCGATCTTCCTTCAGAACTCATCAACGTTCATCCGACTTTTCATGTATCTAATTTGAAAAAGTGTCTAGCCGACGAGAATCTCCACATCCCGCTTGATGAAGTGCGCATTGACGAGAAAATTCACTTTGTTGAGAAACCCGTGGAAATCATGGACCGAGAAGTCAAGAAACTCAAGCGTAGCCGCATCCCCATTGTTAAGGTCCGTTGGGAATCTAAACGTGGACCCGAGTTCACTTGGGAACGTGAAGACCAAATGAAATGCAAGTATCCGCATCTCTTTTCATAGCCTCCATTAGTTGAATTTCGGGGCGAAATTCCTCTAACATGGGGAGACTGTGACATTTCGGATTTTCGATCGCGCACTTGTAAAATGTTTATCGTGTAATCATTCTCAAATTAAATAAAATACAAGTGTTTTTATTTAATAAGTATTCTATTTTTATTTTTATTTTTACGGATTTGAATTAATTAAAATTTTACAAGCTTTAAAACTTATATACAATTTCTAAATAAAAATCTAATTTAAAAGTTCCATATTTAATAAAATAACCTGTTAAAATAAGATAACTAACTTTTATAAAAATTATTTATAACAATAATAATAAAATAAGTTTATAAAATATATTTAAAAGTTTAAAAGAAATTAAATTAATTATTTTTATAAAAGATAAGGGGTTGTTTGAAACCTTTCAAACTAAAAGGTTTTAAGCTAAAATCAGTTGAGGGACTATTTCTGTACAAATAAAACTACGAGGACTCATCCGTAATTATCTCAGGGGCCGAATTAAATCAAGACCAAACTACAAGGACCAAATCTGCCAAACCCCAATTCGCATTTCCGGTCGTCCCCTACATTGTCCGGCGGTCCGAGATACTTTCCGGCGAACACCCCGACAGGGCTATCCCCTGCACCTCGACAGCCGCTACAGGCATCCCTGGCTTCGTCTCTCCCACGCGAACCAGAACCCCCGACCAATTGGTCTCCCCAACATAAGGATCGTCTGATCCTGTTGGTGGCCGAGAAACCCACTTTCAAATTCACACCCGACAGACCACCTCCAAGCATGTTAAATGTCTGGATAGCTTCGTCTCGTCCAGACTAGTGTCGGAACGTGCCCAATTGCACGTTTTAACAAAGAAATCAAGCTCGGCTATAAATAGCCATAGTCGGACCTGCTCGAGCTCGCGACCCCTCCTTCACCCAATCTCACTCCAAATTGAAGGCACCATTACAATCGCCATCCCTGTGTGAAGCCGTGACCAGATTATAAGGCTCAATTCAACTCGAATTATGGAATTCAAGTTCTTGGTATTTTCGAACTAAAAGCCTTGCCAACCAGACCCTTCACGACCACGTAAGAATCCTCAACTTCGTTTCTTTACCTTCTGTTATCATAAGACAAACTGAACCACTCGAAGTCACAACTCCAAACCATTGATTTCCGGACAAATTAATGTTACTGTTTTAATTGCTAAAGTCTGGGCCATCGAAAATACTTAGTTTCGATTGAGTAAATGGTCAATCGAAACTAATAGTTTCGATAGATGGTAGTTTCGACAGTTCTGTGGTCAATCGAAACTAGTAGTTTCGATTGAACATAGTTTCGATACTTGAACATAGTTTCGATACTTGAACATAGTTTCGATACTTGAACATAGTTTCGATACCTGTCACATCTATAAAACAGTTTCGATCAAATCAGTAATTTCAAGTAAATCTGGACCAGCTTCTATGCTAATACCACTGAGGAATGCTATCATAAACTTATACACAATTGAATACTAATACGCACATGTAAACATACAATGATACCCATTTATCTACATAGGGTTTCAACGTGCTTAGACTTCAACATCTTTATCACCTACACGCGTGGAAAAATACCTGCTTGCAAGTTGAGTTACATAGCCCCTATTTTACATTTTTACATACTTTGGGGTGAAACATTATTTCATGCTACTCAATCAAATTGTTTATACGTGTTATACATGAGACTATATGCTTATTCTTTGGATGTACATACATTTAAACACAAGACAACCAACTGTAATATTGATAGATCTATATTATTTCATGCTACTCAATCAAATTGTTTATACGTGTTATACATGAGACTATATGCTTATTCTTTGGATGTACATACATTTAAACACAAGACAACCAACTGTAATATTGATAGATCTATTGTGCCTGACCAGCCCACCTAGTTAGGGTGTTTATTACTGCATACTCGGATATAACCGCGTGTTATATTCAATCATATCGGATATAGTGGGTAACTATATTCAAACATACCGGACTTAGCTGTTGTGCTCTGTTCAAGCGCGTCAAACTCGGTTTGAATTGTGATTAAATAATTGTTACATCCTACATACTATGTTTAACAAGATAAACAATGAGTTACAAAACAAACTACAACTACTATTTACCGAAATTATTAAACCTATGTACTCACCAACTTTTTAGTTGACACTTGATTTAAATAATGTTTCAGGTTTGGATATGTGACTACTTGCCGAAGATTTCTCCACTTAAGAACTATGGACCTAGTTAAATAAATCAATGTTTTGAACTAGACTAGGTTATTTGGAACGTATTGTATTTGGATCTTGTTGTCTTTAAATTTAATTAGTGAATTATGCAACCTTTTAGCTATCATGTGCTTTTGAACAATCATTCCATTGTCCGCCTCGATGATTCCGCCATCGGTCGGGGTGTGACAACATTGTTAAGAATGATCTGGTTCTTGGTATTCCGAAGATGAAATTCTCAGTTCCTGATGATTGTATTCCGTGCAAGAAGGGGAACCAACGAAGGGGAAACAACGGAAGAAATCACACAAATCTAAATCGAAGAATTCTATCGTAACTCCTTTGGAGTTGCTGCATATGGATTTGTTCGGTCCGATTAGTATCAGGAGCATTGGTGGAAAATCATACTGTTTGGTAGTAACTGATGATTTTTCAGATTTTCATGGGTTAAGTTTCTTTCTTCTAAGGCTGAAACCACTGAGTTGGTACAATACTTAATCCTGAGTTTGGAGAATTTGTTTAATCTGAAGGTCAGAAGAATTAGGAGTGACAATGGCAGCGAATTTAAGAATAGCAAGATGGGCTTATTCTGTCTACAAAAGGGAATTCATCATGAATTCAGTGTGCCATATGTTCCTCAACAAAACGGTGTTGCAGAATGAAAGAACAGGATGTTGGTTGAAACGGCACGCACGATGCTTGCATATTCTAAGCTTCCAGTTACTTTTTGGGCTGAAGCTGTGAATACTGCGTGTCACATTTTGAATAGATTCTTGACCGTCAAGCGACACAACAAGACTTGCTATGAGTTGCTGAATAATCGAAAGCCGAATCTGGATTATTTACTACCTTTTGGTAATCCTTGCACCCTGTTGAAAGTTCGTGATGTCCCAACAAAATTCAGTGCTAAGGCTATTGAAGGGATTTTTCTGGGGTATGTTGCTAATTCGACTACCAAGAGGGTTTTTAACAAAGAGACGCGCCAAGTTGAAGAATGGTTCCATATTGACTGTTCAAATCGGTCTTTACCTCAAATGGCGATTGGACCAGATTGGGCATTTGATTATAACACCTTATTCAACTCTTTTCATTTACCTTCTGATATTTCTCCTGATGAAGCTGCTGTTCTCTATGAGTCATGTCAGGATGCACAACACAATGGCTTTCTACCAAATGCAGTTCCAAATTCATCGGTTCTATCTACTTCTGCTCCCGATCCTAATGTTGCTTCTTGTTCAGGACCACAAGATTCAGAGTGTGAGGAAGATAATGCTATTTTTCAAGATTCTTCTGCTGATCCTTTGTTGGGTGATGATTCATTACCTTCGACACAGGATTCGGGGGAGATTCCTACAAATTTAGACTCGGAAGTTCCAATTAATCTTAGTTTATCTTATCAATCTGATACAACTCGTGTTGAAGTGTTACTGGTTCCTGAGGTCGCATCCATCAAGGAACTCAAAGATCATCTAGTGACAAATATAATCAAAAATTTTCAGGATGGAGTGAAAACACGTTCTCTTGTTGACAATACTTGTTTGTATACATGTATTAAAGATTCTGGTGTTCTTGATGATTGCTCACATTCATGTTTTATTTCTCAGGTCGAACCCAAAAATGTTGAAATGGCTTTAAATGATAGCAATTGGATAGAGGCTATGCAGGAAGAACTTGCTCAGTTTGACAAACTTAAGGTTTAGAATCTTGTAGATCTTCCGAAGGGTGTATATCCGATTGGTACTAAATGGGTGTTTAAATGTAAGAAAGACGATCGAGGTGTCGTGGTAAGAAACAAGGCAAGATTAGTTGTCCAGGGCTTCAATCAACAAGAGGGAATTGATTACACCGAGGTTTATGCGCCTGTTGCGAGGCTTGAAGCGATACGGCTGTTTCTCGCTTTTGCTTCTTATAAAGGTTTTAAGGTGTTTCAATTGGATGTGAAAAGTGCGTTATTATATGGAAAGGTCAAGAAGGAAGTTTATGTTTGCCAGCCGCCGGGGTTTGAAGATCCACTTCATCCGAATAGGGTTTTCAAGCTTGATAAGGCCCTCTATGGTCTTCATCAAGCTCCTCGAGCGTGGTATGAAACATTGTCAGCACATCTTTTGGCAAATGATTTTGTTCGTGGCAAGATTAACTCGACCTTATTCATAAATAAATCAGGGGGAGATTACCTGCTGGTGCAGATATATGTGGACAATATTATTTTTGGCTCAACAAATGAAGGGTTATGGAAAGATTTTGAGAGTGTAATGAAGTCGAAGTTTGAAATGTCTACTATGGGAGAGTTATCGTTTTTCTTAGGTTTACAAGTAAATCAAAAGGAAGATGGTTTCTTTATTCACCAGTCCAAGTATGTCAAAGACATCTTGAGCCGGTTCAAGATAGAGGACTGTACCCCATATGATACTCCGATTCCGGTCAATCATAAGTTGAATTCAGACTCAGATGGAAAAGATGTGGATTGTTGACTTTACAGAGCAATGATTGGATCTCTCATGTACTTAACCGCTTCAAGGCCAGATATAATATTCGCTGTGTGCATCTGTTCCAGATTCCAGGCAAAACCAAAAGAATCTAACTTAATAGCTGTAAAAAGAATCTTTCGTTATTTGAAAGGAAAACAAAGATTGGGACTATGGTATCCACATGGTTCTAATTTTGATTTCAATGCTTATACTGATTCTGATTTTGGTGGTTGTTGTTTGGACAGGAAATCTACAACAGGTGGTTGCCAGTTCTTGGGTAATCGACTTGTTTCCTAGCAATGCAAAAAGCAAACCACAGTCTCCATTTCTACATGCGAAGCAGAATACATCACTGCTGCAAGTTGTTGTTCACAGATTTTGTGGATACAACAGCAATTAAGAGATTACGGTTTGAATTTCACAGGAACCCCTATGCTTATTGATAATAACGCTACAATGTCTATAACTAATAATCCTGTTAAGCATAGTAAAACAAAGCACATTGAGATTAGATATCATTTTATTCATGATTGTGCAGAGAAAAGGTTGATTGAGTTAGTAAAGGTTCACACTGATGATAATTTTGCTAATTTGTTTACCAAGGCATTTGATCGTACCAGGTTTGAATTTCTAATCAAAATGATAGGTATGATCAATCCCGAATAAAAGTTTTTCAAAATCAAATTTTCATTGAATTTTTTTTTTAATTTCTTTTATTACTTTATTACATTTCTGCATTTTAAATTTTCAGTCAAAAAGTACTTAATTTATAAAAAGTCAAAACAAATTGAAAAATATAAAATTTGACATCATTTGAAGTTAGAGAAGAAATGATAGTACATCAGTGATTAGTTCATTTCGCACGACCTTAGTAGACCTTTGATATATGATTGAGTAAACTGAGTTGATTTGATCTAAATTTCAAAGTCTGCATAAATGAGAAATGATAGTGTTGTGCATGCTCTAATATTGATAATCTGTTTTCAAATTTGTATATGAGTTTGAAACTTGAATTGTCAATAGACTAAAAGCGTTTTGAAACTAATAGTAGTGTGAAAATTAAATATGATATGATTACATCTGTGATTTGAATCCATTATATGCCTGGGTGTGTGTGTAAAAGATCATTATCAGATAAAGAATATATGTTTTTAAAGAATTTCATGAGACCAATATCGAATTATATCTTTAGCACAAATCTATTTCAGTTCACATTACTACCCATGACCTGAAAAACATGCAATGTATTATTGAACTAAGATATGCTTTCAAAATCTGTTGAAACATATATTCGCCCTTGGATCAGTTAGATACATCATCTAGTCTGACTCCATTGAAACTTGTCCAGATAATAGTTGGATCCTTATACCTGAATCTGTTGATTCACATTATACAGCCAATTCATTAGAATCTTCGGATTCTGAATCATCATGATTCTTATATCATTTGGGATCTGCTTCTATTCTTGTGCTAAATGAGATAATTTCATCTTGGAAATTGATCTAATATTAAAATAAATCATATATGTCTTGAAGATTGTGCAAATTTTATTTCTGTTTGGCATATATTTGGGGTACACGATGTTTTTCATCTAAATGGTATTAAATCACATGAATTTGGAGAATAAACGCTTATAGTTTCAAATAATATAATATTGACAAATTTAAGAATTCATGCTTTATATTTCAAATTTGGTATAAATAAAAGAGCATTTCATAATCTGATCTTATTTATTTTGAAATTTATCGCGTATTATTTCAAATATTCTTCAAATTGAATGATTGATAAATACTGAAAAAGATACATAGAGTACAAGAAGAGTTGGATAGTTTCATATCATAGGTTACCCGTGGTTTTTGCTAAAATGTGTGATGAACTACTCGGATACTGATATGATCTTCTTACTCATGATGTTCATTCAAAAATATGTGATTTCAGTTTATACAGATAAAAATCCAAAAATATGTGTTTCTGTTTGTATAGATAAAATTCAAAAAGATTTTGTTTTTATTTTCCATGAAAATTTTAATCTTTTATTGAATTGTTCGAGATTGGATCAAATACATGCTGCTGACGGACGTTCAAGACGTGACGGATTGAAAGTTGGTAAAAATTTTGTTCAAGGCAAATGTTGAAGACATTAAGTTCGCCTCTTTCGGGTGAAGCGAACTTAATATGTTCGCCTGAAATTGGGGAAGCGAACTTATTATGTTCGCCTAGGGCTTGTTAAGCGAACTTAACAAGTTCGCCTAATTAAGCGAACTTAATCTGAATAAGGGTTTATCCAGGCGAACTTATTCACTTCGTCGTCTCCAGTTTAAGCGAACTTGTCCGGTTTTGTTCAAATTTTTTTGAAATCTCAAATTAAGTGGTTGTTGGGTGTTTAATCGATTCAGTCTGGTTCGAAATCAAATTGCGAACTTATCTACGGTAATTTCATCACTTTTCATCCGATAAATTGAGAGAAAATCGAGGTTTTGTTTCGGTTTTTCATCCGTGACGAGTTGCCCTAAAATGAATGATTATTCCGACTTAAATCTTGAAATTGTTCATGAATATGGACTTAGTAGTACACGACGATGGGTTTACAATGGTTATTTCAAGACTTTATCATAGATTGAAGAGTTTTGATTTCTGTGATTGAATTCGAAACGACAGACAGTTCAGACGAACTTGTTCAAGCGAACTTTAAGTTCGCCTCTTGAAACACTAAGCGAATTTATTAAGTTCGCCTAGGGGTCAGAGGAGTTTTGGACTCGTGAATTTTTTTTTTGTTTGAATTTTTTTTTTAAAAAATTTTTGTTATTTTTTTTTTGTTTTAAATTTGTTTGTCATATTGTTTGTGTTTTGTTAATTGTCTAATATGTGTTTGTTTGTCCAAATATTTTTCAGATGGCTCGTCGTGTTGAATACAAGCACAACCAGGTGGCATTGTTAGATCCTAACATGTCAGAGGCCATACACTTTCAAGGAATTATAGGATTTCTGAACCGCTCACGACTACGTGTTGCCTTATCTGCTGATCCATACATCAGTCTGGTGTATATTCAACAGTTTTGGGACACCGTACATTCAGATACTGACGTAGAACCTCACGTTCTTCGTTCCACAGTCAACAATACTGAGATTGCTATATCTGAAGACACTATTCGTGCAGCTCTTGCATTAGGTGGTGCTGCTGAAGATCCTATATCCTATCCTAATCCTTTGATCATGGGATGCTTTCAAAGAATGGGTTACTGTGGACGCCCTAATGATTCTCAGGCACGTAAAGGTGGTTTGGTGGGTGAATGAAGATACTTCATGCATGTGATTATTCAGTGTCTCTCTCCTCGTAAAGCTGGTATTGATGGGTTAAAAACTGCTTTACAAGCTGCAATGGTAGCTTTGACGTTGAACAAACGCTTCAATTTTGCAAGATATATCTATAGGGAGATGGTCATGCAAATTACACCTGCTGAAGGTCAAGGATTTTTGATGTATCCAAGATTTATCCAGATGATTCTAAATCATATTCTTCCTGATCTCCCACAACATCCGATTAGACTGACTTTGACGCCGATGTCTAAGCGTATCTTTACGGATTGCACTAAGGTGAAACAACTGAATCAAGCATTGATTCCTGTTAATGCTCCATTGTTTGGTCACTTAATCAATCCTGATTATGTTGAACCACCAAATGATAATTGGTTTCATCCTAATGAGTTAGCTCAAGTTCAAGGTCAAAATGTTCAACAACAACAACAACCACAACAACCAATTCCACAAGTACAAGTTCCACAACAACAAGCTCCACTACAACAACAAGTTCCCGTACAACAAAAAGTTCCCGTACAACATCAAATCCCTATTCCAGAACAAGTTCCAATTCCACAAGAAGAGGTTATTCATGAACATGAACAAGATCTAGGAATGAATATGGATGACTTTGTTGATGCTGCTGTGAACTCGCCCATTCATGAACCTGAAGGGAATGTGGTGACTGAGAATGAGTCGAGTTCTAGCACAAGTGATACAATCTTACCTATTTCTAAAGAAACCGATTCTGATGAGTCTAGGGATTTCTCCTCAGATCATTATGAGTCTAGGGATTTCTCCTCAATCGTCAGCTGATCCTTCTAAGCCTTCTGATTCTGATAGGATTACTTTCCTTGAATCACAAGTGCTCGCTTTACAAACTCAGGTGGATAGTCTTGTATCTACTGATACTCAACGACATCTGGTGATTCAGACTCAAGCTACGCAGATTGATGCTATGCAGGCATTAGTATTCAAGCTTGTTGAGCGTCTTGACGCTCAGGGGGAGTTAAGGATACGTGATGCATGTCATACTGAGTCTATTCAAAGACATGATGATGAATACAATGATCCTTCGGGTAATATTGAGGGTGATCGTCAATACGCTGACGTTGATCCTATTTCTAAAGTTCAGGGGGAGTCGACATCTCAATCTATTGATGGAAACAAAGATACTTCTGGAGTTAATGATAAAGAAATCTTATTATTGGAGTTCAGGAAGAAGCTGAAAAGATAGCATGTATTGATGACATAGATGAATTATTCAATGACATAGAAGATGATGTGTCAGATACTGAGATAGAAGAAGTGGAGATAGAGATAGAGAAAAGTAAAGATAAAGTGATTTATGAAGGCTGTGATGGTCTTAATGTCCCTTATAACTTCATCCAAGATGATGTTATTCCTGAGTTTAATTATGAAGGAGCAACAGATTCTATGGACTCATTTGAAGACATCACACTGCTTGAAGATACTGCTGATTCTAAGATTGATACTGATGAAGAAAATATTCAATCCAAAACAGATGCTGAAGCTAATACTACTCACACTGATTCTCCAAAGATGAATGAAGAACCTGTGATGTACAGATATACATGTATGACCAGAGAACAGTGGAGAGAAGTTGTGAATAGTTGGATGAAGGTGCTACCCAAGTCTCAAACACAACCTACTCAGAAAGAAAACTATGTGAATAAAGAGAGGTGTGTAGGAAGAATTATAAGTTGGTTTTATGACAATGACATAAAACTGTTTGCTATTAAAAGATCTGATGGTGTTCAGTACTTAAAGCCGAGGATCAAGTATTTCAATACATTGCCAAGGTGTGAAATGAATGGTCTATCTTCAAAGCCACTTATTAATAGATCCAAGTTCGGATTAGCTGATGTGATAGCAAATCTGATCAAGCGAGAAGGTAGTTCGGGAAAGTATGAAAGGCTAAAGCCTCAAAAAGGAAAGAGAGTGAAGAACATGGATCACAAGACTGGGAAAGTAACCTGGAAGTACAAATTCAGACCAGTACGTGTTGTACACAGGATACCATTGAAGAAGATTCCTCAAGACTTTCTTGGGAATATGAAATGGTGGTATGTTGATGTTAATACTGGTGAAGCAAGGATTGAAGACAAAGAGAATAAGGTCATTGTATGTTTCTATGATGCAATGAACCTTATCAATTTTTCAAAGAAAGATCAGAGAACACTGAGAAAGAATGAAATCATGTTCACTAATGAATGGAAAGAACAAGGTTTGCAGTACAAGCGAGTGTTGGAGATATGTAGAAGATATGGAGTGCATGCAGGAAGCAGATTGCCGGATAATTGGAAGAGTTCATCATGAAGACAGAAGACTGAAGATCAAGCTATTGTCAAGGGGGAGTCTGTTAGGACATAGTTTGTAATGACAAAAGCTTTGTAATAGTTTAGATCTTATGTCTTTATGTTTTTGTATGTATTAATGTTCTAAGTGTTTTTATACAAGTTGCTAGAGGCGAACTTGTTAAGTTCGCCTAGTCTAACAGAGGCGAACTTGTTAAGTTCGCCTAAGTCTATCTGAGGCGAACTTGTTAAGTTCGCTTAGTCTGTTAGAGGCGAACTTGTTAAGTTCGCCTAATGCAGGTCAATAGTCTATATATAGATGTTTACAGAGTCAGTTTGGTACACAGAACAGTGATCGAACAGTGAATGATAGATTGAGTCTGTAAACTCTATTGTGAATTGGAATACAAGCATGAAGTTTATTTACTTGATTGTCTTTATTGTCTTTTATGAATGCAATCGTTGATTCGGTGGATTCCGCACTCCGAGTTAACGACACGTCTTATCACGAGAACGATCTGTAGAAGTGGCATGAGGACCTAAGAGTTCCCTGATAATAAGGCGATTCCTGAACCCAATGACTTAGATGTGGAAGACGTCCCATAATACATAGAAGGGTCTTGAATTTGAGGTCTCCCCGAGCTTTCTTTTCTTTTCAGGTTCATATCGTGTGCTTGAACCTTTCCAATTGCTTGTTCAATCGTCATCTCATAGAACTTGGGGTTCTCTCTCAGCAGAGTGGTATACATCTCAAACAATGGTGGTAACGCATCCATAAATTTTTCAACCAATTCCTCATCAGGATACTTTAGCTCAAAAGCTTTTAACTCAGTTTGCAAATGATAGAATCTAGATATAAGTTCATCTGTAGATTCATTCTCCAGGTATCTGAAGCACTCATACTGCTTTCTTAGGAGATCTCTTTTGCTCTTCTTGATGTCACTGTTCCCCTCAAATCTTTTCTGCAATGCCTTCCAGAGATCTTTTGAATTATCATATCCTCTGAAGCTATGGAAAAGTTCTCTAGTTAGGGCCATTGTGATAGATCCATGTGCCTTCTTTTCTATGACATAAACTTTCTTTTCTTCTTCATCTAGCTTAGATATAGGCTTGGGAACAATCTCATCAAGATATGTATAAGTCGAATGCTTATAACCCTCAAGTATAGGTATCCACAAAGAGGAATCAGTGTATGAAATATAATACTCAAAGCGTGCTTTTCAATTCGAATAATCATTAACATTCAACATCTTTGGCGGTTTTTGCGGAGTACCTATCTCGTTATCATAGTTAAGCAGGTTACCAAGATTCTGAAGATTTGCCATAGTGTAAAACTTAGTAAAAAATTCAGAAAGTCAACACAACTTGCGCACTTATTCGCACTTACTATTTGCTCTTGCATACTTAGCAATTACACAGGAGTAAATGTTAAGTACGTAGGAAGAGAAATTAAATACGCACAAGAATGGTCTTGCATACTTAGAAAGTACGCACAAGACTGTCCTTTTTCACAAAAAGGGTAAGTACGCAGAATCATTTATCCACCTGCTCCACCAACTTTTTCCGATCGTCGGATATACCTCAGATCTTCAAATATTGAAGATGTGAACAAATTGATCAAGCCAAGAGGTTAGAAACTTGTTTCTAACAAACCCTTTATGATCAAAACACTCAAACAAACAAGAAAAAGGTTAGATTTTGAAGGATTTTTGCTTTTAAAATAGCGCTCAAGAGCTACCTCTATTTTTTCACAAAAATCACCAAAATCGGTCACTTTTCCTTGTAGAAAGGCTGTAGATTGTGTCTAAAATGCTCCTAACACACTCACAACACTTGAAATCAAGAGCAAATGCTCTGATACCACTTGTAGGTCCCTCGGGGGTCTCGAATCGTCACATGCAAGTGTGTTCCTAGTCGAACCGGGTGCGGAATGCCCATGACTAGGTGGAGTATCAAGCAACACAAAGTAAACCAACAACAAAACACAAGATACTTTCAAACTTCGTCTATTGACAATCACAGTCGGTTACAGTGAGAATGAGTGCGTACATAATTCTGTCACTAACGAGCTATATATACTAGACATGTTGCCTGCGCACTTAGCAAGTGCGTAGGGCTTAACTCCTTCGTACTTAGAAAGTACGCAGACTTTGTTCTTGCGTACTTGCTATAAGTACGCAGGATATACATCCTGTCCACTTACTAAGTGCGCACAACACTTAACAGAAACAGACAAGACTAAGTACATACATATGTGATTACAACTCGATAATCAATACATACAGATACTTAAATACAAATACAAATACATAAAGACAAGTACAAAAGCTAAGACAACATCTAGAGTGTTTGTCACATAAACGTGCTTCAACAATCTATGACCAAGATACGCTAATCAAACTGGCAGACCACCACAATCAACGCAAGGAATTGAAATCAAACACAAGATCAGATCTAAACATGCAATAACATAACAATAATCAACTCAAGATCTTTTACAAAATCATAAATCCATTAATTGAATCCAAAAACAGAAAAAAAAAACTGAAACTCTAACAAGTATTCATCATGTGACCTAGGCAATATCAAAGTTTTAGCCTAGGATCATGCTTAAACAACTAAAAACAGTAGTAGAAACAAGATTCATGATTTCAAACAAAGCAAGCAAAGATAAAAATCAAATCTTGCAATCGAAAATGCTAAATCTAACGAACCCGGAAGCAAAGTCTCAATCTTTTCTCTTCAATCGACCTCCTAAGCTCCAAAATCGCCCTAAGATCGTCCTTTGACGGCTAGAAATCAAACTCCTCCAAGAATGGGAATCAAATTCTATTTAAATCAAAATTATGGTTTTTTCTTGAAATATAACTCTCTCGCGTATCGCGAAACATTTGGGTTGGGTTCCTCGCGTACCGCGAGGAACAAAATAGTCGCGGCCGATTTTCCTTTCCCTCGCGTACCGCGAGAGAATCCTCTAGACTTCTCGCGTACCGCGCGAAACTGAATTTCAACATTTTTTCATTTTGAACCCTGGACTTTCTTCCGGCTTCGTTCTCTTGCTCGGTTTCTTCATATATTCATTTGTAATCCATATGAGCACCTGCAAACATAACAACGACTCAAATGTACATCAAACGACTCAAAACAATTACAAAACTAATTAAAAATGCACTAAAACAAAGGAATAAAGATGTGCGCTTTACACTACATCAAATATCCCCACACTTAACCTTTTTTCGTCCTCGAAAAAGGTGCAAATGGAATAATAACTCATATCTACTTTATAAACATCAATTTACCAATTAGCAAAATATACTCACGTGTTAAAAAGCAATAATCAGTATTTATGTCCGATTAAACCCAAACACCAACTTTCAAGCCCCCGAAAAGTGTTCTAATATTACATTACCAAGCATATCAATCAATCTATGTGACTCACACTTCAAAGTTACAGCTCTACCTAATCTCGTCTCACGGTCATGTTTAGGAACGGATCAAACCATATAGATTTACCCTAAATAATGATGATCAATGAATGAATGAATGGATGATAATGAGCATTAATAAGCAAATTAAACTTCATCTAGATGTGTCTCAACCAAGTCACTATCCCGGAAGGTAACACATAGACTAAGTCATATCAATGAAGCATATAAGAATCAACCCAGTGGTGTTTCAATCAGGCTGGAACCCGACGTGTGACACGTAGGCGAAACTTAGATTTCAATCAAATAAGCTCAAGAATTATGGATTTATGGATGCGGGCGCCACCGAAACTCGGATTTATTCTCATAAAAAGAGAATGGTGTGCCAAAAAATTTCAAAAACCTCTAAATTTTAACTTAATGTGGTATCTATCACCCTATGTTGACAGTTTTAGTATTACCGATAGTCTAAGATGAGTACCCATAAGATATCATGATTTTAAATCAATTAATTCCTAAACAACACAAACAGGATATTTAAGCTATTCAAGCTGGTTGGGTCTACTAAAACATCACTAATTAAACACGTTTTCAATTATTTAAATCATTTAAAACCAAATAAGATCCAGTTGTACTATCTTTTTCCAAGTATATGCAATTATTTCCAAGGACATTTTTTCCAAAATTTTTATAATTTTTTGTATTTTTGAATTTTTATAAACAAGACAAACTAGCTAAACTAGACACTCACATCCCCACACTTGAAAGACACATTGTCCTCAATGTGAAGCAAAACACAACTAAAAATAAAAATGCAAAAATAAAACAAAACAGGAAGCGACTTAGCTGGTAATGTAGCAGTGAATACATCCAGCTTCCTTCATCCTTATGTGCACCGTATAGCATTTCGTTCACGGTTGCACAGACTGCTGGGTTGCCTTTACAAACTTCATATAAGTGATAATCGATCCCGCCCGAATGGAGATTGAGTACGAGCATAATGATAAAACCTGCAAAATAAACCTCACCACAAACCCGCAGCATTAAAGATGCAGAGAAACGTAATCAATGGGTGGCAAACACATAGGCATGAATGCCATAGCAAGGTCGGTCATCGGTCACTAACGGTTTCTAGTTTCCCATGGTCGGTGGTGGTCGGTGAAATTTCATGATGATAATGGATGAAAGTGAATGATGGTTAAAGGATGCTATGTGGTATGATGACGGTGGTGATAATGGATGGTGGATAGAGATGTGAATAATAGTCGTGGTCGATGCGGGTGAACGGTGAACGAAACCATGGGAAAAAAAGGAAGAAGGGTGATTTCAGCATGTCCCCGCGTACCGTGAAATAACTGGCCGCACTCCTCACGTACCGCGAGGAGGCAAAAATTAAGCCGGCTATTGGTTTTGTTCTTCGCGTACCGTGAGAGGACTCCCTATATTCTTTGCGTACCGCGGGGACTTGTTGGTAACAGAAAGTTTTGAAATTTTTCCAACTTTTATACTTAGAAAATTTTTGATCATTTAGTTTTTTTTTTCACCCAAATTCCTTAAAAACCTACTCCAAGCATAAAAACACATGTAAAAATACTTGGAACTTCATTCCCGACGATTTTCCTCACCGAATCAAGCATGAATCCCTGCAAAACTTGACACAAACAAAACACACACCGAAAAACACAAAAATAGACACGGACTCAAACCAAGTAGTGCACACATACTCTACATCCCGGGCACTTGCCCAAGACTCAAATAAGCCTATCAGGAGGCTTCTCCTTGATCCTAACTGGTACCGCCTTCATCCTTCGCGGTCTCCCGGTCCTCCACATCTCTGGCAAACAACTACTCTTGTTAAGTAGTGGACCTTTATCACTCAGGTCCTTCCACCACATCTTATACCTACCTGGCCCAAAAATGATATGAACCAAATAACCAAGCACGTTATCTCCCCCCGACGTCCCCACACCTGGGGTTTGCACTCTTTCTAGGTTACCTAAATAGATTAACTCTCGAGTTCTCTTACGAGGCGGCCTAGACCTAGGGTAGTCAGAACTAGGGGTCGGCTCAGCAGCTCTCCCCTCAGAAAGCACAATGGTGCTGGGTAACGGTTTAGGAATAAGATTTTCTATAAATGGGACCTCTAAACCTTCACCAGGATCATCGGGATCCTCAACAACCTCCACCAACTTCCCCACACTTGGGGTCTTTCCAATGATCTCATCAAATTCTGCCATCATACCCAGCAGATCATCAGGCTACCCAGCAGATCATCAGGCATCTCATCGCCGTAATCGTCCGGCTCTTCCAATAACTTATCTAATTCTACCGCCCAATCAGATGGTTCTTCTAAATTCGGGGCGGGTTCACCAACTTCTAACATCGGATCAGAGTCCTGCTGGTAGTCCACGAAGGCATCAAGCATGCACACAGAGTGGGTATGCTCGCCAACATCCGTCACGGACTGTGTGGTATCAAATATAACTGACTCATCCCCCACATGAAGTGTGATTTTCCCGTCAAAGACATCAATTAATGCCTTGGCGGTGCGCAAGAATGGGCGCCCGAGGATGAGTGGGACTCTGTCATCTACCTCCATGTCTAGAATAACGAAGTCCACAGGGAAGACAAATTTGCCTACTTTCACTAGAAGATTTCCCACAATTCTCCGTGGATACTTGACTGAACGGTCAGCCAAGGATATGCTCATGCGCGTCGGCTGTGGTTCACCAAGGTCTAGCTTCTTGTATAAAGAATAGGGCATCAGATTGATGCTAGCACCTAGGTCGGCCAACGCGTGGTGCAAGGGAAAACTGCCGAGGAGACACGGAATCGTGAAACTCCCTGAATCTCCCAATTTCTCAGGCAAATTGTTCTGCACCACTGCAGAGCATTGCTCACTAAGTGAGGCTTTAGAGATATCCTCTAATTTCTTCTGGTTAGAAAGAAGATCTTGTAGAAACTTGCCATACTTTGGCATGCGTTGGAGGGTCTCTATCAGCGGAATATTGACCTTGAGTTATTTGAACATGTCAAGGAAGTGACCGTGTTCCCTAGCTTGATTGAATGGCAGCAAACGTGCTGGGTAGGGAACACGAGTCAGGTCAATCTCGAGGGTCTGCATCTCCGCCCCTTTCTTCTCCTCCTCTGCCTCGGCAGGCATCTCAACTACTTCCTCCTCGTCCACCTGCTCCTCTACCATCTTAGCATCGATCTCAGCAAATCGAGCTCTCCAGTCTACCTTCTTCATTTCCTCTACCGAAGGTATGCCATACTCAATGGAGTGGGAGTCATCCTCTACAAACTCTTTCCTCTCCACACTCCTAACTGACACGGCCATCACTGAATCATTTGGGCCCAAAGATTGACCTCCTTGTATACCCTTCAGGCTATGAGCGATGTCTCCTACCGAGCGTTGCAAATCCTGGAATACCGACTGCTGATTCTTCAATAGAGTGTCGTGGCTATCCCGTCTTTGCCTAGTGCCCTTGTCTTGCTGGACTAAGTGAGCAAGCAGTTGTGTCTGATTCTCAAGCATCTCTTCGATCTTCCTTGTGTTGACACTACTTCCCGAGTTTGCTCCAGCCTCTGCTCCTCCATACTGCTGTTGGTGACCATTAAACCCAGGTGGGTTATTTCCAGATCTCCATCCCGAGCCATAAGTATTGTTGTACCCTCGGTTCTGGTATTGGTTGCCAGTATAGCTCACGTGCTCCTGATTATTTACGGGGCAATCTCGGGTGTCGTGGCTTCCCCTACACACTTAACACCGCTGAGCACTGAGCTTCATCTCCTTAATCTCGTTAGCCATTAAGGCGAGTGCAGCAGCCACGCTAGTCTCAGGAGTGACCTGATGCACACCTCTAGGAGAAGAGGCGGGTGCTCTAGTAGTAGGAATGGAATTCCTAACAGAACGTGGACGCTGTTGTTCGGCTTGAGCAAAGGTCTCGAACATTTCCTCGCACTCATCATACTCGAGTCTCTCCATGATATGGCCTCCGGTAGCTGTATTGAACATTTGCTGCTTCTCGAAGGTAAGGCCATTATAGAACTTCTCCACTAGCGCCCAATCGGAAAGACCGTGCTGGGGACATCGGCTCAACAGCGCGTTGAACCGCTCCCAGGTCATATGATAAGGCTCGTCAGGATCCATCCGGAAGGAGCGGATTTGGTCCCTAAGGCGAGCGGCCATGGAAGGTGGATAGTACTTCTTGAAGAACTTGTCTTCGAGATCCTCCCATGTGGTGATAGAATTTTCTAGGATAGTGTCGAGCCAAGTAGATGCATGCCAAGAGAGGGAGAATTGGAAGAGACGCAAGTAGATAGCGTCCTTAGACACACCCGTGATATTGAATGTATCACATATCCGCGCAAAGCGGGACAAATGTCTCGGTGCATCCTCATCCTCGAGGCCATGGAATTTAGTAGCATGAGTGATCGTACTCATGACATGTGATGGGATCTGCCATGTATTGGTGTTCGAAATAGTGGGGCGAGTGATCGAAGATCCCGCGCCCGTGACCCCATCCCTGGCCCTCTGGTGTACTGTACGTCTCGCTGGTGGATCAGCGTCACCCATAGTAGGAAATGTAACTGGGCTAGGAGAACGTACCTGGGATTTTCAAAGCTCTTTCAAATGCTCCTGAAAGTCACGGGTGCGCTCGTGCAGCTCTTGTTCAGGATCTAATGAAGCAGAATATAGTGGTGATCCATGTGAACGAGTGTGGTGCATAAACTGACACAAGAATAAAAGAAAACAAATAAAGACTCAATACATGAAGACTCGATCCTATATTAGACACCCAGATAGCACGTAGGACAAGCACATAAGACAAACAAACTCACAAGACTTAAAAGAAAAAGAAAATAAAATAAACCAAAAATCAAACAAAGAACTAGTCAAAATCAATATTGCTATTGCCATGTGTCCCCGACAACGGCGCCAAAAACTTGATGTCGCCCAGACGGTCTATAAAAAAACTACTAAAACCTAACCTAGACTCCTAAGTAATAAATGGAAAACCTATGAACTAGACCGCACTGACAGGCAAGTGTACCTATCGAGTGTAGCATAGCTTAACGGTAAACCGAGTTATCGAACCCTGGAGACACTACTATAACTATAGTAGACTCTGACTCGGACTAAAGATTGATTTGGTTTGGGGGGTTTACTACACTACTATTAAACTAATGAATGCAATAAACAAAGGTCGACTCAACTATCAAGAACAGAGAACTACAAGTGAAATCAGAAGACGGGAAGAATACTACCTAGGTCGGAATCCTACTTGCAAAGTACAACTTCTACCGGTTCTGAAAACTAAGATGGATCTGGGTTTCTAAAGATGACAATGAAAGACTACCTAGTGGATCCCTAATCACTCTCAGGGTGTCACCAACTAAGCTACCTAAAGTGTACTAAACTCACCAGATGGTTAGATCACCTCTCAGGTATTTCCATCAATGACAATGTACCCAAAGGACAGATTAGCTCTCAGTCTCACTGTCCACCAATACACTCAAAGAATGCACGGGGTAATCTCAAGATAACAACTATGACACGAATAGCAACAATCACTAGACACCTAATACCGGCTTCCTCTCAGACAACTGACACTCGGATTCCTAATGACGAAGACTAAACGACTAATTCTCACCTCTCGGGTATTGAACTAGGATACACACTCAACTCTAATCAGTAATCAAAGACAACTTCTATGGCTACTACGTCTAGCAAACCACCCTAACCACAAACCCTAAGATCTATGACCAAGATACGCTAATCAAAATGGCAGACCACCACAATCAACGCAAGGAATTGAAATCAAACAGAAGATCAGATCTAAACATGCAATAACATCACAATTATCAACTCAAGATCTTTTACAAAATCATAAATCCATTAATTGAATCCAAAAACCGAATAAAAACTGAAACTTTAACAAGTATTTATCATGTGACCTAGACAATATCAAAGTTTTAGCCTAGGATCATGCTTAAACAACCAAAAACATAAGTAGAAACAAGATTCATGGTTTCAAACAAAGCAAACAAAGATAAAAATCAAATCTTGCAATCGAAAACGCTAAATCTAACGAACCCGGAAGCAAAGTCTCAATCTTTTCTCTTCAATCGACCTCCTAAGCTCCAAAATCGCCCTAAGATCGTCCTCTGACGGCTGGAAATCGAACTCCTCCAAGAATGGGAATCAAATTCTATTTAAATCAAAATTAGGGTTTTTTCTTGGAATATAACTCTCTCGCGTACCGCGAAACATTTGGGTTGGGTTCCTCGCGTACCGCGAGGAACAAAATAGTCGCGGCCGGTTTTCACTTCCCTCGCGTACCGTGAGAGAATCCTCTGGACTTCTCACGTACCGTGAGAAACTGAATTTCAACATTTTTTTCATTTTGAACCCTGGACTTTCTTCCGGCTTCGTTCTCTTGCTCGGTTTCTTCATATATTCGCTTGTAATCCATACGAGCACTTGCAAACATAACAAAGACTCAAATGTACATCAAAATGACTCAAAACAATTACAAAACAAATTAAAAACGCACTAAAACAAAGAAGCGATGTGCATATTAAAGAACGTTTACGAAATGAAATGAAATGTAATGTTTACGAATGAACGGTTTACAAAAGAAACGATGTATGAAACAAGAACGTTTATGAAAAGAATGTTTATGAAACTGAATGTTATAAAGGAATGGTTTTAAATGAATGAAAAGGGTTTTCCGAATGAATGGAACGTTTTCTGAAAATAAATTGGGCAAACGTTTTAAAAGAAGTCATGACATGTCTAATCTAGTAAATGAACGAATTGACGAATGAAGTCTGGGGATGTAAGTCCCCAACCTTATGGCATGTTTTGCCATAAGTATAACAGGGATAGCACCTATATGGCCTATCAATGTGTATGACGGTTGTGCAACTGGCGAAGGAAGGGTGACGACGGTCACTCGGGGTTAACATGACCCGTGAATGGTGAATGTTATTACCTTACCGACCTACGAGTCGTAAGGGCGATGTTATTACCTTATCGACCTACGAGTTGTAAGGGCGATGTTATTACCTTATCGACCTATGGGTCATAAGGACAATTAAAGGAAACGAATGAAATGGAAGGAACGATAAAATAGACTTAGACTAATAAATGTATGACTTAAATGAATTTTGAATGTTAAATGATGAACGAATGTTATGCCTTATTTTCTTGTGAATGTTTAAACCCTAATGATTGAATAAACGAAAGATAAACCATTTCCTAAATGAACGAAAGACTTAAACTCACCAGCGTTAAGTGACTTTTAGTATGCATGTCAGGTTAAGGAACTGGTGGTGGATGAGTCGATGCTTCTTGGCTATCCCGAGGAGTTACCTGGCTTGAGAAATCTGGCATCCCGTTGTGAATGTTTTGAATGATGGCTGTATTAAACAATGTTTTAATTGGTTGTGTTTTTATGACAATGTAATGACGTTAATTTACGCTGCTAATGTATGATTAGAAGTTTAAGAACTTTTTGTTATTGTGTAAATCCAACACGTGAGGCCTCCCGGTTTTTGGGGTCTTAAAAGTTGGTATCAGAGCAGTTGTTTGAAGGATTCAGACATCCCCGATGTCTGGACTTAAACTGAGAATGATACCAAGTAACGGATGCCAGTACGGGTAACTCGAGCCAAAGCATCAGACACGAATGTAGTAAGTATGGTTTTTCCCTTAGAAAATGTTATACTAGGACGACAGTTTTGATGGAATCAGAAAGGTGATCAAATAGAAACCAAGAGGTAGTGTAATGGTTAATTGCTGATGGCCAGTGTATAACATCTTACAATACTTATTGTATTCTACTTGTTAACTAACGTGATGACATTAGATTCTTTGTTCTTATAGGAAGAAATGGCAGGACGTCGACGTGGAAGGCGTGGTGGGGGTTGTACCAGACCTCGCGGTAGGGCGCTCCTGAAGCAAAGGCAGAACGATGAAGAAAGCATGCATGTCAGCTATGTTGTAAGCCAACATGAGCCCTAGGACACCCCCGTGGTTGAACACCAGTACAATTTCGAGCCTGAAGTGAAGACGGCAGTGGCTTAGGAAATTATCAAGATAATGAAAGCCACCCTACCGACTATGTTGACCGACGCGATGAAAAGCACGAATGGGTCGGCGGGCACTAACCCGAACGTCGAAGGACATGTCATCACCATGAATGACGCACTGCCTGCTCGTGGCTGCGACTATAAGTCTTTCAAAGCGTGCGACTCGCCGATACTTAATGATAAAAAGGACGCGGTGGCAACGTTTGACTGGGTGATCCAAACGGAAGCCGCCATCCGTCTCAGCGAGTGACGAGTGGATCAGATCGTTAAGTTTGTTGCAAACTCGTTGAGGGAAGAGGCGTCCCACTGGTGGAAGGGGGTGAGGCAGGCCAAGGGGGATAGGGCCATTGATTCGGTGATTTGGAATGAGCTGAAGGAACTGGTAATCAAAAACTTATGCTCGAGGAATGAGATTGAGAAGGTGGAGAGAGACTTTTTGGGGTTGAAGGTCGGGAATCTGACTCATCGATAATACACCACAAGATACAATGAGTTGGCACGTCCGGGGCCACACTTAATCACCACTGAAGAACAGAAGATTGTTTGCTATTTCCAGGGGTTGCCCCCTAAAGTTCGCACGTTTGTTAAAGTGAACACCCCTCAGACATTCGATTCGGTGGTGGAGCTGAGCGGTGTGGTGTATGATGATTTGGCCTTAGATGATGCTGTTATAGAGGAGCCCAAGAAAAAGCTGACGTTGCCTGGTAAACGCACAGGTGGAAGGTTATTCGAGCCGAATGATAAAAAGGCAAGAGTAGGCGGACAAACTATTTGTGTGAAATGTAGAAAGAAGCATTAGGGTGAATATCAACATGGGTCGAATCTGTGCTTTAACTGTGGATAGCCGGGTCACTAGGCCCATGATTGTCAAGTCTCCCAGAGATGCTATAACTATGGAGGAACGGGGCACATGAGCCTGGATTGTCGGAAGCCGAAAGAGGTGGAAAAGTCAAAGGCACGAACGAGGGTGTATGCCTTGACTCAGGAAGAGGCGAGTGGAGACCCTGACGTGGTGTCAGGTACGTTTACCCTTAACAACACCTTTGCATCAGTACTCTTTGATTTCGACGCTAGTAAGAGTTTTATATGCTCTACGTTCTGTTATCGAATAAAGTGCACAATTGATAAAGTAGAACGGGCCTTTAGCGTAGAAACTGTTGTGGGTAAAACCACAAAAGTGATAGAAGTTGTAGACAATTTCCTGATAAAGATAGGAGGCCATAGGTTCCCTACTAGTTTGTTTGTCATAACATAGAGGGGTTTGATGTGGTACTGGGAATTGATTGGCTAGCTGTCAACGAGGCGCGAATTGTCTGTAAACTGAAGGTTATCCAAATCAAGGCTCTTGATGGTAGCGAAGTCACGATTTATGGGGATAGAGATATCATTTAGATGATCAAGGCGGAAAGATATATGAGGCGCGTATGCGAGGCCTATCTGGCGTACGTGATTGATAAAGATAAAGAAGTGACGAAACTGAATGATGTACCTGTGGTGTGTAACTATTCGGAGGTGTTCCCTGAGGACTTACCTGGAATGCCACCCGATCGGGAGATAGAGTTCCAGATTGATTTAACGCCAGGTGCCCAGCCCGTCGCGAAAGCACCGTACCGACTAGCACCACTTGCGATGAAAGAGTTGATGACGTAATTGGAAGAACTTCTAGATAAGGGCTTCATAAGACCGAACATGTCGCCTTTGGGTACTCCGGTTTTATTCGTTAAGAAGAAAGATGGGTCTGTGAGGATGTGCATCGATTATAGAGAACTGAATAAACGAACGATGAAGAACAGATACCCGCTACCTAGAATCGATGACTTGTTTGAACAGCTGCAAGGCGCTAGTTGGTTCTCGAAGATTGATCTACGGTCGGGATATCATTAGTAGAAGGTAAGGGAGGAGGATATACCGAAGACCGCGTTTCACACACGGTACAAACATAGTGTTATGTATATGTAACAATTATCATTCTGTTAGTGTCACATATACGTAACACTATGTGTCACGTATATGTAACATTTTGTGGTACGTATATGTAAAACTCCTTATTTCCATATTTATGTTCAAGATACTTAAATACTCTTTTAACAATTAAAAGAAAAAATAATTTATAAATTATATGATTATTTGATAGTGATTATCACATAAAAGATTTGTTATCATTTGAATGATTCGTTATATATATATATATATATATATATATATATATATATATACACACACTAGTGGGGTGCCCGCGTGATTCGGCGGGGAAGACAACACTTAAGTTGGTGATTTTAGGGGTGTGCACAACGCGGTTCAGTTCGGTTTTGAGCCATAACTATAACCATAACCAAAAGTTTTGGTTAAGGTATTTAAAAAATCGATCGGTTTCGATTATTTCGAATTTGGTTAATCGGTTATGAACATTGGGTCGGTTCGTTTTCGATTAATAACCAAAAATTTAACTTGGGCAAAAAAAATTTAACTTGAGCTGAAAATGTTCACTTGAGTTGAAGTACTCAAGAAGAACCCATCATTATCGGTTATGTACATTGAGTCGGTTAATATCAGTCAGCGAACGGGCCGGGTTGGCGTCAACCATTGTTGTGTTGTATCAATGTTTACAAGTGTTCCAATTTATAGTAAACGGTCAGGCCGGGTTGGCCTGAACCAAGCTGCAGCCGATGTGGGACAAAGAATAGTAGAATACCAAGGTTATTAAAATCGGACCGGATAAACCGGTTTGGCCAGGAACCGCTTGGTTTGCCTGTCCAAATCAAAGAAAAAACCTGGATGTCAAAAAACAGTTCGGTTTTGTGCGACCTGAATAACCGGTCTAAACCGACTAAATAAGACTGAATCGGGTTGCTATATATTTTTAGTGTGGGCCAAAAGTTAGAAGTTGTTTAAATTTTTGCTTGGGGCAGCTTTTCCTCCATATTTGCTTTCAGGGCCGATGTGGGAATACAAGAATCGACCCAATAATCGAAACACCTTCACACCTTGTTGGTATTGTAGCTCCAGTTTTATATGTTCTTTTTTCCACTCTCGAGTAGTGGTGCACAAAAAAACCGTTTTTTTTTTAACCCGGTCCAAACCGGCGGTTAAACTGGTTTGGACCAAACCGGTTCGGGTTGCCCAAAAACCGCCGGTTTCAAACCAGTTTGAGGATTTCTGAAAAAAAATTGGGTTGGGACCGGTTTTGGCTAAACCGGGTTAGGAAACCGGTTTTCAAACCGGTTTGAACCGTTGGGCGAGTTCTAGCCGTTGGCCAACGGCTATATGGCCGTTGGGGTCGATTTTGGCCCTTTTTTTGGAGTTTTTTGGACCCATAAAACACTATAAATAGGTGAAGGGTGTTTAGGGTTGATCACACTTCTCTTTACACTCTCTAATCTCTAAAACCGCTCTTTAACCGCTCAAAAACGCTCTCTAAACTCTCTCTAAACTCAAAAAAAAAACATGGCAAGTTTTGGTGTTAGTGGTTCCTCAAACGAAGTTACCGTTGTGCAAATTCTAGCAACAACGAGAAATCCGGCAATCTGGTGCAATTACGATTTATGTTTGTTGTCAAACGGAAAGGAACGTGCTCGTTGCAAGTTGTGTGGTGCGTTTTTGGGGAAAGATTCAAACACTACTTTGAAAACGCATATGGAAAAGTCTTGCCCGTCATTGAAGGGAATTCCAAGTGAAGGTCAAGCCTCGATGACAAGCGAAGGAGGAATTTGGAACTTTGATCCAAATATTGTTCGAGATCGAATGGTGAGGTTAGTGATTCAAGAAGGATTGCCGTTCAACCACTTTGACAATCCGCGCTTGACAAAGATGATTCAAGAGACACTCCAACCTCGTTATCACCAAGTAAGTCGCACAACCCTTAGACGAGATTGTATAAAAATGTGGAAAAAAGCAAAAAAAGAATTAATTTTAGGTTTTGAAAATTTGCAAACTGGTGTAAACTTAACCACCGATGTTTGGTCGGCTCCACATGGTATACCCGATTCGTACCTTTGCGTTACCGCGCATTGGGTTGATCCCAATACGTGGCAAATGATGAAGCGTACAATCGCTTTTGACTTGTTTGAATATCCACACACCGGCGAAAATTTATTTTATATATTGGATGGTGTTATTAACGAATTTAAATTACAAAATAAACTTTTTTCAATGTCTTTTGATAATGCATTTAATAATACAAATGCGGTTCAAAAACTAAAAATTAAATATAAACCCGTTTGCAACGGCATTTTTTTCCATAGTCGATGTGTCGCACACATCATTAACTTGGCGGTGCAAGCCGGGCTTGCAATTGAAGAGGTTTCAAACTTAACATATAGTTTTCGACAAATGCTTAAAGATATTTTTAGTAACAGAAAAAGATACCATGATTATATTAAATTTTGTCGTGATACGAATAATCTTTGCTTAGGCCCGAATTGGGACGTCGAGACAAGATGGAACTCGACTTATATTATGTTTTATAGCGCTTTACGACAAAGATAAACTTTAGAAATATTTCACGATATGCTTTCCTCAAAACCTCGTCGTAAAATTAAAAACTTTCCGTCTACAAATTGGAACATTTTAAAAGACGTAACCGAATTGCTTGAAGTTTTCAAAACCGCCACAACTTTTTTATCCGGTGTTTATTATCCCACAAGTCCATTAACACTAAAACAAATATATTTAATGGCTAACAAGTTGTCTGAGCTTGAAAATAAAAACGATCTTTTTACAAAAATGATAGAACCGATGAAAGAAAAATTAGTGAAATATTTTAAAGAAATCCCTCCCGTTATAACTTGCGCCGCCGCGTTAAACCCTACCATAAATGTTTACGGGGTTGAAACCTTGATTGATAGAATTACTTACGCTTTGAATTTGGATAGCGAAGACATCCATTTTGCACAAGGCACAAAAACATATTTTAACAAATGTTTACAAGATTTATTTGATGTTTATTTACATAAATATGGTACAACTCCGACTCCACATGATACAATGGGTACATCATCAAGTGGTAGCTCAAGAGATGTTAACTTGAATTTATATAACGAAATGTTAAATGAATTTAGTAAACGTGCTCGAGGTACCACCCCGAGTAGCGAACTCGGAAGGTATGTTGGCACAAACTTTTTAGCGTTTATGCCTCCTACCGTTTTTGAGGAGTTTGATATTTTGGCATGGTGGAAACAAAACGAAGCTTCGTTTCCGATTATTTCCGCCATGGCCCGTGATGTACTAACCGTCCAAGCTTCCACGGTAGCTTCGGAATCTGCGTTTTCTTTTAGTGGCAGGGTATTATCGATACGAAGGACTAGACTCACACCCCTAGCGATGGAAATGTGCATTTGTTTGAAGGACCATTTGGATGCGATGGATAGGATACAAAACCAAACTTCTCTCGAAGATGAAATTCAAGCCGAAGAAGTCATACACAACAACGAGGTTGATCTTGGAATATCCGAACCAGTCACGGATGAAGAACTAGCCGAAGATGCAAGGCTACGAAGCTCTAGTTCCGAAGACAACGCACAAGAATAATCAATCAATATTCCAAAAAATAAAACGTTGAACTTAATGTTTTATATTTGTTATACTTTTTGTAATGTTTTACAATTTTATCTTGTTATGTTTTTTAATTTCCGAACTATCCAAATATTAATAAACGTTGAACTTTATGTTTTAATTTTGTTATATTTTATTTTGGATTTTATATTAAAAACATAAAATTTATTTGATTTTTTTTTTTTAATAAAAACCGGTTTAAACCGGTTTAAGGGGCAAACCGGTTTAAAACCTACCCGAACCGGTTTGACCGGTTTACATATTTCCCTCTCTGAAACCGGTTTAACCCGAACCGGTTTGGGTCCAAACCGGTTTTGACTTTTCGTTGATTAAACCGGTTCGGGTCGGTTTGAACCGGTTTGGGTTAAAAAACCGATTTGTGCACCTCTACTCTCGAGTCTTTCTTATTATTTCTAAACATAAAATAAAGTATGTAATAATATTCTTTTAAGTATATTTAGTTTTTACTATTTTTAATTTGTTATAGCAACGTTTGAATTATTGAATTTTATTCATAGATCTATAACAGTGATAATTCTAAACAAACAAATTTAAAAAGATATGTTAGTATCATATGTTTGTGTTGCAACATGAATAATACCATTAGTAATGCTTTTATTATATAAAACAAAAAACTTGGACCAAGTAGACTTAGTTTATGGTCAAAACAAAAAGTTTAGATGGCTATGCATAAGTACATATTATGTACAGAATATATAACTCTCAAAGAAAATGTAATATCTTTCTAAATATTTAAATATACTAAAGGGAGGGTTTAATACAAAAAAACTAATATTGGGAGAACTTAAATATTAATGTCTATCTCTATCTCTGCTTAGTTAATTCTCCCTCACTCTCTTATTAATCGACATCTTAAACTTTTTTCCACCGACATCACATGTGTATATAAAGTATTTCATGGTCCAACTTTAGTTTTCGGTGAGATGCGCAAAGTGCAATGAAGAACAACTCTTAAAGGTTGTTAACAAGACGAGCCGAGCTTAGCTCGAGCTTGACTCGAACTTCATACCGAGCTGGCTCGGGTCGGCTCGAAACTAAAATCGAGTTGGAATCTTAAAATCAAGCTGAAATCTTCGGCTCGATTAAAAATCGAGTTGGCTCACTCGACTCACTTTGGCTAGACTTTACAACTTATTTATCATAAAGGCCAAACATATAACTTATTTTTGCCAAATGGATAAAAATAAAATTTTACTTAGCCAAAGACCTGAGTATGTGGTCACTCAACTTTTGTTTCTTCATCGATGTAGGACAAATGAACAATGGGTGATACTTGAACTTTAAACAAAAAGGTAATTATTGTATGTTTTATAAGATTATACAATGTGTTTTAACACTTGTAATTACTTAAACTCTTAAATTTTATGTAAAATTACTTTTTTGTCCTTCACATATGTGTATATATATACTAGGTTAAGATCCCGTGTATTACACGGCTTGAATAAATGTAATATTATATATTAAGTATTAAAAAATTATTTTTTAAAAACTCGTGTTTTACACGGGTTAGAATAAACCCGTGGAATACAATATAATATGTTAACCTATACACTCGTCAAAATATGCAGTAGATTTATTAATATAAAAATTAGTATTTTTTTATAAATATATTATTATTAAAAGATAGATGTGTATTTAATAAGAGAGAGAGGCGGGAAAAAAATGATAAGAATGAATATGGAGAGGACACGTGACATGAAAAACCTTTATTTATTATATATATATATATATATATATATATATATATATATATATATATATATATATATATATATATATATATATATATATATATATATATAGGGGCATGTTCTTTTGAGAACCAACCATATGTTGAGAACCAAAAGAACCGCACAAGACGTGTACATATCGCTTTAGTTAAAAAAGTAAAATTCAACAACAATGTTTTATTTATCTCTTCCCACTCTTAGTTTGAGTTTATCTCCTCTCTCCTTAATTTTTTTAAGAAAAGTATAAAAATATGCATATATGCATTCATTTGTGCATATAGTATGAGTGCATATATGCATTTAAAAAAACGACTATATTCGAGGTCTTTTAAAACCAAACCTTAAACATATTGAAATGTACATGAATTCTAGTCAATTTATATTATAAATAGAGGAAGAGTTAATGCGGTTCTCACGGTTCTTAACATATTGTTGGTTCTCAAAAGAACATACCCCTATATATATACATATATATATAGATACTCGCGCGATGCGGCGGGGAACACAAACAATGGTAATCACGTAACATGTTTTTTTAATTAAAAAACTATAGCAACACCATACTCAAATTAAAGAGAATAAAATGCTTGTTTTTATGGTGTAATTTTTTTTAAATATTAACGTATAAAAAATTATGGCCGTTTATAATCATGATGGGAGAGTTTTTTTTTAAAGCTTTTCTTAAAGCTTTATAGGTTGTACCATGTGTTATAAAACTTTCTTAAAGCTTTATAGGCTTTTCTTAAAGTTTTTTTTAAATATTAACGTGTAATTTCTTTTAAATATTAATGTATGAAAAATTTTCGTTTTCAATTTTTCTTAAAGCTTTATAGGTTGTACCATGTGTTATAAAACTTGTATAACTAAAACTCTTAAAATGATCAAAATGACAATTTTGTCCTTCTAAAATACATTATAATATAGTATAGATATTTGAATAACATCGAAAACAAAAACTTACAAGTTAACTACTAGTCGATTACAATATAAAAAAAACACTAGACAACTTGTTCAGAAGATGTCTTAATTGAAGTTGACAATAACATCCCTCGTAATATTATGATTATTATTATTATTATTATTAATTATTGTTATCATTATTGTTATTATTATATAGAAAATTAATAGTGAAACGAGAGAAATGTGAGTTTTATGTAAAAAACATCTAATGTTTCCCCTTACTAGCAATGTTGTTGGAAAGCCAATCCAATCCCTCGTACAGACCTTCCCCAGAAGTCGCACATGTGCTCTGAATATACCTGTAGATTCACATCATGTATTCATGCAAATATTAGCCATGCATTCACTTGGTTACAGATGACCACTACAACATCAATTTTAATGATCCTAGAAAATGCACCTAGTATTGCTATCAACTCTTAATATCTGTATCTAGTATTATATTTTCTAGATCTCTCGTGTATATGTGTGCCTTGAGTTTTAGGTTTGATTTTAGGCTTAGATGTGTCTTCAGTAGTCTTAGGTGTGCCTTTAGTATTTGGTGTGCTTTTAGTCTAACCTACGTTACAACTAGAGATTTTTATGCATTTCTATTCTTTTATCTTCGGCTTCTAATAAACCTTATGTAGACTGTAAAACATTATCCCCAAGAGAAGCTCCAATCATAACCGTCTATTTGAATGTTCCGATCCCTGATTTAATATGTACCTTTGGATATCCATTCTTGATCATACATATCATTAGGTATTTGCCACATTAACTATCAAGTTCAAATGCTACATTGAAATGTTTATCTTGACTCATTTTGATATTCTTCAAGCTGTATTCTTCCCTAACTCTTAAAAATTTACTTGGATAGAAAAGTAGGTTTAGAAATCGCCACATGTGACTTGTCAAAGACATTGTCCATCTTAATCTAATCCCATATTGTAACACATTATTCACAGATTAGATTATGGGTACTAACGCTAACGATTACAACGTTGGATGCTTTGAGAGGTAATTGTCTTTCCCAGACCTGTTTTTTAGAGGTAGGCTCTCTCCTAATATAATACCAATTCAAGCATAATAAAACAATGTCACCTAATACTTATTTTTAGGGTTACATGATCAACGAACTATATAACTACTTAATCTTAAAAATAAAACCTAGAAGCAATTCTGAATGAATTGAGGTCTATCATAGAGGTGGAGAAACAAAAGGGGTTCAACGGGTGACATGCTAATATGGTTAAATTTTGTATAGGTTGAAACGGGTCGGGTCGAATCAAAGTAGGTTACCGTGCAGATACACTTTCTTCCCAAAAAATTTATTATATAAAAAACTTGTGTGTCAAAACTGATTACCAAAATTACTATTTTGAAAAGTAATCTAATTTCTCAAATAAAATCATTTAAGAGGTTTTAGGCACTAGTGTTACACTCTTGCAACATGTTCGACCCATTTGATCTATATCTCCTTTTAAGCTATTATTTTTTGTTACACGATTAGAGATAAAACATAGCCCGAATCAGAGCTATTCAAATGTAAACAGGTTAAATAGTGACATCTAATTTGTTGGTTCATTTGAATGGATCAGATCATAACTGGATCAAGATCCACCTATTAATAGCCATGTTTTTCATAACTAAAATAGCTAGAACTTGTCATTATCTTGAATAATTACCAATGTCTCTGTCGAAGAGAATGCAAACCGAGCTTATCTGTGATCTCAGCAGCATTCATAGCATTTGGAAGATCTTGTTTGTTGGCAAACACAAGCAATACAGCATCTTTCAGTTCATCCTGTAACAAATGTTCGTTTACATTTCATCACCAAATTCCCACTAGACTGACAATATCAATTTAACAAGAGCAACATAGAATACCTCATTAAGCATCCGATGTAGCTCATCTCTTGCCTCAACCACACGATCACGATCGTTGCTATCAACCACAAAAATAAGACCTTGTGTATTCTGGAAGTAGTGCCTCCACAAAGGTCGAATCTGTAAACAACTAAATCTGACTACTCATCTGCTTCAAATTCATTCTTTGAAGTTATGTGATGCTCATATAGAGGTGAAAAAATTGGTGGGTTGGATAACGGTCCAAAAGAGTTCGGGTTGAAACGGGTCATTTTCTAGTATGAGTTGATCGGGTTAGATTGATCCGCAAAAACTAGTTAATGTTTGATTATGATTACAATAATAATCTAAATCTTTGTATAAAAACAATTAAGGAGCTTGTAACATTGGCCACTTTCAGCCCATTTGATCTGTCCAGCCCATTTCACCTGTTCCTTTTTTAGATCTATCATTAAATGTGTCCCCTTTAAGATCAAATACAACCCAAATTAACTTGCCAGCCATACTCATATTACATAGCATTCCAACCTATTGGGACCACAGCAAATCCATGTGACAGTTTAACAAATGTTAGACATGATACGCCTTACCTCACAGCATAAAAGAAAACTATGCTTAAACGTTATGATAGGTGTAACTTTATAAAATGCTAGTGGCTAGTAGCGAGTTGTCAATCAGCATTGAATAAACATTTAAAGAAAAAGCTAAAGTAGAAAAGAGAATATGTTCAAGAATGACACTACCACGTTGGTAGCATGGTATTTCTGTAATATGACCCCTAATGATACATCTTAGGTGATGTATTAATATATGTCCAGGATGCAACCCCATGAATCAATGTCTTATTATTATTAGAAGACAAAATTACCTTGTCTTGGCCACCAACATCCCATACAGTGAAGCTGATGTTCTTGTACTCAACAGTCTCCACATTGAATCCTGCCACAATATGAGTATATATGATTCTAGTTTACTCCTTTAATTTCCAACATGATGTGTACTGTGAAATGTTTTCACAAAGCCAAAGCTATTATTTTCACAATCAATTCTTTATCTGAACTGCATTTATGAATCTTGGATGGTTGTAGAATGGATCACTGCTACCTCATAGACACAAAACATATCGCATTTAAAAACAAAAACTAATGAGGCTTAGTTGTATCATACCAATAGTAGGAATGGTGGTGACAATTTCTCCCAATTTGAGCTTGTACAAAATGGTTGTTTTACCGGCTGCATCGAGACCAACCATCAGAATACGCATCTCTTTCTTAGCACACAAACGCTTAAACAGCTTGGTGAATGACAGACCCATCTTCAGATCTAACCAAAAACATCCAGACAAGATTCTTACTCAGTCATTTAAAAAACTAAACAACATATAAAAAAAAGGAATTTGGTATTCTTTTAGTGATGAGAGAATACAGTTGATAAAGTATCTGAATATCCATCACAAAACCAGAGACCAGAAGCAAACTCATTGAAGCTTATATTCAATACAAAAATGCAGGTGTCAATCCATGCAACGATATACAAATAAATCGTCTTAACACAAACAAATCAAATCGGAACAAATAATAAATTAGCAGATTATCGCGAAAGCACTACAAATTAAAAATATATAGTTTGGATCAGACTTAATTTGTTGATCCAAATTGACGTATAAACCAAAATACAGAAATAGGAATCTACGAGAACGTAAAACTCACGATCTGCCGAAGATCGGAGAAGTTGACGAAGAATGTTGGCGAATTGGGGAACCCTGGACAACCGCCGCGACGAGAGAAAATGAAAGCGGGGAAATATAACTATTAATTAGAATGATCGTTAACATTTGGGTATTACACTCGATTTAAGTTACCATGAACCAAGTCTTTTATGTCTTCAATACAACATTAACATTTGAATAATATTATAAATATATACTATATAATAAATAAAAATTTTATTGGGACATTTGTCCCTCTCCTATGTATCCTTAACTTTTTGTAACATCCCAAAGAAAGTAAAGAAATAAATAATAACGCAATCGAGATTTAATCATCAAAAATGAAAGGAAAATGGATGGGCTTGAGCTCGGCTCCAACGGGCCGAGGGAAGCCCAGGTATATAAGGGTCAAGACAACCTCAAACTTTCAAACTTCCACCATTTGCAATTTAGAGAGAGAAAGGAGAGCTCGGGCCTAGAGAAAGAAAGTTGACGGATCGACCGGAATTGAAGGAGCACGTTACCGCTGAGCTCGTGAGCAAAACCTCCGAATCTAAATCCCAATCCAGGTAACGATCCAACCTAGATCTGAGTTTTTGTTCGTTTTTGGGTTTTTCGGGTTTTGGACGAAAATGTGACGTTTTTACGGATGAAACTGGAAGAAAAACATAGATTTGAGTTCTATAATGAAAAGCAAACGTTTTGAATGTAAACATGTTCGGGATCTTGACGTGATCAGACCCGAATGCGAAAGTTAGGGTTTTTGCGATGAAGCAGATCCTGCGTACTTATCAAGTACGCAAGAAGAATGTTCTGCGTACTTATCAAATACGCAAGAAGAAGGCCTTGCGTACTTATCAAGTACGCATGAAACGAAGTATGCGCACTTATTAAGTACGCAAGAGCAAGGCCCTGTGCACTTGCTAAGTGCGCAGGCAGCAGGTCGATTAGTAAAGTCAGTATAGTCACCTAATTCAGAATGATTTAACCGTTAGAGTCGGGATTAGTTCTGATGTATGTGTAATTAACTAATCCAGATCGTGTGTGGCACTCATTGGACCGCTGTTAGGACAGGACGAGACTAGCTCATCAGGTGAGTTCTATGTGCCCCCTCTATGTTATGTGCAAACCTTATTAAATGTTTTTGGGACTGAAGTGTATACGCTAAATGAATAAATGTTATAAATGCTAATGTGATCATACGTGATATATACATATATGTATCAAAATGAATGATGAACAAAGAATGAAACGTATGATTATAAAGAATGAATGAAGGAATGATATAACGTGAATGAATGAAATCTTGCTTTATATTTTATATATTGCATGTTATAAATGTATGTAAACGTTATGGACGCTTCAATGACAATGGCTACTTCAGTAGACGGACGACCACGTGACTATTTTGCAACTGGGACAAAAACGTTCCTTCATAAGCTAGGACGTATAAAAGGCACTCATGGACGGTCGAAGCAAATGCTTTATTACATGTAGAACGGTTGCATACATGATAGCCGCGTGGGAAACGGATGCCTTTGGGCAGACGGGCGAATGAACGGACTATGACGGTAGGACGGGTTTAGGCGGACGGACAAAGGTTGTCGGACGGATTTATGTTACGACGGACGGTTTCTAGGGCCGGACGGTTTTTGAAAAGGACTATGACGGTAGTTCTCACGACGTTTGTCTTTGTGACTCATGCGACAATTATGACGGGTTGATCACCTATATGTGTATGACCAATGAATGTTCTCCCCAAGGTAAGTAAGTATGTACCTATGTATATACTCAGTATGAATGTATGTGAGAACAGTAAAACAAAGAATATGTAAAAGCACGTATATTATATATATATATATATACACATATAATACTTAACGATAAGATGCATGTTATGTCTGATTGTTTTTAAACTAGAACTCACCAGCGTTAGCTGACTTTTAGTATACATTTCAGGTAAAGAAAGGAGGGTCGTGCGAAGGCGTGATGGTTACCCGGCTAGCGACTGACATCCCACTTTTATATATGTTAAGACAATGTTATGTTTTTAATTGTTAAGACTTCCGCTCTTATGTTACGTTATGTTATGAATTCGAATGATGTTTTCTTCCGCTACTCTCGAATGTTTTTAATTTAAGTTCAGTATTTATGACTATGTTTATGAGTAAATCCAACAAGTGAGGTTACTCGGGAAAGGGGCCTTACAAGTTGGAATCAGAGCAATAGTTTGAGAGATTCAGACATCCCTAAATGTTTGGACTCAAGCTGATTATGGGAACAACGCACGGATGTCAGTATAGGTAACCAACGCCAACACAGTAAGTGAGTACTAAAGTTAATGCACTTGGATAAGAATAGATACCTTATCTTAGAACCAATAGATGTCAATGTCACAACCGATTTGAAGAGTTTTGAACCCGAAAAGCAATGTAAATTAGTATTCACAAACCGATCACTGTAATTAAAAATTTACCTTGCTCGTACTGTTCAAAAACTATGATCTGAAGGAATGGCATTGATGTATTCCCTTTATAACTATCAGGAAACTAGGAACTATGGCTGGTGGAGGAAGAACAGGACGCTGAGGCGGTCGCACTGGTCGAGTCGGTAGACCTCCATTGAATCAAAGACATGAAGAGGAAGAGAGTGTGCACGCAGAACATACTGAGAGTGTGCACGAAACAGATGTGACCCCAACTGGGAACGACAATCAAGGGTCTCTAGAGTTGGAACCCGAGGTAAGGGATGCTATTGCCTGCGAAGTTGTACTCACTCTGAAGAAAGTATTGCCTGATCTACTATCCGAAGCACTAAAGAAAAGTAGAGAGGAGGATGAAGGAGACCATGAAGAGAAAGAGTATGAGAGTGATGGGGATGAAGTAAAGGTGGGATCAAGCAATCGTGGGTGTACTTACAAAGGTTTCAAGGATGGAGACCCACCCAAGTTCGACGGGAACAAGGATTCAGTGGCTACGTTCGAATGGATTGAGAGGATGAACGCTGTAATCAACATCAGCGAGTGTCGACCGGACCAGGCTGTTAAGTATGTTGCTCATTCTTTCACCAATGAGGCACTAAGTTGGTGGAGGAACATTCAGAGGACAAAGTCGCCAAACGCTCTTGCCAGAATGATATGGGAAGACCTGAAGAAGCTGATAATCCAAAAGTTATGTCCCCAGAACGAAATGATCGAGTGGAAAATGAATTCCTAAACTTCAAGGCTGGCAGCAAGACGCACCGCTAGTATACTTCTAGGTTCAATGAGCTAGCTCAACTGGTACCCCACCGCGTGGAGACAGAAGAACGAATGATTAAGTACTATGTGAAGGGCCTACCTCAAAGGGTCCGTGTTCATGTAAAAGCAAATCTACCATCGACCTTCGAATCGGTAATCAACCTGTCTGGAATCGTCTATGACGATTATGCTAACGAGGACACAGCTCCCGAAGCTCCGAAACGGAAATGGGAGAACTCGTTCAAAGGAAATGGAAAAGGAAACTACACCGCTGAGGTGAAGCAGCCTAGGGCAGAAGGGTATGAAGTTTGTAAGAAATGCTCAAAGAAACACCAAGGCGAATGTCTTGTTGGCTCAACCATGTGTTATAAGTGCGGGAGGCCGGGACATTACTCTCGAGATTGCTTAAAGGACGTCAAGTACCAACATATGTGGAAGATATGGACACCTGACTAGGATTGCAGGAAAACCAGACAATACGGTTCGGGAAAGGAAAAGGAAGCTGAAAAGGAAAAGGAAGCTGAAAAGGAACAGCCGAAGGCTAGGACTCGAGCCTACGCCCTGATTGAGGAGGAAGGAAGGGGAAACCCTGATGTTGTGTCAGGTACGTTCCTAGTTAATGATGAACATGCTGCTATTTTATTTGACTCTGGTGCTAATAAAAGCTTTATATCCAATGCATTTAGTCGTAAACTAGATTGCACTATCAACACCATAGTAAAGGCCTTTAGCGTACAAACTGCCGTTGGTAAATATTCGGCAGTATTCCAAGTAACAGAGGATTGCATCATAGAAATAGAGGGCCATAAGTTTCCTTCTAGATTATTTCTTCTCACCTAGGAGGATTCGATATAGTATTGGGTAGGGATTGGCTAGCTGCCAACGAAGCTCAAATCATATGTAAACGTAAGAGGATACACCTCAAAGCTCCTAGCGGCAGTCCAACTACGGTTTATGGGGATTGGAATTGCACGATGCCGAACGTCATCTCGATGATCAAGGCCGAAAGTTACATGAGGCGCGGTTGCGAAGCTTATCTGGCGTATGTTATTGACGATAGAATGAAAACGAAAGGACTCAAGAATGTACCCATGGTGTGCAACTTTCCGGAAGTATTCCCTGAGGATCTACCTGGGTTGCCACCCGATCGGGAAATAGAATTTCAGATTGACTTACTGCCAGGAGCTGAGCCCATTGCCAAAGCCCCCTACCGATTGGCTCCGTCAGAAATGAAAGAATTGATGTCTCAACTAGAGGAATTAACAGAAAAAGGATTTATCAAACCAAGCATTTCACCATGGGGAGATCCGGTACTATTTGTAAAGAAGAAGGACGGCAGCATGCGCATGTGCATTGACTACCGCGAACTGAACAAGAGGACAGTAAAGAACAAATACCCACTGCAAGGTGCGAGTTGGTTCTGAAAGATCGATCTTAGGTCGGGTTACCATCATTTGAAAGTAAGAGAAGAAGACGTACCAAAGACCGTGTTTCGCACTCGTTATGGACATTATGAGTTTCTCGTGATGTCCTTCGGATTGACCAACGCACCAACAGCGTTCATGGACTTGATGAATAGAGTATGTCGACCAATGTTGGATCGATCAGTGATAGTTTTTATAGACGACATACTGGTATATTCGAAAAGCGAGGGTGATCACTACTGCCACCTAAGAGAGGTTCTGGAGGTGCTAAAGCAGGAAGAGATGTACGCAAAATTCTCCAAATGCGCGTTCTGGCTTAGGGAAGTCCAATTCCTAGGTCATGTGATAAACCCAAAGGGCATCATGGTAGATCCTGCAAAGATTGAGGCAGTAAAGGAATGGAACGTCCCGAAGACACCAACAGAGATACGAAGTTTTCTGGGATTGGCAGGCTACTACCGGAGGTTCATTCAAGATTTCTCAAGAATAGCCTCGCCACTAACTAAACTGACACGGAAGGAAGTAAAATATGAATGGGGTCCAACCCAAAACAACGCGTTTGAGGAACTTAAGACACGATTAACCCAAGCTCCAGTCTTGGCACTCCCTGAGGGAAATGAAGACTTGGTAGTCTACTCTGACGCTTCGGGTCAAGGTTTAGGATGTGTACTTATGCAACGAGGAAAGGTAATTTCTTACGCCTCGCGACAATTAAAGATTCACGAGGTTAACTACCCAACTCACGATCTGGAGTTAGCAGAATTAGTTTTCGCATTAAAAATATGGAGGCACTATGTCACACCCCCAATTTCAACTAACGGAGTTTTACCGTTTTGGGACGTGACACACCAGGATCTCAGACATCAGTTACATCGAACGACACTATATGAGACATAAGTGTAATATAATCAAAGTTCAGAGTTTAAATGCGGAAGCGTATAAAGAAAGTAAATGCGCAAAACAACGCGCCAAAGTCTAACAATAACGGAAACATAATAAATGATCAGTAGATTGACAATTATTAAATACATCATGTTGACACCATGCATGCCCTAACGTGCACCTGTGCCTTAGCTTAGCGTCCTGAGAAAACATGTAAGAAGAAGTGTCAACACAAGGTTGGTGAGTTCACAGGTTTCAGTATACAAATAAACGTTTACCAGATTTATTGTACAATCAACATATATATACCAATGAGTAGCTAACCCATGTTCATGTTTGCTATTACGCTCGCAACCGTAAACTGACTGTTTGTATTGCCTCCCACCAGGTCTATCAACCACGGTGCACGTTTAGCTCAATATTGCACCCGTTCGATATCCAATCGAGTTAGCGCGACTAACGCGGGTGAGGTTTGTCAAACCCAGTAGTACTACCCAACATACCTCGCTACATTCATATTAAAACGGTTCGATGTGAGGGCTTTCATGATAGAGTTTACGCATAGTCATAACAAGTGATATAAAATGAAGTACAAAAATCAAAAAGAGTTTGCATCATGTTTTCTCCCCCAGTTTAAAAGCAGTAAACTCACCTGCGTTGCGTTGTAGGTAGTATCACACAAGAGACAAGTTGAAACCACGAGTGTAAGTCTCAAACGACTTACGAATGTCCTAAAATTATAAACACATAAATTAGGAATGATAATGGGAATTGTGACAGTGACACGGAAAGAAGCGTCTTAAAGAACCGCTCTAATATTCAAGAGTGGACTAAAATGTCCACGGAGTTAGGGATTACTTTACGCGACGAATGACACAAATAGTAATAAGTAAAATCGTGTGTTTTGTCATTCATGAAAATTGAGAAAATAATAATATATATACACGAGTGAATAATATAATTAATTATATTATTATTCAGTCTCAATCGATACACGATGTTATAAAATGATTTGAAATAATATAAATATATATTATTTAATAATACGGGTCACAGTTTGAAAATAATATAAATGTATTATTTTATACGAATTTACCTTTTTTAAAAATAATATAAACATATTATTTTAAAAGTGGTAATAAATATAAAAATAAGTTATAAAACCAAACCCGGGCTTACGGGTTGTTTTCCGGGTTAAAACACTTTAATATAATATTATAATAATATAACATTTGGGTTCATATTAAAATAGTATCCAGAAAAATGGTTTAAAATTAAATGCGGGTGGAGAGACTCGAACCCGGGTCTCTCCCCTACAATCACACACAATTAACCAACTCAGCTCCAACCCAATTTGCAAACAAACCCTGACTAAAATGTTTTTAACAATTGAGTCCCTGTACTCCCTCCCCCTACATCTATTCGCGATCGATTCTAGCCCCCATACACATAATTTTGATAACAAGGGTTCAAATTAGTAAAGGGGTTTTGTAGTATAGGGTATTGCGAATCAAAGGACAAAATCAATTTGCGAAATCATGACTTTAAACGGTTTTAATTTCAGATTCGAAAGTCGAAACCCTAAGTTTTAAATCACGAATCCAATTGATCATTTTCCATAATATCAGAGGTTGGAATCATAGGGCTTTAGTTAAATGGGACATTTCGAATAAGCGTATAAGGTTTAATTTCATTTACGAATGATCTAATATCAAAAGCCCCAATTTCGTTTACGTAAGAACCCTAGGTTTGTGATCTTAAACGATTTGATGTTAATTGATAAAATTAAGATAGGGCTTTTACAGATTAGAGTATTGCGAATCTTTTGATATAGATTAATTTCATTTAGGTTGAGTATAGGGTAGTGTTCGATCAAATTGGTTCCATATGAACCCTAGAATTGGGTTCATCTTCGATTCGATGTTATCAGCCTTTAAAAGGTTAGGGCTTTCAATGTACATGTAAAAACGAAGCTAAGGATGTAAACGTTTACCAAATTGGTCTTCGAATTGACCGAGATCGGCTAGAACCGATGCCGAGGATGGCAGCTTTGATTCCCGATGACTTCGGCTGGGATTTCGATGAAGTTGATGCTTACAGAAATTTCACAAAGTCTCTATTATCGAGTGCAGATGATCAATTCGTGAATTAGTATACGAATTCGACGAATTCGATAGTATATGCTCATGAAGTCGACGGGTACGGGTTTAATTCCCATTATTGAGTTTTAATTAGATAATGATAGTGTTTTATTCGGTAGTTAAGGGTCGTTAATGTCATAATTCCTGTGAATTCAGTTACACTTTCACATAGAAACGATCGCGGGGCTTGATTTTGAGCAAAGTCACACGGTTTGACTTTCAAAAGTCAAACACAATCAAGAATGGGTTAAAATCAGGTTTAGTCCCTGTGGTTTTTTATGTTTTTAAGTTTAGAACTTGGCAGTAATAGTCCCTAAAGTTTGAATTGGGTTAACTAGGTTGCGGACTTGTTAGTTTGACTAACAAAAAGTCAACATAATGGGTTTTGACTAATTTTACTACTAGTCCTTGTAGTTTTAAGTTTGGATAATGACGTAATTAGTCCCTAAGGTTTGAGTTAAGTTAACTAGGTTAACTTTAACTGGATTTGGTTAACAGAGTTAACCTGAAAAGTTCGGATTGTCACATCATCCCCTAGTTAAAGAATTTTCGTCCCGAAAATTAAAATAATACAAAATTTTTTTTTTCTGGGATGTCACACACTATCTGTATGGAGTTAAATACACCATTTACTCCGATCACAAGAGCCTGAAGTACTTTTTTGAACAAAAGAAATTAAACATGAGACAAAGGAGGTGGTTAGAGCTACTGAAAGACTATGACTGTGAGATATTGTACCATCCAGGCAAGGCCAACGTGGTGGTTGACGCTTTAAGCATAAAGGAAGAATCAGAACCTATACGGATCAAAGCGTGTTAGCTGATTATGACGCCAGATTTGATGAGTGAATTATCAAAGGCACAAAATGAAGCACTATTAGAAAGAAATATAAAACGGGAAAGAATAGTAGGACAACAAGGGAATTTGGATGCAAATGCATACGGTGTAGGAACTAGGTTTGGTCGGATGTGGATAACTAAGATTGGCGAGCTTAGAGCTAAAATCCTCGATGAGGCCCATAAGTCTCGCTATTCTATCCACCCCGGGACAAACAAAATGTATCAAGACTTGAAGAAAGAGTATCGGTGGCCCGGCGTGAAGAATGATGTGACCGAGTACGTGAACAAGTGCCTAACGTGTTCACTAGTTAGGGCCGAGCACCAGAAGCCATGCGGTAAAATGCAACCACTACCAATACCGGAATAGAAGTGGGTGGAGATCACGATGGACTTCATTACCAAGCTACTACGAACAGCTAAAGACAATGATACCATTTGGGTGATCGTCGACCTCTTGACAAAGAGTGCTCACTTCTTGCCAATATGTGAGACTTCTTCGTCTGAAAAGCTAGCAGAAATACTTATCAAGGAAATTGTGAGCAGACATGGTATGCCGCTGTTGATTGTGTCTGACAGGGATACTAGATTTACGTCAAGGTTTTAGAAGAAATTCAATGAAGCGATGGGCACTAGACTGAACATCAGCACCGCTTACCACCCTCAAACCGATGGTCAATCTGAAAGGACCATTCAGACCTTGGAGGACATGCTCCGGGCCTGTATCATTGACTTCGGTGGGAGCTGGGACAACCATCTACCATTGGCAGAATTTTCATATAACAATAGCTATCACGCAACTATTGGCATGCCGCCATTTGAAATGTTGTATGGAAGGAGATGTAGGACCCCGGTTTGTTGGGGGGATATTGGACAGAAGGATTTTGCAAGTCTTGAAGTGGTCAAAGCTACTTCCGAGAAATTTGATCAAATCAAGGATCGAATGAAATTCTCAAAAGACAGATAGAAATCATACGCGGATAAGAGAAGACGAGATTTAGAGTTTCAAATAGGGGACATGGTACTGTTAAAGGTATCGCCATGGAAATGAATCATCCGAATCAGAAAACGTGGCAAACTAAGTCCAAGGTTTGTCGGACCTTTCAAGATTTTAGCGAGAGTGGGTCAAGTTGCTTACAGACTCGACCTACCCGTTGAGCTTAGTGGAATACACCCTACGTTCCACGTGTCGCACTTACACAAGTGCCTAGCTGACGACACAGCTCACATACCTTACGACGAGATCGAAGTGGATAACAGTCTAAATTATGTGGAGGAACCAATAGCCATTCTTGACCGAGCTAAGAAACGACTACGCAATAAGTCGATTCATCTAGTTAAAGTACAATGGAAGCATAGAAAAGTGTCAGAAGCGACATGGGAGAAAGAAGACGACATGAGGGAACTATACCCTCAATTGTTTAACGTATAAACGGTTTCGAGGACGAAACCTCTTTAAGGATGGTAGACTTGTAACATCCCAAAGATAGTAAATAAATAAATAAAAACGCAATCGAGATTTAATTGTCAAAAATGAAAGTAAAATGGATGGGCTTGGGCTCGCCTCCAACGGGCCGAGGGAAGCCTAGGTATATAAGGGTCAAGACAACCTCAAACTTCCAAACTTCCACCATTTGCAATTTAAAGAGAGAAAGGAGAGCTCGGGCCTAGAGTGAAAAAGTTGACGGATCGACCCGGAATTGAAGGAGCATGTTACTGCTGAGCTCGTGAGCAAAACCTCCGAATCTGAATCCCAATCCAGGTAACGATCCAACCTAGATCTGAGTTTTTGTTCGTTTTTGGGTTTTTCAGGTTTTGGACGAAAATGTGACGTTTTTACGGATGAAACTGGAAGAAAAACATAGATTTGAGTTCTATAATGAAAAGCAAACGTTTTGAATGTAAACAAGTTCGGGATCTTGACGTGATCACACCCGAATGCGAAAGTTAGGGTTTTTGCGATGAAGCAGATCCGGCGTACTTATCAAGTACGTAAGAAGAATGTTCTGCGTACTTATCAAGTACGTAAGAAGAAGGCCCTGCGTACTTATCAAGTAATGAAACGAAGTATGCGCACTTATTAAGTACGCAAGAGCAAGGCCCTGCGCACTTGCTAAGTGCGCAGGCAGCAGGCCGGTTAGTAAAGTCAGTATAGTCACCTAATTCAGAATGGTTTAACCGTTAGAGTCGGGATTAGGTCTAATGTATGTGTAATTAACCAATCCAGATCGTGTGTGGCACTCATTGGACCGCGGTTAGGACAGGACGAGACTAGCTCATCAGGTGAGTTCTATGTGCCCCTCTATGTTATGTGCAAACCTTATTAAATGTTTTATGGTTGAAGTTTATACGCTAAATGAATAAATGTTATAAATGCTAATGTGATCATACGTGATATATACATATATGTATCAAAATGAATGATGAACAAAGAATGAAACGTATGATTATAAAGAATGAATGAAAGAATGACATAACGTGAATGAATGAAATCTTGCTTTATATTTTATATATTGCATGTTATGAATGTATGTAAACGTTATGGACGCTTCGATGACAACAGCTACTTCGGTAGACGGACGACCACGTGACTATTTTCAACCGGGACAAAAACGTTCCTTCATAAGCTAGGACATATAAAAGGCACTCATGGACGGTCGAAGCAAATGCCTTATTACATGTAGAACGGTTTCATACATAATAGCCGCGTGGGAAACGGATGCCTTTGGGAAGACGGGCGAATGAATGACTACGACGGTAGGACGGGTTTAGGCGGACGGAAAAAGGTTGTCGGACGGATTTATGTTACGACTGACGGTTTCTAGGGTCGGACGGTTTATGAAAAGGACTACGACTGTAGTTCTCATTGCGTTTGGCTTTGTGACTCACGCGACAATTATGATGGGTATGACCCATATGTGTATGACCAATGAATGTTCTCCCCAAGGTAAGTATGTATGTACATATGTATATACTCTGTATGAATATTATGTGAGAACAGTAAAACAAAGAATATGCAAAAGCACGTATATTATATATATACATATAATACTTAACGATAAGATACGTGTTATGTCTGATTGTTTTTAAAGTAGAACTCACCAACGTTAGCTGACTTTTAGTATACATTTTAGGTAAAGAAAGGAAGGGTCGTGCGAAGGCGTGATGGTTACCCGACAAAGGTAAAGACTAACATCCTAATTTTATATATGTTAAGACAATGTTATGTTTTTAATTGTAAGACTTTTGCTGTTATGTTACGTTATGTTATGAATTCGAATGATGTTTGCTTCCGCTACTCTCGAATGTTTTTAATTTAAGTTCAGTATTTATGACTATGTTTATGAGTAAATCCAACAAGTGAGGTTACTCGGGAAAGGGGCCTTACACTTTTTTTCCCGCTTCTCTCTCCTATTAATTATCCAAATTTCTTTAATTGTTTTTGGAGTAAACTTCAGTTTTCGTCCCTGAGTTTTGCATAAAACTTCAGGTTTTGTCCTTCTATAACACATTGCATCCCTGATGTTTTATGTTTTAACAGTTTCCGTCGATTTCCTTAGCTCCGTTATTACTTCCGTTGGTTACCTCCCACGTGCCGAGCACGTGAGGGGTAAATATGTCTTTTCACCTCTCAAAATACATCTGCCCCCTTTAAACATATATTAACCCTAAAATCTTTTGAACTTCAATCGTAAACCCCTGGTTTCTTCTTCTCCGACGTAATCCTTCAATCGATCCACAATGACTCCGACCAATGCTAAGTGGGTGTCATTATGGTGGGTTCGTGGTGATAATCCAGACGATGACTTCGACCCATACGAGGTTTACGGTTAGTCTTTAACACCCTACCCTCTGTACGTTTTTTTGCAACTTAGGTCACTGAAATCTTTAACACATTGTTTTATGTTTGATTACAGCAAATGAACCCACAATGTTCACTATCAAAATTTTCCATGGTGGTGAATTTGTCAACTCTCCACGTAGAAGGTATATAAATGGTAAGTGTAACTACATTGATATGGCCGACTCTTCTGATTTCAATCTAGATGTGTTGGTAGAGATGACTAAAGCATTAGGATATCCATGTGATATGGTTTTTTACTACCACTATAAGGTTCCTGAATCGGATTTGGATAGTGTTCTTAGGGCACTTGGTAATACATCTTCTGTAGGTAGGTTGTTTGCATTGGTCAATTAGGTTAAATTAATTGAGATTTATGTTGAGCATTAGCACACAAAAGTTAACACCTTTTTTCAAGAGCATCAACAACCAGAAGTGCTTGAATGTACTGATACAGAATTGGTCAAAAATTATGAAATTGGGTCTGATCGAGAACAAGATGTATTACCAAGTGATGAAGTTGGGTCTGTTAGAGAACAAGAAGTAAAAGTTGAGTCTGTTAGAGAACAAGAAGTAGAAGTTGGGTCTGATAGAGATAAAGTGAAATTGGGTCTGATAGAGAACAAGATGGGTCTGATAGAGAACAAGATGGGTCTGATAGAGAACAAGTTGGGTCTGATATAGAACAGGATGGTGATGAACATGTCTTAGATGATGATGAGGATGACTCAGATTTTATTGTTGATCATGACAACTTGGTAGAGGATCCAGAAGTGGACATGGAAGACTTTAGGGCTGCTGTTGATAACATTGTTAAGGATCTAGAAGAGCATAATGATAGCATGGATGAGGATCATGATGACCTAAATTTTGATCTTGATAACTTTGAAAGTAATAGTGAAAATGAGGATGTTGTGCCACAATTACAAAGAAGTATGAATAAATTGAGGCAGAAGAATAAGGAAAATGGGAATCTAACAACAACTACATTCTATGTCGGACAGCTCATTGCAGATAGGGAAGAGATCAAAAATATGGTAAAAGATCATGCAATTGACACTAGAAGACAACTTCATATAGTAAAAAATGAACTACTAAGGTTTAGAGTTGTTTGTAGTGGTAATAATCCAGTTTTCACAAGTGGGGAATCTTCAAATATGAGTAAAGGACAAAGTGGGCCCCAAAAGTTAGTACCCAAAAGAAAAAACCTGCCCCAAAAGTGGGTGAGTCTTTCACTAGTGGTACAAAAGCATTAAATAAAAAAACTTACCCTAGGAAAAAGTATCCCAAGCCTACTAGCCCTTGGACTTTACATATCACAAGAAGAGAATCTTCAGATCTATGGTGTGTGAAAACCTATGTCAAGCAACACCAATGTCTCCAAACTAGAGAAATTCATCTCTACACAATAGGCTTTATAGCAAGAGAGATTATGCCAATAATTGAAAGTAACCCCACAATACCTTTGTCATCACTACGTGATCAACTTAAGAAAAAGCATCAGATCCAGTTATCTATACAGAAAGTATTCAGGGCCAAGGTGATTGCAACAAAGAAAATGTTTAGTGAATATACAGAATAGTATGGGTTACTAAGATATTACTATGGAGAATTGATGAGAGCCAACCCTAGGAGTACTGTGAAAATTGATGTTGAAAGAGAATGTAATCCAAGCAGTCCAACTAGGCAGTTCAGGAGAATATACATCTGTTTTAAAGCTTTGAAGTTAGGTTTTAAAACGTGTAGGAGGGAGATTCTTGGTTTAGATGGATGTTTCATGAAAGGTCCATACCCTGGTCAGATTTTGAGTGTAGTAGGTGTTGATGAAAATAAATGTATATACCCAGTGGCATATGCACTAGTGGAAGCGGAATGCACTAGTGGAAGCGGAAACTTGCAGTTCATGGACATGGTCCTTAGAATGCCTTGGAGAAGATCTTGATCTAAATTACAGATCTAATTTCACATTCATAAGTGATAGGCAGAAGGTAACTTATTTAATGTTGACTTACATCTAAATTCTAGATCTAATTTTACTTAATGTTGACTTGCATGTTTATCTTGTTAGGGTCTAATACCTGCATTATCCAAGATGTATCCTAGTGCTGAGCATAGGTACTGCTTGAGACACATTCATGAGAACATGAAAGGTAAGTGGAGAGGAGGAGTGTTCAAGAACATGTTGTGGAAATGTGCTAGTGCAACCACTGTTACTCAGTTTGACAGGACTATGGAGGAAATAAGACAGGAACATGCTAGTTTATATGATTGGTTAAAACAGATTCCATCTAAGAGTTGGTCCAGAGCTCATTTCAGTGGTATTTTACTAGTCTTGTTTTTACACTGTGTTATTTGTATTTGGTTTAACAGTCTTGTTTTTTAGGTGAGTTCACCTCATTCTGACCAACGTGTTGTGAATATGGAGCTTAAAACATGTTCATGCAGAAAGTGGGAGTTGACTGCAATGCCTTGCAAACATGTAGTTGCAGTAATATGGGACATGGCACAACATGGATATGAAGTTGGAATACCAGAAAAATGGGTCTCTGAAGTTTACTGGCTAGATACATGGAAGAAGGTCTACATGAACACAATTGAACCGATCAATGGTAGAGAACTATGGATACCATCAGCTTGCCCAACCGAACTGACTGCTCCTAAACATCACAAGCAGATTGGTAGGCCAAAGAAAATGAGGAAAAAGTCAGCTGTTGAGATTCTGGAAAACATTTCAAGCAAAGGGAAATTGAGTAGAAAAGGAGGTACTACAACTTGTGGGAAACGCAACTCAAAAGGTCGCAATTCTAGAAGTTGCAAGGGTTAAAGTGAAAGCCATGTTGCATCACAATCTGCTCCAAAACCAACTCAAGACTGATAGGGATGTTGTAGTTGCAGACCTCTTTTGATTTAGTTTATGTTAATGTCATGGTCTTTTGAACAATTTGGTTTATTAATGTAACGGTATTTTGATGGCATCTCAAGACTGATAAAAGTGATGCCTTTTGAATAATTTGGTTTAGAGATGTAATGGTCTGTTGAACGTTATGGGTTATTTATGCCGGTTTTATGAAACAGTTTGTTTATGCAGGTTTTATTAAACTGTTTATGCAGTTTGTTTATGCAGGTTTTAATAAACTGTTTATGAAATAGTTTGTTTCTACAGGTCATTAGAAATGTAATCGTCTTTTAAACAGTTTGTGAAATAGTTTGTTTATAGACAGTTTGTTTATGAAACATTTTGTGCAGGTCTTGTGTACAGTTTGTTTATGGTCATTAGGTAACAGTTTATGAAACACTTTGTGCATGTCATTAGGTAACAGTTTGTGCAGGTCATTAGGTAACAGTTCTTTATGGTCATTAGAAATGTAATGGTCTTGTGTTTATAGACAGTTTGTAACAGCAGGTCATTCTTTAACATTTTATGAACCAGTTTGTGCTGGGGTAATAAGCAATCCAGTTTGTTTATAGTCAGTTTGTAACAGCATGTCATTACGTAACAGTTTGTAACAACCTTATGTTTGATAACACTTTGTACATGTCAAAGGGTTTATGAAACATTTTGTAACAACCTTCTATTTGATAACAGTTTGTACATGTCAAAGGGTTTATGCAGGTCATTAGGTTGTGCAGACTTGTGTTTATATACAATTGCACCATTTGTCAGCCACCAAAAGTCAAATTGCATAACTCAAACTTACACAACAATTGCATTACTCAAAATTGTAGGTAACTGCATTTTAATTGCACAACAATTGAACAACATCTTAAGTCAAACTGAACTTTACAACTAAACTAGGAAATTAAACAACAAGTACATCACAAACACAAACCAGCTAAAACCTAGGATAATCTTCAATCTTCTAGCTTAAATAGCTCTTACAGTAGATAATTCCTCATGTTGGTTGATTGATCTTAGCAATCCAGGTATTATTTGAGTTGACCTTGGACACATTGGAGGATCAGACCAAGACGAAAAACCACATCTTGATTTCTGTTCATTATTCATAAAATCATATTCGAAATAGAAGAAATTAAAAGAAATTGAAAAAAATTAGTAGAATTTAAGGTTGATTTCATACTTAGCAATGAAACCGACGACCTGGGTTTGCTTCGGCCTAGGACGTGCGAATGGAGGTGCGAGACCCACAAGGGCAGATTGGAGGATCTCCATTGGAATAAATCGATCTGCTAGAACACCTTAACATCCCTTAGGGTTTCAATCGGTATAGAGGTGATGAAGATAACGAATTAGAGTTTCAATCGGTATAGGGGAAACGGGTTTCATGTTATAAACAAAGGGGCAGATGTATTTTGAGAGGTGAAAAGACATATTTACCCCTCACGTGTTGGGCACGTGGGAGGTAACCAACGGAAGTAGTAACGGAGCTAAGGAAAGGGACGGAAACTATTAAAACATAAAACGTCAGGGATGCAATGTGTTATAGATGGAGGAAACCTAAAGTTTTGTGCAAAACTCAGGGACGAAAACTGAAGTTTACTCTTGTTTTTATAATTTTTTTCCGCATCTCTCTTTTATTAAATAATAATGATATTTATAAAACGTTTTTTATTTTAAACAAAAATAGGTTTGTTCATAAAACATTTTTATAAAGTGAACATTTCTTTCATTCTTTTTATAAAACATTTTAAAAAAATAACTATAACTATATAACGTTTCTAGAATTTATATTAAAAAACTATGTAATATGTCATAAATATGTAATATGTAAATTTTTATTACTAAGTATATATAACATTGTATTTATTTAACCCGTGTAATACACGGGGTTTCTAACCTAGTATCTGTATATATAATTTCTTACCAAATATAAATTAAAAAGAAAGGTCCATACACCACCTTGAATATATGTATTGGATTCTTGAATTGATTATGATGGGGGTATAACCACCACTATGACTAGGACGTACCTAAGAGTCACGATATTTCCATGCCGGTACGGTTCGTCTAACCTTACCTAGGATACCACGGTATCACCACGATTTATCCGTAACTCCAGCATCCATGCTCCGTTCATTATATGATGATGGTGTTGTGACACGGCTTTCACCTTAAACGTGACAACTCCATAAAGAGACCCACCATTCAGTTAGTGATGTAACAAACTTCTGACAGGGTGGGGACCACAAGAATCACACATCAGGTCATGCTACTGCCCAAATGGTACAAATATCTAGAAATTCTCCATGAATAAAGTAAGGTAACATGTCTTCCCCATTTCTCTGATTTGTTCATCTCCACCACTTACCATACTGATTCTGACGCAGGAGTTTGGTTACAGGGGAGACTCCAGTTTTATCTATTAATAAACTCTTTTATTAATATTCGAGTTTTGAATAACTAATCTAATTAATTATAATATATATATATATATATATATATATATATATATATATATATATATATATATATATAAATATTGATATAAAATCAAAACTCCGGTTTTAACTCTTAAAATAAACTCCTTTATTTTAATAAACTTCTCACGAGATAAATAAAAATCTCTATTTCAAAAATCCCATTGTTTCAATTTGTGTTACTTAGTTTTAAACCATTTAAAACGTTTGATTGTTTTTTATAAAAACATTTAAACCTAAGTGACAATCAATCAAGCAATGCATAAAATAAAACACAACCAAAACATAATATGAATCAAGCCATAAAGTCATTCGGTTGGTGTAACATCCCAAATTTTCAAGAAATGAAAGTTCGAGGTTAAAAATGAAAAATCTGAAGTTGGAGTAGATATCGGACCGATATCATTCCTCCCATCGGTCCGAAGTGAGCCGAGTGTCAGATGTCGGATTGATATTAGTTGGATAGCGGTTCGATAACCGCCATTGCGTCCCAACCCCTGATACTGACACATGTCCGGTGACTCAGCTCTAGGTTTTTACACGTGTCTTGATAACGGACCGACATCCATGGTACTTCGTGGTGAAACCATTATGAATGTTTAGGGGTATAGACTAATAGATAATAATTAAATATTGTGAACGTACAAGAGAACATCCAACCGGTATGTAGTTATCTGACAAACGGAATGTTCCGTCTAAGGAAAGAGTGGTGTATAAATCTCTCCTAGACCCGTCATTCTTTCCTGGGAACATCTCTGTTGGAGGTACTGCTCTAGAAGGAAAATCACCCCAGTTTACAATATATGACGAATATGAATATATGATGGAAGTATACCATGCATAATGAATGGGAATACATGATGAATATGAATACGTGAAATGCATGATGAATACGTGAATGCATGATGATATGTGCAAATACGAATGAGTATGATGGAACGAGTCTAAATCCTAAAATGGAATAACGGAGTACTCATGAAGTGTTAAAGGGGTGGTGGATACGCCGCTGGTACTTTCTATATATAAACTCTTTTAACGCATCGTGGAGAAACCGTTACAAAGTTTTAAGGTGAGGACTGGTTGGGGAATAAATCAAGAATATACGTGGAATGAAATAAAATGCTTGATACATTTGGGAGGCTATGAGTAAAAGATACTCAAGGTCCCAAATGAAATGAGATACCCAGCCTGTGAGGTGGATCTCAATAAATAAAGAAGAAAAGTAAAAGATTTCTAAGCCTACGGGGCTGAGAAAAGAGGAACTCCAAGCGTACGGGGCTGCGGAGGGAAAGATTCCAAGCTTACGGGGTTGAGAAATGAATGAGTCTTCATGACAAATGCAAGGGGTCTATACTGACAAGTATAAGAACGTTGCCAATACTCGGACCAGAGGTACGACCTAAGATTGTTGCGAGTGGGTTAGCACACCCATAAAATATACGAATGACATGACCGGAGGTACATCCGGAGATGGCCACAGGGGCGCCGAGAGCCTGGGAAACTTGAACATTATAATAAAATGAACGCTGCAGTGTACTTACTTAGCGTAAGCTAATTCAAAAATGTTTTCCAAACACTGTAGGAAAGAATCCGTGGAATGAGGATTACTGAGAACGGTGCAGTCGGAGTTAGAGATCCCTATGTAATATGATGTAAATGTATTATCATATTTAAAACAAATATTATATTGAAAAAGATACCTTTGCCATTTTATGGCAAGGTTTTGATAATCTGGGACCGTTTTCCGTATTATAAAACTCTGATAAAATAAGAGATAAGTAGGGTGTTTCAGGTTGGTATCAGAGCACGGTTTGAGGGATTTAAGTATCAGAAAGGGTACTTAAACTCAAACCATAAGTGCTCGTGATATAAATAAGGATTCAATCCGAGGCCGTCCAAGGAAGCAGGTATGTTTAAATTCCAGTGCTAAAAACAGAAATGTATGAGTATACGTGGGCAGAAATTTGTATGAGATAAGCTCCATATGATAATTGGGAGTATCATGATACGTAAAATACATTGCCTTATGCTTGGCTAGTATTGGAGCTAATGTATTATACCATTATGATATCACAAACATCATATGATAACTTATTTCAGCAGATAGTAAGCCGGGAATGTGAATATGCATGATTATGATACATGAATGAATGTATACATACACGAATATGAGCTTTATGTGAAATCCTTGATTAGGATTAAACTGATACGAGGCCTACAGTATAAAACCCTAGACTATGATTAGGGTAAACGAATGAGAGATTAAAACGACATCATGTTTCAGCAAATGGATGAACATCAAAACGACGAAGTACGTGATGAGGGAAGCCACAGGAGAGCTGATTCTCCACTTCATGATGAGAACGAAGTCGAGCAAGTCCCGGAAAATATCCGAAGACAAATTGCAATAGAAGTAGGAAAAGCATTCGATATAAACTTCCCGATCTTACAAGTAGATCTACAGAACTCATTAGAATGCTGGTTTGAAAGCCACAAAGATATTACTCATAATGGAGAAGGAAGAAATCCAAATGTTGATACGAAGTCAACTCGTTGTACGTATAAGGATTTCATGACTTGTAAACCGTTAGAATTTAAGGGAGCCGTTAACCTTTTAGAAAGTCAGAGGTGGATTGCCTCAATAGAAAGGGCATTCGATAGATGCCACTATGAAAAGGAAGATAAACTAACCAATTAAAAGAAAGAGCTGCCGATTGATGGGGCGTGGTAAAGAGAGAGAAAAGAAGAAATAGAATTAAAGAAATGAGTTAGGAAGAGTTCATCCATCTATCCTCAAGCGGCAATTGAAAGAATTACGGAGGAGTTTCTTCAACTCCGTCAGACAACGGAAACGGTAGATGAGATCACGGGGATCTTCTTTGACAAGTCCAGGTTCTGTCCGACTTTGTTAAGAACCCCGGAGATGTGGACGATGAGATATTATCTCGTTTTAAAAACAGAGATTAGAGAGTTCATCCATCTATCCAAGTGCGCGGACTTGGAGAAGATGATTGATTGGGCTCGGGAACGCGAGACTGAGCTCAAGAGACAAAATGAGAGAGACGGAAAGAGGAATGGAGAAAACTATCCTTCTCATATGCCTCTTAAGAGGTTCAAGTTTAATAAGCCGGGAGGCAGTTCTTCCCTAAGGAAAAGTATCCAAAATTGCAAGACTTGTGGAAGAAGGTACCCGAGAGAGTGCCGATTCAAGTTTACAACTTGCCACAAGTGTGGAAAGACCGGACACACTGCATTATAGTGTATGAGTGGCACCCGTTTGTGCTACAATTGTTATAAGCCATGACACTTTAGCAGGGAATGTCCTAGGCTGAAATTTCAGACAGAGAAGACCAGAGAAGGGTCAAGAGTAGCAGAAAATGAAGTAAAGAGGATCGAGGCTCCAAAACTAAGGGGTAGTGCTTTTCAGATTAGCGCTGAGGAAGCAAAAGATGTTCCTGATGTTGTATCAGGTACATTCCTCTTGAATTCCCTACTTGCTTATGTTTTATTCGATACATGAGCTAATCATTGGAATGGACTGATTATCTTCACATGTTGCAATGATCATATGTAATCAGAAGATTATACGATTCATGACGCCTACAGGAAAGGAAGTGAGTGTCATTGGTGAACAACGAAACCAGATCACACTATGTACGATGGCCAAGATAAGTAGCTACGTGAGACAAGGTCATCTAGCCTTCTTAGCCTACGTAGCTGATGTAAAGATGAAAGGGAAAGAACTGGATCAAGTTCCATTAGTAAAAGAATTCCCAGAAGTATTCCCAGATGATCTTCCAGGTGCCCCACCTGAAAGAGAAATCAAATTCAAAATTGAATTGATTCCTACGGCCAAGCCGATAGCTAAAGCCCCATACCGGTTAGCACCAACATAAATGATAGAATTGATGTCACAACTGCAAGAGTTGTTAGACAAAGGATTTATACGTCCAAGTGTATCCCCTTGGGGTGCACCAATTCTGTTTGTGAAAAAGAAAGATGTTAGTATGAGAATGTGTATAGATTACCATGAATTGAACAAATTGACCATAAAGAATAGGTATCCTTTACCTAGAATTGATGATCTGTTTGATTAATTACAAGGATCAAGATGGTTTTCCAAGATTGACTTAAGATCCGGTTATCATCAAGTTAAGGTGCGAGAAGAAAATGTGCCTAAGACGGCATTCAGAACTTGTTATGGACACTATGAATTTGTAGTGATGCCATTTGGAGTGACGAATGCTCCGACAGTCTTCATGGACCTCATGAATAGAGTATGCCAGCCAATGTTAGAAAAATTTGTTATTGTCTTCATTGATGGCATCCTGATTTATTCAAAGAACGAAGAAGAACATGCACAACATCTTCATGAAGTACTTAGTACCTTACTGAAAGAGAAACTGTACACCAAATTCTCAAAATATGCATTCTGGTTGAGAGAAGTTCAATTTCTGGGTCATATTGTAAACACAGAAGGTATGTCAGTAGACCCAGCAAAGGTAGAGGCTGTAATGAAATGGTCTCCACCTAGGAATCCATCAAAAGTTAGAAGTTTCTTGGGATTAGCTGGCTAGTATAGAAGGTTCATCCAGGACTTCTCTATGATAGCCACCCCATTAACTAAGCTAACTCGAAAGAACTCGAAATATGAATGGAATACGGCACAAGAGAAGGCATTCAAGACATTAAAAGAAAGATTGACATAAGCTCCGGTTCTAGCCTTGCTTGAAGGAGTAGAAGACTTTGTGGTGTATTCTGATGCTTCTAAGCTTGGGTTAGGATGTGTTTTAATTCAAAGAGGAATAGTGATAGCCTATGCCTCTCGACAACTAAAGACACACGAAGCAAACTAACCAACCCATGATCTGGAATTAGCTGCGGTGGTGTTCGCACTAAAGATTTGGAGACATTATCTATATGGAACGAAGTGTACGATTTACACAGACCACAAGAGTCTTAAATACTTCTTTGACTGGAAAGATTTGAATATGAGGCAACGACGATGGTTAGAATTGGTCAAAGATTATGATTGTGAAATCTTATATCATCCCAGAAAGGCTAACGTGGTAGCTGATGCTCTGAGCTGTAAGGAAAAGCATCATCCTACTCGAGTGAAAGCATATAATTTAGTGATAACTCCTGATTTCATAAGCCAGCTTCAAGACGCACAAATCGAAGCATTAAAAGGTGAGAATGTTAAGAAAGAAAGGATGGTTGGTCAGGAGAAGTTTTTTGAAGAGAATGAGTATAAAGTCAAGACTCAATTTGGTCGTATGTGGATACCACAATCAAGTGAGTTTAGACTTAAGATTCTCAATGAAGCTCAAAAATCACGATATTCTATTCATCTAGGTACTACGAAAATGTACCAAGATCTATGCAAAGATTATTGGTGGCCCAGAATGAAGTTTGATGTCATGAAATTTGTGGCTAAATGCTTAACTTGTTTACAAGTTAAAGCAGAACATTAGTAGCCATAATTGGAAAAAGTTCCACGAAGAGATGGGAATTAGACTTTTGATCATCACGGTATATCACCCTCAAACTGATGGACAAAGTGAGAGGAAAATACAAACTCTTGAAGATATGTTGCATGCTTGTATAATTGATTTCGATGGAAGTTGGGATAATCATTTGCCATTAGCAGAATTCTCATACAATAACAGCTACCATTCCAGTAATTGTATTCCACCGTATGAGATGCTATATGGTAGAAGATATAGGACTCGTGTATGTTGGGGAGAAATTGGTCAGAAAGAGTTGGGCAGCAAAGAAATAGTTCAAGCCACGTCATAAAAGCTTGACTTGATCAAGACACATTTGAAAGCTGCACAAAATAGGCAAAAGTCATACGCAGACAAAAGACGTAGATCAATAGAATTCCAAGAAGGAGATTATGTCTTGTTGAATGTATCTCCTTGGAAAGGTCTAATCTGTTTCAAGAAACATGGAAAGCTAAGTCCACGATTCATTGGTCCTTTCAACATCATCAAAAGAATCAGAAAAGTAGATTATCAGTTAGAGCTACCTGAAGAATTGAATAAGATACACAACACGTTCCATGTATCTTATTTAAGAAAATGTTTGGTAGACGAGACTGCACATGTTCCTTTAGAAGAAATAGAAGTTGATGATAAGCTAACTTATATCGAAGAACCTATCAAGATCCTAGACATTAAAGAAAAACAGTTATGTCACAAGACAACAAATAAGTGTTAATACAATGGAAACACAGAAATGGATCGGAAATGACCTTGGAAATTAGGATGAAATGAAGAAAAGTTATCCTCGATTATTCAAAGATTAACAGGTTTTGAGGACGAAACCTAAATCAAGGGGGGGGGGGGGGTTGTAATATCCCAATTTTTCAAGAAATAAAAGTTCAAGGTTAAAAATGAAAAATCTGAAGTTGGAGTAGATATCGGACCGATATCATTCCTCCCATCGGTCCGAGTGAGCCGAGGGTCAGATGTTGGACCGATATCCGTTGGATAGCGGTCCGATAACCACCATTGCGTCGCAACCCCTGATACCGACACATGTCCGGTGACTCAGCTCTAGGTTTTTACACGTATCTTGATAATGGACTGACATCCATGCACATAGCGGTCCGCTATGTGCTCGCCAAGACAAATAAGCCGACATAGGAGATGTCGGACCGATATGGTTCTAATGTCGGTCCGACATGAGCCCCATCTCAGCCCTATAAATAGTTTTTATAAGCCGTTCATTTAAAACAACCACAAAACCATCACCACCACTTCACACACACACACACACATACCAAGGAGATCGTAGTGACAGTTACGAGCACGGTGGTTAAGAGTGCGATACGTTGCGAGTGCGGTTTGAGTTTGGAGAAGCGTTTAAAGCGAGGAACGAACTTAGGAACTACCCGAGGATAAAGTAAGTACACTGGACCCATACCCTAGACACTATTATGTGAAATACGTGCTTAAATGATATGAGTTATGTGATATGCGATATAACGAGGGTACGGGGTAATGACGGATTAGTCTAAACACTAAACAGGAATAATGGAGTAATCACGACGTATCCAAGGGGTGGTGGATACGCCGCTGGTACTTCCTATATATAAACCTCTTGGTACTTCATGGTGAAACCATTATAAATGTTTAGGGGTATAGACTAACAGATAATAATTAAATATAGTGAACGTACGGGAGAACATCCAACCGGTATGTAGTTATCTGACAAACGGAATGTTCTGTCTAAGGAAAGAGTGGTGTATAAATCTCTCCTAGACCCATCATTCTTTCATGGGAACATATCTGTTGGAGTTTACAATATATGACGAATATGAATATATGATGGAAGTATACAATGCATAATGAATGGGAATACATGATGAATATGAATACGTGAATGCATGATGATATATGCAAATATGAATGAGTATGATGGAAGGAGTCTAAACCCTAAAATGAAATAACGGAGTACTCATGAAGTGTTAAAGGGGTGGTGGATACGCCGCTGGTACTTTCTATATATTAACCCTTTTAATGCATCGTGGAGAAACCGTTACAAAGTTTTAAGGTGAGGACTGGTTGGGGAATAAATCAAGCATATACGTGAAATGAAAATAAATGCTTGATACATTTGGGAGGCTATGAGTAAAATATACTCAAGGTCCCAAATGAAATGAGATACCCGGCCTATGAGGTGGATCTCAATAAATAAAGAAGAAAAGTAAAAGATTTCTAAGCCTACGGGGCTGAGAATAGCGGAACTCCAAGCCTACGAGGCTGAGGAGGAAAAGATTCCAAGCCTACGGGGCTGAGGAATAAATGAGTCTTCGTGACAAATGCAAGGGGTCTATACCGACGAGTATAAGAACCTTTCCAATACTCGGACTGGAGGTACGAGCGAAGATGGTTGCGAGGGGGTTAGCACACCCATAAAATATACGAATGACGCGACCGGAGGTACGTACGGAGATGTTCACAGGGGCGCCGAGATCCTGGGAAACTTGAACAATAATAAGAACCTAAAGGGTTCATAATAAAATGAACGATGCAGTGTACTTACTTAGCGTAAGTTAATTGAAAAATGTTTTCCAAACGCTGCAGGAAAGAAGCACGTGGAATGAGGCTTCCTGAGTACGGAGCAGTCGGATTTAGAGATCCCTATGTAATATGATGTAAATGTATTATCTTATGTAAAACAAATATTATAATGAAAAAGATACCGTAGCCATTCTATGGCAAGGTTTTGATAAACATGGACCGTTTTCCGCATTATAAAACTCTGATAAAATAAGAGATAAGTAGGGTGTTTCAGTTTGCTAGAGTTAATAGCCAAACCGAACAAGGTCAAGGGGATGAAAAACCAAGAAACAACTCTTGCTCTTGAATGGCTCCCACTTGCTTCAATATCTTCATCTTGTCCTCCCGGTCATCTAGATCTCTTGGTTTCTAATCTTTGTCTCGTCTTGTCTCAATTAGGTTACAATACATTTTACAATAAAAATTAAAAGACCTAATTTATTATAACCGGCTTCCAAAACAGCCATAAAAATACAAGACAAAAATACAATAACATTAAAACCAAAACAAACACAACCATGGGTCTAGGCTTGATTCACAAACAACAACACTGTAGGGTATTGTCTTTTGTAAGTTGTGTCATCAATGTAACTTTTGAACAATCTGTATTTTGTTTATTTCCTTGTATTTTAGTTATATCAGTTTGATGTAATTTTACTGTTCTATTAGTTACGTCTGGGCCATCGAGACTACCTAGTTTCGGTTAAGGTTTGTTCAACCGAAACTAATAGTTTCGATAGGAGGTTCACTTTTGTAAATGGTCAACCGAAACTAGTAGTTTCGATGAGCATTGTTTCGATGCCTGTGAGCTTCCTATAAATAGCCTAGTTTGAGAATGTTTAGGGTATGAGTGACGGCTATAACCCTGCATTCTCTCTTTCACAGTTTTATCTGATTCAATACAAGCTTTAAAATTTATTCATTGTGTTCTTGAAATTTCATATCATTTTGTATTGATTCTTGAGTGGTTAGCCTGTTATATTCACTGTAGGACCTGATGATGTGCTAGAATGATTCTAGTCAGGTAACAACCAACAAATCAGCTATAGAGAAGCTGATTGATGATGATAAAGATAAACAAAGAATGAAGAGTAACACACACAAGAACATAAAATGCTCTAATCTATTACTTCCACTTAGAAACGATTACAATAAAGCACCTGGAAAACAAAGATAACAACTACAACATCCTACCGGCTCTCAAATTGACTATAGTAACAACGGGTGAATCAAGAGCTGCTGAATTAGGTTTTTGGGTTGCTATTTATAGACAACATAGCAAGAGTCGGCATGAAGATTACCGACTGTCGACAATCGACCGATAACCGATATAGCGACTCTTGACCCAAAACCTTTCTTTACAAAAATTGCAAACATAGTTATCAGGAATGCATCTGTTATTCAGGTTCCAACAATTTTTCCTCGTAACTGTTGCATTCCTGATTCTTTTAATGCTCCATGGGCTCCTCCTCTCCTCAGAACTCTTGTGATTCACTTTCTCCTTCATCTTCAGAATCATCATCTTCATTAAAACTTGCCACTTCAAAGACGTTATGAAATGTTAGTGGTTCTTCATTGTCTCTTACCCTTACATGGTTCAGTTCATTCAAAATATTCTCTGCTCCTTTCCTAATCATTGCCATTGCTTTGGAAACACACCTCATGTTCTTTTGGTGTACATCATTCCACCTGATCTGCTTATTCCAACGGATCTTCATTCCTAAAATATCTTTTCTCTGCTTCTCATGGGATTTTCTTAGAGGTTGAATTTCAGATTTGAGATTGTCCAGTTAAGTAGGCTTCTTTGGAGGAGGAGGAGGAGGAGGTGCATCTATTCTTGGAACCACCATAAGTTTCTTGGAGGCTGAGATTGATTGTTTTGATTTGTTGGGAGGAGGAATAGCTTGATTCTTGGTGGGAGATTGATGTGCTCTGGAAGTACCTTCTAATTCCATAGACGAAAGATGCCTAAATGCAGCAAGAGTCATTCCAGCTATGAAATCTACTTCAATGACTTCATTGGTAAGGAAAGGGGTGATGGAATTGTCTTGCTGGGTTCTTTGCTGTTCTCTTTGGTAGGCCAATCTGGCTGACCTCATTAAACCTTCTCCTTGGCTTGGTATGATTAACTTCTTCTTCTTCTTCTTCTTCTTCTTCTTCTTTCCATCTGATACATCAATAGCTTTTCCTTTTGCTTTTCTCTTTGCGGCCTCTCTCTTGGATTCCTTTCTTGATGACTTTTCTTGAACAGGTACACTTGTGCCTTCAATCCTTCTCTTCATTGTGTTGTAGGATTCTTCAGACGAGCTTTCAATTTTAGGGATGACTTCTTTTTCTAGCATTTTCTTAAAAAGAGGGGTTTCCTTTCCTGAAAAACTATGATGATTTCTCAATAGATCAGTGTAAAAGCGGGAGTCAAGTTTTGAGAATGTCATTGGGATTCCTTTTGGTGGTAGTTTCTTTAGAAGGTGATTCAAAATCATTTGGACAAATCGAGGATACAGCAACCATTTGTTCTTTGTAACATTGCTAGACATGTAGTCGAATATGTGATGAGAAACGTTGCAGGTTTTGTGATTGCAGACTTTCACCATGACTCCTCCCCATTTTAGTCCGAGCCCATCATCTCCTCCCCTTCAGTGTGACATAGAGTGAATGAAGATGTATAGAATTGTTTTCCAGTCCTTAGATAAACCTTTCTTCATAATATCTCCCTTTCTGATTGGCCCTTCATATCCAAGTTCCTCAATAAAACGTCTTTCAACTTCCTTCTTGTCAATAGTGTACGGTTCAAGAGAGTTATCTTGCAACATCAATGCTTCTCTGACAGTGCTTTCAAATACAACCACCTTTTGTCCAGCAACAGTGGATTTGATTAGAGGATTGCTGGTAATAGAGTGTTGTGAGGCTTCAGCATTGTTCCAGAATTCTACAATAAGATCGTTGTAGACCGGTTCGTTCCATGAGATGGCATAGGATATCCTACTTTGTAAATCTAGTCGGTTACCTTGGTGAATTCTTCACGAATGGGTTTAGGAAAGCAGATGTCCATATTGTGATGATGGTCACTCACGAGCTCTTCTGCAGCCATTATCTGTGCACACAATATAAGTAAGTTAATGATATACAAAGAAATTTAGTTAATCTCAAAAGAAATAAGATGAAATAAAAATAAAATAAGAAGGAGAGTCAGCCATAAAAGATATGAGAGTCGGCAATAAGAATCGACAGAAGAATTATATTTCACATTGAGAGTCGACCAAAGGGGTAAATAAATCAAATATTCACTGAGAGTCGCTATCAACTCTTAACAGTCTGCCGAAGAAGAATCGGCTGAATTTTGATCAAAAACAGAGAGTCGCCAAGATCAGGGACAAGGTTCTGTCCTGATCAGGAAAGAGCCGCTCGATATTCTTGGTGACAGTCGGCTTCAAAGGAGAAACGATCAATAGTTCCTTATGAGGTTTTCAGAAGAATCGGCCCGTATACGACTGATAACAGTCGGGCACGACATGTGAACTTTCTTTCAATGAAAAAATGATCAAGGCTAGTAATGAGAATCGACTAACATGAGCCGATTCTATTCATCATCTTCATCATGACAGTCAGATATTTGGGAAATGAACAGTCATCAATATTAGGATCTGATTTCTCAATAAAGCTTCCAATTTGCTGATGTTTCCAAGTTCTATTGACTAAAAAGATGTTAATAATCAAGTATATAATCATAAAAATACCTTTACTCGATGCAAGACACACACAAAAAGCTTTGAATCGGAAACAATGGATCTGAAAGAAATGGTGAACTGATCACCTGATGAGCTTGTAAAAACTATGGTTATAGGTAAAATGAAAAACTGTGTTCAAACATATATATACAGTAAAATTTTGGGGTCGACACTTGACAGTCGGCCCAAGAGTCTCTGATGACAAATATTTTAAAGAGAAATTTGAACACTTTGACCAAAACGAAATGATTTTTCGAGCTTGATTTTAGAGATATGGACCCATGAGACTTTGTACAAGGATATATACGCACCAACAATTTTATACAACAAGCATTGATGCTAAAACGAGGCACAAACGAAACAAAAAGTGAGGACATATAACAAGCAAACCTGATCTCGTGTAATTATACTGACATAGCTTGTCACATAACCTCTTCTTATTGAAATTTGGATGTCCACGGCCTACGCATGATTGCTGTCACACCCCCAATTTCAACTAACGGAGTTTTACCGTTTGGGAAGTGACGAACCAGGATCTCAGACATTAGTTACTTTGAACGACTCTACATGGAACTCAAGATGAAAATACCATTCTAATCAGAGTATCAATGCGGAAGCGTAAAGAAAGTAAATGCGCAAAATACAGGCGCCCAAAACCAAAGTCCAAAAGTCCCAAAAAGTCCAAACGTCCAAACAAAGCAAAGTACAATAGAATAGTTCAACCAAATATAAATAGACACAATCAAAGCAGTTGAATCCCATGCATGCCCTAACGTGCACCTGTGTCTTAGCTTAGCGACCTGAGAAAACATGTAAAAATATGTCAACACGAGGTTAGTGAGTCCACAGGTTTCAATATAAGTAAATAAACGTTTACCGGATTTAAGTTCATTCAGTACGTATCTATATGTAGCTAACCTATGTTCATGTTCAGCTCAAGCGCTCGCAACCGAAGCTGACAGTTTGTTTATTGCCTCCTGCCAGGTCTATCAACACTGGCGGTGTGAGTAGGCTAACATTTCACCCGTTCGAAATCTAATCGAGTTAGCGCGACTAACGCGGGTGGGATTTGTCAAACCCAGTAGTATTACTAAATATTACCTCGCTAAGATCCATATTAACGGTCCGATATTAGTTGAGGACTTTCTGTGATAGCGTGTTACGCTTAACATTTAACATTGATAACATACGAATTAAAAAAATCCAAAATCGTTTAGTCATGTTTTCTCCCCCAAGTTAAAATAGTAAAAGGGGCAGTGAAAACTCACCTGTTTTGCGTTGAAGGTAGTTTCACCCTTGAGGTAAGTTGGAACCACGAGTGTAAGTCTCAAAAGACCTACGAATGTCCTAAAATTATAAACACATAAATTAGGAATGATAATGGGAATTGTGACAGTGACACGGAAAGAAACGTCGTAATGAACCGCTCTAATAAACGAGAGTGGACGAATGTGTCCACGAGATTAGGAATTACTTTACGCGATGAATGACTCAATTTATAATATATATATACGAGTGAATAATATAATTAATTATATTATTAATTAATCTCTATTAATACACGGCGTTATTAAATGATTCAAAATAATATAAATATATATTATTTAATAATACGGGTCACAGTTCGAAAATAATATATTATTTTATACGAATTTACGGCTTAAAAATAATATAACCATATTATTTTTACTTGATAATAATAACAATATGTTATTTATAAAAGTGGGTATAATTTATAAAAGTATGTTAATAATTCAAACCCGAGCCTACGGGTTGTTTTTCGGGCTAAAACACATTTATATAATAATATAATATTATAGGGTTTGATTTTTATTAATTAAATATTACTACAAAAATGCTTAAAAAATAATTGTGGGAGCCCGGTCTCGAACCCGGGTCTCTCCCACACACGCACAAGCCTCTAACCAGTCCCGCCCGCTAGGGTATCACGATGATATCCTGTTCCGATTGGTTTTAACATCCACGGTTCTAGTCCCCAATCGAAACCGAATACAATCCAGTCCTAAATTCATCGATCTTGATAATAATTAGTTACAAAAAATCTGGGGGTTTTGATTATATGCATAGGTTCAACCTGTTTACGAGTTTAATTCGAAAATCATTAAGGTTAAGATCGTTTAATCGTGGGTTGAATGGCCGAAACTCTAGATTAGGAAACTTGGAACTGGTTTAGTCAAATTCAGTGAAAAAACTCGTTTATACTATGGGGCTTTTACTCATCAGAGGTCTACGAAGCTTTCCCTGTGGTTTAATTAGATTGAAATTGAGTTTAAGATTGAATCCCCCGATTTGAATCAAGAACAAACCCTAATTTCCAGATCGATATCAATCCGATAGTAGAATGTTAAATTGGCATAGGGTTAATGTTAAGCAGGTTATTACGAATCTAGTGGTATGGTTTAATTAGATTTAAACAGGTTCAATACTGGGTTTCGATTAAACGAGTTTTGCATGAACCATAGAATCGGGTTCTTGATATAATCAATGTTGTAAGTTAAAATTAACATAGGGTTTTTACAGAGAATCATATGGCGATTCTAACCGTATAAATTAATTTGATTGAGGTTGAGTTTAGGGTTGAAACCCCCAAATCGATTTTATGAAGAACCCTAGGTTCTGGGTTTCGATTAATTCGATGCTACGAGCCTCGATAATCATAGGGCTTTCATTCAGGGTGTAAAAACGAAGCTAAGGGTAGGATCAATTACCAGAAACGTTGATGAATTTGTGGTGATCGAGTAGAACGCAGGTTCGGATGTGCAAGCTTGTTCCCCGACGGCCACGACTTCTTTTCCGATAGAATTGATGAGTGTAGTAGCTTCAGAGGGACTCGTACAAGACGCTCCAGTGATCAATTTGCGAGAATAACATACGAATGATGCAAATTTGGTAGAATTAATGAGGGTGTCGACGGTTACAAAAATTGAGTTATGAATTCCAACGGATTTGAGGTTTATTTTGTGAATTTTGGTTAAATGGTCACGAATTTGAGTTCTGAAAGTCAACAGGAACCAAACTTCCTGATTTTGACTTTAAGGAGTCAACTAGTTTGATTTAGAATATTCACACAACTAGTCCTTGTAGTTTTAAGTTTGATTTGTGACAGAATCAGTCCCTGGGATTAGATTTAGTTAATTAAGTTAAGGTTTAACTGGATTTAGTTAGCGAGGTTAAGTTTTTAACAGAAAACTTTACGGAATTGTTTAACGAAGTTAACCTAAAAAGTCGAATTGTCACATCATCCCCTAGTTAAAAGAATTTTCGTCCCGAAAATTAGAATAAATAAAAAAAAAAATTCCGGGATGTCACATCATCCCCTAGTTGAAAGATTTTTCTTCCCGAAAATTAAATAGTACCTTAAGAATTTGGCGCGGAGTGCTTGAACAGATTAGGATATTTGCGCATCATCTGATCCTCGCGCTCCCACGTGAATTCTGGTACGCGTTTCGAGTTCCAACGAACTCTGACAATAGGAATTTTACTGTGCTTTAACGTTTTGACTTCCCTATCCATAATTTCCACAGGTTCTTCAATGAAACGTAACTGTTCATCAACATGTAGTTCCTCAAGAGAAACTGCAAGTGATTCGTCTACCAAGCATTTCTTTAAATTTGAGACGTGAAAGACGTTGTGAACACCACTAAGTCTTTCAGGTAGGTCCAGTTGATATGCTACTGGTCCGATTCTCTTCATTATTTTGAATGGTCCAACATAACGAGGATTCAGCTTGCCTCATTTCCCGAAACGAATGACACCTTTCCAAGGTGAGGCTTTGAGTAAGACCATGTCATCTATTTGAAACTCCAAAGGTTTACGACGCTTGTCGGCATAGCTCTTTTGACGATCACGAGCTGCCGCCATACGGTTTCTAATTTGAACGATCTTTTCGGAAGTTTCAAATACGAGTTCAGGACCTGTGAGTTGGGTATCCCCAACCTCGGTCCAACAAATAGGAGAACGACATTTCCGTCCTTAAAGTGCTTTAAATGGAGCTGCCTTGATGCTAGTGTGATAACTGTTGTTGTAGGAGAACTCCACCAACGGTAGGTGAGACTCCCAAGTGTTCCAGAGTCTGAATAGTACGTTCTGTTTGGCCATCAGTTTGAGGATGGTATGCTGTGCTCATATCTAGACGCGTGCCTAAGGCTTTATGTAACGACTGCCAGAAACGAGATGTGAATCGTGCATCACGATCCGAAATAATAGAGATTGGCACCCCGTGCCGAGAGACTATTTCTTTCAAGTAAGTAAAAGTGAGCTTATCCATTTTGTCGGTCTCTTTGATTGCTAAGAAGTGAGCGGACTTTGTTAATCGATCAACGATTACCCATATGGTATCACATCCGTTAAGGGTTCGTGGTAATTTGGTGATGAAATCCATGGATATTTATTCCCATTTCCACATAAGAATTTTTGGTTGTTATAGAAGACCGGATGGTTTTTGATATTCAACTTTGACCTTCGCGCAAGTCAGACACTTACTAACATAGGTGGCTATATCGGCCTTCATCTTCGGCCACCAATATAGTACCTTTAGATCATGGTACATTTTGTCGGAACCTGGATGAATAGAGTATCGAGATTTATGAGACTCATCCATAACTAGTTCCCTTAGGTTTCCGAATACTGGAACCCATATTCGTTCGGCAAAGTAGCGAATACCGTCATATTTGACTTCAAGTTGTACTTCCAGACCGCACGTACTTTCCAACGGTAGATTTTCTTCTTTTAGGGCTTCGAGTTAAGCAATACGGATTTTGTCAGGTAATCCGGGGTGAATAGTAAGCTGTAATGCTCGAACTCATTTGGGTTTCGTTTCCTTCCGACTCAGGGCATCAGCTACAACGTTAGCTTTATCCGGGTGGTATCGGATCGCACAATCATAATCGTTTAAGAGTTCGACCCAACGACGTTGTCGCATGTTCAACTCTTTCTGCTCGAAGATGTGCTGAAGGCTCTTGTGATCGGTATAGATGGTGCATTTGGTACCGTATAAGTAATGTCTCCATATCTTAAGTGCGAAGACTATAGCTCCCAACTCTAAGTCATGAGTGGTGTAGTTTCTCTCGTGGACCTTTAGTTGACATGAAGCGTATGCGATCACCTTTTCGCGTTGCATTAAGACACAACCCAGACCTTGAATAGATGCATCACAATACACTACAAAATCATCGGTTCCTTCCGGAAGAGCTAGAATAGGTGCACTGCAAAGTTTCTGTTTAAGATGTTGGAATGCTGACTCTTAGTTATCGCCCCAATTATAGGCTTTACCCTTTTGAGTTAAAGCAGTGAGAGGTTGAGCAATTTTTGAAAATCCTTCGATGAATCGACGGTAATATCCAGCTAATCCTAGAAATTGTCGCACCTCAGTCGGAGTCGTCAGTGCTGCCCAATTCTTGATGGCTTCTATCTTTGATGGGTCGACATGTATTCCCTTCTCGTTAACCACATGTCCTAGAAACTGAACTTCCCGGATCCAGAATTCACACTTGGAAAACTTAGCGTACAGTTGTTCTCGCTTAAGTAATTCCAAAATTAGGCGTAGATGTTCCTCATGTTCTTCCTTGTTCTTGGAATAAATGAGGATGTCGTCGATGAAAACGATAATAAATTGATCAAGATAAGGCTTACACACACGGTTCATGAGATCCATGAATACCACAGGTGCGTTGGTTAACCCGAAAGGCATGACCATAAATTTGTAATGGTCGTACCTCGTTCTGAATGCAGTCTTTGAGATATCCTCTTCTCGAACTCTTAACTGATGGTAACCGGACCTAAGATCTATTTTAGAATAGAAACTTGATCCTAGGAGTTGATAAAAAAGGTCATCTATGCGGGGTAAAGGGTAGCGGTTCTTAATTGTGACTTTATTTAGCTCCCGGTAGTCAATACACATACGGAAAGTTTCGTCCTTCTTCTTGACAAATAGTACTGGAGCTCCCCACGGTGATGAACTAGGTCGGATGAAACCTTTATCCAACAAATCCTGCAATTGAGTGGACAGCTCTTGTAATTCACTGGGTGCCAGTCTGTAAGGTGCCCAAGCAATCGGTGCTGCTTCGGGTGCTAAATCAATTTGGAAATCAACTTGACGGTGCGGTGGCAAACCGGGCAGATCCTCGGGAAACACTTCCAAAAATTCATGCACAACGGGAATATCTTCAATTTTCTTCTCTTCGGAGGGTTGTTCAGTAACGAGAGCCAAAATAGTCGTATGCCCCTTTCGAAGGCATTTTTGCGCTTTCATGAAAGATATGATGCCCATGACTGCACCAACTCTTTCGCCTTGGACGGAAAGGGTTTCTCCATTCGGGAGAGGTATACGAACAATCTTCTCACGACAGATAATTTTGGCTTGGTTTTTAGATAACCATTCCATGCCGACAATTATATCAAAACTACCAAGTATGACCGGCATAAGGTCGATATCAAATGAATGTGTAGCTAGCTCAAGTTTACATCCTTTAAGAATGTGAGTTGCCTCAATTATTTGGCCATCAGCTATCTCTATTGTATACTTATCTTCTAATAGAGATGAAGTTCCTTTTATCATATTACTAAATTTCTTAGATATAAAACTTCTATCAGCACCGATGTCAAAAAGGACAGAAGCAAAGTAATTATTTATGAGGAACTTACCGGTGACCACATTATGGTCGTAACGGGCTTCTCCAGATCCTAGTACGAAGGCTCGTCCTTTCGCACCATTTCCTCCACCATTGCCATTGTTACCACTATTGCCATTGTTATTCTGGTTAGGGTTGTGGTTTCCGTTACCCCCTTTCTTCAATTGAGGACAATTCTTCCGAATATGCCCTTCCTTTCCACACTCAAAGTAACCCGTTGTGGGTCCAGGTTGTTGAAAAGGTTGTTTAGCTTGTAACTTACCCCTGCAATCCTTAGCAGCATGACCTATTTTGCCGCACCTCTAGCAACGGTTGCAAAACCCAAAGTGGTGGAAGTTACACTTGTTACACTTCGGAGACTTCCCCGCGTAACCACCCTGGTTTTGACCTGAAGAGGTCGACTGGTTGAAGTTCTTAGTAGGCTCAAACCTACGCTGTTGCTGCTGCTGCAGTTGATTAAACTGGGGTTGGTTGGGTTAGAGTCCTTTGGAGTGAGAGTTGGAGTGGTTGTGGGTGATGGAATGGTGATCAAACTTGCGTTTGTGAGTGTCGGTGGGTTTAGAAACCGAACCTCTAGGAGGTAGAGTCCCATGTGTCACTGCTTGGTCGGTTAACTTATGGGCAAGTCGGATAGTTTGTTGGATAGTGGTAGGATTGGATGAAGTAACCATGCTTTGTATTTGAGGCACTAGACCTCCAATGTAAAGCTCAATTCTCTTGTAGTCAGGAGTTACCATATGCAGGCACATAGTAGCCAGCTTATGGGAACGTGTAGTGTAGAGTTCAATCTCAGAACCCTCCATCTTTAGGTTCTGAAATTCTCCCTCTAACTTCTGGATCTCATCGCGAGGACAATATTCCTCTTTCATCATTGCTTTGAATTCCTCCCACGGGAGTCCATTCGCCATGGCCAGACCCAACATTCGGACCTGGGCATTCCACCATGTGAGTGCCGGGCCTTCTAATGTTCCGGCGGCAAACTTCACTTGATTAGCCACGGGGCAGTTACACATGGAAATTACTGATTCAACCTTCTCAAACCAGCGAAGTAATCCAACGGCTCCGTCAGCTCCACCAAAGGTATGGGGCTTGCAATCCATGAATGCCTTGAAGGTGTAGGCTGGTTGTTGGTTTTGCTGATTTTGCTGGCCTGGATTTAGAAATACGAATTGAATTGGAATTATAGAGTTTAGAAAGATATTTTTAGGAGAAGGATTGACACCATTAGTCAATAGCTAAAGCATTTACCTGCAGCATTCTGTGCTGCTAGAGCCTCTGCCACACTATTATTTATCAGTGCTGCTAGCTCTGCTGCCGTCATGTTAATGGTACCATGACCACCGGCACGGCCTCCGCGTCCTCTCCCAGACATGATTCTTCATAATCACAAATGAAAAACAATGAGAAATATATCGCATATTAAACATTATTCAGGTATGAGTAAGGAGATACAACATCTAATATTTTGAAAATTAAACAAATTGTAAGGCTACAAAATAAATAACTCAAATACTAAACTTCTCATGCTTTTATTGGATGAGAACAACTTTACCCATCTAGGTTTGAAAAGAGAAATAACATAAGTAAAAACAAACATGAAAAGGAAGGTAGAATAGGAAGATCATCAAGCATCTTCGTCATCGAAAGAAACATACGATTGTGCATCGTCTATCTCTACCGGTTCCTCTTCCACGGGCTCCTCCTCGAAAGGCTCTTCTTCAAAAGGTTCCTCCTCAAAAGGTTCTTCCTCAAAAGGTTCCTCCTCAAAAGGTTCCTCCTCGCCATCAGAATGTGGAATCTCTTCAGGAAATAAAGCGGCTTGTAATTGGGCTTCCAAGTGGGTTACCCTCTCTTGAAGACCTTCAGCAGTGTGGTTTGCTACATGTAGCTGAGCTTCCATAGCAGCTAATCTCTCCAGAACTCCTTCCATATCATCATCCATAGTGTCGGCCCCCGTCTCCAGATGTGCCACACGATCCACTAAAAGGTTATGGACATGGTCCGTTGCAGCTAGTTCGGTAGTCAAGAGTTCTATTCCTACCTCATTCTCCTCTATTTGGGGTCCATTCTTCAAAAGTTTAGGTATCTCCTCGGTGGCATCTTGTACAATACTCAATTCCTTCGACATATAAGATACGAAGGTTGCGAAAGCTTGTTCCATTGTGCATGGCAAGCTAGGTAGTAGGGATGATGAGGATGCAGAACCGAAGTAAGGTGATGGAACATTTCCCATTTCAATCCACCTTTGGATCATTTGCGGGTATACGTTCCAATTGAGAGTATAATCCATTGCTCGTGCGTTACTCGGTTCACCTTGGTCAACTGATTAGTCACTGGAAGTAGTCCGGCGCCTTTTGGGCTCCGGGGATGGTAGGATAGGTGCCTTATGTCCTAGTACCTTAGGTGACGGAGGTGGGGTTGACGACATGTTCCTGTAACAACACGTATAAGTGCCAAACATCTAAATGACATGTAACTAATGTGTAAGGCTATAGTCTAGTATGCAATCCTAGTTCTCTATAACCAATGGCTCTGATACCAATCTGTCACACCCTCAATTTCAACTAACGGAGTTTTACCGTTTGGGAAGTGACGAACCAGGATCTCATACATTAGTTACTTTGAACGACTCTACATGGGACTCAAGATGAAAATACCATTCTAATCAGAGTATCAATGCGGAAGCGTAAAGAAAGTAAATGCGCAAAATACACGCGCCCAAAACCAAAGTCCAAACGTCCAAACAAAGCAAAGTACAATAGAATAATTCAACCAAATATAAATAGACACAATCAAAGCAGTTGAATCCCGTGCATGCCCTAACGTGCACCTGTGTCTTAGCTTAGCGACCTGAGAAAACATGTAAAAATATGTCAACACGAGGTTGGTGAGTCCACAGGTTTCAATATAAGTAAATAAGCGTTTACCAGATTTAAGTTCATTCAGTACATATCTATAGGTAGCTAACCTATGTTCATGTTCAGCTCAAGCGCTCGTAACCGAAGCTGATTGTTTGTTTATTGCCTCCTGCCAGGTCTATCAACACTGGCGGTGTGAGTAGGCTAACATTCCACCCGTTCGATATCTAATCGAGTTAGCGCGACTAACGCGGGTGGGATTTGTCAAACCCAGTAGTACTACTAAATATTACCTCGCTAAGATCCATATTAACGGTTCGATATTAGTTGAGGACTTTATGTGATAGCGTGTTACGCTTAGCATTTAACATTGATAACATACGAATTAAAAAAATCCAAAATCGTTTAGTCATGTTTTCTCCCCCAAGTTAAAACAGTAAAAGGGGCCGTAAAAACTCACCTGGTTTGCATTGAAGGTAGTTTCACCCTAGAGGTAAGTTGGAACCACAAGTGTAAGTCTCAAAAGACCTACGAATGTCCTAAAATTATAAACACATAAATTAGGAATGATAATGGGAATTGTGACAGTGACACGGAAAGAAACGTCGTAATGAACCGCTCTAATAAACGAGAGTGGACGAATGTGTCCACGAGATTAGGAATTACTTTACGCGACGAATGACTCAATTAATAATATATATATACGAGTGAATAATATAATTAATTATATTATTAATTAATCTCTGTTAATACACGACGTTATTAAATGATTCGCAATAATATAAATATATATTATTTAATAATACGGGTCATAGTTCAAAAATAATATATTATTTTATACGAATTTACGGCTTAAAAATAATATAAACATATTATTTTTACTTGATAATAATAACAGTATGTTATTTATAAAAGTGGGTATAATTTATAAAAGTATGTTAATAATTCAAACCCGAGCCTACGGGTTGTTTTCCGGGCTAAAACACATTTATATAATAATATAATATTATAGGGTTTGTTTTTTATTAATTAAATATTACAGAAAAATGTTTAAAAAATAATTGTGGGAGCCCGGTCTCGAATCCGAGTCTCTCCCACACACGCACAAGCCTCTAACCAGTCCCGCCCGCTAGGGTATCACGATGATATCTCGTTCAGATTGGTTTTAACATCCACGGCTTCTTTGTTCTAGTCCCCAATCGAAACCGAATACAATCCAGTCCTAAATTCATCGATCTTGATAATAGTTAGTTACAAAAAATCTGGGGGTTTTGATTATATGCATAGGTTCAACCTGTTTACGAGTTTAATTCGAAAATCATTAAGGTTAAGATCATTTAATTGTGGGTTGAATGGCCGAAACTCTAGATTAGGAAACTTGGAACTGGTTTAGTCAAATTCTGTGATAAAACTCGTTAATACTATGGGGCTTTTACTCATCAGAGGTCTGCGAAGCTTTCCCTGTGGTTTAATTAGATTGAAATTGAGTTTAAGATCGAATCCCCCAATTTGAATCAAGAACAAACCCTAATTTCCAGATCGATATCAATCCGATAGTAGAATGTTAAATTGGCATAGGGTTAATGTTAAGCAGGTTATTACGAATCTAGTGGTATGGTTTAATTAGATTTAAACAGGTTCTATACTGGGTTTCGATTAAACGAGTTTTGAATGAACCCTAGAATCGAGTTCTTGATATAATCAATGTTGTAAGTTAAAATTAACATAGGGTTTTTACAGAGAATCATATGGCGATTCTAACCGTATAAATTAATTTGATTGAGGTTGAGTTTAGGGTTGAAACCCCCAAATCGATTTTATGAAGAACCCTAGGTTCTGGGTTTCGATTAATTCGATGCTACGAGCCTCGATAATCATAGGGCTTTCATTCAGGGTGTAAAAACGAAGCTAAGGGTAGGATCAATTACCAGAAACGTTGATGAATTTGTGGTGATCAAGTAGAACGCAGGTTCGGATGTGCAAGCTTATTCCCCGACGGCCACGACTTCTTTTCCGATAGAATTGACGAGTGTAGTAGCTTCAGAGGGACTCGTACAAGATGCTCCAGTGATCAATTTGCGAGAATAACATACGAATGATGCGAATTTGGTAGAATTGATGAGGGTGTCGACGGTTACAAAAATTGTGATCATAATTCGAGTTTAATTTGAAATGATTATGATTAAGGCCCTAATAATGATCGATTATTGCTATTAAAATTTGTTTAAGTTATGAATTCCAACGGATTTGAGGTTTATTTTGTGAATTTTGGTTAAATGGTTACGAATTTGACTTTTAAAAGTCAACAGGAACCCAACTTCCTGATTTTGACTTTGAGGAGTCAATTGGTTTGATTTAGCATATTCACACAAATAGTCCTTGTAGTTTTAAGTTTGATTTGTGACAGAATCATTCCCTGGGATTAGATTTAGTTAATTAAGTTAAGGTTTAACTGAATTTAGGTAGCGAGGTTAAGTTTTTAACTGAAAACTTAACGGAATTGTTTAACGAAGTTAACCTAAAAAGTCAAATTGTCACAACTGCTGGTATATCTGTCCTTTGAAACCCATGCACCATACTTTCCACATACAACTAGTGAATGATTATCTTGTTCTGGTATGATTAAGATGAAATCAGTGTTCCCCACACTTGTCAGGTATAACCTACCCGTCCTCATGGTCTTTTGAGTGCGATGATGAGAGCTTCAGGTCTATGCCAACGCATAATCAAAGAAGTTGATCATTGAAAATCCTAAAATAGCTAAATGAGCATAACTAACACGGGTCCGTGAACTATTTAGGGTATTTTTAAAAGGATTTTGCGTCAGGGACAAAGCATGACGGCATTATATGCCCTGATTTATGAAATAAGCTGGACTTACTTGCACGTCGGTCTTACAAACCATATTTTTGTCAAGAAAATCCCTTCGCAGTCACAGGAACCCAAAAACAAAAATATATACTATATATATGTACACATTAACATTGTGTATCTTTTTGAGCTATAATTTTTTATCTTAATGCACGGCATTGACATTGCGTGTCTTTTGCTTAAGATTGACAAATTAAGTACTAGGATGCACATCATTGGTGTCTTTTGCTTGGATTTGCACGTCATTGCATGTCTTTTATTTGCCTAATGCACGTCATTGCGTGACTTTTTGCTTTTTCTTTGGAATAAGTATATAATATGATAAGAACTTGCAACCCCTTTGTGATGGGACTATGGTTATGAGCAGACCTGAACAAGATGGTTATACACTTTTCAGCAGTCATTATCTTTGTCACTGAGTTGCAGTCTATATGTTTGAATGCTGAGCCTACCAACATGTCCTTAAGTATAACCGCTTCCCCCTTTTTATCCTAAACAGTGATCAAGTATGTCAGTTCAACTATCATTTCCGACAATAACAGTTATGCGAAAGCAACAATGAAGCACAACCTTTTCAAGCTATTTTTTTAATTCACAGAAACTTTCCCCCAAAAATTTTATTTATAGACAACCTCTTTAAATGAAATTTTCTAAACGAACGATAAAATATTTTTGCAGCTCGATCATCAACTTATTTTGGTCAAGAAAATATTTTTGGATTTTTTTTGAAAGAAAATATGAACAGAGGTATATACAATGCATGAGGGATAGAAGATGTTACTCAAAATTCAATAAACCCAATTTCTGCACGAGATCAAGAAACATGGATTTATCGAATGCCTTCGTAAAGATATCAGCTTTTTGATCATTGGTGTTCACTGGAAGGACTTGAATATACTCTTTCTCATAAGCATCCAGAATGGCATGAACCCGCACATCAATGTGCTTTGTTTTTGAATGATAGATCGGGTTTTTCACGATTTTCACACAAGCTTCGTTGTCGATGAACATTGGAGTCTGATTCAAGTTGATACCATAATCCATTATTTGATGATGAATCCAGAGGATTTGAGAGCAGCGATATACTCAGCTTCTGCCGAAGAGATGGAGATCGAAGTTTGTTTCTTGCACTGCCAAGACACCAGACAGTGTCCCAAGTACTGACATCCTTCTGACACAGACTTTCTATCAAGCTGACATCCACCATGATCACTATCATAGTAGGCCACCAAATCAAAGCTAATGGCTTTTGGATACTAGAGCCCTAACTTGGGAGAGCCTTTTAGGTAGCGGAAGATTCTTTTCACAACAATTTCATGGGATTCCTTGGTATTTGTCTGATAACAGGCGCAATACAAACATTGAACATGATATCCGGATGGCTGGCGATGAGATATAGTAAAGACCCAATCATAGAACGGTAATGATGGTTGTCAACGGGTTTTCCTTCTAGATCAGCAAAGATGGGTAATCTAGCAGAAAAAGGTGTTGATGCTACTTGTTTAAAAGTTTCAAAGATTTACAACAATAACTTAAATCAATAAGCAATTAAAGAAAATCTTCCAAAAGTTCGGTACTTTAAAATGCATGCAAGTCAAAACATGAGACCCCAAATCTTGAACTATTTACCTGAAAAACATGCTTAAAAATGTCAACATAACGTTGGTGAGTTCACAGGTTTATGTTACTAAAGGAAAACATTAAGTGGTAACAGGAAATCCGTACGATAAACAAAACAAGTTAGTAGTTGATTCATCTAAGTCTAGCTATCACATATGAATTATGTGATGCACAAGCCTATAACCAAACCTTTAACGAATTCTAGAGTTTGCCCCAGCCTATTGTCCCTTTAAACAATGAGAACAACAAGACCTAATGTAGGTCCCAAGTTCGGTGTGTGACGGATCTCTAGACTCGAGGTACGACACGGTGATAACGTGCGGAATCCATGATCAACGTGCTCGTGTAACTCAATCAACAACAACGGTGTAAATAAACTCTTTGTATTTCACCAAGATATCAGTTTACAAGATACACTCTCTAATCAGTTCCTCCTAATATCTCAATTCTCTCCTCTCTTTCACAGACTCTGTAACTGTATATATAACCACCAGTTCTGAAGTAGGTGAACTTAATAAGTTCGCCTAAAAGTTGCTTAGGCGAACTTATTAAGTTCGCCTCTAATAGGCTAAGCGAACTTAATAAGTTCGCCTCTGATATACTAGGTGAACTTAATAAGTTCGCCTCTGATAGGCTAGGCGAACTTGTTAAGTTCGCCTCTAACAGAACTTACACAGAATTTTATCAACAGTTACAAAACATGTCCTAACAGACTCCCCTTTAACTGTTGCTAACAATTCTATCAATTACAAGTCAAAGACTCTAAGACTAAGACATAATATCTTCAAGCTCTCGTTGTCACCAGAATATGCTCCAACAGACTCCCCCTTGACAACATCTTCAGAAGATTGTCATCCGTCTTCAGATATCATCAAACACACTGTAGTCTTCGTCTTGTTCATCTGCACACTCTCTCTTTCTATCTAGAAGAAAACTTAGGAGAAGGACCCCTTGTCAACTTCTGTCTGCAATATTCAGTTTTTGCAAAGGAGAACAACCAAGAATAACCAACAATTAAGATTTCCATGGAAGCTGGAAAAATAAAATCTTTTTGGTTTTTCAAACATAAAAAAAAAAATCTTTTTGGTTTTTCTCTATATAAACTGAAATGTAAAATACAAAATCACATCTTTTTGGTCGAACATTACGAGTAAGAAGATCATATCAGTATATATGATATATCAATCACACATCTTGGATATAAAATCCATATAATATCAAATGGTATCCTATGTCATTCTTTCAAGCCTTGACCAATCAAACCAATATCTTTCAAGATTATCACATTCTATCTTTTCAAGACTTTCATATTGCATGTTATGATACGCGATAAACATTCAAAGAAAATAGGATCAGGCTATGACACACAAATTCAAATTGTCAATATTATAAGATTTGAAACTAAAGCATCTCATTCCCACTTTCTTGTGAGTTAAGGTACCATTTAAGTACGAAATACGTGTACCCCACTAGTATGCCAACAGAAAGTAAATGCACTATCTTCAAGACATATAAGATTTTACTAAAGATTATCCGTGTTTCCAGAATGAGGAGACATAACTTAGCACATGAATAGCAGAATCCAAATTGGATTGTATAGGAATCAATGAGATTCAGAATCGAATGATTCAATGTCTTGGCTTATATATGTGGAATCATAAGATTCAAGTACGTGGATCCAACTGTTATCTGGATTATGAATTCAATGGAATCAGTAAAGATGATTTATCAATATGATCCAAGGGCTAGTATATGTTTGACATATGTTGTCAAGTACATATCTTGATTATACTTCAAATTGCATGCTTTTCGGGACATGGGCACTGAAGCAAATCGAATGAATAGTGCTAAGGACATAACCCGAAACTGATCTCATAGGAAAATCTTTATTAAAAACTAATATTCTTTATCTGATAGTGATCTTTAACACACACACACCCAGGCATAAAATGGGTTCAAATCACAGTTGTAACATATGCAATTATGTTTTCACACTACTAATGATTCAGTGACGCTTTTAGTTTACTGACAATTCAAATTATATGCATACACAACACTATCATTTCCTATTTGTGTAGTCTCTGAAGTTTAGATCAAAACATCTAATTCAGATATATTAACATAAAGCACCAACCAGTCAATCTAAGGTCATGTGTGAAAGAACATCTACTGATGTACTATCATCTCTTCTTTATCTTCAAGTAATGTCGTTTTTATCTTTTTCAATTTGTTTGGCTTTTTCAAAATCTTTTTCAAAGAAAGTAAAACAAACGAAAATAAAATCTTCCATGAAAACATTTTAAGAAAAATATTTTACTTGGTTGCTCAGGATTAAGCAATTCAATCAATTAAAAACTCAAACCGGTGTAATGTAATTGAATGTCATTGCCTCTGTCACCAACACAGTTCTGTACTCCCCTTGCCCTGTAGACTCCCCCTCAACTAGTCAAATGGTTGCATCAACGACTTTATGCTCACCATCGTCATCCTAAGTTTCAGTTATCATTTGGACTTTGTAAAACTGTTTCCAAAACATTGTGTGTCACATATTCTCCCCCTTGAGCATCAAGTCGTTGAATCAAATATATTCTCAATTATCAACAACTCGTTACTCTTGCAGATGTCATTCCCTGTTATGTGCTTAGAACCACCACTATCAACAACCAAAATGGTATTAATAGTCCCTCTTGGTAAATCCTGCACAACTAACAGAAAAACATTAATTTAAAATTGGGACCCAAGCCATGGTAGTCATGGGTCGTCCATCTGTATCAAAATAATAAACCTCACTCCATTCATAATCGAATCTCTCATCGATTTTCGGAGATTGTTCCGACGAGTCAGAAACAGAAACTTTAGATTTCCAAACATACTTCTTTTCATTAAGTTCTTTTATGTAAAATGTGAAGTGGTTGAACATTTTCTTGCATTTGAAAATTGATTTGATTGTGAAAACTCTTGTTGTTCTAAAAGTTTTCTCAATCTTCTGTTTCTCCTCCGTCTTTGAGGTCTAGAAAGCCTAACCTCAGATTTTGAATTACCCTTTGGTGTATCATGAGGTTTAACCACATTTCGGTTAACATAAGGCTTACCATGAGTTCTTACTTTTGCTGGAGTAACATGTCGGTTACCTTTGTCTTTGTGAGTACAATCGATCCGAATGTGACCCACAAGACCACAGTAAAAGCAAGATCTCGTCTCATGATATTCTCTCATATAAGGAATCTGCACACGATTAGATGCACTTGAAGAAGATTCTCCTACATGAACTTCTTTTGGAGTTTGAGACGGAACAAACTTCTTCTCAACATGTTTTGATTCAGGATTCATCTTCTCATGAACTATATGCTTCTTCCCTTTATTTTTGTAAGGACAGTTCACCACAATGTGTCCTATCTCATTACAATGAAAGCATGTACGCCTGTCTTTATAATCTCTGACATATGGAACTCTCCTTGAATTTGAAGAACTTCCAAATGTATAATTTCTAGATGAATTAGAATCAACTTTTGAATCTTCTTTCTTAACGGCTTTCGGTTTCCCCTCTACCTTAGCTTCATCAAAATATTCATCATCACTCTCATCAGAATACACCATATCTTCACCTGTGACTGGATTCACCTTCAACACAGTCTTAGGATCTAAATCCTCATCTTTTATAATCTCAGGTGTCACAGAATAATTTCCGTTAAATGGTGGAGGAACATAGCCAATACCACTAGTTCCCTTCCCATCTTCAGTATTTTCATGATAATATCCTAATAAGAATGATGAATTTCCAAAGCTTTCTAACTTTCTATGCAATTTGATCACCTCTGTTTTAGATTCAGCTAATTCCTTATCTTTCTCAACAAGATCATAATTTCTTTTCTCAATTTCTGCAAAGGACATATCCAGGTGATATGCATGCTCTTTGATCTTCAAATTCAGAGAACTTATATCTCTCTTCAGTGATTCTATCCTCTCAATACACACATTCTCATTATCTTTTAATTTCTGATTTACCGTGTGCATCGATTTCATATCACAAATGAGGTTTACATTGTCATCCATAACCCTCATCATTTTATCCTTAACTGAAACACAGTTAGAACAAAACGTCTCAGAGTTAGAAAATACCTCAGGTTTTACTTTTGAAGAAGATGCATCAGGAGCCATGAAAACGTCATCATCAACTTCACTCTTTTGATCAATAATGACAGGCTCAACAGCTGTGTCTGATACACTCAGATCATCTTCAACTGTCTGGAAGCTTACTTCAGTCTCTACATCACTTTCGGTAGACTGAGTACTTTCACCAGATCTAATACGCTCACTATCACTTAACTCGGTAGAAGAATCACTTTCAAAAACACTCTGCTTTACTACTTCTTCTTTGATCGAGACCACAAACGCTTGAGTAGTAGCTTCACCCTTTTTCTTCAAAGCTTCTCATAGTTCTCTTGAAGTTGGACACTTCCCGAGACTATGAATGATTTCTTTTGGTAAAGACAACGTTAAAGTTTCACGCGTCTTCATCTCTCGATCAAACTTCTGCTTTTCTAGTTTAGTAAGAGCTATCACTGGTTTAGGAACATCATAATATCCCATATAGTCATAAGTAGGATGCAAATATCCTTCAAATACGGATGTCCAAAAGTTTTCATCAGTTTCTGATACGAACTGTTCGAACCGGACTTTCCAGCTACGAAAATCTGATATGCACAAAAGTCTCGGTGGCATAGTTTCAATCTCATTATCATCACATGAAATTGACATTTTGAATTTTTTGCGAAAATATCCGGAAAAAATTTTCCCGCCAAAATACTCTTTTTTAAAAAATTTCGAAAATTCAAAATTTCAAAAATGATTCAAAATGACCATATATACTTTCCCTAAAAAATTTAGACAAGATGGATTTTCCCGCCAAAATACTCTTTTTTTTTTGGACATATACTTTTTTTTTTATTCAAGCGAACTTAAGTTGACCCGAGCGAACTTGTTAAGTTCGCCTGATTAAGTTCGCCTACTCTGCACCAAGCGAACTTATTAAGTTCGCCTAATATTCACCAAGCGAACTTATTAAGTTCGCCTCCCTAAGTTTTCCTGCACAACAAACAGCAAGTTCGCCTAAAACAGATGAAACAAACTCAGAAACCCAAACACGAACAAACTCGGCTGAAAATCATGATTTCTGATAAAAATGAAGGAATTAAGCAATTCTGAACCGTACGATTGTGTAGAAACTGATTAGGAACAATCCTATCAGATCAATTTCTTCAAACCAATCCAAAATCAATCCAAATTGATCAAAAATCTTCCATTTTTTATCAAGAACACGAAAAAGATGAAAAATCCTTCAAATTCTCTGAATTTTGATGTTGATTGGACACGAAAACACCACGAATCTGCTGCTAATCAAGAGCAATAGCTCTGATACCACTTGTAGGTCCCAAATTCGGTGTGTGACGGATCTCTAGACTCGCGGTACGACACGGTGATAACGTGCGGAATCCATGATCAACGTGCTCGTGTAACTCAATCAACAACAACGTTGTAAATAAACTCTTTGTATTTCACCAAGAGATCAGTTTACAAGATACACTCTCTAATCAGTTCCTCCTGATATCTCAATTCTCACCTCTCTTTCACAGACTCTGTAACTGTATATATAAGCACCAGTTCTGAATTAAGAGAACTTAATAAGTTCGCCTAAAAGTTGCTTAGGCGAACTTATTAAGTTCGCCTCTAATAGGCTAAGCGAACTTAATAAGTTCGTCTCTGATATACTAGGCGAACTTAATAAGTTCGCCTCTGATAGGCTAGGCGAACTTGTTAAGTTCGCCTCTAACAGAACTTACACAAAATTTTATCAACAGTTACAAAACATGTCCTAAAAGACTCTCCTTTAACTGTTGCTAACAATTCTATCAATTACAAGTCAAAGACTCTAAGACTAAGACATAATATCTTCAAGCTCGTTGTCACCAGAATATGCTCCAACACCTAATATGGAATCATTTAACCATGTTGGTCATGGTTAGCGCGACTAACCATGAAAGGGCGTGTCAACCCAAATAGTACTATTCATATTGATCTACGGCTAATTCCATAGCTAATGGTTATAGTTCGAAATACCGATGTCACACCCCAACCAACGACGGATTATACATCGGGGCGGACGCGGTTGTTCAATAGCACAAGGTTGACTATTAAAGTTTAAATAGTTTTATTAAATAACTTCAAGGTTCCAATACAAGGAATAAATCAAATACATAGCAAGAATACAAGTCTAATTGATAAAGCATTCTAGGTCCAAGCATCATATGTGATCACGATAAAGTCTCATGCTGTAGAACCTGAAACATATGAAAGAATCTGTCAACTACAAAATAGTTGGTGAGATACAAAGGTTTTGACACAGTTTAACAAGTATTTGAGAAGAATTACAATTCACTATGATATATGCATTCTATAATGTAAGTATGAGAAACAAGTATCTTAAACATTGTGCACTTCAACCCTCCAACCAAGTTTAGGCATAACCCGCAGGTTACCCTTATAAGTCTCAAGTTTAAAGTTTAATTCAGTAACAATCACCAAGGGCTCCCCCCCGAAGGGGTCAATCAATCAAGGTGGATTGGTCAAATACAATAGATCTATCATTGTTACCATAGGTTTGATCAAAGTTAATGAATGTGCTAGTTTTAAGTTTAATCTAAGCATACAAGTCTCAAGTTTAACATAAGAATAAGCATCTAGTCATAGTTGTACAAGAATTGTATAAGTTTAAAGTTTTGAACATGTTTCACCCCAAAAGTATAGAAAGGAAAAAGGGGCTAAGTATACTCACTTGGATTGATGAAGAGTATCCGACACGGATAAGTATTTCCAAGATTTTGAGGAAGAATACCCTCACAATAAGCCTGAGAATACAAGTCTAAAGAATTAAGTTTGCTTCTACAAGTCTAAGGCAAAAGATCTAGGATTTTGAGATTCGGACTAGGGTTCCATATATGGGATGGGATTGATTGAGTTTATAAAGTTTAAATTTAGTTTTAAAAGGAAGGTTTTGAATGTAAGACTTGGATCTCAATAGCTTAATAAGTTTGTAGTTTTAGAAAAATTATTTAAGTTAAGAATTAAAGTTAATAATTATTTTAAGAGTAAAATAATTATTAAATACATAGTATTTGAAGACTAAATAGTGATTTAATATTTATAGAATTTATTTAAAGTGTATATAGTCATTAAGGATAAATCATTTTTTTTATGAAAATAAACCATACACTTAATAAGTGTAACTTATAAGTCTATAAGTATTTTCAACAAAGTCCATGCTTAAAATTATAAGTTTATAGGTCTTCCATACTCAAGAGAGTTTCATAAATTGTAAGTTTCTTTTAACCTTAGGTTTAACAAAAGAAAACTTCTAAAATAAACAAAATGTATCTATTTACTATGTTTTATGAACAAGTGAATAGATGAATAAATAAATAAATAATCAAACTTTGATACCACTTTTTATAGAAATGCATAATTTTGTGGGTCTTCAATGTCTTAATTATTATGAGAGTTTTATAAATTTGTTTTATTTCAATAGAAAGGTTTAATAATTAATTCAAGGTTTTTTTTAATAATTTTTGGCATTTAAAACTATTTTTAAGAATTAATTATTATAAGTTTGATTAAGTTTTATTTAATTAAAAATGTTTCAGAATATAAAAGTGTAAATAAAAGCCATTTATGGGTTTGTATGAATTTAACATATTTTATAAAATTTTTTAGAAATTTTAATTCTGATTAAATAGGCACAAAAAAAATGAAACAAAATAAAACGGGCCGCCCGGATTGAATTCGGGTTGCTTCCCGGGTCACGAACACACACACAAGCCTGACCAGTGACTCTGTTGTGTTATAATTTGGAAAAGAATTGTTTTAAACACAAACACGAACTCGCCCCAATCCCGTATGAACCCTAGTTTTTTTCAAGCCCCAAATTCGATTCGATTTGCCCTCTGTTAATGAAATTAAACAGAGGGCTTTTGATCTATACACGAATGCGAGTATGATGGCCACAAGAATTACCTGAATCGGAGTCGAATGGAGAGTGAACGAGTTTGAGTTTGGCGTCGGTAGTCGCGGCTTCAAATCGAGCAATGTGAGCACGAATCTGTGCACTTGGAACTTAAGGGAGATTTGGGATGATGTCGTTGAGGCGTATAAGTCGGTATTTATAGCCAATTTAGGCGTTAAATGCCCGTACCGTTGGGAGGATTACGGTTGAGTTTAAATGCCTCGAACCCGGCTCTACGCGTGATGTTAATCGAAATTGAGCATTTAATATTCTTGGGTTCGAGTCGCATGCGGGTTGGGATGTCCGAGGTTCGGTGAATCTGGCCGGAAATCGTGATTTCGACGAAATGGGTTAAGAACCACCCCCCCCCCCCACGGATTCTAACTCAGGACTGTTTTGAATTCTGGAAGTTTGGTTGAATTACGGAACAGGTCCTTGTAGTTTCACAGTTTTAAAATTTTATGCTAAAAGTAGTTTCAAGTATAAGATGAGTTTCAATAATTAACGGTTTTAGTCCCTAGACTTTTTATAAATTCAAATATGTTTTAACTTTAAAATTTACTTTAAAGTTTTATATGTTTTATTATTATATATATGTTTTATAAGAATTAAATTGTTTTTCTATAGTTTTTATTATTTTATAAATTCATATAAACAAATCCCAAAATTTATAATTTATAAGGTTTGTTATAAATTTAAATTGTTAAATGAATTTATATTATTTATAAATTTATAAAGTTTTAAGAAATCTATATATATATATATATATATATATATATATATATATATGTTTCAAGTATAATTTATATATTAATTTAAAATTAATATTTATTGTTTTTAAGGAAATAGTTTTAACACGAAATCGAGTTTAAATTTAGTAACACGTGTAAAAAGGTAGGTCGGAAAATCTCGGATATTACAGTCTCCCCTACTTTAGTAAATTTCGTCCCGAAATTAAAGTAGAAGGGTTTAGTTTAGGATTTGAATCTATGATACGTACAAGGAGGATGAGAAGGATACTTTACGCCCCTTAGTAAACTACGGGTTACGTTTTAGGATCCTAACTGGAATGACAGAAATAAGATTACGCTCAAGTTTCTAAGTTTCCAAAGTCTGGGGTTACCAAAATTTCCTCTACGAAACATATAGTTTCATTAAAATATAGGAAGATTCATTTTCGGAAATGCATTCGAGAGAATATCTACTGAATTTCCATTCAGGATTTCAAGTGAGATGCATCACTTAGGATGGATTCGATGATAGTTTAACGATTTGAGTTTGTAGACTATTACGTCTAAGGATTGCTACGGTGCCTAAGTTCCGTGGCTACCTTTTACGATAAGTCTTAGATCATAGCACACGACAGAGTTTACTATGTCTTCCCATACGTTGATTTTCATACTTACGTGTGCACCCGCAAGCATTTAAATCGTCGCATAGTCTGCATAGGTCCTTCCGTTTGTGCATTGATCAAGAAAGAGTACAAGAATTTGTTTAACTCATGACTAGTGTTTCCACGTAAGAGTGATCATTGATTAACGTGTCCCTTAGAGAGAAACGTCATTCAATGATTAAAGAGAGAAGAATGTGACAAGATTTAGAGTTTCAAAGTTTCCTCGTGATTGAATAAGAATACCTCAATCATCGAGTAGTTTAAAGTCTTTACACTTTCCTCGTGTTTGATCAAGAATACATCAAACCTTGAGTAATTTAAAAGTCTTATACGTTCATCATGTTTGAACAAGCATACGTCAAACATGGAGTAGTTTAAAGTCTCATACGTTCATCATGTTTGAACAAGAATACGTCAAACATGGAGTAGTTTAAAGTCTCATACGTTCATCATGTTTGAACAAGAATACGTCAAACATAGAATAGTTTAAATTGTGTTTGAACAAGAATACGTCAAACATAGAATAGTTTAAATTGTGTTTGAACAAGAATACGTCAAACATAGAATAGCTTAAAGTCTCTTAGTTTAGCTTCAGTGTATAGAAGTATACGATTACGCTTTGAGTATAAAGCGGTTATCTAAATACTCTAGTGTTTAAGAGAGATATGGGACAACATTTGGAACAGGATTAACCGTTATACGCTTTCTCACAGAAGATTCGAGTTGTCCAGAAGATTTGGTGGATCCCGATGTTTGGGTTTGAAGAGAAGACTAGGGAGGTATTCTACAAAAGAGAGCAATGTCTCCCTTCATTTTAGTTTCTAGTATCAAGAATGAAATTTTCTCGTGTATTTGGAATGTACGTTTATCAAGTCTTATAGGGTTTAGTTGAGACGAACACAAAAAGTTTTCAAGACTAAGTATCCAAGTATGAGTTTGAAAGTAGGATAAGTCAGTTGATTTCAAGTTTCAATATTAAGCTTTAGATGATCCTTTATTGATCATGTTTAGTTTTAAGAATATGGGTTTGAGTATTTGTATAAGTTTTTTTTGCATGACTCAAAAGTCTCTGACCTTGTGTATACGAAGTTTAGTGTTTTAGCAACGTGTATTTGGGCTTTTAGTTCCCGTTGTGATTTATAGTAAGTTTTTTTTTATGTGACAAGAGTTGAATGAGGAAAGTCTCCAAGCATAGGGTAACGGGAAAGTTTCGATAAGGTTTATGATAGTGTGTTTATAAATGATTTTATCTTGCTTCATAACAGCAGGTATAGTTTTCTTTTATATAGAGTGTAATTAAGATGTTTAAAAATGACGAGTTGGACATTGATAAATAGTATAAGTAAGACTTATGAAAAGGTATGTATGATTGTCAAACGAAAAGTTGGTCGAGTTTAGAAGTGTGAAGTCTATATAAGAGGTAAAGATCATAGTTGATTACGGCAGTGGTTCGTAAGTCGAGTTGTTTTAAAAGAGTGCTTACGAATTAGAAGGTTTGTTCAAGGTTTATTCTTTAAGTATGCGTGTGTCACTTAGGATTTTTTTTTATAATTTAATGCAACGTTGTTAATTATCTCAAGTACTAACGTGAGCTACTCTTGACGAAAGTGTTTGGGTAGAAGTGTTAAGTTTGTAGTGCTAGAAGGAAGGTCAAGCTAGTAAGTGATAACAAGATAAATTTCAAAATAACTTTCGTTAAATGTTTCAAAATTGGGACTTCTAGCCCTTACATAATACAATTTAAACGAAAAATTAAAGTGTGTAAGTAAGTTGATTTAATATGTTCAAAAGGTTTTTATTCATAATACTGAGTTATCACAGTAATACTTTCAAAAATGGTTTTGATTGGAGGTTGATGGGCTAACGAGGAGGATTCCCGGAAGAAGGGGTGGTCACAAGGACTCACTTAAGTACCCTATTTCCCTAGCCAGAACTTCCTCATGGGCCTCAACTTCTCTCAGTTGTTGTCACCGATGTTTGGGTTTATGGTAGTATGTCGAGGTTCATTATGGGTTTAGAGTCTTAAACGTGGAGCTTGTCTATTCCATGGTAGACTCCTTTTCTTACAAGGAAAAACACTTAGGTTACTAATTTAATGTATTTTGGATTCAAAAGTCGTTAAGTTTTGTTTACAAGAAACGGTGATGTATAAGTTTTAAAGACGTATGAAATTTCTGAGGTATATAAAAGTGAAACAAAGTTTTGAGTTAGTCATAAAATGAAGTTTGCTTGAGTGACGAAAAATGAAATGAGACACAAGGGTTTCCCCTTATGTGCCAAGTTTATAAAATAATGAAGTTTGTAAAAAGACTTGTATGTCAATACATAGTTTTAAATGGGCTGTTAGTTCAAGGATCATGAAGTTTAAGGATGTATGAAAACTTTGAGATGTATAAAAGTGTAAAAAAAGTTTTTTTTTGAGTTAGTTATCAAATGAAACTTGGTTAAGTGCTAAGGAAGTAAGGTAAAAATACAAGGGTTATCTCTTAGGTGTCATATTTATAAAATAATGAAGCTTTATAGGAGAATTTGTAGGGTAATACATAGTTTTAAGGGTTATATTACAATGATCACGAAGTTTATTAGGTAGTATTTTATGTATGTAGTTTTTAAGTATAATCTCGTAAGAATTTCTCTTTGAAGGTAACTCCTTCAGGTCATGACGAGTAAGCATGCTGTCATGCGACCATTCTTGAAGAGACGAAACATAAGAATCATAGAGTAAAGGTTACAGAGGAAAGTTTTTGAATCATGAATTTATGAAGTGTATAGTATTTGGGATGGTACTCATTTAGTGCATATCACTAAGTAAGTACTTTGACATATCAAGAGAGATCTAAGCTCACTAATGTTTAGAGAAGTCATGCATTCCTATAAGTGGATACTCATCCCAAGAATTCCCAGGAAAGCATACGGGTCCATCGGTTGATTTGGATTTGTACGAAATGCTTTCCTTGACAGAATTTCCCAGAATACAGGTATCCACCCTTCCGGTCCGCACAAGTTCTCATACATTGTCTAGAACTTAAATACTCTTGACGAGAGTTTAGTGGAGGATTAGGCTTGAAGCCTAAGAATGTGTCCTCGATGTAGTAGCCTCTTGTAGTACGTAGGTAAGTAGAATCGTAGAATCTCCAAGCGTTCACGTATAAGATTTAAGAATAGAATGAGGAGAGAATTCCTAGTAAAGGACATGAGATAACTCATGTTTGGGTCTCCTAAGTTATAGTCTAGGTCATGTGTCTAATAACATAATTCCATATAACCAAGGCTCTGATACCAATCTGTCACACCCCAATCGACGGGGCGGACGCGGTTGTTCAATAGCACATGGTTGACTATTAAAGTTTAAATAGTTTTATTAAATAACTTCAAGGTTCCAATACAAGGAATAAATCAAATACATAGCAAGAATACAAGTCTAATTGATTAAGCATTCTAGGTCCAAGCATCCTATGTGATCACGATAAAGTCTCATGCTGTAGAACCTGAAACATGTGAAAGAATCTATCAACTACAAAATAGTTGGTGAGATACAAAGGTTTTGACACAGTTTAACAAGTACTTGAGAAGAATTACAATTCAATATGATATATGCATTCTATAATGTAAGTATGAGAAACAAGTATCTTAAACATTGTGCACTTCAACCCTCCAACCAAGTTTAGGCATAACCCGCAGGTTACCCTTATAAGTCTCAAGTTTAAAGTTTAATTCAGTAACAATCACCAAGGGCTCCCCCCGAAGGGGTCGATCAATCAAGGTGGATTTGTCAAATACAATAGATCTATCATTGTTACCATAGGCTTGATCAAAGTTAATGAATGTGCTAGTTTTAAGTTTAATCTAAGCATACAAGTCTCAAGTTTAACATAAGAATAAGCATCTAGTCATAGTTGTACAAGAATTGTATAAGTTTAAAGTTTTGAACATGTTTCACCCCAAAAGTATAGAAAGGAAAAAGGGGCTAAGTATACTCACTTGGATTGATGAAGAGTATCCGACACGGATAAGTATTTGCAAGATTTTGAGGAAGAATACCCTCACAATAAGCCTAAGAATACAAGTCTAAAGAATTAAGTTTGCTTCTACAAGTCTAAGGCAAAAGATCTAGGATTTTGAGATTCGGACTAGGGTTCCATATATGGGATGGGATTGATTGAGTTTATAAAGTTTAAATTTAGTTTTAAAAGGAAGGTTTTGAATGTAAGACTTGGATCTCAATAGCTTAATAAGTTTGTAGTTTTAGAAAAATTATTTTTCTATAGTTTTTATTATTTTATAAATTCATATAAACAAATCCCAAAATTTATAATTTATAAGGTTTGTTATAAATTTAAATAGTTAAATGAATTTATATTATTTATAAATTTATAAAGTTTTAAGAAATCTATATATATATATATGTTTCAAGTATAATTTATATATTAATTTAAAATTAATATTTATTGTTTTTAAGAAAATAGTTTTAACACGAAATCAAGTTTAAATTTAGTAACACGTGTAAAAAGGTAGGTCGGAAAATCTCGGATATTACAACCGAGGACTTTTAGGTGTAACTCATGCGTACAAAGGAATCAGATGCTTGTTTCTCATTTTCTATTTATCATACCATTTGAATTTAACATGTTTTTCCCCCAAATATAGAAACAGTAAAAAGGGGCCGTGAAACTCACCTGAGAGATGCTAGCAACAAAGCCGAAAACGGAAATAGACCCGACTTAGATACATCCTAGAATACATAAGGACATCATAAGTCTTAATGAATTAACCTCTAGCATTACAAGCTGGCAAAGTCGACATTCACCCAACTTAACTAGACTCGATTCGAAAATAACTTGTGTTTGAACGTGTGATTCGACGACCCGTTGGTGATTATGTCTTGGAATAATACGAAAATATATATTTATAAAGTATATAAATATAAATGTTACAATTCTTGTAACTCGTTCTCGTATTCTCGTTTAGAAAGAACATGTTCGATTAAACGGATTATATATATCGACTCAAGTCAAACGGTAATAAATATACCTATATAAAATTATATGTTATCCGAGGGAAGGATCATATAAAAAAAATACAAAAAAATAATTATATAATATTTCAATTATTATATTCATATAATAATACTTCTAGTGTCCCAAATAAGTTAAAACTTACTAAGTCATATCTCTCGAACTCAGTTATTTATACATTTAATATACAAATATAAGCGTTTATACTTAAGAAAACCTTACGAAAAAGGGATTTTATTTCTCGACTAGAGTTACATACATATGTATATAATGTTTATATATATATATATATAGTTCACTTATATATAAAATCCACCAATTTACCGTTTTAAGGTTTTTAAGCCATAAATCATTCCAAAACTAGTTATATATATGTATATATATTCTTTTACAACCCAAATTGTCCAACATTTTAACTAGTATTTTTAAATATATCTCTTTTTTTAACAAAACACGTTTTTATGGTTGAACTTTTATATTTTCACCTAAATCTACTTTTTAGCTTTTAAAGTCTTTTAAATATGATAAGGTAATATTATTTAGTAATGTTACTAGTATAACCTATATTTATTTTTTAACAACCTTCTTTATATATTTTAACTAGACCATATATTGTAATATAACCATTTATTATGTCAAAAGGTCCAAAGGTGTCCAAAAGGTTCAAGTCATGCCAAGAAATCCAAATGTGACCAAAAGATATATATATATATATATATATATATAATCACAAATATAAAATCACTAGATCTCTATATATATTATGTATGAACTATAAAACATAACATAAAAAAAGACATGTATCAGCAACTACTTATTTGAGTAACTTTTCTTTATGCTAAAACTTTTATATGTTTTCATATGACAAAAATTTATATACTCTTTTTATAACATAATGTAATATGACACACTTTTTAAAAAATATACAAGATTAAAACCATATACCCATAAATTTTATAACTCTTTAACAACTTCTTTTGCTAGTTTTTCATTTAAAGAAAATCCAAAATCTTTGAAAGGTTCATTTTTTTTATCAAAGTTTTTATATAACTTCTAACTAGAAATCGTGTATTTTTAAAAGAAACCCCTTTTTTATATGGATCCATGTTTTAATTTTCATGTTAACTAACGTTTGGTTGAAAGACTCCAAACATGAATTAAACTTCATGTATCTAGAAATTTTAAAGAAAGAAAAGGGGTTTTAACTTACAACCAAAGAGAAATGGAGCAAGGATGATGAAAAGGGAAAGTTCCAAACTTCAAATTTGTTACACCACCTTGGAAAGCATTTAAACTCTTGGATGGAAAAGATAAATTTACAAAGTATTTGTAAATGGAAAGGGAGAGATGAGGGAAAATGTGATTTGTTTTCAATTTCTTTTGAATGATGTAGTATGGTAAAAAAAGTCTTTGAGTGAGATGGTGATATGAATGAAAGGGTATGGCTCCTATGATAAACTAACTTAGGAAAGAAAAATGGTAAAGGTGGGAGGGTCCACCATTCTCGGCCGAGAGAGGTCTTAGGGGGGGGTTGGGTATTAGATAATTAGGTAGTTAATTTGTGTAATTATACCGACAACTAGTGCGTTAAATCTCGATTACGGTTCGAAAGTGTGATTTAATTCAGGTTAAGGTTCTTAATTGAATATAAGGCGATGGTTTACTAGTTGGAGAAAAATGACTAATTATATATTGTAAAAGCCATAGATACGCTTAATAGTACGCAAGCACGATAAAAAAAAAGACGTTAAATGGTAAAATCTTGAAATTATTTCATCATGGATTATTTTATGCAATTTGAATTTAGATATTAAAATTTAGCGTATAAATATAATATTGTGTGCTATGGGTCTTTGGACATTGATCATGACACTAATTTTATCACCAACGATTGCTTTCGTTGAATTAACCCGGGCGTGCATACCGACAATTTTTGTAACTACCAATGCAAAATATACGAACTAACGGCTTTGCTAGACATAGAATACCCTAATTAATAATAATTATGTCAAATATGAAATTACGAATCATAAACACATTTAACGTACGTACGGATAATTACCGGATATTGTCGGTTGTCACATTCTCCCATTGTTAGAAGAAGTTCGTCCCGAAATTCAGTTGTTGTTGTCAGCAATAGGGCTGTTCTCGAAGAGTGAGGGGTACTTGAGATTCATTTGATCTTCACATTCCCATGTAAATTCACGACCGCGTTTTGAATTCCAGCGTACCTTCACCAGTTTGATGCGACTGCGTCTAAGCTTCTGGACTTTCCAGTCCGTGACTTCTACAGGTTCTTCGATGAAGTGAAGCTTTCTATCAATGTAAACTTCCTCAGGTGGTATGGTAAGTGTTTCATCTGATAAGCACTTCTTCAGATTCGACACGTGAAGGACATCATGCACACTACTGAGCTCATGGGGTAACTTCAGTGTGTAAGCTACTGGGCCAACTCTTGCCAAAATTTCAAATGGTCCAATATATCTAGGGTTGAGCTTGCCTCTCTTACCAAATATGACTACCCCTTTCCAAGGTGCGACTTTCAAAAGAACCTTATCTCCGATTTGGAATTCTAAGGGTTTTCGTCTGACATCAGCATAACTTTTCTGTCGATCCCTTGCCGCCTTGATCCGATCCTTAATCTGGAAGATCTTATCAGTAGTCTCTTGTATGATTTCAGGACCAGTTACTTGTTTGTCGCCGACCTCCGCCCAACATAGCGGTGACCGACACTTACGTCCATACAAGGCTTCAAAAGGTGCGGCTTTGATACTTGTGTGATAACTGTTATTATAGGAAAACTCAGCCAAAGGTAGATGAGTATCCCAATTTCCTCCGAAATCTATCACACATGCTCGAAGCATATCTTCAAGAGTTTGAATGGTCCTTTCACTTTGGCCATCCGTCTGGGGGTGATATGTTGTACTCATATCTAGGCGTGTGCCCAGAGCTTTCTGCAAAGATTGCCAGAATCTTGAAGTGAAACGACTGTCCTTGTCAGAGATAATAGAGAGTGGCACACCATGTCTTGCCACAACCTCTTTCAGGTAGATCTTGGTTAACTTCTCCATCTTGTCAGTCTCTTTGATCGGTAGGAAATGTGTAGACTTCGTCAATCGGTCGACAATTACCCATATGGTATCATAACCACTAGACGTCTTGGGTAATTTTGTGATGAAATCCATGGAAATTTATTCCCATTTCCATTGGGGAATCTCTGGGTGTTGTAAGAGACCAGACGGTTTCTGATATTCTGCTTTGACTTTTGAACACGTTAAGCATTTAGCGATATAAATGGCAATATCTCCCTTCATGTTAGGCCACCAATAGAGTTCCTTGAGGTCTTTCTACATATTGTCAGCACCTGGGTGAATCGAGTATCTAGACTTATGAGCTTCGTCCAAAACTAGCTCCCTCAGGTTCCCAGTACTCTGTAGGTCCCTAATTCGGTGCGTGACGGATCTCTAGACTCGTGGTACGACACGGTGATAACGTGCGGAATCCATGATCAACGTGCTCGTGTAACTCAATCAACAACAACGGTGTAAATAAACGCTTTGTATTTCCACCACAATATCAGGTTACAAGAATTCTGTCTCTAATCAGTTCCACTCTGATATTGTCTATTCTCTAAAAAACTAACTCTGTTCTGTCTCAGTTCCTCTATTTATAAACACCAGTTCTGCAGTAGGCGAACTTATTAAGTTCGCCTAGTATCTGATATACTAGGCGAACTTAATAAGTTCGCCTCTGATAGGCTAGGTGAACTTGTTAAGTTCGCCTCTAGCAGAACTTACACAGAATTTTATCAACAGTTACAAAACATGTCATAACAGACTCCCCTTTAACTGTTGCTAACAATTCTATCAATTACAAGTCAAAGACTCTAAGACTAAGACATAATATCTTCAGGCTCGTTGTCACCAGAATATGCTCCAACAGATTCACCCTTGACAACAGCTTCAGAAGATTGTCATCCGTCTTCATATATCATCAAACAAGTTGTAGTCTTCGTCTTGTTCATCTGCATACTTTCTCTTTATTTCTAGAAGAAAACTTGGGAGAAGGACTCCTTGTCAACTTCTGTCTGCAATATTCAGTTTTTGCAAAGGAAAACAACCAAGAATAACCAACAATTAAGATTTCCATGGAAGCTGGAAAAATAAAATCTTTTTGGTTTTTCAAACATAAGAAAGACAAAATCTTTTTGGTTTTTCTGTATATAAACTGAAATGTAAAATACAAAATCACATCTTTTTGGTCGAACATCACGAGTAAGAAGATCATATCAGTATATATGAGATATCAATCACACATCTTGGATATAAAATCCATATAATATCAAATGGTATCCCATGTCATTCTTTCAAGCCTTGACCAAGGAAACCAATATCTTTCAAGATTATCACACTCTATCTTTTCAAGACTTTCATATTGCATGTTATGATACGCGATAAACATTCAAAGATAATAGGATCAGGCTATGACACACAAATTCAAATTGTCAATATTATAATATTTGAAACTAAAGCATCTCATTCCCACTTTCTTGTGAGTTAAGGTACCATTTAAGTATGAAATACAACCCCCACTAGTATGCCAACAGAAAGTAAATGAACTATCTTCAAGACATATGAGATTTTACTAAAGATTATCCGAATATCTAGAATGAGGAGAGATCACTTAGCACATTAATAGCAGAATCCAAATTGGATTGTATAGGAATCAATGAGATTCAGAATCGAATGATTCAATGTCTTGGCTTATATATGTGGAATCATACGATTCAGGTACGTGGATCCAACTGTTATCTGGATTATGAATTCAATGGAATCAGTAAAGATGATTTATCAATATGATCCAAGGGCTAGTATATGTTTGACAGATGTTGTCAAGTACATATCTTGATTATACTTCAAATATCATGCTTTTCGGGACATGGGCACTGAAGCAAATCGAATGAATAGTGCTAAGGACATAGCCCGAAACTGATCTCATAGGACAATCTTTATTAAAAGCTAATATTCTTTATCTGATAGTGATCTTTTAACGCACACACCCAGGCATAAAATGGGTTCAAATCACAGTTGTAACATATGAAATTATGTTTTCACACTACTAATGGTTCAGTGACGCTTTTAGTCTACTGACAATTCAAATTATATGCATACACAACACTATCATTTCCTATTTGTGTAGTCTCTGAAGTTTAGATCAAAACATATAATTCAGATATATTAACATAAAGCACCAACCAGTCAATCTAAGGTCATGTGTGAAAGAACATCTACTGATGTACTATCATCTCTTCTTTAACTTCAAGTAATGTCGATTTTATCTTTTTCAATTTGTTTGGATTTTTCAAAATCTTTTTCAAAATCTTTTTCAAAGAAAGTAAAACAAACGAAAATAAACCTTCCATGAAAACATTTTATGAAAAACATTTTACTTGGTTACTCAGGATTAAGCAATTCAATCAATTAAAAACTCAAACCGATGTAATCCTGTAATTGAATGTCATTGCCTCTGTCACCAACACAGTTCTATTCTCCCCCTGTCCTGTAGACTCCCCTCAACTAGTCAAATGGTTGCATCAACAACTTTATGCTCACTATTGTCATCCTAAGTTCCAGGTTATCTTTTACATTTTGTAAAACTCTTTCCAAAACATTGTGTGTGACATATTCTCCCCCTTGAGTATCAAGTCATTGAATAAAAAATATTCTCAGTTATCAACAACTCTTTACTCATGCAGATGTCATTCCCTGTCATGTGCTTAGAACCACCACTATCAACAACCAAAATGGTATTAATAGCCCCTTTTGGTAAATCCTGCACAACTAACAAGAAACATTAATTTGAAATTGGGACCCAAGCCATGGTAGTCATGGGTCGTCCATCTGTATCAAAATAATAAACCTCACTCCATTCACAATCGAATCTCTCATCTATTTTCGGAGATTGTTCCGACGAGTCAGAAACAGAAACTTTAGATTTCCAAACATACTTCTTTTCATTAAGTTCTTTTTGCTTAAAATGTGAAGTGTTTGAACAATTTCTTTCATTTGAAAATTGATTTGATTGTGAAAACTCTTGTTGTTCTAAAAGTTTTCTCAATCTTCTGTTTCTCCTTTGTCTTTGAGGTCTAGAAAGCCTAACCTCAGATTTTGAATTACCTTTTGGTGTAACATGAGGTTTAACCAAATTTGGGTTAACATAAGGCTTACCATGAGTTCTTACCTTTTCTAGAGTAACATATCGGTTACCTTTGGCTTTGTGAGGACAAGCAATCTGAATATGACCAGCAAGACCACAAGAAAAGGAAGATCTCGTCTCACGATAATCTCTCATATAAGGAATCTTCACACGATAAGATACACTTGAAGAAGATTCTCCTACGTGAACTTCTTTTGAAGTTTGAGACTGAACAAACTTTCTCTCAACAAGTTTTGATTCAGGCTTCATCTTCTCAAGAACTACATGCTTCTTCCCTTTATTTTTATAAGGATAGTTCACCACAATGTGTCCTATCTCATTACAATGAAAACATGTACGCATGTCTTTATAATCTCTGACATATGGAACTCTCCTTGAATTTGAAGAACTTCCAAATGTAGAATTTTCAGATGAATTAGAATCAACCTTTGATTCCTCAACTTTAATTTCTTTAGGTATCCCCTCTACCTTAGCTTCGTCAAAATATTCATCATCACTCTCATCAGAATACACCATATCTTCACCTGTGACTGGATTCACTTTCAACACAGTCTTAGGATCTAAATCCTCATCTTTTATAATCTCAGGTGTAACAGAATAATTTTCGTTGAATGGTGGAGGAACATAGCCAATACCACTAGTTCCCTTCCCCTCTTCTGTATTATCATGATAATATCCTAATAAGAATGATGAATTTGCAAAGCTTTCTAACTTTCTATGTAATCTGATTACCTCTACTTTAGATTCAGCTAGTTCTTTATCTTTCTTAATAAGATCATTATTTCTTTTCTCAATTTCTGCAAAGGACATATCCAGGTGATATGCCTGCTCTTTGATATTCAGAGTCAGAGAACTTATATCCCTCTTCAGTGATTCTATTCTCTCAATACACACATTCTCATTATCCTTTAATTTCTGGTTTACCGTGTGCATGGATTTCATATCACAAATGAGGTTTACGTTGTCATCCATAACCCTCATCATTTTATCCTTAACTGAGACACAGTTAGAACAAAACGTTTCAGAGTTAGAAAATACCTCAGGTTTTACTTCTGAAGAAGATGCACCAGGAGCCATGAATACGTCATCATCAGCTTCACTCTTTTGATCAACAATGACAGGCTCTGCATCAGTGTCTGATACACTCAGATCATCTTCAACTGTCTGGAAGCTTACTTCAGTCTCTACATCACTCTCGGTAGACTGAGTACTTTCACCAGATCGAATACTCTCACTATCACTTAACTCGGTAGACGAATCACTTTCAGAAACACTCTGCTTTACTACTTCTTCTTTGATCAAGACCACAAACGCTTGAGTAGTAGCTTCACCCTTTTTCTTCAAAGCTTCCCATAGTTCTCTTGAAGTTGGACACTTCCCGAGACTATGAATGATTTCTTTAGGTAAAGACATCGTTAAAGTTTCACGCGTTTTCATCTTTCGATCAAACTTCTGCTTTTCTAGTTTACTAAGAGATGTCACTGGTTTAGGAACATCACGAAATTCCAGATAGTCATAAGTAGGATGCACATATCCTTCAAATATGGATGTCCAAAAGTTTTCATCAGTTTATGATACGAACTGTTCGAACCGGACTTTCCAGCTACGGTAATCTGATATGCAAAAGTCTCGGTGGCATAGTTTCAATCTCGCTTATGGTCAAGTTCGATCAGTCAGGCGAACTTTTTTTTTTAAGAACACTAGCAAACAGATAAGTTCGCCTGATACTGTACAAGCGAACTTAATAAGTTCGCCTGACTGAGCGAACTTGACCACAAACGAATTTGACCCAAGCGAACTTGTTAAGTTCGCCTGATCTTCACCAAGCGAACTTATTAGGTTCGCCTAATACTGAGTGAAGCGAACTTATTAAGTTCGCCTGCAACAGAATTTTAAGTTCGCCTGGTTCAGCTGTTCAACCCAAACACGAACCAAAAATTCCGAAAATCATGATATCTTGCTGAATTGATGGAATTTGATAAAATTGAACCGTAGGAATGTCTAGGAACTGATTAGGAACACTTCTATTGGATCAATTTCATCAAATGAATCAAAAATCAAACCAAAATGATAAAAAATTCTCCATTTTTATCAAGAACACAAAAAAGATGAAAAATCTTCAAAATCTCTGAAATTTGATTTTGATTGGACACGAAAACACCACGAATCTTCTGCTAATCAAGAGCAAAAGCTCTGATACCACTTGTAGGTCCCTAATTCGGTGCGTGACGGATCTCTAGACTCGTGGTACGACACGGTGATAACGTGCGGAATCCATGATCAACGTGCTCGTGTAACTCAATCAACAACAACGGTGTAAATAAACGCTTTGTATTTCCACCACAATATCAGGTTACAAGAATTCTGTCTCTAATCAGTTCCACTCTGATATTGTCTATTCTCTAAAAAACTAACTCTGTTCTGTCTCAGTTCCTCTATTTATAAACACCAGTTCTGCAGTTCGCCTCATAGATGCTTAGGCGAACTTATTAAGTTCGCCTCTAATAGGCTAAGCGAACTTAATAAGTTCGCCTCTGATATACTAGGCGAACTTAATAAGTTCGCCTCTGATAGGCTAGGCGAACTTGTTAAGTTCGCCTCTAGCAGAACTTACACAGAATTTTATCAAAAGTTACAAAACATGTCCTAACATACTCGGCACCCAAATTCTATCCATGAAGTATAACGTATCATCCGACATAGATTCCAATTGTTTAACCATCCCACATAAAGCCTCATTCTATAAGTTCTCCTCCTTAAGTGGCTCTTGCAATGCCATTCAGATTCGAGTAGTAAGGCTAGTGTGAATTGTTAATCCTAATGCACGAATGCGAAGAGTTTTAACTCGTTCATTACGGCTTAAGGCGTCCGCTACGACATTGGTCTTTCTGGGGTGATACTTGATATCACAATCATAGTCGTTTAGTAATTCTACCCAACGGCGTTGTCTCATATTCAATTCTTTTTTATCAAAAATATGCTGAGACTCTTGTGATCCGTAAAAACTGTACTCTTCGTACCGTATAAATAATGCCTTCAAATCTTGAGTGCAAACACAACAGCGCCCAATTCCAAGTCGAGATTCGTGTAGTTTTTCTCATGCACCTTTAACTACCTAGATGCATAGGCTATGACCTTTTCCTTCTGCATCAGTACACAAACCAGACCTTGATGTGATGCGTCGCAATACACGACAAAATTATCGGTTCCCTCAAGAAGGGATAGAATCAGTGCACTGCATAGCTTTTGCTTTAGTAACCGAAAACCCGATTCTTGTTTATCACCCCAATCAAACTTTTTGTCTTTCTGGGTTAGCAAGGTCAATGGTTGAGCTATTTTTGATAAAATCTCGAGACTAGACCTAGAAATTGATGCACCTCAGTCGGAGTCTTTGGCGCTTCCCAGTTTTTGATTGCTTCAATTTTGGACGGATCCACATGAATACCTTTCTCATTGATAACGTGTCCAAGAAAATGCACCTCTCGTATCCCAAATTCACACTTAGATAATTTGGCATATAATTTCTCGTTTCTGAGTAGCTCCAAAATTAGCTTCAAGTGATGTTCATGTTTCTCCTTACTTCGTGAATATATTAAGATGTCGTCGATAAACACAATCATGAATTTATCTAAATAAGGTTTGTAGACCCTATTCATGAGGTCCATGAAAACTACTGGTGCATTTGTCAAACCAAAAGGCATGACTTGAAACTCGTAGTGGCTGTAACGAGTTCTAAATGCGGTTTTCGGAATATCTTCTTCTTGAATCCTCAACTGGTGATACCCCGAACGTAGATCAATCTTTGAATAGAAACTAGAACCTTGCAGTTGATCAAATAAATCATCTATTCTAGGAAGTGGATACCGGTTCTTGATAGTTAGCTTGTTTAATTCCCGGTAGTCGATACACATCCTAAAGGTTCCATCCTTTTTCTTCACAAACAAGACCGGTGCTCCCTAAGGCGAGAAACTTGGTCTTATGAATCCTTTATCCAATAATGCATGCAACTGATTGGATAATTCTTGCATTTCTGATGGTGCTAAGGCGACCGTGCGATCAGTGCGGCTCCAGGTACCAAATCAATTCGAAACACGACTTGCCGAGGCGGTGGGAGTCCAGGCAAGTCTTCAGGAAAGACTTCAGGAAAGTCACGAACTACCGGTATGTCCTCAAGCCGTCTCTCGTCGGTTTTCTTTTCAACTACATGCGCCAACATCGCGTATTATCCTTTTCTCCAATATTTTTGGGCCCTCATACAAGTAATAAACTTCAAAGTAGTTCCATTTTTTTCTCCTTGGATCATAAGGATTTCTCCAGTCGAAAGTGGAATACGAACAACTTTATCATGACAAATAATCTCCGCATGGTTCTTTGATAACCAATCCATACTAATGACGATATCGAAACTTCCAAGCTCAACGGGTAATAAGTCTATGCCAAATGAATGACCCTCTAAGTTCAAAGTACAATCTTGAATAACTTCCCCTGTTTCTGTTAACTTCTCATTTGCTAATTCTACGGTGTAACTACTTTTGAACTTACTTGATTTTAAACCTAGTGAAGGTCTAAAGTCGGTTGATACAAAACTCAAGTCGGCACCCGTATCAAACAGTATAGATGCATAGCGATTATTAATAAGGAATGTACCAGTAACTACCGAAGGATCCTTGCGAGCATCCCTAGTGCAATCATCCTCAACACGAAGGTCGAGGGTGGTTCTTCATCACTAGTGCAATCATCCTCAACAATGTCAGCAAGTCTTGCCCTTTTGGGCAGTGGTGGTGGCGGCACGGTGTCCTCTTCGCCAAAAGCAGGCGCTAACTTCCTCTTGCGAGGGGGAAGGATCTGTTTCCTAGGGGCATACATGAATAGAGCAGCACTAGGGCGCAGTCGGTATGGTCGGAATGATGGTCGACACATAACTGTTGTTCCTGCCTCCATCTCCGGCTCAGCCTCCATAAGATCCTTGGGCTCCAAATCAGCTACAACCTCCACGTCCACCTCAGGTTCGGGAGCCTCATGCTCCACATCGGTCATCTCTTGGGATCCTCCTCGTAGTCACTCTTCGGCTCGGACTCGTCACCAGCCTCAAGGGCATCGGGATCCACCTCGGCCTCATTGTCTTAAACATTGAAAATCTTGGGATCTGGGATGACGATGACTTCGTGAACGTCGTCATCGTCTGAGATATAAATCAGGTGTGCTGGAGAAGTCATAGTTGTGACAACAATATCCGTATAATATAATATAATAGATGAACTGTATGTCTTATAAATGCACATGTAATGAAAACGTTTTTGAATGTGGGTTCCAAGAGTGATAGTCTAGGTTGCTAAGACACCAAGTTCGCTCTAACCATTGGCTCTGTTACCAATCTGTCACACCCCTCCATGGCGGAATCCGCGGGATGTAACGTTCATGGTTTTCATCGCATATGATTATCGCAAACACTTACATGACATTAATACCGAATGTTTAGAGTATTTTTACAAAACATTACTTGTTTAAAAGTTTCAAAGATTTATAACAATAACTTAAATCAATAAGCAATTAAATGAAATCTTCCAAAAGTTCGGTACTTCAAAATGCATCCAAGTCAAAACATGATGCCACAAATCTTGAACTATTTACCTGGAAAACATGCTTAAAAATGTCAACATAACGTTGGTGAGTTCACAGGTTTATGTTAGTAAAGGAAAACATTAAGTGGTAATAGGAAATCCGTACGATAAACAAAACAAGTTAGCGGTTGATTCATCGAAGTCTAGCTAGGACATACGAATTATGTGATGCACAAGCCTATAACCAAACATTTAATGAATTCTAGACTTTGCCCCAGCCTATTGTCCCTTTAAATAATGAGAACAACAAGACCTAATATGCAATCATTTAACCATGTTGGTCGTGGTTAGCGCGACTAACCATGAAAGGGGGTGTCAACCCAAATAGTACTATTCATATCGATCTACGACTAATTCCATAGCTAATGGTTATAGTTCGAAATACCGAGGACTTTTAGGTGTAACTCATGCACACAAAGGAATCATATGCTTGTTTCTCGTTTTCTAGTTATCATACCATTTGAATTTAACATGTTTTTCCCCCAAATATTGAAATCAGTAAAAAGGGCCATGAAACTCACTTGACAGATGCTAGGAACAAAGCCGAAAATGAAAACAGACCTGACTTAGATACGTCCTAGAATTTGGCGTACAATTTCTCGTTTCTGAGTAGCTCCAAAATAGCTTCAAGTGATGTTCATGTTTCTCCTTACTTCGTGAATATATTAAGATGTCATCGACAAACACAATCACGAATTGATCTAAATAAGGTTTGCAGACCCTATTCACGAGGTCCACGAAAACTGCTGGTGCATTTGTCAAACGAAGTAACCATGCCCTGAATTTGGGGAACCAGACCCCAAATGTATCGCTCGATCCCGACATACTCTGGTGTAATCATGTGTGGTACGAGCCGCGAAAGTTCGTGAAAACGTGCAGTGTAAGCAGCTATCTCTGTTCCTACCATTCTTAAATTCTAGAATTCTTCCTCAATTTTCTGGAGTTCGTTATGCGGACAATACCCTTCCAACACCATGATCTTAAATTCCTACCAAGTCAACCCATAGGCGTTTTCCATCCCCAGAGTCTAGACTTGCGAATTCCACCATGTCTATGCTTCATCATGGAACGTGCAAGTGGCATACTTGACCTTGTAGTTGGGAGCACATTCACTAATGTTCAGGACAGATTCCATTTTCTCAATCCATCTGAAAATTTCAACCCATTGAAGTTCTTAGGTTTGTAGACCAAGAAGGATTTGTAGTTGCAGCCTTTCTGCGCATCCTTGGTAGCTGTGTACAGAAGATTATCTGATTAAAACATAATAATCATAAACAACGACCTTTCTGTTGATGATGCTATGGTTAATCTAGTTATCGTTGGTATCTTCACCTCTAGTTCCACTACCTCCAGCACCGCTACTGTTACCAATACCATTTCCATTACCACCTCCATTTTCATTACCGCTGCCATTTATGTTACCGTTGGTTCCGCCACCTCCAGCACCAATGTTGGTGCCTCCTGCGACATTTCTATTTGCTTCATACTGGGCCATCACAACGTTTACTCGTTGTGTCACCAACGCTTCCACGGCCTCCACGGTCATGAGGGTTGGCTCCGATCGGGTGTTCCTAGTGGGTCACTTTTTCGGCGCCATGAGTTTCCTTAATTACACAATGTAAAAGAAATACGACGATATATAAATAATAATGTCAATACATGAGCACAAGAATGAAAAACAACCACAACATCACATAATACATAGATAGAATAACTTGATACAAAATGAATGAGCATACAAAGCCTCATTGATACAAGTTTTCATACTAAAATATTACGTGGGCACAACCCGCCCCCGATAGGTCTACTAAATAAAACATGAGTACACGCTAGTCTTCATGGCGATTGTAGCAAGGATAGCACTCACTACAGCAAGGACTCCAAATAGCTCCACGCGGTCACATGTCGTTATGCTCCCCGCCTGGGCGACTCCCGCCATCTACTCTTTCCTAATGACGTGGTCATGGAGGATGTGTCTGGCCTGGTCGTCCATGTATTGGGCAACCTGAATAGCGTGCACGACTCCTCGCATTGCCTCCAGCTGATGATCATACATCTCGCACCTAACCGCCAATGTAGGGGGATCAACGTCCTCAGGCTCCACGTCAGCAGCAACGGGTAGGGGTGGCTGAGAAGTCCCACCCACCTCGAAGATCGAGGGTGGTTCTTCATCACTGGTGTCATCATCCTCAACAATGTCAGCAACTCTTGCCCTTTTGGGCGGTGGTGGTGGCGGCATGGTGTCCTCTTCGCCAAAAGCAGGCGCTAACTTCCTCTTGCGAGGGGGAAGGATCTGTTTCCTAGGGGTATACATGAATAGAGCACCACCAGGGCGCATTCGGTAATTCGGAATGATGGTCGGCACATAACTGGTGTTCCTACCTCCATCTCCGGCTCAACCTCCATAAGAGCCTTGGGATCCAAATCAGCTACAACCTCCACGTCCACCTCAGGTTCGGGAGCCTCATGCTCCACATTAGTCATCTCTTGGGATCCTCCTCGTAGTCACTCTTCGGCTCGGACTCGTCACCAGCCTTAAGGGCATCGGTATCCACCTCGACCTCTTTGTCTTAAACAATGAAAATCTTGGGATCTGGGATGACGATGACTTCGTGAACGCCGTCATCGTCTGAGATATAAATCGGGTGTGCTGGAGAAGTCATAGTTGTGACAACAATATTCGTATAATATAATATAATAGATGAATTTTATGTCATATAAGTGCACATGTAATGAAAACATTTTTGAATGTGGGTTCCTAGAGTTATAGTCTAGGTTGCTAAGACACCTAGTTCGCTCTAACCATTGGCTCTGATACCAATCTGTCACACCCCTCCATGGCGGAATCTGCGGGATGTAACGTTCATGGTTTTCATCGCATATGATTATCGCAAACACTTACATGACATTAATACCGAATGTTTAGAGTATTTTTACAAAACATTACTTGTTTAAAAGTTTCAAAGATTTACAACAATAACTTAAATCAATAAGCAATTAAAGGAAATCTTCCAAAAGTTCGGTACTTCAAAATGCATGCAAGTCAAAACATGATACCACAAATCTTGATCTATTTACCTGAAAAACATGCTTAAAAATGTCAACTTAATGTTGGTGATTTCACAGGTTTATGTTAGTAAAGGAAAACATTAAGTGGTAACAGGAAATCCATACGATAAACAAAACAAGTTAGCCGTTGATTCATCGAAGTCTAGCTAGGACATACGAATTATGTGATGCACAAGCCTATAACCAATCCTTTAACGAATTCTAGAGTTTGCCCCAGCCCATTGTCCCTTTAAATAATGAAAACAACAAGACCTAATATGCAATCATTTAACCATGTTGGTCGTGGTTAGCGCGACTAACCATGAAAGGGGGTGTCAACCCAAATAGTACTATTCATATCGATCTACGACTAATTCCATAGCTAATGGTTATAGTTCGAAATACCGAGGACTATTAGGTGTAACTCATGAACACAAAGGAATCATATGCTTGTTTCTCGTTTTCTAGTTATCATACCATTTGAATTTAACATGTTTTCCCCCCAAATATTGAAATCAGTAAAAAGGGCCATGAAACTCACTTGAGAGATGCTAGGAACAAAGCCGAAAATGAAAATAGACCCGACTTAGATACGTCCTAGAATTTGGCGTACAATTTCTCGTTTCTGAGTAGCTCCAAAATTAGCTTCAAGTGATGTTCATGTTTCTCCTTACTTTGTGAATATATTAAGAAGTCTTCGACAAACACAATCACGAATTGATCTAAATAAGGTTTGCAGACCCTATTCACGAGGTCCAAGAAAACTGCTGGTGCATTTGTCAAACCAAAAGGCATGACTTGAAACTCGTAGTTGTCGTAATAAGTTCTAAATGCGGTTTTTGGAATATCTTCTTCTTGAATCCTCAACAGGTGATACCCTGAACGTAGATCAATCTTTGAATGGAAACTAAAACCTTGTAGTTGATCAAATAAAACATCAATTCTAGGAAGTGGATACCGGTTCTTGATAGTTAGCTTGTTTAATTCCCGGTAGTCGATACACATCCTAAAGGTTCCATCCTTTTTCTTCACAAACAAGACCGGTGCTCCCTAAGGCGAGAAACTTGGTCTTATGAATCCTTTATCCAATAATGCTTGCAACTGATTGGATAACTCTTGCATTTCTGATGGTGCTAAGCGATAAGGCGACCGTGCGATCGGTGCGGCTCCAGGTACCAAATCAATTCGGAACTCGACTTGCCGAGGCGGTGTGAGTCCAGGCAAGTCTTCAGGAAAGACTTCGGGAAAGTCACGAACGACCGGTATGTCCTCAAGCCGTCTCTCGTCGGTCTTCTTTTCAACTACATGCGCCAACATCGCGTATTATCCTTTTCTCAAATATTTATGGGCCTTCATACAAGTAATAATCTTCAAAGTAGTTCCATTCTTTTCTCAATGGATCATAAGGATTTCTCCATTTGAAAGTGGAATACGAACAACTTTATCATGACAAATAATCTCTGCATGGTTCTTTGACAACCAATCCATACCAATGACGATATCGAAACTTCCAAGCTCAACGGGTAATAAGTCTATGCCAAATGAATGACCCTCTAAGTTCAAAGTACACCCTTGAATAACTTCCCATATTCTATTAACTTCCCATTTGCTAATTCTATGGTGTAGCTACTTTTCAACTTACTTGATTTTAAACCTAGTGAAGGTCTAAATTCGGTTGATACCAAACTCAAGTCGGTACCCGTATCAAACAGTATAGATGCATAGCGATTATTAATAAGGAACGTACCAGTAACTACCGAAGGATCCTTGAGAGCATCTCCTGCTCCGATTACAAAAGCCCTGACCCTTGCTTGTTTAGATTTCTGGTTCTTAAGCTTAGGGCAATCCTTCTTGTAGTGGTCTACAACACCACACACAAAACATGCCCTGGTGGTCTTCCCGACCTGGTTGAAACTACAGAACTGGGTTTGATGCCCTATCCTCTTATACTTTCCACACAAGATGCTGTCACAAGAGCCCACGTGGTGATAGTTACAGTTGTTACATTTGGGATGTGGGCCAGTGTATTTCCTTGGTTCACTGGTCTTTGCAGCATACACCTTTACCGCTTCTTGCTTCTTAAATCTAGACTTATTGTTCTTAATCGGCCATTTCCTTTTTTCACCAACACTTCCTTTCTTCTCATCACCCTTTTTAACCAAGGTTCCAGCACGTACGGCTTGGTCAGTCAAACTGGTAGCGCGTTTTATAGCACTCTGAAGGGTAGCGAGCTTTGACGAAGTAACCATGCCCTGAATTTGGGGAACCAGACCCCAAATGTATCGCTCGATCCCGACATACTCTGGTGTAACCATGTGTGGTACGAGCCGCGAAAGTTCATGAAAACGAGTAGTGTAAGCAGCTATCTCAGCGCCTACCATAAGAGCCTTGGGCTCCAAATCAGCTACAACCTCCACGTCCACCTCAGGTTCGGGAGCCTCATGCTCCACATTGGTCATCTCTTGGGATCCTCCTCGTAGTCACTCTTCGGCTCGGACTCGTCACCACCCTTAAGGGCATCGGGATCCACCTCAACCTCATTGTCTTAAAAATTGAAAATCTTGGGATCTGGGATGACGATGACTTCGTGAACGTCGTCATCGTCTGAGATATAAATCGGGTGTGCTGGAGAAGTCATAGTTGTGACAACAATATCCGTATAATATAATATAATCGACGAATTGTATGTCATATAAGTGCACATGTAATGAAAACGTTTTTGAATGTGGGTTCTTAGAGTTATAGTCTAGGTTGCTAAGACACCTAGTTCGCTCTAACCATTGGCTCTGATACCAATCTGTCACACCCCTCCATGGTGGAATCCGCGGGATGTAATGTTCATGGTTTTCATCGCATATGATTATCACAAACACTTACATGACATTAATACCGAATGTTTAGATTATTTTTACAAAACATTACTTGTTTAAAAGTTTCAAAGATTTACAACAATAACTTAAATCAATAAGCAATTAAAGGAAATCTTCCAAAAGTTCGGTACTTCAAAATGCATGCAAGTCAAAACATGATACCCCAAATCTTGATCTATTTACCGGAAAAACATGCTTAAAAATGTCAACATAATGTTGGTGAGTTCACAGGTTTATGTTAGTAATGTAAAACGTTAAGTGGTAACAGGAAATCCGTACGATAAACAAAACAAGTTAGCGGTTAATTCATCGAAGTCTAGCTAGGACATACGAATTATGTGATGCACAAGCCTATATCCAAACCTTTAACGAATTCTAGAGTTTGCCCCAGCCCATTGTCCCTTTAAATAATGAAAACAACAAGACCTAATATGCAATCATTTAACCATGTTGGTCGTGGTTAGCGCGACTAACCATGAAAGGGGGTGTCAACCCAAATAGTACTATTCATATCGATCTACGACTAATTCCATAGCTAATGGTTATAGTTCGAAATACCGAGGACTTTTAGGTGTAACTCATGCACACAAAGGAATCATATGCTTGTTTATCTTTTTCTAGTTATCATACCATTTGAATTTAACATGTTTTCTCCCCAAATATTGAAATCAGTAAAAATGGCCTTGAAACTCACTTGAGAGATGCTAGGAACAAAGCCGAAAACGAAAATAGACCCGACTTAGATACGTCCTAGAATTTGGCGTACAATTTCTCGTTTCTGAGTAGTTCTAAAATTAGCTTCAAGTGATGTTCATGTTTCTCCTTTCTTCGTGAATATATTAAGATGTCTTCGACAAACACAATCACGAATTGATCTAAATAAGGTTTGCGACCCTATTCACGAGGTCCAAGAAAACTGCTGGTGCATTTGTCAAACCAAAAGGCATGACTTGAAACTCGTAGTGGCCGTAACAAGTTCTAAATGCGGTTTTCGGAATATCTTCTTCTTGAATTCTCAACTGGTGAACCCCCGAACGTAGATCAATCTTTGAATAGAAACTAAGACCTAGTAGTTGATTAAATAAAACATTTATTCTAGGAAGTGGATACCGGTTCTTGATAGTTAGCTTGTTTAATTCCCGGTAGTCGATACACATCCTAAAGGTTCCATCCTTTTTCTTCACAAAGAAGACCGGTGCTCCCCAAGGCGAGAAACTTAGTCTTATGAATCATTTATCCAATAATGCTTGCATCTGATTGGATAATTCTTCCATTTCTGATGGTGCTAAGCGATAAGGCGACCGTGCGATCGGTGCGGCTCCAGGTACCAAATCAATTCGCAACTCGACTTGTCGAGGCGGTGTGAGTCCAGGCAAGTCTTCAGGAAAGACTTCGGGAAAGTCACGAACTACCGGTATGTCCTCAAGCCGTCTCTTGTCGGTCTTCTTTTCAACTACATGCGCCAACATCTCGTATTATCTTTTTCTCAAATATTTACGGGCCTTCATACAAGTAATAATCTTCAAAGTAGTTCCATTCTTTTCTCAATGGATCATAAGGATTTCTCCAGTTGAAAGTGGAATACGAACAACTTTATCATGACAAATAATCTCTGCATGGTCCTTCGACAACCAATCCATACCAATAACGATATCGAAACTTCCAAGCTCAACGGGTAATAAGTCTATGCCAAATGAATGACCCTCTAAGTTCAAAGTACACCCTTGAATAACTTCCCAGTTTCTATTAACTTCCCATTTGCTAATTCTATGGTGTAGCTACTTTTCAACTTACTTGATTTTAAACCTAGTGAAGGTCTAAATTCGGTTGATACCAAACTCAAGTCGGCACCCGTATCAAACAGTATAGATGCATAGCGATTATTAATAAGGAACCTACCAGTAACTACCGAAGGATCCTTGCGAGCATCCCCTGCTCCGATTACAAAAGCCCTGCCCCTTGCTTGGTTAGAGTTCCGGTACTTAAGCTTAGGGCAATCCTTCTTGTAGTGGTCTGCAACACCACATTCAAAACATGCCCTGGTGGTCTTCCCGACCTGGTTGAAACGACAGAACTAGGTTTGATGCCCGATCCTCTTATACTTTCCACACAAGATGCTGTCACAAGAGCCCACATGGTGAAAGTTATACTTGTTACATTTGGGATGTGGGCCAGTGTATTTCCTTGGTTCACTGGTCTTAGCAGCATACACCTTTACCGTTTCTTGCTTCTTAAATCTAGACTTATTGTTCTTAATCGGCCATTTCCTCTTTTCACCAACACTTCCTTTCTTCTCATCACCCTTTTTAACCAAGGTTCCAGCACGTACGGCTTGGTCAGTCAAACTGGTAGCGCGTTTTATAGCACTCTGAAGGGTAGCGGGCTTTGACGAAGTATCCATGCCCTGAATTTGGGGAACCAGACCCCAAATGTATCGCTCGATCCCGACATACTCTAGTGTAACCATGTGTGTTATGAGCCGCGAAAGCTCATGAAAACGAGTAGTGTAAGCAGCTATCTCAGCTCCTACCATTCTTAAATTCCAGAATTCTTCCTCAATTTTCTGGAGTTCGTTACGCGGACAATACTCTTCCAACACCATGATCTTCAATTCCTCCCAAGTCAACCCATAAGCGTTTTCCATCCCCAGAGTCTTGACTTGCGAATTCCACCAGGTCAATGCTTCATCATGGAACGTGCAAGCGGCATACTTAACCTTGTAGTTGGGAGCACATTCACTAATGTTCAGGACAGATTCCATTTTCTCAATCCATCTGAAAATTTCGACGGCTCCTTCCGACCCATTGAAGTTCTTAGGTTTGCAGACCAAGAAGGATTTGTAGTTGCAGCCTTTCTACGCATCCTTGGTAGCTATGTATAGAAGATTATCTGATTAAAACATAATAATCATAAACAATGACCTTTCTGTTTATGATGATAAGGTTAATCTAGTAACCGTTGGTATCTTCACCTCTAGTTCCACTACCTCCAACACTGCTACTGTTACCAATACCATTCCCATTACCACCTCCATTTTCATTAACGCTGCCATTTATGTTACCGTTGGTTCCGCCACCTCCAGCACCACTGTTGGTGCCTCCTGCGACATTTCTATTTGCTTCATGCTGGGCCATCGCAGCTTTGACTCATTGTGTCACCAACGCTTCCACGGCTTCCACGGTCATGAGGGTTGGCTCCGATCGGGTGTTCCTAGTGGGTCGCTTTTTCGCCGCCATGAGTTTCCTTAATTACACAATGTAAAAGAAATAAGACAATATATAAATAATAATGTCAATACATGAGCACAAGAATGAAAAACAACCACAACATCTCATAATACATAGATAGAATAACTTGATACAAAATGAATGAGGATACAAGTTTTCATACTAAAATAATACGTGGGCACAACGAGCCCCCGATAGTTCAACTAAATAAAACATGAGTACACGCCAGTCTTCATGGCGATTGTAGCAAGCATAGCACTCACTACAGCAAGGACTCCAAATAGCTCCATGCGGTCGCGTAACGCGATGCTTCTCCCGCCATCTACTCTTTCCTAATGACGTGATCATGGAGGATGTGTCTGGCCTGGTCGTCCATGTATTGGGCCTCCTGAATAGCGTGCATGACTCCTCGCATTGCCTCCAGCTGATGATCATACATCTCGCACCTAACCGCCAAAGTAGGGGGATCAACGTCCTCGGGCTCCACGTCAGCACTAACGGGTAGGGGTGGCTGAGAAGTCCCACCCACCTCAAAGGTCGAGGGTGGTTCTTCATCACAGGTGTCATCATCCTCAAGAATGTCAGCAGCTCTTGCCCTTTTGGGCGGTGGTGGTGGCACGGTGTCCTCTTCGCCAAAAGCAGGCGCTAACTTTCTCTTACGAGGGGGAAGGATCTTTTTCCTAGGGGTATACATGAATAGAGCACCACCAGGGCGCAGTCGGTAAGGTCATAATGATGGTCGACGCATAACTGGTGTTCCTGCCTCCATCTCCAGCTCAGCCTCCATAAGATCCTCGGGCCCCTCATCAGCTACAACCTCCAGGTCCACCTCAGGTTTGGGAGCCTCATGCTCCACATCGGTCATCTCTTAGTCACTCTCCGGCTTGGACTTTTCACCAGCCTCAAGTGCATCGGGATACACCTAGGCCTCATTATCTGAAACAATGAAAATCTTGGGATCTGGGATGACGATGACTTCGTGAACGTCGTCATCGTCTGAGATATAAATCGGGTGTGCTGTAGAAGTCATAGTTGTGACAACAATATCCGTATAATATAATATAATAGATGAATTGTATGTCATATAAATGCACATGCAATGAAACATTTTTGAATGTGGGGTCCTAGAATTATAGTCTAGGTTGCAAAGACACCTAGTTCGCTATAACCGTTGGTGATAGTTCACGAAGTTCACGAAGTCATCGTCATCCCAGATCCCAAGATTTTCATTGTTTCAGACAATGAGGTCGAGGTGGATTATGATGCCCTTGAGGCTGGTGATGAGTCCGAGCCGGAGAGTGACTACTAGGAAGATCCCGAACCATTGGATCTGATACCAATCTATCACACCCCGCCATGGCGGAATCCGCGGGATGTAACGCTCATGGTTTTCATCGCATATGATTATCGCAAGCACTTACATGACATTAATACTGAATGTTTAGAGTATTTGTACAAAACATTACTTGTTTAAAAGTTTCAAAGATTTACAACAATAACTTAAATCAATAAGCAATTAAAGGAAATCTTCTAAAAGTTCAGTACTTCAAAATGCATGCAAGTCAAAACATGAGACCCCAAATCTTGAACTATTTACCTGACAAACATGCTTAAAAATGTCAACATAACGTTGGTGAGTTCACAGGTTTATGTTAGTAAAGGAAAACATTAAGTGGTAACAGGAAATCCGTACGATAAACAAAATAAGTTAGTGGTTGATTCATCGAATTCTAGCTAGGACATACGAATTACGTGATGCACAAGCCTATAACCAAACCTTTAACGAATTCTAGAGTTTGCCCCAACCCATTTTCCCTTTAAACAATGAGAACAACAAGACCTAATATGCAATCATTTAACCATGTTGGTCGTAGTTAGCGCGACTAACCATGAAAGGGGGTGTCAACCCAAATAGTACTATTCATATCGATCTACGACTAATTCCATAGCTAATGGTTATAGTTTGAAATACCGAGGACTTTTAGGTGTAATTCATGCACACAAAGGAATCATATGCTTGTTTCTCGTTTTCTAGTTATCATACCATTTGAATTTAACATGTTTTTCCCCCAATCATAGAACGGTAATGGTGCCTGTCAACGGGTTTTCCTTGTAGATCAGCAAAGATCTGTAATCTAGAAGAAAAAGGTGTTGATGCTGCTTTGGAGTCAGTCATCTGGAAATTTTTGAGTGTCACACCACGCCACGTCGGAATCCGCGGGAAGTAACGTTCATGGTTTTCATCGCATATGATTATCGCAAACACTTACATGACATTAATACCGAATGTTTAGAGTATTTGTACAAAACATTACTTGTTTAAAAGTTTCAAAGATTTACAACAATAACTTAAATCAATAAGCAATTAAAGAAAATCTTCCAAAAGTACGGTACTTCAAAATGCATGCAAGTCAAAACATGAGACCCCAAATCTTGAACTATTTACCTGAAAAACATGCTTAAAAATGTCAGCATAACGTTGGTGAGTTCATAGGTTTATGTTACTAAAGATAAACATTAAGTGGTAACAGGAAATCCGTACGATAAACAAAACAAGTTAGCGGTTGATTCATCTAAGTCTAGCTATGACATACGAATTATGTGATGTACAAGCCTATAACCAAACCTTTAACGAATTCTAGAGTTTGCCCCAGCCTATTGTCCCTTTAAACAATTAGAACAACAAGACCTAATATGCAATCATTTAACCATGTTGGTCATGGTTAGCGCGACTAACCATGAAAGGGGGTGTCAACCCAAATAGTACTATTCATATCGATCTACGGCTAATTCCATAGCTAATGGTTATAGTTCGAAATACCGAGGACTTTTAGGTGTAACTCATGCACACAAAGGAATCAGATGCTTGTTTTTCATTTTCTAGTTATCATACCATTTGAATTGTTTTTCATTTTCTAGTTATCATACCATTTGAATTTAACATGTTTTTCCCCTAAATATAGAAATCAGTAAAATGGAGCCGTGAAACTCACCTGAGAGATGCTAGCAACAAAGCCGAAAACGGAAATAGACTCGACTTAGATACGCCCTAGAATACATAAGGACATCATAAGTCTTAATGAATTAACCTCTAGCACTACAAGCTGGCAAAGTCGACATTCACCCAACTTAACTAGACTCGATTCGAAAATAACTTGTGTTTGAACGTGTGACTCGACGACCCGTTGGTGATTATGTCTTGGAATAATACAAAAATATATATTTATAAAGTATATAAATATAAATGATACAATTCTTGTAACTCGTTCTCGTATTCTCGTTTAGAAAGAACATGTTCGGTTAAACGGATTATATATATCGACTCAAGTCAAACGGTAATAAATATACCTATATAAAATTATATGTTTATCCGTGGGAAGGATCATATAAAAAAAATACAAAAAAATATTTATATAATATTTCAATTATTATATTCTTATAATAACACTTCTAGTGTCCAAATAAGTTAAAACTTACTAAGTCATATCTCTCGAACTCGGTTATTTATACATTTAATACACAAATATAAGCATTTATACTTAAGAAAAACTTATGAAAAAGGGATTTTATTTCTCGACTAGAGTTACATACATATTTATATAATGTTTATATATATACAGTTCACTTATATGTGAAATGAAAGGATGTATATATATTCTTTTACAACCCAAATTGTCCAACATTTTAACTATTATTTTTAAATATATCTCTTTTTTTTAACAAAACACGTTTTTATGGTTAAACTTTTATATTTTCACCAAAATCTACTTTTTAGCTTTTAAAGTCTTTTAAATATGATAAGGTAATATTATTTACTAATATTACTAGTATAACCTATAATTATTTTTTAACAACATTCTTTATATATTTTAACTAGACCATATAATGTAATATAACCATTTATTATGTCAAAAGGTCCAAAGGTGTCCAAAAGGTTCAAGTCATGCCAAGAAATCCAAATGTGACCAAATGATATATATATATAATCACAAATATAAAATCACTAGATCTCTATATATATTATGTACGAAATATAAATCATAACATAAAAAAAAGACATGTATCACCCACTACTTATTTGAGTAACTTTTCTTTATGCTAAAACTTATATATATTTTCATATGACAAAAATTTATATACTCTTTTTATAATATAATGTAATATGACACACTTTTTAAAAAATATACTAGATTAAAACCATAGATCCATAACTTTTATAACTCTTTAACAACTTCTTTTGCTAGTTTTTCATTTAAAGAAAATCCATAATCTTTGAAAGGTTCGTTTTTTTATCAAAGTTTTTATATAACTTCTTAACTAGAAATCGTGTATTTTTAAAAGAAAATCCTTTTTTTATATGGATCCATGTTTTAATTTTCAAGTTAACTAACGTTTGGTTGAAAGACTCCAAACATGAATTAAACTTCATGTATCTAGAAATTTTAAAGAAAGAAAAGGGGTTTTAACTTTCAACCAAAGAGAAATGGAGCAAGGATGATGAAAAGGGAAAGTTCCAAACTTCAAATTGTTTACACCACCTTGGAAAGAATTTAAACTTTTGGATGAAAAAGATTAATTTGCAAAGTATTTGTAAACGGAAAGGGAGAGATGAGGGAAAATGTGATTTGTTTTCTATTTCTTTTGAATGATATAGTATGGTAAAAAAAGTCTTTGAGTGAGATGGTGATATGAATGAAAGGGTATGGCTCCTATGATAAACTAACTTAGGAAAGAAAAATGGTAAAGGTGGGAAGGTCCACCATTCTCGGCCGAGAGAGGTCTTAAGGGGGGGGGGTTAGGTATTAGATAATTAGGTAGTTAACTTGTGTAATTATACCGACCACTAGTGCGTTAAATCTCGGTTAAGGTTCGAAACTGTGATTTAATTCGGGTTAAGTTTCTTAATTGAATATAAGGCGACCGTTTACTAGTTGGAGAAAAATGACTAATTATATATTGTAAAAGCAATAGATACGCTTAATAGTACGCAAGCACGATAAAAAAAAGAAGTTAAACGGTAAAATCTTGAAATTATTTCATCATGGATTATTTTATGCAATTTGAATTTAGATATTAAAATTTAGCGTATAAATATAATACTGTGTGCTATGGGTCTTTGGACATTGATCATGACACTAATTTTATCACCAACGATTGCTTTCGTCGAATTAACCCGGGCGTGCATACCGACAATTTTTGAAACTACCAATGCAAAATATACGAACTAACGGCTTTGCTAGACATAGAATGACCTAATTAATAATAATTATGTCAAATATGAAATTATGAATCATAAACACTTTAACATACGTACGGATAATTACCGAATATTGTCGGTTGTCACATTGAGCATATCTTGAATATACTTGGCTTGATGAATCAGAGTTCCGTCATGTGACTGCTTCACTTCTAATCCGAGAAAGAACGTGAGCTCACCTATCTTGCTCATTTCAAATTTGGCCTTCATAACGTCCTCAAAGTCTCTACAAAGCTTCTCATTGGTCGACCCGAAGATGATGTCGTCCACATAGATCTGCACCAGCATAATATCTTTTCCCATCTTCTTCTTGAATAAAGTCATATCAATCTTCCCTCATTCAAAGCCATTCTATAGAAGATAAGATGACAGAGTATCAAAGCAAGCCCTTAGAGCCTGATGAAGTCCCTACAGAGCTTTGTCTAACTTGTAAACGCGACTCGGATAATATGGATCTTCAAACCCCGGAGGCTGGCATACATAGAACTCCCCCTTGACCTTCCCATATAAGAATACACTTTTAACCTCCATTTGATAGACCTTAAAGTTCTTGAAACACGCATATGCTAGGAAAATCCTTATTGCTTCTAAACGAGTTACGGGAGTGAACACCTCTTCATAATCAATTCCCTCTTCTTGGGCAAAACCTTGCACAACCAAACGTGCCTTATTCTTGATGACTACATTTCTTTCATCGGTCTTGTTTGTAAACACGATAGGCCTTTTGAGATGATGAATATCCAATAAAATAGCATTCGTCACCGACTGCACCAAACTTTGCAAGATTCTCAGCTATGTTCAATAGAGTACATGAACATCCAAAAGCTCTGAAGAATTCGATCAGGGGCTTCCTCCCATGAAACAGCTCATAGGCAGTCTTGTTGTGAGCCTTGACCACAAGAGCACGATTCAGGACATAATTAGTAGTGTTAACTGCTTCGACGGAGAAAATGATTGGCAGCTTTGAATCTATCAGCATTGTTCTGGCAGCTTCAATCAATGTTCGGTTCTTCTTTTCCGCAACTCCATTTTGCTGTGGAGTCCTGGCATTACTGAATTGTCAAGAAATTCCTTTGCTTTTGCAAAATTCATTCAAGACATGATTTTTAAACTCGGTGCCATTGTCACTTCTGATAGAAATCACCAAACGCTTGGAGATTTTCTCAATTTTGAGAATCAGACTCTTCAATACTTCAGCAGTTTCAACTTTAGTTACTAAGAAATTTACCCAAGAATACCTGGAGAAATCATTTGTCACAACCAAACAATAAGAGTTCTTAGAGATGATTTTAACACTGATGGGACCAAAAAGGTCCATGTGAAGTAATTGAAGAGGAACAGAAATGGAATTCACTACTTTGGACTTATGCGTCTTTTTGAGATGTTTGCCTTTAGCACAAGCCATGCATTTTTTTAGAAAAAATTAAAGTCCTTAGAGGGTAAATCTCTCACAAGGTCTTGTTTTACTAAGCGATTTATGTTCTTAAAATTCACATGGCCAAGTCGACGATGCCAGAGTAGTGATTCGGAATCAGAAGCCTTTGACAACAAGCAAGCCATAGAGGCTTTGGTTTCAGGATCATTCATGTCAATGATGTAGGTTTTGTTTCTTCTTGGAGTTCTCAACACGACACGATCTTTGGGAATAATGAATCCAGGCTTGAGAAAGAGACATTCAGCTTTGTTGAACAGGACAAATAGCTGTTTATCATAGACTTGTGATACACTCATTAGATTATAGCAGAGTTCTGGAACAAGATTCACTTTCTCAGAGTGAGAGTTTCATTGCATACAGTTCCCTGTCCGGTAATCTTTCATCCCTTTGCGTCCCCCGCAAAGGCAATGTATCCCCCATCGATAATTCTGAAGAAAGTGAGCAGATCTTTTAGCCCGGTCATGTGAAGTGAGCACCCACTATCAACATGCCATGCATTATCAATAGTCCTCCTGGGAAATCCCTGTCACATATAAGACAATTTATTGAGAAACTTGAACCCAAGTCTTTCTCAACTTGGGTGGAACATCAATTTTAGCAATTCTATCAGCTCTGGTTCTCCACCAACATGTTCTATTTAGAAAATGATTTACATTTTGACGAATTTTGTCAATTTTATGATAAAAAGGATTGTGATCTTGTTGGTGTCTATTAAAATTTCCCACACTATGCATTTTAGGTCATTCAAATTTGACCCAATTATTATGATAAGATGCACATCCTAGAAGTGTGACCAACCTTCCCACAACTAAAACAATTAACATGCTTAAAAGTTTTTCTTTTATGTGGCGGTTGATAAGATGATGAGGATGAATGTTGCTGAACTGGCACATTGTTTTGCTTTTTGCTTTTGCCTTTGATGAATTTCTCCTTCTTTTGATCAACATGAGTGGTTGGTGATTCTTGGTCAGATTCTTTATCAACATTTGTCATTTGACTTGCTTCTTCATCAGATGCATTGTATGATTCCGCGGATGTTTCGACAGATCTGTCCGAATCACATGCACTTTCTTCACTATCTCTTGTAGACAAATAGTCCGAGTCACTTTGAGTATCACATTGACTTGTTGATACTGGGGTGAGGATTGGAATTTCTTCTATCATAAATCTTTCAAACTGATTTCTTGACACAGTATCAATCGAATCATTGAAACAAACATCATTCATAGAAATAAAATCATTACAACTATTGTGTTCATTACAAATAGAGTTAGAGTTAATTATCCTAGAACAAGATTTATTACTGCTATCAACAGAGCCTGGATTACATGACTCTGGATTCTGGGAATTTAAATTCAAAAACGAAGATAAAACAGATTCTCGGTTGCATTCCTTGTGACCAAATCCAGCACCACAATCATCCCTAACATCCTCATCCTGTCCTTTTAAACCTGTAGTATTTACATTAGTTGTAGAAACAAATAATTTTGCAACATCATTTTTAGGATGTGGAGACGGGATAGGGTCATAATGACCATGGGTGGGAGGGTGAAACAACTTCCTCTCAAAGTTATTCGAATCCAAATATCCTACCCCCTTTTTCACAAAACCGGAAATATTCTAACAATCCAACATATTATCTTGTGCTTTTTTGCCAATGTTCCATTTGCTTTTTTGCCAACGTTTCATTTCTTAAAGATGTTAGTTTTTCAGTTAAATCTGTGATCAAAAATTCTTTTCTATAAACAAACCCTTTCAGGGTTTGGATTTCTTGATTAGCCTGGTTCAAACTGATTTTGAGAGTAACCTCGCTCTTCTTGATTTGATTGAGGATAGCAAGAGCATCATCTTTCTCACGAATATTGAGTTGATTTAATGTGCGATAGTGAGCAATCATGTCAACACAGTCAGATGAACAGAGACGAGATTTTACCTTAGGTGGAATCAGCTCAGCAACCGTTTTCCTGCAGATGCATCCTTGATTAGAGCTTCCATCACTATTGGTTTGAGTTCCATCACCTGCACTATCTAGAGAGTTAACTCAATCCGTTGAGCTGGAACTGGGACAGGTGTCCTTCTTTTCATCAATCACCTTTACTGCATCCTTAATCTTGATGTTAGCATTCTCAATCATGCTTCCTTCAGTGTCAATAACCTGACTCTCGCCCCCTTGAATAGCAAATTGTCTAAGGAGAGCAGCATGACCAATAGATTCAATGTTGACGATAATGCTTCTTAGCACCTCATTCTTCTCCTTTTCAACCAGACTTGCTTCCATCCCATGAACCAAAAACTGTGTAGATGGAGTATTTTCCATAAGATCCTTGCACACCTCAACCTGAGCTTCTTCAATTTCGTTACTCCAATCAAAGTCGTTTACTACCAAGGCATTTGCTGGTTCTTTTGCCTTCTCAATATGTTCTTGGCCATCGGTAATTGCAATAATGGTAGGTAGAGGTAGAGAGTCGGTGATAGGATGGGGACATTCTCTCTTGAAGTGCCCGAGTTGCTTACAATTGTAACATCTTAGTTTATACTTGTCAAACCCTGCAGACTTTCCTCCAAGATGCTTCTTACCGGTTCTATCCATGAATCTCTTAGCCCTAAGAGTCAGCATAGCCATTTTCCACTGTAGATCAACCTCTTCCATGTCATCTGGATCAACTTGGAAAACATCTTCAATGTGGCTCAACCTAGCCTTCAATTCATCTAAGATTAGGTCTTGATAACTGTTGAAAAACAGTCCAAAAAACGCCATGTGTTCACTTGATGGATTTGAAGCAGAGGTACTATTACCCTTTGATACATTGCTTGGTTGATTCTGCTGATTGGTGACGGGAGCGGTCATCATAGCAGGAATGACTCCGGCCGAGCTTGCAGAGGTTGGAATAATAAAAGCAGCATTGGTTGGTGCCATGGTTTTGGTGTATCCTGATTGATTCATTTGACGCTTTTCGATGTCCATTTCAAAGGACTTTAGGGTGTTGATTATATCAGATAGGGTAGAGGCTTCATTCACATATTGCCTTTTGATCAACATACATTGTATGCTCCATTCCTGAGGTAAAGATTCTAGTAACTTCTTGATCAGATCAGAATTTCTAATAACTGCCCCGACTTGCTTCAATTTGCTTGAAATTTCCATGAACCTTGAGATTGCTTAGACAAACCTTCTCCTTTGATACTTTCGAAGGTATCATATTGTTTCTAGAGCATGTCTTTCTTTCCTTCTTCCAGGTCAGAATTTCCCTCATCGAAATCACACAACGCCTGCCAAAGAGATTGAGCAGTCTTGTATTCCTCGAACATGTTCATGATGTCGGCTGGAAGAGCCATATTGATAGCACCGAAGGCTTTATAACCTCTTAGGATCAGAAGTTTGTCATTTTCGATATAAGCAGCGGGATCAGTTTGAGCTACAACACCATCAGCTCAAGTGGTCATAGGACAGTGTGGACCATTGGTGGTCAAGACCCACTAACCGAAGTCAGTCACGTAAAAGTACGCCTTCATGCGGTTCTTCCAGTTAGGGAAATCATCTATGTATAGAAGCTTAGGAGGTCTATACATGGAGCCGGTCTCCAAATCAGCTTGGGTAATAGAAGTAACAGACATCTTGAATCAAAGAAATTACAAACAAGTTCAGAAAATGAGAAAATCCAAGAGTCGGCTCAGAGAGTTGACTCGGAACAAGCAAGACAGTCGTCTCGAAGAGTCGGCTGATGACATGGAACAGACGGCACCACCACAAGGTGTTTGGAAACCTCACTCGAAGTGTCGGCTCAGAAGAGTCGCTACCTCACTTGAGTTGACCATGGACACATTGGAGGATTAGACCAAGACACAAAACCACATCTTGATTTCTGTTCAATATTCATAAAATCATATTAGAAATAGAAGAGATTAAAAGAAATTGAAAAAAATTAGTAGAATTTAAGGTTGATTTCCTACATATCAATGAAACTGACGACCTGGGTTTGCTTCGGTCCAGGACGTGCGAATGGAGGTGCGAGACCCACAAGAGCAGATTGGAGGATCTCCATTGGAAGAAATCGATCTGCTAGAACACCTTGACATCCCTTAGGGTTTCAATCGGTATAGAGGTGATGAAGATAACGAATTAGGGTCTCAATCGGTATAGGGGAAACGGGTTTCATGTTATAAACAAATGGGCAAATGTATTTTGAGAGGTGAAAAGACATATTTACCCCTCACGTGCAGGGCACATGGGAGGTAACCAATGGAAGTAGTAACGGAGTTAAGGAAAGGGATGGAAACTGTTAAAACATAAAACGTCAGGGATGCACTATGTTATAGGGGGACGAAACTAGAAGTTTTGTACAAACCTCAGGGACGAAAACTAAAGTTTACTCTTGTTTTATAAATTTTTGTTTCCCGCATCTCTCTTCTATTAAATAATAATGATATTTATAATTCTTTTAATAAAACGTTTTTTATTTTAAACAAAAATGGGTTTATTCATAAAATATTTTTATAAATTGAACATTTCTTTCATTCTGTTTATAAAACACTTTAAAAAGTTAACTATAACTATATAACATTTCTAGAATTTATATTAAAAAACTATGTAATATGTTATAAATATGTAATATGTAAATCTTTATTAGTAAGTATATATAACATTGCCTTTATTTAACCCGTGTAATACATGGGGTTTCTAACCTAGTATCTATATATATAATTTCTTACCAAATATAAATTAAAAAGAAAGGTCCATACACCACCTTGAATATATGTATTGGATTCTTGAATTGATTATGATGGGGGTATAACCACCGCTACGACTAGGACGTACCTACGAGTCACGATATTGCCTTCATGTCGGTATGGTTCGTCTAACCTTGCCTAGGATACCATAGTATCATCACGATTTATCCATAACTCCAGCATCCATGCTCCGTTCGTTATATGATGACGGTGTTGTGACACTGACGACTCCATAAAGGGACCCACCATTCAGTTAGTCATGTAACAAACTTCTGACAGGGTGGGGACCATGAGAATCACACATCAGGTCATGCTACTGCCCAAAGGGTACAAGTATCTAGAAATTCTCCATGAACAAATTAAGGTAACATGTCTTCCCCATTTCTCTGATTTGTTCATCTCCACCACTTACCATACTGATTCTCACGCCGGAGTTTGGTTACAGGGGAGACTCCGGTTTTATCTATTAATAAACTTTTTTATTAATATTCGAGTTTTCAATCATTGATCTAATTAATTATATATATATATAAATATAAAATCAAAAATCCGGTTTTAACTCTTAAAATAAACTCCTTTATTTTAATAAACTTTTCACGAGAAAACTTAAAATCTCCATTTTAAAAATCCCGTTGTTTCAATTTGTGTGGTTTAGTTTTAAACCATTTAAACCTTTTGATTGCTTTTTTATAAAAGCATTTAAACCTAAGTGACAATCAATCAAGCAATGCATAAAATAAAACACAACCAAAACATAATATGAATATAGCCATAAAGTCATTCGGTTTGCTACATCCAATAGCCAAACCGAACAAGGTCAAGCGGATGAAAAACCAAGAAACAAATCTTGCTCTTGAATGGCTCCCACTTGCTTCAAGATCTCCATCTTGTCCTCCGGGTCGTCTAGATCTCTTGGTATCTAATCTCCGTCTCGTCTTGTCTCAATTAGGTTACAATGCATTTTACAATAAAAATATAAAGACCTAATTTATTACAACCGGCTTCCAAAACAACCATAAAAATACAAGACAAAAATAAAATAAAATAAAACCAAAACAAACACATCCATGGGTCTAGGCTTGATTCACAAACAACAACACTGTAGGGTATTGTCTTTTGTAAGCTGGTGTCATTAATGTAACTTTTTAACAATCTGTATTTTGTTTTTTTTCCTTGTATTTCAGTTTGATGTAATTTTACTGTTCTATTAGTTAAGTCTGGGCCATCGAAACTACCTAGTTTCGGTTAAGGTTTGTTCAACCGAAACTAGTAGTTTTGATAGGTGGGAAGTTTCGATAGGAGGTTCACTTTGGTAAATACTCAACCGAAACTAGTAGTTTCGATACGTGTCAGCTTCTTATAAATAGCCAAGTTTGAGAATGTTTAGGGTGTGAGTGATGGCTGTAACCCTGCATTATCTCTTTCACGGTTTTCTCTGATTCAATACAAGCTTTAAAGTTTATTCATTGTGTTCTTTCAATTTCATATCATTTTGTATTGATTCTTGAGTGGTTAGCCTGTTATCTTCACCATACTACTGTTGTTCTTCACTGTTTCACCACCATACCTATTCCGCAGGTGTGTGTATAATCGATCAGTTTGAGTGATTCAGCCTAGAATCAGGACCTACAATTGGTATCAGAGCATGATGCTCTTGTTTTCTGAGTATTATTAGGTTTTGTGATCGATTTTAGGTAATTTTTAGTCTCCTTTTGAAGTTTTCTGTTTCTGAGGTTCTGTGCACTGTTCCATTGAAGTTTCGGTGTACTGCTTCATCGATTGCGGGTGTTTTTGTTTGAGTTTCTTGGTTTGAAGACTGGTTTCGTGATTAGGAGCACATTTGGAAGGTTTTCACTAGATTGGTTTTCTATTATCATCACTTTGATTTTTGGAGCTATTCATCAATGGAGTTTTGCGAGGCTTGGGGAAGAAATCATCGAAACTACCAGTGGACAATTTATGTTTTTCTGTTGCCTATCGAAACTTCTTGTCACACCCCGGCCAGCGGCGGATTATACGCCGGGGCTGACGCGGTTGTTCATAAGCACACGATCATCTATTAATTATGATAATATTCATTATTCGAATTAAAAGCATCTATTACAATTGAAAATAAGAAAAAAAGTGCTCAAACAAAACATAGTTAAATTAAACTAGGTCCAAGTCTTATGTGATCGAGTTGAATCCTCAAAATGGTGCACCCGAAACATGCGAGTAAATGTTAACTACGAGTAGTTGGTGAGTAACATAGGTTCTGACACCAAACGAAAGTTGTAAAAAGGATTTTTGTAATTCAATATGTTCAAAGCATAACTAAGGCATAGTTGTGAAAACATACAAGGTTCCAAGTGTACAATCAAACCGTAGTAAATGGAAAACTGGTAAGCATAATCTAATTGATTGAGTTTTGGAAAAAGTAGTAATATGGTACACACAAAACTCGCCAAGGTCTGTGTTAACTGGAATCAGATTCCCTATAATAGATCAAGTTAGGTACTACCTTAGGCCTGCCTCGCAAGTTAATGATTACACTAGACATGAACACACGTATGGTCGCCAAGTAGTTTAAGACATAAAGCACATAGTAATTAGCATGAGAACAATGGTATTGAATTTGGTATGTATAGTAATGTAAACATGTTCCACCCTGAGTATTTGTATACAATAGTAAAGAGAAAGGGGGCTATGAAACTCACCGGCAATGAAGCTAACAAGTTGTATGAATTGTTAATGATGGATAGGCTTTGTGAGGTTTCCTCACAATATACCTAAACGGTAGATTTTTGTTCTAGACTCAATGAATGTCTAATGGAAATAACAAGTAAATAATTCTAAGTTTATCTGAGTTTCTAGGGATTATTGGAATTTAGGATTTGGTATAGGATTTGTGCAGTTTTCAAAGAATGTATATGCTTATTATAAGGATTTGAAATAATGATGAGATGGTATATATAATTAATTACAATTTCAAATAAATTATACAAGTATTTGATTTATAGTAAATAATACGTTTAAATTTATTTAAATAACTATCCTAAGAATAATTAATTAATAAATTGTGTTTTAGGGGAAAGGTTTATATAGTTGTTTTATGAAAATAAAAATAATTATTTACATTATTTAAATAATCTGTTTTACTTAATTGATAAATAAAAGAGATGTTAAACAAGTATTATTAAACTTTAAATGAGATCAATTGAATTTCTACAATTATTAATCTAAAACAATTGTTTAAGTGTTTCCATAAACCTTAAAATGTTTTAAATAATTATTCTTTGACAAAAATAATCATTTATAGGTTTAAATGAATTAATAATGCTTAAACAAATAGATTATAATTTGTTTAATCACAACAACATAATTGGATTTGTCTAAATAAATCATTTATTTAGGAATTTATAAAGTTTATAATATGTTTTTAATAAAGTAAAATAAATGAGACATGATTTTACATTTTCTGTTTTTATAAAAGTTACTAAACACTCTTTTAAGATTTATAGCATTTATTTTGGAATTTAAACATAAGGAATTGCTGCCAAAAAAATAAACAGAAGGGAACGGGATTGCCCGGGGTCGAACTCGGGTCTGTCCTGGAAGCTAACAACGCACAAACCACTGGACCAGGGAGTCTAGTAGTGTGATAGGGACGGCTAGAACCATAATAAACATGGGTCAGCTTCGAACCGGTACTTTTTAAGGCCCTTCTACGTGCAACCAAGAAAAAAAAGCGTACAGGGGGGTTTCGAACCCGTGACCACTTGGGTATAAGCTTTAGGTTCTAACTGATCGGAATGGGCTATTGCCTTGTCCAGACATCAGTGCAGTTAACTTAAAACAATATGTCGCAACCCACCATCTTCCACAATATGGGCTGCTCGTAAACCCTAACCCAATCCACCATGAATTCCCACTGTAACGGGATTAAAACGATAGGGCTTTCATTCCCGAGATAAAAACGAACTTAATGGTACGAGGATTACCTGAAATAGTTGTGTAACGAGGGTGCACGGCTGGATCCCGCAGGTCGGGGTTTTTGGACTGCGAATCGAGTTCCAGAGGTTGTTTGATATGAGATTGCGAGTTTAGGAAGCAAAATGGAGGTGTCGCAACGATGCTAGGTGTGTTATATGGTTCCAATTTTACACATAATGCATGAATTGATTTCAGATTTGAATTGGAACGGTTACGGGGTGAACCTTGAATACCAATCATCGAATTCTTTAAATTGGATCATTACTCATGATCATAACAGACGATTAGACGTCCAAGTATGATTAATTGGAGTTATAACATTCGAATTCAATGGTCTTGAAACCGATTTCGGCCCTGGTGACTTTTAAAAGTCAAGGTTTGGTGGAATGGGGTTCAAACATGATGAAGATTCAAATTGGTTGATTGGGGGGGGGGGGGGTTTCAAAGCTGTTGAAAGGGGTTTATGGCTCAAATTAATTGTTTTAAAAAAATCATTTTAATTATTTATATAAAAATTTATTGTTTGTACTTTTTTGAAATAACGATTTAATAACATATATATATATATATATATATATATATATATATATATGTGTGTGTGTGTGTGTGTGAAATGATAAATACTGTGGCATAGTGTGTATGAACAAGTACAAGGTTTAAATGTCGTATTATTATTACATATAATAGAACAATTAATAAATAAATTATGGCTGGAAAATCATAGATGTTACACTTCTTGTTTGTACTTTTTTGTCTGAGAAAAGGTATCATCGAAACTAGTAAATTTTTCGTATCTATATCGAAACTAACATTTGCAGTATTGTCATCGAATCTTCTTACCCGAAACTAGTTTCAATCGAACTTGTAGTTTCTGTTGGTTTTCCTTAGAGTTTCAAGCAGTTGTTTTGGGCTCTTATTGTCTATCGAAACTAGTAGTTTCGGTCAGGATTCTGTCCCAAGACTAGCTTCTGTTCAAGAAACTTTTCTTAGTTATGGCATCTTCTAGCAACACTGAGTATACTTGAGGTAACAAACCACCTGCCTTGGTGTCCACAAGTGTAGGTCCAGGTAACTCAACTACTGATCGAACTCGTGATATGACGTTTCTATAACACGAAGTGCGGAATCCTTCGTATTAACGTTTGTATACTAATTGACAATTCAAACAACACGCGTAAATAAACTTCTCGTTATATTCCAAATCACTGTGGGTACAGACTCAATCAGACAAGTTTTTCTCTTTTTCGGATCAGTCCCTTCTAATGACTCTGTAACACATATATATAGAAACACACCTGCTGTAAGCGAACTTAGTTAAGTTCGCCTGAAACAGATTAAGCGAACTTAACAAGTTCGCCTCAGTTAGACCTAAGCGAACTTATTAAGTTCGCCTCTGATAGACCAGGCGAACTTCACAAGTTCGCGTCTAGGCATACTTGTAAAAACACTTAGCTTGATCTTCTGTCTTCAGTCTTTATCTTGAACTCTTCTAGTTATCTAGTAGTCTGCTGCCAGCATGCACTCCATATCTTTTGCATATCTCCAAAACACTTTTATACTGTAGACCTTGTTCTCTCCATTCATCAGTATACATTATCTCATTCTTTCTCAGTGTCCTCTGATCTTTCTTTGAAAAATTAATAAGATTCATTGCGTCATAGAAACACACAATGACCTTATTATCTTTATCTTCAACCCTTGCTTCACCAGTATTAACATCAACATACCACCATTTCATATTCCCAAGAAAGTCTTGAGGAATATTCTTTAATGGTATCTTGTGTATAGCACGCACTGGTCTATACTTGTATCTCCAGGTTACTTTCCCAGTCTTAGGATCTATAATCTTTACTCTCTTTCCCTTCTGTGGTTTCAGCCGTTCATACTTACCCGAACTACCTTCTTTCTTTATCAGGTTTGCTATCACATCAGCTAAACCATTCTTCGATCTATTTATGAGTGGCTTTGAAGCTAGACCATTTATTTCACACCTCGGCAAGGTATTGAAATATTTGATCCTTGGCTTTAAGTATTGAACACCGTCAGATCGTTTGATTACAAACAATTTTGATTCACCATCATAGAACCAACTAATGATCCTTCCTACACACTTCTCTTTATTCACATATTTCTCTTTCTGAGCAGGTTGTGCTGGAGACTTGGGTAGCACCTTCATCCAACTGTTTACAACTTCTCTCCACTGTTCTTGTGTCATTCCTGTATCTCTGAACATCACAGGTTCTTCATTAATCTTCGGAGACTCAGTGTGAATAGTTTCAGTTTCAGCACCCTTATTGAATTGAAGATTCTCATCATCAGTATCCATCTTTGACTCGGCTGTATCATCAGGCAATGTGACGTCTTCAATAGAGTCCATAGAGTCAGTTATTCTGTCATAGGAGAACTCAGGAACAACATCCTCTTGGATGAAGTTATAAGGCACCTTAAGTCCGTCACAGCCTTCATATGTAACACTGTCTTTATCTTTCTCTATTTCAATCTCCACTATTTCTCCTTCTTCTATCTCAGTGTCTGACAAATCATCTTCCATGTCATTGAATAAATCGTCAATGTCATCAAGACATTCAATCTTTTCAGCTTCCTCTTCTTCTGAATCTTGAAAGAATTCTAATAACAGAATTTCTTCTTCTTCATTAGTACCAGAAGTATCTTTGTCTTTGTTTCCTTCAAGAGATTGTGATGTCGACTCCCCCTGAACTCTAGATATAGGATTAGCGTCAGTGTATTGACGATCACCCTCAATATTTCCAGCAGGATCATTGTCTTCATCATCACGTCTCTGAATTGACTCTATGTGACAAGTATCAGGTATCCTCAACTCCCCCTGAGCGTCAAGACGCTGAACGAGTTTGGACACTAATGCTTGCATATCAGCAATCTGTTGAGCTTGAGTCTGAATCACCAGCTGTCGTTGAGAATCAATAGACACAAGAGAGTTAACTTGTGTTTGGAGAGATAGCACTTGAGATTCAAGGAAAGTTATCCTGTCAGAATCAGAAGGCTTAGATGGACCAGCTGTTGATTGTGGAATAGAAGGACTCGAAGTAGTAGGAATCTCTGGAGGAACAGGAGATGGATCCTTAGATCTTGGAGGAGTAACTATAAGAGAAGCAACAAAATTAGCATCTTCAACTCCTTGAGAAGATCTAGCAGCAGCAATTGACGCAGACATTAACTTTTGACGTGAAGGATCTGGATTAAAGTCACTGTCTGTGTCAGAACTCTCATCTACCAACGATCTTTTTCCAAGTACTGATCCGGAAGGAGGATCCCGAACAGACTTGCGTCGTGGTCGTCTGGCTTGAGACTTGATGCGTTTTCCAGCATTAGCCAGTGGAATAGCAGCCAACCGTTCATAATGACCTGGAGAAAAATCCCTAGACTCATCAGAATCAGTGCTGTCATCATCAGATGATGTTGTATCACTTGAACTGGAACTAGACTCAACGTCTGTCACCACATTCCCTTCTTGTTCATGAATGGGCGAGTTCACAGCTTCATCAACAAAATCATCCATGTTCATACCTAGATCTTGATTAGGATCATGAACGACCTCTTCTTGAACTGGTTCCTGAATCGGAATATTGACTGCAGCCTGTGGAATAGGAACTTGTTCAGGAATAGGAATTTGAGGTTGTATAGAAACTTGTATTTGTGGTTGTTGAACTTGAATTTGTGGAACTGGTATCTGTTGTTGTTGGGCAGGTTGTTGTGGTTGTTGCTGTTGTTGTTGTGCTGGAACGTTAACTCCTTGAACTTGAGCAAGTTCATTAGGATGAAACCAATTATCATTAGGTGGTGCAACATAATCAGGATTGATTAAGTGCCCAAACAGTGGTGTATTAACTTGAATCAACGCAGCATTTTGCTGTTTCACCTTTGTACAATCTGTAAAACTACGTTTTGACATCGGAGTCAAAGTCAATCTTATGGCATGTTGTGGAAGATCCGGAATAAGATCATTAAGTATCATTTGAATGAATCGGGGATACATCAAGAAACCTTGACCTTCAGCCGGATTTATCTGCATTACCATCTCCCGATAAAAATAAAGAGGAAAATTGAATCTTTTATTCAAAGTTAAAGCCACCATTGCTGTTTGAAGAGCCATCTTCAAGCCATCGGTACCAGCTTTTCGCGGAGAGATGCATTGTATAATCACATGCATAAAGTACCTCCATTCTCCCACTAATCCACCTTTCCTAGCTTGTGTATCATTTTGTCTTCCACGATATCCCATCCTTTGAAAATAACCCATAATAAGAGTGTTAGGATAAGAAATTGGATCTTTAGCATTTCCACCCAAATCTAGAGCAGCATGAATTGTCTGTTCTGAAATTAAAATCTCGGTATTATTGACTGTTGCACGAAGGACATGTGGTTCCACATCGATATCTTGATGTACAGTATCCCAGAATTGTTGGATGTACACCAAGCTAATATAAGGATCCGAAGATAATGCAACATGTAGTCTTGATCGATTCAGAAAATTGATAATGCCCTGAAAATGAACTGCTTCTGGCATATTAGGATCTAACAATGCCACTTGATTATGCTTATATTCGACACGTCTAGCCATCTGTGAAAAATTTCGGACAACACAACAAACATTAGTAAACTAAAACATATATGAAACAACAAAAAAAAAATTTCAAAACAAAAAAAAATTTTAAAAAAATTTCAAACAAAAATTTTAACAAAAAAAAATCACAACTCCTTTTTCACTTCTGACCCCTAGGCGAACTTATTAACTTTGACTGACAAGTTCGCTTCGAACAAGTTCGCTTGGAACAAGTTCGCCTGAACCTGAGACGTTTCAAATTCAAACACTGAATTTTAAAATTCCAGCAAATCGATATCAAATCATGAAATAAGTATATCCAATCAATCTAATATCACATTATAACCAAAAACGATGATCAATTTGATATCCTGGTCAAAACTTAGGTCAAAATCGTCCTTGAAACAATCCGACGAAAACCTAGACTCAAAACCTTCAAATACACTCAATTTAGCGGATGAAATCCAACGAAAATACCTTTGTTAGATTCGCACTTCAATTTCGATCAAGATGCAACCAGAAATTAACACTCACAACACAGATTAAAATTTTTGAGAATTTTGAACAAGTTCGCCTAAGTTCTGAGTAAAACGATGAACATGATAAGTTCGCTTGATTCAACCCTTATTCGGATTAAGTTCGCTTGATTAGGCGAACTTGTTAAGTTCGCTTAACAAGCCTTCGGCGAACAAGATAAGTTCGCTTCACCCCTAAGTTCGCTTCACCCCAGATTGTAGAATAAGTTCGCTTCATTGATTTAAGCGAACATATTAAGTTCGCTTCACTGTACACAGGCGAACTTAATTACTGTTCAACCTTTTTGCCTTGAACACAAATTTTACTAACTTCAACATTTCAAATCTCGAACTTCCGTCAACAACACATATTTGATTCAATCCCGAACAATTTTAATAAAAGTTTAGAATTTTCATGGAAAATCAAAATCAAAATCTTTTTTAATTTTATCTATACACATGGAAACACATATTTTTGATTTTTCTCTGTACAAACTGAAATCACATATTTTTGGTTTTTCTCTATACAAACAGAATCACATATTTTTGGTTTTTTATATGAATAAACTGAAATGACATATTTTTTGTTTGAACATCATGAGCAAGAAGATCATATCAGTTATTCAATTAATTCATCACACATATTATCAATAACAAAGGGTAACCTATAGTAAGAGACCATTCAACTCAATTTTATGCATTTTGCATCGTTTTCTTTTGAAACTCATTTAACTTGAATAATTTTTGAAATGATACGCGATAAATTTCAAAGTAAATAAGATCAAGTTATAAAATGCTTTTTTATTTATACCGAATTTGAAATATAAAGCTTGAATTCTTAAAATTGTTAATATTATATTATTTGAAACTATAAGCGTTTATTCTCCAAATTCATGTGATTTAGTACCATTTAGATGATAAACATTGTGTACCCCACATATATGCCAAATAGAAAATAAATGCACTATCTTCAAGACATATATAAGATTTTACTAAAGATTATCCAAATATTCAGAATGAGGAGACATCACTTAGCACATGAATAGCTGAATCCAAATTGGATTGTAAAGGAATCAATGAGATTCAGAATCGAATGATTCAATGTCTTGGCTTATATATGTGGAATCATAAGATTCAGGTACGTGGATCCAACTGTTATCTGGATTATGAATTCAATGGAATCAGCAAAAGATGATATATCAATATGATCCAAGGGCTAGTATATGTTTGACAGATGTTGTCAAGTACATATCTTGATTATACTTCAAATTGCATGCTTTTCGGGACATGGGCACTGAAGCAAATCGAATGAATAGTGCTAAGGACATAACCCGAAACTGATCTCATAGGAAAATCCTTATTAAAAGCTAATATTCTTTATCTGATAGTGATCTTTTAACACACACACCCAGACATAAAATGGGTTTAAATCACAGATTTAATCATATTATCTTTAATTTTCACACTACTATTAGTTTCAAAACGCTTTTAGCCTATTGACAATTCAAGTTTCAAATTTTATACACAAATTATAAAACAAATTATCAAGAATAGAACATTCATAACACTATCATTTCTTATTTATGTAGACTTTGAAATTTAGATCAGATCAACTTATTTTAATCATTCATATATCAAGGTCTACTAAGGTCGTGTGAAATGAACTAATCACTGATGTACTATCATTTCTTCTCTAACCTCAAATGATGTCAAAATTTTATATTTTCAATTTGTTTTGACTTTTTATAATTTAGACTTTTTGACTGAAAATGTAACTGCAGAAATGTAATAAAGCAATAAAAGAACCTAAAAGAAAAAGTTTCCATGAAATTCTGATTTTGAAAAACTTTTATTCGGGATTGATCATTCCAAACATTTTAATTAGGAATTTAAACCTGGTACGATCAAATGCCTTAGTAAACAAATCAGCAAAATTATCTTCAGTGTGTACCTTGACCAGCTCAATCAACCTTTTCTCTGCACAATCACGTATAAAATGATATCAAATTTCGATGTGCTTAGTTTTACTATGTTTAACAGGATTAGTCGTTATGGACATAGTAGCATTATTATCAATAAACATGGGGGTTCCTGTGAAATTCAAACCGTAATCTCTCAATTGTTGTTGTATCCACAGGATTTGTGAACAGCAACTTGCAGCAGCGATGTATTCTGCTTCGCATGTTGAAATCGAGACTGTGGTTTGCTTTTTTGCATTGCCAGGATACAAGTCGATTACCTAAGAACTGGCAACCACCTGTTGTAGATTTCCTGTCCAGACAACAACCACCAAAATCAGAATCAGTATAAGCATTGAAATCAAAGTTAGAACCATGAGGATACCATAGCCCTAAACGTTGTTTTCCTTTTAAATATCAAAAGATTCTTTTCACAGCAATTAAGTGAGATTCTTTTGGCTTTGCCTGAAATCTGGAATAGATACACACGACGAACATTATATCCGGCCTTGAAGTGGTTAAGTACATGAGGGATCCAATCATAGCTCTGTAAAGTCGACAGTCCACATCTTTTCCTTCCGGGTCAGAATTTAACTTATGATTGACCGGAATTGGAGTATCGTATGAAGTACAGTCCTCCATCTTGAACCGGATCAAGATGTCTTTAACATACTTGGACTGATGAATAAAGAAACCATCTTCCTTTTGATTTACTTGTAAACCTAAGAAAAACGATAACTCTCCCATCGCAGACATTTCAAATTTCGACTTCATAACACCCTCAAAGTCTTTGCACAACCCTTCATTTGTCGAGCCAAATATAATATCATCCACATAAATCTGCACCAGTAGGTAATCTCCCCCTGATTTCTTTATGAACAAGGTCGAGTCTATCTTTCCACGAACAAATTCATTCGCCAAAAGATGTGTAGATAAAGTCTCATACCACGCACGAGGAGCCTGATGAAGACCATAGAGGGCCTTATCTAGCTTGAAAACTATGTTTGGATTCAGTGGATCTTCAAACCCCGGCGGCTGACACACATAGACTTCCTCCTTGACCTTTCCATATAAAAATGCACTCTTGACGTCTAATTGAAACACCTTAAAACCTTTAAAGGAGGCAAAAGCTAGAAATAGCCTTATAGCTTCAAGCCTTGCAACCGGCGCATAAACTTCGATGTAATCAATTCCTTCTTGTTGATTGAAGTCCTGGACAACTAATCTTGCCTTATTGCGTACCACGACACCTCGATCATCTTTTTTACATTTAAACACCCATTTTGTTCCTATCGGATACGCACCTTTCGGAAGATCAACCAGATTCCAAACCTTAAGTTTGTCAAATTGAGTAAGTTCTTCCTGCATAGCTTCTATCCAGTTATTGTCATTTAAAGCCATCTCTACATTCTTTGGTTCAACCTGCGAAATAAAGCAAGAATGTGAGCAATCATCAAGAACACCAGAATCTTTAATGCAAGTATACAAACAAGTATTGTCAACAAGAGAACGAGTTTTCACTCCATCCTGTAAATTTCCAATTATATTTGTTACTGGATGATCTTTGTGTTCCTTGATGGATGCGACCTCAGGAACCGGCAACACATCAACTTGAGTAGAGTCAGATTGATAAGAATAATCTTGAGGAATTGGAATTTCCGAGTCTAAATTTGTTAGAATCTCCCCCTGAGCCTGTGTCGATGGTAAAGGATCATCACTCAACAACGGATCAGCAGAAGAATCTTGAAAAATAACATTTTCCTCCTCACTCTCTGAATCTTGTGGACCTGAACAAGAAGCAACATTTGGATCTGGAGCAGAAGTAGATGGAATCGATGAATTGGGAACTGCATTTGGTAGAAATCCATTGTGCTGAGCATCTTGACAAGAATCATAGATAACAGCAGCATCTTCATCAGAAATATCAGAAGGTAAATAAAAAGACTTGAATAAGTTTTCATAATCAAATGCCCAATCCGGACCAATCGCCATTTATGGTAAAGACCGATTTGAACAGTCAATATGGAACCATTCTTCAACTTGGTGTGTCTCTTTATTATAAACCCTCTTGGTTGTTGAATTTGCCACATACCCCAGAAAAATCCCTTCAATAGCCTTTGCACTGAATTTTGTTGGGACATCTCGAAACTTCAGTAGGGTACACGGATTACCAAAAGGTAGTAAGTAGTCCAGATTCGGCTTTCGATTGTTTAGCAATTCATAGCAAGTCTTGTTATGTCGCTTTACGGTCAATACCCTGTTCAAAACATGACACGCAGTATTCACAGCTTCAGCCCAAAAGGTGACTGGAAGCTTAGAATCTGCAAGCATCGTGCGAGCTGTTTCGACCAACGTCCTGTTCTTTCGTTCAGCGACACCGTTTTGCTGAGGAACATATGGCGCACTGAATTCATGATGAATTCCTTTTTGTAGACAGAATAATCCCATTTTTCTATTCTTAAATTAGCTGCCATTGTCACTCCTGATTCTTCTGACTTTCAGATTGAATAAATTTTCTAAACCCAGGATTAAGTATTGTACCAACTCAGTGGTTTCAGCTTTAGAAGAAAGAAACTTAACCCATGAAAATCTGGAGTAATCATCAGTTATGACCAAACAATACGATTTCCCACCAATGCTCCTAATACTGATAGGACCGAACAAATCCATATGCAGCAACTCCAAAGGAGTTACGATAGAATTCGTCGACTTCGATTTGTGAGATTTCTTTCTTTGCTTCCCCTTGTTGCACGGAATACAATCATCAGGAACTGAGAATTTCATTTTCGGAATACCAAGCACAAGATCATTCCTAACAATGTAATTCATCTTCTTGTAGTTTATGTGAGCTAGTTTCCTGTGCCACAATATTGAATCAGATTCCGACGCCTTGGAGAGTAAACATGTTGGAATTGAAACCGTTGTAGTGGCAACACTCATGTCAAGTACATACGTGTCATTTCTCCTTGGAGCCTTCATGAGAATCCATTCATCAGGAATCATAAAACCCGGTTTCAGAATATAACATTCATGATCGTTGAAATGGAACGAAAACTTCTTGTCACAGACTTGTGATACGCTTAAAAGATTGTGTTCCAGCTGCTCAACATAATTCACCTTTTCAAATTTTACTTTGTCATTCTTTAACGTTCCCTGTCCTGTTATGTACCCGCCTTTATTACCCGCAAAAGCGACATAACCACCATCAATTTTAATCACATCCTCAAGCAATTTTACATTCCCTGTCATATGTCGAGAGCAACCACTATCCACATACCATGTATTGTTGATAGTCCTCCTTGGTTGTCCCTACATAAACAACGAGAATCAGTTAGAAAGTGGAACCCAAGCCATCGTGGTCTTGGGTCGTCCGGATTGATCAAAATAAACCACTTCTTGTAATGTACAATCAATTTTATCATTCAATTTTGAAACAGATGTTTGACAATCAGACCTTTTCAAAGAATAACCATTGTTATTATTTTGAAAAACATTATGTGATATATTATTGTCAGATTCAGATGTTTCCAAAATCTTCTTTAATTTTCTGTTTCTTCTTCTTCTTTGAGGTCTAGACAATTTAACCTCCTGAAAAGTATCTTTTGAAATCCCAACTTTTGGAATCTCAAGATTTTCTCTGCATACAAAAGATTTAGTATGCAATGTATTATGTTGTTTAATTCCATGAGAATTAACAAAAGATCGTCCAGTCATATCTTTATCCAAACTAGAAGACGATTTTCCTTCATCTTTTCTTTTCAGAATTTTCACCACTCTCGGTTGTGAAGGAACAGTCTTCATTTTACCCTTGTTCTTGTATGGACAATTAATAAAAATATGACCAGGCTCATTGCAATGAAAGCACACTCTTCTTTCTTGATAACTTCTGAAAGAAGATGTTTTCTTTGAATTTGAAGAACCATCAGAAGAACAAGCTTCAGAAAAATGCCCTGAACAATTTATCGGCTTCTTAGGAACATAAGTCTGTTTTGGCACCTTTGAAGAATTTACCTTTTGAAAACCAGCCACCACAAACCCACTTGACTGTAAGATTGGAGAAAGTTTAGTTTGAACCATTTTCACCTCTTCAGGTTCAGTCAAAATGCACCTATCCCGAGTAACATTCTTCACAACCTTTGGTTCCTCAATTTTCACTTCTCTCGGAATGCCTTCAACCTTTGAATCATCAAACACTTCATCTTCTGTATCAAAATCATACACCATGTCTTCACCCGTCACTAGATTCACTTTTAATACTGTCTTGGGATCAATCTCCTCTTCATGAATGATTTCAGGCTCAATCACATAATTCGCATTGAACGGAGGAGGAACAAACCCAATACCAGCAACCCTTTTTGTGGGATCAGCATTAGCATTAAATTAATCCAACACTACAGATGAATTCTCAAACTGTTCCAACTTTCTATGTAACTTTATCACCTCAGATTCTTTTTCAGAAATCTCCTTGTTCTTTTGAGCAACTACTTCATTACGTTTTTCAATTTCAGCATAAGCCATGTCTAGATGATAACCCTGCTCTTTGTATTTTAACCCAAGAGAATTTAAATCTCTTTTCAAAGATTAAATTCTATCAATGCACAGTTTATCATTATCTTTCAGTTTCTGATTAACTGAATGCATTGATTTCATGTCACAAATCAAATTTGTGTTATCATCCATGACTTTTTGTAGTTTTTCTTTAACAGAAATGCAATTAGAACAAAATATATGACATACAGAGTCTTTTACCTTAGTCGGGTCAGACATGTCTGCCATGAATACTTTGGCAATCGAAATGTTCTCTGAATCTTCACCAACTGATGCATTTTCTGTAAGAACAATTTCTTCCTCATCAACCCCTGTCACAGCATCAGAATCAATACTTTTCTCTCTTTCTTCCTCATCATCAACACTTGGAACACTATCACCATCACATGAATCATCACTAGAACTTTCATCATCAGTAGACTCTTCTGGTTTTTCTGAATGAATCTTTGCAACAAAAGCCTGACTCACAGCACCCACCAAATCTTCCAGATGAATGCCCCAATCATAGTTTTCGTCATTTTGAGCAACTAAAGCTGATGATGCAGATGCATGATTTGTATTTCCAGAAGGACCATGATTTTGATTACCAAATGAACCATGTGGCTGATTCCTATTATGCTGAAAGTTAGATTGCTTCTTTTGAGAATCAAATTCTACCTTTGGTTTTACACACTCCTTAGCAAAGTGACCTTACTCTTGGCAATTGTAACATCTAACTTTGCTCTTATCAAAACCCATACGCGATCGACTATTTGAACCAATATATTTTCTCCCAGTTCTCTTCAAGAAATCTTTAGCTTGTCTCATTAACATGGCCATATTCCATTGGATATTCATTTCTTCCAGATCAACAGGGTCAATCTGTCTGAAATCTTCTTCTATTACCTCAGGATCATGTATTTTTCCTCCAATGAAATTCTCATATGATGCCATGAATGAAGAAAACATAGCAAGATAATCATCAGCAACTTTCTGATTCACATGAGATCCAGATGATGTTGAAGCAGTAGTAGCAGAAAATCTAGAATGGCTTGTATGACCAGAATAGATTGGAACTCCAGAACACTGATCATTTGAAGACTCTTGAGCATCACCAGAAAAAATGCTACTCCAGTACCAGATTTACCAACAGATTTGGCAAAATACATCGAGGGATCCTGGATATGCTCCATATTAGTCTCTTTCTTCTTCATATTCATGTCATGTGACTGAATCTTCCCTAGGACTTCTTCAAGAGACATGGTTTTGTACTTAACATTTTCTTTGATCAAAACCGTATACACATCAAACTTTGATGGTAAAGCCTCCAAGAATTTATCATTGATTTCCTCAGTTTCATATACCACAGATGCACTAGCCAGTTCACTAATAAGATGATAGAATCATGTAGCAAGATCATCCAAAGATTCATTTTGAAAAATGTTTAAAAACTAGGAACTTCTTCTTTAGTAACTCTTTTCTACTTTTCTTCACATCTAAACTCCCTTCACACCTTTTCTGTAGTGCTTCCCACAGTTGTTGAGAAGACTTGAACTGTTTAAAACTGTGATAAATTTCCTTTGGTAGAGACATCGAAATGCTAGCCATTGCTTTCTTTTCTCGATCAAATAACAGCTTCTCTTCAGTAGTTAAAGCTGACACTGGTTTTGGAACATCATCTTTTCCCATCCATGAATAAGTAGGGTGTGTATATCCTTCCAAAATTGGAATCCACAAACTAGTATCGGTAAAAGATACGAATTGATCAAACCTATCTTTCCAATTTGAATAATCAGCTAGATTCAGCAACTTCGGAGGTTTTTGAGATGTACCTATCTCATTGTCATAATTGAACATGTTTGTGACTTGAACCATATTTGCCATGTTAAAAATTTTCTGAAAAATTTCTAAGTATTGAACTGTTTTACCCTCAGGCGAACTTAATAAGTTCGCTTTAGTGAGTACTAAGCGAACTTGAGATCAGGCGAACAAGACAAGTTCGCTTAAGGAGGAAATCCGGTAAGTTCGCTTAACAGCTAAGTTCGCTTGAAATGTGAGAAGCGAACTTAATAAGTTCGCTTGCTAAGTTCGCCTGCACAGGAACTCAACAAGTTCGCTTAAACTGCTGTAACAGATTCAACAGATTCTTCACCCAAACACGAACCGAAACCTTCAAAATTCATGATTTCTCAGCGAATTAATGGAATTTAAGGAAATTGAACCGTAGGATTGTGAATTTTATCAAATAGAACAGTTCTATCGGACTAATTTCGTCAAAAACACTTTCAAAATCATGAATTCAGTAAAGAAACGATCTTCAAGAACTTGAAAAACTCCATTGTTGCAGAAACTTCAAAAATGTTGAATTTCTTGTCGAATTGTACACAAAAACCTTCACTAATCACCGAGAATCGTACTTAATTCACGAGCATAAGCTCTAATACCACTTGTAGGTCCAGGTAACTCAACTACTGATCGAACTCGTGGTATGACGTTTCTATAACACGAAGTGCGGAATCCTTCGTATTAACGTTTGTATACTAATTGACAATTCAAACAACACGCGTAAATAAACTTCTCGTTATATTCCAAATCACTGTGGTTACAGACTCAATCAGACAAGTTTTTCTCTTTTTCGGATCAGTCCCTTCTAATGACTCTGTAACACATATATATAGAAACACACCTGCTGTAAGCGAACTTAGTTAAGTTCGCCTGAAACAGATTAAGCGAACTTAACAAGTTCGCCTCAGTTAGACCTAAGCGAACTTATTAAGTTCGCCTCTGATAGACCAAGTTCGCCTCTAGGCATACTTGTAAAAATACTTAGCAACTTTTAAACAATTACATAACAAAACTTAAAGACATAGAATCTAACTATTACAAGCTTTTGTCATTACAAATCTATGTCCTAACAACAAGGGATTTTGATGACTAGAACAAGAAGATGAAGACCTTCTTTCAATTTCATGACCACACCTTGTTGAACTCCATTACTGATGGTCCACACAAGCCTGTTACTACCACTACAGATGTTTAGCGTCCCAAGACTGTGGCTGAATATGATCAGAAAGATATTTCATTGATTGCTAGAGACAACAAGGCCTATGGATTCATTGATATGGCTCTTCCCATTGATGTGTTCAACACTTTTGCTAAATACACCACATCCAAGGATCTATGGGTAGCTCTTTGTACTAGATATGAGGGAAGTACTGAAGTCAGGGAGAGCAAGAGACATCTGATTAAGAAGCAATATGAGATGTTCAACAGTGTTCGTGGAGAGTCTATGTCTGATCTGATCAACCGATTCTCCAGCATTGTGTCAAGATTGAAAGTTATAGGAGTTCAGTATCCCATTGTTGAGTTGAACAAGAAGCTGCTTGATTCACTTCTCGAAGAATGGAATATGTATCGGATTATGATCAAGAAAACTGAGAACGTGAACACTTTGTCACAAATAAGAACTTTACAGCATTCTGGAATCCTATGAGTTGTAAATCAAGAATGGTGCAGTTACTCCTACGAATCAGTCAGGAAACACAGCTCTTATTGATGGATCAGTCTATTCGAGCAAATCAACTATGTCTTACTTCCAAACTGATGTTCCACCTTCTGTTTCTAGAATTCAGCCTTCCAGCTCCTCTACCTCTCAGAAGCAAACACCAATGATTACTGATGAGTATCTGCCTATTATGACTGCTTTCATGTCATGCTATGATGCCCTAATTTCTTAAAACCTGACACCAGTCAGTTTCCAACCTGATGACTTAGAGCAGATCAATCCTGGTGATTTGGAGAAGATGGACATTGATTGGTGCATGGTTGTGCTGACTCTAAGGGCCAAGAGATTCATCAAGAGGAATGGGATGGATAGGTTCAAAGCAGGAAAGACTTTGGTTTTTGACATCAAGAAGGTTAGGTGCTACAACTGTGACCAGCTGGGTCATTTTGCAAGAAACTGCAAAGAGCCATCATCCAAGGATCAGCATGAAAAGAAGAATTCAAATGGAAAGCAAGTTGCAAATTCTCCCAAGTCCACCACCACAACTTCCAGCTCAACGGCTCTGGTCTGTCAAGCTGATGGACACTATCATTAGGGAAAACAGAATGAGTAGGCAGCTGACAAGGCTCTATTGGCAGACATTGAAGAGAATGACAGACTTGTCATGATCCAACCAGCTGAGGATCTCACTGCTGTTCCAGCTGAGGTAATGTCTAAACTTTGCAAAGCACAGTCTTGTTTAAATGAAATTCAAAAATATAGATTCATCAACCAAGCTTTGGTAGATGAATGTGATCATATAAAGGTGATGTATGATTCTGTGGCTAAAAATGAGAAATTGAACTTAAAGAAAATTCGTGACATTTCTGGAGAAAACCGATCTTTAATTATGCAACTTACTACCCAAAAGAATATTAATCAAAATTTAACTGAAAGACTTCAAAAGGCTGAAAAGGCAAATTTTCAAGTTGAATACATGGGTATAGATCATAAAAATTTGTTTAGAATCATTGATAAGCAAATACATAAGAAAGTCACAAAAGGCATTGGGTATAACTCTCACCTACCACCTTATTCCAGGTCTGGTAGATTTGCTGATATGCCAGCTCCTCATATTCCCACACCTTTTGTTCGCACTTTATCTGCTAATGATTATATTAAAACTTCAGATTCTGACAGTTTTGCTTCCTATGAAGAGTCAGACTGTGTAAGTTCCGAAGATGATTATGATGACAGTTCTAGTAAGGGAAATATTTTAAATGAACATGATTCGGATGAATGTAATAATATGTCCGTGTCAAAACCAAATATGTGTGAATACGTTGAAAATTTGTATTTTGGTTCTATGCCTTCTGAGCATGACACTTTGAGATATGACATTTCTATGTTTAAGAATGTTTTACCTTTTGTTCCTAAATCTATAAATGCTATGAGTTGTATTGAAAACTTTAAAAGTGCAGGATTTGCCTTTAGTTCTGATGCCTCAACATCACAATCATCTTCATCATCCTGTGATGACAATTATCAGGCTAAGCCGTCATGTGATAAAGTTTATTTTAGTTGTGGGGAATCCAATCATATTTTCAAATGTTGTAAATTATCTACATATCAGTTCAAAGAAGAAAATATACCATCCTTTTTTTTAAATTTAGTAGAATGTGATTCAAATGCTTTTTCTAAGTCATAACATAGAAGAGATTTGAGACGTAAAAGGATTAAAATGCTAAAAATAGTTTGAAAAGAACATGGAATATTAAGAATAATGATCTTTTTGATGAACTTACTTCATTAAAAGAGGATTCTGATTATGATTTCCGTGAAGTGTTTTGTGACGTTAAGAAGTTCCAAGTCAGCAATGGCTTGGGTACCAAAATTTGATTGACTTGGTCTGTGTAAGGGCAATCAAGGAGGACCGGAGACAATATCTGGTATGTCGACAGTGGTTGCTCAAGGCATATGACCGGCCAATTTTCTTTGCTGTAAGATTATCATCCAATGGACGGAGATTTTGTCGCCTTTGCAGGCAATCCAAGAGGAGGAAAGATAGAAAGATAAGGAACCGTGTCCAATGGTGTAAATAGCTTGGAGCATGTCAACTTCATCCCGAAGCTGAAGTACAATCTGATGAGTGTCTCCCAGATTTGTGATAAATACTTTTGTGCCCTCTTCAACTCTAGAGAGTGTTTGATTCTGAAGCCTGGAGTGGTTATTCCCGAAGACCTTATCCTCATGCGTGCTTCTCGAAGATTCAACACTTACAGTCTGGATATGAATAATCCATCAGGAATCAAATCGTGCTTTCTCTCAAAAGCTTCTGAAGATGAGTCATTCCTTTGGCACAAAAGATTAGGGGATGTGAATTTCAAGATAATGAACCGTGTAGTTCGAGGAAACCTTGTCACCGGTTTGCCTCGTAAAGATTTCTCTCTTATGGGACATTATCTCTCTTGTTCTAAGGGCAAGCAACATAAATCCACTCACAATCCCAAAACCACTAATTCCATTAACTCTCGTCTTCAATTGCTTCACATGGATCTTTTTGGTCCTTGGAGCATCATGAGTCAAGGTCGGAAATCCTACTGTTTAGTGGTAACCGATGACTTCTCTTGGTTTACTTGGGTAATATTCCTTGCAAGAAAAGATGAGACGCTAGAGACTCTGAAGATTCATTTGCTGCAGATCGAGAATTTGTTCAATATAAGTGTGAAGACTATCCGAATTGATCATGTCACAGAGTTCAAGAATGCCATTTTGGATTCTTTTTGTGAAAGTAAAGGTATCTCTCGGCAGTTCAGTGCACCTCGTACTCCACAAAAAATGGTGTAGCTGAACGAAGAAATCGTACGTTGATAGAAGCGGAAAGGACAATGATCGTTGATTCTAAGCTTCCTGTCACTTTTTGGGCCAAGGCAGTTAATATTGCATGTTTTGTTCAGAACTGAGTCCTTATTACCAAGAGCTGCAACAAGACCCCCTTTGAGATTATGTACAAGCAAAAGCCTGTTATTGATTTCTTCAGGAAATTCAGGTGTGTTTGCATAATGCTGAATACTTCGGACCAGCTGAACAAGGTTGAAGCAAAAGCTGATGAATGTTATTTTGTGGACAAACTCTTCTAGACAAATAGCATTTCGTGTTTACAACAAGAGAAGGATAATTGTGCTGGAGTCCATTGATATCAACTAGAACGAAAACAATCATACAGACACTAGGGACGGTCCTGATTGGCTTTATGATATCGAATCTTTGTTTAATTCATTTAATCTGACTGTGTTTTCAAAACTTTCTACTCCTGCTAATCCTTTCTTTTCTGTGAATAATCTAGGTCCAATAAATGACCCAAGCTCATCGTTATCCAGTCAACATGTTGAGATTCCTACTACTAATGTTGAATCAACTTTGGGCTCTTCGGATTCTGTAGCAGCAAGTGAAACTATTGAGGAAGAAACTCCTCCAATAGTGGATGTTGCTCCATAATCCTCTACTGCAGATCCTAATGTTGAAGAAGCTGGAAGAGGATGTGATTCCTCAGTTACGAATTCACAAGAATCATCTCACCAACAACATCATTGGTCCACTGAATGTGGGAGTCCAAACTCGTAGTGCCACAGAAGCAATAAATGACGGTCTCTTCACATGTTCCGTCTCTTAGGTTGAACCAAAGAATATCAAAGCTGCTTTACTCGAAAACAGTTAGGTGGAGGCAATGTAGGAAGAGTTGCAACATGTCACACCCCCAAATTCCACTAACGTAGTTTTACCATTTGGAAGGTGACACACCAGGATCTTAGTCATTAGTTACATCAAACGACACTATATGGGACTTAAAATGTCATAACACAAAAGTTCAGAGTTAATGCGGAAGCGTAAACATTAATATGAAATCAAAAGTATTTACACGCAATAAGCGTCAATCAATGTAAATAAGTAAACTGTTTAAAATGTTTGAAATGAATGATATGACAGTAGGACTCCATGCATGTCCTAAGTGTGCAACCTGTGCCTTAGCGACCTGAGAAACATGTAAGAAAAAGTGTCAACACGAGGTTGGTGAGTTCACAGGTTTCAAGTTTACAATAAGAGAGTGTTTGCCAGATTATGTACATTCAATATGCTTATCTATAGGTAGCTAGCCTATGTTCATGTCTCACTAAAGCGCTCGCAACCGAAGCTGACTGTTTGTTTATTTGCCTCCTTCCAGGTCTATCAACTCTGGCGATGTGAGTAGGCTAACATTTCACCCGTTCGATCTCCAATCGAGTTAGCGCGACTAAAGCGGGTGGAGCTTGTTAAACCCAGTAGTACTACTAAACATTACCTTGCTAAGATCCATATTAACGATTCGATGTATGATGAGGACTTTCTGTGATAGTGTGTCACGCTTAGCCTCAACAGTAATAACATATGAAATACAATAATCTAAAATAGTCGTGTCATGTTTTCTCCCCCAACGGGAAAAACATGTAACAAAATGTTTGTCTGTGTACCTGTTTCTCCCCCACGGGGAAAACAAGTAAAAGTATGATAGTTTGTGTACATATTTGTTTCTCCTCAACAAGAAAACAAGTAAAATATGTTTGTGTGTAAGTATGTTTCTCCCCCAATAGTAAAACAAGTAAAAAGGGACCGTGAAACTCACCTGAGTTGTGTACGAGTAGATAGCACCAAACAAGGATGCAAGTAGGAAACACAGAAGTTTGCCTGTGAACTACATAAGTATGTCCTGGAATTATAAGCATGATAGTCAGGGATACAATGAGATTTTTGTGATGATGACACAGAAGGATTTAAACGTCCTAGGATATTTTAAGGATCAACGAGTAGACGAACTTGTCCACGGGAATAAGGGTTTCTTAATATACTTATTAAGATAAATACGTTTCGTGTCAAATGTTTCTTAATTACGAATATATTAAATATTAAATATATCCGTGCGTTTGTACCATTAGAATAATGACTAGGAAAATAATATAACCAATATATTAGTTTTAGAGAAGTAACATGATTATTTAAAATGTGTGACAAAAATAATAAAGCTATTATTTTTATTCGAGGATATTAAACGTGGGTAAATAACATAAATAGTTATATTATTTATTAGTTTGAAATGTTACACGAAGTTCATAAACGAGATGAAAATAATATCTAAATATATATTATTTTTAATTAGAGTCACGGGTTGAAAATAATATAAATATACTATTTTATATGGAGTCGTGGTTTGAAAATAATATAAATATATTATTATAAAAGTGGGTAATGATATTCAAATGAGTTATAAAATCAAACCCGAGCCTACGGGTGTTTTCGGGTTTCAAAACACGTTAACATATTAATATAATAATATAGCATTTGATTTTATATTAAAATAGTAATTAGAAAATAAATAAAAACGAAACAGGGGTGAGGAGACTTGAACCCGGGTCTCCTCCCCATCGACACCCACACTTAACCAGTCCACCTGCTAAGGCAATCGCAACATGAACCAGATCGGGTTTGTTTTAACACCCAACCCACTGTGTTCACCCACCTTTACGCGAGCCGAACCCAAACCACCCTCAATTTCCTTGAATCCGATCGCGATAGAACCAAATGACAAAGGGGTTTTGTAAATCGGTATTTTACTAACATGTTGACAAGTTTAATCGCAAAGACATCGAGTTTATAGTCGTTAATTTCAGTTTGAACATACCGAAACCCTAGGTTTTGATCTTGGAATCAAATTGACTAAAACTGATAATGTATGTTGTTGGATTCATATGTCTTTCAAAGAGTATGAAATTGCGAAACTACTCATATCATTTAATTTGATTGAAACTGAGTCAAGGGTATCGTTCGATTAAACCGAATTGGTTATGAACCCTAGAACTTGTTTGAGTTCAATTCGTTGTTATAAGCCCTAGATTTGTTAGGGCTTTCGTTATAGGGATGAAGGCGAGTCTGAGGGTATGATTAGATACCAGAATTGTTTTGGAATTGATGGTCCTCGGCTAGAACCCAATCGCGATTCCGACGAGTGGTCCCTGACGTCTCCTAGTGTGTATCTAACCGAATTTAATGGTGCAACAGGTTCAGGAGGGTGCGAATTAGATGTTTAGAGTATTTGATTTCAACAATGTAATGTCTAATGATCGAATTCGTTGGATTCTTGATGAGTAGTCGGCGGTTTGCCTTCAACAGAATTAATGGGGTTAATTCGAGTTAATAGCAACGTTAATGAACCAATGATGGTAGATAATGGTATTAATGTCCGTTTCGGTTATGAATTCAAAAGAATTTCAGGTATATCTCGTGAATTTGGATCAAAGGCTTGTGGATTTGACTTACAAAAGTCAACAGGGTATGAAACACCTGATTTTTGACTTTCCTAAGTCAACATGATTGACTTTGGAATTATTACAGCCTTAGTCCGTGTAGTTTGAGGTTTAGATAAAGACAGAATTAGTCCATATGGTTAGAAGTGAGTTAAAAACTTGGTTAATTGACTTTATAAAGTCAACAGAAATACAGAATTTGGACTTTGACCTCAAAAGTCGACAGGGTTAGAGTTTGGTCGAATGTCATAACTAGTCCCTATAGTTTTAGTTCAATTAATGAAAGAAACAGTCCCTGAGGTTTAATATTCAGTTAACTTGGTTAGGACTTAACAGGGTTTTGTAATGGAATTGTTAACAAAGTTAATTTGAAAAGTCGGATTGTCACATCATCCTCTAGTTGAAAGAATTTTCGTCCCGAAAATTAAAATGATAAAAATTTTTTTTCGGGTGTCACATCATCCCCTAGTTGAAAGAATTTTCGTCCCGAAAATTAGAATAGTATCTTAAGAGTTTGACGTGGAGGGTTTTGAACAGATGAGGATACTTACGCACCATCTGATCCTCTTGTTCCCACGCGAATTCGGGTCTGCGTTTCGAGTTCCAATGAACTCTGACAATAGGGATTTTACTACGTTTAATTGTTTTGACTTCCCTATCCATGATTTCTTCTGGTTCCTCGATGAAATGCAACTGTTCATCGATGTGTAGTTCTTCAAGAGGAATTGCGAGTGTCTCGTCTGCTAGACATTTCTTCAAGTTTGAGATGTGAAAGGCGTTGTGTACACCGCTAAGTCCTTCAGGTATGTCCAGTTGATACGCTACTGGTCCGATTCTCTTCATTATCTTGAATGGTCCAACATAACGAGGATTCAATTTGCCTCATTTCCCGAAACGAATGACACCTTTCCAAGGTGAGACTTTGAGTAAGACCATGTCACCTATTTGAAACTCTAACGGTTTACGACGCTTGTCGGCTTAGCTCTTTTGACGATCACGAGCTGCCGCCATACGGTTTCTAATTTGGACTATCTTTTCGAAAGTTTCAAATACAAGTTCAGGACCTGTGAGTTGGCTATCCCCAACCTCGGTCCAACAAATAGGAGAATAACATTTCCGTCCATAAAGTGCTTCAAATGGAGCTGCCTTGATGCTAGTGTGATAATTGTTGTTGTAGGAGAACTCCATCAACGGTAGGTGAGACTCCCTAGTGTTACCGAAATCAATCACACAAACTCGTAGCATGTCCTCCAGAGTTTGGATTGTACATTCCGTTTGGCCATCAGTTTGAGGATGGTATGCTGTGCTCATATCTAGACGCGTGCCTAGGGCTTTATGTAGCGACTGCCAAAAACGAGAAGTGAATCGTGCATCACGATCCGAAATAATAGAGATTGGCACCCCGTGCCGAGAGACTATTTCCTTCAAGTAAGTACGAGTAAGCTTATCCATTTTGTCAGTCTCTTTGATTGCTAAGAAGTGAGCGGACTTTGTTAATCGATCAACGATTACCCATATGGTATCACATCCGGTAGGGGTTCGTGGTAATTTGGTGATGAAGTCAATGGATATTTGTTCCCATTTTCACATGGGAATTTCTGGTTGTTGCAAAAGACTGGATGGTTTTTGATATTCAACTTTGACCTTCGCGCAAGTCAGACATTTACTAACATAGGTGGCTATATCGGCCTTCATCTTCGGCCACCAATATAGTATCTTTAGGTCTTGTTACATTTTGTCGGAACCTGGATGTATCGAGTAACGAGATTTATGAGACTCAACCAAAACTAGTTCCCTTAGGTTTCCGAATACTGGAACCCATATTCGCTCGGCAAAGTAGCGAATACCGTCATATTTTACTTCAAGTTGTGCTTCCAGACCGCGTGTACTTTCCAGCGGTGGATTTACTTCTTTTAGGGCTTCGACTTGAGCACTACGGATTTTGTCAGGTAATCCGGGGTAAATAGTAAGCTGTAATGCTCGAACTCGTTTGGGTTTGTTTCTTTTCGACTTAAGGCATCAGCTACAACATTAGCTTTACCCGGGTGGTATCGAATCGCACAGTCATAATCGTTTAAGAGTTCGACCCAAAGAGGTTGTCACTTGTTGAACTCTTTCTGCTCAAAGATGTGCTGAAGACTCTTGTGATCGGTATAGATGGTGCATTTGGTACCGTAAAAGTAATGTCTCCATATCTTAAGTGCGAAAACTACAGCTTCCAACTCTAATTCATGAGTGGTGTAGTTTCTCTCGTGGACTTTTAGTTGACGTGAAGCGTATGCGATCACCTTTTCGCGTTGCATTAAGACACAACCCAGTCCCTGAATAGATGCATCACAATACACTACAAAATCATCGGTTCCTTCCGGAAGGGCTAGAATAGGTGCACTACAGAGTTTCTGTTTAAGATGTTGGAATGCTGACTCTTGGTTATCGCCCCAATTATAGGCTTTACCTTTTTGAGTTAAAGCAGTGAGAGGTTGAGCAATTTTTGAAAATCCTTCGATGAATCGACGGTAATATCCAGCCAATCCCAGAAATTGTCGCACCTCAGTCGGAGTCGTCAGTGCTGCCCAATTCTTGATGGCTTCTATCTTTGATGGGTCGACATGTATTCCTTTCTCGTTAACCACATGTCCTAGAAACTAAACTTCTCGAATCCAGAATTCACACTTGGAAAACTTAGCATATAGTTGCTCTCGCTTAAGTAATTCTCTTGGAATAAATGAGGATGTCGTCGATGAAAACGATAACGAATTGGTCAAGGTAAGGCTTACACACACGGTTCATGAGATCCATGAATACCGCAGGTGCGTTGGTTAACCCGAAAGGCAAGACCATAAATTCGTAATGACCGTACCTCGTTCTGAATGCAGTCTTAGAGATATCCTCTTCTCGGACTCTTAACTTATGGTAGTTGGACCTAAGATCTATTTTGGAATAGAAACTTGATCCTTGGAGTTGATCAAAGAGATCATCTATGTGGGGTAGCGGATAACGATTCTTGGTCGTCACTTTGCTCAACTCACGATAGTCGATGCACATGCGGAAAGTCCTGTCCTTCTTCTTAACCAATAAGACTGGAGCTCCCCATGGCGATGAGCTAGGTCGGATGAAACCTTTATCCAACAACTCTGGCAGTTGTGTAGATAACTGTTGTAATTCACTAGGTGCAAGTCTGTACGGTGCCCTAGCAATAGGTGTTGCTCCAGGTGCTAGATCAATTTGAAATTTGAATTGACGATGAGGCTGAAGTCCAGGAAAAATTTTAGGAAATATTTCCGGTTAGTCACGTACAATTGGGATGTCGTCAATCTTCTTCTCCTCAGATGGCTGCTCGGCGACGAGAGCCAAATAGTAGTACGACCTTTTCGAAGACACTTTTGTGCTTTTATGTATGATATGATGCCAACGACTGCACCACTCCTTTCACCTTGGACAGAAATGTTTTCTCCACTCGGGAGAGGAAGGCGAACGATTTTGTCACGACAAATGATTTCGGCTTGGTTCTTAGATAACCAATCTATGCCAGCGATTAATTCAAAGCTGCCAAGTGTAACTGGCATGGGGTCAATGTCAAGTTTATGACTAACCAATCCTAGTTTACACCTAAGAATGTGAGTTTATTCGATTTTCTAACTGGCTGCTATCTCAATAGTATACTTGGCTTCCAATAGAGTGCAACGATCAATGGATTCTGCAATAATGCGTGCAACGGTCTGCCTTCACTCGGCGTATTGTTGCTAGTGGGTACAGTAGGGACTCGCCTCCTACGATCCCCAACTCCTAAAGAGATATGCGTTAGTGCTGAGTGTCGTCCATAAAATGGACCTGAGAAAGCCCACCATACCCAACAAGTGATGGTGATGTAACTGACTCCTCCGAAGGCTCCGTCTTGCTGCCCTCGGACGGGAGTGGATGATGTTCTAGTGATTCCCGAGTGTTGCCACTGGGAATGATGATGCAATGCCAATGTTGTGTTCCTCATCAGTAGAGGGCGGTATGAATGATGTCAACATGACTGCAATGCAATGTATGTATCATGTATGAGTGCCTGTGTCGTGTAACTAATGCATGTGTGCGGTTATAGACTAGTATGCAATCCTAGTTCTCTATAACCAATGGCTCTGATACCAATCTGTCACACCCCCAAATTCCACTAACGAATTTTTACCGTTTGGAAGGTGACACACCAGGATCTCAGTCATTAGTTACATCAAACGACACTATATGGGACTTAAAATGTCATAACACAAAAGTTCAGAGTTAATGCGAAAGCGTAAACGTTAATATGAAATCAAAAAGTATTTACACGCAATAAGCGTCAATCAATGTAAATAAGTAAACTGTTTAAAATGTTTTAAATGAATGATATGACAGTAGGACTCCATGCATGTCCTAAGTGTGCAACCTGTGCCTTAGCGACCTGAGAAACAAGTAAGAAAAAGTGTCAACATGATGTGTTAGTATTTACACATCTTTTCGGCATAAAACTTCGCTCATTTAACGATCAATTCTTGGTTATATTCAACGTTTAAGCACTTATTTGCTTCATTTCCTGTTTTGTAGGTTTTTGAGAAGCTTGTGAACAAACAAGAAGATTCCAGGATAAAAAGTGAAGTTTTTAGGGTTTCTGTGATGAAGGCACGGTCGTGCCCCTAATTGGCACGATCGTGCCTAACTTGCAAACCCTAAGCACGGTCGCGCCCCGTACATGGCACGACCGTGCCAAGCCAAAAGGCAAGGCACAACCGTGCCCCGCCTCCACACGGTCGTGGGAACACCCGTGAGTCTGACACCTCGAAGCAAGAGACCCAATGGAAGCTCCGGATCGGTCAACCCTCTGTCACGCGGTCGTGCTAAGACCTAGACACGACCGCGCCTTTGTACCTGGCACGGTCGTGCCTTCTCTCTAGGCACGGTCGTGCTTCCCACTTTCTATTTAAACAGAACTTAAACTCCCATTCAGACATCAAGCAACCAGGGGAGAAAGTCTACTGTTCCAGCTCGTATTTCTCTTGTTCCAGCCATATTTCAAGATTCTTGGAGAGGATACAACATCAAGAGGATCACCATACATCAACAACAACATCTAGGCTTGGAGGAGTGGTTTGATTCTTGTTTTCATATCATGTTTCACACTATTTTTCCCTGCTTATTTGTAATTTTGGTGCTCATGATGAGCTAAAACTCTTGTTCACTTTGGTTTAGATGAAGTTTAGATACATTTGACAACATTCATGGATTATTGGCAGTCGTTGTGTTAATGTTATGACAATCGTATGATTATTCTTTGATGAAATTATGTATTCAAGTATTTTGAGTTGTTTACAAGACTTGTATTTGTGTATGCCATATTATGTTGGAAAACTTGTGGTTTATGCTTATATTCATAGATTGGTGTATGTAATTATACTAGTTTATGGCATTTGACTAGGAATGGTGAATGAAGTCTTGTTTGTGAGTCATTATATTTGCATGTGTATCCTTATGCTTATGTTTGGAAAGACAAAGTATTTGTTATGATGTTTCATGCTTAGTCTTATGTTTATCTAGGAATTGTTGACACATTCTCCTAATTTATATAACCTTTGTATGAACATTGTATGTTGAAGAAATGCATATTGTTGTCTAATTTAATCAACTTGAGGTGGGTAGTGTGTTGTTCATATTATCTTTCCAACTAGTTGTTGGATTAGTATACCTTAATCGGAAGCTAGTTCAAACTTTATAAACATTGACATGATTGTTAAACACGTGAGCTTCATTGTATGATTTTAGGTGGTTGGTTTGTATAATTCATGCTAGCTTTCCGAATGATCATTTGATTAGATATCTTTGACGAGAATTTAGTCAATTTATGTTTCGTGTATTTGCCATGTTTCTATGAGTGTATTGAATGTATTCTAGATGGATTCGACACCGAAGTGATATTTTCTCCATAATTGTTTGACTTGTGATTTTAATTTAGTTTTATATTCTTGCATATTAGTTTAATCAAAAATCAACTTAAACATATTTTACCCTTACTTGATTGGATTTTAGTTCCGGTTTATTACCGCATTCCACCGTGTCCACGGATTGATATCCGGTTCTTACCTTTACTATATTGCTATCCGACGGGTACACTGCCCGATGTGTGTGTGATTAGTCTTTGGTGAAAACCCTTTTTTAAAACTAATACTGTGTGATAAATCTCTATTAAAATATATATAGTTTCACACGCATCACAACACGAGGTTGGTGAGTTCACAGGTTTCAAGTTTACAATAAGAGAGTGTTTGCCAGATTATGTACATTCAATATGCTTATCTATAGGTAGCTAGCCTATGTTCATGTCTCACTAAAGCGCTCGCAACCGAAGCTGACTGTTTGTTTATTTGCCTCCTTCCAGGTCTATCAACTCTGGCGATGTGAGTAGGCTAACATTTCACCCGTTCGATCTCCAACCGAGTTAGCGTGACTAAAGCGGGTGGGGCTTGTTAAACCCAAGTTTTTGGCGCCGTTGCCGGGGATACGGTTTTGCGAGAACGATTGGAATTAATTTTTAGTCATTTAGTATATATATTTTTGTGAATATCGTGTTTTTCTTGTTGTTATTTGCGATTTTGTGTGTATAGATATTTTTTGCATTTTACTTGTTATTTTTAGCTTCATTTGTATATATATATATCTTGGTTGTTATCCCATTTTATTTCTTTTATTTTTATTTTATTTATTTTCAAATTTTTTTTTATTTTTTTTTCTTTTTTTATTTTATTTTTATTTTTGTCTAACTTGTGTTTTCTGTGTCCTAGGTTTGCGTATTTAAATCTAACTTGTCGTGCAGATCGTGTATGTTCTCAACTCCCGTCGAGGAGGTTCCTGAGCCGTCTTCCGAGCCGGAGCGTGATCTTCATCGGAGATTGCGAGCCCATTCCCGATTTGTGGCCCGGTTGCTCGAATTTGACGAGGTTGTTGTTGACGAGGTTGTTGTTGACGAGGTAGAGGAGATGGCGAACGAGGATGCGGGTCGGACGCTTTCGGATTTTGGCAAACCAACACTTGAGGGTTTGGAGTCGAGCATCAACAGACCGACGGTTGGAGCACATCAGTTCGAGATCAAATCTAGCATTATTCAGATGGTGCAGAACATGTGTCAGTTCGATGGCAAGGATCACGAGGATCCTAATACTCATTTGGCCGGTTTCTTAGAGATTTGCGCCACTTTCAAAATTCGTGACGCTACCGACGATGCTATTAGGCTCCGGTTGTTCCCGTTTTCCTTACGGGATCGAGCCAAGGCTTGGTTACTGTCACTTCCCCCTAGGTCCATTAGTACTTGGGACCAGATGGCTGCTAAATTCCTAGAAAAGTACTTCCCTCCGGAGAAAACATCAAAGTTGAGGGCTAGGATTCTTTCTTTCCAGCAGGACGACGGGGATTGTTGAAGTGGCAGCTGTGTGAGACCTTTTACAATGGTCTGGAGATGACCGGGAAACAGCTGATTGATGCATACGCGGGTGGAGATATTGGAACAAAGACACCCCAGGAGGCGTATGACCTGCTAGAAAATGTGGCAGCGAAGAGCTACACTCGGCATACTTCCCGAGCGAGGACTCAGAGGCAGGGTGTCCATCAAGTGGATGGAATTACCTCTTTAGCTGCCCAGGTGGAAGCACTTTCCACCAAGATTGATCAGATGCATGTCCACAAGGCCCAGTCCTTGTGTGAGTTTTGTGGTGGGGCGCATCCCACGAATGCTTGTCAGGTTGGGGATCAGGGGGCCCATGAGCAGGTTGATTTCATGTCCAACCAGAATCGCCCCCAGAATAATCCCTACAGCAACACATATAATCCGGGGTGGAGGAATCACCCGAATTTCAGTTGGAAGTCTGGCAACAATAGCCAGCAACCACCCGGATTCACTCAGCGCCCCCCATTCCAGCATCAGTCTCACCAGTCTTAGGGACAGAGTTCCCAGTTCCGACCTCAGCAGGGCCAGTTTCAAGGCCAAGGTTCTAGCAGCGGTCCACCACCCACTCCTGAGGGTAAATCCAGTTTGGAGGACATGGTTGCACGCCTACTTGCCAACTCGGAGAGTCAGAATCAGTTGGCAGAGAAGCAGAACCGTAACATGGAGGAGCGTTTTCACACGCATCAGACTGAGTTGAGGATTCAGAAAGCTTCGATCCAGACCATAGAGAACCAGGTCGGGCAGATCGCGAAGCTTCTTTCTGAGAGACCGCCAGGTGGCCTGCCTAGCAACACTGAGCCCAATCCTAAGGCTCATGTGAAGGCCATTACTACAAGGAGCGGTAGAGGCACGGGACCGGATCCGCAGGTCCCTGTGCATGAGTCATCCGAGGAGGAGGTTGTGATTGAGATTCCGGATGAGACACCGCCGAGGGGTAAACCGGCGAGCACATCACGCCCTCGCGAGCCTGTGAGAGATTACACTCCCGCCGTTCCATACCCAGGCAGATTGAAGAAACAGAAGATGGAGGAGCAGTATGGTAAGTTTCTAGGGTTATTTAAGCAGTTGCATATCAACTTGCCATTTGTGGAGGCTCTAGCTCAGATGCCTAAGTATGCGAGATTTTTGAAGGATATCCTCACGAATAAGAGGAAATTGGAGGAGTTGTCTCAGGTGACGCTGAATGAGGAGTGTTCGGCGGTGATTCAGAACAAGCTACCGGAGAAGAGACGAGATCTGGGGAGTTTTACCATCCCCTGTTTGATAGGTAGCTTGTCGGTTAGCAACGCCTTAGCTGACCTTGGTGCTAGCATTAACCTCATGCCATATGCGGTCTTTGCTAAGCTTGAGTTGGGAGAACCTGCACCAACACGCATGAGTATCCAGCTGGCCGATCGTTCGGTCATGTATCCGCAAGGGATAGTGGAGAATATGTTGGTTAAGGTTGACCGTTTTGTGTTTCCTGTAGACTTTGTGATTCTGGACATGGATGAGGACAAGAATGTCCCTATTATTCTAGGTCGACCGTTCCTGGCCACCGCTAAGGCCCTGATTGATGTGTATTCAGGAAGGCTTACATTGAGGGTGGATGAAGAGGAGGTGACCTTTGATGTTGGGAGATCCATGCAACACACCCAGAATCAGGATGATTCACTCTACTTTGTTGAGACTGTCTATTCTTGTGTGAGTGATCATCTCCAGGACACAGCTGAGGAGGAGTCCCTGGACACCCAGATTGTAGGGGGGAGACGATTGATCCAATTGGTGAGGATCAGTTTGATGAGCAGTGGCATAGCCAGGAGAGCTATGAGTTTCCCCAGTGTTCAGCGGTTTTCGCAATGGTTGATAGAGAGTCTGAGCCGATTGAGCGGCCTTCTGTTGAGGACCCACCACCTGTTGAGCTTAAGGAGCTCCCGAGTCATTTGGAGTATGCCTTTTTAGATGGTGAGTCTCGATTACCTGTCATTATCGCCTCTGATTTGATGAGTGATGAGAAGGAGAGGCTATTAGAGGTGTTGAAGCAGCACAAGCAGGCTATTGCGTGGAGGATTATGGACATTAAGGGAATTAATCCCTCTTTCTGTGCCCATAAGATCCTTATGGAGGATGACTACAGACCCGCTGTGCAGCACCAGAGGAGGCTGAACCCGAACATGCAGGAGGTGGTGAAGAAGGAGGTGATCAAGTTACTTGATGCAGGTTTGATTTATCCCATCTCCGATTCGCCTTGGGTTAGCCCGGTTCAGGTTGTCCCTAAGAAGGGAGGCATGACTGTTATCACCAACGAGAGGAATGAGCTGATTCCTACTCGTACAGTCACAGGTTGGAGAGTTTGCATCGATTACCGCAAACTCAATGATGCTACTCGGAAGGATCACTTCCCCCTCCCGTTCATTGATCAGATGTTGGAGAGATTAGCGGGGAAGATGTTCTATTGTTTCCTGGATGGCTTCTCTGGCTACTTCCAGATCCCGATCGCTCCTAAGGACCAGGAGAAGACGACATTCACATGGCCCTATGGCACATTTGCCTATCGGCGGATGCCCTTTGGATTGTGTAATGCTCCGGCCACTTTCCAGCGTTGCATGGTTGCCATTTTCCATGATATGATTGAGGACTCCATGGAGGTTTTCATTGATGACTTTTCTGTGTTTGGGAGTTCCTTTGATCATTGCCTCGGGAATCTGGAGAGGATGTTGGCCAGATGCAAGGAGGCCAATCTAGTGTTGAACTAGGAGAAATGCCACTTCATGGTGAAGGAGGGCATTGTGCTTGGGCACAAGGTTTCACGCGCGGGGATTGAGGTTGATAGAGCTAAGATTGATACCATATCTAAGCTGCCCCCGCCGACTTCCGTGAAATCTATTCGTAGCTTCCTTGGTCACGCGGGCTTTTACAGACGCTTTATTAAAGATTTTTCTAAGATTGCCCGACCGATGACCCAGCTTCTTGAGAAGGAAGCCCAGTTCGTATTCTCCGACGAATGCCTTAGTGCATTCAATTTGTTGAAGGAGAAGTTGGTGAATGCCCCTATCATGGTAGCTCCTGATTGGAAGTTGCCATTTGAGATCATGTGTGACGCGAGCAACTTCGCTGTTGGGGCGGTCTTAGGACAGAGGAGAGAGAAGCAGTTTCACCCGATTTATTATGCGATCAAGACGCTCAATGACGCACAGGAGCACTACACCACGACGGAGAAAGAGCTCCTAGCCGTTGTCTTCGCTTTCGATAAATTCCGGTCTTATCTCGTCCTATCAAAGACCATTGTATTCACTGACCATGCCGCTCTTCGGAACCTGTTCAGCAAACAGGATGCCAAACCCCAACTGATCCGGTGGGTTTTGCTGCTTCAGGAGTTCGACATTGAGATCCGTGATAAGAAGGGCGCGGAGAATGTCGCAGCGGACCACTTGTCCCGTCTTGAGTGCTCAGCTTCATCTGAACTTGTGGGGCCATCCATAAATGACAATTTTCCCCACGAGTTTCTCATACACATACAGACACAGGATGAGGAGTGTCCCTGGTTTGCTGATTTTGCAAACTTTCTTGCTAGTGGGATCGTGATTAAGGGCTTAACGCATCAGCAGAAGCGAAAGTTCTTTGCGGATGTGAAGCACTATCTTTGGGAGGATCCCTATTTATTTCGAATCGGGGCTGATCAGATCGTGCGCAGGTGTGTGTTCGGAGATGAGGCACGTCAGGTGCTTAGACACTGCCACGAGGGCCCGACAGGTGGACACCATGGAGCTACCTTGACCGCGAATAAGGTCTTTGACGCCGGTTTCTTCTGGCCTACCATCTTCCGGGATGCTCATGAGATAATCCGAGCTTGTGACGCTTGCCAGAGGGCAAGCAACATCTCATCTAGGAATGAGATGCCCCAGAACAGCATCCAGATTTGTGAGATTTTTGATGTTTGGGGTATTGACTTTATGGGACCTTTCCCAGCTTCTCGTGGCAACCGGTATATCCTAGTCGCTGTTGACTACGTTTCTAAGTGGGCCGAGGCTCAAGCCTTGCCTACTAATGATGCTAGGGTGGTTGTTCAATTTCTGAAGAGCTATTCTCTCGCTTTGGTGCCCCCAAAGCCCTTATCAGTGACCGTGGGACCCACTTCTGCAACACCCAGTTGGAGAAGGCTCTATCACGATATGGTGTGAACCATAGATTCTCCACAGCCTACCATCCACAGACCAGTGGACAGGTAGAGGTCACAAACCGGGGCATAAAGCGGATTCTAGAGAAGACGGTTGGTCAGAACCGTAAGGATTGGTCGGATAGGTTGGATGATGCACTTTGGGCCTTCCAGACTGCGTATAAGACGCCTATTGGTACCACACCATTTAGGTTGATCTATGATGAAGGCGTGCCATCTTCCGGTGGAGTTAGAGCACAAGGCTTATTGGGCGTTGAAGGCGGTGAATCTTGACTTGGTGAGCGCGGGAGAGAACCGGTTCACTCAGATTCATGAGCTTGATGAGTTGAGGAATCAAGCCTATGCAAACTCCACGATCTACAAGGAGCGCACTAAGAGTTTACATGACCGACGCTTGAAGGACAAGAAGGAATTCCGAGTGGGTGGTCGTGTGTTGCTTTACAACTCTAGGTTGCGATTGTTTCCCGGGAAGTTGAAATCCCGATGGACGGGTCCCTACACGATTAGGGAGGTGTTTCCTTATGGGACCGTCGAGATTGAGCATGAAGATGGGAGGATCTTCAAGGTCAACGGTCATCGTCTTAAGCCATATCGACGGACCGGTTGACCCGGAATTGGAAGTAGTTGACCTCCACCCCAAGGACAAATGAATTCGGGGGCTTGAGTCTAGCTAACGACTCATTAATAAACTTAGCCTGTTTCGGTATCATCTGTGGTAACACTTCTTAGATTTTATTTCTATGTTTATTCTCCTATTTTTAATTTCATTTTTTTAGGATTTTACCGTTTATTTTTGAGTTTAGGTGTTCGGAACGTGTTTGGATCGAGCGGATTTGAGTTGATGATTGGAATATCACAGGTATGTCTTCTGAATTATTAGAAATTTTAGTTTGGAAGAATCGCAGTCGGGTTTTGGTACAAGCTGCATAAAAAAAATCAGGGTTTTTTGTCTGCTGGGCAAGAGACACGGTCGTGCCTTCCTACAGGCGCGATCGTGCCTCTAACCTTAGGCGCGGTCGTGCCTCAGTAATTGGGGGTCGGTTTAAATTAGTTTTCAAACGACAGACCATTCACCCCCCCCCATACCTCCCAGCAGACGATTGCCCCTCCCCCTCGGCGATTTTCTTCCCGTCACCATTTCCGGTCTACCCCTTCAATTCTTCGATTTAAGGTACGCCCCGAGCCCCCTTTTCTCTCGATTATCACGATTATAAACCTAGTTTCTCCTTTTCGTTTTTATTTTTGTCGATTTATAGATGTTTAGGCTTTAAATACGTAGAACTAGGTCCTACTTGCTTCCTGGGTTGGTTTTGTATGAAAGCCCCTTCATAAAACGTGTCTAATTGATGGATTTTTAAACTGGAAAACCCAAAAATGGGTTGAGCACGGTCGCGCTCATGACCTGGCGCGGTCGTGCTCGGCTTTTAAAATCCCAGGAAAGCATGGTTTGGTCAGGCGCGGCCGTGCCTCTGTTGAGCGCGGTCGTGCCTCTTGATTTTGGCCTTAGCGTGGTCGTGCCTCGCACCTGGCGCAACCGTGTCTGTCGAGATATTGCGCCCGTGGTCGGCCACAGCCCGACCGTGGGCTCAGCTTTTGTCCTTGGCGCGGTCGTGCCCCTTCCTAGGCGCGACCGCGCCCCTTCATAATTAGGTCAGAAACTTCATAACTTCAGTTTAGCGTCTTCATTACTGTTGTGATTTTAATTTTGTTGTCGTGCAGATGGAAGGCAACAGGGATCACCCATACTTGGAGTTCGATCTCAACGAGCACGAGTACGAGGCTCGTCTGGATGTTCTGTGGCCCCGCCGATGCCGGATTTTAGCCGCTCGTCGTTTGGAGCCGGCCGCCATAGATGCCATTGGTCAGAGGGACCGATGGGACGATCTTGTCACCGCCCCCTGGCATCGTTTGTTCAGGTTCCATGCTATCCAGTATATAGAGCTTGTGATGGAGTTTTTCTCCACATATGAGTTCGATTATCCTTGCCTAGACCTAGAGCAGCCCGAGACGATTAGGTTTAGGTTAGGTGGGGAGTGGCGAGTGATGTCGGTTGCCCGGTTTGGGAGATTGTTAGGATTGTACACGAGACAGGAGCTCCAGACTGAGATATTCACTGAGGGTATCACCGAGTTCCCGACAGAGGAGGATAAGGACCAGTTCTGGCATGAGTTTGGTTTTGGGATTTACGATCCGAGTTTGACCAAGGCTTCGAGCCTTCGGGATCCGCTACACCGTGTTCTTCATCGCTGCATTGTTTATTCCATATCTGGGCGAGTGCAGGGAGAGACGGTAGTAAATTTGAGGGAGTTATTCTATCTGTTTTGCCTTGTACGCCCGCGCACTTGCAATCTTGCGCACTCTATCGCGGGGTACTTGGTGAACAGCTCGGGGCGCGATGTTACCAGCGCCATCTGTGGAGGTCACTTTGTGACCAAGTTGGCGAGGCACTTTCAGCTGCTGACCGACGATTTGATTGGAGACCTGACCCCTGTGGCCGAGACCGTCGTGATGACCGTGCAGACACTCAGAAACATGCACGTCGCTCGTCGAGGCGCAGGAGGGATTAGATTGGTTGACAGATGGGGACGGGTATGGAATACAGACCGTCCGGGCCCCTATCCAGATGTTGTCCAGGCCGAGGCCGAGGCTATTTCCGCTGCCCATCAGGCACACGCAGCTCAGCAGGAGCACCACGAGCATCATGTCGAGGATCCGGTTGTTCCGCCTCCTCCTCCACCTCCTCCGCCTCCACCACCACCTCCGGTGACCGTCTCCCATGATTTATTCATGCGCTACTGGGCCTGGCAGTATGAGGTCCAGTGCGCCGCTGCTGCTGCTGGCGGGGCACCATACGTGGTTCTCCTCCCATTCTTTATGCAGCCAGGGCAGCAGCCCGATCAGCATCAGCCACCACCATCACCACAGCTTCAGCCACCACCATCACCGCATCATCAGTCACCACCACCCGGAGGAGATGGAGCAGAGGGTGCCAGCCTTGCTCTTGAGGATTTTGAGATGGAGGAGTAGTGCCCTCCACTGTTTTGGTATCACCTTTTGTGAGTTGTACTTTTGTTGTATTGTACAAACTCTTGTATCGCGCTACGGCGTTTATGTTGTACTTTTGTTTCCTTGTACTTTTGTTTTCTTGTACTTTTGTTTCCATGTACTGTTGTATATATTTGTGTTTATATTTTGGCTTGATGTTACTGATCTGTGTTTGATGTTAGTCTTGATTAGATCTTGGAATTGTGGAACTACATGGAACTATGTGGAACGTCATTGTTGTGGGTTGGATTTTAGCGTGTGCCATGATCGACACGAGGGAAGTTTCGGTTATCCCTTCACACTCCATTGCATTGCATGTTTTTGTATACATTGTGGGCAATGTATGTTTCTACGTGTGGGGTTGGGTGTTCATTCTTTGCTTTACATTATTTTTTTGTTGTACATTGAGGGCAATGTACAATTCTAAGTGTAGGGTGGGATTGTATTCGCGCATTATTTGTCCTTTTAGCATTTTATCGATTCAATTTTTTGCAAAATATTCCTTCATAATTTTTTATTGGCACTAAATTAAAAGTTAACCGTTTAGCATTCACAATTTTTAGTAAATAATAGAGGTTTGATAGAAATTCCATTGAGTCAAACCCAATTTTTTGTGATAACCATGAGTTTTAGTGGGCTAAACGAATGAATTGCATGTAACCTTTTGCTTACACCCATTCCTTTCCGTTTCCGTGAGTTTATTTTTGAGCCTTGATAGCTTTAGACATTGTTTGCTCTCGTTTTTGCGGATTTGAGTGTGCCGGATGTTTCATGCTTGTTAGAACTTGCTTTTAGTTTACATTTCGAAATCATGAACATAAATATTGCATAAAAATGATTGAGGCATTATGATAAACCACTTTGTTAGCCTTTTATCTTTGTTTTCCCTTACCCGAACACATCCACTAGTTAACCACGTTGAGCCTATCCCATGTTCTTTCTTTTATTACCCACATTACACCGCCATTAAACCTTCATTAGCCTTTTTACTTATTTATTCTATTTTTCACCCGTGTTAGAAATCCGGTCGGCTAATGTTAATTTTATAGCTTTTACTTTGTTGTAATCTTCAAATTCTTGAGAAGTTTTTAGCTAAGGAAAGATGCATATTGACTTAGTTCCCTTCAAAAGAAAAGAAATAGTAAAAAAAAAATAAAAAAAAATAATAAATAAAAAATAAATAAATAAATAAAATCACCAAAATCAGGTGAAATATAGTCGATTAGAGCAATTTTGTGAGCAAAGATGGAAAGAATTCGGTTGTTAGCTCTTATCTATATACGGAAGTATTAGTTAGTTTATTTTTCATATTATAAGTGTTTTAGTTTTTGAATTAGCATAACCGCCGGGTTTTTAGCCATTTAGCCACTTTTAAATTCCATTTCCTTACCCTTAACGGCCAAGTTACAACCCGTTTAAAGCCCTCTTGATTTGTGCTTTATTTCATGTTAGTTGGTAGAGATTTGATCTTTTAGCAAGCTTATGATTTATGCATGATTCATTGTCTTGGCATTTGAGTGTTCTATGCATACACCATTACTTGTATGATCATATATATTCCCGAGTGTGTGTGAACATTGTGAGAAGCATAAAGTTGCATGCTAATGATTTCCTAGGCATATTCATTTGCTCATTCGGTTGTCACTTCAGTGGGTTCATTGAGTTTCATTTAGTTAATTTTGCATTTCTTGTCAAACCTTTATAAATTTATTAATGCTTACTGTTTTCCGAATTGATCCATAGTGTCATTGGAAGTTTTGTTTTATTTTGATTTATTGCTTGAGGACAAGCAATGTTCAAGTGTGGGGTTGTTTGATGTGTTAGTATTTACACATCTTTTTGGCATAAAACTTCGCTCATTTAACGATCAATTCTTGGTTATATTCAACGTTTAAGCACTTATTTGCTTCATTTCCTGTTTTGTAGGTTTTTGTGAAGCTTGTGAACAAACAAGAAGATTCCAGGATAAAAAGTGAAGTTTTTAGGGTTTCTGTGATGAAGGCACGGTCGTGCCCCTAATTGGCACGATCGTGCCTAACTTGCAAACCCTAAGCACGGTCGCGCCCCGTACATGGCACGACCGCGCCAAGCCAAAAGGCAAGGCACAACCGTGCCCCGCCTCCACACGGTCGCGGGAACACCCGTGAGTCTGACACCTCGAAGCAAGAGACCCAATGGAAGCTCCGGATCGGTCAACCCTCTGTCACGCGGTCGTGCTAAGACCTAGACACGACCGCGCCTTTGTACCTGGCACGGTCGTGCCTTCTCTCTAGGCACGGTCGTGCTTCCCACTTTCTATTTAAACAGAACTTAAACTCCCATTCAGACATCAAGCAACCAGGGGAGAAAGTCTACTGTTCCAGCTCATATTTCTCTTGTTCCAGCCATATTTCAAGATTCTTGGAGAGGATACAACATCAAGAGGATCACCATACATCAACAACAACATCTAGGCTTGGAGGAGTGGTTTGATTCTTGTTTTCATATCATGTTTCACACTATTTTTCCCTGCTTATTTGTAATTTTGGTGCTCATGATGAGCTAAAACTCTTGTTCAGTTTGGTTTAGATGAAGTTTAGATACATTTGACAACATTCATGGATTATTGGCAATCGTTGTGTTAAAGTTATGACAATCGTATGATTATTCTTTGATGAAATTATGTATTCAAGTATTTTGAGTTGTTTACAAGACTTGTATTTGTGTATGCCATATTATGTTGGAAAACTTGTGGTTTATGCTTATATTCATAGATTGGTGTATGTAATTATACTAGTTTATGGCATTTGACTAGGAATGGTGAATGAAGTCTTGTTTGTGAGTCATTATATTTGCATGTGTATCCTTATGCTTATGTTTGGAAAGACAAAGTATTTGTTATGATGTTTCATGCTTAGTCTTATGTTTATCTAGGAATTGTTGACACATTCTCCTAATTTATATAACCTTTGTATGAACATTGTATGTTGAAGAAATGCATATTGTTGTCTAATTTAATCAACTTGAGGTGGGTAGTGTATTGTTCATATTATCTTTCCAACTAGTTGTTGGATTAGTATACCTTAATCGGAAGCTAGTTCAATCTTTATAAACATTGACATGATTGTTAAACACGTGAGCTTCATTGTATGATTTTAGGTGGTTGGTTTGTATAATTCATGCTAGCTTTCCGAATGGTCATTTGATTAGATATCTTTGACGAGAATTTAGTCAATTTATGTTTCGTGTATTTGCCATGTTTCTATGAGTGTATTGAATGTATTCTAGATGGATTCGACACCGAAGTGATATTTTCTCCTTAATTGTTTGACTTGTGATTTTAATTTAGTTTTATATTCTTGCATATTAGTTTAATCAAAAATCAACTTAAACATATTTTACCCTTACTTGATTGGATTTTAGTTCCGGTTTATTACCGCATTCCACCGTGTCCACGGATTGATATCCGGTTCTTACCTTTACTATATTGCTATCCGACGGGTACACTGCCCGATGTGTGTGTGATTAGTCTTTGGTGAAAACCCTTTTTAAAACTAATACTGTGTGATAAATCTCTATTAAAATATATATAGTTTCACACGCATCACAACACGAGGTTGGTGAGTTCACAGGTTTCAAGTTTATAATAAGAGAGTGTTTGCCAGATTATGTACATTCAATACGCTTATCTATAGGTAGCTAGCCTATGTTCATGTCTCACTAAAGCGCTCGCAACCGAAGCTGACTGTTTGTTTATTTGCCTCCTTCCAGGTCTATCAACTCTGGCGATGTGAGTAGGCTAACATTTCACCCGTTCGATCTCCAATCGAGTTAGCGCGACTAAAGCGGGTGGGGCTTGTTAAACCCAGTAGTACTACTAAACATTACCTCGCTAAGATCCATATTAACGGTTCGATGTATGATGAGGACTTTCTGTGATAGTGTGTCACGCTTAGCCTCAACAGTAATAACATATGAAATACAATAATCTAAAATAGTCGTGTCATGTTTTCTCCCCCAACGGGAAAAACATGTAACATAATGTTTGTCTGTGTACCTGTTTCTCCCCCACGGGGAAAACAAGTAAAAGTATGATAGTTTGTGTACATATTTGTTTTTCCTCAAAAAGAAAACAAGTAAAATATGTTTGTGTGTAAGCATGTTTCTCCCCCAATAGTAAAACAAGTAAATAGGGGCCGTGAAACTCACCTGAGTTGTGTACGAGTAGATAACACCACACAAGGATGCAAGTAGGAAACACACGAGTTTGCCTGTGAACTACATAAGTATGTTCTGGAATTATAAGCATGATAGTCAGGGATACAATGAGATTTTTGTGACGATGACACAGAAGGATTTGAACGTCCTAGGATATTTTAAGGATCAACGAGTAGACGAACTTGTCCACGGGAATAAGGGTTTCTTAATATACTTATTAAGATAAATACGTTTCGTGTCAAATAATTCTTAATTACGAATATAATAATAATTAAATATATCTGTGCGTTTGTACCATTAGAATAATGGCTAGGAAAATAATATAACTAATATATTATTTTTAGAGAAGTAACATGATTATTTAAAATGTGTGACAAAAATAATAAAGCTATTATTTTTATTCGAGGATATTAAACGTGGGTAAATAACATAAATAATTATATTATTTATTAGTTTGAAATGTTACACGAAGTTTATAAACGAGATGAAAATAATATCTAAATATATATTATTTTTAATTAGAGTCACGGGTTGAAAATAATATAAATATACTATTTTATACGGAGTCGTGGTTTGTAAATAATATAAATATATTATTATAAAAGTGGGTAATGAAATTCAAATGAGTTATAAAATCAAACCCGAGCCTACGGGTGTTTTCGGGTTTCAAAACACGTTAACATATTAATATAATAATATAGCATTTGATTTTATATTAAAATAGTAATTAGAAAATAAATAAAAACGAAACAGGGGTGAGGAGACTCGAACCCGGGTCTCCTCCCCATCGACATCAACACTTAACCAGTCCACCTGCTAAGGCAATCGCAACATGAACCAGATCGGGTTTGTTTTAACACCCAACCCACTGTGTTCACCCACCTTTACGCGAGCCGAACCCAAACCACCCTCAATTTCCTTGACTCCGATCGCGATAGAACCAAATGACAAGGGGGTTTTGTAAATCGGTATTATACGAACATGTTGACAAGTTTAATCATAAAGACATCGAGTTTATAGTCGTTAATTTCAGTTTGAACATACCGAAACCCTAGGTTTTGATCTTGGAATCAAATTGAATAAAACTAATAATGTATGTTGTTGGATTCATAGGGCTTTCAAAGAGTATGAAATTGCGAAACTACTCATATCATTTAATTTGATTGAAACTGAGTCAAGGGTATCGTTCGATTAAACCGAATTGGTTATGAACCCTAGAACTTGTTTGAGTTCAATTCGTTGTTATAAGCCCGAGATTTGTTAGGGCTTTCGTTATAGGGATGAAGGCGAGTCTGAGGGTATGATGTCACACCCCGACCGATGGCGGAATCATCGAGGCGGAATCATCGAGGCGAACAATAGAATGATTGTTCAAAAGCACATGGTAGCTAATGGTTGCATAATTCATTAATTAAGTTTAAAGACAACAAGATCCAAATACAATACATTCCAAATAACCTAGTCTAGTTCAAAACATTGATTTATTTAACTAGGTCCATAGTTCTTAAGTGGAGAATCTTCGGCAAGTAGTCACATATCCAAACCTGAAACATTATTTAAATCAAGTGTCAACTAAAAAGTTGGTGAGTACATAGGTTTAGTATTTCATGTAAATAGTAGTTGTAAATCGTTTTGCAACTCATTGTTTATATTATTAAACATAGTATATGATGTATCATTTATTTAATCACAATTCAAACCGAGTTTGACGCGCTTGAACAAAGCACAACATCTGAGTCCGGTATGCTTGAATATAGTTACCCACTATATCCGATATGTTTGAATATAACACGCGGTTATATCCGAGTATGCAGTAATAAACACCCTAACCGGGTGGGCTGGTCAGGCACAATAGGTCTATCAATATTACAGTTGGTTGTTTTGTGTTTAAATGTATGTACATCCAAAGAATAAGCATATAGTCTCATGTATAACACGTATAAACAATGTGAGTAGCATGTATAATGTTTCACCCCAAAACGTATAAAAATGTAAAATAGGAGCTATGTAACTCACCTTGCAGCAAGGGTTTTACTTCACGCGCGTTGGTGATATTTGTATTGTTGTTATACACGATGAAATCCTATGTAAACGAATACGTATCAATTATATATTCGCGCACGCGTATATTTGTTTAAATATATGTGGATTTGTAAATGGAATAGCCTTTGCGAAAAATTATATGTTTTAAAATCATTGTTCAAATTAATTTTTGTAAGACTTTGTATTTTTATAAAATTCCAAATTAAATATTTAAACTTCTCGAAAATATATTTTTTTTAATAACACTTGCATTTTATAAATCACAAATTACCTATTTTAAATTTCGTGAAAACATTATATTTTAAATAACACGTATTTTTATTTATAAAAAAAAATCATATTTTATTATTTTTTTTGTGGGTTTAAATAATTAAATAACTTATGAAAACGTCGGTTTTTATTATCTTATAAAATTTTACGGTTTGAATATGTTCAAAAGTTGTGTTAAAATAAACGGGCCGAGTTAACGGGCTCAAAATAATTTTTAGTGGGTTAAAAATACTTAAAAATTAATTAAATGGGTTTTAAAACAATTAATTTAAATAAATAATAATAAAGAAATACAAATGGGTCGGACCGGGTTGGTCCAGCCGGCCCAGACCCGAAACAGAAAGAGTTCGCGGGTCAAACGGGTAGCCGGGACGGGCAGAGAGGGTCCATGGGTTGGTCAAACTAGTGGTCAACAAGAATAAATAAAATAAAATAAAAAAAAGTGTGGACGGGGATCGAACTCGGGACCTGTTTGATATCAGGGACGAGTGTGACCAGCCGGGCTATAAGCCCATCGCTGATCAATACCAGCACTTAAAATACATAACAAGTCCTTCTTTTCATCCCTGAGTTCTCGGCAACACAAGCCGGTGTTGCCGAGGACATTGATTTACCGGAATCGTGATACCGATGGTCTCGAATGGTCTTGGGTTAGCTAACCGTAAGTAAAACGAGTATACAAGTATGAAACTTAGAGGTTATTACCAGCTGTAAGTGGCCTGCGAAGTTGAAACAAAACTCGAAGATGTGCACACTGAACTCGGGTCCTGGTCCAAATTGAGACTTCAAAAGGGGTTGGGAAGCTTCGTCTGGATGTCGCGAACGCAGAGGTATCCTCAATTTAGAGAGAGAATAGACAGAGAGGGTGTGATGCTCGAATGGAGGTCCTGAGTGAACTTTTAACTCGAATCAGTATCCCGATAGTACAAACAACAATTGGCGGCTTGGGTTCACGCGTACCGACCAGAGGAACAAAAGGGACCAGGCTATAGCCGTCGAGGTACGATACCGCGTGCGAATTCGTAGGTTGACCCTACGAGCATTAATTGTTTTCTCGGGAATCTGATGTTGAAAAGGGAAATTGGTAGAGGGGAAAGGATCGGGGGAAAAAGGCGAGCACAGAGGTGCTTTTCTCGCGTGTCGAGGTGTAGTACATCGGCTTAGCAGGATCTTGCCGGAAAAGGGAGTCTCGCCGGAGAAGAAGGTACGCCGGCCGGATAAACGAATTGAGACTTGACACTTTCAGTCCTCGCACTTTCTAAATTGTTTAAAACATACCCCAGAATAGAATCATTCAGGCCCTTATAGTTCTGTTTAATTCAAAATAGCCCTCCAACTTTAATTTATTTACAAACTTTAATTTCTTTTTAAACTTTAATTAATTTAAATTATATTTATATATTTTATAAATCCATTTTTTTATTAAAAACTAATTATTCTTAAATAACTATCTTATTGAAATAATACATTAAATTATTTATTTAAATTATTAAGTATATTTAACTTAAATTTTTCTAAACTAAATAAAACTTAAGTATGTATAATTTTATAAAACTTATGTTTTTATTTAAAATCAATCATTTTGAATGGTTAATTTAATAAAATTTAAAACCATTGATTTATTTATATAAACTATTTAATTTAATAACATAATTTACATAGTTTATAATCTTTAAATATTTTTAAAAATTAAAAATTACGTAAATTGTAATTTGTCAATACACCAATTTGTATAAATGTGATTAAATATACGTGTATATATTTTGAAATAAAATGTTAATGTTTTCATGATAAATTCCACAACGAAAATTTTTGACATGTCACATATGATTAGATACCTGAATTGTTTTCGAATTGATGGTGCTCGGCTAGAACCCAATCGCGATTCCGATGAGTGGTCCTCGGCGTCTTCTAGTGTGTATCCAACCGAATTGAATGGTGCAATAGGTTCAGGAGGGTGCGAATTAGATGTTTAGAGTATTTGATTTCAACAATGTAATGTCCAATGATCGAATTCGTTGGATTCTTGATGAGTAGTCGACGGTTTCGCCTTCAATAGAAATAATGGGGTTAATTCGAGTTAATAGCAACGTTAATGAACCAATGATGGTAGATAATGGTATTAATGTCCGTTTCGGTTATGAATTCAAACGAATTTCAGGTATATCTCGCGAATTTGGATCAAGGGCTTGCAGATTTGACTTACAAAAGTCAACAGGGTATGAAACACCTGATTTTTGACTTTCCTAAGTCAACATGATTGACTTTGGAATTATTACAGCCTTAGTCCTTGTAGTTTGAAGTTTAGATAAAGACAAAATTAGTCCCTATGGTTAGAAGTGAGTTAAAAACTTGGTTAATTGACTTTATAAAGTCAACAGAAATACAGAATTTGGACTTTGACCTCAAAAGTCAACATGGTTAAAGTTTGGTCTAATGTCATAACTAGTCCCTATAGTTTTAGTTCAATTAATGAAAGAAACAGTCCCTGAGGTTTAATATTCAGTTAACTTGGTTAGGACTTAACAGGGTTTTGTAACGGAATTGTTAACAAAGTTAATTTGAAAAGTCGGATTGTCACACAATAATTCAATAAGTTACAAGTATGGAATCTGGTGGACCTCCCAAAGAACAAAGTCCCAATCGGCACTCATTGGGTATTCCATAACAAGAAGGATGAAGGAGGAATCGTGGTTCGCAATAAAGCCCGCTTGGTTGTTCAGGGGTTTTGTCAAGAGGAAGGAATTGATTTTGAGGACGTTTTTACACCAGTGGCTCGCTTGGAAGCCATCAGAATGTTTCTCGCCTACACAACCTACATGGACTTCACTGTCTATTAAATGGATGTTAAGAGCATATTTTTGTATGGAAAAGTTCAAGAGAAAGTTTATGTCAAGTAGCCACCGGGTTTCATCGATCCAATCTATCCAGATCGTGTCTATAAATTGGACAAGGAATTCTATGGTCTTCATCAAGCACCTCGTGCGTGTTATGAAACCTTATCTAAGCATCTGCTTGATAATGGTTTTACACGGGGAACCATTGACCAAACTCTGTTTAAACGGAAGGATGGTGCAGATACCATTTTGGTGCAAATCTATGTCGATGATATCATTTTCGGATCCACCAATCCGAGGTTGTGCAAAGAAGTTGAGGAAGTGATGCGTTCTAAGTTCGAAATGAGCTCTATGTGGGAAATGAATTTCTCTCTTGGATTGCAAGTTGATCGGGCGGAGTTAGGAATTCTTATTCACCAAGAGAAATATGTCAAAGAAATTCTAACCAAGTTCAAAATGACTGAATCCCATCCATTCAAGACTCCCATGGAAGTTCGACATTCTCTGTCTCCTGATATGGATGGTGAAAGCGTTGATCAACACCTCTATCGCTCCATGATATGATCTCGCATGTATCTCACTGCCAGCAAACCATACATCATGTTTGCAATGTTCTTGTGTGCACGCTTTCAGGGTAATCCTAAACTCTCTCATTTAACTTCTGTCAAAACTTGGACTTTGGTATCCTAAAAATAACTTGTTTGATCTCGTGGCTTATTCAGATTTAGACTATGGGGGATGCAACTTAGACCGCAGGTCCACTTCTAGGGTTGTCAGTTTCTTGGCAATCGCCTTGTGTCCTAGCAATGTAAGAAACAGTCCACCGTTTCTCAATCCACAGCAGAGGCTGAATACATTGCTGCAGCCCTTTGTTGTTCCCAAGTCCGTTGGATACACCATTTGATGCTCGATTATGGCATCACCTTTCATGAAACCCCCATCCTCTTTGACAACACCAAACACATTGAGATCAGACACCATTTCATCTGTGACTGTGTCAAAAAGACACACATCAAGATTATTGATGTCAAAACTAACAAGCAAACCGCTGACATATTCACAAAAGCATTCGATTCTGCCAGATTTAAGAAATTGGTGGAAATGCTCGGAATGCTCAACTTTCAGTAACCCTTGTGCATATTGTCTTGTCTGTTTAAACTTGTTAATCAGGAAGATTTTCAAAAATATTTTATTTTCTATATAGTTATTTCTTTTTATCTGGTTGGAAAGCAAATCTTTTGGGGGAGATATTGGAATTTTTTGTTAGAAAAGAAAGAAAATAATTCCTTTGTATACAGCTGTTTGCTTAAGAAAAGTTCTTATCCTCAATCTCACTGATGTTATCAATTTTGTTTCATGAAAATCTGATCCGACCCTGTGACAAGTGATTAAGTCTGGTCATATCTCTTGGAGCATGGAATGGACCATAAGCGATGGTGCTTACTGAGGTATAACCGGTAGGCCCGACATATGGTTACAACTCTTTAGTAGTGTGAAAATATAAATCTCAAATCATACACGTGTGTTTGAACCCATTTTTGAAACATTTAACCCATTTTCTGCTAAGAAAACTGATTCAATCAGATATAGGCTTACGTGTTGGATTCGGATTCATGTGCCAGGTGACCATCAAAGTAACGAAATTTACCGTCGATGACCCGTCTGTTTTGTTTACGCAAAGATCTCGGGTGTTCATCTTTTTCCCATCCACTTAGATTATTTGACCCCGTATGTTTTGCTTACGCAAAGATCTCGGGCGTTCAACCTTTTCCTATCTGCTTGGATAATTTTACGGCTTCTTCTGTTTTGCTTACGCAAAGATCTAGATTCTTCGTACTTTTTAATATCCACTTGGATATTTTTCTTTTTACATCTTCTTATATCCAGTTGGAACTTATTTTATTTTTGGTGGTGAATTTGACTTACCAAGAGGTACCCTGGTTAACCTGTAAGAGATGATAAGATGAATGCGGGTATTTCTTGAGGATTGATAGGCTTTCAAAACCATTTTATTTCAAAACGTGGGGTATGTCTTGTTTCGTGCTTAAATGGTACCTTAAAATCACATGAAATCATGTACAAACAAATGCTCGGGTTTACCTTGCACAAATGTCGGCTATCTTCAGGGATTCCCAGTAGCTGACTGTGAAACAAAGTGTTTCAAGAGTTTGACCAGACATGATCACACGTTGGATCTTTTCCAAAGGCTAAGTGTACGTATCCTTTATTTGGTTTTTATTTTTATTTTTCCAATTGAAAATTAATCTTCCTTATTAGCTTGTTTAAATAGTGTACATATGAAAGTTTCTTTTGTTTTTGTCCAAGTGATTCAGGTTAATCGAAACTCCAAGCCACCCGAAACTACCAAGCCCTATCAAAACTCCAAGCCACCCGAAACTACTCTGTCCTATCGAAACTAAGTAGTTTCGACAAGGGTATTTTGGTCATTTGTCCGGCCTTATATTAAATGTGTTCATAGTCAACTCATTTCCATGCCTGTTTCATCCAAACTCCTACACACTCAAATTTCACACACAAAAGCTAAATTTCATCGGTTTAAGTTTGCGAGAATTAGTTCATACCATCTGATTCCCCTTGTCATCTCCATCATCAGGAATAATTTTCATAAGTTTTTGTTACAGTCTCAAAACGGTGAAACTAGGGTTTCGTTTTTGACCTTTTTATGACTGAAACCTTGTATTTAGGGTCGTTTCATGCTAAAATCATGTTTATAGTCTCACCATTGTTGATAACTTACTCCTTTACTGTATATACTTGTAGATTACTTCAAAAGATTTTGGTAAGATGGAGTTTCGACACCTTATAGGCTCATCTTACCCTTCTTTTGCTTTTGATTAACTTCTACTTATATGTTTATAGTGTGTATATAGTTTTAACTTAGTGTTTCTGCATTTTGTGTGAATGAATACCTGTTCAGGGTTTGGGCATTGAAACTACTTGTTTTGGGAAAAAAGTGTTTTTACTTTAAAATTACATTCTCTGATTTTGAACAAGTGTTTACCCGAAACTAGTTGTTTCAATACCTAAGTGTTTACCCGAAACTAATAGTTTCGACAGGTGTTGTTCAACCGAAACTAAGTAGTTTTGGTCAGGCTATTTCTGAATTTTTTCTAAGTGTTTCACTGATGTTTTGTTAACCCTATCCTTGACAGAAATGGATCTACTCTTTGTTAAAAAGCACAATATATGTGCCTTTCTAAATACTGTTGATCCTAAGAGTGAAGGGTTTGTACCGGTGCTGAATTTTCTGGCAAACTCCAATGTTAGCTTTGCTATAAGCCGCAACTTTTCCATTTTTGAAGCTACAATCAGATAGTTCTGGGCTACTACTACAAGAGTCACCATCAACAATGTGGAACACATCAGGGCTATTGTCTACAACCAAGAAGTTTTTATTTCTGAAGCCCTCATCAGAGAAGTGTTATAGTTTAATGACAATTATGAGGCCCTTGTGGAATTTTCAGGCTACTTTATTCGTGAAAGTTTTAAAAGAACGGGTCATCCTGACGAGTTTAAAAGTGGAAAGATTACCAAGACTTTCCTTGCCTCTCATTAGAGGTATATAGTGCATGTGTTCATCCACTGCATATCACTAAGGAAAGGTGGCTTTGATTCTGTCAATGCAATGGTGGCTTCTGCTATTCTTGGATTAATCAAAGGAAGAGACTACAACTTTTCTGGGCTGGTGTTCATGTAGATGATTGAGAATCTCACAAGCAAAGTTAAAGACAAATTCCTTGTATATCCGAGATTCCTTCAAATGATCATCAACCATCTACAACCAAATCTTCCACAAGAAGGACATATGTTGGCCTTGGATCACATGATGGCCAAGAATCTTAGTTACATGAAGAGTTCAAGCTCCACAAGCAATAGGATTATTGTGAACATTCCTTTATTTGGCAATGTGATTGATGAAGAAGAGCCTGAAGTTATTGAATCCTCATCATCCGAGGAAGAAGAGGAACAAGAACAAGGCGATCAGGGTAACCAAGAAGCTGAGATTGAGGTTGAGGATGTGATACAACAAGAATAATATGTTGAGCAACCAATTATGGAAGCTCAGTTCATCGAATAAGAAATGGAGAACCTTGACCCATTGAACTTTCAAGAACAAGCTGCAAATGTTAATGTTGAAAAAAATGTAGAAGCTGAAGCAGAGTCAAGTGGGACTCTTGATGAAGCCATATATGAATTTGAAGAAACCGAGTCTGAAGAGGTGGTGGAACCTCCTCCCTCATCATCTAAAAGACTAGCAGATTCAGACTCAGATTATGAGCTTGAAGAGCCACTTACAAAGAAAATCAAGACGTGCTTGGAATCCCTAACTACTTCATCTGAATCCTTGTTTTTATCACCCAAACACATAACACCTCCACCATCCATTCATACTGCCACCTCTCCATCACCAAAGCAACCCACTCCATAACCCACTCCTTAACTAACACCACCTGCCTCTCCTGGTCAAGAAACATCTCCTTCCATCTCCAGAGTTAAGAGAGTAAGCCTAGATGTCAAGAAGCTCAGTCACCAACTAACCCAAAAGGATGAAGAAATCAAGATTCTGAGATCTGATCTTGCAAAGCAAAAGGAAGAGGTCAAGGATTTGAAGCTTGAAGTTGGTACTCTGAAGAACTAACTAGAGATCCAATAGTCACAACTTGCAGTACAACAAGAGTAGTTATCAAAGTAGAAATAAGACCTACTTGTTGTGACTGCCTTAATCAAGCAGATCAAAGCTTCAATGGTGCAATCTTCACAAACAGACAGACATACAGAAAGAACCTTCTTCCACAGCTCAGGGGGAGACTCATGTATCTCAATCCACAGCAACTGGTGGTCCCTCCTCCCCTTCCTTTGTGATTGATCTTGAATCCATTGTGATTGTTTATTCAGGTGAAGCAGGTAAGCCAAAGGACGATGTGGAAGTGAAGGTAGAACAACAAGATTTTGACTTACCTTCTGCAAGTCAAAGAAGGGCTGATAGAGGAAAAGGGAAAGCCAAAGAATCTGATGTTGAGTTGGCAATCCTAGATGAATAAGAGGTCGATTCTGATTATGAGCTGGATGAACTCCTAAAACAAATTGATGATTTTGGAAACATTGATGAATTCCCTGAAATAGTTACTTTGGGAGAAGAGCCTGAAGAAAAGATCAGGTACTTCATAGAAGGAGGAGATGAGATAGAAGTCTTGTCTGATACTGAGCAAGAGGACCCAAGCATTCAAGTTGCCTTTGTTGAGCCTGAAACCATTGCTGGACCAACAAGCACACTTGAAGAAGCCCCTCAGTTCACAACCACAACAACAGAACCAACTACAGTAACCAAACCTAATCCAGAATACCCTGGCCCTAAAAGACCCTGGATGAGAAAGCTTCCTACCGAAGAGCCACCCAAGCATTATGAATGGTTCGCTGAATATTAGGAACTCAAAAGGCCTCTAGTTGGATGGAAGTATGATAAGGAAAGGTCCATCTACATTGTGAGAAGGTACAAAGGAGGAGTGGAACACTTTAAGACTTCACATGAGTTCAGCTCTCTCCCAAGATATGACCTAAGAGCTTTAGCCAAATTACCCTTTCAAAATCCTGACAAAGTCAATGAAGCTTGTAACTTTGAGCTGTTCCTGCAACAACAAACCATCAATGAATTTAGGTCCATGAAAATCACACTCCCAAGAAGAATAATTTCTAAAAAAAAGATTCATCCCCAATCCAAGAAGCCATGGGTAAGTCTGGGGTATAAACCGGCAGAAGTTGTCAAAACTATTCAACTGCCAAGGTCTGTACCTGTTCAGCTCCAGAAGTTTGGAAGATGGTTTTACAATCCAATCATTGGAAGTGCTGTGATAGAGTGTAAAGACAAGGAGGACATTCAAATCTTTGAGCCCATGCAGCTTTTGAAATTTCAACCTGAGGATCTGGAGGTTTTGTTCGACAGCCCCCATCCAGATTTCTCATGAAGATGATGAGGCGGATGCTAAGGCATATCAAAGAGTAGTAACTGTGAATGTGAAGCCCTTCCTTGGAAGAACAAGTGATGCCCCAACTTCTTGAGAAGTTGAAGACACTGATGCAACATCTTAGGGGGATATTGTAGGGTAAAAACTAAACACAAAACTAACCTAGACACTCTAAGTTAAACTCTAGACACTCTTATAAACAAGACCACAAAGACAGGCAAGTGTACCTATCAATTGTAACACAGTCTAATGAAAGTCCGGATATCGAACCCACGAGACACTAGTGATAACTAACTAGACTCTAACTCAACTAACTAATCATATTGGGGGAATTTGTGTTGTTATTCTAAACCTAACAAACTAAAGAGATCTAACTAACGATAACCAACAATCAAGCAAAGTATTTAGACGAACTCATGAATGGGGAAAGCACTACCCAGGTTAAGAATCCTACTTGTGAATCTTGGATTACTCTCGGTTAAGGAAACTAATGATGGAACCAAGATCTAGGAGTACTACACCCTCAGAGTACCTACAGGATCCCTAATCATTCTCAAGGCGTGACCTAAAAGGAAAACCTAAGGGGTGTGTGACGCTCACTGGTTGGTTGGATCACCTTTCAGTCTCTCCAACAATACTAAAGTACCCTAAAGACATATTACCTCTTACTCTCACTATCTCAATACATTTGAAGAATGCAAGGAGTAATCTAAGAACACCCAAATTGACACAGACTAGCACGAACTACCAAGAAACCTAGGGAAACCTCCTTTCAGAGCCCTTACAGCTAGATACTTAATACTCGAGACTAACCGACTATCTATCACCTTTCAGCTATCTAGATAGACAGAACACTAGGATCAAATAGATAAACGATTCATGTTCCTATGGATTGCGAATTTAACAAACCATAAACCAATCATAACACGAAATCGATGATCTAATATGAAACCCTAACTGAAAGACATTCACACGTAACATATGGAATTTCAAACTAAATATAAAACTGATCCAAGCATGCATAGACATCAAGCGGTTATCAAAAGATTCATTATTAAAGCATTAATCCATCAAAAATAACCCATAAAATCGATAAAAATCAAAAACTCAACAAATATTCATCAAACCCCAAGTAGCGTGAGTAATTCAGCCTACCATAATGTCTAACAAACCAAAATCACAAGTAAACATAGTGAAATCAATTGTAAACATGACAAATAGTCCAAACGTAAAATAACAAACCGAAATCAAACTTTAATCGGCAACCGGGAACTTTGAACACGCAATACGTGATCCCCAATGGCTTCTTGACACCTAATTCGGCCTCCTTTCTTCTTCAATTTCGTTCTAGGGTCGATCCCCTTTGTTTACATCCGTCTCCACGTCTCCCCTCTTTTCTTAAAATTCAATTCCATGCCCTATATGGCTTCAAAATCCCGTAAATGGCAATTATGGGCTTCAAATCAGCGCCATTGGCCATTAGGGAACGATTTGGGCCGCGTTTGGAAGCAGCAGCGCGCGCAAGGCCTTCCGGATCGTTTGCTGGGCCGCGCAGGAGCTCCACCGGTGGCGCGCATATGGACTGATCAGGCGAATTGGACTTGTTTAATCAGGTCCAGTTGATCAAATATAAAAATGGCTTATTTTCTATTTTTAATTCAAATCTTTTTTCTCCGTTAATTCCCGGACCTCGGTTCTTGACGCGTTCAAAACCCGAACATCATCGATACTCCAATACTCACCTACGAAACAAATATAAATACGAAAAATTAATAAACGTAAGTAAATTCTAATTAAAATTAAATAAAAGCTAAATAAAAACAATTAAACCTTATGTGAAAATAAAATCCTAGAAAATAAACTAAACTAAAATAAAATAAAATAAAGTAGAATAAAAAAAAAGCAAGATAAAATAAAAATAAGGTAAACGAAAATAAATAAGAAATAAATCTACAAAACTAAAACAAAAATAAATAAAAACTATAATTATCTAAAATGAATAAAAAACTATAAAAATTATACAAAAATAATATAAAATCCGGGGAATAACACATGATTAATCATAGGCAATTAGCAACACATCAACTGTCTTTTGTAAGCCGATGTCATCAATGTAACTTTTGAACAATCTATATTTTGTTTATTTCCTTTTATTTCAGTTTGATGTGATTTTACTGTTTTATTAGTTACGTCAGGGCTATAGAAACTACCTAGTTTCGGTTGAGGTTTGTTCAACCGAAACTAATAGTTTCGATAGATGGGAAGTTTCGATATGAGGTTCACTTTTGTAAATGCTCAACCGAAACTAGTAGTTTCGGTGAGCATAGTTTCGATGCCTATCAGCTTCCTATAAACAGCCTAGTTTGATAATGTTTAGGGTGTGAGTGACAGCTGTAACCCTGTATTCTCTCTTTCACAGTTTTCTCTGATTCAATACAAGCTTGGAAGTTTATTCATTGTGTTCTTGCAATGTCATATCATTTTGTATTGATTCTTGAGTGGTTAGCCTGTTATCTTCACCATACTATTGTTGTTCTTCACTGTTTCACCACCATACACACCTATTCCGCATGTGTGTGTGTAATCGATCAGTTTGAGTGATTCAGCCTTGAATCGGGACCTACAAACACAAATATAACGAAACAAAAAGATGCAATCTTTAGTCAAAAAATATTTTGATAAAACTAAAACAAGATTGCAATTATAAAAAAAAGTTTCTTATTGTTCGCAAACCTAGCTCTGATACCACTGTTGGTTTTCATGCATACGGTTCCAAAAACTATTTTTGATCAGAATAAATAAATAAACGCAGCAGAAAAAATATACACGAACTGATCTAGGTCATTAACCTAGATTGCCCACCAGGAGTCCAGATGCAAACAAATAAGAAAACAAACAGCCATAAGGGGTTCAAATTTTATACCTTTCGCGTAACTGGCTGATAGATAAAGTTGAACACCTTGAGTCAACGATTCCAGTCGCTAGATCTGGTACACCCGAATCTACTCTAGATTTGAACTATTTCAAATCTAATCTCCAAGAACCTGTTAATCTGAACTCTTTCAGATTACACGTATATCATCCACGAAACTGGAACTAGGCAGTAACTAAGTAACAATACCTGAAACTGAGAAAACCAGATAAAATCGGAATAACTCGAAGGTTATAGCGGCAGCGGCGGTTCACGGAAAAGGGGTAGCAGCCTCACGGCGGCGCTGTGGCGGTGGCTCAAAGACGGCAGCAGCGTCCAGCAATCTTACAACGGCAGAAGGCGGCGACGATGAGCTGTTCAGTGGTGGTAGTGAGGTGGTGCAAGGTGGCGGTGCAAATGGGTGGTGTAGGAGAGTAGGGTTTTAACTCTTTTAAAACCTGATTAATTTTTCTCTAGCCTCTATAGCCTCCATTTTCCTCCTATTAATGATCTCCTAACTTAGTCACCAAGTTAGGGTTTTTAGGAGATCCCTAATTACAATTAGAACCTTGTAATTAACACTTACTTACATTCAAGAAACTAACTTATTTAATTGCTTTAACCAACTAACAATTAGTTAATTAAATATAATTATATCTAATATAATTATAATTACAATTAAATAACATCGTAATTAATAAATATGTTCCAAACATATTTCCACCGGCTTATTATCAATCCAATTAATAATACTAAATAATCATTCGTGTCCAACTGTATCCGTTCGTCTAGATAATTATTTCATAAATAACTATCTCGCCTTTCGATATATTCGTGTAATGGACTATATTAACTATTAATAGATCCAATGATCGTAATCGTTTCCCAAAGTGTAACCCTTTGGATCTTACCTCGTTAGAAGTATTGTCAAATATTGTTACTCGGGCATACTTGTCCAACAAGCATGACATATCATCCTCAAACGGATGGTCAGTCTGAAAGGACTATCCAAATGTTGGAGGACATGCTATGTGCGTGTTATAGAATTCGGTGGAAGTTGGGATAGTCACCTGCCACTATTTGAATTCTCCTACACCAACAGTTACCACAGGACAATAGGCATGCCACCCTGTGAGATGTTGTACGGGAGGAGATGCAGGACCCTGGTTTGTTGGGGTTAGATAGGTCAGAAAGAACTAGGAAGTCTCGAAGTTGTCAAAGAGACTTCGGAAAGGTTTTATCAAAGAAAGGTTTGATCAAATCAAGGCGCGGATGAAAGCCGCACAAGATCGCCAAAAATCCTATGTGGATAAAAGGCGAAGACCTATTGAATTCAATGTTGTGGACAGAGTAATGTTGAAAGTGTCTCCTTGGAAAGGAATCATACGATTCAGAAGGAGAGGGAAGTTAAGTCTTAGGTTTGTCGGACCGTTCAGAATCTTAGCATGGTTAGGAGAAGTTGCCTATCAGTTGGAGTTGTCTGGTGAGTTAAGCGAGATTCATCCCACTTTCCATGTGTCATTCTTGCGAAAGAGTTAAGGAACAGAAAATGGTGAAGATAACAGGCTAACCAAACAAGAATCAACACAAGAATGATATGAAATTGTAACGCACAACAATTGAATAAACTCAAATGTGTATTGATTCAAAGAAGCTGTGAAAGAGAGAATACAGGGTTACAGCCGCCATCCCTACCCTAAATATTCTCTAACTAGGCTATTTATAGGAAGCTGATAGGTATAGAAACTATGCTCACCGACACTACTAGTTTCGGGTGAGCATTTACAAAAATTTGCACCCTATCGAAACTTCCCATCTATCGAAACTACTAGTTTTGGTTGAACAGACTCAACCCAAACTAGGTAGTTTCGATGTCCCAGACATAGACTAAAAACAGTAAATTACATCAAATAGAAATTACTGAAATAACAGAAGTACAGGGAAATAAAACAAGGACAATTGTTCAAAACATACAATGATGACTTAGCTTACAAAATATCCAACCTTACAATCTCCCCCTAAGCTATTGCATCATTGTCGTCAACTCTCACTAAGCAGTTGGCTCTTGAATTCGTTTCTAAAAGTGGGGTTTTGCATTTATAGTCACCACCCTTTGATAAGCTTTAGCATCTGCCTCATCATCTTCATGAAAGATCTTGATAGGGTTATTGAATAACACCTCAAGGTCTTCAGGTTGAAACTTCAATAGCTCCATGGGCTCAAAAACCTGAATGTCCTCTTTGTCTTCACGTTCAATCATTGCACTTCTGATGGTTGGGTTGTAATACCATCTTCTAAATTTTTGAAGCTGAACAGGTATAGACTGTGGCAGCATGATAGATTTGACAGTTTCTGCCAATTTGTACCTCAGGCTTACCCAAGGCTTTTGAGTTTTAGGTTGGATCCGGGTCTTTGAGAGAACTCTTCTAGGCTTTGCAGTGGTCATAGACCTGAAGTCATTGAAGGTCTAATTCCTTAGAAAAGTCTCAAAATCTTTGGCAATTCTTTTATTTCCAGGGTTTTGGACGGGCAACTTGGCAAGAGCTCTTGGATCAATCTTGGGAAGGAGCTGAAGTCATGTCGAAAATTGAAGTGCTCCACTCCTCCCTTGTACCTCCGGACAATGAAAAGTGACCTTTCCTTATCGTATTTCCATCTGACAGGTGGTCTTTTCAACTCTTGATACTCAGCAAACCACTCATAGTGCTTTGGTGGTTCCTGAGTTGGCAGCTTCTTGAACCAAGACCTCCTTGGTTCTGAAGCTTGGAGAGATGTTGTTGTTGGTGTTGTTGTTGCTTTAGTAGCTTCTTCAGTAGTGCATGTTGGCCCAGCAGTGGTTACGGGCTCAACGAAGGCAACTATTACATTTGGGTCCTCTATCTCATTATCAGAAAAAGCAGCAATCTCGTTTCCTTCTTCAGTGTAGTACTTGAGTTTTCTACATATTCTTCACCCAATGTAATAACTTCAGGATAATCATCAATTATTCCAAAATCATCAATTTGCTTAAGAAGTTCATCCAGCTCATGGTCAGATCCAACTTCTTCTTCATCTAGGATCACAACTTCTATATATGTCTCTATACTCTTTCCCTTTTCCCTGTCAGCCCTTCTCTGACTTAGGGAGGGCAAATCATATTCATGTTCCTCCACTTTTACTTCTACTGAGGGACCACTAGTAGCTGTGGATTGGAAAGCATGAGCTTCTCCCTAAGCTTATGAGACTGCTTCCCTCTGAGTTTCTATATGTTGTGAAGATTGTGACATTGAAGCTTTAAGCTGATTCACTAGGTTGGTTATAACAATCATATCTTGTTTCTGCTTTAACAACTGCTCCTGTTGTATAGCAAATTGTGTCTGTTGGAGCTCAAGTTGATTTTTCAAGGTGATCACTTCAATATTTAAATCATTTACTTCTTCCTTGTGCTCTTCCAAAACAGACTTAAGAGACTTTATTTCTTCATCTTTCTACACCATTTGTTCATTTAGTTTCATCACTGCTAAGCTCAACTTTTTTAACTCTTCGGATAGGAGGAGATGTTTCTTAGGCAGCTGAGGCAGCTGGAGTGGGTCGTAGAGTAGGTTGAGGAGTAGGATAGTTATGAATGGGAGACGGAGGAGGTGATGGTTGTCTGGGTGAAGCAAAGAGAGATTATGATGATGTGATGAGAGATTCCATCCCAGTCTTAATTCTCTTTGTGTCACACCCCGCCCCGGGCAACCCCCGAGACATTACCAGGCTGCGACGTCAGTTGTCACCTTCAGTACCTGCTTTGATTTCAGAGTTTGGTTTTGTGCAGCGGAATAGTGGTTTTAAATAGGATTTTTTTAACGATTCTCAACCTTAAGTGTTGGTTTTGTAAATACTAGAATCTTGTCGTGTAGACAAAATATTTCTTTATTTAAAAACATGGGTATAAAACCCGATCGTTTGTACATTTGATTTTTGAAATCAAAACCCTGACCAAAGTCAGTAAAATCTACAAGGAGGTATTCTGCCTAGGGAGTCGACATCCTTTGGGCACCTTAACCTTGTCTTTTCTCATGTTCTTTCCTGTGCCTCGCACGAACCTGTATAACACATTTTTAGGTTGCATCGCGTCTAGGTGTGTGGCCTGACCCAGATTATGCAACAAAACTGTCATCGGGACTTAGGCCGTAGCCAGTCCCGGTACTATGAGGTCATTTCATTCTTTTCCTAAAACATTTGAAAATGAACGTCAGCTACATGCTGGTGAATACTTTATGACCTCAAGTCATTTTCATAAGCATCGCAAAACAGTTTAATTAAATAGTTTAAACATTTCATCATTGGAGGATTTTAGTGATCATATCACTTCCTTGCATTTCATCCATTTGTATACATTGGACAAGCACTCGGGGCCACGCGACCAAACTGGCACAACTGTGTTTTACACATCACCCAACATACAAGCCAACCCCGCCCGGCCCAACTGAATCCGGAGTGAGTATAAATATTTGATCAAACTTTACGTACACTTCTTGGGTATCAACATTCCCTAGGGGTAAAATCCCTAATTCTGGGATTAGTATGATTAAATATTTAATTATCATGTTTTGCCCTTTTCGTAAACATAAATCGTTTGATCTTTTACGTGAAGGTGCCGACAGCACCAGCACGTCTTATTTGCGTTATGATAGCTTACAGCCCAAGCACGTCTTACAAATCGTTTTTGTAAAAGTTCACTCTCGCCGTGAGAATGAGTATTTTTTATAAAGGCGAGTATTCACCTTTATGTTGAACTCGGAGATCGAAGGATAATAATCTTGGTGCTAAGTAGCTCTTAGAGTTGACTCTTAAGGCTCTAGCACCTTATCTTGCACTTCTAAGTGTTCCTCGGGTTTCTTCTTCTCTTAAACGCTTGATCTCGTTGAACACTGGTCGAACCGGGAGGAGCGGCTCGAGAGTCGGGACGTATGGAAGGATCGGGAAAGGCTCGGCAGTAGTGAGAGCTCAAGGGAGAGGGTGTGAGAAATGAAATGCCAATGCTCTTCTATTTATTGGCCTGATGTGCGCCCATGTCGGACCGTTATCCAAGGGGATATCAGTCGAATATGCCTCCATTGTTCCACATGTGCGCCACATGGCGGCCATGCAAATCGGGTCTGCCACCCCTCCACGTCGGATCGAGTAGGCAAGCCATGTCGGTCTGACATCCGTCCACGCGTCCAACATGCTGACGCATGCCCTACATGTGTCTCGACACGTGTCAAGTGAAGAGGGTTCCTAGGGGTTTGCATTGCGGACCGTTTTCTAGACCATGTCGGTCCGACAATTAACCTCTTCCCATATCGGACCGATATCAATCTCATTTCGGTCCGATATCTCCTAACTTTCTGAATTTCCTAATTTATTTTTCTGACTCTTGCGTTTTCGTTAACTCCTGTTATTTCTTAAAAGTTCCGGGCAGAAATTGAGATCGGAATTTTGGCAGGTGTTATATCATCCCCAACTTTTTTGAAATCTCATCCTAGAGATTACTTTCTAAATAAGTGTGCATATTTCTTTTTCATTTCGGATTCCAGTTCCCACGTGTACTCAGGTCCAAGTCTGGAATTCCATTTCACCTTGACCAACATGAGTTTCTTTCGTTTCAATTTATTTTCCTCTCGGTCCTCAATTTGTAATGGTTGTTCCATAAACTTAAGCCTTTCATCCACTACTACATCTTGTAATGGCATGGCTAAGGTTTCATCTTCTATGTATTTTCATAGATTGGAGATATGGAATACATTGTGTACTCCATTCATCTGTATTGGCAATTCCAACCGATATTCCACTGGTCCGATTCGTTCTAAGATTTTAAATGGCCCAACAAACCTAGGGCTTAATTTCCCTTTCTTTCTGAATCGTACCACATCTTTCCAAGGTGATACCTTAAGTAAAACAGTGTCTCCAACGTTCAACTCTAACGGCTTTCGCCTTTTGTTGGCATAACTTTTCTGGCAATCACGAGCCGTTTTTAATATTTCCCTGATTTGTAATATCTTATCAGTGGTTTCCTGGACTATCTTAGGTCCTGATAACTGGTTTTCTCCTACTTCAGCCCAACACACGGGAGTTCTGCATTTTCTGCCATACAAAGCTTCAAATGGTGCAGCTTGTATACTTGTGTGGTAGCTGTTATTGTAAGAGAATTCCATCAGGGGTTAGTGGTCGTCCCAACTTCCTCCTAGGTCAATAACACATTCTCGAAGCATATCCTCCAAGGTTTGGATTGTCCGCTCGCTCCGCCCATCCGTTTGAGGATGGTATGCAGTGATAAAGTTTAAACGAGTTTCGAGAGCTTTTTGGAAGCTCTGCCAGAATCGAGACGTGAATTGATTGTCTTTATCCGATACTATGGACACGGCACTCCATGTAGGGATACTATCTTGTTGACGTATAGTTGCGCCAACTTGTCCATACTAAAAGTTTCTTTCATTGGTAGAAAATGTGCGGATTTGGTTAAACGATCAACGATAACCCATATCATGACATTTCCTTGTTTGGTTCGGTGAAGTTTACTGATAAAATCCATGGCAATCATTTCCCATTTCCATACCGGTAATTCTAGTTGTTGTAACAGCCCAGATGGCTTTTGGTGTTCGGCTTTAACCTTGGAACAAGTTAGACATTTGGCCACATAATCGGCTATGTGCTTTTTCATGCCGATCCACCGATATTCTGGTTTAAGATTTCCATACATCTTATCACCACCAGGGTGCATTGTGTACTTGGTGTAGGTCCTGAGCAGACCTGAGAGAATAGATCGACGGAGAAAATCTTCAATCGGTCTGAATCAAGACGCGGAATCCCTTGATCTGGTATCACTCTCAAATCAAAAAAAGGTAGAGACGGGTGCGGGAATCACATACACGAACAGAAATATATAAAAGTAAAAAAAAAAATAGATAATTGAAAGCATAAAGCATGTGATTCTTTCATTGATATGAAAATGATAAAGCTCCTCAGACATTCACAATTAGTCTCACCCTAGGGTGAGCTCCCCAGGGGTGGTGATTCCCTCTATAGACACACACTCCTCCTATGAGATAATCCGCTATTTATAGGAGGCCAAGCACATATGCCTTGTTTTCCAAGCCACCGCCAAATGGGCCTGAAAAACAGGTATCAAAACTAGGTAGTTTCGATTGAACAATTGTTCAACCGAAACTCGTAGTTTCGATATTGTAGTTTCTATTGACAGCATCAGTCTCAATTTTATACCCAACACTAGGATTTATGGGCTTCCTCTAGAATTTCTCCTTGGAGATTTCCATGGATTGGAACCCATATTCACTTATCCATTCTAAGGATGTCGTCATTTCCTTTGACGAGTTGTTCAGTCCTTCCTATCATTCCCTCATTTTCGAGGTTTGCCTCTTTCAAGGTTGATTTTTGTGCCTCTTTGATTTGAGAGATAAGACTGACTTGCAGGTCGAGTCTTAGGACATGTACTCGCTTTGGTTTCTCATGTTCTTTTCGACTTAATGCGTCGGCTACTACGTTAGCCTTGCCCTCATGATAACGTATCTCATAGTCATTGTCACTTAGGACTTCCATCCATCTTCTCTGTCTCATGTTCAGCTCTTTCTGGCTGAAGAAATACTTTAGACTCATGTGCTCTATGAAAACTGTGAATTTGACTCCATTGAGATAGTGACTCCATAATTTTAGCGTGAAGATTATGGCACTTAACTCCAGGTCATGAGTCGTATAGTTCTTTTCGTGAGTCTTAAGTTGTCGAGATGCATAAGCGATGACTTTGTTTCCTTGCATCAATACACATCCTAAACTAGTGTGTGATGCATCGCAGAAAACTACAAAACCTTCGTTGCCTTCGGGCAATGATAGAATTGGTGCTTGAGTTAATTATTACTTTAGAATTTCAAATGCCTCAGTCTGCTTTGGACCCCATTCATATTTGATTGCCTTTCGGGTTAGTGCAGTCAAAGGAACGGCGATCCTGGAGAAGTCCTTAATAAACCTTCGGTAATATCCTACCAAACCGAGGAAACTTCTCACTTCGGTCGGTGTCTTTGGGACTTCCCAATTGGATATGGCCTCAATCTTAACCGGATCTACTTGAATTCTTTTCTCGTCTATGATGTGATCGAGAAATTGTACCTTTGACAACCAAAATTCACACTTCGAGAACTTGGCATAAAGTTGCTTGCTTCTTAGTAGCTCAAGTATCGTCCTTATATTGTTGGCATGATCTTCCTTACTTTTGGAGTAGATAAGTATATCGTCTATGAACACGATTACGAATTTATCCAAGTAGGGTTTACAGATTCAGTTCATCATATCCATGAATGCTGCGGGAGCATTTGTAAGTCCAAACGGCATAACCGTGAACTCAAAGTGACCGTATCTAGTTCTAAACGCAGTCTTAGATATGTCATCTTCTTGGACTTTCAATTGATGATAGCCTGATCGCAGGTCTATTTTGGAAAAGCATCTTACTCCTTGGAGATGATCAAACAGATCGTCGATTCTTGGAAGTCGATACCGGTTTTTGATTGTAACCTTGTTCAACTCTCGGTAATCTATACATATCCTCAATGATACGCCCTTCTTTTTCACAAAAAGTACCGGAGCTTCCCATGGCGAAGAACTTGGTCTTATAAATCCTTTCTCTAATAACTCATCGAGTTGTTTCTTTAATTCAGCCATCTCGGTAGGAGCTAATCCGTACGGGGCTTTGGCTATGAGATCCGTGCCTGGCTCACGATTTATTTGAAACTCTATTTCCCGATCAGGCGGTGTTCTGGGTAACTCTTCAGGGAAGACATTAGGATATTCGGAGACGAGTGGTACATCCTTTAGTTCCGGCTCGGTATTGCAGGTGGTTACGGATATGAGATAAGCAAGGCATCCCTTTCAGAGATACTTTGTTGCTTTTATCATAGAGATCAAACCAACAGGGTTGGTTAACTCGTCTCCTTTAATCATCACTACTTCTCCTGAAGGTATGCGTCGTTCAATGGCTTTTGAGTCACAAAGGATATGGGCCTGGTTAGTTGCTAACCAATCCATTCCAAGGACTATATCGAAGCCAGCCAAATCCATTGGAAAAAGTTGTACGGGTATGACGTGTGCAGATTACGTAATTGAACAGACATTCAAAGACCTGGAGACTTAGATCAGGTCTCTGTTCACCGTTTCGATTTGGTAAGTTTTGTCTAGCTTAGCTAAGGGCTTATTAACTAGTTTACAAAACTTATGATCTATAAAACTTTGGGTTGCCCTAGAGTCAAAAGGCACCTTAGCGTAAGCATTATTGACAAGAAAAGTACCGTATATGACATCAGTCAATTTATCGGCCTCTTTTGCATTCAAATGGAATGCTCGGGCGTTTTTCTTGGCTTCGTTGGTAGGTTTGGTTCCAGAGCCACCAGTAACTTTTAGTTTTGGGCATTCGCTCTTGTAGTGCCCGATCTCGCTACAGTTGTAGCATATGATACCCTTCCTTCGTGGGCAGTGGTCCGTGTGATAACAAGTGCTTTTGCAATCAGGGCATGTTGTTGGGGTATATTGTCGACATTTACCCCGATGCTTCTTTTTGCAGATTTTGCATACGGGAGAACTAAATTGTCCCTCTTTTTGGGAAAAGGGTCGATTGTTCCTTTTATGGCCAGGTTTGGTTATTTCCTTCTTTTTGTTTTCTTCCAATGTTCGGACCATTCTGTCCGTTAATTGGGCACGTAGATCCATGGCCTCATCAATGGTTTTGGGTTTTGAAAACTTTACCACATCTCGTATTTCACTTACCAGTCCATAGATATATCTCTTGATGAGATTTGATTCAGGTGTAGCCAGATGTGGCACTAGCCGTGAATACTCTAGCAGTTTGGTCATATAATCTTGATGGTTAGAGCCAACCATTCTTAGGTTCAGGAATTTTTGTTCTATTTGTTCTACTTTATTGATAGGACAAAATTTTCTCTTTACTCGGTCTTTAAATGAGTCCCAACTCATCTCATATGCCATTTCTCTTCCTTTGGCGGATAGAAGGGTGTTCCACCATTCAAGAGCGAAGTTCTTGAAAAGGTTAGAGGCATAGAGGACCTTGTCTTCTTCAGCACATTTACTTATGGCCAAGACTAATTCTGTCTTCTCTATCCATCGTAGTGTTGCTACTCCGCCTTCCTTTCCAAGGAAGTCATAGGGCTTACAAGCTTGGAAAGTTTTAAATGAGCAACCCATGCGTTTAATCTTTTTTATGGCGCGGCTTGTAACTATCCGCAAAACTGTCATTTGAGGAGTAGTGTTCCTCATTTTGGGTTCTCTTGGTTTTGGAACTTTGATGGGTATGAGTTTTTGAATGTTCCTTTCTCACAGAAATAATGTGATTGGATTCGCTATGCTCAAAGTTATGAAGCATATGCTCCTTCTCTTTTCCTTTATGTTTGGCCTCGGCTTTGGCAGCCTGGGCTTTTTCAAGTGCCTCTAGCATTGTTGGAATTGCATCCTAAATTCCTTTGTTTATCATTTTCTGCATTTTTGCAGCTTGAGCTTCTTTTTCTAATGCCTCATCAACTTGTTTCTTTCGTCTACGCGTATTTGTGGATGGTCCAATTCTTATTGACATTCTAGATGAAAGACATAATATTTATTAAATATTCGAAGATGTTTTTGGGAAAATACAAGATTTTTATTTTTATTTTAAACTTCAAAATACAATACAGTAATTGAAAATAACATAGATAAGTCATATTCTAACGACCCCTAGCTCTAATCAACGCTTGTTGTAGAGCGGCGATCTTGGCATCTTTTTCAGCTTCAATCCTTTCTAATTCAGCTATGCGAGCTTGCATTGCTGCAATCCTTTCTTCTCCCGGGGTTTCTTCGTTAATCTGGGGAGTATGGATTGGAGTAGGATTGGTGGAATGGTAAGTTCCATAGGGTCTGTTGGAATCAGCCCTTTCCTCACCTTCCAATGTGTAGTGGTGTTCATACGGGATTTCGGGTAGTCTCTCTTGGTAGCTATAATTGTTTACGTAGGTTTGGTTATAGTTTTCTAGTGTTGGAGCAGCGTAATAGCTCATTGGGGTTTCATAGAAATTTTTTGATGTTTCTATTTCCCCTAGAATTTGAAAGGTTCCGCTAGTGTATTCGGAATTTGTTTCAGAATAGGATTCGGTTGAGTTTGTGTTTCGTTCATTATTTCCAGGTGGTGCATACTTATGAATAAAGCTAGGTCCTTTTCCCTTTCCTTCCATTCTAGGAAAATGAAAGGAAAACAAATACTTTTATTAATAGGATAAAACGATTACATGATTTTATTTGTATAATAAGAAAAATAACACAAAAACGATATTAGGACGCCTATTTCTTGACCACGCTCTTGGCATCCTTCATCAAGTTATTTTCCTTGCAGCCAAATCCTTTTAGCAAAGGACTTATGCTCTTTGTCCTTTTGAGCTAATTTCTTTTTGGCCTTTGATAAATCCTTCTCGGTCTCTATCAATACCTCCCTAGTCAAGATAAGCTCTTTCTTGACTTGATCTGTTTCGCGAAATGACCGATCGAGACACTCTATTGGAGATCCTGGTGTGGAAGCGGGATATCCAAATTTCATTGGAGGGTCTCTTAGTCCTAATACTATGTCATTGTAGTCATTACCGTATGCGGGAGTTGGTTTATGTTTCAAGGTAGCTCGTGGGCTATAGTCCTCAGGTATTCCGTTAGAATCGTCAAATGTGGCCTCAAATTCAGCCATAGGATCGTATTCATCCTGGATATAGGGATCCAAGAACTGTGGATGATTTGCATAGTCGATGTACGATCCAGAACTTCCGGAGTAGGCTCTTATGGAACTTGTGTTAGCGTAATTTTCGTCGGTGTCTGAATTATTAGTCATGTATGGACCTGATATGATAGGATAGTTGAGGTAATCAGCAAACAGTTCATAACTTGCTGATTGTGGTGAATAGGCTTCCACTGGAGATAGAGGAAGGAATCCTTCGGATTCAGAACTTTCGTAGTTATCCTTATTATTATAGATTTCCTCTAAACTAGCTCATGTGATGGAAAGCTTCTCAACATTTTCTTTTACCCTCATTCGAGGTTTAGTGGCCTTTTTACTAGACCCTGCCTCATGTTGGTTAGTGGGAGGGGGATACATAGGCGGTGGAGGTGTTCGAGGTGGAGAATAGTTTGGTGGAGGAGGTACTAGGTAATGTGGTGGTGTACATCTCCAGTTACTTAAGTAAGAGCCACCCATTTGGCTCAGGTGATCTAATTCGTATTCCTCCTTTATTGGAGCCTTTGGCAGAGTATGATACCATGAGAAGTTTCCTTCTTCCATGGGTGCGTATGAATTTGTCATTGGTTCTTGTTTATCAGTAACATTAGGGTTATAGTAGCTATGGTATCCTTGTCCTCCTGCCATAATACTACCTGCATGTTTTGACACTATCAGCTTAAAGGCAAGTGTCTACCTACTTTTGCTTAGTAAGAAAGTCATTGCTTAATCTGGTTAGAGCTTAGATACTAATCCCAAGTATCTAATTCGCTAAAACCTCATGCTCTGATACCAACCAATGTCACACCCCGCCGGGGCAACCCCCGAGACGTTACCGAGCTGCGACGTCAGTTGGCACCTTCGGTACCTGCTTTGATTTCAGAGTTTGGTTTTGTGCAGCGGAATAGTGGTTTTAAACAGGATCTTTTTAACGTTTCTTAACCTCAAGGGTTGGTTTTGTAAATACTAGAATCTTGTCGTGTAGACAAAAGATTTCTTTATTTAAAATCATGGGTATAAAACCCGATCGTTTGTACATTTGATTTTTGAAAGTAAAACCCTGACCAAAGTCAGTAAAATCTACAAGGAGGTATTCTGCCTAGGGAGTCGACATCCTTTGGGCACCTTAACCTTGTCTTTTCTCAGGTTCTTTCCTGTGCCTCGCACGAACCTGTATAACACATTTTTGGGTTGCACCGGGTCCAGGTGTGTGGCCTGACCCGGATTATGCAACAAAACTTTCATCGGGACTTAGGCCGTAGCCGGTCCCGGTACTATGAGGTCATTTTATTCTGTTACTAAAACCAATTGAAAGTGAACGTCAGCTACATGCTGGTAAATACTTTATGACCTCAAATCATTTTCATAAGCATGGCAAAACAGTTTAATTAAACAATTTAAACATTTCATCATTGGAAGATTCTAGTGATCATATCACTTTCATCCATTTGTATACATTGGACAAGCATTCGGGGCCACGCGGCCAAACTGGCACAACTATGTTTTACGCATCACCTGACATACAAGCCAACCCCGCCCGGCCCAACTGGATCCTGAGCGAGTATAAATATTTGATCAAACTTTGCGTACACTTCTTGGGTATCAACATTCCCTAGGGGTAAAACCCCTAATTTTGGGATTAGTATGAGTAAATATCTAATTATCGTGTTTTGCCCTTTTCGTTAACATAAATCATTTGATCTTTTGCGTGAAGGTGCCGACTGCACCAGCACGTCTTATTTGCGTGATGATAGCTTACAGCCTAAGCACTTCTTACAAATCATTTTTGTAAAAGCTCACTCTCGCCATGAGAACGAGTATTCACTTTTATTTTGAAGTCGGAGATCGAAGGATAATAATCTTAATGCTAAGTAGCTCTTAGAGTTGACTCTTAGGGCTCTAGCACCATATCTTGCACTTCTAAGTGTTCCTCGGGTTTCTTCAGCTTTTAAATGCTTGATCTCGTTGAACGCTGGTCAATCCGGGAGGAGCGGCTCGGGAGTCGGGACGTCTGGAGGGCTCAGGAAAGGCTCGGGAGTAGTGAGAGCTCGAGGGAGAGGGTGTGAGAAATGAAATGCCAATGCTCTTCAATTTATAGTCCTGATGTGCGCCCATGTCGGACCGTTATCTAGGGGGATATCGGTCCGATATGCCTCCATTGTCCCGCATGTGCGCCACTTAGCGGCCATGCAAATATGATGTGCCACCCGACCATGTTGGACCGAGTAGGCAAGCATGTCGGTCCAACTTCCTTCCACGCGTCCGACTTGCTGACGCATGCCCTACACGTGTCTCGACACGTGTCTGGTGCAGAGGGTTCCTTGGGGTTTGCATTGCGGACCGTTTTCTAGACCATGTCAGTCCGACATTTAACCTCTTCCCATATCGGACCGATATCAATCTCATGTCGGTCCGATATCTCCTAACTTTCAGAATTTCCTAATTTATTTTTCTGATTCTTAGGTTTTCGTTAACTCCTGTTATTTCTTAAAAGTTTCGGGCAGAAATTGAGATTGGAATTTTGGTAGGTGTTATACTTTGCTCGGGGCTCTTCTAACTCGTAGTCAGATTTAGAATCAGCTGGTCTTTTGGATGATGAGGGAGGAGGTTCCACTATCTCCTCAGACTCAGAGTCTTCTGTTTCATATACAGCTTCGTGTAAGGTTTCACTTGATTCTTCTTCACCTTCCACATTTGCTTCTATATCAATATTAGCAGCTTCACCTTCAATGTTTGCAACTTGTTCTTGAAAGTTTAAAGGTTCCAAATTTTATATCTCTTGATCCATGAAAGGAGTCTCCGGAATGGGTTGCTCTGCTTCTTGTTCTAAGTTTTGTTCAGCTTCAACCTCAGGCTCTTGGTTCCCTTGAGCTTGTTCTTCTTCTTCTTCCTCGGATGATGAGGAGTCAACAATCTCATCTGAATCAATATCACGAACCACTGTTTCTTCTTCTCCAATCACTTGCCCAAAGAGTGGGATGTCCACAAAAATCCTGTTTGATCTTGAACTTGAACTCTTCATATAGCTGAGGGTCTTGGCTATCATATTATCTAACACCAGGAGTGGTTCTTGCGGAAGATTAGGGTGAAGATGATTGATTATCATTTGAAGGAATCTAGGGTAACTAAGAATTTGTGTTTTTCTTTATCGGTGAGATTCTCTATCATTTGTCTGAAGACCAATCCAGAAAAATTGTATTCTTTACCCTTGATCAGCCCAAGTGTAGCAAAGGCCACCATAGCATTTGCTAATCAAATCTACCTTTTCTGATTGAGATACAATGAATCATTACATGTACTAACCAAGATTCCTTCAATTGATAATCAATCATCTTCACCCTAATCTTTCGCAAGAAGGACCACTCCTGGTGTTAGATAATATGATAGACAAGACCCTCAGCTATATGAAGAGTTCAAGTTCAAGATCAAACAGGATTGTTGTGGACATCCCACTCTTTGGGCATGTGATTGGAGAAGAAGAACCATTGGTTCCTGATATTGAACCAGATGAGATTGTTGACTCCTCATCATCTGAGGAAGAAGAAGCAGAACAAGATCAAGGGAACCAAGAGCCTGAGGTTGAAGCTGAACAAAACTTTTTTCTTTGCCGGTGATATTCTCTATCATTTGTCTGAAGACCAATCTAGAAAAAAATGTATTCTCTACCCTTGATCAGCCCAAGTGTAGCAGAGGCCACCATAGCATTTGCTAAATCAAATCTACCTTTTCTGATTGAGATACAATGAATCATTACATGTACTATGTACCTCTAGTGAGGTGCTAGAAAAGTCTTTGTAATTTGCCCACTTTTAAACTCATCCGGTGACCCATTCTTCTGAAACTTTCACGGATAAAGAATTTAGAGTATTCAATTGGAGCTTTAGGATTGTCATTGAACTGCAACATTTCTCTGATAATGGCTTCAGAAATGAGAACTTCTTAGTTGTAAACAATTACCCTGACATGCTCCACATTGTTGATGGTTATTCTTGCAGTAGTAGCCAAGAATTGCCTGATAGTATTTTCAAAAATGGGCAAGTTTTGACTGATAGCAAAGCTAACATTTGAGTTAGCTAGAAAATTTGGAATTGGTACAAAATCTGCACTTTTGATATCAGCTGCGTTCAGGAAAGCACAGATGTTGTGTTTCTTTACAAAGAGTAGATCCATATCTGTCAATACACATAAGAGAAATATCAGTTTTAACACTTAGAGAATTTCATAACAACCTTGACCGAAACTCCTAGTTTCAGTTGAACAGCCTATCGAAACTACTTAGTTTCGGGCAAACCTTGGGTATCGAAACAACTAGTTTCGATTAAAACCCGTCCAAATTTGAATGTATAATTTTTAAAGAAAACACCTTTTTTCGAAACTAGTAGTTTCGATGCCCAAACCCCGATCAGATGCAGAGACTCAAAGAGCAAGCATAAACAAGTAGAAACTTATAAACAGACTCGAATGAGATATAAACCGACAAAACAAAACAAAATAAGGTGAGTAAGAAAACTGAGAAAAGCCATTGACATGATGAAACTTCATCTTACCGGTGATTGTACTGAAACCTGCAAATATATACAGTGAAGGGGTGAGATATCAACAATGGTGAATTTATAAACAAGATGTAAACAAGAAACAACCCTAACTCCATGATTTCAGTCGTAAAATGGTTCAAAACAGAAACCCTAGTCTCACTATATGAAAAGTAGCAAGAACTTTGAGTATTCAAACTTGATGATGGAGACGACGGGGGAATCAAATTAGATACACTGATTTTGCACATTTAGACCAAAGATTTCAAGGTTTTATGTGTGAAATGGAGGATGTAAATGGATTTCGGAGAATGAGAGTGAGAATGAGCATGAAAAGGTATCTGATTATGAAGACATTTAGTTTAGGCTTGATGCAAGACCAAAATGCCCCTTTCGAAACTACTAGTTTCGGTAGGGCAAAGTAGTTTCGGGTGGGAGGTTAGTTTTGGGCGGAATGGAAGTTTTGGGTGCCAGGGCAGGATGTAGTTTCGGTTGACCTAAAACACTTGAACAAAACCAAAGGGAATAAACATATGTACACTACTTAAACAAGCTAATAAGGAAGATTAAAAATTTCATATGAAAAATAAAAGTAAAAACCAGATAAAAGATAAGTACACTTAGCCTTTGGAAAAGATCCAACGTGAGATCATGTCTGGTCAAACCCTTGAAACACTTCATATGGCAGTCAGCTACTGTGAATCCCTGAATATAGACGATATTTATGAAAGGTAAACCCAAACATTTGCTTGTACAATGATTTCATGTGATTAAGCGGTACCATTTAAGCACGAAACACAGTGTACCCCATGTTTTGAAATAAAATGGTTTTGAAAGTTTATCAATCATCAAGAAATACCTACATTCATCCTATCATCTCTTACAGGTTAACCAAGGTACCATCTTGGTAAGTCAAATTCACCGCCAAAAGTAAAATAAGATCCAACTAGATATAAGAATTGTAAAATGAAAAATATCCAAGTGGATAGTAAAAGGTACGAACGTTCTAGATCTTTGCGTAAGCAAAACAGAAAAGGCCGTAAAATTATCCAAGCGGATAGTTAAAGGTTGAACACCCGAGATCTTTACGTAAACAAAACAGACGGGGTCAAATCATCCAAGTGGATGGGAAAAAGATGAACTCCAAGATCTTTGCGTAAGCAAAACAGACGGGGTCATCGGCGGTAACTTTCGTTATTTTGACGGTCACCTGGCGTATGAACCAGAATCCAAGACGTAAGCCTATATCTGATTGAATCAGTTTTCTTAGCTGAAAATGGGTTAGACACACATGTGCGATTGAGATTTAGATTTTCACACTACTAAAGAGTTATAACCATATGTCGGGCCTACCGGCTATACCTCAGTAAGCACCATCGCTTTTGGTCCATTCCATGTTCAAGAAGTGTGATCAGACTCTATCATTTCTCACAGGGTCGGATCCGATTTTCCTGAAACAAAATTTAAAATATCAGTGAGATCGAGGATAAGAGCTTTTCTTAAGCAAACTATAAACAAAGCAATTCTTTTCTATTCTTTTCTCACAACAATTCCAAATTCTCCTCTAAAAGATTTGCTTTTCAAACAGATAAAAAGAAATAACTACATAAAAAGGAAAAACATTTTTGAAAATCTTCCCGATTAACAAGTTTAAACATATAAGACTATATGCACCAAGGTTATTGAAAATTGAGCATTCCGAGCATCTCCACCAATTTCTCAAATCTAGCAGAGTCGAATGCTTTAGTGAAGATGTCGGCGGTTTGCTTGTCAGTTTTTACTTCAACAATCTTGATATGTTTCTTTTCGACACAGCACGGATGAAATGATGTTTGATCTCAATGTGTTTGGCTTTGGAGTGCTGGACGGGATTTTTGGTGATGTGGGGAACGGCGGTGTTGTCACAGAGGATGGGGGTTTCATGGAAGGTTATCCCGTAATCAAGCATTTTTTGGTGGATCCATCTTACTTGGGAACAACACAGGGCATCAATGTATTCGGCTTCGACGGTGGATTGAGAAACGGTGGTCTGTTTCTTACATTTCCATGATACATAGTCTGAATCTGAATAAGCCACAAGATCAAACACGTTATTTTTGGGATACCAAAGCCCAAGTTTTGGCTTGTACTTCAAATATCTTAAAATACATTTGACAGCAATTAGATGAGAGAGTTTAGGATTAGCCTGAAAGCGTGCACACAAGCATACAGCAAACATGATGTCGGGTCTGTTAGTAGTGAGATACATTAGTAATCCTATCATCGAGCGATAGAGGTGTTGATCAACGCTTTAACCATCCAAATCAGGAGACAACGAATGTCGAACTTCCATAGGAGTTTTGAAAGGATGGGACTCAGTCATTTTGATCTTGGTCAGAATTTCTTTGACATATTTCTCTTGATGAATGAGTATTTCTGACTCCGACTGATCAACTTGCAATCCCAGAAAGAACTTCATTTCCCCTATGGAGCTCATTTCAAACTTGGAACGCATCACTTCTTCAAATTCCTTGCAGAGTCTTGGATTTGTGGAGCCGAAAATGATGTCATGTACATAGATCTGCACCAAAATAGTATCCACACCATCCTTTCGCTTAAACAGAGTTTGGTCAATAGCACTCGTGTGAAACCATTATCATGCAGATGCTTAGATAAGGTTTCCTACCACGCATGGGGTGCATGATGAAGACAGTACAATGCCTTGTCCAGTTTATAGACATGGTTTGGATAAGTTGGATCAATGAACCCCGGTGGCTGCTTAACATAAACTTCTTCTTGAACTCTGCCATACAAAAATGCGCTCTTAACATCCATTTGATAGAGTGTGAATTCCATGTAGGCTGCATATGCAAGAAACATTCTGATGGCTTCCAAGCGTGCCACTGGTGCAAATACTTCTACAAAATCAATTCCTTCCACTTGATAAAAGTTTTGATAGAGGTGAACAAAAAAAACCAGAACCGTAACCGTCCAAGGAACCGGAACCGGTTCTTTCGGAACCGAACTGGTTCTTGAAAAACCAGAACCGGGTACATAGGTTCTGATTTTTCAACCAAGAACCGGACCTGGAATCGGAACCGGTTCCGATTCTTACCGGTGTTTGAGAATACCCGATTTATGCACCTCTACCCTTGTGTCTTGTGACACCAATCCATCTATGTTTTACAGATTCGTGAAGCGTATATGCTTAAAATTTTAATAGTGGTAAAACTTAAATTGTTTAAAACTAAAAGTTAAAAAAAGGTTTTATGAGTCAAATGAGTCAAACGGGTCAGACAATCTAGTTTTTTTATATAATTTATCTATGTTTTATGAGTTTATGTTTTAAACATTTATCTAATTTGTAACATTTTAAGTTTTTAATGTTATTGGACTTTTTAAGTTAGTTATTTATATGTTTAATTAATGTATTTATATGTTTAACTAAGTTTTTCGAATACCAGGAAATAGGTTCTTGAAATACCCGCCTTGAATTACCGGAACCGGTAAGAACCGGAACTGGTTCTTGAAAAACCGGAACCGGGTACATAGGTTCTGGTTTTCAACAAAGAATCGGACCGGGAACTGGAACTGGTAAGAACCGGAACCGTTAAGAACCAGAACCGATAAGAACTGGAACCGGTTCTGGAACTAGAACCGGTTCTTTAGAAAAACCGATTTATGCACCTCTAGATAAAACCCCTGAAAAACCAAACAGGCTTTATTGCGAACCACGATTCCTCCTTCATCCTTCTTGTTGCGGAAAACCCAACGAGTGCCGATTTGGGACTTTGTTCTTTGGGAGATCCACTAGATTCCACACTTGTATTTTGGTAAATTGCTGTAATTCTTTTTGCATTGCCTCCAACCAACTATTCTCAAGTAGTGCGGCTTTGATATCTTTAGGTTCAACTTGAGAAATGAAACATGTGAAGAGACCGTTATTCATATCTTCAGTGGCACTTCGAGTTCGGACTCCCACGTTGAGTGGACCAATGATGTTGTCGGTGGGATGATCTTTGTGAACCCGTAATTGTGGAATCTCATCCTCTGCCAGATTCTCTTCCAGATTGGTAATGTTTTTGTCAGGAATCGTTGCTTCTTCTTCTGTAGGCTCTGTGGAAGAGGACTGTTGACCAACATCCACTGTTGGAGGAGTTTGATCCTCAACAGTTTCACTTGTTGCAACAGAAACTGAGGAGCTCGAAGAGGTTTCTGCAGAAATTACAGAAGGAACATCCACATGTTGACTGGATTAAAATGAGCTTGAAGTAGTAGAGGTACCTAGGTTATTTACAGACATAAGAGGATTAGCTGAAACAGATATATTTGTGAACACAGGAAGATTAAATGGTTTAAATAACAAATCAACATCAAAAAGCCAATCAGGACCGTCCCCAGCGTCCATGTGATTGCTTTCGTGCCAATTGATATCAATGGACTCTAGCACGATTCTCATTCGCTTGTTGTAAACACGAAATGCTCTTTGATTGGAAGAATAGCCCACAAAATAACATTCATCAGTTTTAGCTTCAAACTTGTTCAGCTGGTCCGAAGTATTCAGCATTGTGCAAACACACCCAAATTTCCAGAAGAAAACAATAACAGGCTTGCGCTTGTACATAATCTCATAAGGATTCTTGTTCAAGCTTTTGGTGATAAGAACACGATTTTGCACAAAACATGCGGTATTAACTGCCTCGGCCCAAAATGTGATAGGTAGCTTAGAATCAACGATCATAGTCCTTGTCGCTTCTATCAATGTACGATTACGTCGTTCAGCTACACCATTTTGTTACGGAGTACGAGGTGCACTGAACTGCCGAGAGATGCCTTTACTTTCACAAAAAGAATCCAGAATGGAATTCTTGAACTCGGTGCTGTGATCACTCGGATAGTCTTCACACTAAGATTACACAGATTCTCAATCTGCAGCAGATGAATCTTCAGAACCTCTGGCGTCTCATCTTTCTTTTCCAGGAAGAATACCCATGTAAACCGAGAGAATTCATCGGTTACCACTAAGAAGTAGGATTTCCGTCCATGAATCATGACATTCACAGGACCAAAGAGATCCATGTGAAGTAAATGAAGAGGGGAGTTAATGGAATTAGTGGTTTTGGGCTTGTGGGTGGATTTATGTTATTTACCCTTGGAACATGAGAGACAATGTTCCACTGGAGAGAAATCTTTTAGAGGTAACCTGTGACAAGGTTTCCTCGAACAAGGCAGTTCATGGTCTTGAAGTTCATGTGTCCTAATCTTTTGTGCCAAAGGAAGGACTCATCTTCTGAAGCTTTTGAGAGAAAGCAGGATTCGATTCCTGATGGATTATTCATATCCAGACTGTAGGTATTGAATCTTCAAGGAGCACGCATAAGAATAAGGTCTTCAAGAATAACCACTCTAGGCTTCATAATTAAACACTCTCTAGAGTTGAAGAGGACACATAAGTCTTTGTCACAAATCTGGGACACACTCATCAGATTGTATTTTAGCTGTGGGACGAAGTTGACATTTTCCAGGCTATTTACACCATTTGACACAGTTCCTTGTCCTTCTATCTTTCCTCCTCTTCGATTGCCTACAAAGGCGACAAAATCTCCATCTATTGGATGATAATATTGATGCAAAGAAAATTGACCGGTTGTAACATTTCTGATTTTTAGTATCCGTATTTCAAATTCAATGTAATGCATTTCAAACCAAATTCTAGTGCACTGTTTTGTTCTATTCGTACCATCAATTAAATACTATATTTCAATGTTAACCCGCAAATTTTACACGGTTATAACCTACTAAAACACTACATAAATATCTATTTATACAAATATGTCAAAGACCAAAGTTACAAGGTCTGATGTTGAAAATTTACAAGAAACCCTAATAGGCACGGTCGCGCCTCGTTCTGGCACGGTCGCGCCGAGTGCTTTGGCATGGTCGCGCCGAGTGCTTTGGCACGGTCGCGTGACCAGCTTTGGAACAATCGTGCCCGGTGCCTAGGCACGGTCGCGCCTCAAATGGGCACGGTCGCGCCGAGTACCAGTTGAAACGTAAATACAGTTTTAATCACCCGATCGTTGAGTTCCGCAACCGGTTTACACTACATTACCATTAACGAAAGCAATGAAAATTCCAGTTACAACAAACGTCTCAAATTAATCCAATCCACCTCAAAAATCGCTTAGATATTTCAAGAAAACACGAATTCTCTCTTTCGATCGAAATTATCGCAACCAATCAGCAGATTCACGCTACTCAATCCTCACTAAAGCTACTGGACTCTCTGGATTAGTCGGAATTGCAGCAGAGGACGCCGGAGACAGAACCCGTAGTCGCCGGAATTTCTCTCTACCGAACACTATCAATTTGTCGTTCTTCCGGGTAATTGAAACCTTCCACACTTTCGTTTCAGTTCATAGATCAAAAGCCCCATGTTAATTTGGGCTTTCATTATGGAAATCACCACGAACCCGAATCCACATTTTCGTTAAAAATGATTTAATCAAAACGAACATTAGACATGTTTTAAATACAATTAATTTATACAGAAAGACTCGTGATGATCTAATGGGTGAAAGCCCTATGATTTCAAACACTAACAATATAAGAATAAGTCGATTCGTGTCTGTTTTGGAAAAGACACGGTCGCGCTAAGCATCTAGCGCGGTTGTGCCTCAGGAGACGCGGTCGTGCCGACTATCAGCGCGGTCGTGTCCTCCTGTCCAGACCCAATCATGCCCTTTGGCTAATCTCAGTAGTGTCTTAGAATCATAGACACAATCGTGCCTGGCCAAGGCACGGTCGTGCCTAAAGATTTAGTTAGTTAAGCCTCTGTTTGATCAACACGGTCGCGCCCTGACTAGCATGGTCGCGCCCGTGGTTTGAGCACGATCGTGCCCTTCCCTGGCACGGTCGTGTGTCAGTTAAATTTCTGGCAGAATTATAATTTTATATATTTTTCAAACAATAAATATTTCTGATTAAATTACAAAATAAAAATAGTTGATTTTTATAAAAATGCATTTAACTCTATTTAGAAAGAACAAATATTTAATCTTGGAATAAATAGAAAAATAGTTATTTAAAGTTTATAAAATTAAATTTACAATTATTGCTAAACCTTTCATTTAAAAAGTATTTAAATGGTTAAGTTACATTTTATAAATAAATAAATAAAATAATGATTATTTATTTACTTTATGTTTAAACAAAGACATTTATTTATTTACACTTAATTTCATTTAACACTTATAATATTTTCATAAACAATAATTATTTACATTACTTATTTAATTATTCAAACTCAATCCTTAATCAAAATGTTCTAAAAATATTCTTTCAAACTTTATATATTTTATTCAATACCTCCAATTACAAATCAATGACTTTTTTTTTACACAAGTCCAAATGCAACTCTAGACTTAAATTTTGGTGCACACTATTAATACCATATGCATTACACTTTAGGTTAACTTGTGCATTTCAAGGATCTTTATTCTATCTAGTATCTTTGTTAGCTACGCCTTCAAACCAAGTGAGTATTTCATAGCCCCTTTTACTCTTTTACACTTTTGGGGTGAAACATGAACTATATACAAATTACATGTTTACTTTTACACAAACAACACAAGTACAAATCCTATTTACATTCATGTGTACAAATTTGAGCTTTATGCCCGAGTGTTATGTGTGCTAACTTTTGTATGCTATTATGTGCAATCATTAACTATTCAAGCCGACGGTTTTCAATGATAGATCTATTGAGTCTGACAAACCCACCCAGATTGGGGTGATTGATACCGACAACACAATTTTGCATGCTAGTTACAAAGGTTTGATTGTACTTGATTACACAATAGCTGCTCCCCATAAATGCCTTATTTATCATGTTATGTAAGGATTTGTTTTACAACTATATGCTATCTATATACAAACCTGTGTTATACTCACCAACTTTTTAGTTGACTCTATTTTATTCATGTTTCAGGTTCTAATATGTGAGATTGATCAAGATGTGCTACACATAGGCTTGGACTTAGTTAAATTAAATAAAAGAACTCTATGTATTTCAATTTTGTTCTATCTTGGATTTGGTTGTGTTTGGACTACTTGTTATGAAATTTGATGTTTAATATATTCAATCTAGTCAACCTTGTGCTTATGAACAGTCTACATGTCCCGCCCCGATGATTCCGCCATCGGTCGGGGTGTGACAGATTGGTATCAGAGCCTTGGTTATAGGGAATTAAGTTATTAGACACCTTGACCTAGACTATAACTTTAGGACACCCATTTATGTCATGCTTCATGTTTATATGATTATGTGCTACATGTTACGTGTTACATGCTATGTGCTACATGCTTACTATGATTAGTTATTATTTTATTTGATTACTTAATTGTTAAAAATCCATGACTTATTAATATATACTTAAATGATAAATTAAATAAACAATATCGTTTCCTATATCCTAAAACCTCATAATATTCTTATCTTCCTTCTCTATCTTTATCTTTCTAAGCATGTGGAAACTTCATGAAGCTAAATTCATAAAAATTTCTTTATTTTCTCGTTAAGGTTTTTAAGCTTTGTTAATTATTTGAGGACACGTGCAATCTGGAAGAGTGACACATGTATTTTGGGTTTTCTATCTCGGAAAGCATTTCGCATAAATCCCAATCAACCGAGGGACCCGTATGCTTTCCTGGGAATTCCCGAGATGAGTGTTTACTTATAGGCAAAAGCATGTCTCCTTGAAAATTATATAAGTTTAATTAACCTTAATGTGTCATAGTATTCGAGTGATTATATCACTATTTGAGTACAATCCAAACTATGATTATCTATTTATTTTGTTATCGTATTCTATTAAATCCAAACAATTCTCATAAGTTCTTACATCTTTTCTTGTCTTGTGAAAATCTGTAGAATGCCTCCTCGTCGTGCTCCCACGGCCAACACCAATACCGACATTGCTGCTATTCTTGCACAACTCGTGACACAACTCACTCAAGCTAATAGTGCCACCAATGGCAACAATGGTGGAAATGGTAGTAATAGTGGTAATTCTGGTAATGGTGGAAATGGTGGTAACAACCCATCTCAATGCACCTTCAAGCATTTCAACTCGTGCAATCCCCTCAAGTTATATAGTACCGAAGGAGCTACCGGACTCCTTCAATGGTTCGAAAGCATTGAGAATACCTTTCTCAATAGTGACTGCCCCGACAACCTTCGTGTTCGTCATGCCACAAGTGTCCTACAAAAACGGGCACTCACGTGGTGGAATGGGGAGAAGAGAAATCGAGGTGTGGACGTGGCAATGGCCTTACCTTGGGATGAGGTTAAAAGGCTAATGACCGAGGAATTCTGTCCTCGAAATGAAGTGAAGAAACTTGAAGCTGAGTTTTGGGATCTTGCCCAAGATAGTGGCGAAAGCTTGGCGTACACAACTCGGTTCCATGAGTTGAGTCTTCTTGTGCCCCACATGGTCACTCCTTTGTCCCGCTGCATTGAAAAGTATATTGGGGGACTACCTAGGCAAATTCAAGATACTGTCCTAGGAAGGAATCCCGCAACACTTGAAGATGTCATCCGTTTGTCCGCTAGCTTAACCGATAATCATGTGAAGGCGGAGACTCTTACTAAAAAGGGCACCAAGAAAGTTTCTGACACTATAACCCCTCCTTCCCACAACAAAGAAGCCACAACTGAACCCTCCCGCAATAATAGGAAAAGGAAGACTAGAAACTATGTTGTGGTCACTCCTGCTATTCCTATTAACCAAGCTGCACCTATGGTTCAAGCACCGGCCAAAAAGCCATATGTTGGAATCTACCCACTTTGTGCTACCTGCAACTACCATCATCCCCAAGGCATCCCATGTCGCCTTTGTACTTATTGTGGGAAATATGGCCATACAGTTAATGTTTGTAGGGCCAAAGCTCTTGCGGGCCAAGTCAACCCACCAAACCAAACCAACACCCAAGTGGCTAATCAAGGTGTACCCGCTATTGCAAATGGGCGAGCATGTTATGAGTGTGGCAACCCGAACCATTTCCGTGATCAATGCCCAAAGTTAGTCAATGCTAGACAAGGTGGAGCTCGTGGGCGTGCTTTCAACATAAACGCCAATGAAGCTCAAGCCAACAATGACGTGGTCAATGGTACGTTTCTTGTTAATAGTCAATATGCCTCCATTTTATTCGATACCGATGCCGATAAGAGTTTTGTGTCACTTAACTTTGAACCCTTACTTGCAAAGACACGATCCCTTTTAGAGAAAACATTTACCGTTGAAGTAGCAAATGGTGACTCTCTTACAATTGAATCTATTATCTATGATTGCTCTTTAGAACTTAATGATCATACATTCCCAATCAACCTTGTTCCAATGCCACTAGGAAGCTTTGATATCATCATAGGCATGGATTGGCTATCAAATCATCATGCCGAAGTCATTTGTTTCGAGAAGTGTATTCGAATACCTCTACCATTGGGAGAAACACTAAGAGTCTTTGGTGAAAAGCCTTGTAAAGGGCTTAAACTAATGTCATGCACTACTGCTCAAAAGTACGTACGAAAGAAGTACGTGGCCTTTTTGGCCCATATCGTTCAAAAGGATGTCAAAAAGAAGAGTATTCAAGATATCCCCATTATCCGAGATTTTCCTGAAGTATTCCCCGAAGACTTATCCGGTCTTCCACCCGTTCGACAAGTAGAATTTCGCATTGATCTTATGCCCGGAGCTAACCCCGTGGCTAGAGCTCCTTACCGTCTTGCACCTTCTGAAATGCAAGAACTTGCAAGTCAACTTCAAGAGCTCTCCGACAAGGGATTCATTCGTCCAAGTCATTCACGGTGGGGTGCACCCGTCTTATTCGTCAAAAAGAAGGATGGATCATTTCGCATGTGTATTGACTACCGCGAACTCAACAAGCTTACTATCAAAAACCGTTATCCTTTGCCTAGAATTGATTACCTCTTTGATCAACTTCAAGATTCTACTTGCTTCTCAAAGATTGATCTTCGATCTGGTTATCACCAACTCCGTATGCAAGAAGACGATATTCCAAAGACTGCCTTCCTAACAAGGTATGGTCATTACGAGTTCATGGTTATGCCTTTTGGACTAACCAATGCACCCGCAGTTTTCATGGACCTCATGAATCGTGTGTGCAAACCGTACCTTGATAAGTTCGTGATCGTTTTCATCGATGACATCTTAATCTATTTCAAGACTAAAGCTGATCATGAGCAACATCTTAGATTGGTTTTGGGTCTCTTGAAGAAAGAACAACTATATGCCAAATTCTCCAAATGTGAATTTTGGTTAAAAGAAGTTCAATTTCTTGGTCATATTGTCAACGACAAGGGTATTCATGTTGACCCTGCTAAGATCGAAACGGTTAAGATGTGGAATGCCCTGAAGACTCCCACTGAAGTTCGTTCGTTTCTTGGTCTTGCGGGATATTACCGTCGTTTCATCTCGAACTTCTCTAAGATTGTTGTCCCCCTTACCGCTTTGACTCACAAGGGTAAGACTTATGAATGGGGACCAAAGCAAGAAGAAGCTTTCCAAACCCTTAAGCAAAAGTTGTGCAATGCTCCCATTTTAACTCTCCCTGATGGGAATGATGATTTAGTTGTCTACTATGATGCTTCTAACCAAGGTCTCGGTTGTGTCCTCATGCAATGAGGCAAAGTAATCGCTTATGCGTCAAGACAACTTAAGATTCATGAGAAGAATTATACAACGAACGATCTCGAGTTGGGTGCGGTCGTATTCGCATTGAAGATTTGGAGACATTATCTCTATGGCACAAAATGTGTGGTGTTCACCGACCACAAAAGTCTTCAACACATTTTCAATTAAAAGGAACTCAATATGAGGCAACGACGTTGGGTTGAACTCCTTAACGACTATGACTGTGAGATTCGTTACCATCCCGGCAAAGCGAATGTTGTAGCCAACGCTTTGAGTCGAAAGGACCATGTTATGCTTCATTGTGCCCGAATCCAAACCGATATTCAAAACCGCATCTTAGAAGCTCAACACGTCTCAGTCACCGAGGGTAACATGTACGAGGAAATGTCGTGTGGTGTTGAACTTCTGCTTGAATCAAAACCCAATGGCTTACTTTACTACTTGAACCGTATTTGTATTCCCGATCGCGATGATCTCCGTACATTTCTCATGAACGAGGCTCACAAGACTCGTTATTCTATTCATCCTGGTGCGGATAAAATGTACCAAGATCTTCGCCAACAATATTGGTGGCCCGGTATGAAAAAGGACATTGCCCACTATGTTGCCAAATGTCTAACGTGTTCCAAAGTCAAAGCCGAACACCAACGTCCTTCTGGTTTACTTGAACAACCAGAAATTCCCGTGTGGAAATGGGAAAACTTAGCTATGGATTTCATTACCATGCTCCCTCGCACCTCGAGTGGTTATGATAGCATTTGGGTAATCATTGATCGTCTCACCAAATCTGCTCATTTCTTGCCTATCCGTGAAGACTATCGAGTTGAGGAACTAGCCCGAATTTACATTGACGAGATTGTGAGCCGTCATGGTGTTCCCTTGAACATAATATCCTATCGAGATGCCCGGTTCACTTCTCGATTTTGGCAATCTCTCCAAACTGCTCTTGGCACACGATTAGATTTTAGCACGGCTTACCATCCCCAAACTGATGGTCAAACCGAGCGAACGATCCAAACACTTGAAGACATGCTTACAGCTTGTGTAATCGATTTTGGTGGAAATTGGGATTCACATTTATCCCTCATTGAGTTCTCTTACAATAATAGCTATCACACAAGTATCAACATGGCTCCATTCGAAGCTCTTTATGGTCGCAAGTGTCGTTCTCCTATCTGTTGGAACGAGATTGGTGAAGCACAAATCACCGGTCCCGAGTTCAAGAAACATCCGACAAGATTATTCAAATCCGTGACAACATCCGAACAGCGAGAAGTCGGCAAAAGAGTTATGCCGATAAACGGCGAAAACCCTTGGAATTCCAAGTCGGTGACCTTGTTCTTCTTAAGGTGTCCCCGTGGAAGGGTGTGATCCGTTTTGGAAAGAAAGGCAAGTTAGCCCCTCGCTATGTTGGTCCATTCAAAATCCTTGAAAGGATTGGGAAAGTGGCTTACAAACTCGAGTTACCTCCATCTCTTGGAAATGTGCACCCTACATTTCATGTATCTAATCTGAAGAAATGTCTCGCCGATGAGAATCTCCATATACCGCTTGATGACGTGCACATTGATGAAACGATGCACTTCGTTGAGAAACCGGAAGAAATTATGGATCGTGAGATCAAGCAACTCAAGCGAAGTCGTATTCCTATTGTCAAAGTTCGTTGGGAGTCTAAGCGTGGTCCTGAATTCGCTTGGGAACGAGAGGACCAAATGAAGCTCAAGTACCCCCATCTTTTTACTGATGCCGTAGTTTTCTCTAGCTAAATTTCGGGACGAAATTCCATCAACATGGGGAGACTGTAACATTTCTGATTTTTAATATCCGTATTTCAAATTCAATGTAATGCATTTCAAACCAAATTCTAGTGCTCTGTTTTGTTCTATTCGTACCATCAATTAAATACTATATTTCAATGTTAACCCGCAAATTTTACACGGTTATAACCTACTAAAACACTACATAAATAACTATTTATACAAATATGTCAAAGACCAAAGTTACAAGGTCTGATGTTGAAATTTACAAGAAACCCTAATAGGCATGGTCGCGCCTCGTTCTGGCACGGTCGCGCCGAGTGCTTTGGCACAGTCGCGTGACCAGCTTTGGAGCGATCGCGCCCGGTGCCTAGGCACGGTCGAGCCTCAAATGGGCACGGTTGCGCCGAGTACCAGTTGAAACGTAAATACAGTTTTAATCAACCGATCGTTGAGTTCCGTAACCGGTTTACACTTCATTACCATTAACGAAAGAAATGACAATTCCAGTTACAACAAACGTCTCAAATTAATCCAATCCACCTCAAAAATCGCTTAGACATTTCAAGAAAACACGAGTTCTCTCTTTCGATCGGAATTATCGCAACCAAGCAGCAGATTCACGCTACTCAATCCTCACTAAAGCTACTGGACTCTCTGGTTTAGTCGGAATTGCAGCAGAGGACGCCGGAGACAGAACCCGTAGTCGCCGGAATTTCTCCCTACCGAACACTATCAATTCGTCGTTCTTCCGGGTAATTGAAACCTTCCACACTTTCGTTTCAGTTCATAGATCAAAAGCCCCATGTTAATTTGAGCTTTCATTATGGAAATCACCACGAACCCGAATCCACATTTTCGTTAAAAATGATTTAATCGAAACGAGCATTAGACACGTTTTAAATACAATTATTTTATACAGAAAGACTCGTGATGATCTAATGGGTGAAAGCCCTATGATTTCAAACACTAACAATATAAGAATCAGTCGATTCGTGTCTGTTTTGGAAGACACACGGTCGCACTAAGCATCTAGCGCGGTCGTGCCTCAGGAGACGCGGTCGTGCCGACTATCACCGCGGTCGTGTCCTCCTGTCCAGACCCAATCATGCCCTTTGGCTAATCTCAGTAGTGTCTTCGAATCATAGACACGATCGTGCCTGGCCAAGGCACGGTCGTGCCTAAAGATTTAGTTAGTTAAGCCTCTGTTTGATCAACACGGTCGCGCCCTGACTAGCATGGTCGCGCCCGTGGTTTGAGCACGATCGTGCCCTTCCCTGGCACGGTCATGTGTGAGTTAAATTTTTGGCAAAATTATAATTTTATATATTTTTCAAACAATAAATATTTCTGATTAAATTACAAAATAAAAATAGTTGATTTTTATAAAAATGCATTTAATTCTATTTAGAAAGAACAAATATTTAATCTTGGAATAAATAGAAAAATAGTTATTTAAAGTTTATAAAATTAAATTTATAATTATTGCTAAACCTTTCATTTAAAAAGTATTTAAATGGTTAAGTTATATTTTATAAATAAATAAAATAATGATTATTATTTACTTTATGTTTAAACAAAGACATTTATTTATTTACACTCAATTTCATTTAACACTTATAATATTTTCATAAACAATAATTATTTACATTACTTATTTAATTATTCAAACTCAAACCTTAGTCAAAATGTTCTAAAAATATTCTTTCAAACTTTATGTATTTTATTCAATACCTCCAATTACAAATCAATGACTTTTTTTTACACAAGTCCAAATGCAACTCTAGACTTAAATTTTGGTGCACTTCCTAGTTTCGATTGAGCAAACTGGGTATCGAAACTACCTAGTTTCGATTAAGTAATAGGTATTGAAACTACCTAGTTTCGATTGAGTAAACAGGTATCGAAACTTCCTAGTTTCGACTGAGTAATAGGTATCGAAACTACCTAGTTTCGATTGAGCAAACAGGTATCGAAACTCCTAGTTTCGATTAAGTAATAGGTATCGAAATTACTTAGTTTCGATTGAGTAAACAGGTATCGAAACTATAGTTTCGATTACTGAAATTTTGATTGACAGAATCAGTTTCAAAACTTTATTCATACATATACGCATATATTCATGTTTTAATCTTGAATTCGACACACTTTTCTGGTTATTTTTCTTACGTTCGAGTAAACTGTATGTTTAGCTACGGTTTTAAAGAAAATAATATGGAGGGTATCGAGTTTTTACCTCTAAACAGAGATGATGATTTTTGAGAGAAACAGAGAATGATCTTGACTTCTCCTGCTAAAAACCTTTGAGAAAACACTTGGAAGCTCCTTATAATACCGAAATATGGTGGATTTTGCCTTAAAACTTGACTTCGATTTGAAGAGAAATGGGGAAGATTGTCGTAAGAAAATGAGGAAGATAAAAGAAATTGTGAGATTTTGATTGAGGAGGTATGGTTTATATCTGAGTTCTCGCAGGTATGGTATGGGTTTTTATCTAAACTTTGAAGTCATGAGGTATGGGTTTTAAGATAAAGAATTTGAATGAGAGGAAAACAGTAGTGTGAATGGGGGGGTCTTCTCTGGCTTCGGCCGAGAAAGTCAAGGGGGTGGGTTGGGTTAATTAAATCAAATAATTAGATTTAAGTGTAACTTAATATTGATTAGAGTTTTTAAATAGTAAATAAATTCGGTTTGAGTTCTTCACGGTATTACAAATTTATCAAGTTTATGGCTCGTTAAAGAAAAATATTGAAATCTTGAATTGTATAATTTGTTGAGGTGATTATTTATAGGTATGAGTACCTAAAGGTAGCGCTACATAGTAACGTCTTCGAAAAGTCCATTATTTTACTTTTACGTATATTATATGATTTAGTCTTAAAATAAATTATAGTTCAACGTAAATTTTGTGTAATATATATATATATATATATATATATATATATATATATATATATATATATTCTGGTTATTTAATTTAACCACTAGTGTTCGTATTTAGTAGGGTTATCCTGGTACGTGAAATGGTAACTCCTAGAATTACCAAATATGAAATGAGACAATGTACGGCTTTTGTTAGACTTTAATGTCCTTATTTATGAAATTAGGTGAATCACGAAAACTAATATAATATAAACTCGTTTATATCATGTACGGATATTGACCTGAAATGTCGGGTGTCACACCAGGTCAGGGGGTTTACCCTGTTGGGGGGTTCCTCCTGGGGTCGGCTGCCTTTGATGTTCTAGGTGTTGCCCCAAGAAAATCCAATTATCCTAGAATATCTAGGTGTTGCCGTTAAAAAAAAGGAATGAAGCTGATGAGGTGGGATGAGATGAAGGGGCTGGAAATTCAAAAGTTTTGCCATGAGAATGAGATTGACAAGATAGAAAGAGACATCCTAACACTGGAGACGGGAGTCATGACCCACCGACAGTATACTTTGAGGTTTGATGAGTTGACTAGATTGGTCCCTCACCTAGTCACTTCTGAGGAGAGGAAGATCAAGTGTTATGTTCGTGGGTTGCCCCCGAATGTGCGCACCCACGTCAAAGGCAATCAACCTAAGACCTATGACTTAGGGGTCGATCTGAGTGGAATTGTGTGGAATGAACTAGACATGAGTACCACGACCCCCACTGAGCCAAAAAAGAAAGTGGTGTGGTCTGGGAAGCGAACTGGGGGAAATGTATCGGGACACCAGGACAAAAAGGTGACTGTGGACACTGATAATGTATGTGGGAAATGTGGAAAGAGGCATAGTGGTGAATGCAGAATAGGGTCAAAGTTGTGTTACAAGTGTAGCAAGACTGGGCACTACTCATGTGAATGCCCACAAGGCTACAAGTGTTAGAACTGTGGGGAAGCCGGGCATCTGTGTAAGGAGTGCCTAAATCCGAGAACGGGAGGGTGGTTCAAAAAGGAACAAGACTACTCCCTTCTTTTGTTGTTCCCTTTTGAACCACCCTCTACAAGTGTTATAACTGTTGCCACTTTCACACGTGAATACACACACACACATACATATAGAGGGTGGTTCAAAAGGGAACAACAAAAAAGTGGAACAGAGGGGAACCGAGACAAACAAACTCCAGTTGAACTCATTCCACCGGCGTTGGAACCGGTTCAACGAGCTGATGGAATGAGTTCAATCGGAGTTCATTTGAGCCAGTTCCCTTTTTTTAGCTTTAGGGTTTAGGTTTTTTTAGGTTGGAGGTGGGGGGATGATTTACTTTTAGGGTTTAGCATTTAGCTTATAGGGTTTATAGTTTACATTTTAGGGTTTAGCTTTATGGTTTAAGGTTTAGCTTTAGGATTTAGAGTTTCTGGTTTAGGGTACGACGAGTCGGTTCCAACGTCGATAGAATGAGTTTAATCGTAGTTCGTTTGAGCCGAGTCCTCATTCTTTTAGCTTTAGGGTTAAGGTGAGGGGAGGGGGGGAGGGTTTAGGCTTTTTCTTTTAACGGCGAGGGTTTAGGTTTTTTTTAATATTTTACTTCAATACAGAGACGTCTTCGAGATTTCAAATGCCCAGCGCGACTACAAAGAAAGGCCCATAAAATATGAACTTATATTTAAAAAAATTTAATCATATAAAAAAATCCGATTATATAGAAATAAATGTAATAAAAAGATAAACAAAATAAAAATATTGGCTTTATAAAAAAATTTTAGTTTAATGGGTTTAAACTTTATAGTTTTTTATAAAATATAACTTTATAATATATATATATATAAATTTTAAAAATTTTAGACCCCTCGAAATTACATGTATCGCATGGCGACCCAGATCGCGCGTACCAGGGAGCCACCTCTGCTTCAATACAAGTACCTTTTGGTTTGAGATGGAAAATATATGAGAAACATAGATGGATTGGTTTGCCCCTGATTGGTTAAGGAAATGATATAGTGGTCGTTGCTTTTTATTTGGCCGCCACACGAACTCACAAAGGCATTTTTTCTTCATTTTTCTGTTATATTTATTTTTTTTATTTATTTTCGTTAGTTTTTGTTTGGCTGCCACACAAACTCACAAAGGTATACTTTCTTTTTTATTGTTTTATTATATTTACTTTTTATTATTTTAATATTTATAATTATTTTTACAAATATTTTTCTCTTTTAACTTTTAAAATATAATGTTTTCTTAAATTCTGAATATACGGTTACAACATGGCTCATTTTTATCTACGTTTCGATATAAATTTTTATTCAAAACCGAGTAGGGTCAAGTATAATATATTTTTACTTTTTTATTTCTAAATCCGAATATATTATTACGAGGTGCTTATAATTTCGAATATATCATTGCGACGTACTTATGTTTATCTACATTTCGATATAAATTGTATTAAAACCGAACCGGTTCAAATATAATATATTTTTATTTTTATTGTTTCCAAATTCAATTCCTGCAGCAACACTTCGGGAATGCCACTAGTTGACATTTCTAGTTGAAGACATTTTATCAAATATTTCAACAAGTTGCCCTTCATTTAGTTTATTTTTTTTTTTTGACAGATAACTTTCATTTTTAAGTGGTAGTTACATCTTTAAATCGGAGATCCGATACCCCTCAACCTGACCACTACGTTGTCTGAATCGGGCCCGCGGGTTCAGAACGAGAGGCTTAAGGCTATCATCGGGAAACCATGGAGCCTGCTGCCACTTGACAACAGTTGCGCCGCTACACGGGCCAAACCCCGCTAGCGTAACGCACTCCGAACTAAAACCCGGGTTGGCTCGGACTCCAACCTGCATGGGCAGGTTGACTCTTCATCGCCATAACCACTAGACCAAAAAAGAGGTAACTTCACATGTTAGTAATCAATAGTCTTTAATTAAAGTCATTCAAATTTTTTTCATTTAAAATCATTCAAATTTCACTAAGTGTTTCAATCTTATATATTATTTTTATAAATGTTTATTATCATTTTTAAACTAAGTAAAACAAATGAAACGTGTTTCAATCTTATGTATTATTTTGTAAATGTTTATTATTATTTTTAAACTAAGTAAAACAAATGAAACATATATGAATCTTGGTTATTATTTAACAACTATTTTCGACTTAAATATAAATTTTGAAACTTGTTTATTATTTAATGATATTTTATTCACTATTACCTTCTACTTTAAGCTAATTAGAGTAAAAAATTCACTTATCGGTAACTAAGATTCATATATGTTTCATATGCCTCACTTAATTTTAAAAAATTTAAACACATTTATAAAAATATTACATATGATTAGAACACCTAGTAAAGTTGGAACAAGAAAAGTTAGTGACTTTAGTAGAACACTTGAGAAACTTGGTTAATATTATTTAATAATTATTATAATTAAAATAAGGACAAAAATTAAAATATCATTTAATAATTATTACAATTAATTTATTTCTAACGTATGAAATATACTTATTTTGATTGAAATTATATAATTAATTAAACAAACTATGTACTTATTAAATACTAACTATTACAATTTTCAAAATAATGCATTTATTTAACTTTAAAGCCTAATTAATTGCAATTGGTGTTATATACTACTCTTTTTTTAAGGCAGTTCTCTTTATTCCTGTGTGAGTGGGACTTAAACCTATTACCTTGTTAAACCTTAATTTTTCTAGAGTATTATCTTCTACCACTGGTGTTATATGTTACTAGGACTAGCTTAGACCCCATGTCTATACACATAATGAAAAATATTAGACATAAAATTATTAAATCTTTATATATATTTTTTACATATGTAAAAATGTATTACATATGCTAAGAATACAAAACAAAATTCAAAATATGTAAAAATTAATATATAATTTGGTTTTGAAAACACGTTAATTACTATTTAATTTAATTTGACTTTCATTTACTATTTGATTGAAAATAAAAGTTATATAATTAGATTTCAAAGTTTCTTATAATAAGTGATAATTTAAAATAAATATGTTTTATTAGTATAATTACTATTTTCTTTAAAAATATATTATTATTAAAAGATAGAGGTGTAATTAATAAAAGAGAGAGGCGGGAAAAAATGATGTGAATGAATATGGAGGCGACACGTGGCATGAAAAAACTTTTATTTATTATATAGTATAGATATAGATATAGATTTTTTCATCCCTCTAAAATCATTCAAATTTCACTAAGTGTTTCAATCTTATTTATTATTTTTATAAATGTTTATTATTAATTTTAAACTAAAAAAAACAAATGAAACATATATGAATCTTGTTTATTATTTAACAACTATTTTCGACTTAAATATAAATTTTGAAACTTGTTTATTATTTAATGAATTTTTTATTCACTATTACCTCCTACTTTAAGTTAATTAGAGTAAAAAATTTACTTATCGGTAACTAAGATTCATATATGTTTCATTTGCCTCACTTAATTTTAAAAAATTTAAACACATTTATAAAAATATTATATATAATTAGAACACCTAGTAAAGTTGGAACAAAAAAGTTAGTGACTTTAGTAGAACACTTGATAACTTGGTTAATATTATTTAATAATTTTATAATTAAAATAAGAACAAAAATTAAAATATCATTTAATAATTATTATAATTAATTTATTTCTAACGTATGAAATATACTTATTTCGATTGAAATTATATAATTAATTAAACAAACTATGTACTTCTTAAATACTAAGTATTACAATTTACAAAATAATACATTTATTTAACTTTAAAGCCTAATTAATTGCAATTGGTGTTATATATTACTCTTTTTTTAAAGGCACTTTTCTTTATTTCTATGTGAGTTGGACTTAAACCAATAACCTTCTCAAACATTGGTGTTTCTAAATAATTTACTTCTACCACTGGCGTTATATATTACTAGGACTAGCTTAGACCCCTGTCAACACACATGGTGAAAAATATTAATATATAAAATTCTTAAATATTTATGTATATATTTTACATATGTAAAAATGTATTACATATGATAAGGATACAAAACAAAATTCAAAATATGTAAAAATTAATATATAATTAGGTTTCGAAAACACGTTAATTACTATTTAATTTAATTTGATTTTCATTTACTATTTGATTGAAAATAAAAGTTATATAATTAGATTTCAAAGTTTCTTATAATAAGAGATAATTTAAAATAAATATGTTTTATTTGTACAATTAGTATTTTCTTTAAAATATATTATTATTAAAAGACAGAGATGTAATTAATAAGAGAGAGAGGCGGAAAAAAAATGATGAGAATGAATATTGAGGCGACACGTGACATGAAAAAACATGTATTTATTATATAGTAAGTATAGATATAGATATAGATATAGATATAGAGTATATATAAGTGGGTTGAGGCTATTTGGGATCAGGGATAAAATTGACCCGGATCCAAACAAAAAAGAGGAAAAAACAGAAGGGGGGAGACACTCGAAGACAAATAAGAAAAACAAACAGAAGATGGAAGACACTCGAAAACAAAGAGGTAGTAAGTATAGATATAGATATAGAGTGTATATAAGTGTGTTGAGGCTATTTGGGATCAGGGATAAAATTGACAGATCCAAACAACAAAGAGGAAAAAAACAGAAGAGGGGAGACACTCGAAGACAAATAGGAAAAACAAATAGAAAGGGGAAGACACTCAAGGACAAAGAGGAAGTAAGTATAGATATAGATATGGAGTATATATAAGTGGGTTGAGGCTATTTAGGATCATGGTTAAAATTGACCCGGATCCAAACAACAAAGAGGAAAAAAACAGAAGGGGAGACACTCGAAGACAAAGAGGAAAAACAAACATAAGGGGGAAGACACTCGAAGACAAATAGATAGTAAGTTCAGAGATATATATATATATATATATATATATATAGTATATATAAGTGGGTTGAGGCTATTTGGGATCATGGATAAAATTGACTCGGATCCAAACAATAAAGAGGAAAAAAAACAGACGGGGGGAGACACTCGAATACTGTGACAACTGATAATTTTACTGCGTAATTATTTAAATGTAATTACACGAGACCACGCATATTAGACTAATTTTAATTAATCAGGTCTAACCCGTTACAGTAGAGTCCAACCAATTCACAACTACACAGGAAATATTAAAGATTTTCAAAACACAACGAACCCCATATCGCGTTGGTGATAAATCAAAATTTATATTTAAACGACTCGAAACGTTCTCCTATATTTTTATGAATAATAGAGAGTACCCACCCGGATAAAAACCTAGACATATGACAACGGACTCGTGTTTATCCAAACTACAAAATTATTATTATTTTTAATACTCGACTCGATCCCGACACGTTACAACGAATGAAAAAGACGAAACTTAGCGGGTATTTAACGGACTTGGACTAACGGGTAATACCCAACACCTCAAGCCCCCCCCCACCCCCACCCCCACCCCCACCCCCACCAAGCCAACGTGCCCTTTCTCTCGGCCGACAAAGACACTCATTTTGTTGCCTTGTCACCTAAATCCATGTTAGACAAAGATGTCTAAAGTTAAACATAATATCCATCGAGTAATACACCATTGAAGGCTATATAAGCATGCAAGAACTCAAAACCACAAACCACATAAGCTCACATTCACAACATCTCCTTCTTTGTTTTCTCTCGGCAGTGACCAAACCGCACCCTTCCCTTCTCCCCTTCGACCACCGGCAGGGACACCACCATCGATCACCCTACCACCACCTTTCACCACAACACCCTCACACACTCTCTTCTCTTGCCTCTCGGATGAGCCACACCCGACCAACCCCTTACTCCCTCTCGGCTGCACAAGGCAGCAGCACCATAACCACACCATCACCGAAACACCCTCTTCCCCTCCTCTTTAGCTCACGGCAACCACCACCCTTTTCTCCACCACCTTTGCTCCTCCCTCCCCTTGCAGCCTTCAACGACAGCAACAACAATCACATCGCACCACCACCGTGAACCACCCTCCCCCCCCCCCTCTCGGCACCTCCAACCAAAACCATCTCACCCTCCACCCTTGCTTCTTCTCGGAAACAACAGGAACATCACCACCACCATGCGCCGGTCACCGCCACCCTCTTCCACCACCCACTTCAGCGACCCCAGCCCCCGTTCCAGCCTCCTCAGCCCAGTCCCCATCCGACAGCCCCCGACGACCACCTCCATACACCGCCTCCACCCGTCACAACCTCCGCCACCTGTTACGGCTTCTTTCGGACAAGAACCAACCCTTGCGGGTCTTCGATTCACACCGACGGACACCGGGTTACGATTACACGAAGTTTACGGGACAATTCAGGAGCTAACCGGGTGAAACGGGCTATTTCGGGAACTAACCGGGTGATACGGGACGTCACGATAAGGAACTAGGACTCATGTAAACTCCGCCCCCTTCCCTCGACTATTTACGTGATCATTCGACTAATTTATTTTTACGTAAAACTAATTGGTGATATAATTACAAAACAGTTATACCCGAATATTATTTTATATAACATAAAAGAGACGGGTTTCTAACGAAATAACGGTTAAAAATCATAAAAACCCTATATATTATGGTTTAATAATAACTATTAAACATTATTATTTTGAGTGTGACCCTCATCTAAAGAGTAATGGGATAACTATTAATAATATGTGTGATTATTAATAGAGTTACATATATATTAATTTTAAGAAAAATTAATAATTATATATTTATATATACACATATATAAATATACTAGGTGGAATTTTGGGAAAATAAAATAACGACACCTTATTTACACTCTATTTTAATAAATGTATGGATTATATATTTATTAATCACAAGAAACAACTTAAGCCGAACACGAGGTTTTGGACAAATGAAAGACTAAGTTCAATATTTATTAAAGAACTTAATAAATACAATAACTTGAACAACAAATCGCATCACCAACGGCGATCGGGTCGGAGCCTTGTAGATTATTACAAGGCAAGGGTCAAGACTTAAGGGTATTGTTTAGGTGATCAATCCACACTTAAACAATCTCATAGGGCCTATGATGTATTAAATGATTTAGGGCATAGATAGGTCGGATACTTGTTGGACTTACTAGCAGTTTACATCGTCACACACCACATCTTGACAGTTGTTCACTGTCGGACACATCAGGTGAGTATTCACGGCCACATTTTACTATGATTTAAATGATTTTTAAACATACGGGGGAGAATACATAGCTCATATTTGGATACGAGTACATACACTGATTGTTGCATTAGTTTCTTACTGTCATACGAAGTCCCCGGGAATACTATAACCGTTAGCTAGTTTAGACATGAAACGCATGAATAGATCTATTCGGGTTGACACCCCCACCCGTGGTTAGTCGCGCTAACATTGACTGGAGGTCAAAGCGGGTGCATACTGTCCATACTCATACTCACAATGTTTCATGACAAAACATTGGGCGGGGCACATAATCACTCAGTCAAATGATGGGTACATTTTACATAAACGTCAAGTGTCGATTATGGTAACTCATGGTAACATGTTCATACATAAGTATTGTTTTTTCAACAATGCTAATCATTCTAGGAAATCTCGTAGTCCAACGGAATCATATTTTACTGTTTACTTAAACCTGTGAACACACCAACTTTATGTTGACATTTTAGCATGTATTTCTCAGGCAACTAGAATCATGGTACATGGACGTGCACGCACGTAGGATGTAACATTTCTGATTTTATTATCTTTATTTCCAATTCAATGTAACGCATTTAATTCCAAAATCTAGTACACTGGTTTATTCTATTCGTACCAACAATCAAACCCTAGATCACAGTACAAATTCACGAGTTTTACACGAGTATACCTTATTAAAATCATATATATATGCGGATATATTTATATAAATACCAAACAAATACATACATACGTAGATGCATTTATTCAACTAACAAGAAATTACTCGTTTGCTTGAACCCCAAACCATTTGAACCCTAAATTGAAACCCTACACTCAATTTTGACTTCTAAAAACGTCAATTTTGACTTTCCTTGGACTCCATTGACTTTCAAAAGTCAAACAGCCCAAACCGTGACAATTCAAGGCGGCCATCGCCGGATTTTTGTTGAGTTGGAATCCACATGTTTACCCAAACAAGAATCGACCAAGTCCCGGCCCAAGCATCAATCCAATTCAACCGATTAAGCGGGCATAATTCAAATTCAAACGAATTTGACTCCTAAAAGTCAAACCGTATAAATTTATGTTTAATTCGTGTAAATGACGAGTAATCAATCCCATAAATCATGCACCAGTCAACCTCGAGTGTACCTGGACTATTATCAGACCTAATTCATTCCCAATTCGATAGATTAACGCGTAATCAGTCACCGTAACCATTGCGGACAAAATTGAAATCGAATCGGCTATTACACACAAAACTAATCAAATTAAATGTCTCTCTCACTCGCGTATACCTCCACACAAACTCTCCCAGCCCCTGGTTAATCCGCATTTCATCTCTGGACGCCTGTCGATCATCAAGAATATCCGCATCAAACTCTTAGCCGTCTGCATTCGTGCCCTACTCATTTCAAGTAAGAATAGTATCATTCGATTCGTAATCACATGGTTATCAATAGCCGTCTGCCAATTCGTGATGACAGAGGGTATCGCTACCGATTGGAACTAGGGTTCATAGCGGGTTGTTTTCGTATTTGAATTCTGGGTTGTTTTAATTCCATGATTTAATCAAGTGGAATCCCAATCTAACCAGCGAAACCACCTGGTCAGGCCGGTAAGTCACTGCACCGCCGAACCAGGTGGCGTGGGTTCGAAACCCACAAGTCCGGCCTTTTTGCACTTATGTTAAACCCCAGCCCGGCCTGATCCCGGCGACGTGTTAAAACAATTTCAAACGGTCATTCATCACAACCACAGGCCTCGCCCCAGTGGTTTGTTCCTCCGGACTTCCCCGCGCAGACCCGGGTTCGAGCCCCAGGGTCTGCTTATATTTTTAAAAGCAGTTTTAAAGCCCAAAAAAAAATTTATAAAATTATTTTTATAAAGTTTACAAATATTAGAACTGATTAAAACCAGTTTTACAATTTTCGAATAAAAATCTCTATTTTTATAAAATAATTTATTGAATACTCAATCTAAATTATGTATTTATTTTGAGTAAATTATTTATAAAATTTGATGACAATATTTATAAACACTTTATACAAAGTTTCAAAAATTCTAATTATATTTTTTTAACACAATGAAATCATATTTATAAATTTTCAATATAAATTCATTTTATTATGAATTTATGATTAGAATAGTATATTAAAGTTTTAAAACAAAATTTTAAATATTTTAAATTAAACCCTATCTACACAAATAAAATTTCTTTTTCTAAATATAAATATATATTTACATTCTATATATTTTAACTATTTTTCACAAATAAATAAATAAAATTATTTGTTTATTTTATTTATTTAAATTAAACCCTATCTACATAAATAAAATTTCTTTTTCTAAATATAAATATACATTTACGTTCTATATATTTTAACATATTTTTCACAAGTAAATAAATAAAATTATTTATTTTATTTATTTAAATCCAACCCTAAGCCAATGATTATTAAGTTCATATATATATATATATATATATATATATATATATATATATATATATATATATATATATATATATATATATATATATATATACCTTGAACTCATATTATGCATTAAATTCTTATACAAGCATAGCATGCCTTCACATGGAATAACACAAACCTTTTTGTACAAATCCACACACATCAAAACCCGTTGAAGCCTAGACATAGACATAGACTTTTGTACACGCTATTAACTAAATATACATTACACATTAGGTTAACGTGGTGAGTTACAAGCATCGTTTTGCTACCTAGTCTTGCGTGCTAGCAACACCCTTGAATCAAGTGAGTTTACATAGCCCCTTTTACACTATTTACATTTTTGGGGTGGAACATGAGTTCAATTATACAATGTTTACAAATTACACAATACAATTCCACCCTACATTCATGTGTGAAATTTGAGCCTTATGCTTGAGTACTAGGTGTGAAAACTACAATTTGTGAGCAATTTACATGTGCAATCATTAACTACACAAGCAGACGGTTAACAATGATAGATCTATTGAGTCTGACAAACCCACCCAGATTGGGGTGATTGTTACCGACAACACAATTTGCATGCTAGTTACAAAGGTTTGATTGTACTTTAGTTACACAATAGCTGCTCCCCATAAATGCCTTATTTATCATGACATGTAAGGATTTGTTTATTCATATTTATACACTATCTATGTACAAACCTATGTATGCTCACCAACTTTTTAGTTGACCTTATTTTATTCATGTTTCAGGTGCTAATGTGTGAGTTTGATCAAGACATGCTACACTTAAGTTTGGACTTAGTTAATTTAAATTCAAAGAACAATTTGTATTTTCATTTATGTACTTGATGAATTTTGCTATTTGAGTTTGAATTGTTTGAAATGAAATTGATGATTAAATATTGAAATCTAGCGAACCTTGTGCTCATGAACAGTCTACATGTCTCGCCCCGACGTTTCCGCCGTCGGTTGGGGTGTGACATAGGACATCTTTTTGAAGTCATCTCGGTATAACCTAGGGACATCTAGGTCTTAGCCGACAAACTTATTATATGAAAAACCGTATGCTTTGGATTTTAAGTACGGTACCTTTGGCATGTAATATCTTGGAAACAATTTGTGTTTCCTTGTAACAACTTAGAATATTTGATTATGAATGTTATTAGAAGTCGTTCAATGTAATCAAAGGCTATGAACACCATGGATCATCACGCCCCGTGTTTCCGCCCTAGTCGGGGTGTGACAGAGACTGGTATCAGAGACTTGGTTATAGCGAACTAGGTTGTATTAGTGGGCCTAGACTATAACCCTAAGCTCGAACCCTTGGAACTTTAGGAAACACATTATAGGAAAAGCTAGAATGATTATGTAAGTAAATTTACACTTACGGGTGCGCAACGTAAGGGTAACTTTAAATACACATGATTTCTGGGTGATCCTGTTATGGCAGTCGGCACAGCATTAAGTTCAAATCAGTGAATCATAGGAGGTTAAGTGCATTGCATATCATACCTTGCATTTAGACTTGACCTATAGAAACTATGGGTATATGTGAAGTATACCTATATGCTTATATACATAACGTATCTACCTATGTTATGCCATCGTCAACTTCGCAGTTGATCCTCTTCTCTAGACACACTGAGGAAGAAACATCACAACTCCTCGATAACAGTTCCTTTCCCGATAGTAGTAGGAATCAAACTCTAACTTCTAACCCTCCATACCTAAAAAGAGAATACAATTGGAAGTCATACTAGTGAAGCAGACAAGGTTTATATAGTAAACCATCACACCATCACAACGCGTCTTTGATAAGACAACACTACCACCATAGTTCATGTGTGGAACGGAAATGGTGACACATTTGGAAATACGTACGAATTGGAACACGCATACAAAGTACTCATCTCTACTATCAACGGGAAGTGATGGAATGCACAACCAACAAGAAGGACACGACCGACCATGAGTTATTGACAACTCGAGGGATGGTCGTTAGTCAGAAAAGCAAAACACATAACGGAGTAAGGACTTAGTCTTGTACAACCTAGTGGCCTGGAGCAATGCTATATGCTGTCGGGATTAACATAGACACTCGACGAACAAAGTCCATATTCTTTCTGTCTTAGCCTATTTATAGGCCAGACACACATCATTAGGCTTGTGCCTATCCTATTGCACCCTATTGAGTCTACACATTAAGGTTACACTTCTATTCAACTATGATAGCTTTTATGCCCATGGTTACTAAGAAACCTCGTACCAGACTGGTCATGTTGACAGTTGAAAGCACTGAAGCAAAGGATCTTCAAAGTACTAACGGGAGTATAATAGACATAAATCTATTACTACATCGTCACGGTACTCGGTACGACGTGGGCTCTAGTACGTTGACATACCTAGAGAATATGTCACCCCAAGAAGCAAGTGAACTAACCCGGAGGACGAGTTGTCATCCGTGGATCCACTCGTCATACAAGGAATGATAGATAAGCTTGCTACCCTTAGTACACAAATCATTGAGGCCACTCGAAGTTTCGGAGCAACAACAAATGGTGACTAGTAAAACCTCGCACCCATACGTACGGGAAAGGATGTCCCTATGAAACCTTTCTGTCCTACAAACCCAAGGACTTTCATGGAATGAAAGATGAATACGATTATCAGCAACAGTGGATGTTCTAGCAACCAATAAAAGATGTACACTCCAAAGATGAAACATTAGCATGGAGGAATGCTAAGGTACAAACTCGAGGCATCAATATTAAAAATTTGATGTCGTGGGTTGAGTTCGATACTCTACTCATTAAAAGATACTACCCTAAGGGTGGAATACAACCAGAGTTATGGAACCTAACCTTGATTGATGACGAACATCAAGCATACTCAAACCGATTCCACGAGCTATTGAGTCTACTACCACCCATGGTGACCTCGGAAATCAAGAAATTCAATCAGTATATCATGGACTTAAATCCTCAAATTCATAGTACAGACATGACTGTTGAATCTACCGCCCTGGTAGACGCTATTTTAATGGCATGATCCCTATTAAATGAGTTGTTGAAAACTAGAGCTTTAATTAAGGATAGAGAAAACAAAAAGGACTTGTCAATGAGAAGACTCGGAATGACAAGAAGCAAAAGACAGCACAGAATTACACGACTGCTATACACAAAATGAAACAATATGTAAGGCCATGGATAAGGCACAACAAAAACTATCGTCATTACAGGAATGGCACTAGCTATACCAGAAGGCAGAGCACATGAAGAGACAGTGCAAGAGAGCATGATTCGAGTGCGACAGCACCGATCATCTCAAGCACATGTGCCCGAGGTTAAACTAGGAACCCTAGATTACCAACTAAGCTAGGAACAAAAACCGCTCCCTAGCATGAAGACTTTTGAATGTGAACTATATCTTATGTTGGGGGTTATTTATTAGGATTATGAACCTTAAGTACTTGAACCAATGAAGGGACGAATGAGATGTTTGGTACTCTCAGTATACGCTGAATCGTTTGACACTAGAGTCCATAAATATATTCAACTAGGTTGAATTTTGATCGATCAAGAATCTAGTAGTCTAAAGGATACCTACGATTGTCAAACTAAGGAATGAAAAACTCGGGAGACAAATCAAAGCCGCGTTTCATGGAAAGATCGTTCGGACCATGATACACTTGTGACTGAACGAAAGGACTCAGAACAAGTTTGAAGTATCACTTTATGTAAAGACTCCAAAATACTTAAAGAAGCAGAGTCAAACTTTATAAACCTTTATGACTAAGAAGTAACTTAAGGAGAAACACGTACACGACATTCCCATTACACAAGATTAATTAGAAGTGTTCTTAAGAAATTGCCAAAACCTTCCCCTAGCACTTAGCAACTATTGAAATCCAATGAGTTACAAGAACTACCAGACTAGGGATACATATTTCAAGGAAGATTATTTGTTTAGACTTTAGAGTAAGTATTAGTTACTGAGGACGACACGGGTTAACAAGAAAAGAACCGGTAGCCTCTACCAAGAACCAACAATCGGTAGATCAACTTTAAGGGTCGAATAAGACCGACCTTAAGAGAAGATGCCATCAATTGAGAATTCAGTAGAGCGTCATAACAAAGACAGTCCTTACGACTCGATATTGAAATTACAAATTCCTAGTGACGTTTGAATTAATCAACGCCCTCACAGTGTTTACATACTTTAAGGAATCAAGTTGTAAAACCTATTTAGATAAGTTGATGACGTTATGACATCTTAAACTATTCGAGACAGGAATATCTTGAACACCTTCGTTAATTAGTCTTAGAAGTTTTCTCAAAGGTGAAATTTTACGCTAAATTCTCTAAGTACGAACCTCGACTTCGGGAAATGCATTTTCTTGGTATGTGAATGAGGGACATTCACGTAAAACCATGAAAATGGTGGAGAACGTTTAAGACACCCTTGGAGAATGAAAAATTTATGGATTTTGATTGGCTATTACCGACAATCCATAAGAAATTTTTCAGAGTTAAGCATCCCGCATAGTGATAAACTAGTAAGAAATAACATTTCAGTTTACTAAAACAGGAGCAACCTCATTCACCTCTTCCTAAACAGCTGACTGCATCACGTTAAGGTAGCGATTATGTGCGACTGTGCTTCGTCAAGTCATAATAGAAAAGGAGAACAACAGTACCTCTAGTTTGAAAATTTTGAACCATAGTTTTGTAGACTTAAGATTTAGAGACATTGTTGAATGTCTCATTATCACCGACCACGAGGGTCTCCGATAAGGCTCCAAGCAGAAAATACTCATTTCACGTTAGAATAGAAAAGGAAAGATCATTCCATGAATATGAATGGGAAATTCATTATCACCTGGAATAAAACCAATATAGTACCTAATGCATTAAGCGATTAGGGAAATAGTCAAACACCATCTAAGGACATGCGTTAGAGGTATTAGCCCCAAAAGAAAAATGCACCGAATGAACAACCTAGAATGCAGACTTAAAGAATGGATTCTTGATGAAGAAGAATCAAAATGGGAACCTAAATGCTGAAGTTCTCTAATTCAAGATCAGGACATGGATTCATGACACGAGCACTATAGAACAATCCAGTTCGGATATAGCTCGAGTCTAAGTACTCCGTACCTGTAGGAGCGGGCGAAATGTACAAAGACCTTAAGGAATTCTACTAAGTATAACGAAAAGAAATGCTTTATACGTCAAGATCTACATAATGAGTGCTGAAGGCACATCAAAACATCAGAAACAATGTGGGTTTATTATGAATTCAATTGACCAGAAATCAGTACACTGTCGTCTTACATGAAAGATTTCAAAACTAGAAAGTCGACTAGACTGTATGTCGAGGTATTAGCTAGTCCTAAAGTACATGATCATTATCCCTGATAATGATAGACCTCATACTTCCAAGAGATGGAAGCAAGCCATAAGAATACGCTTGTGAGTGAGCACCTCCAAATATTCTCTGACAAATGGTCAAAGAGAAAGAACGATTCAAACCATTAAGGGTACACATAGGACTTATGAAAATGATTCTAATAAGAAGCGAGAATGCTCGGCTACCGCGAAATTGAATATCATGCAATAGAGAATTGCAAACTACACAAAGTTATATTGACTAAAACGTCAATCCTCGCATAATGGACTAAGTTAGGAATAACCAACTTAGCACTTCAGAAACCATTTAAGGGTTGATCAGTAAAACTCCTGGAGTAGGAGACACGATTGAGAAATCAAAGGTAGTCAAGGATATTATGCTAACTACCATAAGGAAACCTCTGTAACTTCAAGTTGATGACAAGGTTCTGTCATAAGACATCATCAAAAAAAGTATAGTCTCTTTTCGAAAAGAACTAGAAACTCGCCCTAGAATACGTTGGAACAGTGAGGATTCTGGACAGAATCGGTTCTGTGACGTATAAACTAAAGTTGCCTCAGGAAACTCGGCAACTTGCATGACATAATTTATGCATAGTACAAGGAACGATTGCCTAAAGACTCGTTACCTATACTACCAAAGGAAATTCACTTCAACGATCGGTTTCACATTGACAATGAAGTCAATAATAGCTCTTAAGACATTAAGAGGTTTAATGTAACATGACTTTCGCAAACCCTCAGAATGCTAAGTTGGAGACAACGTACTATTGAAAGTCTCACCTTGGAAAAGGGGGTCATTAGATTTGGAAAACGAGGTAAACTCGATCCCTGATACATTTGACCTTTTGAATAGGTCCTGTGGCTTACCGACTTAAGCCACCCCAACAACTCGGTAGCGTACACGACACATTCCACGTGAAGCACTTATTAGATGAAACCCTTGTTATACCATTTGAGGAGATTCAAGTCGACGACAAACTACACTTTGTGGAACAACTAGTAGTAAGAAACTGAAACGATGTCACATCCCCATAGTGAAAGTCAGATGAAACTCTGAACGAGGACCAGAATTCACTTAAGAACGCGAAAACCAAGTGAGACTTAAGTATCCTCAGTTGTTCAACGAGACATCAATTACAGATGACACCAACTTAATTTCGGGACGAAATTTTTCTAATTGAGGAAGGATGTGACAACTGATAATTTTACCGCGTAATTATTTAAATATAATTACACGAGACCATGCATATTAGACTAATTTTAATTAATTAGGTCTAACTCGGTGCAGTAGAGTCCAACCAATTCACAACTACACAGGAAATATTAGAGATTTCCAAGACACAACGAACCCCGTATCGCGTTGTTGATAAATCAATATTTATATTTAAATGACTCGAAACGTTCTCCTATATTTTTATGAATAATAGAGAGTACCCACCCGGATAAAAACCTAGACATATGACAACGGACTCGTGTTTATCCAAACTATTAAACTATTATTATTTTTAATACTCGACTCGATCCCGACACGTTACAACGAATGAAAAAAATGAAACTTAACGGGTAACACCCAACACCTCAAGCAACCTACCCTACCCTGCCCCCACCCCCACCCCCACGTGCCCTTTCTCTCGGCCGACAAAGACACTCATTTTGTTGCCTTGTCACCTAAATCCCCAACATGTTGCTTCATGTTAGACAAAGATGTCGAAAGTTAAACATAATATCCATCGAGTAATACAGCATTGAAGGCTATATAAGCATGCAATAACTCAAAACCACAAACCACATAAGCTCACATTCACAACATCTCCTTCTTTGTTTTATCTCGGCAGTGACCAAACCCCCACCCTTCCCTTCTCCCCTTCGACCACCGGCAGGGACACCACCATCGATCACCCTACCACCACCTTTCACCACAACACCCTCACACACTCTCTTCTCTTCCCTCTCGGATGAGCCACACCCCACCACCCCCTTACTCCCTTTCGGCTGCACAAGGCAGCAGCACCATCACCGAAACACCCTCTTCCCCTCCTCTTTAGCTCACGGCAACCACCACCTCCAAACCACCACCCTTTTCTCCACCACCTTTGCTCCTCACTCCCCTTGCAGCCTTCAACGACAGCAACAACAATCAAATCGAACCACCACCGTGAACCACCTCCCCCCCCCCTTCTCGGCACCTCCAACCAAAACCATCTCACCCTCCACCCTTGCTTCTTCTCGGAAACAACAAGAACATCACCACCACCATGCGCCGGTCACCGCCACCCTCTTCCACCACCCACTTCAGCCACCCCAGCCCCCGTTCCAACCTCCTCAGTCCAGTCCCCATCCGACAGCCCCCGACGACCACCGCCATACACCGCCTCCACCCGTCACAACCTCCGGCACCTGTTACGGCTTCTTTCGGACAAGAACCAACCCTTGCGGGTCTTCGATTCACACCGACGGACACTGGATTATGATTACATGAAGTTTACGGGATAATTCGGGAGCTAACCGGGTGAAACGGGCTATTTCGGGAACTAATCGGGTGATACGGGACGTCACGAGAAGGAACTAGGACTCGTGTAAACTCCGCCATCTTCCCTCGACTATTTACGTGAGCATTCGACTAATTTAATTTAACGTAAAACTAGTTGGTGATATAATTACAAAACAGTTATACCCGAATATTATTTTATATAATATAAAAGAGACGGGTTTCTAACGAAAGGGATAACGATTAAAAATCATAACAACCCTCGATATTATGGTTTAATAATAACAATTAAACATTATTATTTTGGATGTAACCCTCATCTAAAGAGTAATGACTTAAGTATTAATAATATGTGTGATTATTAATAAAGTTACATGTATATTAATTTTTAAAAAAATTAATAATTATATATTTATATATAGACATATAGGGGATGGTTCTCCTAAGAAGTGTTACTTGGCTAAAAAGCCTAAGAAGCAATCTCATACATTCAATTGGATGATCAAGGGTATGTATTTAAGTGTAGGAAAATAAGGGGTGGAAGACATTTTTGAAAAACCCACAATTGTTGACTTTTTTCAAATTCCCCCCCTTTTTTTAAACGTACTTAACTTTTTCATACAACCTTATTTTTTTTTAAAAATACACCATAAAATCGAGCATTTTTTTACCTTTAATTCGAGTATAGTATTGCTATATTTTACTCTAAAACAAAATCGACACTTAGTGAAATTGTGCTACTTTACGTAAATGTGTTGGTTTATAGTAAAACAGCACAACTAACCATGTTGCATTATAAAACAGCACAATTAACTGTGCTGCATTGTAAAACAGCACAATTAACTGTCACAACCCCAAATTTATTTACTTAATAAATAAATACAGGTTGCAACGATTGGTTCATTACACGATAGCGGAAGCGGTAATTGTGATTTCTAAGACTTGATTACATATACAATTACTAAACTAAGTAATACTATGATCTAAGTTCTTCTAGATCAACGATAGACTTGAGACTTGATATTCTACGTCCTTCCAGCTACTAGGAAATTGATCCAACATAGCTAGCCTATTCCAACCGCGCCATAGCTAAAGGTTACCTGAGAAACATACTTGAAAGTGTCAACACAAAGGTTGGTGAGTTCACAGAGTTAGTTATATCAGTGCTTATAGTTCTTCCCGAAAACATGTACATGACTTTACCGTCATAAAACTAAGTAGTTTTCCCCGAAAAACTATACATGACTTAACCGTCATATTAATGAGTAGTTTTCATTTGAAAACATGTCCATGACTTTACCGTCATAAAATATGTAGTTTTTCCTTTGAAAACATTACCATGACTTAACCGTCATGATTCCAATGTTTAAACATGATCATTTTCTGATCAAAAACTCTTTTGTTTAAAACTTGATCACTTTAACCTGATCAGAACTCTTTTGCTTAAAACCTGATCACTTTAACCTGATCAGAACTCTTTTGCTTAAAACCTGATCACTTTAACCTGATCAGAACCCTTTTGTTTAAAACCTGATCACTTTAACCTGATCAGAACTCTTTTGCTTAAAACCTGATCACTTTAACCTGATCAGAACCCTTTTGCATGTATTACCAATGAATTTGAATACTAATCCGATCTATTAACCCCATTTGTAAGCTTGCAAGGAATACAAAATAGTATGTAATGTACGAGACCGTAACCAAACCCCGACCTTTTGTGCCTCCCCCTCGCCTTTTTGCGAGTAAGACAATATGCGGTCATTCGGCCCTTTTGACCCCTGGTTAGCGCGACTAACCATGACCGGAGGCGTCACCCCCAATACTACTATCCATATAATCCCGGGCTAAAATAGCTAATGGTTACTAACTTATTCAGAGGACTTTAAGCGCTTTACTTTTCCCTCAATACATACATACGGTCAGATCATTAGTTCAATTCATTTACACACAAAAGTCTTTTACAAGTATGTTTCCACCCCAAATCATTTGAAAAACTTAGAAAAAGGGGTTAGTGAAACTCACAAGGAGTTAGACCTGAATGTTCATGATGTCAAACTTGTAAGCAAATGTAATTCATGTTTTCAAACATAACAAGTAAGTATGTTTCTCCCCCCGATGTTTACAAAACATTAAAAAGTTAAAAGGGGGCCGTGAACTCACCTTGTGTTCGATGAAATCCTAGCAAACAAACTTGTGCTAGTTCTTGTCTATCCGTACCCTAATCACACAAGGGTACTAATGTGTTAAAACTACTCGTCTTAAATGCAAGTTGTTCACCCGACTTAACTATTCCTGTTAAGTTCGTCTTTGTTTATTTAAAAACATTGTTTTCTCATGACGACTCGTTGGTGATTATTATTCAAGTCTAGACGCTTTATTTATTTTCCGGGAAAACTATTATATTTCCATATTGGTGACTCGTTGTGTTTGTCAAAAATAAATATTATTTTTGCAATCGTCTTATAATATATTTATATTATAGTCCATGTATAAACACATATAATTATTTCTTTCCAATAATTATACAAGTATCGTTCATGTATTTCCTATGTATGTCTATCTCCATATGTACATACAATTACTTGTTCCGAACGATATTTATTAACTTGTTTATGTTTAACATGTATTTATATTTCCTTACAAATATATACACACAAGTATAACCACATTTCAACATACACTTATTTATTTTTAACTAAAACATATTTAATTTCGTGCACATGAACCTATCTATGGTTATTTCATCATGATATGTGCATGTATGCTTTATATTGTTACCAAATGTCCCAAACACTTTAATCATAACAATTTCATTCCAATACACAACAATACAATATTATCCAAAATTTGCTTTTGTATGCATACATTTTTGGACATATATTTCGGTTCTTATCAAGCATGCACATGTTTCAATAATTATCAATTTAACAAGTTAACACTTTATGAACATACATTAGAACATACATATATCACGATTTCTATTTAAATAAACCACTTGATTATTTCCGGTTTACATCTCTAATCATGGATATGCATTCATTTTCGATTTTTCATATGTAAATATGTATTCGTTTTACACTTTTTCTTATTTATCAAGTTTTCCAAAGTTAATATTAAAACACACCTACATATATATATATATATATATATATATATATATATATATATATATCATGATTTTTTTCGTGTATGTATCCATGTTCAAGCCTTTTTATCTAGTGTTAATCATGCTTTTAATATCTTCAACTATCATTATGGTGTCAAAACACCAACATATACACCCATACATACAATTTTTTGCTATATATATATATATATATATATATATATTTACACACATCTTTTTAGTTTATCAATTCTTAATTTAGCATCATGAATTCAACTTAACAAATATCTCATAAATATGTTAAGATAATAACATATGTATAAGAGCTTATCATTTTCGAATTTCATACATCTTTTTATATAAAATCTAGTTTTTACTCATAATAATGTTAAACTTAATAAAACTCTTTATCTTTTTAAACCTCCTTTAATTATTAGGATGAACAACATGCCTACTTTAAGGAAGTAAAGAAAACATAAAAGATGGATGACGGTTTCGTATCACTAGGCAAGCTAGGTGAAGAATTTCAACAAAGGATGAGGATTGGCTTGTCTTGCTAGCGAATTTGACTCCTAATCCTCAAGAAATTTCTTGAATCTTCAAGCTTCTAGCTAAGTTCTCTATGGTTTGCTCTTGGATTTGAAAGATGTAAAGTGTTTGTGTGTGTGCATGTGTGTGCCGTATGTGTGTATACATATGGTATAGTGAGAGTTTGAGTGTGTAAGTGGGTGCATTAAATGTGATGGAAATTGCATGTAATGATCATGTTGGAAGAATGCATGTATGTGTGTGTCGTATGTGAAGAGAGAAAGGGGGGAAAAGGTGGAGTGTTTGACTTGCCTTTCATCATGACAATGTATGGATGATATGATAGATGTGATCCTTGCTTGGATTCTTAGTTGAATGGGTATGGCCTCTTATGACAATCATCATGGTCATGATGGTGGAGTGGGTGTGTGGGTGGCCCCACACATTTTGGGCCATGATTGGGCTTGGGGTGGGGGTTGGGTCTTGTCACATCACGAGTCATTATTCCATGTATTAGTTGATTGGTTTTTAGGTACTGTATACCCGGTAGGTGATCCCGTGATCTAATACTCGGTGTATGACTTTTTAATGGTTTAAACTTTATATATCTATATACCTAGATATTATATATATATATACATACATATATATACACATATATATATATATATATAATTATTTGATGAAAAGGGGGTTGAGTGTAGAACTCAACAAGTCATTATTATTACGACTTGATGTTGGAGTGGAGTATAAGCAAAGATATAATAATGTTGATGTGATCTTTGAGGTTGCTTGTACTCCTTGCCATAATCATGATGATTATGAGGTTGAGTGAGGTGTAAGCAAAGAAATCATCATGATGATGATGTGATTGATTTAGACGCGGTATTCTACCCGAAATTAATACCCGTTTTAATATATTTAATTATTAAAACGTCCTACATTTCGTGTAGTTTGACTAGCTTTAATAATCTGCTAGTGAATTTCCGACATAGTTATTACTTGAACTATATTATACATGTATACACAAAATAACATAGAGCCATGTAACAATTATTTATATGTCAACTTTTTGTAAAAGTTTAGTCACCAATATTTATGTTTTTATGTTAAAGCGTCTCCCTAGACTTTTACCGGAATAAAATCTTTGTTAATCACCAACGACTGTACTGTGTGGGTTATATCTTTTTACTTTTCTAGAAATTCTTAAAATTTACTAGACATGAAATAAACTCCTTTGCTAGACTCCTTGACTTTACTTAGTCAAAATAAAACCTTCAGGAAATATATACTATGAACGTGTATTTATGAGATATAGATATTGACCTGAAATGTTGGGTGTCACATTCTCCCCTTGTTAAAGAGAATTTCGTCCCGAAATTCAGTTCCTGTCATTTAGACTTTGAGTGTTTATAAACAAGGACGGGTACTTGGATTTCATTTTATCTTCCCGCTCCCACGTATACTCGGGGCCGCGCTTCGTATTCCAACGTACCTTGACCAGCTTAACACGGCTGCGCCTTGTTTTCTGAACCTTCCAATCTGTGACTTCAACAGGTTCCTCAACGAAGTGCAACTTGTCATCTATGTGAATTTCATCAGGCGTTATAGTCAATGTCTCGTCTAATAAGCACTTCTTGAGATTTGATACATGAAACGTATCATGTACCTTGTTTAATTTTTGTGGCAACTTGAGTTTGTAAGCTACAGGGCCAACTCTAGCCAATATTTCAAATGGCCCGATATACCTAGGGTTAAGCTTGCCACGGTTGCCAAATCTTGCAACTCCTATTCAAGGTGAGACCTTTAACATGACTCTGTCTCCCACTTGGAATTCTAAAGGTCTTCGTCTGTTATCCGCGTAACTCTTTTGTCTGTCACGGGCGGCCTTCAGACGATCCTTGATTTTGAAAATCTTGTCCGTGGTCTCTTGAATAACCTCAGGGCCAGTTAAGTGCTTGTCGCCAACCTCCGCCCAACATAGCGGTGAGCTACATTTTCGACCGTACAAAGCCTCAAACGGAGCGACTTTGATGCTGGTGTGGTAACTGTTATTGTATGAAAACTCAGCCAACGGCGGTGAGTATCCCTATTTCCTCTGAAATCGATTGCACACGCACGGAGCATATCTTTTAAAGTTTGGATGGTCCTTTTACCTTGACCATTCATCTGGGGATGATATGCAGTGCTCATGTCAAGGCGTGTGCCCAAGGCTTCTTGTACATACTGCTAGATTCTTGACATGAATCAATTGTCCCTATTAGAGAAAATGGAAACTGGCATACCATGCCTAGCCTCAATTTCCTTAATATTTAGCCTTGCACACTTCTTACTTTTATTTGTCTCCTTGATTGGTAGGGAGTGAGCGGATTTCGTCAAACGACTGATGATTTCCCATATAGTATCATAGTCGCTAGATGTTCTGGGTAGATTTGTAATGAAATCTATGGAAGTCTCCTCCCATTTCCATTGAGGAATCTGCGGCTTTTGTGTTCACTCAGGTTATTCCTAACATTCTGCTTTCACTGTCGGGTATCTCCCAACATAGATAGCAGTTTCTCCTTTCATGTTTTGCCACATAATGGAGTTCCTCGGGATCCTTACACGTTTTATTTGATTCTGGATGAACGGAGTACTTGGGCTTATGGACTTCATCCATAACCTCCCACATAGGCTACCGATACCTGGTACCCAAATTCTACTTGTATCATCCAACTTAGGCTTCAATTGTTTGATTCCATTTACTTGGTAGTCGGTATTCGAAAGCAAAGAAAATACTTCTCCGACTACCGATATTAAACATGCAAGAACCCGTTTATTTGATTACCCTCAATATGGTAGGGTTATGTGATGCTCATTCCTGGTAATGAAAGGAATGGTGCCTGCGAATCTTGAGCGTATTTTGACACATACTCTCTATTCGTCTACGCACTTTGTCACAAAAGCAGATCTCTATAGATCTTAGGAAAGAATTACTCGACGAAGTGTCAAAGTTTTAGTTGAATATTGGGTAGTAATGACACCGTACGAAAATGAAACTTTTATGTTTGTCCCTCTTATGCTTTTCGAAAGCATTTCCCCGAACTAAGACTTTTCTCTTATTTCAGGTTTCACGTTTCCTAGGATTTTCCTCTCCATGTGCCTTCATGGATCTAAGATTTGATGTTCCTTGGGAGCTCTTATTTGTGAACGTCGAGTCTAATCACCACTTTACCCCTTTGCTTGCACTACCTTTCGAGGCAGACTAGCCTTTGGGTTGTAGCGTCCTGATATGAAAACTCCTATCTCGACTACCATACCTTCAAAGTATGTAAACCATACAAAGTTCGATGTTTGTTTGGAATATTCACATTCTGTCTAGCTGAGGGAATGAATAGTAATACTATGAAAATGGTCTCATCGAATTAGTGCTTTCCCCAAAATGGGCTATGGGTTTGTCAACCCATTAAGTTGGCTGAGACGTTTTGGGAGTTTTACAATTGCCATCTTGTAGTCATTCAGTGTGTCTGCACTTCCTTAGGGTTTGAATGGTACTTTGGTGACTTACCATTACGTATTCCACTCATTCAGGTTATAGCCTCAAAATCCTTAGCACAAGGATAAGCTTGAGGTAATGAGTGTTGAACGTCGAGACTTTTGTATTCTAATTGAGCCTACTCCAAGAGATCATTTCTTAACAATAGATGCTCTAGAGCTTCCCAATTATAGAAAACTAGGAGTGAAAGATGCGATCACACCTCTCTTCTAGGCTAAAATCTGGGATCCATCCATCAAGATGAACTTTGGGGAAGTGCGAGTACAAAAGAGTAATAAATTATTCTTCTCAACTCTTTGTGGACAGTAGCCTGTTGTGAATAGCTCGAGCTTACGTCCCTTATGCATATCACGAACTAATGAGATTAGCATGAAATTCCGCATTTGTGACTCCTTTAAGAGTTTTGCATGTCGTTTCCCTGTTAGTGCGACAATAGTCGTTAGTCCACACTTAGGTTTCTTTGGCATTCGCTTGAGCATCAACCCCGGCTTATCCATTACCGAGAGAATAGTTAGACTTAAAGGTATATTGAATGTCAATGGCTGCGAGAGCAACCCTGTTTGACCGATATTTTGAAATGTCCGATTACCTACTTGTCTCATGTCGAGCTTCCACAATATCCATAGGTGCCATGTGTATGCGGGTCAGAATAATATCCTGCCCCATTACTGAAGTTAGTGCATAACACTCTTGGCGTAACTTTAAAGCAATTGTGAGATTGAACTTTATGATGGATTCTGAGATTACGCTATAATCTCCCACAATAATTGTGCAATTATTGTAAGTGTTAGTTGTGGTAACGCTCAATTTGAAGCATTCCTGACAAGTAGAATCTCAAAGAATGAATGTGTGAATTCCTTCGTCGTTCAGGATTTACTAAGGATTGGTTGAATTCAATTTGAATTTCTCTCGTTCCTCCAAAACTAGGAGAATGCTTTGTGAGTACCTAATTGAGAAGTCTGATTTGTTAAGATCCAATCCTTAATCAAGTGATTGAGAACATGGGTTGATCATCAGCTTAGACAGCAAGACTCACTAAAGTTCCCATGCACTGCAAATTATGATTACGTGTGCACCCGTAATGATAATTTGCCTTGCCTGATCCCTATAGTGTTTCCCCTATCCCTAGTTTTTAATCAAAAGGAATTTGAAAGGATCATTAGATTGTGTTTGCACATTTGTGCAGGAGTGTGTCTTATCCTATCGGATTACTCTTAATTATGTGTACCAATACTCATGAATCTGCCGAATATGGCTGTTGTCGGATGAGGCTAATGGTAGAGAGGCACCACCAGTGTCTCTTAAAATAAAATGTGCATGGTGAAATTCAGGCACTATGTGTTGGGCAGAGATTCTCAAATGAGTGTCGAGCAACTCGTGCTCCAAGTCTGTATATATGCACGGATCCACATGATCCTGATGTATGTCTGGGTCTCCTGACCCTTAGAGTTCTCTCCCATTTAGTCCTTCTTATCCACCTTGAATTCCCTTCTGTCTGTGTAATCCTGTCTGCCATATCTCATGGCGAGAGTCTAGGCATCTGATCCGATAACTTATGAAAGAGAGTATTTTATACCGCAAATGCGTTAGAAAGATAGTTGCCTCCCTGGCTGGAGTAGTTGTGGTGCAGGTATAGGTACAGATTCTGGTACGGGTTTAGCCTGTTGTGATACCAAGATCAGTAACTGACGATCGCTGCCGTCGTCGTCCAAGCTCAGCTCGTAACTCGATCTTCTAAGGTTGCAGTATGCTGAGTACCCATTATTCTTGACTCGTAATCCGAACAGTAACATGTTATAAGTGTTTATTATTTCCACATTATTGTATGTGTTTAAGTGTTCACTACATGTGCCATGTAATTGTATTAGTGTAGCTAATGGTACCCTAGTGTAACTCCATACACTAATAGTCTACACAAATTGTTCGGCAACGGTTGGAATTTCTATGCTCAAGTCTTGGGTGTTTTTAGTGTGATGTAAGTCTTAGAAATCTTGGTCCCTAAATAAGTCCGGTTAAAGCCTAGGTATCACTAAGGAAACCTAATTCGCTAAAACCATTGCTCTGATACCAATCTGTCACAACCCCAAATTTATTTACTTAATAAATAAATACAGGTTGCAACGATTGGTTCATTACACGATAGCGGAAGCGGTAATTGTGATTTCTAAGACTTGATTACATATACAATTACTAAACTAAGTAATACTATGATCTAAGTTCTTCTAGATCAACGATAGACTTGAGACTTGATATTCTACGTCCTTCCAGCTACTAGGAAATTGATCCAACATAGCTAGCCTATTCCAACCGCGCCATAGCTAAAGGTTACCTGAGAAACATACTTGAAAGTGTCAACACAAAGGTTGGTGAGTTCACAGAGTTAGTTATATCAGTGCTTATAGTTCTTCCCGAAAACATGTACATGACTTTACCGTCATAAAACTAAGTAGTTTTCCCCGAAAAACTATACATGACTTAACCGTCATATTAATGAGTAGTTTTCATTTGAAAACGTGTCCATGACTTTACCGTCATAAAATATGTAGTTTTTCCTTTGAAAACATTACCATGACTTAACCGTCATGATTCCAATGTTTAAACATGATCATTTTCTGATCAAAAACTCTTTTGTTTAAAACCTGATCACTTTAACCTGATCAGAACTCTTTTGCTTAAAACCTGATCACTTTAACCTGATCAGAACTCTTTTGCTTAAAACCTGATCACTTTAACTTGATCAGAACCCTTTTGTTTAAAACCTGATCACTTTAACCTGATCAGAACTCTTTTGCTTAAAACCTGATCACTTTAACCTGATCAGAACCCTTTTGCATGTATTACCAATGAATTTGAATACTAATCCGATCTATTAACCCCATTTGTAAGCTTGCAAGGAATACAAAATAGTATGTAATGTACGAGACCGTAACCAAACCCCGACCTTTTGTGCCTCCCCCTCGCCTTTTTACGAGTAAGACAATATGCGGTCATTCGGCCCTTTTGACCCCTGGTTAGCGCGACTAACCATGACCGGAGGCGTCACCCCCAATACTACTATCCATATAATCCCGGGCTAAAATAGCTAATGGTTACTAACTTATTCAGAGGACTTTAAGCGCTTTACTTTTCCCTCAATACACACATACGGTCAGATCATTAGTTCAATTCATTTACATACAAAAGTCTTTTACAAGTATGTTTCCACCCCAAATCATTTGAAAAACTTAGAAAAAGGGGTTAGTGAAACTCACAAGGAGTTAGACCTGAATGTTCATGATGTCAAACTTGTAAGCAAATGTAATTCATGTTTTCAAACATAACAAGTAAGTATGTTTCTCCCCCCGATGTTTACAAAACATTAAAAAGTTAAAAGGGGGCCGTGAATTCACCTTGTGTTCGATGAAATCCTAGCAAACAAACTTGTGCTAGTTCTTGTCTATCCGTACCCTAATCACACAAGGGTACTAATGTGTTAAAACTACTCGTCTTAAATGCAAGTTGTTCACCCGACTTAACTATTCCTGTTAAGTTCGTCTTTGTTTATTTAAAAACATTGTTTTCTCATGACGACTCGTTGGTGATTATTATTCAAGTCTAGACGCTTTATTTATTTTCCGGGAAAACTATTATATTTCCAAATTGGTGACTCGTTGTGTTTGTCAAAAATAAATATTATTTTTGCAATCGTCTTATAATATATTTATATTATAGTCCATGTATAAACACATATAATTATTTCTTTCCAATAATTATACAAGTATCGTTCATGTATTTCCTATGTATGTCTATCTCCATATGTACATACAATTATTTGTTCCGAACGATATTTATTAACTTGTTTATGTTTAACATGTATTTATATTTCCTTACAAATATATACACACAAGTATAACCACATTTCAACATACACTTATTTATTTTTAACTAAAACATATTTAATTTCGTGCACATGAACCTATCTATGGTTATTTCATCATGATATGTGCATGTATGCTTTATATTGTTACCAAATGTCCCAAACACTTTAATCATAACAATTTCATTCCAATACACAACAATACAATATTATCCAAAATTTGCTTTTGTATGCATACATTTTTGGACATATATTTCGGTTCTTATCAAGCATGCATATGTTTCAATAATTATCAATTTAACAAGTTAACACTTTATGAACATACATTCGAACATACATATATCACGATTTCTATTTAAATAAACCACTTGATTATTTCCGGTTTACATCTCTAATCATGGATATGCATTCATTTTCGATTTTTCATATGTAAATATGTATTCGTTTTACACTTTTTCTTATTTATCAAGTTTTCCAAAGTTAATATTAAAACACACCTACATATATATATATATATATATATATATATATATATATATATATATATATATATATATCATGATTTCTTCGTGTATGTATCCATGTTCAAGCCTTTTTATCTAGTGTTAATCATGCTTTTAATATCTTCAACTATCATTATGGTGTCAAAACACCAACATATACACCCATACATACAATTTTTTGCTACATATATATATATATATATATATATATATATATATATATTTACACACATCTTTTTAGTTTATCAATTCTTAATTTAGCATCATGAATTCAACTTAACAAATATCTCATAAATATGTTAAGATAATAACATATGTATAAGAGCTTATCATTTTCGAATTTCATACATCTTTTTATATAAAATCTAGTTTTTACTCATAATAATGTTAAACTTTATAAAACTCTTTAGCTTTTTAAACCTCCTTTAATTATTAGGATGAACAACATGCCTACTTTAAGGAAGTAAAGAAAACATAAAAGATAGATGACGGTTTCGTATCACTAGGCAAGCTAGGTGAAGAATTTCAACAAAGGATGAGGAATGGCTTGTCTTGCTAGCGAATTTGACTCCTAATCCTCAAGAAATTTCTTGAATCTTCAAGCTTCTAGCTAAGTTCTCTATGGTTTGCTCTTGGATTTGAAAGATGTAAAGTGTTTGTGTGTGTGCATGTGTGTGCCGTATGTGTGTATACATATGGTATAGTGAGAGTTTGAGTGTGTAAGTGGGTGCATTAAATGTGATGGAAATTGCATGTAATGATCATGTTGGAAGAATGCATGTATGTGTGTGTCGTATGTGAAGAGAGAAAGGGGGGAAAAGGTGGAATGTTTGACTTGCCTTTCATCATGACAATGTATGGATGATATGATAGATGTGATCCTTGCTTGGATTCTTAGTTGAATGGGTATGGCCTCTTATGACAATCATCATGGTCATGATGGTGGAGTGGGTGTGTGGGTGGCCCCACACATTTTCGGCCATGATTGGGCTTGAGGTGGGGGTTGGGTCTTGTCACATCACGAGTCATTATTCCATGTATTAGTTGATTGGTTTTTAGGTACTGTATACCCGGTAGGTGATCCCGTGATCTAATACTCGGTGTATGACTTTTTAATGGTTTAAACTTTATATATCTATATACCTAGATATTATATATATATATACATACATATATATACACATATATATATATAATTATTTGATGAAAAGGGGGTTGAGTGTAGAACTCAACAAGTCATTATTATTACGACTTGATGTCGGAGTGGAGTATAAATAAAGATATAATGATGTTGATGTGATCTTTGAGGTTGCTTGTACTCCTTGCCATAATCATGATGATTATGAGGTTGAGTGAGGTGTAAGCAAAGAAATCATCATGATGATGATGTGATTGATTTAGACGCGGTATACTACCCGAAATTAATACCCGTTTTAATATATTTAATTATTAAAACGTCCTACATTTCGTGTAGTTTGACGAGCTTTAATAATCTGCTAGTGAATTTCCGACATAGTTATTACTTGAACTATATTATACATGTATACACAAAATAACATAGAGCCATGTAACAATTATTTATATGTCAACTTTTTGTAAAAGTTTAGTCACCAATATTTATGTTTTTATGTTAAAGCGTTTCCCTAGACTTTTACCGGAATAAAATCTTTGTTAATCACCAACGACTGTACTGTGTGGGTTATATCTTTTTACTTTTCTAGAAATTCTTAAAATTTACTAGACATGAAATAAACTCCTTTGCTAGACTCCTTGACTTTACTTAGTCAAAATAAAACCTTCAGGAAATATATACTATGAACGTGTATTTATGAGATATAGATATTGACCTGAAATGTTGGGTGTCACATTAACTGTGCTGCTTTATCATAAAACAACACCGAACATAACAATTAGTTGTGTTGTTTCACAACACCAAAAGAACACGGTTCATTGTGTACCTTGCTTTTCTTAGCTAACCAAACACAAACAAAACCAGTACAATAAAACTAGTATATCAAACCAGCACAAAACAACATTTTGATGCATAAGCTTTTTGTTGCCTACAACTAAACCGTTTTTTTTTTGTATGGATGTTTTAAATTTTTATTTTTAAATAATGCTACCAAATTAGGCACATAATAATTGACTAAAAGTACACACATTAAAGAAACCATTACATTTATGTAAATTGTGTTGTTTTACCAGAAACCAGCAAATTTTTAATGTGTTAAATTGTCCTGTTTTACCAGAAACCAGCACATTTACGAGAAACCAGCACATTTACGTAAATTAGCACAATTTCGTTAAGTGTCGTTTTTGTTTTTGCAAAAAAAATATAGCAATACTATACTCAAATTAAAGATAAAAAAACGCTCGATTTTATGGTGTAGTTTTTTTTTTAAATAATGTCATATGAAAAAGTTATGAACGTTTAAAAAAAAGTGAGAGAAGTTGAAAAAAGTCAACAAAAGTGGCTATTACTTAAATACCCTCCCACCCCTTATTTTTCATACACTTAAATCTCTACCGTTGATCATCTAATTAAATGAATGAGATTACTTCTTAGTTTTCTTAGCCAAATTAGACTTCTTATTTGATCCTCCCCCTAGACATATATAAATATACTACGTGGAATTTTGGGAAAATAAAATAACGACACCTTATTTACACTCTATTTTAATAAATATATGGATTATATATTTATTAATCACAAAAAACAACTTAAGCCGAACACGAGGTTTTGGACAAATGAAAGACTAAGTTCAATATTTATTAAAGAACTTAATAAATACAATAACTTGAACAACGAGTCGTATTACCAACGGCGATCGGGTCGGAGACTTGTATATTATTACAAGGCAAGTGTCAAGACTTCAGGGTATTGGTCATGTGACCAATCCACACTTAAATAATCTCATAGGACCTAATGTGTCTTAAATGATTTAGGGCATGGATAGATCGGATACTTGTTGGACTTACTAGCTGCTTACATCGTCACACACCACATCTTGACAGTTGTTCACTGTCGGACACATCAGGTGAGTCTTCACGACCCCATTTTACTATGATTTAAATGATTTTTAAACATACGGGGAGAATACATAGCTCATATTTGGATACGAGTACATACACTGATTGTTGCATGAGTTTCTTACTGTCATACGAAGTCCCCGGGAATACTATAACTGTTAGCTAGTTTAGACGTGAAACGCATGAATAGATCTATTTGGGTTGACACCCCCACCCGTGGTTAGTCGCGCTAACCTTTACTGGAGGTCAAAGCGGGTGCATACTGTTCATACTCATACTCACAATGTTTCATGACAGAACATTGGGCGGGGCACATTGTCACTCAGTCAAATGATGGGTACATCTTACATAAACGTCAAGTGTCGGTTATAGTAGCTCATGGTAACATGTTCATACATAAGTATTGTTTTTTCAACAATGCTAATCATACTGGGAAATCTCGTAGTCCAACAGAATCATATTTTACTGTTTACTTAAACCAGTGAACTCACCAACTTTATGTTGACATTTTAGCATGTATTTCTCAGGTAACTAGAATCATGGTACATGGACGTGCACACACGTAGGACATCTTTTTGAAGTCATCTCGGTATAACCTAGGGACATTTAGGTATTAGCCGACAAACTTATTGTATGAAAAATCGTATGCTTTGGATTTTAAGTATGATACCTTTGGCATGTAATGTCTTGGAAACAATTTGTGCTTCCTTGTAACAACTTAAAATCTTTGATTATAAATGTTATTAGAAGTCGTTCAATGTAATTAAACGCTATGAACACCATGGATCATCACGCCCCGTGTTTCCGCCCTAGTCGGGGTGTGACAAAGACAAATAGAAAAAACAAACAGAAGAGGGAAGACACTCGAAGACAAAGAGGCAGTAAGTATATATATATATATATATATATATATATATATATATATATATATATATATATATATATATATATATATATACTTGTACTTTTTGCTTTAATCATCATACATAAGGTGGTTACATAACCGCCCACCCACTACCTCATTAAATCATCAATGCACTATGTACAAGTGTTTTATGTAGTTCTCTACATAAAGTTGGTTCTTAAAAGAATACATCCATATATATATATATATATATATATATATATATATATATATATATATATATATATATATATATAGAGAGAGAGAGAGAGAGAGTATATATAAGTGGGTTGAGGCTATTTGGGATCATGGATAAAATTGACCCGGATCCAAACAACAAAGAGGAAAAAACAGAAGGGAGGAGACACTCGAAGACAAATAGGAAAAACAAACAAAAGGGGGAAAACACTCGAAGACAAAGAGGTAGTAAGTATAGATATAGATTATATATAAGTGGGTTGAGGCTATTTGGGATCAGGGATAAAATTGACCCGGATCCAAACAACAAAGTGGAAAAGAAACAGAAGGGGGGAGACACTCGAAGACAAATAGGAAAAACAAACAGAAGGTGGAAGACACTCGAAGACAAAAAGGTAGTAAGTATAGATATATATATATATATATATATATATATATATATATATATATATATATATATATATATATGGAGTATATATAAGTGGGTTGAGGCTATTGAGATCATGGATAAAATTGACCCGGATCCAAACAACAAAGAGGAAAAAAAAACATAAGGGGGGAGACACTCGAAGACAAATAGGAAAAACAAACAGAAGGGGGAAGACACTCGAAGACAAAGAGATAGTAAGTATAGATATAGATATAGATATGGAGTATATATAAGTGGGTTGAGGCTATTTGGGATCAGGGATAAAATTGATACGGATCCAAACAACAAAGTGGAAAAAAAACAGAAGTGGGGAGACACTTGAAAACAAATAGGAAAAACAGCAGAAAGAGAAAGACACTTGAAGACAAAGATGTAGTAAGTATGTATATATATATATATATATATATATATATAGTATATATAAGTGGGTTGAGGCTATTTGGGATCATGGATAAAATTGACTCGGATCCAAACAATAAAAAGGAAAAAAAACATAAGGGGGAAGACACTCGAAGACAAATAGCAAAAACAAATAGAAAGGGAAAGACACCCGAAGACAAAAAGGTAGTAAGTATAGATATAGACACAAATATAGAGTATATATAAGTGGGTTGAGACTATTTGGGATTAGGGATAAAATTGACCCGTATCCAAACAACAAAGAGGAAAAAAATCATAAGGGTGAAGACACTCGAAGACAAATAGAAAAAACAAACAGAAGGGGGAAGACACTCGAAGACAAAGAGGTAGTAAGTATATGTATAGATATAGATATGGAGTATATATAAGTGGGTTGAGGCTATTTGGGATCAGGGATAAAATTGACTTGGATCCAAACAACAAAGAGTAAAAAAACAGTAGGGGGAGACACTTGAAGAAAACTAGGAAAAACAAACAGCCTTTATCTACCTTGGCTTGGGCTAACATTAAATTTTATAACGACATGACTTTTTCTGATTTTTGAAGACTTGGATCCAAACAACAAAGAGTAAAAAAACAGAAGGGGGGAGACACTCGAAGAAAACTAGGAAAAACAAACAGAGGGAAGACACTCGAAGACAAAGAGGAAAAGAAAGAGACTGGGTCGAACCCAAGACCTCTCTGTTTTGACACTCGATCAAAGACAAAGGTTCAGATGACGATTAAAGTCATGACCGAGTCACCCCAAGGAAATTTTTTGTGATTTTCTTAGAGCTCACTTACCATAACAGCTTTAGAAATTCAAAGAACTCCACCCCGTTGATAACTTGTTTAAAAATAATTCTTTATTTGACATCAGATTCAATCTAATTACATTTTTAAGAAACAAAATACAAATCCTATAGTAGATGTCAAGGTGGTATCCAGTGAATCAATGTGTGCTCGTTAAATCACAACATTGAACAACACATGACTCAAAATATTAGCTCTGGAAGTACAAGAACAGGGGTGAGCAACGGCAGCGATCGTGGGCGTTTAGGCTGGTGATACAGCGACCAAGAATCGCGTGCATATATAATCGAATCATGTGGGAAGATGCTCTATTATATTATTATCATACAGAATTTAAAAAGCACTGAATTTTGCAACTGACTTGTTTTCGAGTACACTTTTAACATCTTTTCATTCCCAACATATTACATGTCTCCAAAAACAAACTAGCATGAAAAGAATTCCACACACCCACCCAGGATGATCCAGCTCTTGTTTACGCCTAACATTGACCAAAAGGAACACTATATAAGAATTTGCATATATGTATGTATGCATGTTCAAATTACGAGATGTTTTTGTATTTCGTTAAAAGCAGTCAATGGTAAACATCGCATACCTTGTTAGCGATATTATTGGAAAGCCAATCAAGTCCCTCGTATAGACCTTCACCAGAGGTGGCACACGCGCTCTGAATGTACCTGTCACATGGAATTATTATTATTACTAGGTTAGAATCCCGTGTATTACACGGGTTGAATAAATGTAATGTTATATACTTAGTAATAAAAAATTTATGTTTTAAAAACCTGTTTAATACACGAGTTGAATAAAATTTTACGTGACAGTCATAAATTATGTTAAAACATTTTTTTAGCTGAGTTTTAACTTTTTTTTATGTAACTGATAAATGTTAATTCATATTAAACTTTAGAAACCCGGTGTATTATACGTGTTAAATAAATGCAATGTTATATATACTTAGTAATAAATATTTACGTATTACATATTCATGAAAAACGTTTTATAAAAAAATTATAAAAGTCATTATTATTTAATAGAAGAGAGAAAAAATAATTAAAAAATTTGTATAATTAATAGGAGTGAGAGGTGGGGAAAAAAACTTTGCATGAGAGAGTGACAAGTGGCAAATCAAAACCTTTATTTATTATATAGTATAGATTATTCTTTTTTTCAAAACAAATATCCAAGTGTACTTATGGGGGTTTTATTTTCATTTTGGAGTTTGCAAGTATGGCATGATACCAGTGCCGTTGTCGCAGAGAATGCAGACCAAGCTTATCAGTGATCTCAGCAGCGTTCATGGCATTTGGAAGATCTTGTTTGTTGGCAAACACAAGCAACACTGCATCTCTCAGTTCATCCTATGACAAACAAGCACATCTATATTATTAGAAAAAAAAAACAAATTCCAACTAAAACTTCACATGTGTATTCTAACAGAACATATGCCAACAAATACCTCATTAAGCATCCTGTGCAGCTCGTCTCTAGCCTCTACCACACGGTCACGATCGTTGCTATCAACCACAAAGATAAGCCCTTGTGTGTTCTGGAAGTAGTGCCTCCACAACGGTCGGATCTGAAAACAGTTGAAAAAACAAGTAAAATTAAAATCTCATACTTTTTTCCAAATTCTCACATTTAACATTTTCCATCTGTTGCAGATCATACAATCCCTTGGTAAAATTAACTATAAATTTTTTTTTATAATTTCAAGAAGCCTTGCCTCATGAATCAAAGGAAAAACTGCAAATGAAATAGCAGCATGCTTAACTTCATGAATCTATCATATAATATGATGTGAAGGATTGAGAGAGTCTATCTAGATCACAACCAATCATACCCTTTTGAATGGGCCGATTTGGGTTTTGTTAATGAGTAAAATTAGTAAAATAAAATGAGTTTAGATCAAGAGAAAATTGGTCATAGGGTTGTAATGCGCTTTTGCACATAAACAGGGTTTAAATAAATGTGATCTTTAGATTTTATCCCTGTACGATTCAGATGACTGGAGTACAAGTAAATGGACACGCATTAAAAGAAATAATATTTATAACAGAACAATCTAACTCTGCATGAAGCTAACAAAATGTATTTAGTCCAGAAATACGTCTTTTCTCTACTTTTCTAAAGTGCAAATTGAATTGCCCTTATCAAAATTGAAGAAGATATTACCTTGTCCTGACCCCCAACATCCCAAACAGTAAAGCTGATGTTCTTGTACTCAACAGTCTCCACATTAAAGCCTGCTCAAATACCAGTTCATAATGGAAAGAACTCTTATTACAGAAACATGGGTTTCATCAGACATGATAAAGTATAAATATAACTTTTTGTTGATAATTTTGGTGTCATCAATGTCATTTTGTGTAATTGGATTTACTTAAGACCAAACGCGAAATTAGAATATACATTGATTTGGGTTATGATATATGGAGTGCACGCTCAATCAAGATTATTCTAATTTCTGGAACCACGAAAGCTCTAAGGTTCTTAGGGCGAAGCGCCTAGACAAAGGGGGCTCCAAGGGGAGCAGCACCCCTGGTGGGGGTCGAGCTGACTTATTAGTTTATACACTGAAAGTTGCTTTGAATTTGTTTGATTGGTGGAAATTGCTTGGAAATACTGATCAGTTCAGTGGCAACTGATTATCAATAGCAGATCAGTGACAATTGATCTCCAGTAGAAACTAAGACTAGCAACTGAGCTTCAGTAGCAACAGAGCATCAGTTGCAACTAATCTTTAGCAGTGGCAAATAACAGCAGCAACTGGGCGATCAGTGGTATTTCCCACTGATGTAAATGTATAACTGGAAAACAGTTATAACCGCCATCTATTGCACTCTTTCACGAAGAGTTTCAACGTTTCACCAATCAGTGTGATAATTCGACCCATTTGGTCGGATCAAGGACACATCTTTTATACGAACTTACACAGAAAATTAGTACTCGTTCTTTAAAATTCAGTCTTATCTGATTATTAATTTCGTGTAGCCACAAAATACTTTAATTTGAAAGTGATTACACAATTCATAAAGCTATCCAAGTCATACGAAATCAAAACCTACACTTTCTATGAAATGCCCATTAACCACCTAATAGAATTCTGCTACAATTGATACTGATAACGGAAATTTTATATATTCAATAGTAAACCATAGTTTACATGAGAATATTGAATAAAATACGATTGAAATAAACACCATTAACATCATGTTGCCCAAGAGAGAAGCACAGAATCAAAAAAACAAGAACCATGTACTCCCCTTCATTAGGCTGGCATATTGATTGTTTAATAGTAACCCACATTTTGAATAAGGCTGATAAACATGTAATTCCCACTATGCAACCAATAAAACCTAGGCTCTAGGCATTAGATTATGGGTACCGCTACATTAATACACTTCTAAATCCACAAGCATTTATTTGGGTGTTTTAAGATCGTTTTTTTCTCACACTTGAGAAGAAAACAGAAATTACATGCTTCAATACATGTAATAGTGACCCACATTTTGAATAGGTTGAATATTGATTGTTTAATATTGTTGTAAAAACATCAACATACCAATAGTAGGAATTGTGGTTACAATCTCTCCCAACTTGAGCTTGTACAAAATGGTTGTTTTACCAGCAGCATCAAGACCAACCATCAAAATGCGCATCTCCTTTTTAGCAAACAAGCGGCTAAAAAGCTTGGTAAACGACAACCCCATCTCAAAATCTGGTGAACAAAGATAACACTTTAGAAAGAGGTACTCATTTTAGCCGGACAAATTATTCATCTCAAACCAAGAAAGTGAACATTGAGGATTGATTACATAATGTGAAAAGTCAAATGGTGTGTTATAAATTATATGCGACACTATAGGCATGGACGACAACAGGTTTCAGTTAACTCTAGAAAGACGGCCAACATTATTTTGTAAAACTGATGCTTTCTCAACTTGAATATACTGCATAAAAACATTCCACATGCCAACTAAAGAATTGTTTAAGGGCAATTTGACGTAAAAGTAACACGAAAACAAATTGTCACAAAATTAACTCAACTTGTTCTCAATCATAAGTTTTTTTATAGAACATTTTATTTGAGTATGCCACTGGAAATTACCATTAAAATGCACTCAAGAAAGATCAAGCTACTTATTGAAAACATCTCAGAATATTTTAAAAAAAATAGTAAATTAAAATTAAAAAAACACATACTTGACTACGAAATTTAACAGAAGTAGTTATCAGATGCCTTCAAAACAAGAAGCAAATATCAATTGATGAAACAAATCGATTCAGTAGAGAACTTCTAACATGTGATGTAACCCTAGTAGTTCAATTTGAATCATATACCAGAAATGAACATCAATTACGAGTAGATCGTCACGATCCAAATAATATAAACACCTATCGAACCAACAATGACGAAAAAAATGACAATTAAATAGTTGGATCAATAATAGATCCAATCTCAGACATAAATACAATTTTAAGTAGGAATTCATGATCAAACAACGAAATATATATGCACAGAGAGGATGAAGACTAACAATAGGTCGGAGATTGAAGGTAGCCGATCACCGACGAAATCCGTGAGAGGAGACGCAGAGGGTGCGTATTATTTGAGGGCTTCAGATCGGAGAAAGGCGGACGTTTTAAGAACCGTCAAGTAAATTGAATATTTAGTCCCTGTACTTCTCAACTATTGTCATTAATCCCCCGCTACTTATTTCGAATATCGATTTTTCTTTTACCATTACATTCTTCATAACCATTTTCAATCCTCACAAACTTAGGGTGTGTTTCTTATAAAATATTTCTTGATGATAAAAAAAAATAACCTTCTTTTTTGGTAAATAACTTGTAAATAGTGAAAAACTAGTTTTAAACTTCGTAGCTTTGTCTAATTATATTTTTTAATAATTTAATCCTAATTGTCCAGTTTTTATTAAATAAAATAAAGTCATCGCATCATCCTGAAACTGCATATTTTATTTTATTTTCATCTCATGCTCTCTTTTTATAGGGTTCTTTCCCATTTTTAGTAGTTTTCTTGACAAAAGAAAAAAAATTCAAAAACTCTAGCAATATCATCAAGTTAAAGATCATTTTTCATTCATTGCGAAAGTATTGTCGTATTCTAAGGCTATTGGAAAGAAATTCCAGAAGGGATTCTATGTGCTATACCTTAGATATGACAAAATTAGGATTACATGGATTTAGCGCGATAATATTAAGTTATGTATTTAGGCTTAGTAAATGTTAACTAGAAGTGGCTACATAATCATAGTGAAAAACACAATATAAAATATCTTATTTAGAAAGAAATGCAAGAAACAAATCAAGAGGTTGATTGATGTTAAAAAGGTGGTAATGAGGTACTAGTGAGAGAAGATTTAGAAACAAAAGGAATAAACACATTAGTAGGAACGCATAGTCCATAAATTTGATCCATCGTTAAATAATACGCGTAGAAGCGAAGCATTTAGTTGTCAAGGAATATATGAAGTAGTGTGTATGTTTCTATGTGTCTTCTAGAAACCATGCATCTTAAATAATGGTACTTTCAAAATAGATAATTTTAAGTACAGCTATTAAATAATAAGAAACTGAAAAATTAATGTTTAATCACTTAGTTATTAATAATAGTATAAAATATATAAAGCGGAAAATATAGAGGGATTGGTTACTAATTATGTACAAGTTTTTATTTTATTTTTTTAATTATAAACAAGTAGTGAAGTAACCCCACGCATTGAGGCATGGACGTTGTTAAAAGTTGAAACATTATAATAAAAAAACGAAACCGTTAACAAATTCAAGTTGGAACGTTGACCAAGCGTAGATAGATATAAGCATATTGCAAACGGTTTACCTGGAATTTAAAGAAACTCATGTTGTTGACCCAGTTTAGTTTTGAAAAATAATTATATCGAAACTTAAATAAAAATAGTGGTTAAAACTTAAAAAAACCAAGAAAATGAAAAAGAAAAAAGAAACTCAAACAAAAAAGGAAAGAAAAAAAAACTAAACTATAAAGTAAATATAGCAAAAACCGGCCAAGGAGTGTGAGACAACGGGTTTGAACCCGCGTCCTTAGTTTTACCTAGGTGCGCACTAACCACCCGAACCACGGTCCTTTTTTTTAACAAACCCAATCCTTTTGTATTTAGATTATAATCATTAATGTAAACTTAAAAAGAAAAATAAGAAACCGGCCAAGTAGTGTGGGGTGACGAGTTCGAACCCCCTCTTGCATCACATACGCGCGTACTAACAACTCGGACCAAGGTCCTTTATGCTTACCAAACCAAACCATTTTATATTTAAACTATAGCAAGTTATGTAAAATTAAAAAAAAAATCAAATGACGCCATGTCACATACGTAACAATCAAATTACCCACGTCACCGCTTGCTACTATTCACTTGTTTATATATATTTAAAAAAAGGTATCTTTTAAATGTTATAAAAGAAACTTAAAATGTCTAAAAGCAGTTATAAATATATACAAATTACTGTTATCTATTAAATTTAACTATTTTATTTCATCAATAATTCTCAACTGTATTACCACCTGCACTTTGCGGCGAGGCACGTAATTTTATGTAACACCCCGAAATTTCAGACCATAAACATTTAAGGGTGGTAAGACACCAAACTATAAGTTAGGACAAGTGTTGATTAAGATACGCGATACTAGAACATAACCGGACACAAAACAGAAAGACGGTTCTACAGGAATAGCCCAAAACTTCAAATAACTATATCTCGAGCTAGGAAAGGAGTTACGGAAACCATAATATATGAAAACTGGGTTTCTCGGTGAGGAAAAAGTGAAAAACATATAAAGTGGGTAGGCTGTTGTAATACCCTGAAATTTTTATATAACAATCACGACTCCAAGAAATAAAATGTGAAAATAACTTTAACTAGTTAGACGACTTGTATAGTGTCAAGATGTTCGTATATAAATTAAAACGTTCGACTTAGTAATAATAGATAAACACTTTATGTAGAAAATATATATATATATATATATATGACACTTATATTTCAAATATTGTTAAACGAGTAAAGTAACGGGTGAAATGGCTATTTGAATTTTGAGGTATCTAGTCGAGCATTACTATTATAGGAGACCGTCTAATAATAATAAAATATATTATATTTTGACCCTACTCCGTTTTTAACGAAATTTAGGTCAACTCGTAGAGAAAAATAAGCTCGTCCCAGCGTCATTTCATAATTTTAATAAAACACTATATTTTAAGAGTTTTTAGAGAAAAACGAGTTAAGCAGCTAATTAAATATAATAATATTATAATAATAACAATATAATAATAATAATATAAATCAAACGATAAGAACGAATTTTATGATCAGATTACCGTTTCATGTACGTGGGAACATTTGAAAAGAAGTATTACCATGTGAAGCATCTTTTAAACCTAAGTCTACCTAGTCTATAAGTTTGTTTGCTTGCCATCACAAAAATTGTTACTTTATAAAGAACACAAATCATATAATTTATTTTACACCAACTTTTTAAAACATATATAGTATTAAGTGAAGATTAAACCCTACCTTGTTATATTCGTTTTCCATAAATTTTATATCCAAAGATCTCAGTATAAAGCCGTTATACTGCTAAGGTGAATACGTTTATAGTTTTCAAAATTTATTAAATGTTTTGTTATATTCAAAATCTGCATTCAAACTATTAAATGTTTAATACGTAGAGGGTAATCTATAGAAAAAATCAGGCTATAAAGTATACGTATAATTTGATCAAATAATACACGCATGATGATTATGATCTAATGGGTCTGGCATAAATAAAGCAGTAGTTCAGGGAGCGTAAAATACTTAAAGACACCGATAATAGTGTATCTTAAAGTTGCGGAACTAACTTAAATTATTATGACAGTGTATACAATGGTTATTCTAAATATGTAGATTACTAATTCCAACTATGCTTAAACAATTTAATATGTTGCATGTCTAAAATGATTTGTGTCATATAAACGTTATTCACCAGCTCATTGCTGACGTATTATTTTAGGCACAGGTACATGCCGAAAGGATATATAGATTCCCTAGGCATAGGATACTTGATGGCTTATAATATATAAATAGGAATAAATGCCGAAGGGATATATCGACTCCTCGTGCCTAAGAAAGTTTATTTCTTACATATTGTAAACTTGTTTGGGACAAGAGGTTTTGAAAAAATATTTTGTATGGATTTTTAAATCCTTGAATATATATATATATATATATATATATAAAAGTATATTTCTATTTAATTGGGACCAATAAATTCTGTTGCAATGTGTTATAAATAAATAAATATATCTAGATACCAACACGTCACACGCCAGGGGGCCCTCGGGTCGAGGTGTGACAAGTTGGTATCAAAGTCACCGGTTTTAGTGAATTAGATACTTGTAGATAGAAAGAGTGTCTAGACTTTAACCCGAGATAGAATCAATGAGATAGACATTATCAGGTTTGCATTAGATATATACTATATATTGTTTTGCAGATGTCTGGCAATAATAGCTATTATGCACAATCCATAAGTGATGAATATTCCGTTAATAATCCTGTGAACAATCCCTTCATGCCCGGAGCCCTAGATTGGCCAATAGAAATATCGAGTGATCATCTGATTCCGGAGGAGCCAGATGAAGACTTTAATGAAAATGAAGTTAATAGTTACATTACAATGGATGAACCAGGATGGGTGATGGAGCCTCTCAGGGAGCCAGGAGCGTTTGATCCAAACAATTGGAAATTTACACCTTCACCACAAATGGTTTTTCCTCTGCCAGAACCTCATGGAGAAGGAACCAGTAGGCCCCACGTCCAAGTTAGCTCAACCCAAGAACTTTTTAGTACACCCCCTATTGAAAGGAGAGACTTTGTACAAGAACATCCGGTAGAGAACCCGAATACCCAGGAGCACCCCGTGAACCTTGACCCTTGGAGTACTTAACCAATAATGATGACAACATCGTTTATAAGAAAATGTTTACCAGGTGCATGGAGGATGAAGTGAAAATGGGAGAGGAGCTGGTGGAGATAGCTGAAAGGTTGAGGAAGTTAGATGAAAATATGATATACAAATAAATCAAATAATAGTCATACAATATTATAGACTTTTGTATAATAATATGTAGTTTTTAATTCTGGTTATACGTCATATCGTACCATTTTCTCAAAGGAATAATATTAAAAGACGTTTTGTTACATCTTATTTTCATAATGTCAAATCCAGAACATAATAGTGAATACTCTAACTACAGAGGTGAAAAGAGGAATATAGATGAAGTTAACAATAACGAGTAACAAATTCTTAACAAGACTGAAGTATCTAAAATGATAGAAAAAGGTATATTGGACGCTATTCCGTAGTTATTAGATGCAATGGAACAAAGAAAGAAGGATAAAAAGTTACAAAAACAGGATGTGAAAAATTTGAAGGCTAAGGAGAAAAAGATTGAAGATTCGTACGATTCACACAGTGATCACGCAGAAGTAAGCAAGCCAGAAAAGAAAAAGAAGAAGATAGATTCAAAAGGTTGTAGTTACAAAACCTTTCAGGACTGTAAACTGGTTGATTTCTCTGGAAGCGAGGGAGCAATTGCTGCCCTCAGGTGGTTGGAAAAGATGGAGTCTGTTATTGTGTAACACCCCAATTTTTAAAGAAATACAAGTGGAAGGAATAAAATGGTCATATAATGAAACCCTAGGGGTTAAAATGACATTTTATTAAAGTATAAGGGGTCAAAATGTAATTGACTTAAAGTTCAGGGGATGAAAATGAAAATTTGTGAAAGTGGGCGGATGTCGGACCGAAATCATAGGGGATAACAGTCTGACATGTAGGGTGCAAGGATTCACTCGGGAAATGCCACGTGCCGGATGACTAGCCATGGGATCTGACGCGTGTACAAACGATATCGGACCGACATGAAAACCATAGCGGACCGACATCCATATACATAATGGTCCGTTATATGCTCACCAAGCTAATACACCGCCTCACCTGGATGTCGGACCGACATCACCAGGGATATCGGTCCGACATGGGTCGCATCTCAGCCCTATAAATAGATGGCTTTGGCCATTTATTTGAAAACATCACAAACATCACCACCTCACATACACACGAATTTTAGAAGGAGCAAGGTCTCAGTGTGCCGCGTTTGAGTACGAGTGCGATACGCTGCGAGTGCGATGCGCTACGAGTGCGGTTCGAGTTCCAAGAAGCGTCTAAAGCGACGAACGAACTTAGGAACTACCCGAGGATAATGTAATTACACTAGACCCGTACCCTAGACACGATTATGCGAATTACATGCTTAAATGATATGTGTTATGTGATATGTATATGACGAGGGTACGGGGTAATGAAGGGTTAGTCTAATCACTAAACGGGAATAATGGAGTAGCCACGACGTATCTAAGGGGTGGTGGATATGCCGCTGGTACTTCCTATATATAAACTTCTTGGTACTTCGTGGTGAACCATTATGAATGTTTAGGGGTATAGACTAAAAGACAGTAATAAGAATATAGTAAACGTATGGGAGAACTTCCGACCGGTATGTAGTTATCTGACAAACGAAATGTTCTGTCTAAGGAAGAGTGGTGTATAAATCTCTCCTAGACCAGTCACTCTTTCCTGGGAACATCTCTATTGGAGGTACTGCTCTGAAAGGATAATCACCCTAGTTTACAATATATAACAAGTATGAATATGTAATGAATACATGAACATGTGATGCATGATAAATATGAATATGTGAATGCATGATGATACGTGCAAGTATGAATGAGTATGATGGAACGAGTCTAAACCCTAAAATGGAATAACGAATTACTCATGAATTGTTAAAGGGGTGGTGGATACGCTGCTGATACTTCCTATATATAAACCATTTTAATGCATCGTGGAGAAACCGTTACGAAGTTTTAAGGTGAGGACTGGTTGGGAAATGAATCAAGCATATACGTGAAATGAAAACAAATGCTTGATACACTTGGGAGGCTGTGAGTCTAAGTTACTCAAGGTCCTAAATGAAATGAGATACCCAGCCTGTAAGGTGGATCTCAATAATAAAGAAGAAAGCTAAAAAGATTCCAAGCCTACGGGGCTAAGGAAAAGATTCCAAGCCTACGGGGTTGAGGAAATGAATGAGTCTTCGTGACAAATGCAAGAGGTCTATACTGACGAGTATAAGAACCTTGCTAAAAACTCGGATGAGGCCGGATGGCGTGACCGGAAGTACGTTCGAAGATGGTCACGGGAGCGCCGAGAGCTTGGAAAACTTGAAAAATAATAAGAACCTAAGGGGTTCATAATAAAAGTAATGATGCAGTCTACTTACTTAGCGTAAGCTAATTCAAAAACGTTTTTCAAACACTGAATGAAAGAGTCACGTGGAATAAAGCTTCCTATGGATGAGGCCGGATGGAAATGAAGAATCCCTAGACTTTTATGTAACAAAATATTGTAAATATAAAACAATATTTATAAATGAAAAATATACCTTAGTCATTCAATGACAAGGTTTTGATAAACTGAGACCGTTTTCTGCAATATAATACTCTGATAATAGTAAAATAAGTAGGATGTTTCAGGTTGGTATCAGAGCACGGTTTGAGGGATTTAAGTATCAGAAGGGGTACTTAAACTCAAACCATAAGTTCTCATGATATAAATAGGGATTCAACCCGAGGGTGTCCAAGGAAGCAAGTATGTTTAAATTCCAGTGCTTAAACAAGAATCTGTGAGTATATGTTAGGGGTCATTTTACAGCTAAGGATCCTGGATCTTCAACATACTTCGGTATCCTGACAGGTTTCGGTATCCTTAATATTTAACAGTTATATCTTTCTTCTATCTTGATTAATACGCATGTAAAACGTGCGAAGTCAAGTTCATCCCTGAAGAATCGGTCTAGAAGTCAAGGAGAACGTGTAGAAGGCGTGTGGAGTGGCCTCCAATGGTCGTATTTGAAGACTTGCTCAATTCCGGGATTCTCGGATAGTTAGTTATGTTGTTACTTGTATATATCTAGTAGCTTGATCTAATAGAAAACACAAACGATCACACTTAACATTATTGAATACTCACAAACAAGCTCTATAACACCTAGATCTCGATCATTCGCTGCTCATATTGTACTCGTATTCAAGTTTTAATAAAAGATCACTAGGTAGCCCGACGTTTCATCGGCTCCCGAGGTTTTATGCCGGAGATTCTCAAGGATTAAGGGCTTTCCTCGTAAACGCTCGTGTCATTTTATCGCTTTCTACTTTGTTTATCACGAATCTTACAAGCACACTACCTCACATTATAAGTTTGGTTAAAAAATTAGTCTTGTTAATTTTTATCCAAAACAATTTGGCGCCCACCGTGGGGCAAGTGGTGCTTTTCATCCTAAAATCTTTGCTAAAATTTGTGTTCAATCACTATCTTTCCAAACTAATTTCGAAAATGTCGTCCCAATCCAAAAATGTTTCTGTTTCTACTCCATCTTCAAGCTCTGGGTTGAAGAACCCTCTTCCTCCTCCTCCGTTCCAGAAGAATCAATGTTTTTAGAACCAGACGGTCGAGGATTTAAGAACTGGATGACGTCATAAATAATATAAATATTTAAGAAAAAATATAAAAAACAACGAAAATTTTATATGTCTATGGTTATTCAGGGGTCAAATTAAAACATTTATAAACTTGAGGACTTAATAAATTAAGATGAGTTTCATAAGGGACTAGATTGAAACATTCTTAAAACCCTACTATGTAAACAAACTTGCAGAAGACTTTTCCTTTCTAGTTTCTATCGCCGCTTCCTCCATTTTTTAGTCTCTTTCTACTTCACTTTTTCAGATCATCCAATCGACACATCAAATTTCATCACCATTTTTCTTAGTTAGAGATCAAATTGTGTTCTTTTCCTCGTCCTTTATTTTCATCGCAGTCATCGCCGGTCGAAGGCTTACTGAGCGAAGAATTATGAGTTGCAAACCGAACATACGATGTTTTCAACCTGATGTTCTTCACCCAAGGTTCTCCACATCATCATATCTAACTTTTCCGAAGTTTTTCTCATGCAAACTGGCCCAACCGCTGGCCACCGGTCCACGGTCCGACCGTCCAACTGCAAGAACCGGCCGGTTTTGGGGAGAACCGTTTTAATATGCCTGACCGGACCGCCTGCAGCACCGGTTCGACCGGTCCGACCGGTTGGTCCGGTCCGGTTTTAAAAACATTGAGAAGAATGTTAATCTGCCAAAGAAAACTACTTCTGTGTGTCTTTCGGGATCTGGGATACCGACTGGGAACCTGTGATAGTTTCAAATGATGAGATCCTCAATCTATTCTCAGGAGTGAAGAAACAGATGGAGCAGCAGAAAAAGACTAATCTAATGCTGTTCAGAGAGCTTGAAAAGGCCAAAGAGTCAAAGAAACCAGTGGAAGGGACAACTCCACTGCAACCAAGGATTCTTGATGTGTTGCAAAACACACTTCGTTTTCCTCTGTATTTTGCAGCGTTTTCGTATAGTTTTATAGTTGTTTTGAGTCATTTATGGTTTGTACTTAGTATTGGTATGTCTTGTAGGTGTTCGGGATTAGTTGGAAGCTTAAACGATCAAGGCGTGTGAAGAAACGAGCACACGAGAACCCGAGATAAGAAACGAAAAAAGTCAGGAAAAAGTCCAAACTTAGAAGAGGCATACCTCGGGCTAGAAAATTAGTTACGGGGCCCATAATATATCGATTTGGGGTAGCTTGACGAGAAGAATACAAAAATCCAGTAATCTCTCTCGGCGAGAGATGGAGGCCATTCCCTCGCGGTACGCGAGGGACCGGGAAACTAACGCGACTATTTTGTCTCCCGCAGTACGCGAGGGAGCTTCCGTCTAGGCCTCGCGGTACGCGAGGGGCCCCAGATTCGTGAATTTTGACCTATTTTCATAGTTTAATAGATTAGGACTCTTCCATTATCATTATAATCGATTTTTGGCCGTCAGAGCAGTTCTTAGAGGTGATTTTGGGAGTTAGGAGGTCGATTGAAGTATAAAGTTGAAGGCGTTGGGATCCGGGTTTGTTAGATTTACGTATTCGGTTATAAAGCTTGAATCTTTATCTTTGAATTGTGTTGATTGAACCATGTGTGACACTTTTACTTCTGTTTTGGTGATTTTGAGTATGATTCTTGGCTAGATCTATATTACTGCCTAGGTTTTATGATGAATACTTGTTAAAGCTTTGATTTTTATTCGGTTTTGGATTCGATGAATGGTTTAATGATTTTGTAAAAGATCTTATGTTGATAATTGTGATGAATATGAATGCTTAGATCTGATCTAGTGGTTGATTTCAATTCCGTGCGTTGATTGTGGATGTCTTCCAGTTTGATTAGCGTATCTAGGTCATAGATCTTAGGGTTTGTGATTGTTTGTGTGGTTTGCTAGAGATAGTAACCATAGGAATTGGAGTTGATAGTTTTTAGATCTGAATGTGTATCCTGTCTCAATACCCGAGAAGTGAGAGATAGTTATTTAGTCTTAGTCATTAGGAATTCGAGTGTCAGCTATCTGAGAGGAAGTTGGTATTAGGTGTCTGGTGATTGTTGCTATTCTGAGTCATAGTTATTATCTTGAGATTACCCCGTGCATTCCTTGAATGTATTGTGGACAGTGAGACTGAGAGGTGATCTGTCTTTCGGGTACATTATTATTGTTGGAGAGACCGAAAGGTAACCCACTATCTGGTGAGTTATTACATCTTTAGGTTCCTTAGTTGGTGACACCCTGAGAGTGATTAGGGATCCACTTGGTAGTCTTGAGTCGTTTCTTTAGAAACCCAGATCCATCATAGTTTCCAGAACCAGTAGAAGTTGTGCTTTGCAAGTAGGATTCCGACCTGGTAGTATTGTTCCCATCTCTGATTTCTTCCTAAGTTCTTGACCTTAATAGCTTGAGTCGACTTTGTTTGCTGCATTAGTAGTTAATATTTAGTGTAGTCAACCCCCCTAACTAAATCATCTTTAGTCCGTGTCAGAGTCTAGTATTAATATTCAGTGTCCCTAGGGTTCGATAACTCGGTTTACCATTAAGCTGTGCTACACTCGATAGGTACACTTGCCCGTCAGTGCGGTTTAGTTGAAGGGATTCCTTTTATTACTTAGGAGTCTAGGTTAGGTTTAGTAGTTAATTATATAGACCGTCTGGGCGACATCAAGTTTTTGGCGCCGTTGCCGGGGCACTTGGCAATAGCAATAATGACTTTGACAAGTTCTTTGTTTGATTTTTGGTTTATTTTATTTTCTTTTTCTTTTGAGTCTTGTGAGTCTGCTTTTGTCTGTGCTTGTACTACGTGCTATCTGTGTGTCTAATATAGGATCGAGTCATTCTATCTTGAGTCTTTATCTATTTTCTTTTATTCTTGTGTCAGTTTATGCACCACACTCTTTCACAGGGATCACCACCATATTCTGCTTCATTAGAGCCTGAACGAGAGCTTCACGAGCGCACCCGTGACTTTCGGGAGCGTTTGAAAGCATTCTGCAGCAACCAGGTACATTCTCCTAGCCCAATTCCATTTCCTACCATGGGCGACGCTGACCCACCAGCGAGGCGTACGGTACACCAGAGGGCCAGTGACGGGGTCACCGGGGCGAGATATTCGATCACACGCCCTGCCATTCCTAACACCAATACATGGCAGATCCCGTCACATGTCATGAGCACGATCACTCATGCCACTCAATTTCATGGCCTTGAGGATGAGGATGCACCCGGTGTAGAGTCATATCTTTTGTATAAGCTGTTGTCATTTATTGTATATTTAAACAATTTTAGACTAGTTTACTTTCTGTCATTTCATTAAATGTAATTTCAGTTTTCTGTAATTTACTGCTTTATTAGCTAAGTCTGGGCCATCGAAACTACTTAGTTTCGATTGAGTGTGTTCAATCGAAACTAGTAGTTTCGATAGATGGTAGTTTCGACAGTTCTGAGTATCACTTGTAAATGGTCAATCGAAACTAGTAGTTTCGATTGAACATAGTTTCGATACCTGTCACTACTATAAATAGCGTTGTTTGAGAATGTTTAGGGTGTGAGTAGCGGTTGTAACCCTGAACCTTCTCTTTCACATTGTTCTTGAATCAATACAATTTGCAGTTGTTTATTCACTGTGTTCTTACATTTTCATACCATTTGCGTGTTGATTCATAGTGTGGTTAGTCTGTTATCTTCACCAACACTGTCTCTATCATCTGTTTCACCACCATACACACAGTTTCCGCCTGTGTGTGTGTGTAATCGATCAAATTAGTTATTTATAAGAGAAATCTGGACCTACAATTGGTATCAGAGCTTTATGCTCTAGTGTTTTTGAGTGTTATCAGGTTTTTGTGATCGATTCTAGGTGATTTGTGAGGTATTTTTGAGGTTTTTGTTGGAATCTGCACATAACATCTCAGACGTACTGTTTCATCGTTTTTCAAGGATTTTTGTTCGTGATTTCAAGAATCAGAGGTTGGATTAGTGATCAGGAGTGTTAGACGAAGGTTTTCGCTAGATTATTTTGTCATTTCTGCACTATTGATTTCTAGAGCTTATCATCAATGGAGTATTTCTGAGCTTGGAGAAGAAGGCATCGAAACTAAGGGGAACAGTTTCTAATTTTTGTTGATCATCGAAACTTCTTGTCTACGTTTTGTCGGGAGAAGGTACTATCGAAACTAGATTTTTGTCTTATCTCTATAGAAACTGTGGTTATCGAAACTTGTTTGTGAAAATTCTCAGTATTGAAACTAGTGTTAATCGAAACTAGTTGTTTCGAGTTAATCTTTTCAATTCTATCGAAACTAGTTGTTTCGATAGAAGTTGTCCTATCGAAACTAGTTGTTTCGATAGAAGTTGTTTCGATTAAAGTTGTCCTATCGAAACTAGTTACTGTTTAGTTTCGATTCCAAATATTATGGCCACTTCAAGTTCAACAGAACATTCTATGGGAAATAGACCACCTGCTCTTGTGTCCACAAGAGAATTTGATGACTGGACTAAAAAGATGAAACTTTTCTTTCAATTTCACGATTATACACTGTTGAGTTCTATCACCGATGGCCCCCACAAGCCCGTAACTACCACTACTGATGTTCAACGTCCTAAGTTAGTATCTGAGTATGATGAGAAAGATCTTGCCTTGATTGCCCGAGACAACAAGGCCTACGGAACTATTGCCATGGCTCTTCCTATGGATATTTTCAACATCTTTGCTGAGTACACAACTGCCAAAGACTTATGGGCTGCATTGTGCACAAGATACGAGGGAAGTGAGGATGTCATGGAAAGCAAAAGAGATCTGATCAAGAAACAATATGCAATGTTCAGCAGTGTAAGGGGAGAATCAATATCTGATTTGATCAACCGTTTCTCAAGCATTGTATCAAGGTTGAAAGTAATGGGAGTTGAGTACCCTACTCTTGATCTAAACAAGAAACTCCTAGATTCTCTTCCTGAGGAATGGAATATGTATCGAATCATGATAAAAAAGACTGAGAATCTGAGTGCTCTGTCTCAACAGGAAGTCTATAGCATTCTTGAATCTTATGAAATTGAGATTAAGAAGGGAGCAGTCACCCCGTCAAATCAGTCTGGAAACACAGCTCTTATTGCTGGATCAATCTCATCCGGTAGCCCATACTTTCAGACTGATGTCCCTCCTTCAGCTGCTGCAATTAATTCTACCAGCGCCTCTGCTCCTCAAAAGACTGTCACCATGATTCCTGATGATTATGTCCCAATCATGACTGCTTTCATGTCATGCTATGATGCACTGATTTCTGGAAATCTAACACCGGTTAGCTTTCAACCTGATGACTTGGAGCAGATTAATCCTGATGATTTGGAGAAAATGGACATTGATTGGTGCATGGCCATGTTGACATTAAGAGCCAAAAGATTCATCAAAAGGACTGGCATAGACAGATTCAAGCAGGGAAAGACACTTGGGTTTGATATCAAGAAGGTAAGATGCTACAATTGTGATCAGCTGGGTCACTTTGCCAGAAACTGCAAGGAGCCGTCCTCCAAGGATCAGCAAGAAAAGAAGATTTCCTCTGGAAAACAAGCTGCCAATCCTCCAAAGATAAACACATCTTCAAGTTCCACAGCTCTTGTGTGTCAAGCTGATGGACACTATCATTGGGGAGAACAAGCTGAGGAAGCTGCTGATAAAGCCTTGATGGCTGATGTGGAGGACCAGGGCAAGTGTGTCATGATTGAACCTGCTGAGGATCTCACTGCTGTGCCTACTGAGGTTATTTCTAAACTGTGTAATTCTAGATCTTGCTTAAATGAAATTCAAAAATACAGATTCATCAATCAAGCCTTGATTGATGAACGAGATCACATTAAGGTGATGTATGACTCTGTTGCCAAAAATAAGAAACTTTACTTAAAGAAAATTCGTGACATATCTGGTGAAAATCGTTCTTTAATTGTGCAACTCAATACTCAAACCGTTAATAATACGATTTTAACTGAAAGAGTCCAAAAGGCAGAAAAAGCCAAATTACAGGTTGACCACATGGATATGGATCAGAAAATTCTGTTTGGAATAATTGATAAACAATTTAATAGAAAAGGCACAGAAGGTCTTGGGTATAACTCTCATCCACCTCCTTATTCTAAATCAGGGAGATTTGCTGATATGCCAACTCCACATGTTTCTACACCTTTTGTTTGTACATTATCTGCTGATGATTATATTACGTCCTCTGATTCTGACAGTTTTGCTTCTTGTGCAGAATCAAATTGTGTAAATTCCGAAGATGATTGTGATAAGAGTGCTAATGATAGAACTATTTTAAAAGAACTTGAGTCGGATGAATGTAATAATATGTCCGTGTCAAAACCAATTATTTGTGAACACGTTAAAAACTTGTATTTTGATTCTATGCCTGCTGAGCATACGGGTTTGGGATGTGATGTTTCTAAATTTAAAAATGCTTTGCCTTTTGTTCCTAAATCTTTGAATGTTATGCCATGTGTTACCAAATTTAAAAGTGCAGGAATTATTGTGAATGATGTACCACGTGAAGCCATGAGCAACATAGAATTTTTCAGATTAAAGGAAGCACATCGTCTTCAAGACAAAGTAATTAATGAGAGAACCGTCTCATGTTCAGATTCCTCAACATCACAATCATCTTCATCTTGTGATGACTATTATTAGGCTAAGATATCTTGTGAAAACGTTTGTTTTAGTTGTGGTGCCTCAAATCATGTTTCAAAAAGTTGTAAATTGACAACCACAAATTCTAATGAAGAATCTCCTTCCAAAAGTTCATTAAATTCATACGTGTTGCCTAAGTCTTCTCACAGTAGTAAATCTAGGCGTAAAAGAATTAAAAATGCTAAAAATTATTTAAAACAAACGTGGAAAATTAAAAATAATGTTCTATTTGATGATCGTGCTTCATCAAAGGATGGTTGTAATTCTGATTCCAATGAGATGTCATATCCTGACACTAAGATCTCTTGATTGAAACAATTTTGGTCAAAACGTATAAATGGTTCGTTGTGTATAGGGTCAATCAAGAAGAACCGGCGATAACATCTGGTATGTAGATAGTGGATGTTCAAGACATATGACTGGGCACTTTAACTTGCTGCAAGATTATCATCAAATTGATGGAGAGTATGTTGCTTTTGCTGGAAACCCAAGAGGAGGAAAGATTGAAGGACAAGGAACAATATCAAATGGAGTAAATAGTCTGGAATTTGTCAACTTTGTTCCTCAGTTGAAATACAATCTGATGAGTGTCTCACAGATTTGTGACAAGGACTTTTGTGCCTTATTCAATTCAAAAAAATGTCTTATCTTGAAGCCGGGAGTGGTGATTCCGGAAGAACTTATTCTCATGCGTGCTCCCAGAAGATACAACACATATAGTTTGGATATGAACAACCCATCGGGCATTGAATCGTGTTTTCTCTCAAAGGCTTCTGAAGATGAATCTTTCCTGTGGCATAAGAGGTTGGGACATGTCAATTTCAAAACAATGAACCGACTGGTTCGAGGCAACCTAGTCACTGGATTACCTCTCAAAGATTTCACTCCTATGGAACACTATATCTCATGTTCCAAAGGAAAACAGCACAAATCTTCACATAAGCCTAAAACCACCAATTCCATTGACTCTCCTCTCCAATTGCTTCACATGGATATTTTTGGTCCGGTGAGTGTCATGAGTCTTGGACGAAAGTCATACTGTCTGGTGGTAACAAATGATTTTTTCTCGATTCACTTGGGTGTTTTTCCTAGCTAAGAAAGATGAGACGCCAGAGATTTTAAACATATCTGCTTCAAATTGAGAACCTCTTCAATCTAAGTGTGAAGACTATCCGCAACGATCATGGAACAGAATTCAAAAATGCAACTCTTGATTCCTTCTGTGAAAGCAAAGGAATTTCTCGACAATTTAGTGCACCTCGTACTCCTCAACAAAACGGTGTAGCTGAAAGAAGAAACCGCACTTTATTTGATGCTGCACGAACTATGATTGTTGACTCTAAGCTTCCTGTGACTTTCTGGGCTGAGGCGGTCAACACTGCATGTTTTGTGCAAAATCGGGTTCTTATCACTAAAAGTTGCAACAAGACACCTTATGAGATCATGTACAAGCGCAAGCCAGTTATTGATTTCTTCAGAAAATTTGGGTGTGTGTGCACAATGCTGAACACTTCAGATCAGCTCAACAAGTTTGAAGCCAAAGCTGATGAATGCTATTTTGTTGGTTACTCATCCAATCAACGTGCTTTTCGTGTCTACCATAAGAAGAAGAGGATAGTGATGGAGTCCATTGATATCAATTGGCATGAAAACAATCATACGGATGCAGGAGACGGTCCCAATTGGCTCTTTGACGTCGATTCAGTTTTTAAGTCATTTAATCTTCCTGATTTCTCTATTGACTCAACTCATGCTAATCCTTACTTCTCTGTGAACAATATAGGGAACATAAATGATCAAGGCTCTTCCTCATCTGCTCAGATTGAAATTCCTGTGGTTGCTAATGCTGAATCTGATATGGAGTCTTCCGGTTCTGGTGCAACAAGTGAAACTGTTGAAGACAACTCTATTCCAATAGTAGATGTTGCACCACAATCATCTGCTGAAGATCCTATTAATTATATTGCCGATCCTCCTGCTGAAAATCTTACCAATTTGGAAGAAGTCGTGGAAGAAGATGAAATTCCTCAACTGCGAATTCACAAGATTCATCCCACCAATAACATCATTGGACCATTCAATGTGGGTGTTAGTACCCGAAGTGCCTGTGAAGCATTTGAAAACAACATGTTTTCTTGCTTCATCTCTCAAGCTGAACCAAAGAACATCAAAGCAGCTCTACTAGAAAACAGCTGGGTGGAAGCAATGCAGGAAGAGCTACAGCAATTCTCAAAGCTGCATGTGTGGAATTTGGTAGATCTTCCCAAGAACAAAGTTCCAATCGGCACTCGTTGGGTTTTTCGCAACAAAAAGGATGAAGGCGGCACTGTGATTCGAAATAAAGCTCGTCTGGTGGTTCAAGGTTTCTATCAAGAAGAAGTGATTGACTATGAGGAAGTCTTTGCACCAGTGGCTCGTTTGAAAGCCATCCGAATGTTTCTCGCCTATGCAGCCTACATGGACTTCACCGTCCATCAAATGGATGTCAAAAGCGCATTTTTGTATGGAAAAGTTCAAGAGGAAGTATATGTCAAGCAGCCGCCGGGTTTCATTGATCCTAATTTTCTAGACCGTGTTTACAAGTTAGACAAAGCATTGTACGGTCTTCACCAAGCACCTCGTGCGTGGTATGAAACTTTATCAAAGCATCTGCTTGAGAATGGTTTCACACGAGGAGCAATTGACCAAACTTTGTTCAAACGGAAGGATGAAAAGGATACAATCATGGTGCAAATTTATGTGGATGATATTATTTTTGGATCTACAAATCCCCATCTCTGCAAAGAATTTGAAGAAGTGATGCGATCTAAGTTTGAGATGAGCTCCATGGGGGAAATGAAGTTCTTTTAGGGACTACAAGTTGATCAGTCTGAGTCAGGAATCCTTATCCATCAAGAAAAATACGTAAAAGAAATCTTGACCAAGTTCAAAATGGCTGATTCCCATCCACTAAAAACTCCTGTGGAAGTTCGACATTGTTTGACTCCTGATGTATATGGTGAAAGCGTTGATCAGCATCTCCATCGCTCTATGATAGGATCTCTCATGTATCTCACGACCAGCAGACCCGACATCATGTTTGCAGTGTGCTTGTGTGCACGTTTTCAGGCTAATCCTAAACTCTCTCATTTATCTGCTGTCAAACGTATTTTAAGATATTTAAGGTATAAGCCAAAATTGGGTCTGTGGTATCCTAAAACTGACTTGTTTGATCTTGTGGCTTATTCAGACTCAGACTACGGGGGTTACAACTTAGACCGAAAATCCACTTCTGGAGGTTGTCAATTCCTTGGCAACCGCCTTGTCTCATGGCAATGTAAGAAACAATCCACCGTTTCCCAATCCATCGCCGAAGCCGAATACATTGCCGCAGCCCTCTGTTGTTCCCAAGTCAGATGGATACACCATCAGATGCTTGACTATGGGATCACATTCCATGAGACACCCATTTTGTGTGACAACACTGCCGTTCCCCATATCACCAAAAACCCCGTTCAGCATTCCAAAACAAAACACATTGAAATTAAACATCATTTTATTTGTGACTGTGTTGAAAAGAAACATATTCAAATCGTTGAAGTCAATACCGACAAACAAAACGCAGACATCTTCACAAAGGCTTTTGACTCTACCAGATTTGCCCAACTGGTGGAGATGCTTGGAATCATTAACTTTCAGTAAATTATGTGAATAGTAGTTTATTTTTAAATTTTGATTAATTAACAAGGAAAATTCCAAAAAGATTTTATTTCTATGTACAGTTTCTACGCAAATCTTTTGGGGGAGAAATATAATATTGAAAAGAATTGCTGTGTATATAATCTTACAAGTTGTAAAAAAAAAATTGAATCTGACCTTTGAGAAATGATAGTGTCTGATCTCATCTCTTGGACATGGAATAGACCAAAATCGATGGTGTTTACTGAGGTATAGCTGGTAGGCCCGACATATGGTTAAAACTTGTAAGTAGTGTGAAAACCTAATATATATATATATATATATCATACTTATGTGATTGAACCCATTATTGAAAAATCTAACCCATTTTTATATCTAAGAAAACCAATTCAATCAGATACAGGCTTACGTATTGGATTCCTATTCATACGCCAAGTGACCGTCAAAATAACGATATTTACCACCGATGACCCCGTATGTTTTGCTTACGCAAAGATCTCGGGTGCTCATCCTTTTCCCATCCACTTGGATGATTTGACCCCGTCAGTTTTGCTTACGCAAAGATCTTGGGTGTTCAACATTTTTCTATCCGTTTGGATAATTTTACGACTTCTTCTGTTTTGCTTACGCAAAGATCTAGAATGCTCGTACCTTTTTAATATCTACTTGGATATATTTTATTTTAATTTTCTAAATCCAATTGGATATCTTATTTTATTTTGGTGGTACTTTGACATTACTAAGACGGTACCTTGGTTAATCAGAAAGAGATGATAGGATGAAGATGGGTACTTCTTGAGGATTGATAGGTTTTCAAAATCATTTTATTTTAATATGTGGGGTACACCTTGTATATTGCTTAAATGGTACCTTTTAATCACATGAAATCTTAGTACAAACAAATGTTCGGGTTTACTTTGCACAAATATCAGCTATCTTCAGGGACTCACAGTAGTTAATTGCAAAAGGAAGTGTTTCAAGAGACTGACCAGATCTGATCTCATGTTGGATCTTTTTCAAGAAGATAAGTGTAAATATCTTGTGTATAATTTTATTTATTAAATATCGAAACCAGTTGTACATATCGAAACTACTTTGTGCATATCGAAACTACTTTGACTTATCGAAACTACTTTGTGCATATCGAAACTACTTTGACTTATCGAAACTACTTTGTGCACATCGAAACTAGTTTGCTCTATCGAAACTAGTTGTTTCGACAGGGGCATTTTTGTCTTTTGTCTTACGAAAATTAAAAGCCTTCATAATCAATCCCTCCATTCATACTGATTTTCACTCGTCTTTTTCAAACCCTCTTCGCCTTCTCCGTCATTCACAAAATCTCTCAAACCATCGGTCTGAGTTGCAAGATATCAGCTGATTTCCCCCGTTGTCACTATCGTCTCCATTATCAAGTAACGTCTCATTACTTCATTTTAGATGATTTTTGCAAATCGACAGACCTAGGTTTTCAAAGTTTAAAATTTGTTCGACTAAATCTTCATAATAACAGTCGTTTTTGTGCTTATCCGTGTTTGCATACATCTCTATTATCTTTGAACTCACGATTAATGTGTATTCTTGCAGATAACAGTCTCACAATCGGTAAGATAAAGTTCCGTCACTTACAGGCCACTCTAAACCCTTCATTAAATTTTTTATATATATTAGTCTGAGTATAATGAATCAGAGGGGTTTGGGTTTCAAAACCAAGTAGTTTCGACAAAGGGGTTCAACATTTTCAAAAAATTTCTCAAAATATTTTCAATCGAAACTACTAGTTTCGACACCCAAACTTGCCCTAGTATCTCTGATCGAAACTAGATAGTTTCGATAAGTTCATCTCCATTGAAACTAGTTGTTTCGACAGTGTTGATTTAAAAAATTTTCTAAGTGTTGATCAAAGCTTATAGTCTCTATCGAAACTACTTGTTTTGATAAAGCTGTTTGTTAAATTAACTAAGTTCATCTCAAATCGAAACTAGTTGTTTCGACAGTTAGGACTTAAAAATTTTTCTAAGTGTTGATATACCTTGTTTCGATTAAGTATTTTCAGAAATCTTACTTATTGTGCAAAATTGATGAATTTTACATGTATGGATCTCTTATTCGTAAAGAGACACAATGTCTGTGCATTCGTTAATGCCAATGATCCAAAAGCTGCAGAGTTCATTCCTGTCTTAAACTTCCTGCAAACTCCAACATCAGCTTTGCCATCAGCAACAATCTGCCGGTGTTTGAGACACCTATAAGAGAATTTTGGGAGACTGCAGAAATCATCACAGTTGAAAATGTGGAGCACATTAGAGCAACTGTGCTTGGCCAAGAAGTCTTATTTTCTGAAGCTACAGTTAGAGAGGTGCTGCAGTTTAATGACAATCCAGATGCACCCATTGAATTTCCAATCTTCTATGTTAAAGAATGCTTCAGAAGATTAGGTCATCCAGATGAATTCAAAAGTGGCCAGATAATCAAGAACTCCTTACCAAGCCACTGGAGATACATAGTGCACGTGTTTATTCACTGCCTATCAATCAGAAAAGGAGGTTTTGATTCAGCAAACAACACTCTGGGCTCAGCAATTTTGGGATTAGTCAAGGGAAGGGATTACAATTTTTCTGGCTTCATCTTCAGACAGTTAAAGGACAACCTGACAGGAGCCGTGAAGGAGAAATTTCTAGCATATCCAAGATTCCTACAGATTATCATCAATCATCTTCATCCTGAGCTTCAACAAGTTGGGAACACCTTTGTGTTCGACCATATGATTGCCAAGACTCTCAGCTATATGAGAAGTACCAACAAGAGAACCAACAGGGCTGTAGCTGACGTTCCCCTGTTTGGTCATATTATTGGTGAAGAAGAAGAATTTATTCCTGATATTGACCCTGATCTAGAAGAAGAGATCTTATCATTTGATGAAGAAGAGATGGAAGTTGAACAAGATCAAGGTAATCAACCTATTGATGAAGCTGAGATTGAGATAAACGTCCCTAATGTTCAAGAACAAGAACAACCCATCATTGAACCTGTGATAGAGGCTCCTTTTGTTGAACAAATACAGATAATTCAAGAGCCAGCAGTTAATGTTGAAGCTGGTATGCATGAAGCTGAGGAGGAAGTTGCAGAATCAAGTGGAACTCTGGATGCAGGAATTTATGGATCTGACTACTACAAGTCTGATTCAGACGATATAACAAAGCATCTTGCATCTTCCTCCAAATGGCAAGTTGAGTCAGGTTCTGATTTTGAGGATGAAGAGCCTAAGGCAACGAAAATCAAGACTGGATTAAAAGACTTGTCATCCTCGTCAGATTCTCTATTAGCTACTCCACAACCATCTCCACAACCTACTCCACAACCCACTCCACTACCATCTCCACAACAATCACCCATCCATACTACTCCCACATCACCACCTCATGATTCAACCTCTCCTGTACCAAGAGTTAAAACTTTAAGCCTTGAACTGAAGAAAATTCAGGATAAGATTCAAGAGAAAGATCAAGAAATTGAAGGCTTAAAATCTAATTTGCATGATGTCCAGGAAGAGGTTAAAGACCTGAAGCTGGAAGTTGGGGGTTTACACACCCAGATTGAGATTCAACAAACTCAACTTGAAACACAACAGAGACTAATCTCAAAGCAAAAAGAAGAATTCAAGGCGTTAGCTGAAGCGGTGGAACAGCTCAAAGCCTCAATCATAAAACCTGTACAACAACAACCAACCACTTCAACAACTCAGGGGGAGACTACATCTGTGGTTGAACCCTCATCTCCTGCCATTGTGACTAATCCAGAGTCTGCACTAACTATCTTTACTGGCCATGCTGAGAAGACAAAAGAGGCAATTGAAGTCAAAGTTGAAGAAACAGAACTAAACCTTCCCTCAGCAAGTGAGAGAAGAGATGCAAGGAAGAGAGGGAAAGGGACTTCCACTGAAATAGAGACCGTGATTCTTGATGAAGAAGACATCCCATCTGATGACGAGCTGAATGCCCTTTTAGATGAAATTGAAAACTTTGGGTATAATGATCTTTACCCAGAAATTCTGCCTACCGAAGAAAAAGAGACTGAAAGAACTAGATACTTCACAGAAGAAGGAGAGGAGATTCAAACCCTGTCTGATGAAGAAAAAGGCGAAGAAGATGTTCAGGTTAATCTTATCAAGACAGTCACTCCTAAACCAACCACTACAGTCTCTGATTCAAGTCCAGCACAAGATCCACCTTCTGTTGCACCTGAACCTCCAAGTTCAAGAAAATATTGGTTTAAGAAAATCATTCAGGAAGAAACTCCTAAAACATATGAATGGATAGCTGAGCATCATGAGCTAAAGAGGCCTCCAATTGGCTGGAAATATGATGCAGAAAGGAAGCTCTTTATTATAAGAAGATATAGAGGGGGAGTTCAGCACTTTAAAAATATGACTGACTTCCAGACCCTTCCTTTTTATGACCTCAGGGATTTAGCCAAACTTCCCCTTCAAAACCCTGGGAAGGTCATGATGGCTTATGACTTTGAGAAATTTCTGCATTTTCAAGTCAATAATGATTTCAAGGGAATGAAGCCTAGGAAAACTCAAAAGAAAATCTCAAAGACAAGGTTTCATCCTAAGACTAACAAGCCATATGTGTTCTTGAGGTACAAGCCTGCCCAAACTCACAAGACCATCACCATTCCAAAATCTGTACCTGTCCAGCTGCAAACTTTCAGAAAGTGGTACTATGACCCAATCATTGGCAGTGCAGTAATAGAGTGTGAGGGCAAGGAAGACATCACCATCTTTGAGCCTATAGAGTTGTTGAAATTTCAGCCTGAAGATCTGGAGATATTATTCCAGAATCACATTCAGGCATACAGTGAAGAAGATGAAGCTGATGCCAAGGCCTACCAACGGGTTGTATCTCTCCATGTTAAACCTTTTATACCGAGGACAACTGAAGGACCAGCTGCTTGATGAAGAGCTGAAGACAGTAATGCAACAACTTAGGGGGAGATTGTAGAGTCATATCTTTTGTATAAGCTGTTGTCATTTATTGTATATTTAAATAATTTTAGACTAGTTTACTTTCTGTCATTTCATTAAATGTAATTTCAGTTTTCTGTAATTTACTGCTTTATTAGCTAAGTCTGGGCCATCGAAACTACTTAGTTTCGATTGAGTGTGTTCAATCGAAACTAGTAGTTTCTATAGATGGTAGTTTCGACAGTTCTGAGTATCACTTGTAAATGGTCAATCGAAACTAGTAGTTTCGATTGAACATAGTTTCGATACCTGTCACTACTATAAATAGCCTAGTTTGAGAATGTTTAGGGTGTGAGTAGCGACTGTAACCCTGAACCTTCTCTTTCACATTGTTCTTGAATCAATACAATTTGCAGTTGTTTATTCACTGTGTTCTTACATTTTCATACCATTTGCGTGTTGATTCATAGTGTGGTTAGCCTGTTATCTTCACCAACACTGTCTCTATCATCTGTTTCACCACCATACACATAGTTTCCGCCTGTGTGTGTGTAATCGATCAAATTAGTGATTTATAAGAGAAATCTGGACCTACACCCGGACATTTGTCCCGCTTCGGGTGGATATGTGACACCTTCAATATCACGGGTGTGTCTAAGGACGCTATCTACTTGCGTCTCTTCCCATTCTCGCTCTCTAGGCGTGCATCTACTTGGCTTGACACCCTCCTAGACAATTCTATCACCACTTGGGAGGATCTTCAGGCCAAGTTCTACAAAAAGTAATATCCACCTTCCAAGGCCGCTCGCCTTTGGGATCAAATCCATTCGTTCCGGATGGATCCTGACGAGCCTTATCACTTGGCCTGGGACTGGTTCAACACGCTGTTGAGCCTATGTCCCCAGTATGGTCTTTCTGACTAGGCGATAGTGGATAAGTTCTACAATGGTCTCACCTTCGAGAAGCAACAAATGTTCAACACAACTACGGGAGGCCATATCATGGACAAGCTTGAGCCTGATGAGTGTGAGGAGATGTTCGAGAGCATCGCTCTGGCAGAACATCAGCAACCATCTACTAGGACTTCCATTCCTAGTGCTAGAGCACCCGCCTCTTCTCGTAGAGGTTTGCATCAGGTCACTCCTGATACTAGCGTGGCTGGTGCACTTGCAACTATGGCGAACGAGATCAAGGAGCTGAAGCTCAGTGCTCAGTGGTGTGAGGTGTGAAGGGGAGGCCACGACACTAGATATTGCCCCGTAAATCAGCAGGAGTAGGTGAGGTTTTCTGGCAACCAGAACCAGAATTGAGGGTACAACAATTACAACAATACTTATGGCTCGGGATGGGGATCTAGAAATAACCCGCCTGGGTTTAATGGTCGTCAGCATCAGTATGGAAGATCTGAAGCAGGAGTGAGTTCGAGAAGCAGTGTCAACACAAAGAAGATAGAAGAGATGATTGAGAATTAGACACAGATGCTTGTCCATTTAGTCCAGCAGGATAGGGACGCTAGGCAAAGACTGGATTCCCACAACACTTTATTGAAGAATCAACAGTCGACATTTCAGGATTTACGGCGCACGGTAGGAGACATCACGAAGAGCTTGAAGGAAATACAGGGAGGTCCATATTCGGGCCCTAACGCTTCAGTGATGGCCATGTCAGCCATTAGTCATAGAGAGGAGGGGAGAGTAGAAGAGGAAGCCTCCCACGATGGTGACTATGGTATTCCTTCGGTAGAGGAGGTGAAGAAGATTAATTGGAGAGCTCGATTTGCTGAGATCAATGCTAGGATGCTAGAGGAGCCCGAGTTGAATGTTGTTTCGACTAGGAGTATGAGGGCAGAAGAGAAGGAGAGCCCACCGGTAGTAGAAGAAGAAGAGCCGGTGGATGAAAAGATAGAGATGGAGAAGCCTGTCGAGAAGGCAGAGGAGAATAAAAGGGGGTGGAGATGAAGTCCCCCGAGATTGACTTGAGTCGTGTTCCCTATGCAACTCGCTTGTTGCCACAAAAACACGCTAGTGAATACGGTCACTTCCTTGATATGTTCAAACAACTCAAGTTCAATCTCCCATTTATAAAGGCCCTCCAGCATATGCCAAAGTATGGCAAGTACCTCAAAGATCTTCTTTCCAACAAGAAGAAGCTAGAAGGGATCTCTGAAGTCTCACTTAGTGAGCAATGTTCTGTTGTGGTTCAGAACAAACTGCCAGAGAAGATGGTGGATTCGGGTCATTTCACGATCCCGTGTCTGCTTGGCCGTTTGCATCTAACCCACGCGTTGGCTGACCTGGGTGCTAGCGTCAATCTGATGCCTTATTCCATTTATAAACAGCTAGACCTAGGAGAACCGCAGTCGACGCGCATGAGCATTTCCTTGGCTGACCGCTCAGTCAAGTATCCACGGGGAATTGTGGAGAATTTGTTAGTGAAAGTAGGTAAATTTGTCTTCCCTGTGGATTTTTTTATTCTGGACATGGAAGTGGATGATAAAGTCCCACTCATCCTAGGACGCCCGTTCCTACGTACCGCCAAGTCAATGATCGATGTCTTTGATTGGAAACTCACACTTCGTATGGGGGATGAGTCGATCACATTTGATACTATGAAGTCCATGAAGGATGTTGGCGAGCCACTCCGTGTGCATGCTTGATACCTTCATGGACGAATTTTGGGACTCTAATCCAGTAGAGGATGTTGTTGATGGAGATGGAGGAGGAATGATAGAGGACCCGCCGGATTGGTTAGCTGAATTTGAAAGGAATTTGATAGGGTCCGCGTTTTTAGGTGCTGACGATGGTGATTGCAGTTTAAGTGAGATATTAGCACAAGTCGGTGTTGAAGCACTTTTGTGTGACAAACACTCTGGATAGTGTCTTAGTTTATTGTACTTGTCTTGTATGTTTTGTCTTTGTATTGTAATGTCTGTATGTATTAGTTATCGAGTTGTAATTTCTAATGCATGTCATTGTTGTAATTATTCTCTAAGTGTTTTGCGCACTTAGCATGTGCGAAGGAATTAGTTCCTGCGTACTTAGCAAGTACGCAAGAATACTCTGCGTACTTGCTAAGTATGCATGAACAATTTGCCCTGCGCACTTGTTAAGTGCGCAGAGATCAGGTTTTGTATAAATAGAATAGGTTGACAGAAGATAAGTACGCAGACATTTGCACTCAGTATTTTCTCTCTGTAACCGTTTGAGTTTATAATAGAAGGAACTTTAAAATGATTTCTTTGTCGGTTTACTTTGTGTTGTTTGATTCTCCACCTAGTCACGGGTATTCCGCACCCTGTTCGACTAGTCACACACCCACACGTAACGATCTGAGACACCCGGGGACCTACAAGTGGTATCAGAGCTTAGCTCTTGATTTCGAGTGTTGTGAGTGTGTTAGGGGTATCTTCTACACATCCTATAGAGTTTTTGCAAGCAAAAGTGGGTTTTTTTTATTTTTGTGATAAAATGGGGGTAGCTCTTGAGCACTATTTTAGAAGCAAAAATCACTCAAAACCGACTTTTGTTGTGTATTTGAGTGTTTTGAGCATCAAAGGTTGGTTAGAAACGAGTTTCTGACCCTTTGGCTCATTTTGTTGGTCACATTTTTGATTTCTGCTATCTCCGATGAGATTCCAGTGACCGGAAAAGGTTGGTGAGAGTTGGTGAAAAAGTGACCTGCGTACTTACCTTATTTGGCAAAAGGTACAGTCTTGATGCGCACTTACCAAGTACGCAAGACCATATTTGTTGCGTACTTACTTAATCTCCTACGTACTTATCATTTACTCCTGCGTACTTATCAAGTACGTAAGAGAAAATCCTAAATACGCAAGACTAGGTTTGTTAAGTGCGCAAGGCCAGAGACAAGTGCACAAGTTTCTTTGACTTTTCTGAAATTTGACTAAGTGTTCACCTTGTCAAATCTTCAGAACCTCGGTAACCTTCTGAACTATGACAACGAGATCGGAACCCCACAGAAACCCCTAAAGCTGCTTAATGTAAATGATTATTCAAACTGGAAAGCACGCTTTGAACATTATATTTCTTATACCGATTCTTCGTTATGGATACCCATTCTAGAGGGCTATAAGCATCCCACATACACTTACCTTGATGAGGAAGTTCCCAAGCCTATCTCTAAACTTGATGAAGAAGAAAAGAAAGTTTATGATAGAGAGAAGAAGGCACACGGATCTATCACTATGGCCTTGACCAGGAGTTATTCCACAGCTTCAGAGGATACGATAACTCCAAGGATCTCTGGAAGGCGTTACAGAAGAGATTCGAGGGTAACAGTGACATCAAGAAGAGTAAAAGGGATCTTCTCAGGAAGCAGTATGAGTGCTTCAGATATCTGGAGAACGAATCCATGGATGAGCTCATCTCTAGATTCTATCATCTGCAGACTGAGTTGAAAGCTTTTGATCTCATCTATCCAAGTGAGGAATTAGTTGAACAATTTCTGGATGCTTTGTCACCCAAATTTGAGATGTATACTACCCTGATAAGAGAGAATTCTAAGTTTTATGAGATGACAATTGATGAGGCAATTGGAAAGGTTCAAGCACATGACATGAACCTAAAAAGAAAGGAGAGCTCAGGAAGACCTCAAATACAAGACCCTTATATGTATTATGGGTCGTCTTCTACAACCAAGTCATCGGGCTCTGGAATTGCCCTTTTCTCAGAAAACTCTCATGAGGAAGAAACTGTAAAGGCTTGTGGTGGTCATGCGTGCTATGCAGCATCTGGATCTGGTTCTAGATCTCATCACCAGAACTCCTGAAGAAATCCTTCTCCCACATCTTCAACTAACCAATCAGCAATAGCCAAGATAGCTGAAGATCATGTGGCTTTATTCTCATCATGCATGCTTGCCTATGAGAACTTCATTGGCGGTAAGCTAACGGATCCTGAAACCATCGAAGAAGACTTTAATCAGGTGGATTCGGATGATATGGAGGATATGGATATTCAATGGAATATGGCCATGATCTTGAGGAGGGCAAAGCGTTTCCTGAACAGAACTGGCCGAAAGTTCATTGGTGGCCATTCTAATGCCAAGGTTGGTTTTGACAAATCCAAGGCCAAGTGCTACAAGTGTCTGAACTTTGGACACTTTGCTAGTGAATGTCAGAAGGACAAAGTACCTGCCTCTGGATTCATAAGACCAAGCCAGGGAAGCAACCAGGGAAATAACTAAGGGTACAACTCTAACAACCGCAATCACAGTCAAAGTGGAACGTCCAATGCATTGGTGGCTCAACAGGACGAAAGCTTTGATTGGGGTGTTTATTTGGAGGATGCCCTTATTGCACAAACAAAGGTTGGTCTCATGGCTGAGATTATGGAAATGATGGAAGCTGAGGAAAGGGAAGCTTCTGTGGCTGATCAAGAAGAGTCTACAACTGCAGTTGCCCTCATGGCTATTGGAGAGGCATCATCTTCATCAAATGAGGTAGATTCTAATCCTTTTGCTGTCATTTCTTGTTCCAAATGTCTAAGCTTTAAGGTTGAAAACTCTAAGCTTCAAGATAAAGTCGAACCACTTCGTATTGCAGCGTTAAGCTACAAGGAAAACGAAAAACGTTACAAAGATTCAATTGAAACGTTGAAGAAAGAAAAATGTGATTATTCACTTAAAATCAGCGATCAACAGTTTCATTTGGATGTTGCGTACAAGGGGTTGGAGAAAAGAAACAATGAGATCAACAAGCTGCAAAATGAGATCTTGCAGTTAAAGGCAATATTGAGAAGTTGAAAAATTCTCGTTTTGTGGTGGAACACTACGAGTCTGTAGTGAGGCAAGTGAATGGCTTAGGGCTGGGTACTAATGCCATTCCTCCACCAGTTAGCGGGAAATTTGTCAACAGCTTAATTGACATTGATTTGTCTTGCCTTGATGAGTCCTCAAGTCAGGATGATTCCTCTAACAAGGATGATTCCTCAAGTAAGGCTGACTCTGCAGCTAATGAAAAGTTCTTTACTGCTTCTGATGATGGGTCTAAGAACACCTGCCCTGAAGGAGTAGTCTCTGAGGAGTTGCTAAGTGAACAGAAAGTTAAGAAAATCATTATCACTAATAGTGATAATTGTATTATGACTGAACCCGATATCATTGAATCTAATGAGAAATTGAAAGTGATGCTTTATGGAGGATATAAAAACATTAATCAAGTTAAGAAAGAAGATTTTTCAGCTCATTTTGGGCTTGGTTATCAAGAAAATTTGCAAAAATTTTATACTCCCAAAAGCCAATCATCATCGGGTCAAACTTATGTTCACCAAACAACTTTGTAGGTCCAGGTAACTCAACTACTGATCGAACTCGTGATATGACGTTTCTATAACACGAAGTGCGGAATCCTTCGTGTTAACGTTTGTATACTAACCGACAATTCAAAACAACATGCGTAAATAAACTTCTCAAATATATTCAGAATCACAATGATTTACAGACTCAATCAGACAAATCGTTCTCTCTGTTCTCTATGTTCGGTGTTTTTTTCTAATGACTCTGTAAACTCATATATATAGAAACTAACCTGCTGTAAGCGAACTTATTAAGTTCGCCTGAAACAGACTAAGCGAACTTAACAAGTTCGCCTCAGTTAGACCTAAGCGAACTTATTAAGTTCGCCTCTGATAGACCAGGCGAACTTAACAAGTTCGCCTCTAGGCACACTTGTAAAAACACTTAGCAACTTTAAACAATTACATAGTAAAAACATAAAGACATAAAATCTAACTATTACAAGCTTTTGTCATTACAAATCGATGTCCTAACAGACTCCCCCTTGACAATAGCTTGATCTTATGTCTTCAGTCTTTATCTTGAACTCTTCCAATTGTCTGGTAGTCTGCTGCCAGCATGCACACCGTATCTTCTGCATATCTCCAAAACTCTTTTGTACTGTAGACCTTGTTCTCTCCATTCAACAGTATACATTATCTCATTCTTTCGCAGCGTCCTCTGATCTTTCTTTGAAAAATTAATAAGATTCATTGCGTCATAGAAACACACAATGACCTTATTATCTTTATCTTCAACCCTTGCTTCACCAGTATTAACATCAACATACCACCATTTCATATTTCCAAAAAAGTCTTGAGGAATATTCTTTAATGGTATCTTGTGTATAGCACACACTGGTCTATACTTGTATCTCCAGGTTACTTTCCCAGTCTTAGGATCTGTAATCTTCACTCTCTTTCCTTTCTGTGGTTTCAGCCGTTCATACTTACCCGAACTACCTTCTTTCTTTATCAGGTTTGCTATCACATCAGCCAAACCATTCTTAGATCTATTTATGAGTGGCTTTGAAGCTAGACCATTTATTTCACACCTCGGCAAGGTATTGAAATATTTGATCCTTGGCTTTAAGTATTGAACACCATCAGATCGTTTGATTACAAACAATTTTGATTCACCATCATAGAACCAACTTATGATCCTTCCTACACACTGCTCTTTATTCACATATTTCTCTTTCTGAGCAGGTTGTGCTGGAGACTTGGGTAGCACCTTCATCCAACTATTTACAATTTCTCTCCACTGTTCTCGTGTCATTCATGTATCTCTGAACATCACAGGTTCTTCATTAATCTTCGGAGACTCAGTGTGAGTAGTTTCAGTTTCAGCACCCTTATTGAATTGAAGATTCTCATCATCAGTATCCATCTTTGATTCAGCTGTATCATCAGGCAGTGTGACGTCTTCAATAGAGTCCATAGAGTCAGTTATTCCGTCATAGGAGAACTCAGGAACAACATCCTCTTGGATGAAATTATACGGCACCTTAAGACCGTCACAACCTTCATAGGTAACACTGTCTTTATCTTTCTCTATTTCAATCTCTACTATTTCTCCTTCTTCTATCTCAGTATCTGACATATCAACTTCCATGTCATTGAATAAATCGTCAATGTCATCAAGACATTCAATCTTTTCAGCTTCCTCTTCTTCTGAGTCTTGAAAGAATTCTAATAACAAAATTTCTTCGTCATTAGTACCAGAAGTATCTTTGTCCTTGTTTCCTTCAAGAGATTGTGATGTCGACTCCCCCTGAACTCTAGATATAGGATTAGCGTCAGTGTATTGACGATCACCCTCAATATTTCTAGCAGGATCATTGTCTTCATCATCACGTCTTTGAATTGACTCTGTGTAACAAGTATCAGGTATCCTCAACTCCCCCTGAGCGTCAAGACGTTGAACGAGTTTGGACACTAAGACTTGCATATCAGCAATCTGTTGAGCTTGAGTCTGAATCACCAGCTGCCGTTGTGAATCAATAGATACAAGTGAGTTAACTTGTGTTTGTAAAGATAGCACTTGAGATTCAAGGAAAGTAATCCTGTCAGAATCAGAAGGCTTTGACGGACCAGCTGTGGATTGTGGAATAGAAGGACTTGAAGTAGTAGGAATGACGGGAGGAACAGGAGTATGAACTGGAGATGGATCCTTAGATCGTGGAGGAGTAATGATCAGAGAAGCAACAAAATTAGCATCCTCAACTCCCTGAGAAGATTTGACAGCAGCAATCGATGCAGACATTAACTTTGGACGTGTAGGATCTGGATTAAAGTCACTGTCAGTGTCAGAACTCTCATCGACCAAAGATCTTTTTCCAAGTACTGATCTGGAAGGAGGATCCCGAACAGACTTGCGTCGTGGTCGTCTGGCTTGAGATTTAATGCGTTTTCCAGCATTAGCCAGTGGAATAGCAGCCAACCGTTCATAATGACCTGGAGAAAAATCCCTAGATTCATCAGAATCAGTGCTGTCATCATCAGATGATGTTGTATCACTTGAACTGGAACTAGACTCAGCATCTGTCACCATATTCCCTTCTTGTTCATGAATGGGCGAGTTCACAGCATCATCAACAAAATCATCCATGTTCATTCCTAGATCTTGATTAGGATCATGAACGACCTCTTCTTGAACTGGTTCCTGAATCGGAATATCAACTGCAGCTTGTGGAATAGGAACTTGTTCAGGAATAGGAATTTGAGGTTGTACAGGAACCTGTATTTGTGGTTGTTGAACTTGAATTTGTGGAACTGGTATCTGTTGTTGTTGTGCAAGTTGTTGTGGTTGTTGCTGTTGTTGTTGTGCTGGAACGTTAACTCCTTGAGCTTGAGCAAGTTCATTAGGATGAAACCAGTTATCATTAGGTGGTGCAACATAATCAGGATTGATTAAGTGCCCAAACAGTGGAGTATTGACTGGAATCAACGCCGCATTCTGCTGTTTCACCTTTGTACAGTCAGTAAAGATACGTTTTGACATCGGAGTCAAAGTCAATCTTATAGCATGTTGTGGAACTTGTTTTGCCTTGAACACAAATTTTACCAACTTCAAACTTTCAAATCTCTAACTTCTGTCAGCAACACATATTTGATCCAATCCCGAACAATTTTAATAAAATTTTAGAATTTTCATGGAAAATAAAAATCAAAATCTTTTTGAATTTTATCTATACAGACGGAAACACATATTTTTGATTTTTCTCTGTACAAACTGAAATCACATATTTTTGGTTTGTACATCATGAGCAAGAAGATCATATCAGTATTCAATTAATTCATCACACATATTATCAATAACAAAGGGTAACCTATAGTAAGAGACCATTCAACTCAATTTTGTGCATTTTGCATCTTTTTCTTTTGAAACTCATTTAATTTGAATAATATTTGAAATGATACGCGATAAATTTCAAAGTAAATAAGATCAGGTTATAAAATGCTCTTTTATTTATACCGAATTTGAAATATAAAGCCTGAATTCTTAAAATTGTCAATATTATATTATTTGAAACTATAAGCGTTTATTCTCCAAATTCATGTGATTTAGTACCATTTAGATGATAAACATTGTGTACCCCACATATATGCCAAATAGAAAGTAAATGCACTATCTTCAAGACATATATAAGATTTTACTAAAGATTATCCGAATATTCAGAATGAGGAGACATCACTTAGCACATGAATAGCAGAATCCAAATTGGATTGTAAAGGAATCAATGAGATTCAGAATCGAATGATTCAATATTTTGGCTTATATTTGTGGAATCATAAGATTCAGGCACGTGGATCCAACTGTTATCTGGATTATGAATTCAATGGAATCAGTAAAGATGATATATCAATATGATCCAAGGGCTAGTATATGTTTGACAAATGTTGTCAAGTACATATCATGATTATACTTCAAATTGCATGCTTTTCGGGACATTGGCACTGAAGCAAATCGAATGAATAGTGCTAAGGACATAACACGAAACTGATCTTATAGGAAAATCCTTATTAAAAGCTAATATTCTTTATCTGATAGTGATCTTTTAACACACACACCCAGGCATAAAATGGATTTAAATCACAGATGTAATCATATTATATTTAATTTTCACACCACTATTAGCTTCAAAACGCTTTTAGCCTATTGACAATTCAAGTTTCAAATTTTATACACAAATTATAAAACAAATTATCAAGAATAGAGCCTTCACAACACTATCATTTCTTATTTATGCAGACTTTGAAATTTAGATCAGATTATCTTATTATAATCATTCATATATCAAGGTCTATTAAGGTCGTGTGAAATGAACTAATCACTGATGTACTATCATTTCTTCTTAAAACCTCAAATGATGTCAAATTTTATATTTTTCAATTTGTTTTGACTTTTTATAATTTAAAATTTTTTTAACTGAAAAAGTAAATGCAGAAATGTAATAAAGCAATAAAAGAACTTAAAAGAAAATTTTCCATGAAATTCTGATTTTGAAAAACTTTTATTCGGGATTGATCATACCAATCATTTTTATCAAGAATTCAAACCTGGTACGATTAAATGCCTTAGTAAACAAATCAGCAAAATTATCTTCAGTGTGTACCTTGACCAGCTCAATCAACCTTTTCTCTGCACAATCACGTATAAAATGATATCGAATTTCAATGTGCTTAGTTTTACTATGTTTAACAGGATTATTCGTTATGGACATAGTAGCATTGTAATCAATAAACATGGGGGTTTCTGTGAAATTCAAACCGTAATCTCTCAATTGTTGTTGTATCCACAGGATTTGTGAACAGCAACTTGCAGCAGCAATGTATTCTGCTTCGCATGTTGAAATCGAGACTGTGGTTTGCTTTTTGCATTGCCAAGATACAAGTCGATTTCCTAAGAACTGACAACCACCTGTTGTAGATTTCCTGTCCAGACAACAACCACCAAAATCAGAATCAGTATAAGCATTGAAATCAAAGTTAGAACCATGAGGATACCATAGCCCTAAACGTTGTTTTCCTTTTAAATACCGAAAGATTCTTTTTATAGCTATTAAATGAGATTCTTTTGGCTTTGCCTGAAATCTGGAACAGATACACACGGCGAACATTATATCCGGCCTTGAAGCGGTTAAGTACATGAGGGATCCAATCATAGCTCTGTAAAGTCGACAATCCACATCTTTTCCTTCCGGATCAGAATTTAACTTATGATTGACCGGAATTGGAGTATCATATGAAGTACAGTCCTCCATCTTGAACCGGCTCAAGATGTCTTTGACATACTTGGACTGATGAATAAAGAAACCATCTTCCTTTTGATTTACTTGTAAACCTAAGAAAAACGATAACTCTCCCATCGCTGACATTTCAAATTTCGACTTCATAACACCCTCAAAGTCTTTGCACAACCCTTCATTTGTCGAGCCAAAAATAATATCATCCACATAAATCTGTACCAGTAGGTAATCTCCCCCTGATTTCTTTATGAATAAGGTCGAGTCGATCTTTCCACGAACAAAGTCATTCGCCAAAAGATGTGTAGATAAAGTCTCATACCACACACGAGGAGCCTGATGAAGACCATAGAGGGCCTTATCTAGCTTGAAAACCATGTTCGGATGCAGTGGATCTTCAAACCCCGGCGGCTGACACACATAGACTTCCTCCTTGACCTTTCCATATAAAAATGCACTCTTGACGTCTAATTGAAACACCTTAAAACCTTTAAAGGAAGCAAAAGCTAGAAACAGCCTTATAGCTTCAAGCCTTGCAACCGGCGCATAAACCTCGGTGTAATCAATTCCTTCTTGTTGATTGAAGCCCTGGACAACTAATCTTGCCTTATTGCGTACCACGACACCTCGATCGTCCTTTTTACATTTAAACACCCATTTTGTTCCTATCGGATACGCACCTTTCGGAAGATCAAATGAGCCTTATAGGAGGACTTACAAAGAAAAGAGAACTTGCTTTCACTGTGGTATGGTTGGTCACATTCTTGTGAACTGTCCTGCTAAGAACCAAGGGAAACGGCTAATTATTTCACAACCGGCTGTTATCCCTAAGTCACCACTAGTGAAGCATTCCAAAAGTCCAAAAGCAAATGTGGTGAAGCCACCAGTAAAACCTATGGTAAAGCCAAAGATCATATCTGAGGCTAAACCATCTGTTTCAAAAAAGGGAAAGCTACCTGCTAAACCTAGTGCGTCTACCTCTGGTAGTGCACAAACTGGTGTGAAACCTGTGGTGAAACTCTCTAGGCCATAGAGGAGAAGATGGAACAAGAGATTGAGAAAGCTAGAACAGCTGGTTAAAATTCAATCAGGTGAAGCTTCCACTAGTTCACCTACTGTTGTTGAATCTAAGTCTACTATTCCAGTTAAGAAAAAGAAGAGGTCCTAGAATAACAAATCCAAATGTTCTCAATATCCTGATCCTAAATTTTCTAAAAATTCATCCATTTTTGACAGTCACGACTGTGAGTTAATTGAGGTTGTTTATTTTGAGAAAGACGGACGACCCAAGACCACTATGGCTTGGGTCTCCAAATCTAATTAATTCTTTTTTGTGACTCGTGCAGGGACATCCGAAGGGTACTATCTCTAATCGTTGGTATGTAGATAGTGGATGCTCCCGACACATGACAGGTAACATGGCCTTGCTTCAAGATGTGAAACCGTTCAGAGGTGGCTATGTGGCCTTTGCTGGAGAGAAAGGCGGTAGTATCACGTGCCAAGGCATGGTTTCAAATGGTTGTGTCAGCTTCGACAACGTCAACTACTGCGAGCAGCTGAAGCATAACTTGTTGAGTGTCTCCCAGATGTGCGACAAGGAGTACTCAATGATGTTTGACAAGACTGAATGCTTGATACTCAAACCTGGTTTTGCGGTTCCTGAAGACTGGATTCTAATGAGAGCGCCAAGGACAAACGATACCTATCAGATTGATATGAGCGTGGCAACAACCACCTCATCAGTTGCTACTTGTTTGCTTACCAAAGCGACAGAGCTTGACTCTATCATGTGGCATAGGAAACTCAGACACATTTCTTATCGTAAAATGAATCATCTTGTCCGAAACGGTTTGGTAACCGGTGTTCCTAAGCTGAGATTTACCGTTATAGATGATTGTATGCCTTGTAAAAAGGGCAAACAGCAACTGAAGTCTCACAAGCCTAAGCTCCAAAACTCCATCGATACCCCTTTGGAGCTATTACATATGGATCTGTTTGGCCCCATAAGTATCAGGAGTTATGGAGTTAAGTCATTCTGTCTGGTTGTAACTGATTGTAGAACCAAAGACTGATGGCTACAAAATTCTCTAAGTACAAATGCTGCTGATCTCAAAGTTTGCTGCTGACCAACAATCTGCTACGGATAAGCTTATCTGCTGCAGATACTTATTCTCCTGCTGAAGAACAAATCTGCTGCGGATAGCCTTGTCTGCTGAAGACCAGAGTTGCTGCGGATAAGCTTCTCAGCAGCATCAACACTTGATGCTGCTGACAGGAAAATCATCAGCAGCTCTGGATGTTTACATCTTGCTGCTGATCAACATCTTTGCTGCTGATAGCTATGTGCCTTGAAGACAAATCGTTGCAGCTGACTATCCATACCAAGCGTCACTGACAACTTTCTGCAAAAGCAACTGACACACTCAAAGCAGAAGGAACCTCAATGGCACAACCAATGACGGACAACAATGCTCTTCTCCAAGCATGCAAGTAATGATGCATAAAGAAGACGCTTCAATAAAGTTAACTAGATATAGACAAAACGTGTAATAGTTAGCTAGATACAACAGATCAACGGTCCGTGTTAGATCTGATCCTTAGAATCAAGGGGCTGTCTTGATTCTAAGTGAGTATAAATAATCTGTAAACACTTAATTGTATGAGTGCTTTTTGTGCTTTTTCGAATTAGAGTTTTCATTTGTAATCGTTTATTCTCAAAGCTTAATACAACAGTGTTCTTATCAGTATTCTTTCTGTTTACTCGATTGTAATTGTGTAGTTTTTATTGTTTCCGCCAATCTCAACTAAGAACAGAACCATCTTGTAATTTCACGATCCTACAAGTGGTATCAGAGCTTTGGCTGAGATTAAACAAACTAACACTTGTTTAATCACTTCTGGTTCTATTCTAAACTCTCTCTCCTTCTTCAAAAAGTCACCAAGAACAAAATGGCACAAAGCAACGGGTTTGAAGACATCGGCAACATCAACCGACCACCAAGACTGGTGTTGGGAGAAGACTACGACATGTGGAAAAATCGCATGGAAAGTTTTTTCTGCTATCAAGAGTACGGAATGTGGAAATCCATCAGGGACGAACCCTACATTCCAATGGTGGCATCTGCTGGCTCTGGAGGACCATCAGTTCCAAAGGATCCCTCCAAGTACTCAGAAGAGGATATAAAAAAGATGGAGGTAGACTTCAAGGCACTAGGAGCTATCCAAATGTGCCTTCCAAATGAAGTTTTCCATAACTTCAGAAGCTACAAAACTGCCAAAGAGCTTTGGGAAGCTCTTGAGAAAATGTTCACTGGCTCGGAGGAAGTCAAAGAGAACAGAAGAGACATCCTGAAGCAGCAGTATGAAAACTTCGTGTGGAAAGAAGGTGAGTCTCTAACTGTTTTATACAACAGATTTACCTATCTTGTAGGGGAGCTGCAGTGCTCAAAGGTGAAGCTAGAGAATGAAGATATTCTCAAGAAGTTCATCAGGTCTCTACCAAGCTGCTGGACACTTTACACAGTGTCAATCAGAAGAACGGAGAATCTGAAGACTCTCCAGATGACTGAGCTCTTTGGAATGCTAAAAACCTATGAGCTAGAGATGATTCAGGCAAAAGAAAGAAGCTTAAGCTATCAAACAGCCTTAACATCCACCACCACCTCCTCTGCACTCCATTCTGAACACTCGGGTCCTAGTTCAAGTAACTATTATCCTCCCATCATCACCCAACCTCAAACTCCAATCTCTCAAACAAACAGCTCACCATTTCTCCTAAAAGCTCCTCCTCAAACATCAACCTCTGCTGCTTTTGTTTCTGAAAGCTCAAACAATATGTCCTTTATCAAGGTAGATCTGGAATGCTTTCATCCAGATGATTTAGAAGAAATGGACATACAGCACTCGTATGCCATGCTCTCTATAAGAGCAAAGAGGTTCTACTCTAGAACCGGAAGACCCATTCCAAGCAACAACTCCAACACCAGAGTTGGCTTGGATAAAAGCAAACTCAGATGTTACAACTGTAACCTACTGGGTCACTTTGCTAGAGAATGCAAGGCACCAAGAGCAAATCCAGTCACTTCTCAGTCAAGACAAGCTCACCAAGCCCAACCCAGACAACAGCATCAAGCTACTCCTCCAGTTCAAACTGCAGCCTGTGCAACTGTTGGAACTTCTGAGTTCGACTAGAGCTTTCAATATGAAGAACTGTCAGTCAGCAATCAAGCTCTAATGGCAGACACTACAGAGATACCACCTCAGGTATTAGAACATCTTTGCTCTCAAGCCTGTATTGATAAAGTTTTGGGTTATAGAAAGCACAACCAAAACCTTATAGATCAAAATGAAGAGTTTCATCAGATGAAATCTGAGTTCAAAAAGGTTGAAAATACTTATAAAGAAAAGATTAACTGCCTTAAGAAAGAGATTTCATCGCTAAAACACGAACAAACTAATCTTGAAACTCAGATTGATGATCTACTGGTCAAACTAAAAGCTAACAGAGCTGAACTGATAGAACAGAAAGTTCATGTTGAAAAATATGAATTTTCTTCCAAAAAGTTACAAAGACTTTTAGATATTCAAGTCCATGAGAAGGTAAAAACTGGACTTGGGTATAACAATGATCAGTATAATGCTGTTCCTCCTCCTGCTGACTATATTGCCATATACGAACCAAGCTTCAATGTTGAACATCTTGACACTGCAAACCGGAACCTTGATCCTTCAACGGATGAACCTCTCATCGAAGACTGCACTACCTCATCGGAATCTGAGTCAACTCACTCAGACCATGATGAAACCAGTGCAGTCCCATCTGAAGCTGTTCTGAATAGAGATGCAGTTCCTGCTGTTCCTCCAGCTGTTATAGCCCCTGTACCATTCACGCAGATCAAGATCAGCTATCCTCCATATGGAAGCAAGCTAGAAAAGGGACAGACATCAGAACCCACAAACCCCAAGCCTCAGCTCATGCCAATCACAAAGAAAAAGGTAATTGATGTATGTCGTAAGCCTGAAGAAAAAGTTCCATATGTTCAAAGGACCTTAGAAGAAGCCACCTTTGAACATAACAAAGCTCATACATGGAACTTCAGGGATCTGTTCCAAAGAAAGGACTATGTCTACCTTTCAAAAGACAAACTGGCAAAATCATGCTTTGTGTGTGGCAGATATAACCACACGGCCAGCACCTGCTTTCATTACCTGGAATATCAAAGACATTCAAAGCAGCATGCCTTTGAAAAGACTAACAAAAATAAGAAGGTAAGAAGCTACGAAGACAAAGCAACAAAGTTCAAAAAGTCTCTATCTCCCTCAAAAGTGAAGCTGCCTAGATCTCAACAAACTTGCATCATTTGTGGTGAATCAGACCACTTTGCTGCAAACTGTAAGTTCAACCCATTCAACCAGCTCCTTTATCAAGCTCCTCAAAGACAAAGGATAAAGAAAGATCAGCATGCATCGGTTGTTAGTCCAGTTCAGCCCAAGAAAACAAAGCAGAAGCTTTCAGCAGCAACCAAGTCTGCTGCTGATAAGCTAAAATCCTCCGCAGCAAAATCTGCTGCTGATAAGGCAAAGACATCAGCAGCAAAAGTGCCCACTGCTGATAAGGCAAAGACATCAGCAGCAAAAGTGCCCACTGCTGCTAAGGCAAAATCCAAAGCAAAGCCTACAGTAACAAAGAATGCTGACACTTCAACAAAGCTGTCAGCAGCAGGATCCACTGTCAACAAGCCAGAAACATCAGTAGCAAAATCTGCTGCTGATAGTGTGAGGAAAACTAGAAAAACACCAATAAGGCAATGGAAAGCCAAATCATCTTCAAGCACTGTTATTGGTTCCATTGACTGTAAACATACTGAAAAGGATAAACTAACAACCATCTTTTTCAAGTCTGCAGACTCTTGGATTCATTCTACTAATTAGATTTATATCATGTGCAGGGACAGCCAGGTCACAAGAATAACACCTGGGTGGTAGACAGTGGGTGTTCCAGGCACATGACAGGCAACAGATCCATCCTCTCAAACTTCAGACAGTTCAATGGAGGATATGCTACCTTTGGAAGTGACTCAAAGGGAGGATCCATCACTGAACAAGGAATTGTGTCCAACGAAAGAATGAGCATTGACAAAGTCAACTATGTTAAAGAATTGGACTTCAATCTCATGAGTGTTTCCCAGGTCTGCGACCAAAAGCATTGGATGCTCTTCACAGATAAAGAATGTTTTGTACTGACTCCAGGCTTATCCACACCTCCTCCAGAAAGCATTCTATTAACTGCTTAGAGAAAAGAAAATCTCTATGTACTAGACATGAATGAAGTCACTCCATCTGGGAGTGTTTCCTGCTTTTTATCAAAGGCATCAGTTGATGAATCAGCTCTCTGGCATAGGAGATTAAGCCACGTCAATATCAAAACTATCAACAAATTGGTGAAGAATAATCTTGTCAGAGGGATTCCTGACAAAGAATTTCAGCTGGAAGACCACTGCATTGCATGCTTAAAGGGGAAACAACACAAAAGCTCTCATAAGCCCAAGACCTTCAATACAAATGACACTCCACTACAACTGCTGCATATGGATCTCTTTGGTCCTACGAATGTCATGTCAATGGGCAAGAAGTCGTATTGTCTGGTGATAACTGATGACTACACCAGATTCTCATGGGTATACTTCTTGAGAACTAAAGATGAAACTGCTGAAATTCTCAAATCCTACATTCTCAGGGTAGAGAATCAAAGTAATCAAAGGTGAAGATCATCAGGTGTGATCAAGGCACATAATTCAAGAACCACACCTTGAACTCCTTCTGTGAAAGCAAGGGGATAGAAAGACAATACAACGCTCCAAGAACTCCTCAACAAAATGGAGTTGCTGAAAGAAGAAACAGAACTCTTATTGAGTCAGCAAGATCTATGTTGGCTGACTCAAAACTGCCACTCACATTCTGGGCAGAAGCAGTCAGCACAGCCTGTTATGTGCAAAACCGAGTTCTAATTGTCAAACCCCTCAACAAAACACCCTATGAACTTTGGTTTCAAAGAATTCCCTATATTGGGTTCCTAAAACCTTTTGGGTGTCCATGCACCATTCTCATCACACATGGGATCCTTCCTAAGTTTGGTGCCAAATCTGATGAAGGATATTTCGTAGGCTATTCCTCTCAATCAAAGGCCTATCGAGTATTCAATTTTAGAACAAGAATTGTTGAAGAATCAGCAAATGTGGAATGCAGATAACACATTGTTTGTGAGCAGGGAAGAGGACCAAACTGGCTCTTTGACATAGACTCTTTCTCCCAAATATTTGAGCCTCTCACCTTCTCAAATATGGATTCTACGTCTACACAATCTCCTACCTCCACTTCATCCACTGACTATAGAATGGATTTTCCCAGATCTTCTCTCAATATGAGAAAACCATCAGTCGATCCTCCAGCAGTTGTGGAAGCAATTGAAGCAGGAACAAGACTGTCTGACGTAACCAGCAGCAGCATGTCTGATACTGAAAATCTAAATGAAGACTCTTCGGTAAATGCTGTAAATGCTGATAATGCTATTGCTGAAAATATTGAACTGGACAATGCTGTTGAAGACTCTTCCACCTTGAATGAAGAGTCTCCTGATCAAAATCAAAGCAATCTGGAAGAAGGGATACAGCTGGATGTGGTACCAGCACAGAGGATCCACAAAGAACATCCTCAAGAGAATATTATTGGCCAAATACACCAAGGAGTTCTCATAAAAAGCAAATATCATGAGGCCAATATATGCTTGTTTTCATGCTTCCTATCTCAGGTGGAACCCAAGAAGATAGATGAAGCACTCAAACACAGCAGCTGGATTGAAGCAATGAAGGAAGAATTGCTGTAATTCAAGAGGCAGGATATCTGGAAACTTGTTGATCTTCCACCAGGCAAATATGCCATCGGCACACGATGGGTTTTCAGGAACAAGCAAGACGAGAGAGGCATTGTAGTAAAAAACAAAGCCAGACTTGTAGCTCAGGGCTACACTCAGGAAGAAGAAATTGACTATGATGAAGTCTTTGCTCCTGTTGCCAGACTGGAGGCCATCAGAATCTTCCTGGCATATGCCGCATCCAATAATTTCACTGTCTATCAAATGGATGTAAAAAGTGCCTTTTTGTATGGGAAGATTGGTGAGGAAGTATACGTCAAACAGCCTCCAGGCTTTGTAGATCCTGCACATCCTACTCAAGTGTTCAAACTAGACAAAGCTCTATATGGCCTACATCAGGCACCAAGGGCCTGGTATGAAACCTTATCAGGATATCTACTAAGCAACAATTTCAGAAGAAGTGCCATAGACCAGACCTTGTTTATCAAAGATGAAGGGGGAGAAATTTTACTAGTTCAAATTTATGTTAATGATATCATCTTTGGATCAACAAGGAAACAGCTGTGCAAAGACTTTGAGATTCTGATGCATTCAAAGTTTGAAATGAGTTCAATGGGTGAACTAAATTTCTTCTTGGGTCTACAAGTCAAACAGGTCCCAAATGGAATCTTTATCAGCCAATCCAAATATGTAAAAAGCATTTTGGAAAAATTCAAAATTGCTGACTGCTCTGCTACAAGAACCCCTATGCAAGTTCATCATCAACTGACTGCAGACAAAGATGGCCAAGATACTGATCAACATCAGTACCGTGCAATGATAGGGTCTCTCATGTATCTCACTGCCTCAAGGCCATATATCATGTTTGCAGTATGTCTCTGTGCAAGATTTCAAGCAGCTCCAAAAGCTTCACATCTTCAGGCTGTCAAGAGAATCTTTAGATACCTAAAGGGTGCCTCAAGACTTGGACTATGGTACTCAAAAAATGACATGTTTAATCTGTATGCATACACTGACAGTGACTATGGGGGATGCAACTTGGACAAAAAGTCCACTTCAGGGGGATGTCAGTTTCTGGGAGGGAGGTTGATTTCATGGTAGTGCAAGAAGCAAACATGTGTTTCAACTTCTACAGCTGAAGCAGAATACATTGCAGCTTCAAGTTGCCGTGCACAAGTCATTTGGATACAAAATCAAATGTTGGACTATGGGATGAGCTTTATGGCAACTCCAATTCACATTGACAACATGAGCGCTATCTCAATCACAAACAATCTGGTGAAGCACTCAAAGACAAAGCACATTGACATCAGGTATCATTTCATAAGAGATCAAGCTGAGAAAAAGAGGATTATTCTAACCAAAGTTCATACAAATGAGCAATATGCTGATTTGTTTACAAAACCTTTTGATGAAGCCAGATTTAAATATCTAGTTGAATCCATTGGTATGATGAACTTTGATTAAAATCTTTCTCTAAAATTTTTATTTAAAATGTGTTTTGTCTTATGTTGTAAATAAAAGCTAAAAGTCAACAGCATTTTTGTCCTTCCGCGGCTGACAGGTTTAATCATCAGAAGCAAAGGATTTGCCACTGACTGCCTTAAGTTATCAGTAGGAACAAGTTTCCTGCGGATAGCTTTAAAGCCATCAGCAGCAACATCCTTGCTGAAGATCACTGAATCCATCAGCAGCAATTGAGTTTGCTGCTGACAGACTTAACCTTCTGCAGCAACCAAGCTTGCAGCGGACAGGCTTATCCATCCACAGCAACCAAGTTTGCTGCTGATGGGTAAATTTAAGTCCAAATTAACCTTTACCCGCTGTAAAAGAAATCAACGTCAGTCTTTACCATGACTGCCTCGGTGCATTACAACTGTAACAATAAAAGGTAAATAAGGTTGTACGGTACAAGTCATTTTTCTTTTTCTCACCTCTGCCGTTATAAAAACAAAATCTAATTTCCTTCCACCTCTTCACCTTCCTCCATAAACCAACATCACTTTCTCATGGAAGTCCCCACCAACCTCCACCCACCAGCATCACTTTCTCACGAGTCCCAACCAACCCTCATCCACAACCTTCAAACCTTCCCTCCATGGAAGTATCTCTAGAAATCAATCGGGTACACTAGAAATCAAAATGGGTATACAGTAGAGAAGGCGCTGATAGGCCCTCCATGGAAGTATCTCTGTGACACTCTTCTCCAATGCATATCTCAGAAGAAAAGCAGATGGCATCAAGTAAGCTCCGCTCTTGCCACCACAGAGAAGGACAAAGTGGAGAGTTGACTCCTTCTGGATATTGTAATCGGCTAAGGCTCTGCCGTCCTCGAGCTATTTTTGGGCGAAGATTAGACGCTGCTGGTCTGACGGGATGCCTTCCTTGTCCTGGATCTTTGCCTTCACGTTGTCGATTGTGTCAAAGGATTCGACCTCAAACGTGACCGTCTTACCAGTTAGGGTTTTCACGAAGATCTGCATTTTCGCCGATTTGGAGTGATAAGATGAAGTTGTTTCCAAAAAGGTACTCAGGGGTCAATGTTCCATTGTTATCTACAATGCCGAACATACAAAGTACCCAGGGTGACAGTTCAGCAATCCCAGCTGATACTGATCCCACACCCTCCACCTCACAACCTGAACAATAGTCTGCTTCTACCATTCGAACCCCTGTACATACCACTAAGGATGCATAGGTACAAAAAAAAATCACTTCACCTCTTTTGGATGTTATCATTCAACCGGAATACAGGGCCCCGGTTGCGACGACTAGGAAAAGGGGCAAGGAATCTCCTTCTTCTCTTGCCTTAAAGGCCCAAACCCAACCTAACAGCCCTCACTCAGAATCACAACATTCTGGTGAGAATATCATAAGGGACAGCCACATTATTAGGGAGACTCCTTTGGATGTCTCTCTATTAGGATCAGGATCACTTCCCGGATCCATACAACAGCCCCTGAGCCTTTCCTTTTTCTTTTGAACTTAAGTGTTGAGGAACCTGATCAAAATGATAAACCTTCTCCAACTACTACTATCTCGGAGGTACTGATTGATCTTGCTTCCAACACACCCAACCCAAGTTCTTCTACCCTGAAGGACCACTCTAGGAGATATGAAATAGTGGATGTGGAAGAGGCTGTCACTACTGCTGGTCCATCAAATGACCAGGAGGACAGTGCAACATTACTAAGACCTCAACCACGGTAACTCACAATGAGGATGTTTCCTTGGAAACTCCCCTCACTGAGAGGAATCCCAGGTGCCAAGAAACCATGGGTGAAGGGGATGAAGAGGCTAGGCCTAAGGCCCCATCTGGATCCAAGGATTCCACAACTGTGGATGAGGACAGACTGAAACTTCATATCTTGGAATTGACGGCCAGGGTGAATATGATAGAGGCACATCAATGCCCAACTTTTCTTATTCCCTCCTTTGTATCAGTGGGCACCCAAACTGATGCACATTTGTCCACTGATGCAACAAAAAAGGGGGAGATGGTCCCAATGGAGAAAGAATCAAACAGCTTTGACGACTGCAGGCTGTATTTCAAAGTACAAGATGGTTGGTTTCGAAGCTTTTTCTCTTGATTGAAAGGATAGTCAGAAATATGCAAAAGCTTTAGCAACAAAGGAAATAAGAGAACTTTGGTAGCATCAGTCTAGGGGGAGTTTGTAGAACCAAAGACTGATGGCTACAAAATTCTCTAAGTACAAATGCTGCTGATCTCAGAGTTTGCTGCTGACCAACAATCTGCTGCGGACAAGCTTATCTGCTGCAGATACTTGTTCTCCTGCTGAAGAAGAAATCTGCTGCGGATAGCCTTATCTGCTGAAGACCAAAGTTGCTGCGGATAAGCTTCTCAGCAGCATCAACACTTGATGCTGCTAACAGGCAAATCATCAGCAGCTCTGGATGTTTACATCTTGCTGCTGATCAACATCTTTGCTGATGATAGCTATGTGCCTTGAAGATAAATCGTTGCAGCTAACTATCCATACCAAGCGTCACTGACAACTTTCTGCAAAAGCAACTGACATACTCAAAGCAGAAGGAACCTCAATGGCACAACCAATGACGGACAACAATGCTTTTCTCCAAGCATGCAAGTAAGGATGCATAAAGAAGACGCTTCAATAAAGTTAACTAGATGTAGACAAAACGTGTAATAGTTAGCTAGATACAACAGATCAACGGTCCGTGTTAGATCTGATCCTTAGAATCAAGGGGAAGTCTTGATTCTAAGTGAGTATAAATAATCTGTAAACACTTCATTGTATGAGTGCTTTTTATGCTTTTTCGAATTAGAGTTTTCATTTGTAATCGTTTATTCTCAAAGCTTAATACAACAGTGTTCTTATCAGTATTCTTTCTGTTTACTCGATTGTAATTGTGTAGTTGTTATTGTTTCCGCCAATCTCAACTAAGAACAGAACCATCTTGTAATTTCACGATCCTACACTGATGATTTCTCAAGTTTTTCTTGGGTGCATTTTTTAGGTACGAAGGACGAAACTGCTGACATTCTTCAATACCTGATCCTGAGCTTGGAATCTTTTTGCATGTTGAAGGTTAGAAGAATAAGGAGTGACCACGAAAATGAATTCAAGAATAATTTGATGGAACTTTTCTATCTCAAGAAGGGGATCCGTTACGAATTTAGTGCCCCATACACACCTCAGCAGAATGGAATTGCAGAACGGAAGAACAGAACCTTGATTGAGACTGCTAGGACAATGCTGTCAGATGCAAAGCTTCCTGTCACTTTCTGGGCAGAAGCAGTTAATACAACTTGTCACGTCTTGAACAGAGTTCTGGTTGTGAAGAGGCACAACAAGACTTGTTATGAGTTGATCAACAATCGACCTCCCAATCTTGACTATCTAGTTCCTTTTGGTAGTCCCTGTTCCTTATTGCTACAATACAAAGACCGAAAGCCTAAGTTTCATGCAAAAGCGGTGGAAGGCATCTTCTTAGGATATGTTGCCAACTCGCCTTGCAAGAGAATGTACAATATAGGAACTCGTACCGTCGAGGAGTGGTTTGAAGTGGATTGTAGTAAACACAGCATTCCACCAGGACCAACTAGTCCAGCTTGGGGTTTTGATTATGTTGCGCTATTCAAATCTTTCAATCTTCCTGATTTGTCTGCAAATGATGCCGCAAATGTATATGTATTATTTGGTGGCGATGATGACTCCAGTTTCTCAACACATGCTACTGTACCAATTGTAACTCCAGACTCCTATGCTGCATCTGCATCTGGAACTCTTAATGGTGATAACAGTGAAGATGTACATGTTGACGGAAATGACGCTCAAGGTAATCCTAACACTCGTGTAGGAAATGAAGCTCCAGCTGATCCAATCAACATTGAATCTTCTTCTTCTGGAACACAGGATATGGGGGAGTTAAGCACGAACCTCGATTCAGAAATTCAGGAACCGAATGTACCAGAGATGAGAGTGCATAAGAATCATCCAATTGACAACAGTATTGGTGATCCTCATATCGGTGTTCAAACTCGTCATCGAACCATTGCTGAGAACACTAGTCTCTACTCTGAGATACTTGACACTGGTGTCATGGAAACATGTCTGCATGCTGCATTCGTGTCCCAGTTAGATCCGAAGAATGTGAAAGAGGCTCTCGCTGACAACTGCTGGATTGAGGCAATGCAAGAAGAACTGTCTCAATTCCAAAAGTTGCATGTGTGGGATTTGGTTGACTTACCAAGAGGCGTACAACCAATTGGCATCAGATGGGTGTTCAAATGCAAGACGGATGATTGTCATGTTGTGGTGAAGAACAAATCAAGGTTGGTTGTTCAGGGTTTTTATCAACAAGAGGGCTTGGATTACACAGAAGAATATGCCCCAGTTGCTAGACTTGAATCCATTCGACTGTTTCTGGCTTATGCCTCATATGTTGGCTTCAAGGTCTATCAACTTGACGTGAAGAGCGCTTTCCTATATGGAAAAGTTCATGAAGAGGTCTATGTCACTCAAACTCCCGGCTTTGAAGATCCGCATAATATCAATAAGGTGTATAAGCTCAACAAAGCACTTTACGGTCTTCATCAAGCACCTCGGGCATGGTATGAGACATTATCTAAACATCTACTGTCTAATGGTTTCGACAGTGGACAGATTGACTCGACCCTCTTCAAATGGAAAGCAGGAGGTGATTTTCTTCTTGTACAAGTGTATGTCGATGACATTATCTTTGGGTCTACAAATGAAGAGATGTGTAGGGAATTCAAACAGGTGATGAAGTCCAAGTTTGAGATGAGTAACATGGGTGAATTGTTGTTCTTCCTGGGTCTGCAAGTCAGTCAAAGAGAGGATGGCATTTATCTGCGTCAAACCAAGTATGTGCAGGACATCTTGTCAAAATACAAGATGAATGATAGCAGTACTTATGGCACACCTATCCCCGTCAATCATGGTCTGCATCCTGACAAAGATGGAAAGGACATGGATTGCAAATTGTACCTTGGGATGATCAGATCTCTTATGTATCTCACAGCTTCAAGGCCCGACAAAATGTTTGCTGTATGCTTGTGCTCAAGGTTTCAGTCACAACCGAAGGAGTCTCATATGATAGCTGTAAAGAGGATTTTCAGATACTTGAAAGGGAAACCCCGATTGGGTCTTTGGTACTCTAAGCAGCAGTCATTTGACTTCAAAGTCTACACTGATTCAGACTATGGCGGTTGTAACCTTGATAGAAAGTCAACTTCTGGTGGATGTCAATTCTTAGGAGACAGACTGGTTTCCTGTCAGTGTAAGAAGCAGTCAACAGTTTATGTGTCAACATGTGAAGTAGAATACATTGCTGCAGCTAGCGGTTGTTCTCAGATATTGTGGATTTAGTAGCAATTGAGAGACTACGTCTTGAACTTCACTAGAACTCCTTTGTTCATTAACAACAATGCCACCATGTCACAAACAACCCGGTGAAACATTCCAAAACTAAACATATTGAAATTCGCCATCATTTCATCCGTGATTGTGCTGAAAAGCATCTCATTGAACTTGTAAAGGTTCACACGGATGGCAACTTTGCTGACCTTTTCACTAAGGCATTTGATCGATCCCGTTTTGAGCATCTTGTCAACTTGATAGGAATGTTCAATCCAGAGTGAAAACTTGTTTTTCTTAAATCAATTCAATTCATGAAAGTTAAATTTTATTTATTTTAAGATTTCTATATAGTTCTTTTAATTTTCAAATATTTTACAAAAATTCAAACAGAATAGAAAATGGAGAAAATTTCAAAGTAATCTTGAGAAAAGAGGAAATGATAGTATATCAGAAATGATCTAAACGCCATAGACTGCTCATATGGGAAATGATTGCGTCATGCTTACTTGATTGTTTAAATTTTCATGTTTTTAATCTGCTTATTTACAAGTAATTTGGATTGTCAGTAGGCTGTAGGTGTCTTTGAATCACTAGTAGTGTGGAAACTAAATCTAGACTACAATTGTGATTTGAACCCATCTATGCATGTGTGCGTGTGTAAAAGAATACAAAAAGATCATTATCAGATAAAGGATGTAAGATTTTAGCAAATATTTTCTTAGGAGACCAGTTTCGGGTTATATCTTTAGCATAATTACTGCGGTTCATCTCACTGCCTATACTCACAAGTATGTAATGAGAGATTGAATCAAGACATGTCTTTACATCAACCGTTGAGCATGTATTCACCCTTAAATCATACCTGATTCATTGAAATCAAATCCAGATAAAAGTTGGATCACTTTACCTAAATCCTCAGACTCCATATCTATTAGCCTGAATCATCATATGATATTCATAGAAGAAAATCCACTCAAACTAAGACATCTGAATCACTCGATTCTGAATCTTATGATTCTTGATAATCCTTATGGATTCTGCTTGATTTTTCTGTGCTAAACGATGTAACTTCATTCTGGAGATTTGAAAATCTTTGAAAAAATCTTAGATGCCTTGAGATAGTGCAAGTTACATTTCTGTAGCATATCAATGGGGTACACGTTGCAGATCCTAAAATTAATACCTTAACATACAAGAACGTGATACAAAGATGCTTATGGTTTCAAATATCATAATATTGTCAACTTGAATTACTTGTTTATGTGCTTATAATGTATAAATAAATTGTAATTCATGACATGATCCCATATTCTTTGACGTTTATCTTGTATCGTTTTTGCTAAAGTTTAGCCTGATATGATCCTCTGCTCGTGTCTTTGAACAAAAATAGTGTGTGTATATACTTGTATATTTCTATCTAGAAAAGATCAAAAACATTCTAAGTTTGTGTACAGTTCATTTTAATCAGAAAAACCAAAAATATTTGTGTTTAACCTTCTTGAATTGACTTTGAATCCTCTAGATTGAATGTGTTTATCTTGTTCGTTATTTGACTTGAAATCTTCATAATTTGAGTTAAAAGTTTGAGCACACAAAGGTCTCTGCGTACTTATTAAGTGCGCATGAGGTAAACCCTGCGTACTTAACAAGTACGCAAGACTTAAGTCATGCGTACTTAGTAAGTACGCAGGAGTTAAGTCTTGCGCACTTAACAAGTACGCAAGATCAAATGTGTTGGGGTATTTAAACAAGTGTTAGATTTTTTTCATGACTTTCTCATTCAAACGTCTGTCGATTACCCTCTGCCCATCTTTTCCTAAAAAATTTAGTGTGTTCCAAAGAGTTTTTTCGTCCCGATAATTGTTTCATCTACTGATAAACAACATTTGGTGAGAATCTTAAGCAATTACATCTATTAAATCTTGAGTTACGAACCGATTTGAGACTTTGAATATCTAGGGTTTTGAACCTTGATTTTGGACAATTTTGGTTGTTTTTATAACACATTATGATCAAAACATGTTTAGAATCAACTTTCGAAGCCTAATCATTACTTAATCGTCCATAACGCCTCTTGATTTTGACTTTGATCCCTTGTCTGACCGTATATTACCGTCGGACAAAGGCTAGGTCAAATTTGACTAAGTTTAGCGGCTCATTGATGTTGATAGTGGTTCCATAGGTCATCATCTTGGATTTCGACCTTGTGGTGACCATAATCCACAGCAATGTTTCTCCTCTGATGAATGTTGGATTTTTTGAAATTGGCTAAGTGCAAGTTCTTGCGCACTTAACAAGTACGCAAGAAGTAATTCATGCGTACTTGCTAAGTACGCAAGAACTAATCCCTGCATACTTGCTAAGTATGCAAGAAGAACACTTGTGAAAAATTTCTAAGTCTGAAATTCAGTTCATTGTGTAGCTGCTATATCTTGTCATGTCTGATCCATTCCAATGATACTTCTTGTTCTTATTGTGTTTATTGTTTGTTCTTGCAGTGATAGCTCGTGTATTCACCAGCGAATTCAATCTGTTGGCTCAAACACAGCCCGAGTGGAAGGGTGCTGCACTTCAGTATAGGGAGATAATCGACTTCCTAAACCGATCAAAGCTCAACTATGCCATATCTGCTGATCCTGTTGTCTCAAGACCGTATCTGGAGCAATTCTGGGAATCCGCTGATCATGACTGTACAGTAACCCCAAACATCATTAGTGCTACTGTAGCAGGACATGACATTGCTATTTCGGAAGATACCATCAGACGCGTGCTAGAGTTTAGGGACTTATCCACTGATCCGGTGAGTTACCCTGACTACTTCGTTGATGGATGCTGGAGACAAAGGATGGGGTACTTGATCAGTGGCGTTACTTTGCACATGTCATGATCATGTGCCTATCTGCCAGAAAGGCTGGAAAAGATGCCATGGGGCATGACTTGGCGGCTGCAATGGTTGCCCTCTCTCAACAAGGGTTATAACTTCTCCAAGTATATCTACAAATCTATCACCAATCAGATCAATGCTGCTGATAGGTTTAGATTTCTATTATACCCTAGGTTCGTGCAGCTGTTGATTAATGATGTTGTACCGAATCTACCGGCGATTGGAGAGAGACTACAAGTCAAACGGGTGGACAAGAGAGTGTTTGCACAATTTCTAAAGCCACGCAGTGTAGAACCTACCCCTGAGCACACTCCACTCTTTGGCCACCTGATCAATGAAGCATATGTGGCCCCTGCTGACTTAAGATGGTATAGTGCCGAGTCTGAGCCAGAACTCAGTCAGCACAGTGATGAACAACAAGAAGAAGAGGAAGTTCAGAGTGAGGATGAATTGTCTGAAGGAGGAGACGACGAAGCGGGTAATGATGGTGCTGAAGAATCCGACTCTGAAGATACAGAGTCCGATTCATTTGATTCTGATGATGCACCATCACAAGCACACCCGAGAATACTGACGAAGATGACCATTCCCGAGTCATCTTCTAAGAGAAAGTGACAATCGACTAGCAGTGAATATGAACCTGATTCTGATTCAGACACTTCTATACAAAGACGTAGGAGAGAAAGTATAAATAAGCAACGGGGGGATAGGCCACAACAAGCTATCCTTCGTGAGGTAGAGGTCAGTGCTCAGACGCAAGTAAATGTATCGACTGCGAGTACTGATTCCGCTTCTACCCCACCTTCACAACAGCTGTACCGACGACAGCAGTGGACGCCACAGGTTACACCTGACGTGGCTGTCACTGCTATCACAGAGGAGGTTCATGTGATAGTGTCCCTGCCTGTAACATCTGTCCAAGTGGCGGTGACTGCTCCAATTCTTACCGAGTCAGTCACCTTCACTCCTTCCACCACTCCTACAACCACCATCCTATCATCAATCCCCACTACCACCATTGAACCTATCAGTCAACCCTACAACTTTGGAGACTTTTCCCAGGGTTTTGACTTTGATACGATCTTCTCATCTCCCTTCCACAATGTTGAAGCCTCTACGTCCAGGAATCCTGATCCTAATGATGACAGGATTGACGCTTTGGAAACACAAGTCGCTGGTTTACTTGAAACAGTTCGGAAATCAAGGGAAGAATCTGAGGCTCAACAGGCTCAGATAAATTCGTTGGTGGACGAAGTCACTATTCTAAGAAGCCAGAGAACTGGGAATGAAGAGAGACATGCAAATGTGATGGCCCAGAACGAACTACTGATCAAAACAAATAATATGATTCTGGGACACAGAACGTCCTTAGAGGTACGTTTGACATGCAACGGAGAGAACATGAAATGATGGTCAAGTTAGTAGCTAAACTGACCAAGAAGCTTGCTGTTCAAGGGGAGAAAGAGAAAGAGAAGGAGAAGACATCAAAATCTACCGGTGATGAGGCTTGTCATCCAGTTGATTTAACAAAGGATGATGACAAAGACAAGGATCATGAAGTCGGTCCTAGTGTAAGTGAGCAACAAGATTTGGCGATAGTGCCCATTTCTGCTGTTCCAATGGTCGAGGGGGAGTCGACTCACCAGGAAGGTGGTGATGCTTCAGGTGGAAATAAAGGAAATTCTGTAGCTGACGTTTTGAAAGATCTATCTGACGGCATGTCGGATAATGCGATCTTATTCTTAGAGCCAGACTATTCCAAAGAAGCACAGATCGAGGCTCTCTGCAATCTTGAAGAAGGAGAGATCGACTCTGGTGACGATTGGGATGAGGAAGATGAAGATGTGGTGATAGAAGTTCCCAAGGGCGACGGGGAAGGAGAGTATGAGCTTGAAGATGGAGAGATCTTCGAAGTTCCATCCTTTGAAGCTTATCTTGACACAGTTTCAGTCGAGCCTGCTAGTACTGTTGAGGCGTCGACTGAAGCCTCCCCTGTCGACCCTACACATGTGGATCTAGAGGCAAAGAAAGACAAACATATGCCTGAAAGTTCATCAAAGGATCCGACTCCGGTATGGCAAAAGACTTCAATCATAGACAAACACGGAGCGACAGGGATGATCTTAGCTGTGAGGTTTGATGAGGAAGAAGTTGTTTGCAATCAAGCGAGCTGGGGGGGGGGGTCAATACTTGAAACCAACCAGTGAAGCTTTCAACTCCTTACCAAGATACGACCTCGTGAACCTAGTAAACCGAGAGCTGCTGGGTCACTCAAATAACGCAGTAGCGATGGGTTTGTGGCAGGTTCTACATCGTGAGGTAAGATCTGGGAAATTAGAAACGTTTAAGCCTCAAGTGCCCAAGCGAGTCAAGGACAAGAACGCTAGACATCCTGTGACTAAGAAAGCTTAAAGAAACTGGTATACAAGCCAGTGCTATGTGAAACCAAGATTCCCCTGAGCAAGTTATCTCAGGATATCCTCGGTAACATATGGTACTGGTACGTAGATCCTAAAACGGGCGAGGCAGTAGTGATTGGAAAGTTGTGGTCCGATAGTGGAAGCTTAGTGCCAAGGGAACTGATCAGACTGTTTGATGAAGTCTGCTTCATAAACTTCTCTGTGAAAGATCTGGAGGCACTAGCTGACAAGTACTGGATATACACGGACGAGTGGACAAAGTTCCTTACTTCTAAATACGACAAGGTGATCAAGTTCTTCCTTGACTACGAAAAGAAGATGGAAGCTAAAGCTGGGGAGCAGTGAAGACCAAAGACAATCCAGAGTTGTTGTCAAGGGGGAGTTTGTTGAAGCACTTTTGTGTGACAAACACTCTGGATAGTGTCTTAGTTTATTGTACGTGTCTTGTATGTTTTGTCTTTGTATTGTAATGTCTGTATATATCAGTTATCGAGTTGTAATTTCTAATGCATGTCATTGTTGTAATTATTCTCTAAGTGTTTTGCGCACATAGCATGTGCGCAGGAATTAATTCTTGCGTACTTAGCAACTACGCAAGAATACTCTGCGTACTTGCTAAGTACGCATGAACAATTTGCCCTGCGCAATTGTTAAGTGCGCAGAGATTAGGTTTTGTATAAATAGAATAGGTTGACAGAAGATAAGTACGCAGACATTTGCACTCAATATTTTCTCTCTGTAACCGTTTGAGTTTATAATAAAAGGAACTTTAAAGTGATTTCTTTGTCGGTTTACTTTGTGTTGTTTGATTCTCCACCTAGTCACGGGTATTTAGCACCCTGTCCGACTAGTCACACACCCACACGTAACGATCTGAGACACCCGGGGGTCTACAGTCGGGTCATTAATATGTGAGACACCCTTGGTTGAAAGTGTAGAGGATCATGAGGATCCGTGTGAGAGGTTAGAGGCTACACCTTTAATGATATCACATATTGAGCCTTTGACCTTTACTTGTGTCCATGCTGAGGGGATAGAAGACGAGTCATCCCCTAAATCTAGGACGCCCCGTAAGAAACTCCGAGAGTTAAGTGAATCTTGTTATGTGAGGATAGAGCAAAGCCCAAGTGTGGGGATGTTTAGGTGTGACAGCGTGTTGAAGTATTTGAACCAGGTTATCTTTGGACCTTGTAGGTTTAAGCTGTGGGAAAAGGACTTGATTGCTAAATATAAGAGAGATTTAGAGTTTGATAGAGGTAGGAATGTGCTGAGGAATTGGAGGATCGGTAGACCACGTAGGATGAAGGCGGTACCGGTTAGGATCAAGGAGAACCCTCCTGATAGGCTTTTTTGAGTCTCGGGCAAGTGCTCGGGATGTAGAGTTTGTGTGCACTACATGGTTTGAGTCCGTGTCTATTATTGTGTTTTTTGGTGTGTGTGTTTTTTGTGTCATGTTTTGCAGGGATTCGTGCTTGATTCGGTGAGGAAAATCGTCGAGAATGAAGTTCCAGGTATTTTTACATATGTTTTTATGCTTGGAATAGGTTTTTAAAGAATTTGGGAAGAAAAAAATTTAAATGATAAAAAATTTTCTAGGTATAAAAGTTGGAAAAATCTCAAAATTTTCTGTTACCAACAAGTCCCCGCGGTACACGACACATTTGGCACGTCCTCTCGCGGTACGCGAAGGACAAAACGAATGGCCGGTTTAATTTTTGCCTCCTCGTGGTACGCGAGGAGTGCTGCCGGTTTTCTCGCAGTACGCGGGGCAATGCTGATTTCGCCCTTCTTCCTTGTTTTCCCATGGTTTTGTTCACCGTTCACCCGCATTGACCACCACTATCATTCACACCTCTATCCTCTATCCATCATACCACCTCTGTCATAATCGATCCATCATCGTTCATCACACATCATCCATCATCCACTATCACCACCATCATCACCTCTATTTTCACACCATCATCCATCATCCAATATCACCATATCATTCATAATCCATCCATCATCATTCATACCATCCGACCATCGACCATGGGGAAATTGAAATCGTTCGTGATCGATGACCGACGACCGACCTTGTTGTGGCATGCATGTCTATGTGTTTGCCACCCATTGAGTATGTTTTTCTGCATTTATATATCTTGAGTATTTTAATTCTTAGTGAGTCAGTCGAGTCTTTATTTTAATTTGAGTCAGTTTAATGTTGCGGGTTTGTGGTGAGGTTGCAGATTTTATCATTCTGCCCATACTCAATCTCCATTCGGGCGGGGTCGATCATCACTTATATAAAGTTTGTAAAGGCAACCCGGCAGTACATTGTGCAACCACGACCGAAATGCTATACGGTGCACACAAGGATAAAGGTAGCTGGAGTTTCATTGAGAACATATACTTTACTAGCTAAGTCGCTTCCTGTTTTTGTTTTTATTTTTGCATTTTTATTTTTAGTTGTGTTTTGCTTCACATTGATGACAATGTGTATTTCAAGTGTGGGGATGCGAGTGTCTAGTTTAGTTAGTTTGTTTTGTTTAAAAAATTCGAAAATACAAAAAAAATAAAAATTTTGAAAATGTCCTTGGAAATAACTACTTATACATGGAAAATGATAGTACAACTGGATCTGCTTTGTGAGTTTAAATGATATAAATAATAGAAAACGTGTTTAATTAGTGTTTTGGTAGACCCAGCAAGCTAGTAAAGCTTAAATATTCTGTTTTTGTGTTTAGGGAATTAATTGAATGTTAAAATCATGATATCTTGTGGGTATTCATCTTAGAGTGTCGGTAATACTGAAACTGTCAACATAGGGTTATAGGTATCACATTAAGTTAAAATTTAGAGGTTTTTGAAATTTCTTGGCACACCATTCTCTTTTTATGAGAATAAATTCGGGTTTGGTGGCGTCCACATCCATAATTCCATAACTCATGAGCTTATTTGTTAGAATACTGAGTTTTGCTTATATGTTACCCTCAGGGATGGCCACTTAGAGAAAACACACCTAAGTGATTTTTATGTGCTTAATTGATTGTGACTTAGTCTATGTGTTATCTTCCGGGATAGTGACTTGGTTGAAACGCCTCTAGATAAAGTTTAATTTGCTTATTAATGGTCATTATCATCCATTCATTCATATTTCATCTGATTTCTGAAATCTGTAAAATTTAGTTTAACGTGGTAGGGTAAATCTATATGTTTTGATCCATGCCTAAACATGACCGTGAGACGGGATTAGGTAGAGCTGTAACTGTTAAGTGTGAGTCACATGGATTGATTGATATGCTTGGTAATGTATTATTAGAACACGTAACGGGGGTTGAAAGTTGGTGCTTGGGTTTAATTGGACAGAAATACTGATTTTTGCTTTTTAACGCGTGAGTATATTTTTATTAATTGGTAATTGATGTTTGTTGAGTTAGAACTGAGTTATGATTCCATTGTAGACTATTTCGAGGATGAAAAAATGTTAAGTGTGGGGATATTTAATGTGTTGCAAAACACACCTCATTTTTATTTGTATTTTCTAGCGTTTTCGTATAATTTTATAGTTGTTTTGAGTCATTTATGGTTTGTACTTAGTAATGGTATGTCTTGTAGGTGTTCGGGAGTAGTTGAAAGCTTAAACGATCAAAACGTGTGAAGAAACGAGCACACGAGAACCCGAGATGAGAAACGGAAAAAGTCAAGAAAAAGTCCAAACTTAGAAGAGGCATATCTCGGGCTAGAAAATTAGTTACGGGGCCCATAATATATCGATTTGGGGTAGCTCGACGAGAAGAATACAAAAATCCAGTAATCTCTCGCGGTAAGCGAGAGATGGAGGCCATTCCCTCGTGGTACGCCAGGGACCGGGAAATCAGCGCGACTATTTTGTCTCCCGTGGTACGCGAGGGAGCTTCCGTCTAGGCCTCGCGACATGCGAGGGGCCCCAGATTCACGAATTTTGACCTATTTTCATGGTTTAATAGATTAGGACTCTTCCATTATCATTATAATCGATTTTTGGCCATCAGAGCAGTTCTTAGAGGCGATTTTGGGAATTAGGAGGTCGATTGAAGTATAAAGTTGAAGGCGTTGGGATCCGAGTTCGTTAGATTTACGTATTCGGTTATAAAGCTTGAATCTTTATCTTTGAATTGTGTTGATTGAACCATGTGTGATACTTTTACTTCTGTTTTGGTGGTTTTGAGTATGATTCTTGGCTAGATCTATATTACTACCTAGGTTTTATGATGAATACTTGTTAAAGCTTTGATTTTTATTCGGTTTTGGATTCGATGAATGGTTTAATGATTTTGTAAAAGATTTTATGTAGATAATTGTGATAAATATGCATGCTTAGATCTGATCTAGTGTTTGATTTCAATTCTATGCGTTGATTGTGGATGTCTTCCAGTTTGATTAGCGTATCTAGGTCATATATCTTAGGGTTTGTGATTGTTTATGTGGTTTGCTAGAGATACTAACCATAGGGATTGGATTTGATAGTTTTTAGATCTGAATGTGTATCCTGTCTCAATACCCGAGAAGTGAGAGATAGTCGTTTAGTCTTCGTCATTAGGAATTCGAGTGTCTGCTATCTGAGAGAAAGTTGGTATTAGGTGTCTGGTGATTGTTGCTATTCTGAGTCATAGTTATTATTTTGAGATTACCCCGTGCATTCCTTGAATGTATTGTGGACAGTGAGACTGAGAGGTGATTTGTCTTTCGGGTACATTATCATTGTTAGAGAGACCAAAAGGTAATCCACTATCTGGTGAGTTATTACATCTTTAGGTTCCATAGTTGGTGACACTCTGAGAGTGATTAGGGATCCATTAGGTAGTCTTGAGCTATTTCCTTAGAAACCCAGATCCATCATAGTTTCCACAACCAGTAGAAGTTGTGCTTTGCAAGTAGGATTCTGACCTAGGTAGTATTCTTCCCATCTCTGATTTCTTCATTAGTTCTTGACCTTAATAGCTTGAGTCGACTTTGTTTGCCGCATTAGTAGTTATTCTTTAGTGTAGTCAACCCCCCAACCAAATCATTTTTAGTCTGAGTCAGAGTCTAGTATTAATATTCAGTGTCTTTAGGGTTCGATAACTCGGTTTACCATTAAACTGTGCTACACTCTATAGGTACACTTGCTTGTCAGTGCGGTTTAGTTGAAGGTACTCCTTTTATTAATTAAGAGTCTAGGTTAGGTTTAGTAGTTAATTATATAGACCGTCTGGGCGACATCAATTCTGGACTTTAATTATTCAGGATTCTCAGGAATCCATAAGGGAGACTTCCTTCCCATGCAAACCGGGATCACTAAAGTTAGCACAATTCCGGATGTCAGAGCTACTACAAATCAGGACCTTGAAGTTACTCCGGGATCATCATTCCGAAATCCCGATATCGGTAACACTTTTAATCAATTTTCAAACACTAACGAATATGTGTAGGATACAGGAATCACTCCGTCCATGGCCAAGTTGCTGAAGAAGTTAAGAGAGATGATCTCCAGCGTACCACGTGTAGTCCAACCTATACCGAAGATGTCCTCAACCAGTCACAAGATCTCCAGATTTGCTCCATCGATTTGTGATGCTGAGATCCCCAAGTGCTTCCAGACTCATAACATGAAGTTGTACGATGGAACTACAGATCCTGAGGAGCACGTCGCGCAGTATAGGGAAAGGACGGAGATAAACCCCATTCCCTTGGACCTAAAGGAGCCAGCTTATGCAAAGGCTTTGGCTCTACCTTAACAGGATCAACCTTGAAATGGCTACTTAAAGTTAAACCTTATTCGATAACTTCATTTTCTCATTTAATCAACTTGTTTAATAACCAATTCTCTTGCAACAGAACGTTCGAAAGATTGACAAGTGACTTATACAGGATAACTCAGAATACCGGAGAATCCCTTTGGGATTATGTCAGCAAGTTTGGCCTCCCTTTGGGATTATGTCAGCAAGTTTGGCCGGGAATCCCTAGATATCCCGAACCTTGATGTTGCCACAGTAGTCCAGGCATTCAAGATGGGGTTGAAAAAGGACTCCCAATTCTACGAAGACCTCGTCATGAATCTTTGTAGGAATCTTGATGAAGTCAGGAACCGGGCATTGAGGTTCACAAGGATCGAGGATGATAAGAAGACCCAGCAAAGGATGGATGCTCCAACTAGTTACAGTCAACCCAACCTGAAGACTGAATCTGCACCCTTCAAGCCTTATAGATCCAAGCCTTATTCTAAGCCTGACAATCACAAGATTAATGCTGTGGAGGATGACGAAGACGAATAAGAGTATCCTAGACTATCTGAATACTGTTTTTCTCTTGATACAACAAGTTTATTATTTTCTATGTAGGATCTTGGTGAAAAAGCCAGGTGGCCTAGCAAATTTGAGAAGAACACATGATGGAAGGATAAGTCCAAGTGGTGTGCATTCCACAAGGACTTCAGCCATGTAACCGAAGATTGTATTGCTCTACGAAAAGGGATAAGCTATCTCTTAAGCAAAGACATCTCAAATAATTTCTAGGCAAAGGAAAGAGTAAAGCTAAGGATCATGACAGGATCCTGTATAGAGCAATATCCCCGCTGCCGGATGCCAAGGTAATAAATTTTATATCTGGTGGGTCTGACATATGTGGTACCTCTTACTCTATAGCTAAGAGAAATGTCAAGGAAGCAAAAACAGTGAAAAGGGACAGGCCTACCAAGACCTCTAGCTTAACTGAAGCGAAAGTGATCTCTTTTGACGAAGGGGACAGAGACGACGTACATGATCCTCATCACAATGGCTTAGTGATCAGCCTGTACATTGCCAATCAGTTAATCCGCAGGATCCTAATTGACGGAGGGAGTTCGGTGAACATCATACAACTTGAAGTCCTAAAGAGGATGGTGATCCCGGATTCCGAAATTGTCTCAAAATCCTCAGTGATCAAAAACACAGTTGGAGAGGTAAAGCTGCCAATATACATCGAAGGGGTAAATGCTATACAGAATTTTTGTGTTATTGATTCTTTGTCTTGCTATAATATTATTCTAGGGAGACCTTAGATTCATGACATAAAGGCAGTACCCTCAACATATCACCAATGTGTCAAAATGCCAACCCCCTGGGGGTAGTGAAGATCAACAATGACCAGCAGGAGGCAAAAAGCTGTTATACTTCTTCAATGAAAGCCTCCGCCAAAACCAGGCAAGCATAGCAATTAAAGAAACAAGCCCGAGACGTCTTGGAAACCAAAGAGCAGGATGTTAAAGAAGTATCCTTAAGCACGGAGGATCCTGATGTCAAGGTGCTTGTTGGAACCAATAACCCCAAGGATATTGGAAACCAAAGAGCAGGATCTTATAGAATTACTAAGAAGCAGAACCTCAACCTTCGCTTGGAAACATGAAGACATGGCAGGTATTTCTAAAGATATTATTACACATAAATTGGGTGTTGATAATAGTTTCAGGCCCATACACCAAAAAAGAAGAAAATTTGCTCCGGAAAGGAATATAGTTATCCAAAGAGAGGTCGAGAGGCTATTGAAGGTAGGAATGATAAGGGAAGTGAAATTCCCGAGGTGGCTAGCTAATGTGGTGGTGGTTCAGAAGAAGAACGGGAAATGGAGAGTCTGTGTAGACTTCACTGACTTGAACAAAGCATGCCCTAAAGACCCTTTTCCACTACCACACATTGACTCAATGGTTGATACCACAGCAGGTCATGAAATGCTGACATTTATGGATGCTTCATCAGGATTCCAACAGATACAAATGGAACCCTCAGATCAGGAGGATACTGCATTCATGACTCCAACATGTATTTATTGTTATATTGCTATGCCTTTTGGTAAGAAAAATGCAGGTGCAACATACCAAAGGCTGGTAAACATGATGTTCAAGGAGAAACTAGGGGACACCATGGAGGTATACATAGACGAAATCGTGGTGAAATCAAAGAAAGCTGAGGATTATCGCAGGGATCTCAAAGATGCATTTGATATACTGGACCAGTACAACATGAAGCTAAATCCCTCCAAATGCCACTTCGGAGTGGGGGCAGGAAAATTCTTGGGCTACATGGTGACCAGAAGAGGGATAGAGGCCAGTCCTGAGCAAATCAAAGCGATCATCAATCTGAAATCCCCAGCAAATACCAAGGATGTCCAAAGACTAACAGGCAGAGTAGCAGCATTCAACAAATTCATATCAAGATCCTCAGAAAGGTGTAGAGAGTTCTACGACATCCTAAAGAAGAACAAGAGATTCGAGTGGGAAGAGAAACACAAACAAGCACTCTAATCATTGAAGGAGTACTTGTCATCAACTCCTCTATTGATGAAACCAGATGACGGTGAACCATTATCCATGTACTTGGTGGTATCCGGAAACTCTGTGAGTGCCGTCCTAGTCAAGGATCATGAAGGCCAACAGCATCCAGTATACTATGTAAGTAAAAGCTTGCTCGCTGCTGAAACCATGTACTCTCATTTAGAAGAATTAATCTTAGCTTTAATAATGGCATCCACTAAACTCAGACATTCTTTTGAAACTCACGCTATTCACGTTAAGACTAACTAGCCTATTAAGTGTGTCTTAAGAAAGCCGGAGATCTCAGGAAGGATGGCTAAGTGGTCACTAAACTCAGACTACCGTGAATTGAACAAGCTGACTATCAAGAATACGTATCCTTTACCTAGAATTGATGATCTGTTTGATCAATTACAAGGATCAAGTAGGTTTTCCAAGATTGAATTAAGATCCGGTTATCACCAAGTTAAAGTATGAGATGAGGATGTACCTAAGACAGCATTCAGAACTCGTTACAGACACTATGAATTTATAGTGATGCCGTTTGGAGTGACGAATGCTCCGGTAGTTTTCAGGACCTCATGAATAGAGTATGCCGACCAATGTTAGACAAATTTGTTATTGTTTTCATTGATGACATCCTGATTTATTGAAAGAATGAAGAAGAACATGCACAACACCTTCGTGAAGTCCTTAGGACTTTTCTAGGATAGCCACCCCCTTGACTAAACTAACACGGAAGAATTCAAGGTATGAATGGAATGCGGCTCAGGAGAAGACATTCCAAACACTAAAAGAAAGATTGACACAAGCACCGGTTCTGGCATTGCCAGAAGGAGTAGAATATTTTGTGGTATATTTTGATGCCTCGAAACTTGGGTTAGGATGTGTTCTGATGCAAAGAGGAAAGGTGATAGCCTATGCCTCTCGACAGCTAAAGACGCATGAAGTAAACTATCTAACTCATGATCTAGAATTAGATGCGGTGGTGTTCGCACTAAAGATCTGGAGGCATTACTTGTACGGAACGAAGTGTACCATCTACACAACCCACAAAAGTCTCAAATATTTCTTTGACCAAAAGGTTTTAAACATGAGGCAACGACGATGGCTAGAACTGGTCAAGGATTATGATTGTGAAATCTTATATCATCTCGAAAAGGCTAACGTGGTAGTCGATGCTCTAAGCCGCAAGCGAGAGCATCATCCTATTCGTGTGAAAGAATATAAGTTAGTGATAACTCCTTATTTCATGAGCCAGCTTCGAGACGCCCAAATCGAAGCATTAAAAGACGAGAATATTAAGAAAGAAAGAATGACTGGTCAGGAGAAATTTCTAGAGGAGAATGAATATAAAGTGAAGACTCGATTTGATCGTATATGGATACCACGATCAGATGAGTTTAGACTTAAGATTATTGATGAAGCTCATATATCACGGTATTCTATTCATCCGGGTACTACAAAATGTACCAAGATCTGACAGAGATTATTGGTGGCCCGGAATGAAGTTTGATATCATGAAATATGTAGAAAAATGTTTAACTTGCCTTCAAGTTAAAGCAGAACATCAGAAGCCTTACGAAAGATTACAACCGTTAGAAATCCCAGAATGGTAGTGGGAACATCTCACTATTGATTTCATAACCAAGCTACCAAAGACAGCTAAGGGTTATGATACCATTTGGGTGGTTGTAGATCGACTAACTAAGAGTGCTCATTTTTTAGCAATACGTGAAGCATACTCTTCAGAAAAGTTAGCGGATTTGTTCATCAAAGAGATTGTTTCCAGACATGGAGTACCGGTCTCGATTGTCTCGGATCGAGATACTCGTTTCAATTCACGTTTTTGGAAAAAAAATCCACGAAGAGATGGGAACTAGACTTCTAATCAACACCGCATATCATTCTCAAACTGACGGACAAAGTGAGAGGACAATACAAACTCTTGAAGATATGATGCGTGCTTGTATAATTGATTTCGGTGGAAGTTGGGATAGCCATTTGCCATTAGCAGAATTTTCATACAATAACAGCTACCATTCCAGTATTGGTATGCCACCATATGAGATGTTATATGGTAGAAGATGTAGGACTCCTGTATGTTGGGGAGAAATTGGTCAAAAAGAATTGTGCATAAAGAAATAGTCCAAGCCACGTCCGAAAAGCTTGACTTAATCAAAGAACGTTTGAAAATTGTAAGGCCCCAAACCCGGGAACCCTACTTGTTGGCTCAAACACAAGCTAAGTAGTCATAGACATCAAACTAAACTCAATTCATTGCAGCGAAAATCAAATAGTCAACAAAGGTCAACGAACCGACCCAAACCTAATTCAAACCAAGTACTAATATCAAAATGTCTCAACAAAACGACTAATAAATAATGTCATCACAAACGCCCACGGTAACCAAATGCCATCCAGAAGCCGCAAGCTCACACCTTCTCTTTACCTGAAATACATACTTAAAAGTCAGCTACGCTGAGTGAGTTCTATAGTAGTTCTTTAGGGAATATAAAATCCCAAAACGTTATAAAATGGTTTCCATCTCAAAGGTTTATTCATAATACTTTCTCAATAATTTAAACAGATATATTTTATCGACAAACAAATATACCATGTTGTCTGGTCCGAAGACACAAGCAAACACGATCTCCCGCATGACTATCGTCAGACACAATAACCCGTTGACTAACGTCAACATAATATCAAGCTTACGCTCGATCTCCCGCCTGACTAATGCCAGACTCAATATCCCGTTGACTAACGTCAACACAATATCAAGCTTACGCTTGATCTCCCACCACGACGTTTATGTACGTGACACAAAACTCATACACACATGCAATCATAATAATTATTTGAAAATGTATATATTTCGTAACAAAAACGTCATCTATGCATGCATTCACTAAAACACGTTTCACATGTATTCATGCCCAAAACAATAAAACATTTAAAAGCGGGTGATAGAAACTCACCGTTGCTCGACACACTACGAACTTTAGAATTTACTAACTCCCCGTGCTCGCCTTTCGACCTCACACCAATAATGCACACAATACACGAGTCAATAACGTGACCCGACAATATCTCACACCTATACGACTAACCCTACGTCACACAAGGCCACATGCACGTGTATGGCGCCATGCAAGGCTTTCATGCACCATGTGAAGCCCCCGTCCACGTTCCCGACGTCTAAAATTTATATTCGATTGCACTTCGGGTCCCCGAACTCGTCAAACACCACCTTAGTTCATGCCATGCACCATCATGGTGCCTTCCCACGCGTTCCCGCCCTAAGCCGGTCCTGCGTCCTCATCGCCGAGCATCCACGTTCGCCGCCGCGACTTCCCGTAACCACCATAGCCCATCGCCGCCACCCTGGGGTCACCATAGCCCCGTCTCAGCCTCCGTTGGCTTCATCCAACCTTAGCCGGCCCTTACCCGTGCTCGCAACGCACGTCGACCACCCCTTATGGGTTCGGTCAAACACCCCTAGACCCGCAAACATTCACAACATGAAAATAGTAACTACCGGGTTAGATTTTCATGTTTATACATCTATTCCGGGTGACTCGTGTGGATCGAATCACCAACGAACCCCTCCTTTTTGATCTCGGTCCTTGCGTGAAAACCCTAACACTGCAAACGCGTAAAAAATGGTTCCATGAATGATTAAATGAAACGAGGGATGAAAGATTGAGACTTTTTACCTTAGAATCGCCTTGGAACAAGAAACCCTCGTCTCTCTCGTCTCTCCCGATCACGGCAACAATCAAATAACCCAAAATGGGTCTCTTCCCTTGCGTAACATCCTAATAGGGTGTCTCCTCAACCGGGCTAGGCCCTTGCGCGTGACCGGATAATCCACGGGCTTGGCCCGTCTCGTGTTTTTAAGTAAAACTCCCACTAAATACGTTAATTGCTTGCCAACCCCTCTAGATATATTTACATAAAAAGAAACCCGACACTACACCTTTGCTAGGTCTTGTAACCATCTCGTAGAAATCCGTCCATTATGTTACAACATGTACACGTATACACATTCATCCCGTTAGTTCTATAAAAACTGGGATGTTACAAGTCTTCCCCCATAAAAGAGGTTTCTCCCTCGAAACCTGCGTCATCAGAAAACAAATGCGGATAACGTTCCCACATTTATGCTTCTGGCTCCCAAGTAGCCTCTGATCCTTTACGTTGCTTCCACTGCACCTTAAAAATCGGGATTACCTTCCTTCTCAATCTCGTTTCCTTTCTGTCCAGTATAGCTACTGGTTCCTCTACATAATTTAGCTTATCATCTACCACAATGTCGTCTAAAGGCACGTGTTCCGTAGCGTCAGCCAAGTACTCCCGTAAATGAGACACATGAAAAGTCGGGTGTATCCCTGCCAGGTTGTCAGGCAACAAAGTCGGTAAGCGACACTACCTACACGCTCCTCAATCATAAATGGTCTGATATACCTTGGACTAAGCTCTCCCCGTTTCTGGAAACGGATGATGCCCTTCCAGGGCAACACCTTAAGCATCACATAATCCCCTGCATTAAACTATATAGGCCGCCGTCTCTTATCAGCATAAGACTTTTGTCGATCCTGAGTGGCTTTCACTCTCAGCTTTACCATCTCAAACTTCTTAGAAGTTGCTTTCACAACGTCTAAACTTCCTAACTCTTTATGTCCGATCTCTCCCCAGCACACCGGGGTTCTACACCTTCTCCCATAAAGCATCTCGTATGGCGGCATTCCAATAGTCGTATGATAACTATTTTTATAAGAGAATTCCGTAAACGGTAGGTGACTATCCCATGCACCACCAAAATCTATCACATACGCACGAAGCATGTCCTCCAATGTTTGTATCGTCCGCTCAGACTGTCCATCAGTCTGAGGATGATACGTTGTGCTAATATGTAATCTCATCCCCATAGCCTCATTAAACCCCTTCCAAAACTTTGACGTAAACCTCGTATCTCGGTCAGATACAATAGAAAGGCACTCCATGTCGTGCAACAATCTCATTCACGAACATCTCAGATAACCTCTCAGAAGAGAAGGTCTCTCTAATCGGTAGAAAATGAGCGCTTTTCGTTAACCGATCTACTACTACCCAAATAGTAACGTGCCGCTTTACCGTCTTAGGCAACTTCGTAATAAAATCCATTGTAATGTGCTCCCATTTCCGCTTCGGAATCTCTAACGGTTGGATCTTGCTGTAAGGCTTCTAATGCTCTGCCTTAACCTGCAAGCATGTCAAACACTTACTCACGTACTATATCACAACATGCTTCATTCTCGGCCACCAATAGTTACCCTTCATGTCCTGGTACATCTTTGTCGTACCTGGGTGTATCGAGTATCTTGACTTGTGTGCTTCGTCAAGCACTTGTTCTCTCAACCCACCAAACTTTGGTATCCAAATACGGTCATTCTCGACCCACACCCCATGACCATTCTCGGTCAACAATTCACGCTACCTGAATATTCTTTCTTCCTTTAACTTCTCTTCCCGCAAGGCCTCCGCTTGCACATCCCTTAGTAACGTCAGAAAATCTGGTGTTACTATCAGTTGACACGCTTTAACCCTAATCCGAGCGTGTTCCTCCTTGCGACTCAACGCGTCCGCAACCACATTTGCTTTACCAGGGTGGTAAAGGATTTCACAATCATAGTCTTTAATTAGCTCTAACCACCTCCTTTGTCTCATATTTAATTATTTTTTTCCCAAAGAAGTACTTCAAGCTCTTGTGATCTATGTAGATCGTGCACTTGATTCCATATAAATAATGCCTCCACAACTTAAGTGCAAACACCACTGCTGCTAACTCTAAATCATGGGTAGGGTAATTCGCCTCATGAGTCTTTAACTGCCTTGACGCATAAGCAATTACTTTCCCTCGTTGCATCAACACGTAACCTAGACCCAAATATGATGCATCTGAATACACCACTAAATCGTCAGTCCCTTCTGGTAATGTTAACACTGGCGCTTCAGTCAATCGCTTCTATAGCTCCTGAAACGCACCCTCTTGATCTGCTCCCCAAGTAAACTTTACTCCCTTTCGAGTCAATTTAGTTAATGGTGTTGCTAGCTTGGAGAAGTCTTTAATGAACTTCCTATAATATCCTGTCAATCCCAAGAAACTACGCACTTCCGTTGGAGTCTTCGGAGCGTTCCACTTCACCACCGCTTCAATCTTCGTAGGATCCACCATTATCCCTTCTGGGTTAATAACATGACCCAGAAACTGTACCTCCCGTAGCCAAAACGCGAGAATTTAGCGTAAAGCTTTTCTCGCCTCAACGTCTCCAACACTTCTCGCAGATGCTCTCCATGCTCCTCCTCGCTCTTAGAGTAGATTAAAATATCGTCAATAAACACAATTACTGATCTGTTCAACATCGGTCTACACACGCGATTCATTAAGTCCATGAATGTTGCAGGAGCATTCGTTAACCCAAAGGACATAACTAAGAATTCGTAATGCCCATAACATGTCCGAAATGCAGTCTTCTGAATATCCTCCTCCCTAACCTTCAACTAGTGATACCCTGACCTCAGGTCTATACGCGAAAACCACTTCGCCCCTTGCAGTTGATCGAACAAGTCATCAATACATGGTAGAGGATACTTGTTCTTAATCGTCAACTTATTAAGCTCTCGGTAGTCGATGCACATACGCATGTTGCCATCCTTCTTCTTCACAAATAAGACCGGTGCACCCCCATGGTGAGATGCTTGGTCTTATGAACCCCTTATCCAATAAATCTTGAAGTTGCTCCAAGAGCTCCTTCATCTCCGTCGGTGCTAAACGATACGGCACTTTAGCAACCGGCTGTGCTCCTGGCTGTAAATCGATTTCTCTCACCGGTGGTACTCCCATCAAGTCATCAGGGAAAACATCAGGAAAATCTTGCACCACCGGAACTTCTAACAATTCTACACTTTTCGCTTCTGTATTAGTGATATAGGCTAGGTATGCCCCGCATCCCCACCTCAAGGACTTTACTGCCTTCATCATCGAAATCACTCTCGGTAGAGAGCTCTCTCTGTCTCCATACACCGTTACTACCGTACCTTCCAGGGATCTCAAATTTATCATTTTCTTTCTGCACACTATATCCGCATCAAACGCGGCCAACCAGTTCATACCCAATACCACATCAAAACCACCCAAAGCGATTATAAATAATCTAGCGGGAAACCTATGGCCCTCTAGATCGATATAACAATCATCTAATGCTTCGATCACCCTGGTGGGTGACCCACCGCAGTCTCAACACTGAACGGCTTCTCTATCATTCTAGCAGTTCTACATAAATTCTTACAGAAAGATGGGGCCACAAAACTCTTACTTGCCCCAGAATCAAACAAAACAGAAGCTGGTACATTATTAACAAGAAAAGTACTTGAGACCACGTCCGGGTCATTCTTTGCCTCAGCTGCAGTCATAGTGAAGGCTCTCGCCTTCGCCTTAGGCTTCTCATCCTCTTTCTTCACCCTGGCATGTCTTACAATCCTTCACCCTATGGCCGACGCCTCCACACTCGTAACACTTAGGATCACGTGGGCAATCTCTAGAGAAATGTCCCGCTTTGCCGCACCTGTAGCACATAACAGAATCTGCCTTGCACTCGCCCTAGTGCAACCTTCCACACTTACGACATGGATCTGGACCCTCGGTCCTTGCCTTCTTGCCAAATGGAACCTTTTGGTCCCTAATAAATCTCTTGCTAGGCATGGTCCAATTCTTTTCTTCTGGATTTTTCTCTTGCACCTCTGTACTCATGACATCATCATATAATGTCCCACTTAATTCAACAGCTTCGTCGAAGCTCGGCGGTTGCTGAGCCTTAACCAAATGCCTCACCTTATCAGGCAAACCCTCTACATACAGTTTCTTCCAACACTCATCATTACCAGCTAAGTGTGGCACCAGACGTGCCAACTTAATGAACTTTGAAGTGTACTCGCAGTGTGTTAGTTTACCCACCTTGAGAGTCAAAAACTCTCACTCAACCCTCTCTAGCTCCCCTGGAGCACAGAACTTCTTCCTCGCTAACCCTTTCAGATCATCCCAAGTCATATCTCCTAGTTCCTTAACAGTCTTTCTCTCTTTAACCGAGTTCCACCACTGTATAGCCTCCCCCGCAAAAGAGTGTGAGACGAATTTCACAATTTGGTTCGGCCTACACTCACTGATTGAGATGGTAGACTCCATCTCAGTAAGCCAGTGGTACGTAGCCACTACATCTTTGCGCCCGTCAAACTTAGGCGGATCGCACTTCTTGAAGCGCCCAAAGTCACAATTATCGTCGTTCCCAAACGGTTTCTTCTTATCTTTCACTTCATCTAGAACCCTCTTCTCTAACTCTTCGAATGCCGCTTGCACAATGTCTGGCAAGTACTCGTGGATCATCTACACCACTTCTTTCTTCATCGCATCGCAAACTGCTGGTTCGAACTGAAACTCTTCATTGTGCTCAGAGTGCACTGAAGGTTCAGTATGCACAGATGGTTCAGTGTGAACTGACACCTCTTCTCCATTATCATTCTCATTCTGAACATTCCTACGACGCCTCCCAGCGTTAGCAGTAGCAGTCACTAGTCTTTTCGGTGCCATCTACTTACTGAAATTATAACAAACAGAGCAATATTCAGGTACAGTTTAAAACATTACGATCAGTGCAATTAGTTAATGACGGTGGCCAATCGCCATTACCCTCTTGCCTTGCTTTTCAAGTTTTAAACCCTCCCTGTACTGCATCATGGCATAACGCCCCTGTCTTAGCCTACTAACACAACACATTAACATGGCACACTAACACGACGCACTAACAAACTCATACCTGGCGCTTCTGGCTTTTGGTTACACGTGATGACACTCCCACTCATTGGTCCCATTCTCAGTCTAAGTCTAGAAATCGAGGATGCCTAGATTATTTAAACCACCGCTCTGATACCTACTTGTAAGGCCCCAAACCCGAGAATCCTACTTGTTAGCTCAAACACAAGCTAAGTAGTCATAGACATCAAACTAAACTCAATTCATTACAGAGGAAATCAAATAGTCAACAAAGGTCAACGACCCGACCCAAACCTAATTCAAACCAAGTACTAATATCAAAATGTCTCAACGAAACGACTAATAAATAATGTCATCACAAACGCCCACGGTAACCAAATGCCATCCAGAAGCCGCCAGCTCACATCTTCTCTTTACCTGAAATACATGCTTAAAAGTCAGCTACGCTGAGTGAGTTCTATAGTAGTTCTTTAGGGAATATAAAATCCCAAAACGTTATAAAATGGTTTCCATCTCAAAGGTTTATTCATAATACTTTCTCAACAATTCAAACAGATATATATTTTATCGACAAACAAATATACCATGTTGTCTGGTCCGAAGACACAAGCAAACACGATCTCCCGCCTAACTATCGTCAGACACAATAACCCGTTGACTAACGTCAACACAATATCAAGCTTACGCTCGATCTCTCACCTGACTAATGCCAGACTCAATATCCCGTTGACTATCGTCAAAACAATATCAAGCTTACGCTTGATCTCCCGTCACGACATTTATGTACGTGACACAAAACTCATACACACATGTAATCATAACGATTATTTGAAAATGTATATATTTCATCACAAAAACTTCATCTATGCATGCATTCACTAAAACACGTTTCACATGTATTCATGCCCAAAACAATAAAACATTTAAAAGCGGGCGATAGAAACCCACCTTTGCTCGACACACTACTATCTTTAGAATTCAATAACTCCTCGTGCTTGCCTTTCGACCTCGCACCTAGACCTCGCACCTATAATGCACACAATACACAAGTCAATAACGTGACCCGACATACTCTCACACCTATACGATTAACCCTACGTCACACAAGGCCACATGCACGTGTATGGCGCCATGCATGGCTTTTATGCACCACTTGAAGCCCCCGTCCACGTTCCCGACGTCTAAATTTTATATTCGGTTGCACTTCGGGTCGCCGAACTCGTTATACACCACCTTAGTTCATGACATGCACCATCGTGGTGCCTTCCCACGCGTTACCGCCCTATTCCGGTCCCGCGTCCTCGTCGTCGGGCGTCCACGGTCGCCGCCGCGACCTCCCGTAACCACCACAGCCCGTCGTCGCCACCCTGGGGTCACCACAGCCCCGTCTCAACCTCCGTCGGCTTCATCCAACCCTAGCCGGCCCTTACCCGCGCTCGCAACGCATGTCGACCACCCCTTATGGGTTCGACCGAACACCCTAGACCCGCAAACATTCACAAAACGAAAATAGTAACTACCGAGTTGAATTTACAAGTTTATACCTCTATTCCGGGTGACTCGTGTGGATCGAATCACCAACGAACCCCTCCTTATTGATCTCGGTGCTTGCGTGAAAACCCTAACACCGCAACCACGTAAAGAATGGTTCCACGAATGATTAAATGAAACGAGGGATGAATGATTGAGACTTTTTACCTTAGAATTGCCTTAGAACAAGAAACCCTCGTCTGTCTCGTCTCTCCCGATCACGGCAGCCGCAAACAACCCAAAATGGGTATCTTCCCTTGCGTAACACCCTAATAGGGTGTCTCCTCAACCGGGCTCGGCCCTTACGCGTGACCAGCTAGTCCCCGGGCTTGGCCCGTCTCGTGTTTTTAAGTAAAACCCCACTAAATACGTTAATTGCTTGCCAACCCCTCTAGATATATTTACACAAAAAGAAACCCGACACTACATCTTTGCTAGGTCTCGTAACCATCTCGTAGAAATCCGTCCATTATGTTACAACATATACACGTATACACATTCATCCCGTTAGTTCTATAAAAACTGGGATGTTACAAAAGCTGCACAAGATAGACAGAAACCATACACAGATAAGAGACATAGACCAATAGAATTCCAAGCAGGATATTTTGTCTTGTTGAAAGTATCTCCTTGGAAAGGTCTAATCCGATTCAAGAAACCTGGAAAGCTATGTCCACGATTTATTGGTCCTTTCAAAATCATCAAACGAGCTGGAAAGGTAGCCTATCAACTAGAACTACCTGAAGAATTAAATAAGATACACAACACATTTCATGTATCTTATTTAAGGAAATGTTTAGCTGATGAGACTGCACACGTTCCTTTGAAAGAAATAGAAATTGATGATAAACTAACTTATATGAAGAACCTATCAAGATTCTAGACACAAAAGAAAAGCAGTTGCGTCACAAAACAATCAAGCAAGTGTTAGTACAATGGAAGCACAGAAGAGGATCAGAGATGACTTGGGAAACTGAAGATGAAATAAGAAAGAGTTACCCTTAACTCTTCAAAGATTAACAGGTTTTGAGGACGAAACCTAAACTAGGGGGAGAGTTGTAACACCGCAATTTCTAAAGAAATACAAGTGGAAGGAATAAAATGGTCATTTGATTAAACCCTAGGGGTTAAAATGACATTTTATTAAAGTATAAGGGGTCAGAATGCAATTGACTTAAAGTTCAAGGGCTAAAAATGAAAAATTGTGAAAGTGGGCGGATGTCGGACCGCCATCATAGGGGATAACGGTCCGACATGTAGGATGCAAGGATTCACTCGGGAAATGCCACGTTCCGGATTACTAGCCATGGGATCTAACGCGTGTACAAACGATATCGGACCGACATGAAAACCATAGAGGTCCACTATGCCCATAGCGGACCGACATCCATATACATAACGGCCCGTTATATGCTCACCAAGCCAATACACCGCCTCACCTGGATGTCAGACCGACATCACCAGGGATATCGGTCCGACATGGGTCACATCTCAGCCCTATAAATAGATGGCTTTGGCCATTCATTTGAAAACATCACAGACATCACCACCAAGGGTCTCGGTGCGACGCGTTTGAGTACGAGTTTGGAGAAGCGTCTAAAGCGAGGAACGAACTTAGGAACTACCCGAGGATAATGTAAGTACACCGGACCCGACCCTAGACACGATTATGCGAATTACGTGCTTAAATGATATGTGTTATGTGATATGTATATGACGATGGTACGGGGTAATGAAGGGTTAGTCTAAACACTAAACAGGAATAATGGAGTAGCCACGACGTATCTAAGGGGTGGTGGATACGCCGCTGGTACTTCCTATATATAAAATTCTTGGTACTTCGTTGTGAAACCATTATGAATGTTTAGAGGTGTAGACTAAAAGACATTAATAAGAATATAGTAAACGTACGGGAGAACTTCCGACCAGTATGTAGTTATCTGACAAACGGAATGTTCTGTCTAAGGAAAGAGTGGTGTATAAATCTCTCCTAGACTTGTTACTCTTTCTTGGGAACATCTCTATTGGAGGTACTGCTCTGGAAGGATAATCACCCCAGTTTACAATATATGACAAGTATGAATATGTAATGAATACATGAACATGTGATGCATGATAAATATGAATACGTGAATGCGTGATGATACGTGCAAGTATGAATGAGTATGATGGAACGAGTCTAAACCCTAAATGGAATAATGGAGTACTCACGAAGTGTTAAAGGGGTGGTGGATACGCCGCGGGTACTTCCTATATATAAACCCTTTTAATGCATCGTGGAGAAACCGTTACGAAGTTTTAAGGTGAGGACTGGTTGGGAAATAAATCAAGCATATACGTGAAATGAAAACAAATGTTTGATACATTTGGGAGGCTGTGAGTCTAAGATACTCAAGGTCCTAAATGAAATGAGATACCCGGCCTGTAAGGTGGATCTCAATAATAAAGAAGAAAACTAAAAAGATTCCAAGCCTACGCGGCTGAGGAAAAGATTCCAAGCCTACGGGGCTAAGGAAATGAATGAGTCTTCGTGAAAAATGCAAGGGGTCTATACTAAAGAGTATAAGAACCTTGCTAAAAACTCGGACCGGAGGTACGTCCGAAGATGGTCGTGACGGGGTTATCACACCCATAAAATATACGAATGACGTGACCATAGGTACGTCCGAAGATGGTCACGGAAGCGCCGAGAGCCAGGAAAACTTGAACAATAATAAGAACCTAAGGGGTTCATAATAAAAGTAATGATGCAGTGTACTTATTTAGCGTAAGCTAATTCAAAAATGTTTTTCAAACACTGTAGGAAAGAGGCACGTGGAATAAAGCTTCCTATGGATGAGGCCGGATAGAAATGAAGAATCCCTAAACTTTTATGTAACAAAATATTGTAAATATAAAACAATATTTATAAATGAAAAATATATCTTAGTCATTCAATAACAAGGTTTTGATAAACTGTGACCGTTTTTCGTAGTAAAATACTCTGATAATAGTAAAATATGTAGGGAAGGGTCATGGGAGGAATTCTCAGGACTCGTGACAAGAAAGCTCTGCCCTATAAATGAAAAAGAGAAAGTTGAAACGAAATTCTTAAATCACAAGATGATAGGAGCAGATGATCAAGGCTATACTACCAAGATTTATGAATGCGCACGACTAGTTCCGCATCTAGCAACCCCATAATCTACTCTGGTTACATCTAGGGATTGGTGGAAGAAATTCGCGACATGGTTAAGGCGGTGATGCCCAGAACCATGGAGACTGCAATAAAGATGGCAAGTCTGATGACCAACGGTATGGTGAGGAAACATGAAGAGAGAAAAAAGAAGGAGGTAACTCAAAAGGTCACCCCGGAGATAAATAAAGGTTATGGAAAGAAGTTTGAAAGGAAGGTCGTTCGGAATGTGTATCCTGAATGTAGGATTTGTAAGAGGAGGCATCTTGGGAGATGTCGGTTTGAAGATATGGCGTTTTGTAATAATTGCAAGGTCTCGGGTCATTCAACCGAAAACTGTTTCAAGAAACGAGGACCAGATGTTTGTTACAACTGTGGAGAAACGGGACATTTTCGATCTGAATGCCCCAAGCGGAAATCTGTCGGAACACCTTGTGGGAAGACTGTTGGAAAGGCCAAAAAGAACACCCGGGCATTTGTACTAAATACTCGGGAAGCCGCTCAGATATCGGATGTCGTTACCGATACGTTTCTCATAAACAATACTTACGCTAAAGTATTATTCGATTCTGGAGCAAACTTAAGTTTCATAGATTATAAGTTTTGCAATCTATTGAACATACCCTTAGCAAAGTTAGATTATATGTATGAAGTAGAGACGGCTAATGGCGATTTGATTAAGGTTATAGAATGCTAAGACGACTGTAGAATTACTCTCTGGTCATATTTTCCCTATTCGACTATTGCCTATAACCTTAACTGGTTTCGACGTCGTTCTCGGTATAAATTGGTTAACCACTCACCAAGCCCATATTGATTGTAACAAAAAGACAATCCAAATTCGTACGTCTACCGGTGAAATGATTACGATTCAAGGCGACAAAACTTCTAAACCAATCGGTATCATATCGGAAATTAAAGTGTCTAAATGTTAAAGAAAAGGATATGTAGCATATTTGATTTCCATATCAACGAATGAAAAGAATAAAAAGATAGAAGATGTACCAGTTGTAGCTAATTATGCAGACGTATTTCCTCATGCATTGCCGGGAATACCGCCAGAAAGAGAAGTGGAATTCAAAATTTATTTAACACCGGGTACTACACCAATTGTCAAATCCCCCTACCGATTGGCACCAACGGAGATGGCGGAATTAAAGAAACAGTTAGATGAACTATTAGTGAAAGGATTCATACGACCAAGTTCATCGCCTTGGGGAGCTCCAATCTTATTCGTGAAAAAGAAGGACGGATCAATGCGGTTGTGCATTGATTATCAGGAGTTAAACAAAGTCACTATTAAGAATCGATATCCCTCCCAAGAATTGATGATTTATTTGATCAATTACAAGGAGCACGATGTTATTCAAAGATCGATCTCCACTCAGGTTATCATCAGTTAAAAGTACAAGAGGAAGACATTCCCAAGACTGCTTTCAGAACAAGTTATGGACATTATGAGTTTATCGTAATGCCTTTCGGACTCACTAATGCTCCAGCCGCGTTCATGGATATGATGAATCGTATATGTAAGCCTTACTTAGATAAATTTGTTATCATATTCATAGATGATATACTTATTTAGTCTAATAATGAGACGGACCATGATGAACATCATGGAACATTACTTGAATTACTATGAATTGATAAATTGTACACTAAATTCTCGAAATGAGAATTTTGGCTATCCGAAGTACAATTCTTTGGTCACATAGTAAATGTGAACGGCATTCAAGTAGATCACGTGAAAGTTGAAGAAATGGGAGGATTCGAAAACACCAACTGAAGTTCGTAGTTTCTTAGGTTTGGTCGGTTACTATAGAAGATTTATTCAAGATTTTTCCCTGATTGCAGTTCCTTTAACTTCCTTAACAAGGAAGTCTGTGAGATTTGATTGGGGACTAAAGCAGGAAGAAACTTTTCAAACTCTAAAACAAAAACTGACAAATGCACCAATCTTATCTTTACCAGATGGTGTAGAAGATTTCGTTGTATACTGTGACGCATCCCACACAGGGATGGGTTGTGTGTTAATACAACGTAACAAGGTTATACCTTATGCCTCACGTCAGTTAAAAATTCATGAAAATAATTATACGACTCATGATCTGGAATTAGGTGCCATAATCTTTGCCCTAAAATTATGGAGGCACAACCTTTATGGAGTCAAATTCATAGTATATACTGACCACAAAAGTTTGAAATATATCTTTAGACAGAAAGAATTAAACATGAGGCAAAGAAGATAGATGGAAGTATTAAGCGACTATGATTGTGAAATTTGCTATCATGAAGGAAAAGTAAATGTGGTGGCTGATGCTCTAAGTAGAAGGAGATAGAGAAACTGAAGCGAGTTCATGCCCTACGACTCGAACTTCAGATCGATTTGATAAGTCAAATAAAGGAAACTCAGAGATTAGCACAGGAGGGAAATAATATCGAAAAGGAAGGGATGAAAGGGATGCTTGACCAATTGGTCAAAGGAGAAGATGAAATATTAAGAATAAAAAAAAGAATCTGGGTTCCTGTTACTAACAATTTAAGAAAAAAGATTCTAGAAGAAGCATATAAGTCAAAATATATGATGCACCCGGGGAGCGACAAGATGTACAAAAATTTGAAAGGAAATTACTGGTGGATAGGTATGAAGAAGGATATTGCTATATATGTTGCAAAATGTCTTACCTATTCACAAGTAAAGGCCGAACATCAGAAACCTTCAGGTTTATTGCAACAATTGGAAATACCCATATGGAAATGGGAAATGATAACCATGGATTTCATAACAAAACTTCCCAGAACCAGTCGTGGAAATAACACTATCTGGGTTATTGTTGACCGTCTAACTAAATCTGCACATTTTCTTCCGAAGAAAGATACAATAAGTATGGACAATCTGGCACGGCTATATGTTAACAAAATTGTGTCATTACACGGTGTACCATTGTCTATCATATCAGATCGGGATAGTTGTTTTACGTCTCGATTCTGGCAAAGTTTTTAGAAAGCAATAGGAACATGTTTGAACCTTAGCACTGCTTATCATCCACAGACTGACGAACAAAGTGAACTGACTATTCAAACTTTGGAAGATATGCTTCGAGCATGTGTGATAGACTTCAGAGGAAGTTGGGATTATCACTTGCCTCTGATGGAATTTTCATATAACAATAGTTATCACACAAGTATACAAGCAGCACCATTTGAAGCATTGTACGGTAGAAAGTGCATAACACCGGTATGTTGGTCTGAAATCGGTGAAAGTCAATTATCAGGACCTGAAATAATTCAGGAGACAACTGATAAAGTATTACAGATCCGTGAAAGAATGAAAGCTGCTAGAGATAGACAAAAGAATTATGCGGATAGATGAAGAAAACCATTGGATTTTAGTATTGGAGATAAAGTATTATTAAAAGTGTCACCTTCGAAAGGTATTACACGATTTGGAAAAGGGGGCAAATTAAGTCCAAGGTTTGTTTTACCATTTGAAATAATTAAAAGAGTTGGACCATTAGCTTATCAGTTAAAACTACCAGAAGAAATGAATGGTGTACTCGATGAAACTTTGGTAATGCCACTACAAGACGTTAAAATAGACGAAAAGTTGAAGTTTTCGATCTGGTATTATCATCCGAAAATAGCTTATCAGTGGCTCACCGGAGACAGACCTGTCGGCGACTGCCGAACCTCTCAAAAAGCTCGAGAAATCGAAGAGGCGTCTTAATCGAGACTTCGGCATGGTCGTCACCGACTTGAAACATTCAGGTGTGGTGGAATCGATTGGTTGTATCTTCATCGTCAACGGCATAGCAAAATTTCTTCTGATTATCAGTTTCTAACCTCTAATTGAGAGGGAGAAAACGTGTAACCTAGAAAAATCTACTCCTCACGAAACTTCAATTTTCGGATGATAATACCAGATCGAAAACTACAAAATCGAAAACTGCAAGTGATCATGTGTCAATTTGCACAAGTGTTTGGCAGATAAAACTTTGGTAATGCCACTACAAGATGTTAAAATAGACGAAAAGTTAAAGTTTGTCGAGCAACCGTTACAAATTGAAGATCGACAAGAAAAGAGGTTAAAAAGAAAGAAACTAGTGTTAGTCAAAGTGAAATGGAACTCCAGACGCGGTCCTAAATACACATGGGAATTGATGTCAGAAATGAGAAAGAAATATCCGCAATTGTTCCAATAAATCTCGAGGACGAGATTTGAATAAAGGTGGGGAGGATGTAATACCCCGAAATTTTTATATAACAATCACGACTCTAAGAAATAAAATGTGAAAATAACTTTAACTAGTTAGACGACTTGTATAGTGTCAAGATGTTCGTATATAAATTAAAACGTTCGACTTAGTAATAATAGATAAACAGTAATTGTAGAAAAATAAAAATATATATGTATATATGATACTTATATTTCAAATATTGTTAAATGAGTAAAATAACGGGTGAAATGGCTATTTGAATTTTGAGGTATCTAGCCGAGCATTACTATTATAGGAGACCGCCTAATAATAATAAAATATATTCTATTTTGACCCTACTCCGTTTTAACGAAATTTAGGTCAACTCGTAGAGCAAAATGAGCTCGTCCCAGCGACATATTCGTAATTTTAATAAAACACTATATTTTAAGAGTTATTAGAGAAAAACGAGTTAAGCAACTAATTAAATATAAGAATATAATAATAATAATAATAATAATAATAATAATAATAATAATAATAATAATAATAATAATAATAATAATCAAACGATAAGAACGAATTTTACGATCAGATCAGCGTTTCATGTACATGGGAACATTTGAAGAGAAGTATTACCATGTGAAGCCATCTTTTAAACCTAAGTCTACCTAGTCTACAAGTTTGTTTGCTTGTCCATCACAAAAAATTGTTACTATATAAATAACACAAATCATATAATTTATTTTACACCAACTTTTCAAAACATATATAGTATTAAGTGAAGATTAAACCCTACCTTGTTATACCCCTTTTTTATAAATTTTATATCCAAAAATCTCATTATAAAGCCGTTATATTGCTAAGGTGAATACGTTTATAGCTTTCAAAATTTATTAATGTTTTGTTATATTCAAAACCCGCATGCAAACTATTAAATGTTTAATACGTAGAGGGTAATCTATAGAAAGCAATCAGGCTATAAAGTATACGTATAATGTGATCAAATAATACACGCATGATGATTATGATCTAATGGGTCTAGCATAAATAAAGCAGTAGTTCAGGGGCGTAAAATACTTAAAGACACCGATAGTAGTGTATCTTAAAGTTGCGAAACTACTTGAATTATTATGCCAGTGTATACATTGGTTATTCTGAATGTGTAGATTACTAATTCCAACTATGCTTAAACAATTTAATATGTTGCATGTCTAAAATGATTTGTGTCGTGTAAACGTTATTCACCAGCTCATTGCTGACACATTATTTTCAAATGTTTTCAGGTGAGGAATAAATATATTTTAGGCACAGGTGCATGCCGAAAGGATATATATATTCCTTAGGCATATGATACCTGGTGACTTATAATATATAAACAGGAATAAACGCCGAATAGATATATCAACTCCTCATGCCTACGAAAGTTTATTTCTTATATATTGTAAACCTGTTTGAGACATGAGGTTTTGATAAAATATTTTGTATGGATTTTTAAATCCTCAAATATATATATATATCCTTAACCTAATAAATAATTACAAATTATACAATGTGTCAACACCACATTCACTGTCACTAATATTTTCCCGCCTATTAACTTTTAAGCCATTTTACTCACACGCACGGGTCATAACTCGACCATTTACCAGACTATCGGATCTAATTTAAAGCAAAAAACCCGTTCCTTCATTCACTCCTAACCCTAACTTTTCTAACTCGCCTCCTTCCCCTAATTCTCCTTCTCGCTCTGATCAACGGATTTTGTCTTCAACCTTCGTTCTTCATACGACGGATTCATCTGCGTTCTCTTCCAATAGATATGTTATATCAAATCTTATTCGTTTTTGACCTAAATCGATTATTTATTGTTTTAGATTGTCGATTATTTTTCTTTGATTTTTCCCTAAATCGTCTTTGTTTTTGTATTTGTTTCATCGCCGGTCTTTGTTCCTTGAGTACTTATTCAACAGCGTGCTATCTCTTCATTCGATCGCATAAGGTTTGTGATATCAATCCTTTTCCTATTTGTTATGATTTTCACAATCTTATCCTTTTTGCTATCCTAATCTGACTGTAAATAGTTGTTTTTATGTTATGATTACATGATACTTCATTTGCACCGATTAAATTGTACCAATTTTTTGTTTTGAAAATCTGTAAACCCATTCTGTGTTAATGGTATTTTGAATGTTTACCTATCAAGTAGCTATAGGTACTTCTCATATTTTATGTTTTCCTTTATATGACATATTTGGATTTAAGTTGACAAAAGTAGGTAAAATTGAATTGATAAGTATGTAAAATGGCGGCTATTTATATTGAGGGCGGATCTCAGTTCACAGTTGGTTTAATGGATGGTAACGATTATAGAAATTTGGTGGACGGTCTACAATGTGAAGTGTATAATGGCGGCTGTTTATATTGAGTGGAGAGGTTTATGAAGGGGCGGCTCAAGGTACTCGGTGGCCTCAAGCGGACTAAAAGTTTTGAGGCCCTTTTTCAAAAGTCATATTATAAAAAACCTTTATTTTTTATGCGGGCTTGGGACCGACAATAATAAACTAAAACGTTTATATTTGGGAGAGTTAAAAATTACCCAACAATTTGTTCAAGATCATCAAAATGTTTTGATATTATTCTTGCTGCATATGATGATCAGTATGTTTTGATAATACTCCTGCTGCAATTACAAAATTACCAGATTACCCAACAATTTGTTCAAGATCATCAAAATGTTTTGATAATACTCTTGTTGCATATGATGATGCTATAGGCTTTCAGTTATATTAAGCGATTTGGGCCCAAAGACTAAATTCTAAATAACCAATTACCAAATTCTATATAAACAGCTAACCAAGTAATTAACCAATCCAATTCAATTCAGCAATAAGATTAGTAGATTACCTTGTAGAAGGTGGATGAATTCAGCAACTAAACCAATTCAATTCAGCAGTAAGATTAGTAGATAGCAGCAAATAGCAATCCAATTCAATTGAGCAATCAAATTCAATTCAGCAACTGAACCAGCAACTCGGCAAGGACCTTGATGATTTTTCGCAACATAAAAGTTTAGTTGGTATTTAAGTTGCAACAGTAATTAGTAGTAATTGTACTGCTTATACTTTATTATAATTTTGATCAAGTATTTTGGTTATATCTGCAACTATTGCCACAGTTGTCACAATTGGAGAAACAGGTCAAGAACAGTGGATTTGTTGTTGAGAAGAGTAAGAATATTTTATGGCTGCTAATTGTTATTATTAAAGTGTGGAATGTGTCAAATGTATGTATTATTATATTTATTAATTTTGATTCAAAAAGTTATTAGAGATTACGACATCTACTGTTGACATAAAATATGAATCTAGAGGACGGGTAATCCAAAAGGCCAAGGTAAATTCATATAAAGATGTTATACATTAAAGATTTTGTAGGGTTTGAGATGCTTTCTTCTTTGTTTTTTAAATATGTGATGATAAAGCATTTTTTTGATCTTGTGTTTGATGAATTGGTTGTTGATTTTGATATAAAATACTAAAATAATTAGTGCTTTACGATATGTACGTGCTTTTTCGTTGTAATATCAAACCGTCATTCTTGCAAAAATGTTGAAAGAACACTGTTTTATAAAACTAGCCACTTCGATGATGGTGAGATTGAGACAGGCCTTCTAATTCTTGAATTTTAAGGAAAGCAAAAAAGACGAGAACAGGTTCGGAGGGGGGGAGGGACGGGACGGGACGTGAAGACTCGAACCCGCGGGTAGGAATGTGTGGCGCAAGCCATGGGGTTGCATCCACTTAAGTTAGTCATCACCATTGTCCCGTTGTAACATTTCATATATTGTTGTATTCTTTTTAAGGATAAATTTGTATGGGTCACGGGTCATGTTCATGAACCAATTTTGTCTTTTATTTGATTTCTCTTTAGTTATATTTCACTTTGATGTGAGAAATGAAATTATCGTTTTTTTAGTTGTCTGGGCTATGAACTTTGGTACAGTTGATTTTGTCATTTTTTTTTTCTTTTAACATGAGAACCCTGCTAAATTATTTTAACTCTAAAGGACTATTTCAATCCGTCACAAATATTCAGTTCAAGATATTTAAAAGAAAATTAAAAATGAGAGTGTACCATATGCACGCAAACCGTTTTGGTGCGTGTATCTCATAATCTCAAATTTTTTTTGTTTCGCGTTTTGGTTTAACCGTTTCACATGAAGACCCATTTATATCGTTTTCATTGTTCAATCCGTGTAATAAACGGTTCTATAACCTTATATATATATATATATATATATATATATATGGGAAGGTTCCGCTAAGAAGTGGTTTTTCGCTAAGAAACGCTAAGAAGTGGGTCAAACGAACTCCTATTGAGCTCATTCGAGCGGCGTTGGAACCGTCTCTTCGAACTCTAATTCGGACCAAAAAACCTAAACCCCCCTCCACCCGCACCCCCAAAAACCTAAACCCCCCCTCCAACCCCACCCCGAAAAGCCTAAAACCACCACCCCCACCCCCCCAAAAACCTAAACCCCCACCCCCACCCCAAAAAAAAAACCTAAACCCTAAGGCTAAAATCCTAAAATTCAACGCTAAGATCTGAACCCTAAAAGCAAAGATGGTAGAGTTCGACGATACGGTTCCAGCGCCGCTGGAATGAGCTCAATCCGAGTTCGTTTGATATCGTTTCTTAATGTTTTTGTCACTTCTTAGAGTTCTTAGCCGAAAACAACTTCTTATTTAATCCTCCCCCTATATATATATATATATATATATATATATATAAGTTTATTTATATTTAATTGGGACCAATAAATTCCGCTGCAATGTGTTATAAATAAATAAATATATCCAGATACCAACACGTCACACGCCGGGGTCCTCGGGTCGGGGTATAACAGCAGCAGACCGCTACCCCATGCTTAACGTTCCGCTCCGTGCGCAGGAAGCTTAATTGAGAATCTGATACGTGACAGCTGGCTAATCTGAAGGGAGGCTAAAGGGCAAGAATTAGCCTATAAATAGAATTTCAAGGATTTCATTTGAGACATCCATCCTACTTCGGGAAGGCTCTATTTTGATAATCCCGAGCTTGAAATACCTCGTTGGGTGTTACAAGCAAGTCATTTTAGGAGCAAGGGACGAGGAAACTCTATAACGTGTTGTAGATAGTCTTTCGGTAAGTCGTCTCCCTTAGTTAGGATCAGGTAGCCCTGAGGGTTGGCACGGGCATAAAGAAAAATGCCCAGAAAATACCAACTAGTAAAGGTTATACCTGGAGGGTTGGCATGGGCATGGGGAAATGCCCGAATAATACCAAACAAAGATAGGTATTAGGACAGGGAGGACGAGGCATCCCTGAGGGGGGTTATACTATCTAAGATATAAACTAAATAGTATTATCTTGTCCATAAGATACATCAGTTAGCAAACAACATAAGAGCAGTTTGTAACTGATTAAGGTGAGTTCATGTTGAACTTTTTGATAAAAAGAAAGGTTTTGTGTAGAATCCCTAAAAGTTTTTTAAAGAAAACAAGTTTTTAAGATATAAACAAAAGCAGTTTGAAAAACCTTTGCCAAAACAGCAAAAGGATAAACAAAAGGTCACAATCGACAAGGGTAGCAAGATGGTAGATTGATTCACGGCAGATAGAGGGTTTCTTCAACGAGTCCTTCCTACAAACAGACCACTCCCGCACATAAGTAGAATCACCATCCTCAACTGATAACTGAAGCTCACGAGCTTGCTCTTTACTCTTCCCCTTGAGAGAAGAATATTTTTTGGTTTCCAACAACCTCCTTTTTACACAACAGTAGGTTTCACACTAGTTTCAGTAACAGAAGCAATAAGGCTCAAGTCGTGAACATCTTCATCACTAAGTTCGATAATCACTAAGCTCGGTAATCTAGGGCTCAGAAAGAGACGAGCTAACAGAAAACCTCCCTCCAGAAACGCTCGAAGAAGTAACAACCCTGGTACACTCCCCAACCTCATAACAAACATGCTTGGTTCGAACAACAATCCCGGCATCTCCTTCAGCAACCTCCTTCGGAACAAACTCTACATCAGAAGTATCTTCACACTTGATAAAATCCAGAGCACTTATAGCTGCAAAAAGTAAACGAAAAGGTATAATAAGGAACCACACAAGGAAGACACTAAACAAACTCTACGAAAGAAACGTACCCTTCCCGTTAGCAACTAATGAAGGCTCAGTCTTAGGATTGGGCCACCTAACGCTTAGACCAAGCAAGACTAAGACATCCTCAGGGAAGGGACGAACCCGGGAAGCAAAGGAGCGAAGTTTGGACAACAAACAGGGTCTAATTCCTCCATAGAGGGTTCCTTATCATTCATGGAAGCGTCAGGGGACCTCTGTGACACCCGGCAATTTTAGGTTAATATTCGTACCTGATTATTATCTGAATTCACATGATTACACTTGCATCATACTTAATTATAGAGTAATTAAGTACAAATTTCATATAACAAGTCCATTTGTTTCATTTCAATTCATGCATCGGTAATCTGGATGATTACCGGGTCACACACGCGTCCTGTCACACGAACGTTGGTGAATATTAGAAATAATATTTAGACATATATTTGGTGTGAATAAATTACATGTAATACTGTGATTTATTATTTCATACTTCGATTAATTTTTCCGGAATTTATAGAGCAACTTTTATTTTAACGCTTTATAAGCGGATACGCGATATATGCCAACAACACTAAATTAGATTTTATAAAAATGATGGTCTTACACTTGGGCTTACAAAATTCAGCTTTTTAATTTTAATTAATCCATTAGGAAGCCCATTTGTACTAAAAAGCCTTAAATGAGGAGGAAAGCCCAAACCTTTTCCACTAAAACACTCCCTAAACATTCTCACACCCTCGTTTTTACCCTAAACCTAAACTCACTTCTCTCTCCCTCTCCTAAACATTTCGGCCGCCACCCCCGTTGGGGCCTCCACCCTCTTTCAAAGTTGTTTAAGCAATCCAAGTGCTTTCAAGTGCAATCCAAGGTGTTTCAAGAAGATTCAAGCTAGTTTCACACCTATTTCATAATCATACATGAAGATTGTGAGTATCCATCCATTTCTTTTATCACTTTCGGCCATGGTATGGCACCCACACCATCCAAACGATTTTCATTGTTATAACTGCTATAATCTATGTTTTTAACAAAGTGTTTTCATAATAAAAGCTTGTTGACACATATTGGCACATATGATTATTTGAAATACTTGTTTATTGTGTATATTACTCGTTGCTATTTATAAAAACTTTATTGGTTATGACTTTGTAAGAATGAGTAAATGTTGTGTTTGAAAGTTTGAATGATGCATGTATTGGTAGTATAAGTAGGAAGTATGATTTTTTTGTTGAAATGTTTGATTTACACCGTTTTAGGTCGTTTCTATAAATAGAAACTTTGTTGTTTGACATTTTGAGTTATTGAGTTATTAAGTATTATAGCATGCTAAAATAGTTATATAATATCTATTGATATAATATATAATGTTAGTTGAAGTTACACATGTGTAGAAGGTCGTTTGGACCACTTTCTTAAAAAGGAAACTTTAATTGAACATATTTTGTATGTATATGCTATAAATGTCCAAAATAGATTAAATGATTTTGTTATCATATGATTAGATGATTATTGAAAGAATATGTGATTTAAAGTGTTGCTATGACCCGTTTTGAAAGACCTAACTAATAAAGGAAACTTTATTGGTTTGGAAACTTCACATTTGCTTTAAATGGAAAGTGTATGTGTAGAACCATGTTAATAGCATATTACTAGTATAATTCCATGTATAGTTTGTTCATTTGAACTATGACACGTAAAGAGTACTAAAACCCTATTTGTCCAAAAAGGAAAACTTTGTTATGTTGTGAACTAGTATGCAAGACATCATGTTATGTTACTTGTCCAAATGTGTTGAAATGATATTATTAGATGACTAGTACAATAGCATGACCTATGTGGATGGTCTTGTTAACATGTTATGGTTTATGTGATAAGGATGTATAAATGTCATGTTACTTATTATATGTTACTTACTTATGCAATTGGTTAAGACTATGTGTTACGACTTATGACATGAACATATGCAAACCATGTTACTTATGATATGTTACTTATGCAACTTCTTGAAACATGTGTGTTATATGTTACTTGTACACGTCTTCACCATATGTCACCAACGGTTCGTCGTGTCACACTTGGTCAAGGTTGGTCAACATTGGTCAACATCGATTAAACTTGGTCAAACCTTTTCAAACCGTCAATGTAACCTTTCAACATTGAGTCGTTTGGATGAATGTGGTTACATAAACCACGTTTACCTTTCATAGACCTTATAGCCTTAATATTTCTAGGGCTCGGATAGGTCGATTGTCCGGACTTGCTAGGATCCTTGTATTTGCTTTTCATACTTCATTCACCTCATTCTCAGTTGAGTTTTCACGGCCCCATTTTACTTACTTTTTCATTTAGGGGAGATATATGCTCAATCATTTTCCTTCTTAGTCGTATGACGTTACTTTGATTTCGCTTTAATATATATAAGTGGGTGCATTTCCCGCACATAAAGTCCTCTCATAGTCGAACCGTTAATTATTTCACAAAGCGAGGTGATTCATGAATAGTACTATTAGGTTTAACAACCCCCACCCGGGTTAGTCGCGCTAACTCTGACTGGGAATCAAACTGATGCATAATTGACCTAATCCATTGCGTGTTGAGCACGTAAGAGGCAAAATGCTAGTTTCTGCATTCCTTCGTTTAGCTTCTGTTTCGGTGTTTGCTTATATAATTAATGTTTATTGTCTGATCAACAATCGAATCACTAGTATACATGCGTATTGTTACACTTTTTCATTTATTTTCTGTTACTTAAACATGTGAACTCACCAACCCTGTGTTGACACTTTTAAGCATGTTTATCTCAAGTCGCTAAACATTCATGCATGGACTAGGGTTGCACTTCAGGAGTCTCATTTCATGTTTTCACTAGAAGCTTAGGTTTATGGGAACCTAAATATTTATGCTTCTGTATTTTTGATACTATTACTGTTTCTTTTGCGCTTTACTTTTCGCATTTTCAAACTCTGTATTACTTATTTATTTTTGTATGATGTTCAAACGGAAAGTCTTTTCGAAAACCATCTAGAGGTCGTTCGAAATGACCAGGACCGATGATCCTTGACAGTCACAACCCGCAGGTAAACCGCTGTGGATTTCAGGGTGTGACAACCTCTATACAATCTTAAAATGGATAATAGTATCGGACACTCAAAAGAACCGATCCTTCCACGGACCGTTCAAACCAACGGTGTATGGGACCAATCCCTTCTCCACTTGATTTTTTCAATGGTAAGCCAGTTAGCCAAGCGAAATACGCAATGGAACATCGCCACAAAAGGATCATGACCTAATATGCGGTAGACATGTTCAAAATGAAGAACCCTAGCAACCCCTACGGACGTAAACTGGCCCAACCTAAGGCGATAATACTCAAGAATGTTCAGAAAGAAAAGGGAAAAAGGGTATCTAAGATTTGAACAACCGGAGCGATGAATGTATAATACAATCGAACCAACCGAACACTTACTAACGATAACACCAGAGACATGAGCAACAGAATTATAAGAGAGTTTGATACCTTGATCGGAACAAGCCTCTGCTTCAATTTGGGATAACCTATATCGTTTTTTGCACCCATTGGAAAAAAGAAGAAAGAAACCACTCACCTTCGAGGAACAGGAGCAACAACCAGGAAGTCGGAATGTAGAAATAAGGAACAGAGGCCGACGATTTCTTCAAAGGACAAAGGAAGAAGAAAATACAGAGGTTACTCGGTTAAGATTGATGAAAACCTTTTTCGTTTTTTAAATTCAAAAACCTAACAGGTAATGAGAGGTCTTCGGAAAGTTAAGAGGTGTCAGACAGCTGTCAAAAAGGTCGTTATACACCCCTTCAAAAAACCGTCCAATCAGTCACCTCAGACTTCAAAGCAAAACTAAACACGTAAGCGCAGAAGCAGACAAGCTGACGAGCCGAGAAGTAAAAATCATATAATAATAAGTCAGAGTCGCCCATCACTAGGTCATATAGCTAATTATGACATGGGGGGCTGATGGCGTGGGTAGGCAAATCTACAAGACACGAAGCAAAGAAGCGTAGTAGTTCGTCACATCAGCTACACAGCTCAGGAGATAAGATGGTCAAGAGCATCTAGCTACAGTAACTGAACATTGCAGCGATCAGAGGTCAACACCCCAAGACAAAAGCATTAAGATCTAGGATTGTCTTAGAGAAGGGTAGCACAGCCCTTGGAAAGAGGAACTCTGGTGTTTACACCAAAGCGGCAAGGTCAAAATGCATTCGAGAAAGTAGGAGATATGTTGTCCCAAAATTGACAAGGCAACTGGGCACCAAGCTCAGCACAAGCGGGAAATTCCCTCTATAAAATAAGGCCTTAGCCACTTTTCAAACGAAATTCACTCACTATCGGTCCTAAACTCACACTCAAACTCTCTCTTTCTCTAATATCACCTCTTGAGAACAAATTAACTTATTCTCACACCGGAGGCTGATCGCAGGAGACCACCTTCTGCGATGAGACTAACGGTGCTTTGCTTCTTAACAGGTTCATACAATTCATCACGCCCACACCTTCTTCTAGTCTTATTTTTGTTGTAGCAACACTCTTGCTCTTGCTTCTTGCTTTCTTGCTTTCTTTCTTTCTTTCTTTCCTGCCTGCCTTTTCTTTTCTTGCTCTTTGTTGTTCTTACCTTGCTACTTGCTTTCGACACTTGCTACATATTTGCTGATCTTGCTTTCTCTATATGGAATGAAAGTGAAACCATGAACTGTCTTGTCTTCTTGTTGCTTTCGGATATTTAGGTTGTTCACCCAGAAAAAAAAATCCAACTTGCTTTATCTTGTTTACCTAGAAAACCGAGAACATCCATAAAACTTTCTGTGATCCTTTCTTTTCCCGCGTTACTTCTTTCTTTCAGCCAAGAAAGGATGCTCTAACCAAGAACAACCTCGATCACCTGCTGTTGTTGTTTGCTGTCGATCAGAAAAACGAACCAGAAAACTTCGATCCAACAAAAAAACTTAGTCGACATGCTCGATTTCTTTTGTCGTTGCTTGCTAAAACCGTCTTGCTTCTGCATTTTTTTTTCTTCCTGCGCTATCAACAAAAAAAACTTTACTGCCCTTGATTGTTGATGTTGCTTCTTCTTTCTTGCTGATCACATGGGTCGTGATTAGCCTTGCTTCTTCCTATGAACTCACGATCACATGTCTCTAATGTCAATTGAAGCCCAGGATCACTACAATTGAACCAGGAACAATTGCAAACAGAAGAAAAAAAAGTGAAACAAAAACTTGAATACTTATCAAAACAAGATCGACACTTTCATTGATTTAATTAAAACCCATAAATCGACTCCAAGGACTTACAAACTTGCGACTTATATTGATAGACTTCTTGGACCCAACCCTAACTTAACCTCCAAGTTAAATAAACTCCTAAAATAAGCATACCATATATTAGACCCATACCATAAACTAAAACCATACCAAATAAAGAATCTTAATTAAAATACTAAACTAAATCAAAATACTCAAACTGACCTAAATAAAATACTTAAGCTGATCCATTTGACAGATCAATGACTCATTCTAACCGCCACTTTTCTTTCACATGTGAACTAACAAAGAATTAGGTCCAACGATTTTTATAGATTCATCACCGACGAATAGAATTATGGGGAATAAAATAATGTTGTACAGATGCAGCCACATAAGAAATATTAAGAAGCTAAAAGTAGGTTGGATAGCAGAAAGAATAGTTTTTGTGTCTCTATATATATTGATCTTGGATAAAAAAAATGCTTCAAGAAGAAACATATGCAAGCGAAAGAAGAATAAGAAACAGACTTAATCTTAAGAATTCATAAACCTAGAATCAAATGTGTATAAATTGTTAGGTTAGTTAGATTAGTTTGTAGTTCACACAACAAACGTATAATTCTCAACGTAATCAATAACAATTAGAATAAATAAAACTACAACGAAAGAGCCGTACCCTTGCTCATGTTATTTATCCTTGATGTTATCTCAAACAAGCCCAAAATCATATTCTTCAAGTCAATGAAAAAGAAAGGTTTATGCCTATATGGAGAGACCCAAATTCTAACAAGGCCCACCACATTCATCTTCATCTTATTATATTTTTTACCATCAAATTAAAACACACAATCGAATGAGCTATATGTGAATGGGTTTGTCGTAAGTGGCCATGGCAGCCTCCTTCACAGCCTCACTCAATGTAGGATGAGCATGACACGTGCGTGCAATATCCTCACTTGAAGCCTCATAAGTTAAAGCCAGACTAGCCTCATGGATCAGCTCTCCAGCATTCGAGCACATTATGTGAACACCCAACACCTTATCCGTCTCCTTTTCGGCTATTATCTTCACCAGTCCTTCAGCATCATCGATTGACTTCGCCCTGCTGTTCCCCAACATCGGGAACTTCCCCACGGTGTACGCGATTCCAAGTTCCTTAACCTGCTCCTCGGTTTTTCCAACTGATGCTACCTCCGGATGTGTGTAAACTACGCCAGGTACCTTGTCATAGTCTACATGCCCTTCCTTCCCTGCTATGAATTCCACACAAGCAATACCATCTTCTTCAGCTTTGTGAGCCAACATAGGCCCTGGAATAACATCACCGATGGCATAAACGCCCTTTACATTTGTTGAGAATCTTGAATCTACAGGGATTCGACCAATTTTGTCGGTTTCAACACCGATGTTCTCCAAACCAAGTCCAGATGTGAACGGGCTTCTACCCGCAGAAACAAGAACAACATCAGCCTCGAGTACAGATTGATCACCACCAGCTGACGGTTCAAGGGTCAGTTTCACAACATCAGTTGAAGTGTCAACCGCTACTACTTTAGTTTTGAGCATGAACTTCATTTTTTGTTTCTCGAGGGATCGTTGAAATTGCTTACGGATCTCACCATCCATTGACGGGACGATGTCGGGTGCGAATTCCACAACCGTGACCTCTGAGCCAAGACGGGCCCACACAGAGCCCATCTCCAAGCCTATGTAGCCTGCCCCAATGACAATCAGCTTCTTGGGGATTTCTGTTAAAGCTAAAGCTCCAGTTGATGAGACAATCCTCTTTTCATCAATGGTAATCCCGGGTAGCCCTTTGACATCAGACCCAGTGGAAATTATGATGTTCTTGCCTTTGACTACGGTGGTCCCACCATCAATGGTGTCAACAGAAAGTTCAGAAGGAGAGAGGAACTTCCCATGGCCCTTGACATAGGTCACTTTGTTTTTCTTGAAAAGGCTTTCGATACCTTTTGTGAGAGTCGATACAGCTTTATCTTTTTGGCCCATCATTTCAGCAAGATCGACATGAACATTATCAAACTTAACACCATGCTTAGCAAATGTAGTTTTGGCCTCATGGTACATGTGAGATGAATGAAGAAGTGCCTGGAAACCATCAAGTTAAATTCAGATTAAGCAACATGTAAATGAAGCAGCACTAGTCAATTTTGGAAAATGTGTAGCAGATGGACTATCCTTCATGGTCCCTAACGTATAATGTCCTGTTACAATACAAAATCTTGTCCATGTGTCTCAGACCAAGGTTCATGAGTTGTCTTTTATCTATGGAACATATGTGGCGCAGACGTTCTAAATTCAAACAAATGCAGCTATTAAGTTCTACCGGTTCCACAGCTTATCAAACTTTTTTTTTGTAAGAAGATCGTCCTACACAAAAGATTGCTTTCAGTTGACTCATTTGAAAACTTTGGACAAAACATCAAAGCACATCATTCCATGACTAATGACTATATGTAAAGTAAGAGTTCGATAACAATCGGATTGTTGCCAAACACTAGATTACTGGAAGTGGAACCTCACAAAGAAATCAGTAGCATCAACTTTTATACATTAGGTTGAATTTATGATTGAGAGCTTAACTCCTTGATATTGGCATGCTTTATCCATACAAGGATCGACTCTGGCTAATTTTGTAAAAACTATCGCAGCAAATCAATAGCCTGTAAAGCACTGATAAAAAAAACATGCATAGAAAAGTTCCATCAACATATCCTACCATAGAAGAACACCTACGGTGCACTTGTTCACTAGATCTGATCTGAAACTAATTAAACCCTAGCTATAAAAACCAGCTCCGATCGATGAAAAATAAACAAATGAGGGTTGAATTGACCTTAGAAGGAATACAGCCAACGTTGAGGCAAGTACCGCCGAGAGTACCACGCTTCTCAATACAAGTAGTTTTGAGCCCTAACTGAGCAGCCTTGATCGCCGCCACGTAACCTCCTGGACCGCCGCCGATGACAACGACATCGTTATCATCAGATCCCGACGCGAATCCTCTAGAGAAAGTAGATGATGAAAGAGAAAACGAATACCTAAATGCGTCTGAAGATATGACGGCGGTATTGAACAGATTGGTGACCTTCCGTCTTGCCAGATTCGCCATTGCCATGATTTTTTCAAGGAATCAATTTCTAGACGAGTGTGAATGCCCCCAAATGATCTGATTCCAAGTTTACGAGATTTAAATGGAATAAGGAAAAAGTGTTTACAAAGTAAAATCAACAAACAAACGTGGAACCTCTAACAAAATAGGGTTGTGTGGTCAAATTTTGACTTTTGGGGTGCCAATGTTGACTTGTAATAAACTTAAAAACAATTTCTTTAAAAAAAAATTAAAATCTGTATTAACAGTTAGAGTTCGAAGAAATAAATTAGAATTTGTGATATGTTTGATTGATAAAACGGTCGTATTTGATTTGTAATTATGTAAAAAGTTGGAATGGGTGGGTGGCTGGGTGGTGGGTACGGCGACGTATGCGTCTAAAAAATAACATCTGACGATTTTGTTATTGGCATACATCCTAAGGGTCGCACTAAACATTGTTATCAAGTACTCCACTCAAGATTTGTAACCTAAACGACTGTACCAGGTGAGGCACAATTGTGTCAATCATGGAGTCTGCGATGGTATCCTAGAACAAAACATGTTGCCGAGTAAAATAGATCGGCACTATCGTGCTTGGGCACGGCACGACCACGCGTCTTGGTTAGCAAACAAGACTTAGTGTGTTTAATTACGTGTTTTATGCTGATTAATGGCAATATCGACTCATCCAACCCAAAATTGATCACCCAAATCCACATTGAGCCTCATAACTTATATTACATCATTTAAAACACATAATGTAACATCAGGTCTCTCACATCAAAAATATTGTCCGTTTCCCACTAGGAGCTCATGGATTTGTCTTTTGCTGCCGGGTGAAAACTTCCAAATGGGTCACCCATCCTTGGATTACTCCCACCCAAGCACGCATAACTTTGGAGTTCTCATGTCCACAACCAATGCGCCCAAAACGTGTTATTAGTATTTGAAGCGGGGCATTTCTTATGAACTCAGTATCTCTCACGTAGACAAAATAGAACGATGTGGAATTTGTCTAAGGTGTTACAATTTAACTGTATACATATGTATGTAAGATGTTCGTATGACATAGTCAGTCAAATAAAGATGTTTGATTTGTTACCTGGCCTTCTCAATCAAAACTGGTCTAGAACATAGTAGTGAGTCAGATGGCCAAACGAATATGAACTGAAGAGGGGGACAGCGATGGCGAAAACACTCGAATACGGTGGTGTTCTCATCGGCTTCAGGCGGTTACACGGTAATTAAAAATCAACAGTGAAGATGCTGATTTTAGTGGTGTGGGGGTGGTAGGATGGTGGCTCCTACAAGTGTAATATAGCCAACGATGATTCGAACAAAAAACTGGAGATATCAAGAAGGACATAGCTTAGTGAGATGTGAGAGCAGATGCTAGATTGTCGTGGGGTTTAATTGAGGATTCAGAGTTTTAAGATGATGGACCGAGACATCAGGAATGAGGATTTGGAATATATCGATGATCCCGGTTGTTTGTTGGTGCAAATAAGGAAACAATCACAAAGAATAGATCAAAAAGCAAATCATGGGTCGGATGAAGTTGGTTCACGTGTAGAAGGGCATGATTCACATGTGTGATACCCTGGGTCAGATACGGGTTGCCGGGTGACCCCGTCCACCCCTTAATTGATTTTGTTTCCATTTTGATTTAATTTAGAGATTCCTTTGTTTCAACGTTTCGTAATTAGATAAACCCCTTTTTTTCTCATTTAATTTCATAACTGTTATAACTGATTTTATTTTACTCGAGATTGATAATACATCATACATACTCTTTCTTCAAGTATTTACTCTAATTATTTATGGTTTCGTTTTATTTTATTTTTTAAATTTCAATTATTACAACTCTACCTCTCTTAAATAAAATATCTTCCTCAAAATTATTAACTACTAGTGGGTAACCCACGCTTTGCGGCGGATGGTTAAAATTTCTGGTTTGTACTTGTGTTTTGAATATGCATTACTTCTGGTTTGGCCTGCGTAAAGCGGTGGGTGTCACCGAGACTCTTTTTGAGAGCGCAATCTAACCCGACCTGTTATATTTGGGTATTATTATTATTATAAGCTTCAAACCTAGCTCACCAGCCGAGCCAAGCCTAACTCGGGCTCAACTTGTTTACAAACCAAGCCGATGCAAGTCAGCAAGTACCCTTTACTGATTTCTTTTATTTATTTTCCAAAGATATAAATTAAAAATAATGGTCAAATGTAATTAAATCACCAAGTAACCTTCACTTGCATTTATATTTATTGATCTGATTGATCTAGAGCAACAACTAACCAGATCATATTCATAAACAAGATAAATGTACCTGCAACCAGACATTTAGATTGGTTATTCTATTATTAAAAACATTAAAAATTACATCGAAATAGAAGATAAACGAAAATTACATCTAAATAGAAGGCAAACACGCAATAACGTGCATCGCAAGCCTTAGTTCGACTTTTCAAAGTAAAAAATTCTAGTTTGGCTTTCCAAAGTCAAAATTCCAACTTTCAGAGTTTAATGAAACCATTATGGAATCACTAAATTTAGACGAAATAATAAACGTTATAGAATATATCACAATTTTTTTATATTCCAATTTTTTTATATTCTCGAGTTCCTGATAAGAAATCAAGATTGTTGCAGGACACATATCACCTAATATTAGAGTTTGATTTTTCCAAAGTCAAAATACCAACTTTCATTAATAGTTAAATAAACCATTCTAGATCGGTCATTTTACTTAAAAGTCAACAATTTGTCATAAAAAGAAATATAATAAAAGTTCATATACACATGCATCATATTCACTGTATTTTTGGTTGCTAGGTACAACCATGTCACCGCCTACAACAGTTCATCCTTCAGAACCCGGTTTGATTACCTTAATCCGCTTCATATATGTTCTTATTTTGAGTTGGAGATAATCCCCACAATGCCCCTGATAAGTTCTCAATCTCCAACTTTAAATCTGTTATTGGTTTTTCGACTTGTTCTTGATTATCACCTTGTGCCTAAAGTATGCAATTCTCCCAACTGTCCATGAATCTGTTATTATGTGAAAGAATTCCACTGCTCATCCTACTACAAAAACACAACCACATAAGTCAACTTTCCTTCAAATTCTATATTAAAAGACATCAGATGCACCAAAAAGATTGCTTCGGTAACGTGTTTGGGTTGAAACAAGTCATTTTTAGTAAAGGCCAAAACCGACCGGGTTGAGTTGTGTTGACTTGCATACACACCCCCCCCCCCCTTTTTTTGTCCATTTTGGTTTTTGTACAAAAACTAATGCGTCAATTGTGATTACGGAACCATACAAGATTTACAACAATAATTTGAATTTGAATAAAATGATCTAAAAGGCTATATGCACGAAAAATAGACCTGTTTGACCCGTTCAATTGGTTTGATTCTCTTTTTAGCTATTTTAAAATTAACCCGTGTGAGATAAAACACAACCCGAATTAACCCATACGTAAGTAAATGGGTAGAAATTGTCACCTCTAACCACATCGTTTGTCAAAACTTACCCGGTTTTTCATATTGTTCTGCTGCTACCTTAGGGTGCGAGTCTGCCATAGTTACAGGACCATAGTTGCAACCTTTACTGTTACGAGGCTCAAACTTCAATGCAACCTATAAAAGGAAAGTTGATATGCTAGGTTATCATGAACAAACAATGCATGCACAATGTTGACATACCTCAACTGCATCAGGGTCCGTTCTGCCACTGCCGCCTGTCACCCTCCTACCAACATAAACCTGCCCAAAACCACCCTTGGCCAACTTCCTTTCCGTCCGATATATAGGAGAATTACCCACTTGTACCTGCACCAATATAGAATATAAAACTGAGTTTATGAGTCGTTCAAAAGGAAAGAAGACAACCTTCACAACGAATGTTAATTAAATATGCATTTTAACAATTTATTTCCATGTATAAAAATGCATATTCTTTCCATATAAAATATGCAGAAATATTACCCTATCAGGTACAGGAGTTGCATTTCCTTCTTCTTCAACTCCCATTATTCAATCAACACTTCCACCCTCCATAGCAATATCTTTATCAGCAACACCGTTCACAACAGGTTCTACACCACCAACAGCAGGGTTTGAAACAATCTCACAAGGTGGGTCAGGGTCTAAATCAATCAACTTACCACCACCGCCAGCTGGCCTCCCTTTCCCTACAGCTGCAGCATTACCCCTTCCTCTTCCTCCACCAGTTTTCCTTCTCGTTGTTCTGTTTTGAGGTGGCGCAACTTACTTAATTGGCAGACAATAGTACTATTACTGTATTGGTTCTATTCTACAGCTTCTTGTTTAATAAATAGATGGAGAGAGCAGGTTAAACTGTAATTTTTTTTGTGCCCTGATCGGAGAACACTTAGTTTGAGGTTGTGTGGGTATTCGGAGACATCCAAAGATCTCAAAACAATCAATGGAAAGAAGATACCAATTTCAACCTGAAAATTAAAATTAATGCAAGATGTAAAAAAAACATATATAAATTTGGGTTGTCTAAACTTTGTGGGTACCTTAAGGCTTTCCCTAAAACGCAACAATAGCACAGCGAAAATTCCTGTTGCATACTGGCAAGATTAAAAAAATGTATGTTATAAGCAAGAAATACAATCATTTCCATGATTTGTGCAAGAGAATTTCCCGATGAACTAAACAAAAAACATTAATGAAAGCATCCAACTTACCAGAAAATGGCTGGGGATTGTGAAAATGATGCACATAATAACACATATAATAGGTAAGCGTTAACAGAGTCGATGATGGTGAAGTTCTTAGTAAAGGAGTGACTAACCCCCTACAACAACCCCTGCAAAATCCATCTGTCAGATTTTATTTAACCCTAAAAGTTCAAAAAATACAAAACCACTAAATTTGATATTTACAAACCAGTAATCAATAAATCAAACCCACATAAAATTACAGCTTTACAAAGTTAGAATTATCAAATCCTAATTCAAACCCTGATAATAAAATTCACACCAACCAAATCATATTTCGAAAAAACAAAACAAATTCAATCACAAATAGAAGCAAATCAAACAAACGAAGAACACTTACAGAAGTCAAATTGGGGTTTTCCTAAACTAAAATCGTTCCTGGAAATAGGTTAAAGTGTAAATGAAATTCAAGTATAATTACTCATCGGAAACTCACCTCAGTCATCGGAGACCATATCTGACCATCAAAGCACCGTCTGTATATCGCATTCAATCCCATTGAATCGCCATGGAGAAACAAACAACGGCCCATTCAATCGCCCTGGAGAAGAAAACGGCGTCCACACGGGAACATGTGATGCAAAGTCAAACATTATTTACTTATTTAGGTTAGAGGGGATGCAAAGTCAAACATTGGAGAATTGAGTAAATAGCCTTTTTTAACATTAAGTCATTAACTACATGTAATTAGATAATTAATAGGGCTTTTTTTGGAAGGCAGAAATTTATTAACGAAAAAATCACACTAGCAAGAAGCTAGGAAATTACAACAAAAGGAAAAACAAACAGGAAAAAACAAGACATTATATCTTGAAATCACATCAATTTTCCCAATCACATCAATTAATAAGGCTTTTAAAATAAAATTAACTACATGTGGTAAAAAGACATATGAACCCATTAAATAACTTTTATCTAAGCTCAAAGTGTATGGGTTAATTAGTAATTAGTAGGGTTTAACCATAGATATGGGTTAGAAGGTAATTGCACACATTTTAGGCATTGTCAATTTGTACACCATGCAAAACAAAAGGCGTAATGTGTCTTAATTTTTGGAGTAAATTACTTTCATATCCTTCCAATACCTATTATATAGTAGTATAGATATAGATTAAGTAACTAAAGATATCGTTGATACAAACACAAATGAAGGAAAGAAACTTTTCATTGTAAAATTCAAGCAAGTATCAATAAACAAAACCAGGGAAATTTAAGACCAAAACGACTTTGGATGCTCGAAACTAATAACAGATGTTCAAATGCTCCAATGTTAGTTGGGATATGCTGAACGTCAACAACAAAGTTCAGATATTTAGGGCATGTAATGGAATTAGATGATACGGAGTTTCACACATGTTGGGTCTCTTAGAGGCAAATAAAACAGAATGAAGAAATTCTTGCTGATATTAATGATGATGTTGTTGCTGATGATATTCATGCTAATGCTGATGATGTGGCTGATGGTCATGATGATAATGAAGAAATTAATAATGATGCTGATTATGGCTTTTCTCAAGGCCATCAGAGTTCACCAATAAGTATTCTACACTTTAATTTCTGTCCAATCCAAACAATCTCAAACAAACAAAACTCCACTGCAAGTGTTCTTATATCTTCAAATTTCTGAGTTGCTAATGTTACTCTAACTGTGTTTCAGGGGTTGATAAAGGAAAAGCCATCATGATAGAACAAGATGACGAGCCAAATCCTAAGAGCAAGTTATCTAAGGAGTTGGAAGAGGAATTATCCAGGAAAGCTATAGAAGGTATTCTTTCTCAAGATTATTATGATGAAGTGAATGCTCAAGTTCAGCTGGAAAATACCATGGCTGAAACAACAGCTTCATGGTTGAGTTATATCTTGGAAGATGAGCTGAAGAAGGAGATTGAAAGAATGAGGATGGAAGCTAAGAATGTAAAGAGGGTTTATTTGAAAAGAAAAACTCCAAGTGTTATTACTCCGGAAGCATTAAAGTCTACTCACGAGGTCGTAACAACTCAAGAGGAAATACTAAAGTCTACTCTGGAGTCAGAGAAAGTTACTCAGGAACTGTTACTCATGAGACTAGTGAGACTCCAAATAATATTCCTGAAGTACATACAAAGACTCCAAAGTCGGCCACTACTCCTTCCAGAAAGAAATCCATAGGCAAACGATCATTTAAAATAAGTGAAGAAGTTATCACTCCTGGTCCAACAAAGTACAAGGTTTTATATGATACAATTGATACAGAGGAGTTGGATGATAGATGTTTGAAGAAGATGGTGTATTTGTTCGAACGTGGGTACAAGTGGGAAGCTATATTCAAAATGTCTATAAATATGATTAAGGACTATGTGAGAAAATCTCGGGTGTTGTCTTTATCAAATAAATTCAGTCTTTATCTCTTAGAGCAATGTCAAGTGATGAAAAAGTGGACACCATCCATCACTTGGCAAGAAAAATACCAAGTAATTGAGGTAGTGTGATCATTAATTACTTTTTTTAAAATTTAGTTGAGTGATGTAAGTGTAATGTGTGTTTTGTGTGTGAGAGAGAATGCCAGAAAAAAGCATCCAACGTTCACTTTTTGCCTCCTCCTTTTCGTGAAAAACTTCATGCCCCTCATCACGGCTCAAGGGGGCGGTGTTCGTATAAAATCATGGCGTGATTTCATATCCACATAGGATCACGACGTGAAAGATAGCATGTATACCGGATGATCTTACTCAGTCTATCCGATAATAATATCCATGAAATTTGATTTCCTTCTAAAAATCTCAGTCATCAAATTTCTAAAGAATTCTGACCGTATCTTCATTTTCATGGTTAAAGATACAATATCAATTCCTTTTTGATTTCTTCATCGCAACATTTGTGGTACGCTTCAAGTTGCTATGGATAAGATAACTCAGGAGTAGGGGTAGCAATCTTAACCCATCCTTTAAAAAAGAGGTTTATTTGGGCACAAATCAATTGAATATAGGTCAATTTGGGTGACCTCAAATTAGTCAATGGGTTAATTTGGGTCACCTTAAATTAGTCAATTTGGGTCACCTCAAATATTAAATGGGTTAATTTGGGTCACCTTAAATAAGTCAACGAGTCAAAATGATTAAGTATTATAAAACTTTGTTAACTTAAAAATAGTGCATATGAGACCACAAACTTTGTCACCCCACTCCCCCTCCTGCCGCCACCCCCGGCTCGCCCCCCCCCCCCCCCACTCTGCCGCCATCGCTGCCCCGTGTTAGCCTTCCGGATCTTCATTGAATCGAATCAAAAGTCTCACAAATGAACAAAACTCACATACACAAATTTTCTGTATATTCAATCTGTTAAATGTTTACATACACTGACTTTGTTTATATAGGTTTACAAATGAACCATCGTGAGTGTTCCCACAGTCACATCCTTTCTAATCTAACTACCATAACTATCATATACAGTTATTAACTTTATTCTTGGCATACTAGACCCTTTGACTTTATACACTTTACATTAGACACTCTAAAGTTTGACCCGACACATGGATTAAGGAATTATTAATTTTTAACATTCCCCCCTAATTTCTTAATCCATGTCTTCCATATCTTCAAGCTCCATCATCTTTGTCACGAGCGGGTTGCGGTAGGTCCATGTCTCTAATCTTCGGCTTGCGTGCCTTCTCGCAAACGTTGTCTGCTCAGTCTTCATTACTTGAAATGTAAACTTTGTCTTTATTACGAACAACCTCTTCTATCCTTTTGAGTTTAATAACGAGTTCACGTAAACCACTCTTTCTTTTGAACTACAAACTGGCCTACAAATCCTTCTTGTTTATTATCTCCGGCCCATACAATAAATCAAAAACCATTTTTTCTCTTCTTGTAGTCGGCCCACCAACAGAGCAAGGCCCACTGGTTCTTTTGTTTGTTTCTGACCCAACTTTTATGATAAGAACCCACATGGTTCTTTTTTTTTTCTCTGACTTCGATCAAACAAAAGAATTTAGGACAAAAAATCCTTTTTCTTTTTCTCTGGATCATGACAACGCAACACCTAAAATTAGGGCAAAAAGCTTCTTTCTTCTTTGCTGTTCCTGGTTCACGAACAAGGCAGGGCAACCACCCTCCTTTTCTTCTTCAAATCTCTTAAACAAATCACACCGATTCGGCTTCGTTCTTCTGATTTCACGAACAGCAAATTAGGGCAAAAGAAAAACCCTTTTCTTTTTCTGGTCTTCAATCGGTCTTGGTTCCTCTGGATTCTCAAACACAATAGGCGATCTTCACTCAATCGGCCTTCAATTTTTGTCTTGGTCTCCGGTGTTCTCTTCGGAAAGCGTACCGGTAGCGGCGGTCTTCTTCTGCAACGCAACCGGTAAGTTTTCTCTGTCTCAATCTTTAATTTCTGGTTTGAAAATGATCTACTCTCAATCAGTTTCTTAATTTTGAAGCGATTCACACTAAATCGTTCTTTTCTGGTTCATAACAGGGCACACCACCCTTCTTTTAATCGGTCTCTCCGATCTCAGTCTCACGGCGTCTTCTCCGTCGCACAAACTACTATGTCTCTCTTCTTCTGAATTTCTTGCTTCTTTATTCGCTATCATTGGTTCATCACATGGCACACCACCCTTATTGGCACTCCGATGTCTATGTTGTTTGATTCGAGCCTCAGGCTCTGATACCAATGTTGGCCTTTCGAATCTTCATTGGCTCGAATCAAAAGTCTCACAAATGAACAAAACTCACTGTGACACCTGCAAAATTTCAGAATCCAAAACCCAGTTGTTGAGCTAAAACCCAACTAGGCCCAATAAGGCCCAATAGGAAGTCAAGTCCATTTGAGGCCCGGTAAGGATCCAAGCCCGTTAGAAATCCAAATTTACACAATCCGAATATCATATTAGTCACACGATTTCATTTAATGACTCGTTACGCGATTCTGAGAATTTAAGAAAAGATATAAGAACGTACGCGGTTCAGAAATTCTAAACGTTAAACGTGTTAAACAACGGTTTTTACCGAGTATTCGACAGAACGATTAAATGAATTAATGAATTATTGATATTAAGTATTAATATTCATTTGAAAAGACTGTTCGGATAAATACACGTGTAGTACGTGTATACGAATGTTAAACCACGTTAGATCCTCGTAAAACTAACGATAGCGGTACGGTTATTACCGATACGACAAATATTATAAATATTTGTTTATAATAAAAAATGTTATTAATAACCGGAGAGTGAAACGATAAATCCGACGAACAGACTCACACACGCGTTGTCAGCTCATACCGACTCGAATATTCTCCGGTAATAAGCTAACAAAATAAATTATTTGAATATTTATTTTAGTATTAATATTTATATTATGAACGACAAATATTAATCGGGAACTAAATGCATGACGGTATTTTGGGTTTGACACGCGTTACTGGTAGGTAGCCTACCCACTTAAAACGCTAGATATATATATAAAATCTTCTCATCTTTTTCCTCATTTGCACAACAAACACACACACTTGTGTGTGTGTGTTCAGAGAGAGAACGAGAGAAAGGAAGGGGGGGTCGGCCACCTTTCGGCGGCCTCCTCCGGCGAGCATGAACGGAAGAACAACGGCGGAGAGCAGCGGCGCACGGTGGCGCAGCGACAGCATCAGGAGGCGGCGGCGCACAGCGACGGATCACAGCGGACCGGCGAGTGGCGACAAGTGCACCACCTCATCTGATAGATCTCGACGTCCTGAGTCCGATGGTGGTGGTGGTTTGCACTAGATCGCGACAGTGGTGGAGATTCCGGCCAAAAACACTTTTCCGGCGACCTCGACAAATGGGGCTTTTGCTAGAAAAGGGTTCCTAAAGGTCCGATCTACGCATACGAAGAAGTTTGGGTCGAAAAAGTGAAGCTTTCCGGCCAAAACCACCAAATCCGGCAACTGTCCGGTTTTCCGGCGGCGGAGACCGGCGGCGCTGGTGGGGCTTGGCGAGACGAGTTCATGGCCGCTTGAATCACCTCAATCGGAGTTCGTATGATCAAGTTATGAGGGAAACAAGTTTCTTCTCGCGTCGTGCTCAGCTTTTCGTACAAAACCGCTTAGAACGGCTTGTAGGCTAAGGTATGACCCGAAACACTTATATATCTATTGTCAGGTAGTAGCACGGGACCTATAAATTTTGTCGGGGACGTCTTTTGAGAACGTTTTTCGGGCACGTTAAATTGTATTATAATGATATAGTTTTTATATATTTATCAAATAATTGTCGAATTGAAGTATGACTTTAGTATTAGGATCTAAAGTGCGGTTTATTGGATTATTGGTGTAAGTTGGTGTTGTAATTGGACAATTGGATATTGTCGGGTTTAGCCAAAAACAAACGGGACTCTGCCCAATTTTCGTTAAAAATAAAGAATTTGGTTTCTACAACTTAGATGTCCTCAACATGGGTTGGGTTTAGATTTGAAACCATAATGTTAGGGCACGATCCTAGTTATATTGTTGTTGATATTGACAACACTTGTTTGAACAATAGGAACCGTTTAGGATCGTTGCGCTCACTTGTTGTCAGTTGAGCTTGTGATCGCATTTGCTGGACTTGAGGTGAGTTCACTGTCCCCTTTTAACTTTTAATGTTTTAGAAACATCGGGGGAGAAACATACTTCCATAACACGTTTGAAAACACGAAACATCATTACTTGATACATCTTAGAAAACATGGAACACATACTTATAAACATTTTCATATGGTAACAAGAAAACAAGACCCGACCTTTGTGTTTGCATGAGTGAACACGTTTGGAGCTCGTAAAGCCCCCTGACCATCATATTTTATAACCATTAGCTAAGGATAGCCTGAGATTCTATGGATAGTACTATTGGGATTGACACCCCCGGTCATGGTTAGTCGCGCTAACCATGGGTCCCTCTGGCCAAATGACCGCATAGTGTTCAAACATTGCTCGTGAGGTATGAGCGAGGGGCAAAACACATGTGTCATGGTTTGGTTATGCCTCATGTATGTACATATTATTTGTATTCCTAGCTAGTCTACAAATGGGTCAACATTACTTGTTTTGTTTATCATATTCATTGAAACGTTTTCGTGCAGATGGATCTGCCAATCACTTATACACCAATGGTTTTGCCATTCGTTTACGTGGAAATGTTTTTATCAATGTTTTCAAGGAAAACAGTTTCATATTATGGCCATGTACACATTATCAATGTTTTAAGGAAAAACGACTTATTTTATGACTATGAAGTCATCACATGTTTTCCTTGGGAAAACTACTCGTTTTATGACTATGAAGTCATCACATGTTTTCATTGGGAAAACTACTCGTTTTATGACTATGAAGTCATCACATGTTTTCATTGGAAAAACTACTCGTTTTATCACTATGAAGTCATCACATGTTTTCATTGGGAAAACTACTCGTTTTATGACTATGAAGTCATCACATGTTTTCATTGAGAAAACTACTCGTTTTATGACTATGAAGTCATCACATGTTTTCATTGGGAAAACTACTCGTTTTATGACTATGAAGTCATCACATGTTTTCATTGGGAAAACTACTCGTTTTATGACTATGAAGTCATCACATGTTTTCATTGGGAAAACTACTCGTTTTATGACTATGAAGTCGTCACATGTTTTCATTGGGAAAACTACTCGTTTTATGACTATGAAGTCATCACATGTTTTCATTGGGAAAACGACTCGTTTTATGACTATGAAGTCATCACATGTTTTCATTGGGAAAACTACTCGTTTTATGACTATGAAGTCATCACATGTTTTCATTGGGAAAACTACTCGTTTTATGACTATGAAGTCATCACAGGTTTTCATTGGGAAAACTACTCGTTTTATGACTATGAAGTCATCACATGTTTTCGAGGAAAACAACCTTACATTAAACCCGTGTACATATTTTAAATGTTTTCAAGGAAAACAGTTTCGTATCATGGCCATGTACACAATATCAATGTTTTCAAGGAAAATCACTTTACATTGCAACAATCAAACCTGTGAACTCACCAACCTTTGTGTTGACATTTTTAAGTATGTTTTTCAGGTAATTCATAGTCATGGCATGGTTGGAATAGGTTAGCCTTTTGGATTAAACCCTAGAAGCCGAAGGAGTATGATCGTCAAACCTCAAGATGGCTTTCACCTATACATGGTTCTAGGACAATGTACAAGTTTATTATAGTATTTGTAATGGTGTTCAATATTCAGAAGTCTTTACTTTAACTTCCGCTGTTGTGTAATGTTACCAATCGTTGCAACCTTAATTTATTTATTTATTCAGTAAGTAAATAAATTTGGGGGTGTGACACTCACGTACACAAATTTTCTGTATATTCAATCTGTTAAATGTTTACATACACAGACTTTGTTTATATAGGTTTACAAAAGAACCATCATGATTGTTCTAACAGTCACATCCTTTCTAATCTAACTACCATAACTGCCATATACAGTTATTAACTTTATTCTTGGCATACTAGACCCTTTGACTTTATACACTTTACATTAGACACTCTAAAGTTTGACCCGACACATGGATTAAGGAATTATTAATTTTTAACACCCCGCACCGCGCCCCCCGCCACTCTGCCCCTAGCCCGCCGCCATCCGCCCCTGCCGCCACCGGCGCCCCCCTCCCCACCATGTCACCGCCGCCATCGTCGCCGTCCCCTGATTTTTGTTCTGTTTGATTTTGTTCTCGATCACTTTTAAGTTTCAATTAATTTTATTCTCGTTCCCATTCAGTTGATTTTGTTTTCATTTGTTTGAATTGGATCATACTTCAATGCAATGTAAATTGTGTATAGGAAAGACATATTCAAATTTGAGACACAGAAATATGTTTTAAACTTTAAACACATGAGGAAGACGAGTGTTAATCGTCTTTGATCACTTCTAATCCGATGTTTAGGAATAATCAGCATACTAATACAATATCCAGCTTAAAAATGAAAATAATGTATTCATACAATGATCCTGTTAGTAATTCAGTGGTGATCAGATTGAGTTTTTAGTAAAAAACGGGTTTTGAAAGAGAAATTAATTAATTCAGTTAATTAATAAATACGCAGCGGAAAATAAAATCAAAACCTATTTAACAGCACTGACAAACCGAACAGGATCTGGTTATGAACACGCAAACACAAAAAAAAACAATTAATCTACTGATGAGATTAATTATACCTTAGTGGTTAATGATTAACCGGTTGAGACACCGAGGTACAACGAACCGATGCTAGATCACGAACCAAAGTCGCGAGAACGGGGCGGGTCGGGGTTGGCCGAAACTTGCAAAGTCTGAAGCAATCCTTTGCTAACTGCTTTGGAATTTGCAAAACTAGAAAAACGATTTCTTTATGTTTCTTGTTTTGGCGGCTCGTCAAAGGCTAAAGAAGACCAAAGTGTTTTCTTTTCTATTGCGGCTGTATATCAAAAATTCGTAGGGATAAAGAATTAGGATTATTATATAAATAATAATCATAAACCATATTAATTGTTTTCGGGCCCAAAGTTCAATTTGAGATAAAAAGCCCGAATCCATTTAATTGTTTTAATGAAAGATTAAAACAATATATATAATTATTATTTATAAACCAGTATAAATAATAATTCCCATCTAACGAATATATATATATAAAATATATCGTCTTGCTAACAGTTCGTAATTACCAGTTAAGCGGGTTAAGTGGATTTAATGTTCGTTGCCCTAGGTGTAACTCTTACGGGTCACAACTCAGTTAATAGCGTTAAATAATTGGGACCGGACATATAATTCCAACAGTCTCCCACTTGGACGTCCTTCGATTAAGTTCCTTAACGCAAACAACCAGCGGTGTTCTAGCTACACATGGTTGCCCCTAACAAGGTATGACACTTTAAAGTCATTAACCAAAACATCTTGCTATTGCAAGACAATAGACTTATGGTAAGAATCGTCATTTATCCTTTCCGTATAAAACATCAATTGAATCAATGAGACATGGATTTAGTTCATTCTCATATGGCGTTCAATTATTATTGTTCTCGATCAAGAATCAAAGTGGTCCAATCAAACACACAGTAAGTTTGGGTAAGGCCTTACACTTCACCAGTTTGAATCAACGAGGACGCCACGATGCCTATCTGTTACATATAATGTAAGAGTATAGAATCCCTTATTGACTACATACAACTCCCACTGAACTTCAGAACTCTTCCTAATTAAAGTCTTTATGACTGACAGTTACACGACAGCGTTTGACAGTGATTAAAGAATGGTTCTTGGTAAACGGCAGTTCTAGTACGTATCTCAGGTAAGAGGATACTAATGAGTATACCAATAGCAAAACATCTTATGACAAAGATCCATGAAGATGATTTGATGCGAGTTACATCCAACGTCATTCAAAATGAGGCCTTTGAAGTTCGGAGTCAACTCCTTGAGCCAAAGTTCAGAAAAGTCTTAATTCAGAGACGTTCTCACGAGTCTGACCGACTACGGATAATTAAGAATATAAGATTCATGGATTAAACGTATTAAAATCAAACACATTTATAAGAATTCAGAATTGCATTTAAATCAGTAAACCAAAAGAATTCAAAAGTACAACTGTTTAATTGTTCACACATTCAAAATACTAAATCAAAACATATCACTAGCAAATCTAAGACCAATAGCATCTCTGTGAAGATCATGCTTGTCCTGAGTCATGGGCTTAGTAAACGGGTCCGCTAGGTTTTGATCTGTGTCTACTTTGCTTATCACGACGTCTCCACGTTCCACAATTTCCTGTATATAGTGGAACTTCCTTTGAATGTGCTTAGCTTTGTGATGAGATCTGGGCTCTTTGGCTTGAGCTATAGCACCTGTGTTATCACAAAGTATCTCAATTGGTTGGCGAATACTCGGAACCACATCGAGGTTAGTAATGAATTTCTTCATCCTTCTTCAGTACCTCAGGATGTTCTTGACTGCAGTCCAATGGGCAATGCCAGGACTTTGCTGGAAACGGCCGGTCATGCTTAAAGCATACGAGACGTCAGGTCTAGTGCACAACATAGCATACATGATAGAACCAATCGCTGAGGCATATGGAATTGCTTCCATTTCCTTAATTTCAATGTCCGTGGAAGGAGATTGTGATTTGTTCAACACAGTGCCTTTAGTCATCGGAACACCTCCTTTCTTGGAGTTTTCCATCCTAAAGCGTGTCATCATTTTGTCTATGTAAGTACTCTGACTTAGCCCTAGAAGCCGCTTAGATCTATCTCTGTAGATCTTGATTCCTAGAATGTAAGCAGCTTCTCCAAGATCCTTCATTGCAAAACAAGATCCTAACCATTGTTTGACTTTGTCAAGCACAGGGATGTTGTTTCCAATGATCAGTAGATCATCCACATACAAGATGAGAAATGATATAGTGCTCCCACTAGCCTTTCTGTAAACACAAGGCTCATCTTCATTCTTGACAAAACCAAATTCTTTGATTTTCTGATCAAAATGAAGATTCCAGCTTCGAGATGCCTGTTTAAGTCCATAAATGGACTTATTCGGTTTGCAGACCCTACTAGGATACCTTGGATCAAACAAAACCGTCAGGCTGAACCATATAGACATCTTCAGAGAGATGTCCATTAAGAAAATCGGTTTTGACATCCATTTGCCATATCTCGTAATCATGGTACGCGGCTATGGCAAGCAGTATCCTGATCGATTTGATCATAGCAACGTGTGAGAAAGTTTCATCATAGTCAATACCTTGAGTTTAAGTGAAACCCTTTGCAACTAGCCGTGCTTTATAGGTTTGTACATTACCATGCATGTCAGTTTTTCTTTTGAAAATCCATTTGCTCCCTATTGCCCGAGAACCGGGGGGTAGTTCAATCAAGTCCCAGACCTGATTATCACGCATAGATTTCATCTCGGCGTTCATGGCTTCAAGCCATTTCTCGGATTCAGGATCTGAGATAGCAGATTTGTAGTTTGTAGGTTCGTCATTTGACTCAGCTACTAACAGGACTTTAGAAGCTTCAAGATGCCATAGGTATCTATTAGGTTCTTTACGAGACCTGCTACTTCTGCGAACGCTTGTGTTTATGTCTGATTCATCAGTAACAACTTCTTGTTGATCAGATGCTCCGACTTCCTCAACGGTTGTTTGTGTTTCTAGAATTTCTTTAAGATCCATAATATTATTTCCGATTCCTCGATTTAGAAGATCTTCCTCGAGAAAGTGTCCTTTCCTTTTGATGGAAACAATGTTTGCATCAGGATGATAGAAATAATATCCGCTTTTGTTGTAGTAACCGACAAAAACAACTTTTTCGCCTCTGGGATCGAGCTTGTCATCAAAATCGCTGGTGATATATGCATCACATCCCCATACTCTAAGGTAAGACAAATTGGGTTTAGACCCGTGCCATATCTCATATGGGGTTTTGTCCACCTTCTTAGTCGGTGCCAGATTTACAAGGCGGGCGGCGGTCATAAGAGCATAACTCCAGAAGGAGTGAGGCAAGTTAGTTCTACACATCATCAATCGAACCATATTAAGTAGGGTTCGATTTCTCCTCTCGCTCACGCCATTAAGTTGGGGTGTGCCAGGAGGAGTGGGCAGAGAAATAATTCCGTGCTCCTTCAGATGATTAAGAAATTCTAAGCTGAGATACTCGCCACCTCGATCTGATCGAAGTGTCTTAATAGATTTATCGAGTTGTTTCTCTACTTTGTTTTGAAACTCTTTGAACTTTTCAAATGTTTCATGCTTGTGTTTCATAAGATAGACATAAGAATATCGACTATAATCGTCAATAAATGAAACGAAGTATCTTTCATGATTTCTAGACATGGTTCTGAAAGGGCCACACACATCAGTGTGTATAAGGCCTAGCAGATCCTTGGCTCGTTCACCAACATGGGTGAAGGGGTCCTTTGTGAGTTTTCCAGCTAAACAAGACTCGCAATTATCAAATGAGTCATGTCCGGTAGGTTCAAGAATTCCCTCAGATTGGAGTCTTTTAATGCGTGCCTTGCTTATGTGGCCAAGTCGACAATGCCATAGAAAAGTATCATTAATGCCAGATTTGATACGTTTAGAAAGATTATATATGTTATTGTCAGTTTGAACGTCAATCTCATAAATACCGTTTTGAGGTTTAGCCTCAAAATAAAAGATATCATTTAAGTAGGCAGAAATAGCAATACCATTAAAACGTACTTAAATCCTTGTTCAAACAATAAAGAAACTGAAATAATGTTTCTGGTTAAACCAGGTGCAAACAAACAATTGTTCAAAACAACCACAAGGCTAGAAGGACATGAGAGATGATATGTTCCAGTTGCAAGAACTGGTACTCTTTTTCCATCACCAACGATGAGCTCCATGTCGCCTTGTTTCAGCTTCCTCCAACTTTTAGGCTAATGCAAGACATTAATGATGTGGTATCCACATCCAGTATCAAATACCCATGTGTTGCTAGAAACAGTAAAAATTTCAATAACATAAATGAGAATACCTGAAGAGGTGCCCTCACCACTGGTCCTCTACAGCTTCAGTTTGGCTAGATATTCAGGACAGTTACGTTTCCAGCGCCCCATTTTGTTACATTCAAAGCATTGGCGCTCCTCAGGAGGGGGTGCTTTTGAAGCTTTCTTGTTATTGTTGGTGACAGGCTTGGCAGCAACATTAACCTTCTTCTTGCCTTTGCTATTATAACCTCTTTTCTTAGGGTTAGGTTTTTTAACACCAGCAGATCTGACCATCAGAACTTGATTTTTCTTTCCTTGGATATTCATCTCGGCCGTTTTGAGCATACCATGTAGCTCGGCCACTGTCTTCTCCAAGCCATTCATGTTGAAATTCATTACGAATTGAGCATAGGAGCTTGGGAGAGAGTTTAAGATGAAATTAGTAGCCATGTCATCCTTCATGTGTAGGTCCTGAGCAGAACTGTAGAGACAGATCTGCGGAGAAATTCTTCAAACAGTCCGGATCGAGAGGCGGAATCTCTGGATCCGGTATCACTCTCGAATCAGAAATGGTAGAGACGGGTGCGGGAATCACAAACACGAACAGAAATATATAAAAGTGAAAAGAACAGATAATTGGAGCATAAAACGTATGATTCTTTGATTGATATGAAAATTAAAAGGCTCCTCACACACTCTACAATTATCTCACCCCAGGGTGAGCTCCCCTTGGGGTGGTGATTCCCTCTACAGACACACACTCACTCCTACGGCATAATCTGCTATATATAGGAGGCCAAGCACATGCGCCTTGTTTTCCAAGCCACCGCCCAATGGGCCTGAAAAACAGGTATCGAAACTACCTAGTTTCGATTAAACAAAAGTTCAACCGAAACTAGTAGTTTCGATACTGTAATTTCGATTGACAGCACCAGTCTCAAAATTATACCCAACAATCTCCCCTAGACTGATGCTATCAATTCTTGTCTGACTCTGTCTTTCGTCTTCATAGATTGAATGATGATCCAATGCCTTTCGTTGTGATTCTCCCCCTCAAGTGTAGACCCTCCTATCTTGTAGGCAAATGATAAAGGTTTGAATCCCAAGTATTTAGCAGTAAATAACCATCTTTCTACAAGGATTCTTGACATTCTCGAACACTTGATCAACTTTTGTCTTCTCTCCCCCTAAAAAAGGTCAATTTCAAGCAAAGGCTCACTTTGTCTTACATCTTCATAACTCTGCTGATAATTTGAAGTCTTTCGTGGTAATTCTCCCCCTGAAGTGTAGACCCTCCTACTTCTAGGCAAAAGATAAGGGATCGAATCACCATGTAATCAACAACTAATGATCCGGTTTGTCACAAGTATGCTTGACTTTGTTACCCGCTGCCCAAACTTAAACTTTGATCAAAGGAATTACGGCTGAATTAGGCAGAATATTGTGTATATTGCCGAAGAAACGAAATTTTCAAAAACCCGAAAAAGGTTGTCTCCAAGTTTTCTTCCAAAACTCCCCTCCTTCTATGCAATATCCTGTTAAAAAATTTATCCAAGAAAATTTCCAAAAAAAAACTTTTTTTTTTTGAAAGTACTTGGATAGTTCTGCCTGTAGTTTCGATAGACTCTACTTCAGTCGAAACAAGGCTAGTTTCGGTAGAGGCAGTATCGAAACAAGAAGTTTCGATAGAGAGATTTTTCAATCGAAACTAGTAGTTTCGATACCCTCTAGTTTTGATAGCCTAGTTTCGACAGCCTAGTTTCGATATCTTCTACTTCTGATTTAGGGCAACACCAGTAGTTTCGATAGAAAATGTCACACCCCCAATTTCAACTAACGGAGTTTTACCATTTGGAAGGTGACACACCAGGATCTCAGTCATTAGTTACATCAAACGACACTATATGGGACTTGAAATGTCAAAACATAAAAGTTCAGAGTTAATGCGGAAGCGTAAACGTTAATATGAAATCAAAAGTAATTACATGCAATCGGCGTCAATCAATGTAAATAAGTAAACTGTTTCAAATGTTTGAAATGGATAATATGACAGTAGGACTCCATGCATGTCCTAAGTGTGCAACCTGTGCCTTAGCGACCTGAGAAACATGTAAGAAAAAGTGTCAACACGAGGTTGGTGAGTTCACAGGTTTCAAGTTTACAATAAGAGAGTGTTTGTCAGATTATGTGCATTCAATATGCATATCTATAGGTAGCTAACCTATGTTCATGTCTTACTAAAGCGCTCGCAACCGAAGCTGACTGTGTTTATATGCCTCCTGCCAGGTCTATCAACTCTGGCCAATGTGAGTAGGCTAACATTTCACCCGTTCGATATCCAATCCAGTTAGCGCGACTAACGCGGGTGGGGCTTGTCAAACCCAGTAGTACTACTAAACATTACCTCGCTAAGATCCATATTAACGGTCCGATATAAGATGAGGACTTTCTGTGATAGTGTGTTACGCTTAGCCTCAACAGTGATATCATATAAAGTACCATAATCAAATAGTTGCGTCATGTTTTCTCCCCCAACGGGAAAACATGTAAAATAATATTTGCTTGCGTACCTTTTTCTCCCCCACGGGGAAAACAAGTAAAAGTATGATAGTTGGTGTTCATGTTTGTTTCTTCCTCAACAGGAAAACAAGTAAAATACGTTTGTGTGTAAGCATGTTTCTCCCCCAATAGTAAAACAAGTAAAAAGGCCGTGAAACTCACATGCGTTGCGTTGTAGGTAGCATCACACAAGTATGAGATTTGAAATCTCAAGTGTTAGCCTGTACGGCTTACGTATGCCCTAGAATTATACACATAATAGTTAGGGATACAATGGGAATATGTGATGACAATACGGGGGGGATTGAACGTCCTAAAGTAACGCTCTAATAATTAAGAGTAGACGAACGTGTCCACGGAGTTAGGAATTACTTTACGCGACGAATGACAATAATAATAATAAATATAATCGGGTAAATAATATAACTAATTATATTATTATTTAGCCTCAATCGATACACGATGTTATAAAATGATTCGAAATAATACAAATATTATTTAATAATACGGGTCACGGTTTGAAAATAATATAAACATATTGTTTTATACGAAGTTACGGTTTGAAAATAATATAAACATATTATTTTTATTTGATAATAACAATGATATTTTATTTATAAAAGTGGGAATAATATAAAAATAGGTTACTAATCCAAACCGGAGCCTACGGGTTGTTTTCCGGGCTAAAGCACTTTAATATAATATTATAATAATATAACAATTGATTTTTATATTAAAATAATAACTAAAAACGGATTTAAAAAGAAATGGGTGTGGGGAGACTCGAACCCGGGTCTCCTCCCTACCAGCACACTGACTTAACCACTCCAGCCCGCTAGGGAGTCGCAACAGAGATCGTATCTAACCGGTTTTAATAGAAGGTCCGGAGAACCCTTCTCCCCATACTCAATCGCGATCGGTCAAGCCAAAACCCACTGGTTCAATCGTGATTTCACAAGGTGACATGGGGGTTTTGATAATCAGGTTATAGCGAATCTATGCGTGAGTTTAATTGCAAATTCGTTGAATACAACACCGTTAGTTACCCGAATTAAAACCCGAAACCCTAGATTAGAAACCACAAATCAAATTGATTAAATTGGATGTTAAAATCCAACGAAAACATAGGGCTTTTACTAAACAGGACATTTCGAGTCCAGTGATATGATTTAATTTGATTGAGATAACGTTTAAGATTGAAACCCCCAAATTGAATTACGAACAAACCCTAGTTTCGGGATCTTGAACAAATCGATGTTATATGATCAAATTATCATAGGGGTTTCAATGAATGATGAATTTCGAAGCTACTCATTTGATTTAATTGAATTGCAACAGTGTTTAGGTTAGGGTTCGACTAAACCGTATTCGGATGAACCCTAGAAATTGGTTTGTGATTGATTCGATGTTATAAGCCATAATTAGGTTAGGGCTTTCATGCTAGAGATGAAAAAGAATCTAGAGGTGTGTTCAATTACCAGAACAAGACGCGAATTGATCGAGATTGACTAGGATGCAGGTCCGGTTGCGCGAGTTTGTACTCCGGCGACTCAAGCAGCTTCTCTGATCGAATTGATTAATGTAATAGGTTCCAACTGATGCGACTAAGATTTTTTTACGCTCAATTCGTGAGGATAATACATGAATCCGTCGAATTTGATGATAATCGATAAGGAGGTCGACGGTTTTGATTTGATTCACCATAATTGAGGTCTATTGCACGTAATAACGAGGTTTAATGGCTCAATGATGGCCGTGAATGCCATTAATCATCTACTTCGGTTATGGGTTCCAACGAATTTGATTTTTGCCTTGAATTTGAATAGAAGTTACAAGTTTGACTTTCTGTTAGTCAACCAGAATCGAGAAATCAGTAATTACAAGGTTAGTCCCTGAAATTTCATGTTCATATGTTTAGGAATAGTCAGAGTTGGTCCCTCTGGTTTGGATGGAGTTTTTGAATAGTAAAGGTTTAACTGGATTGCTAACTAAGTTAACAGGAAAAAGTCCGGATTGTCACATCATCCCCTAGTTGAAAGAATTTTTGTCCCGAAAATTAAATAATAAAAAAAATTCCCCGGGATATCACAGAAAATGTTCAGCCGCCACATAGTTTCGATTCACCATCTTCAACCTTCAGCTACATCGATACCCCCAATCCAGGTATGAAAAATGCTTCAAAAGCCTTACATCTTCAGATTTTGAAAGTGGAAATGTAGAACAGCAGTCACGAACCTGCTACACATCGATTTCTTCAAGTTTAACGTCTCAATGGCGGGTTTTTCTTGATTTTGAGCAGATTCGAGAGCAATAAGAGCCATCATGGCTCTGATACCACTTGTAGGTCCTGAGCAGAACTGTAGACACAGATCCGCGGAGAAATTCTTCAAACAGTCCGGATTGAGAGGCGGAATCTCTGGATCGGTATCACTCTCGAATCAAAAATGGTAGAGACGGGTGCGGGAATCACAAACACGAATAGAAATATATAAAGGTGAAAAGAACAGATAATTGGAGCATAAAACGTATGATTCTTTGATTGATATGAAAATTAAAAGGCTCCTCACACACTCTACAATTATCTCACCCCAGGGTGAGCTCCCCCTGGGGTGGTGATTCCCTCTACAGACACACACTCACTCCTAGGGCATAATCTGCTATATATAGGAGGCCAAGCACATGCGCCTTGTTTTCCAATCCACCGCCCAATGGGCCTGAAAAACAGGTATCGAAACTACCTAGTTTCGATTGAACAAATGTTCAACCGAAACTAGTAGTTTCGATTGAACAAAAGTTCAACCGAAACTAGTAGTTTCGATTGAACAAAAGTTCAACCGAAACTAGTAGTTTCGATACTGTAATTTCGATTGACAGCATCAGTCTCAAAATTATACCCAACATCATGGGATATCCAAGTTTGTTCATCTGGTCGATGTACCCTTTCATCTTAAGTACATGAGCACTAACAGACGTGCCCTCTTGCATCGTGCAATGAATGAGCTGAGACATGGTTTCATAGCGTTCTTGTCGGGCTTGTTTCAGGAACATGCCCTTAAGTTGCTTAATCATGTCAAAGGCACTCAGGTCCTCCATGCTCTTTTGGAGCTCACGGGACATGCAGGCTAGCATAAGGCAGGCCACCTCAGTGGCATCATCTCTTTGTTTTTCCCAGGCCTTACGAGAGGCAGCCGTGTTACCATCGGGTGTCTCAGGGACTGGTGCATCGAGAACATAGAGCTTCTTGGCCATCTTGAGAACTATTCTCAGATTGCACTGCCACGAGAGAAAGTTGGTGTTATCCAGCTTTTCATTCTCAAGGATAGACTTGAGAGCGAAGGAGTTATTAGTATTATTATTTTCAGTAGACATCTGTCAAGATAAGCAAAGAAAATATTAGTATAAAGAAAGTGAAAAGTCCTTATTAATTTATGACCCAATTACAGAAATTAGAATAAGGAGTGAAAATTTAGCTAAATCAATCACTAATGGTAGCTGTGGCATACAACATTAGTAAGTGGGTAACTAGACTAACAATTGTCAATTGTGGAAAGATGCATAACTCTCGTGTATGAGGCTGCTAAGACAAGATATGTCTATGCACTGATACGTTTTGCCTCATCTATGCCCACTTTTAATCTCTTGACATCTGGGGCATGTAACAAGAGAGAAAAGTAATAGTCGTCCTAAAACAGGTACTTGCGGAAGGGCCGGATGTGTCAACGAAACCCTTGTGCCTTGGAAGGATAAACTACGCATCCAGTGCGGTGCCATGGCTCCAAACACCGATGTTTCGTTTTATGCTCCAAGTGTTCCTTATAATAGGATGGCATAGACCATTGGTTTTAAATATGGGTTCCAATTTTAGTGTTTACCGAATAGGGTCAAACACAACGAATGATTAAATCATACGTGTGTTGTAAAAGCCAGTTTTACTATTTAAAGTCATGACAAATTTGATGAACCCTTTCATCTTTCAGGACACTTAATTTTAAATAACCTATTAAAACTAAGTTTGTCGCGACTTGAATAACCAGTTAAATTTAATAGTTGAAAACTATTAAGTTATAAGTTTTGAAATTAAATTTAGTTTAAATTGCAAAACTTTAGCAGTTATTTATTTTATAGAAACAAGTCAGTTGTTATTTTTATAAAATTCTACAGGTTGTAAAATTAGAACTTGTGGTGACAGATTGTGACATTTTAAAACTCCTTTTAAAACGTTTGGTGTTTGGTTGGGTTATAATAAATTTAAGTTATAAAAATTTAAAAGCAACCATAAAGCAAATAAATATGTAAATCTTTTAGAGCCAAGTTTGTTTGATCTTGCTAGAGCCAGTTAGCAAGACCAAACGAGTCACATGGTCCACAAAATTAAAACAACCATAAGGATGGACTTCCGTGCATCTAGTCGTCTCGGATGACTCCCACTGAATCCATGATTCCTATTGCATCTTGAGATTTGTGTTCGGGTTTTTATTACATTACATAAAATAAAAAAACCTATTCTATTACAACTTTGAGCCATCAAAAGTGGGCCAAAACCATAAAACCAAAAACTAAATAATAAACACAAACAACTCAATCACATGGGTCGGGCCAGATTTACATATTCAACACAATCACATACGGGCAATATATTTGGTAAAATAAAATAAAAAAATCGACCAAATTAATAAATAAAAAATTGCCCCAAAAAACAGATCAGATCAGAAACTTCAAGATAGTTAAAGTTTGTGGTTAATCTAACCGGTGAAACCAGACCGGTTCTGATTTGCGTGTTATAACCCAGGCTCTAATACCACTGTTGGTGATTCAGTGGTGATCAGATTGAGTTTTTAGTAAAAACGGGTTTTGACAGATAAATTAATTAATTCAGTTAATTAATAAATACGCAGCGGAATATAAAATCAAAACATATTTAACAGCACTAACAAACCGAAAAGGATCTGGTTATGAACACGCAAACACAAAAAAAATAATTAATCTACTGATGAGATTAATTATACCTTAGTGGTTAATGATTAACCGGTTGAGACACCGAGGTACAACGAACCGATGCTAGATCACAAACCAAAATCGCGAGAACGGGGCGGGTCCGGGTTAGCCGAAACTTGCAAAGTCTGAAGCAATCCTTTGCTAACTGCTTTGGAATTTGCAAAACTAGAAAAACGATTTCTTTATGTTTCTTGTTTTGGCGGCTCGTCAAAGGCAAAAGAAAACCAAAGTGTTTTCGTTTCTATTGCGGCTGTATATCAAAAATTCGTAGGGATAAAGAATTAGGATTATTATATAAATAATAATCATAAACCCTATTAATTGTTTTCGAGCCCAAAGTTCAATACGAGATAAAAAGCTCGAACTCATTTAATTGTTTTAATGAAAAATTAAAACAATATATATAATTATTATTTATAAACCAGTATAAATAATAATTTCCGTCTAACGAATATATATATAAAATATATCGTCTCGCTAACAGTTCGTAATTACCAGTTAAGCGGGTTAAGTGGATTTAATGTTCGTTGTCCTAGGTGTAACTCTTACGGGTCACAACTCAGTTAGTAGCGTTAAATAATCGGGACCGGACATATAATTCCAACAGATCCACCATCGCTGCCCCACCCCCGCCACCACCCCCACCCCCGCTACCGCCGCCACCTGCCACCGCCGCCATCCCCCCTCACGCCCCCTGCCGTCGCCGCACCCCCACCCCCGCCACCACCTCCCACGGTATTGGCCGAACTCATTTTGACCCGAACCAAATTGATAGTTTTTTTAAACGACACGTTTTAAGCCGGACTCAGTTTGCTCCAAACCCGTTTTGACCCGAAGTCATTTTGCTCCTAACCCGTATTGACCCGTGACCCGACCCCGCCCGACCCGCCCAGTTTGCCATGCCTACTCAAGAGCTACCCAGGTTAGTTTGCCCTAATTTCGAAAACGGAGGATACAACTGAAAGTTCGGTGGCGTTTGTGTTTCTCATTACTACGTGTTTCTTTTACTCCGGAGCAGTGGCGGATCTAAAACATAATTTCAGGGGTAGCACAAAATTTCTTTTTACCGTACATTAAAAAAACTAATAAACATAGTAAAACATGTACCTAATAGATTTATTCTCTTCAACATTTGAAAGCTTGAAATCGAGCCATTACATTGTCTTCTGTTACTTTATCAAATGTTTCTTTTTCGACCGCACAAACTAGAGCATTGGTCAAATACTCTTCGCTCAATTGATTGCGTAAATCCGTCTTGATAAGCTTTAATTTAGAAAAACATTTTTCAACAGTTGCGGTTGCAACCGGTAAAACCAATGCTAGCTTCAATATCCGATAAACCAAAGGAAGAGAACGATCTTTTCCGGTTTCCGGAGTCTGGCCGCCAGTGGCGGAACTCAGGAGCTGGGTGGCGACAACAGCTTTTGGGTAATACCGAATTTTTTTTGTTTGTTAATGGCTTTAGGTTTAAATTAATTTGGGCTTTTGTGTTTTAAATCTTTTAATTAACTTGGGCTTTTTAGTTTTATAAACTTGGGATTTAGAGTTTTAATTAATAATTACTTTTGACCTTTTAAAAAAAATATTGAGAGGTAGCCAATTATATTTTCAGAGGTAACGTAATACATAAAAACGTAAAAAAAAAATTCCACTTCGCCGGATAAGTTGAGCCTAGCGGGTGCTACCCCTACCTCCTACATACATCCACCACTGCTCCGGAGGTTCAATTTGTGCTTCTTTACTCCGGTAGGTTGGAACTCAGCTTTGTTTTTCAGAATGTTGTTCGGATGTGAAAAGTTGATGTTTGACTATGAATTTTGATTTTCATGAGATTGAAGGCAGTATAGAACAAGGTTGTTGACACATAAACAACTAATTTGTAGATTAGCTAGAATGTTTTTTCTTTGAGACCAGTGCAAAAGCCTTTGTAATGTGAAAAAAATATATACATATATTTGGAATCAGTAAAAAGAAATTGAAGATTCACTTTAAATAACGGGTACAGATTTTTATGTTCTCCTTAAGTGCATAAGAAACTTGGAAAAAATGCAGGTACTTGTTTTTGTGTGTGTAAGGACTGTTGGTGATAGTGAGTCACTTTGGATTCATTGTTTACTAAATTGTCTGAGTTGTAGCAGAATTTGTTGGCAAAGATTTGAAAGTTGATATCCTTCATAAAGATTTCTTTTTGAAATTGCATCAGCAGAATATGGAATGCTTGCAAATTGGATGCATCAAAATTAGTATTAAGCCTTTCAAATTACATTTATCATCATGGAATGTAATTTCATGATATGTGATTTAGAGATTGTTAGCATAATAAGTCTGTTTATGGGTTTTAGCCCATTTAGCTTGTAAAGCTTATCCTACCTATATATTGTTTGTTTTCTTCTCATTGTAACCTAATTTTCACTTGAATAATATTGAGCCTCCATCTTTTTCTGTACATGTTTCTTGGTTAACATGGTATCAGAGCATGTTCGATCCATGCTTGATTGAAGACTTTGTTGTCGCTTCCGCTTTGTTGTTGATTCGTTCGTTTTGGTTTGCTCGTTGTTGAAGGATTAATTGTTGATGTTCCGAACCCACTCTTCTGCTAATCGACGAAACGGTGATTTGAATTAATTTGTTTGTAGTGATTTGAATTGTTCTTCCGCCTCCACCTGTTCTCCATTATCACCATTGGTTTGTTATCTTTTTTATTTATTTATTTCCATTCTTCTCGTGAATCTTGTTTCACCACATCAGAAGATTTATTCACATAGGAATTTGTGTATTACCAAACTTGGTATTGGGTATTTGCTTCGTCACACCAAACTTATTTATTTGGAGGAAAACACTAAACTTGGTATTGGGGTTTATGTTTTCGTCTGTATTTACTTCCGCTACATGGTTTGTATTTGATATTGGATTGCTATTGTTCTTGATTGTACTTTGTATTGGGTATTTGATCATCTATTTGTGTCTCAACCATTGATAACATGGCTGGCAAAGATGACTCTCTTCAGTCCTTTAGCACTCGTCTAGATGGTAAAAACTACGCCTACTTGAGTTACGTGATTAAAAACTTTCTTAGATGGAAAAATATGTGGGGTTATGTCAATGTACTAAGAGAACGCCTACTGATAAGTCTAAGGCTGCTGAGTATGTCTTAGCTCTCGATACATGAGAAACGGATAACTCTAAAGTTATCACTTGGATCAACAACTCTGTAAGTCAGTCAATTGGTATTCAGTTAGCTAAGTATGATACAGCTAAGAAAGTTTGGGATCATTTGGAAAGGCTGTATACTCAGTATAATTTTGCCAAGCAATATCCGTTAGAGTTTGATATCCGTGCTCTTCAACAGAAACTCGGTTAAAATCTAAAGTTGATAAGGGTCCTAAAGTAACTACTACTCCAGGTGTGTTTATCGTTCACCCTAATCAGTCTAGACAAGGTGCTAAAGTTGCTTTTGATGAATGTGCATTCTGCAAAGGGAAAAATCATTGGAAGTCTCAGTGTCCGTTATTACTTAGCAGAGAGAATCCACACTTGCAGAAGCCTCCACAAAAGAACAGATTAAGTGGACAATTTCCGTCTCGTTCATATACTTTTGCTGGTTCATCTGGTTCATCTTCATGGACATTTAGACCACCTCAGTTTACTGCTGCTGCTACAGCACCATCTGTAGAAACCGCTAAACCACCGTCTGCTTTGGATCCGCAGGTCTTTGAACAGTTTAGACAATTTCTTGCCGCCAACCCTACCGCCATGTCTGTTGCGGGCCTGTCTTCTTCTGGTACCTCAGATATTTCGTTATCCTTATGGATTTTGGATTCTTGTGCCTCACATCATATGAGTCAGCAAACATCTTTTCAAGAGCTTCCTAGAACTCCTTAGCAGTTTTGTAACTTCTAAAGTTATGAAAAACTTCATTTGGAAGGCACATTTGGATAGCTCCTAGTGCCTTGAAGTCCACCTCCATCTTCTTTATGTCCTCTTCTGAGTACTTGGAGGGCTCCTTCGGGACTAGTGGTCCTCCAGAATCAGCAGAGGCCACCATGGGAGTGTAGGGTCCATCCCTGATAGATTTCCACATTCCGTACTCCTGATAACAGAAGAAGCTTTCCATGCGATTCTTCCACATGTCGTAGTCTTCCCCATATACCAATCTTGGTGGTCGGTTGATGCTGCCGATGTCTTTAAATCCATTGCTCTGTGCCATCTTTGTTTTTGTGATTTCGGGTGACTTGATTAAAGAGAGAGTTTAGAATAGAACCAGAAGTGACTAAACAAGTGTGAGTTTGTTTAATATGAGCCAAAGCTCTGATACCACTTGTAGGATCATGAAAGTACAAGATGGTTCCGTTCTTAGTTGAAATTGGCGAAAACAATAGCAACTACACAAGTATAATCGAGTAAACAGAAAGAATACTTATAAAAACACTGTTGTATTAAGCTTTTGCAAATAAACGATTACAAATGAAAACTCAATCAAAAAGCACACATACAATGAAGTGTTTACTCAGTATTTATACTAACTTAGAATCAAGACAGACCCTTGATTCTAAGGATCAGATCTAACACAGACCGTTGATCTTTTGTATAAAGCTAACAATACAAGTTTAGTCTAAACTAGCTAACTTTATTGAAGCGTCTTCTTTATGCATCATTACTTGCATGTTTAGAGAAGAGCATTGTTGTCCGTCATTGGTTGCACCATTGAGGTTTCTTCTGCTTTGAGTGTGTCAGTAGCTTTTGCAGAAAGTTGTCAATGACGCTTGACATGGATAGTCAGCTGCAACGATTTATCTTCAAGGCACAAGGCTGTCAGCAGCAAGGATGAGGATCAGCAGCAAGATGTGACCATCCAAAGTTGCTGATGATTTGCCTATCAGCAGCATCAAGTGTTGATGCTGCTGAGAAGCCTATCCGCAACAACTCTGGTCTTCAGAAGATAAGGCTATCCGCAGCAGATTTGTTCTTCAGCAAAAGAACAAGTATCCGCTGCAGATAAGCTTATCCGCAGCAGTTTGTTGGTCAGCAGCAAACTCTGAGATCAGCAGCATTTGTACTTAGAGAATTTTGTAGCCATCAGTCTTTATTTCTACAAACTCCCCCTAGAATTTTGTAGCCATCATTCTTGGATACTCTGAGATCAGCGGATTTTGCTACTGAAGTGGCAGCATTCTTGGCTGCTGAAGGCTTTGCCTTGGATTTTGCCTTATCAGCAGTGGACACTCTTGCTGCTGATGGCTTTGCCCTGGATTTTACCTTATCAGCAGTGGCCACTCTTGCTGCTGAAGGCTTAACTTTTGTTTTTCCAGACTTTTCAAGATCAACAGCTGTTTTGTTTACTGCTGATGGTGTAAATCTAGATGAGCAGTTTGCAATCCGGTTGAAGTGATTAAATCTGCATTTGGCAGCAAAGTGGTTGGTTTCACCACAAATGATACAGGTTTGTTGAGGTCTTGACACCTTCACTCTTGGGGGAGATAGAGACTCCCTGAACTTAGTTGCTTTGCCCTCTTGTTATTTTTTGTCTTTTCAAAGACATGCTGCTTTGAATTTCATTGGTATTCCAGGTAATGAAAGCAGGTGCTGGCAGTGTGGTTATATCTGCCACACACAAAGCATGATTTCGCCAGTTTATCTCTTGAAAGGTAGACATAGTCCTTTCTTTGGAACAGATCCTTGAAGTTTCATGGATGAGCTTTGTTATGTTCAAAAGTGGCTTCTTCTAGGGTCTTTTGAACATATGGAACTTTTTCCCCAGGCGTATGACATATATCAAACACCTTCCTGTTTGTGATCGGCTTTGACTGAGGCTTGGGGTTCGTGGATCCTGATGTCTCTCCTTTTTTAATGTTTAGCTTTCTTCCATTTGGAGGATAGCTGATCTTGATCTGTTTGAATGGGACAGGGGCTGGAATAGCTGGAATAACAACATGAACTTCAACTATATTCAGAGTTGCTTCAGATGGGGCTGCACTGGTTTCATCATGATCTGAGCAGGTTGACTCAGATTCCGATGAGGTAGTGCAGTCTTCGACGAGAGGTTCATCCGTTGAAGGATCAAGGTTTCGGTTTGCAGTGTCAAGATTTGCAACATTGAAGCTTGGTTCGTGAATGTCAATATAGTCAGCAGGAGGAGGAACATATTTGTACTGATCATTGTTATACCCAAGTCCAGTCTTTACCTTCTCATGGACTTGAATATCTAAAAGTCTTTGTAACTTTTTGGAGGAAAATTCATATTTTTCAACATGAACTTTCTGTTCTGCCAGTTCAGCTCTGGTAGCTTTTAGTTTGACCAGTAGATCATCAATCTGAGTTTCAAGATTAGTTTGTTCGTGTTTTAACAATGAAATCTCTTTCTTAAGGCAGTTAATATTTTCTTTATAAGTATTTTCAACTTTTTTGAACTCAGATTTCATCTGATGAAACTCTTCATTTTGATCTATAAGGTTTTGGTTATGTTTTCTATAACCTAAAACTTTATCAATACAAGCTTGAGAGCAAAGATGTTCAAATACCTGAGGTGGTATCTCTGCAGTGTCTGCCATAAGAGCTTGGTTAGTGGTAGGAACATCTTCATATTGAAAACTCCAGTCAAAGTCTGAGGTTCCAACATTTGCACAAGCTGCAGTTTGAGCTAGAGGAGTTCCTTGTTGCTGTTGTTGTTGTTGCCTGGGCTGACCTTGGTAGCCTTGTCTTTGATGGCTGACACCCGGATTGGCTCTTGGCACCTTGCACTCCCTAGCAAAGTGACCCAATTGGTTATAGTTGTAACATCGGATCTTCCTTTTATCTAACCCTACTCTAGTGTTTGAGTTGTTGCTTGGAATAGATCTCCCGGTTCTAGAATAGAACCTTTTTGCTCTGAAGGAAAGCATGGCATATGAGTACTGAATATCCATTTCTTCAAGATCATCTAGATGAAAGCATTCCAGATCCTCTTTTATGAAGTACATGCTGCTTGAGCTGTCAGAGACAAAAGCAGTAGAGGTTGACTGTTGAGGAGGGGCTTCAAGAAGAAGTAGTGAGGAGTTGGACTGTGGAGCAGTTGGTGTTTGAGGATGAGTGACGATGGGGGGATAGTAATTGCTTGCACTAGGACCGGAGTGATCAGAGTGAAGCGCAGATGAGATGGTGGAGGAAGTAGAGGCTAATTGATGATTGGAACTCCTTTCCTTGGCTTGAATCATTTCTAATTCATATGTTTTCAGCATGCCAAAGAGCTCTGTCATCTGAAGAGTTTTTAAATTCTCTGTTCTTCTTATAGACACTGTATATAGTGTCCAACAACTCGGGAGAGATCTGATAAACTTTTTGAGAATATCTTCATTCTCTAACTTTACTTTGGAGCACTGCAGTTCTCCCACCAGGTACGTGTACCTGTTATACAAAACGGTTAGTGACTCACCTTCCTTCCAGACGAAGTTTTCGTACTGCTGCTTCAGGATGTCCCTTCTGTTTTCTTTGACTTCCTCTGAGCCAACAAACATCTTCTCAAGAGCCTCCCAGAGCTCCTTAGCAGTTTTGTAACTTCTAAAGTTATGAAAAACTTCATTTGGAAGGCACATTTGGATAGCTCCTAGTGCCTTGAAGTCCACCTCCATCTTCTTTATGTCCTCTTCTGAGTACTTGGAGGGATCCTTCGGGACTAGTGGTCCTCCAGAATCAGCAGAGGCCACCATGGGAGTGTAGGGTCCATCCCTGATAGATTTCCACATTCCGTACTCCTGATAACAGAAGAAGCTTTCCATGCGATTCTTCCACATGCCGTAGTCTTCCCCAGATACCAATCTTGGTGGTCGGTTGATGCTGCCGATGTCTTCAAATCCATTGCTCTGTGCCATCTTTGTTTTTGTGATTTCGGGTGACTTGATTAAAGAGAGAGTTTAGAATAAAACCAGAAATGATTAAACAAGTGTGAGTTTTTTTAATCTGAGCTAAAGCTCTGATACCACTTGTAGGATCGTGAAAGTACAAGATGGTTCTGTTCTTAGTTGAAATTGGCGGAAACAATAGCAACTACACAAGTATTATCGAGTAAACAGAAAGAATACTTATAAAAACATTGTTGTATTAAGCTTTTGCAAATAAACGATTACAATTGAAAACTCAATCAAAAAGCACACATACAATGAAGTGTTTACTCAGTATTTATACTAACTTAGAATCAAGACAGACCCTTGATTCTAAGGATCAGATCTAACACAGACCGTTGATCTTTTGTATAAAGCTAACAATACAAGTTTAGTCTAAACTAGCTAACTTTATTGAAGCATCTTCTTTATGCATCATTACTTGCATGCTTAGAGAAGAGCATTGTTGTCCGTCATTGGTTGCACCATTGAGGTTTCTTCTGCTTTGAGTGTGTCAGTAGCTTTTGCAGAAAGTTGTTAGTGACGCTTGGCATGGATAGTCTGCTGCAACGATTTATCTTCAAGGCACAAGGCTGTCAGCAGCAAGGATGAGGATCAGCAGCAAGATGTGACTATCCAAAGCTGCTGATGATTTGCCTATCAGCAGCATCAAGTGTTGATGCTGCTGAGAAGCCTATCCGTAGCAACTCTGGTCTTCAGCAGATAAGGCTATCCGCAGCAGATAAGCTTATCCGCCGTAGTTTGTTGGTTAGCAACAAACTCTGAGATTAGCAGCATTTGTACTTAGAGAATTTTGTAGCCATCAGTCTTTATTTCTACAGGACATGTATTCGCGTCTCGTTTAAAATTTTTGGTTTCCATGGGTGCTTTAGGTCAGTTGAACACTTGTGATATTTCTGATTGTAGTGGTTGCAAACTTGCTAAATTTTCTACTTTACCTTTTGATAAAAGTACTTCTCGTTCTGTTGCACCTTTGGATATTATTCATTCTGATGTGTGGGGACCATCACCGGTATCCACTAAGGGTGGTTCACGTTATTATGTTTCCTTTATAGATGATTACACTCGTTATACCTAGGTGTAACTTATGAAACGTAGATCTGAGTTCTTTGACATTTACAAAACCTTTAGGGCCTATGTTCAGAAGCAACATTCAGATGTGATAAAGTGCTTCAGGTGTGGCTTAGGGGGTGAATACACCTTTAATGATTTTACTCAGTTGCTTGCTTCAGATGGTACCATACACCAATCGTCTTGTACTGACACCCATCAAAAGAATGGTGTTGCTGAAAGGAAACATCGCCATCTTATGGAGACCGCACACTCATTCCTTTTATCTACTGAGGTACCTAGTGTCTTTTGGGGAGAAGCACTCCTGACCGTCCAACATGTGATTAATAGAATCCCTACTTCTCACAATGATGGGATGTCTCCATTTGAAAGTATTTTTGGTGAACGCCCAGATTATGGTGAGTTATGGGTTTTTGGATGTACTTGCTTTGCTCTCCGTCCTCATGTTGAACGAGACAAATAAGTTAGCCATATGTGTTTTCTTAGGCTATGCAAGAAGGATATGGCACGGGACAGGAAGGATATCATTGTTTTGATCCTGTAAGTCAGAAATTATATGTATCAAGGCATGTTACCTTTCTTGAACATATTCCCTTCTATTCGATTCCAGCTAAGTCACATGTTGTAACAAATTCAGATCTTCAGAACATTGATCCTTTTGCTAGAAACATTGATGTCTCAACCTCTGATATCCCAGATTCGTCTGTTGATCCTAATATGCCTGCTCCAGTTACGTCTGTTGCACATGATGTGCCAACTCATGAACCATCCACGTCATCAGGTACTACTGTTGATCCTCCGCCGGTTGAAACTAGAAATCCTCCACCTCAGAGAAAGTCTATTCGTGAATGTAAGTCTACCCAACTACCAGACTTTGCATACTCTGCCTACTCTACTCCGTTTGGTTCATTTATCGCGAGTATTCATCATTGTCTGAAATCATATAAAGAGGCTGTCTCTAACCCTCTATGACAGAATGCTATGGCTTAAGCGCTCACAGCTCTTTATCAGATTCACACATGGGATTTGGTTCCACTACCACCAGGTAAACATAAAGTTGGTTATCGTTGGGTGTATAATATTAAAACGAAGTCTGATGGGTCTGTTGAACGATACAAGGCCAGACTTGTGGCAAAAGGATATTCGCAAACGTATGGTATGGATTATGAGGAGACTTTTGCCCCAGTGACAAAAATGACGACAATTCTTACTTTAATAGTTGTTGCGTCCGTTCGTCAGTGGAAGATCTGTCAAATGGATGTCAAAAATGCCTTTCTGAATGGTGATCCTCATGAGGAGGTTTACATGACTCCACCCCCGGGAATAACTCATCAGCCCGGTGAAGTTTTTTGTAGGCTCAAACAGGCTCCTCGTGCCCATTTGAGAAATTCTCTACAGTCATCACTTCCCTTGGTTTTCTTCCTAGCAGCCATGATTCAACATTATTTGTTCGATGTACGAATGCTGGACGCATTCTCTTGTCTTTATATGTGGATGATATGATTATTACATGCGATGATTATGATGGCATTGAGTCCTTGAAACGTGACTTGGCTCATCGTTTTGCTATGAAAGATTTGGGATTATTACGTTATTTTTTGGGGATTGAAGTAGCCTAATCTAAAAAGGGATACATTCTCTCTCAAACGAAGTATATTTCTGATTTGTTTCAACGTGCGAGACTCTATGATAACAGAATTGCAGACACTCCTCTTGAAACCAACGCGCGTCACTCTCCGCTAATGGTGTCCCTCTATCTGATCCAAGCCTATATCGTACCATTGTAGGTAGTTTGGTTTATCTTACAGTTACTCGCCCTGATATCGCTCATGTTGTTCATGTGGTTAGTCAGTTTGTTACCGCTCCTACTTCTGTTCACTGGGGAGCTGTTCTTCGTATTTTGAGATATCTTCGTGGTACTCAGTTTCAAAGCCTTTTGTTCCCCTCGACATATTCTCTGGAATTACATGCCTTTAGTGATGCTGATTGGGATAGTGATCCTAATGATCGTAAATCCACTACTGGTTTCTGTATTTACCTTGGTGATTCTTTAATCTCATGGAAAATAAAGAAACAAGATGTTATTTCTAGGTCCTCTTCTGAGGCTGAATATCATGCTATGGCTGTGACTACATGTGAAATTGTTTAGTTACGATGGCATCTAACAGACATGGGGGTTGTCATTTCCTCGTCTACCCCGTTACATTGTGATAATCAAAGTGCTATGCAGACCGCCAAGAACTTTGTCTTTCATGAACGGACAAAACATATTGAGATATACTGTTATTTTACTCGTCATCATTTTCAGCTCGGGACCATCTCGCTTCCCTTTATTCCATCAGCCTTGCAGATTGCAGATGTTTTCACCAAGGCTCACTCGACGTCTCGGTTTTGTTTTTGTGTGACAAACTCTCAATGTTTATTTCTGTTGCATTGTGAGTTTGAGGGGGGATGTTAGTATAATAAGTATGTTTACGGGCTTTAGCCCATTTAGCTTGTAAGGCTTAGCCTACCTATATAATGGTTGTTTTCTCCTCATTGTAACCTAATCTTCACTTGAATAATATTGAGCCTCCATCTTTCTCTGTACATGTTTCTTGGTTAATAGAGATGTGGTTGACTATGGAGTCAAGGATAAAAAAAATCTCAACAAATCAAAAAAAATTTATGGCTTGGTTTGAAGAGAATGATTGAGACGCATGATTTGAATAGTGTATTTGATTGTTTGAGATTGTGTTGATTGATAGGTATTTTAAATAAAGAGCGAAGTGGGAGATAATTGTATATTACCTGAGTTATCTCAAGCCATATATTGTTTGGGAGTTCTCCTAAACAAGATTTTATACTTTTTAATGAGGGTTGATTCTTGATTAAAGATCCTACCTTTAAACTCTTATGTTCTCAAGAGAAGAAATAGAAATCTTGAATGTCAACTTTATCCGTATGGGTGTGCAAAGTCGGTTATATGTCGGTTTTGGCCTCTTCCATAACTATAACCACTTGGTAAGTTATACCCTCTTCCATAACCATAAACATAACCATACCGCTTGGTCGGTTAACCGGTTTCGGTTAATTAACCATTTTCATTCCGTAATCACGAATTTAATAAAAGACTTGGGATTATGTTATTAGTATTATTTTTTTTCTTGTCATAAATTTATAATTAAAGCATTAGTTATCTACAAATGTCTTTGAAAATGGATAGAAAAATTTGTGCATGTATATTTTGTGCACCCTTAACCGTAGCCATAGTGAATGGGGGAAATCATTTATATTTTGTGCATATATCTTATTAATAGGGTTGTATCAGTTCGGTTCGGTTAATGTTCGGTTATAGGACACCCTTAACCATAACCATAACTGCTTGAACGGTTAATCAAATAACCTTAACCATAATCGTCGGTTAATTTCGGTTATCGGTTAGTTCGGTTATAAGTAAAATTTGGTTAACGGTTAAGATTTGCTCACCCCTAACTTTAGGGGGAACATCAATTGGATGAAAAACAAGACTTGATGCTTCATACCTGGATTTGGAAGAATTAGCCTATGGGGAGATTGTTGGGTCTCTTAGAGACTAATACTTACCAAATCAAGTTATTACAAGTTTATTTGGCGTTGAAGATCATTTTAAGATAATCACAAAGCGTTGTTGAAACGAGAAGAGGTTTACTTACTTGGTCAAAGTCAAATTCAAAGTCAACTGTCAAAGTTGAAATGACGAGTCAACAATTATGTCCAAGCTAATGTTAAACTTCTTATTAATGATTCTGGATTGAATCATCGACTTTTGTCATGGAGAAGGCGACAAAGTCAAAACGGGTATTCTTTAGAGGCGACTAATGTGAAGACCTGAAGACTATAAATAGAGGCATTCTCATAGAGTTGAGTGTGTGTTCTTTGTGAGTAGACAACCCTAGGAAGAGCTCTCTTTGGGTTGGCTATGAGTGTTCTTGATCTTTAGAGTCTGTAATGTAATATGTGATGCTTAAATAAAAAAAAGTTCATTACATTCTCTATTTCTTTTTTATTATCTTCTACACTTGTTTATGAATTTTCAATTGTTGATGATCTTGACCACAACCACCCGTCTCTACCTTGTTGAATTTTGAGATCAAGATTCAAGTTATTGATGAATCAAGAGTTATCAACACATACTCGGATGATAACATAGTTAAGTACTATATTTACGCAATGATTAATTCCAAACTTTTAAATGTTTGTGCTGGGGGGGGAGGATCACTAGCAATGTTTTCAGAATCGGACCGGACAATGAACCGGACGACTTAAAGATTCACTGGTTGAACCGGTTCAATCAGATTTAATAACCAGATAATATTATAAAGAGTTAAGTGTTTTTTTCATCCCTGTGGTTTGCTAAAAATGTCATTTGAATCCAAAGGTTTAAATCTTGCCATTTGAATCCAAAGGTTTCCTAAAAATTGTCATTTGAATCCATTTGACTACACCTAATTAACACCGTTAACATTTTCCGTTAAACCTTCCCCACTTGAGGGGTATTTTAGTCAATACAATTACAAAATAAAGAACCAACCCCATATGAGGGTTTTATGTGTTCAATCTCTTTAGGTAATCACAAAAAACAAATTCCTATCCCCAAAATCAATCTCTTTCGTCTCCATAATCAACAGCAAACGCCGTAATCGCAATCGCAATTTCGTCCCTAAAATCAATCGCAAGTAATGTTTGACGAACTCTGGTTTGTTCCTTGCCCTACTAAAGATTTAGATCCACATGAGTTTTACGGTAAGTACGTGCGTCGCCACCACAGTCGCTATCACCATTACATTATCGAGTGTAATCGAACCTATTGTTAGATTTCGTGTTTTGGCCCTATTGTGCATTTTTCTTGATTTTGTGATTCTGCGCTACTATTTGGGCAAATTTATGTAACTTTGAAGAATCACTCACTGATCTTGGTGTTGATATTACCAACTGATATTTTAGTCTTTTGTTGCTAATTTAATCTGCTCATATAGATCATTACCGATGCTATTAGATGTCCTGTTGTCGTTGTTGTTTTCATCATATTCAGGAGGTTGTGTACTGATTTTTTTAGATATGTGGGGAGTTATTATTGAATTTTTTTGAAGCTGATTTAAGGGTCCATAGTCTTTCTTATGGCTAGTTGACCGGCATGTAAGCATGCAGTGGTGGTCAACTGGAACATGGCAGTCTATGGTACCAAGGTTGGCATTCCTGAAAGTTAGGTACTTTAGGTTTATTGACCGGACACTTGGAAGAAGGTATATAAACATACAGGTGATCCCATAAATGGTAGAGATATGTGGTCCCCATATGGCTTGCTAAAGAGATTGAACGCAGAAAACCCTTCACGTAGGGCTGGTTCTTTATTTTGTAATTGTTTTGACTAAAATAGCCCTAAAGTGAGGAAGGATTAACGGAAAATTTTAACGGTGTTAATTAGGTGTAGTCAAATAGATTCAAATGGCAATTTTTATGAAACCTTTGGATTCAAATGGCAAGATTTAAACCTTTGGATTCAAATGACAACTTTTAGCAAACCACATGGGTGAAAAAAACACTCAACTCTATTATAAATGTTAAAAATATATATATACATCATACAACAAAAATTTTAAATTATTTATGTAACTTAAAACATAATTTGGAAAAATTGAGGTAGTAAAAATTGAAACCAAAAGGATAAGTATGTAATTTTTGTATTTTTGAAAGGGGGTTTAAAGAAACTTTATTTAACCTTATGAATCTTAAGATCAAAACAGCCGCTCCATGCGCTCTCTCTCTCTCCTCAACAACTTTCACTTCTTTTCTCTAGAAATTATGTTTCTTTCAACAACTTTCTCTCTAAATCTTCCAGATGTGTTTTGTAAATCGATTATCTCTTATGTTTTGTCAACGATTAGAGGGATTGAAGTCCTGATTTTGTTTCGTAAATTGATTAGAGGAATCGAAGGTTGAATGGCCGGTCACGTTTCTCTTCTGATCAGTTGAGGTTACGTGGGTTTTTAGATCGGAACACAAGATTAGAAAAAATTCCAGTCCGACCCGTCAGCCGGTCTACCGGTCCGACCACCTGACCCCCAGAACCGGCTGGTCCAACCACTATCCGGTTAAAATCACCGAACCGAACTGGCGGAGGGTCCGGTTCCCGGTCCGACCGGCCGGTCCGGTTTTCAAAACACCGATCACTAGCTATGACATCAGCCTTTCCAAGATGATACTTACTGTTGTCGTCATAATCTTTCAACAATTCTAATCATTGCCCGTGTCACATGTTCAACTCTTTATGCGGAAAAATACAATTCAAACTTCTGTTATCGTTTAAAATATCATAAGTCTCTCCATAAAGATAGTGTCGCTAGATATACAGTGCAAAACTGATAACAATAGGCTCAAGTCATGAGTCGAATAATTAATATCATAAGATTTATGCTCTCTTGAGGCATATGGAGTGACCTTACAATGTTGCATTAATACACGATCGCAATGTAATAGTAGGCGCAAATCCTAACCGCTTTTTTTAATTCTTCAAAATTTTCTCTCGTTCATCATTCCAAGAGTGTTTAACCTCTTTCCTCAATAACCACGTGAGGAGTCAAGAGATACCAAAAAATCATTCAACATAAGTAGAGTAATTAACATAATGCCAAGAAAATTATGAACCTCTGTGGCAGGTAGGTCTAGGCCATTTAGTGTTTGTCTCGATCTTAGCTGGATCCATCATATCACGGCATAGCCCAAAAAGGGTACTTAACCTCTGTGGCTGAGGTAGGTCTAGGCCATTTAGTGCATGTTCTTCAATCATTATTGTTCTGATGGATCTGAAGAGAGAGAGAGAGGGAGGGAGGAAGAGAGGAAGAGAGGGAGAGAGGGGTTTACAATAGATAAAACTTGTTCTTAGGGTTCTTTACACATATGTAAATAAACTTATTATTCAATTGTTCTCATGGATCTGGAAAAGAATGATTTTGTAAAAACCAAGATTTAATCAAAAAGAGAAAAACAAAGTGTAATTACCCTTTTATCTCTATAACAAATCTAGACCACATAAAATACAGATTTAATCATGACCACAGATTAAAATATGTAGAAATTAAATGAGTGGTCTCGAATTAATTTATTAGTTTTTATAATAAACTATGGTTTAATATATAAAATTAAATGAGTGGTCTAGAATTAATTTATTAATTTTTATAATAAACTGGTTCAATATATAACAATAACATGTAATAGAAAAGTGAATGTTAGGTTCACAAGTAACGCATAGAGATTGTAAATTTGCAAATCGAACTGTAAAAAGAAATATCAACGAAAACTATAGGAAAAATTAAATATAAATTATGGAACTTTCTTGAGGCATATATGGATGTATAATCGAAAGTAGTGGTGCACAAAAAAACCGGTTTTTTTTTTAACCCGGTCCAAACCGGTAAACCGGTTTGGCTTAAACCGGTTTGGGCCAAACCGGTTCGGGTTGCCCAAAAACCGCCGGTTTGGAGATTTCAGGAGGCGATCGGTTTAGGAACCGGTTCAACCAAACCGGTTTGATAAACCGGTTTTCGAGCTGGGCAAAAAATAGCCGTTGGCCAACGGCTATATGGCCGTTGGGGTCGATTTTGGCCGTTTTTTTGGAGTTTTTTGCACCCTTAAAACACTATAAATAGGTGGGGGGTGTTTAGGGTTGATCACACCTCTCTTTACACTCTCTAATCTCTAAAACCGCTCTTTAACCGCTCAAAAACGCTCTCTAAACTCAAAAAAAAAAGCATGGCAAGTTTTGGTGTTGGTGGTTCCTCAAACGAAGTTACCGTTGTGGAAATTCGAGCAACAACGAGAAATCCGGCAATTTGGTGCAATTACGATCTATGTTTGTTGTCAAACGGGAAGGAACGTGCTCGGTGCAAGATGTGTGGTGCGTTTTTGGGGAAAGATTCAAACACTAGTTTGAAAATGCATATGGAAAAATCTTGCCCGTCATTGAAGGGAATTCCAAGTGAAGGTCAAGCCTCGATGACAAGCAAAGGAGGAATTTGGAACTTTGATCCAAATATTGTTCGAGATCGAATGGCGAGGTTAGTGATTCAAGAAGGATTGCCGTTCAACCACTTTGACAATCCGCGCTTGACAAGGATGATTCAAGAGACACTCTAACCTCGTTATCACCAAGTAAGTCGCACAACCCTTAGACGAGATTGTATAAAAATGTGGAAAAAAGCAAAAAAAGAATTAATTTTGGGTTTTGAAAATTTGCAAACCGGTGTAAACTTAACCACCGATGTTTGGTCGGCTCCACATGGTATACCCGATTCGTACCTTTGCGTTACCGCGCATTGGGTTGATCCCAATACGTGGCAAATGATGAAGCGTACAATCGCTTTTGACTTGTTTGAATATCCACACACCGGCGAAAATTTATTTTATATATTGGATGGTGTTATTAACGAATTTAAATTACAAAATAAACTTTTTTCAATGTCTTTTGATAATGCATCTAATAATACAAATGCGGTTCAAAAACTAAAAATTAAATATAAACCCGTTTGCAACGGCGTTTTTTTCCATAGTCGATGTGTCGCACACATCATTAACTTGGCGGTGCAAGCTGGGCTTGCAATTGAAGAGGTTTCAAACTTAACATATACTTTTCGACAAATGCTTAAAGATATTTTTAGTAACAGAAAAAGATACCATGATTATATTAAATTTTGTCGTGATACGAATAATCTTTGCTTAGGCCCGAATTGGGACGTCGAGACAAGATGGAACTCGACTTATATTATGTTTTATAGCGCTTTACGACAAAGAGAAACTTTAGAACTATTTCATGATATGTTTGCCTCAAAACCTCGTCGTAAAATTCAAAAGTTTCCGTCTCCAAATTGGGATATTTTAAAAGACGTAACCGAATTGCTTGAAGTTTTTAAAACCGCCACCACTTTTTTATCTGGTGTTTATTATCCCACAAGTCCATTAACACTAAAACAAATATATTTAATGGCTAACAAGTTGTCTGAGCTTGAAAATAAAAGCGATCTTTTTACAAAAATGATAGAACCGATGAAAGAAAAATTAGTGAAATATTTTAAAGAAATGCCTCCCGTTATAACTTGCGCCGCCGCGTTAAACTCTACCATAAATGTTTACGGGGTTGAAACCTTGATTGATAGAATTACTTACGCTTTGAATTTGGATAGTGAAGACATCCATTTTGCACAAGGCACAAAAACATATTTTAACAAATGTTTACAAGATTTATTTGATGTTTATTTACATAAATATGGTACAACTCCGACTCCACATGATACAATAGGTACATCATCAAGTGGTACCTCGAGAGATGTTAATTTGAATTTATATAACGAAATGTTAAATGAATTTAGTAAACGTGCTCGAGGTACCACCCCGAGTAGCGAACTCGGAAGGTATATTGGCACAAACTTTTAGCGTTTATGCCTCCTACCGTTTTTGAGGATTTTGATATTTTGGCATGGTGGAAAACAAACGAAGCTTCGTTTCCGATTCTTTTCGCCATGGCCCGTGATGTACTAACCGTCCAAGCTTCCACGGTAGCTTCGGAATCTGCGTTTTCTTTTAGTGGCAGGGTATTATCGATACGAAGGACTAGACTCACACCCCTAGCGATGGAAATGTGCATTTGCTTGAAGGACCATTTGGATGCGATGAATATGATACAAGACCAAACTTCTCTCGAAGATGAAATTCAAGCCGAAGAAGTCATACACAACAACGAGGTTGATCTTGGAATATCCGAACCCGTCACGGATGAAGAACTAGCCGAAGATGCAAGGCTACGAAGCTCTAGTTCCGAAGACAACGCACAAGAATAATCAATCAATATTCCAAAAAATAAAACGTTGAACTTAATGTTTTATATTTGTTATATTTTTTGTAATTTTTTACAATTTTATCTTGTCATGTTTTTTAATTTCCGGACTTTTCAAATATTAATAAACGTTGAACTTTATGTTTTAATTTTGTTATATTTTATTATGGATTTTATATTAAAAATATAAAATTTATTTGGATTTTTTTTTTTATAAAAACCGGTTTAAAGAACAAACCGGTTTAAAACCTACCCGAACCGGTTTGACCGGTTTACATATTTCCATTACTCGAACCGGTTTAACCCGAACCGGTTTGGGCCCAAACCGGTTTTGACTTTTCGTTGACCAAACCGGTTCGGGTCGGGTTGAACCGGTTTGGGTTAAAAAACCGATTTGTGCACCACTAATCGAAAGTAGTTATGTTTGAAAAATGATTTTCTTTTTTTTTATTTAAATTATTTAAGTTACATATGTACATATCCTATGACCTTCGATCTCCATATATAATAAAATAATATTAATGTTAACAATTTCTTCAACCTACGCATGTTAATGCTCTAAATTATTTGTTTTTCCTATATCTATATAAAAAATTGTCAAAAACCTTATACGTGATAAGAGGGAGAAGAAAAAATAGATAAAAAAAAATTAATTAACTAGAGACGAATTGTTTGATTTTTTAATTGTAGATTTTGGACTTTTAGCATATTCCAATAATACTTCATTACACTATATTTAGTGTAATCTTTGATGACAAAACTAAAGATGCATAGGTAGGGGGTTTATCTCAGAAATTATTGTTAAAAGATCCATCACAATTCAACAGAATTAGAATGCTTCTAGTACAAAACTGAAGGCTGCTTTTTCTAACTCTCACCTGAAGCACCCACAAAACAGAGATTCCAAATAAATGAATCCTATTTTCACCATGTCACAGCAACTCACCTCAGTTTCCTTGCAGCAGATTTCGCAGTCTATTCCGGGCTTCTTCAGTCAAGCTGCTGCATCTAAACCTGGGTGGCCTTGCTGCAGATGCTGATGCTGATGAGAAGCACACAACAATTGCAGTGAGATTATCACTTGTATCACGACGTAAAGCTTGATTTACAAGCTCTCTAGCACAGCAGTTGGGATCATCATATAGTCTGAGGTGACGCCTAACAAAAGCAACCGCCTCTTGGTTTGACATGACATCCCAAATCCCATCACAACCAATAATCAAAAACTCATCATCTTCTGTCAAAACCATTTGCCTCACATCAGGTGTTGCAGTGAGAGGCGATGATGGTGATTTCATGTGCCAGTCTCCAAGGGCTCTAGTAACCGCAAGTTCACCGTTCAGGTATCCGTCCTCTATGAAACCACCTAACGCCTCCACCCGTACCTTCTCTTCCAAGTAACTAGGCCTATGATCTTGTGACAACTGTACTGCAACACCCTTCCTGCAAAGAACCGCTCGGCAGTCACCAGCATTTGCTATTACTAAATGTTTCCCCAGGATGAGAGCGGTTAAAGCTGTTGTCCCACAATAATCACTGATGCTACATTCATCAGCCAAAGCTCGGTCAGCCAGTAAAAAAGCTTTGCAATGACAATTTTCCAGTTCTTGTAAGAACATGTCATCATCGATATTTGATGTTTGTGGTAAATCAGAATCTATGAAGAATAATCTCATGACGTGCTCCTTAAGATATGATGCAGCTTCAGAGCCTCCATGGCCATCAAAAACAGCATAAAAGGAGCTTGGAAGAGGCAAACGATAAAGGTCACCCAATTGGTTTGATACATCATCGATTCGTATGTGCTCGTCTTCATTAGATTTGCGGGGCCCAATGTCTGTGTGGCTCCCAGACCGGATGCTTCTACTCAACTTTCTTGAAGGAGATTCCACCACTATGCTACTAGTTTGAATACTAGCTGCACAGCTCACACCCTATAAATAAAAAGATAACAGAGATGAAGGGTAGCGAATGAAAACAAATTCAGGTCAATACTGGTAATTTTATGGGTTGCTCTCCAAAAACACATTCACTGACCATTTTTATGAATTCTATACATAAAGATGTATTATATATGATTACAGAAACCATGTCAGTGTTTTTAGAGGTTGTCATGCATTTGAATCATCTTCGGATGACATTTGGCCTGTTACACCCCTTTATAACATGGAGAGAAATGCCACCTGTAATATTTAGTTTGTGTAAAACTAATTGCAAACTAGTAATTTTAGACTCATTGAAGTATCCGGTACAAAGAGTTACGCCATACCCACTACGGTTCGTATTAATCAATATTTCATATTAGAGCCTTGCAAACTAGATTTCTCAAGAATCGTTATCCTCTTTCTATCATCATTAATACAAGTGGTAAAGTTGACATCTATGGCTCTATATCATAAACGTGTTATTAAACCACAAGTAACTAAATGTGCTGATGCTTTGGAACCAGATAGAGAAAAATGTAAATCATCAAAGTACGAGATAAACATTATTGCAAAAGTATGTGTTGTAGCTATAAAACATGAGATGTAATAACCTATTTTTACCCTGCAACAGGAAAAAACAAAAGAGGCAAACTTCATAATAAAGTATGATAAGATATTTTGGTTAACAATGCCGACTCTCAATATACTTCAGCAGGTAGTAAGCACCTTAACAATGTCGACACTCAGTATACTTCAGTGGCAGAGATAGTGGGATGAAGACGGATATATATACACACGCACATGCACAAACAGTAGAGGACTAATAATTAAAAGTAAAATATACTCCTTACGCCTATGAGGGATGAGATGATGAGGTGAGTTGACGCAACTCGAGGATAGTGTGGAATACCTTGAGATTGTGGGTCTTTTTCTTGACAACCCCATGATGAAACAACTTTTTTTCAATTAGCTTTTGTTGGGTAAGTTTGTTTGTTTCGTTGGATTTACAAAATGAGGATAACCACATGTTAAATTAGTTATGTTAGTACTGTAATTTCCTTTCCTACTTTTCATTTAGACAAATTATGAACTAATAGATATCTAGTTCTGGTTTTGGTCCAATAAATGTTGGGGCGCAGATAGTGTGGAGGCTTGGCCAAGAGGGGGGCAGCCGGCCCTAGCCTTGGTTCGGCCCACTTGATGTTAATTTTAGCCGGCCCAAAATTATTCTTTTAACCTTAGAATTAGTCTTTAAATACAAAGTTTTGTACTTGTAATTCCTTAAACACCTGAATAATAATATACCGCTAGTTGCAACCCGTGGACGTCGGTCATACCGACTGAACCACGTTAATCTTGTGTCTTTCATTCTCGTTTATTGTGTGCGTGCGCGTGTGATAACCTAACAACTGGTATCAGAGCGTCAAGCTCTAGATAGCACCACGAACAAGCTTCCGGTCACTGCCACCTAGCCGTCGTCGCTAGGGTTTCTGCCATCGATTAGCCGCCGTTGGGGTTCCAGCCGCCGATCAGCTTCCACCGCACGTCAACAGCCACCTGCTGCCCTATTTCGCCGCCAGAAGATAAGGTTCTGAATCGTATTCTGTGCCGCCAACCGCTGTGCAACACCGCTGAACGAATTGGTTTTGCTGTTGTCTCTTGCGATCAGACCTAGGGTTGTTTTCAGTCCTGTTTTGATCTGTTTTGTTGCTGATAATTGAGTTTGATTGTCGAAACAATGTTCAACAGAACAGCCCACCAAGTTCAAGCCGCCGCCACTACTGTGTTTGTTCACTGTTTTTCAATCTCAATTCGACCAGCCACGTTCTGGTAGGGTATTGTCATGGCATGGGAAAAGTTTAAAAGAACGGAATCTCGCCTCGAGACGTTTTCCCTTCTCCTCACGAGGCGTAAGCCTCGAGGCGAACCGAGGCGGAATTAAAAAATAAATATAAAAATTATATATCTTATAAATATAGAACTTTCCTTACTAATTTCATCGGAAAAAGTCTAAAACAACAAGAGTGGCGCCTCGAGGCGTACACCTTTCACGTTTTTTTGAACGCCTCAGCCCTTTGAGGCGCACGTACAAAAATGGCCCCTGAGGCGTCTCCCCAAACTCGGTTTCTCACCGCCTCGACCGTTTTTTAAACCATGGACAGAGGAAGGAAAAATAAAGATTGAGAAGTTTGATGGACAAGACTTTGAGTATTTGAAGATGCAGATTGAGGATGTTCTGTGTCAGAAAGATTTATACCAAACGTTGTCAGGAAAGAAACCAGATAAAATGTCAGATGAGGATTGGGCTATATTGGACAGAAAAGCTTTGGGAGTAGTCAGGTTTCATTGGCTAAGAGTGCTGCTTCAACATTGTGACCAAAATGACTATGTCTGGTTTGATGAAGGCTTTGTCAAATATGAATGAAAAGCCCGTAGCGTTGAATAAGGTGTTCTTGATTCGATATTAGTCAACACCAGAATGAGAGATGGTGCTTCAGTTGCTATTCACATCAATGATTTTAATTCGATCATAACTTGGTTAACATCAGTTGGGATTAAATTTGATGAAGAAATTCAGGCACTGCTTCTATTATCTTCTTTGTCTGAGAGTTGGTCTGGGACGATGATAGCAGTTACTAGTTCATATGGAACTACTAAGTTCACTTTTGGAGGTATCGGGACTTGATTCTGGGAAAGGATATCAAACGTAGAAGTTCAGAGGATACTTCGAGTTCACTTTTGAGTACAGAAGGCAGAGGAAGAAGGAATGAGAGGGGAAGCAACCAAGAAAGAAAGTTACATGTTGGGATTGCAAGCATCATTTAAAAAATCAGTGCCCGGGTGCTAAGAAAGAAGTAAATCATGTTGCAGCATAAGACTCAGATTACACGTTGGTTTGTTGCGTAGAGTGTTATGGATTCATGGGTTATGAATTATGGTGCATCATTCCATGCTACGTACAGCATGGATATAGTGAAGAATCTCAAAATTGACGACTTTGGGAAGGTACAATTAGCCAATAATGAGATCCTAGATGTTACGGGTATGGGGGATGTTGATTTGATAACTTCCGGGGGAACCACCTAGACTCTGAAGGATGTCAAAGTCATTCTAACTTAGAGGATGCTTATCTCAGTCAGGCAGTTGGATGATCAGGTATACAATGTTATGTTCGGTATACAATGTTATGTTCGGGGGTGGTCAGTGGAAGGCAATCAAAGGAAACCTTGTAATTGCTCGTGGGAAGAAGAGGGGTTCTGTGTATATGGTTGAGATACCGCTTAAAAGAGTTGATCCAGTTCTGAAGGAAGAGAAAGTCCGGTTCTGTAAGTCTCGTGTGCAGAAGAGGGTTACCTTTGCGAAGGAAATAACCAGAGCTAGTTTACAGACTCAGAAAGAACGAACAGTATGGAGAGGTTCAGAAAAGCCAATCAGAGGTGGAAGATCAGGAGGGTTTAGAAACAGTGGGAGCACAATGTTAAAAAGTGTTTCAGTTGTAGCTCCAGTTCCGCAGTGGGTCAGAAAAACCAGTAAACCATCGGAGAAAGTATCTCTAGGTAATTACTTACTTGTAATGGAGAACGGAGGATCCCAGTATAGTTCAGACGGCAGCAGAGTGACAGACGTATTACAGTGGGAGCAAACAGAGAAAGAGAAGGAAAGGTCACTGACAGACAAGTTCACGACGACAGATGAGTTGAAGCTCGGTGTAGCTTCAACGGGCTTTCAAGTTAATTGATGAGAAAGCCGTTGCAACTAGTCGTGAGGAAGATTACAAGAGGTACAATGATAGCCTTACCGGTAGGGATTAAAATGCGATAGTCATTGCAAGTGAGACGAAGCATCACGGGTCGCTCCAATGGGTCAGCATGGTGTGTTTGGAGCTCCAACCCAAGTAACCATCATATCATGCAAACCACCCATGCATCAATCTACAGTTTCAATTTCAGTTTCCCCACGTTGCAATTAATGTTTTTTTTATTTCCTTTTTATTTTCATTTATTTCTTTTGCACATGGTAGTTTCCTATTTTGTAGTAGTGATGGGGTACCCATGTATTCTATCATTTATGTAACCCCTCGTAGGAAATATGGAATGGTGGGTGTTTATGTTTGAAGAAAACTTTTTGTGATTATCTGTTCTTGAGATTGCATTCTATCCATTGCTAGCTCAAGTTTGGCCACTTGGGTGGTGTTCTTTGGAATCTAATCACAAGTTTAGGTGGTGATTTCTGTATCCTAAACTCGCATTAGACTGCCTTGCGAATTGATCGAGTGGTGTTTCTGTATCTCGAGTGACCTGTAGCCTATCCGTTATATTTAAATTCAGATTTATATCCGTTACCCACTCTGGCTCCCTATCATTTGGTATCAAAGCGATCCGTTTCGACTCCTACTCCTACATTCATTTATCATCCAGTTTCGAAAAAAAAATGTGTTATCAATGGCTTAGGAGAAAAGATCGTTGGAACAACAGGTCAAGGAATTGCTACATCAAATTCATAAATTGAGTCGTGAGATACTTGGGGATAAACAAGGTAAGTTCAAAACTTTGAAGAACAAAAGAAAGCTACCCAAATATGTCTTTGATTTTCATACAATGTTAAAGGATCTAGTCGTTCCAAAACTTGATAAACCTATCATTTGGTATCAGAGCCGAAGCGATCCGTTTCGACTCCAGTTCCTTCTTCATTCACATATCTCCCAGGGTTAGCAAACAGTGTCATTTAACCATTTTCTTCAATTTCGGGCTACTGTGTATGAAGCAACAAATGAAGTCCAGTCATGTTCAAGATGAAGGATCAATTGCCGTGAATTATGTTCAGGGACCACGATACGATGACGATGCGATTGAGCCTAATGAAGACGAGTACATGTTTGTGATGATAGCTCTCTGCGGGGACTGCTATGTTAATCTTGTCCACCGTGAGCAATCAAAAACCCGCTGTTGATAGGAAGACCCCAAAGAAGCAACCATCACCGACCTTGATAAACGAAAAGAAATTGCACCTACTGAAGTAAGTCGATTTTCTTCCAAAGGACGACCCAAAGTCGACTTTTGTTCCTACGGCCTATTCACGGTACTCGCACCAGTGCACCACAACACCTACAAAATTCCCCTACATGGTGTCTATGAAGTTTTAGCCGCACTCAAAGATGATATTCAAAGTTTGGGGTTAAACTTTCTTCATGACGAGGATGATGATATAGACGCGGTTCACGAATCAAATGGGTCATTTGGTGGCAGCCATGGCCATAGCTAGGAGTTCAACTGGGTCTGGGTCAACCAAATAGAGATCGACGACGGCCCTCCGAACCTACACCCGTTACCCAAGTTTGAAGTTGAAGATAATATCCTAAGTTTGAGGACAAACTTCTTTGAAGAAGGGGAGGATGATAGCCCTACCGGTAGGGATTCAAATGCGATAGTCGTTGCAAGTGAGATGGAGCATCACGGGTCGCTCCAATGGGTCAGCATGGTATGTTTGGAGCTCCAACCCACGTAACCATCATACCATGCAAACCACCCATGCATCAATCTGTTTCAACTTCAGTTTCCCCACGTTGTAATTAATGTTTTTTTTATTTCTTTTTATTTTCATTTATTTGTTTTGCACGTGGTAGTTTCCTATTTTGTAGTAGTGATGGGGTACCCATGTATTCTATCATTTATGTAACCCCTCGTAAGAAATATGGAATGGTGGGTGTTTATGTTTGAAGAAAACTTTGAAGAAAACTTTTTGTGATTCTCTGTTCTTGAGATTGCATTCTATCCATTACTAGCTCAAGTTTGGCCACTTGGGTGGTGTTCTTTGGAATCTAATCACAAGTTTAGGTGGTGATTTATGTATCCTAAACTCGTATTAGACTGCCCTGCGGATTGATCGAGTGGTGTTTCTGTATCTCGAGTGACTCGTAGCCTATCCGTTCTATTTAAATTCAGATTTATATCCGTTACCCACTCTGATTTCCTATCATACAAGATAATGAAAGACGATGGAGCGCAATTCGAGCCTCCAAGTGGGAGAGATTGTTGGAGCGCCGATAGTGTGGAGGCTCGGCCAAGAGAGGGCAGCCGGCCCTAGCCTTGGTTGGGCCCACTTGATGTTAATTTTAGCCGACCCTAAATTATTCTATTAACCTTAGAATTAGTCTTTAAATACAGAGCTTTGTACTTGTAATTCCTTACCTGAATAATAATATACCGCTAGTTGCAACCCGTAGACGTAGGTCACACCGACCGAACCACGTTAAATCTCGTGTCTTGCATTCTCGTTTATTGTGTATGTGCGCGTGTGATAACCTAATAATAAATCCACAAACAAATCTACAACGCAAAGTTAAATCGTGATATTGATGGATAAAGCATCTTCATTAACATGCTCTTGTACTTGCAACATATATATGCTTGGTATATCACTAGAAATCTACCCAGTGCTTGCTCTACAATATATTTTTTATAAGTAAGAAAAATATCAAGATCTAAAAAGTTCATGAAAACCTTAACCAAAAATACCCTCTTAAGTCAGCATCACAATTGTTGGCTCTCCTTCATTGCTTGTGTCAAAGAAGGGGAAGGAATATATGTAACCCTAACGATTAATGAATCCTTAAAACAAAAGGATGAAGTAGTGGACTTCCTTATTTCTATTTGACCAACTTTGAAGCCATAATTCACAAAACCCTAAACAAATTTGTTCACAATTCAAAGCCTGCATTTACTTTATTAGTTTACTAGCTTAGAACCCGTGTCTACACACGGGGTGAAAAATATCAATACATAAAGTTATTATTAAATCTTTATGTATATATTTTACATGTGTAAAAATAGTATTGCATATACTAAGGATAGAAAACAAAATTCAAAATATGTAAAAATTAATATATATTTGGGTTTCGAAAATACGTTAATTACTATTTAATGTAATTTAACTTTCATTTACTATTTGATTGAAAACAAAAGTTACATAGTTAGATTTCAAAGTTTCTTATAATAAAGGATAATTAAAATAAATGTGTTTTATTAAAATATATATTATTATTTTCTTTAAAAATATATTACTATTATTATTAAAAGTTAAAAGATAGAGGTGTATTTAATAAGAGAGAGAGACGGGAAAAAAATGATGAGAATGAATATGGAGACGACACGTGGCATGAAAAAACTGTTAACCCTAAACCCTAAACGGGCCCAGTTTAGTTAACTTGTTGATTAAGGGTCTAACCCTAATTTATGCCTATAAATTAATCTCTTGTACTTGTAATTTATTATCACTCAATAAAGAAAACCCTAGTTGCCCCCGTGGATGTAGGTCACATTGATCGAACCACGTAAATCTTCTGTCTCTTTATCTTTCTTGTTTGTGTGTTGCGTGTTTGATCCTAACAACTGGTATCAGAGCTTAGGCTCTCGATCAGCACACAAGAACAGCCTCCAACCTTTCTCAGCCGTCTGCCCTTCTTGTTGCAAACCCTAATTAGGGTTTCAGCCTTCAACATCTTTCAGCAGCCGTCACAGCCTCCGGCCGCCGACCACTGCTACTGCTTTAGCAGAAGTTTCTCCGGGCAACAGGTTCCGCCGCTGCCGCCTCAGCCCACTGCCGCCGGAATTTTTTCCGGCCAGAAATTTTTTTTCTGGAACAGCCTGCTGCGTTTTTCCGGATCTGGTCAGTTATTTTGGTTGATTTTTTTTGGTCTAAGTTACTCAGGTGCGTTACCAACTCTTTGTTTTTCGGTTTTTTGAAACTGATTACACGAGTAGTGTGCGATAGAACAACACTCAAGTTCAGGCAGCCGGCCAAAAAGTTGTGTTCGAACACTATTCCAGTTTTGACTCGATCGTTAAGCATTTGTAGTTGGATAATGGCTGAGGAAGGAAAGACCAAGAAAGAAAAGTTTGACGTGCAGAACTTTGGATGGTGGAGAATGCAAATCACCGATTTGCTAATTTAGAAGGATTTGGATTTGGTACTAGAACCACCTCCCACACCGATGACACCAGTTTGGTTGGCACTTGACAAGAAAGCCAAGTCAACTATAAGGCTTGCTCTGTCAATGAACGTTGCCTACAACATCTTGGAGGAAACCACAGCACGTGTCATAATGGATGTGTTGGCCAACATGTATGAGAAACCATCAGCTGCTAACAAGGTGTTTCTGATCCGGGAATTGGTTAATACCCGCATGAAAGAGGGAAGTTCAGTTACTGATCATATTAATGTTTTTAATTCTCATCTGAGACGTCTATCTTCAGTAAACTTTAAAATTGATGATGAGTTACAGGCGTGCTTACTTTTGTCTTCATTACCTGATAGTTGGTCAGAAACAATCACAGCAGTCACAGGTTCTGTTGATGTTTTAACGTTCAGCAAGGTTCGTGATTTGATCTTGAATGAAGACTCTAGAAGAAGAAGTACCGGAGAATCATCAAATTCCCTGCTGAGTACTGAGTCAAGGGGGAGAAAAAGTGAAAGGGGGGAAAACAGAGGTAGATACAAGTCAAGAAAGAGAGGTCAGTCAAAGCCAAGGGCTGACATTGAATGTTGGAACTACAAAGAGAAAGGGCATTTCAGAAACCAATGCCCCAAACCGCCGACCGTAAAGAAAGAAGTAAACAATGTGACAGTCGAAAAACAGGATATGAAGAATCTGAAGATGAGACTCTCATATGCTGTGTTGAGAGTTCCGTGGAATCCTGGATCATGGATTCAAGTGCATCATTCCACGCGGTCTCATGCCCTGATATGGTCCGAAATCTTCAAACAGGTAATCACGGTAGAGTTCGGTTAGCTGATGATCAGATTCTTGATATTACAGGGATTGGTGATGTAGACTTAAAGACTTCCTTGGGAACCACTTGGACATTGGAGAATGTCAGGGTTATTCCAAACCTCAGGAGAAAGTTGATCTCTGTCGGGCAGTTAGACGATCTGGGATATGATGTTACTTTCGGTGGAGGGCAATGGAAGGTCGTTAAGGGAAATATGGTGATTGCAAAGGGTAAGAAACGGGGTACGTTATACATGGTTGAAGTACCCGCAAGTGGTATTAATGCAGTGACTAGCGGGTCGAGTCCTTCGAGTTTGTGGCATCAAAGGCTCGGCCATATGAGTGAAAAGGGGATGAAAATGCTCGTCGCCAAGGGAAAACTTCCAGAAATAAAACGGGTCAAGTCAGAGTTCTGTGAACCCTGTGTTCTCGGGAAGAAAAAGAAGGTGTCATTTGTGAAGACTGGCAAGACACTTAAAGCTCAGAAATTGGAGCTCATTCATTCAGATGTTTTTGGACCAACACCAGTTCCATCCTTAGGAGGCTCGAGATATTATGTAACCTTCATAGATGACGCCACACGCAAGGTATGGGTGTATTTTCTTAAAAATAAATTTGAAGTTTTTGATGTTTTTAAGAAATGGAAAACTGCTGTTGAACTTGAAACTGATTTGAAGGTAAAATGCTTGAAGTCGGATAACGGAGGGGAAAACATCAGCACAGAGTTCACTGATTTCTGTGTTGAACATGGCATTCGGATGATAAAGACAGTTCCAGGCACTCCTCAACAAAATGGAGTCGCAGAAAGAATAAACAGAACGTTGAACGAAAGAGCCAGAAGTATGAGATTGAATGCAGGGCTCCCAAAGACGTTCTAGGCTGATGCAATTAACACTGCAGCCTATCTTATCAACCGTGGGCTTTCGGTACCGTTGGGCTATAAAGTTCCTGAAGAAGAATGGAAGGGTACATCGGTCATAATATGAGCACTTGAAAGTTTTCGGGTGCAGTGCTTATGACCTAAATAAAGATGGTGACAAGTTGGATGCAAAAGCCAAGAAATGCACCTTCATTGGCTATGGGGCAGATCAAATGGGCTACAGGCTGTGGGATTTTGAAAGAAGAAAGGTAATCAAAAGTAAACATGCTACCTTCAATGAAGCAGAATTGTACAAAGACAGGAAAGATTCTAAGGTTCAGAAAGAGTATGTGGAGGTTGAGATAGAAAACTAGAAACCGGTTCCCGAACCTGATGTTGACATGTTTCCTGATGGTGGTAATGATGAAGAGTCAGGAGGAGTTTCTGACAGTGGGAGTTCAGAGTCTGAAGATGAACAACCCCCTCAGCAGCCCGACCAGTCTGCAAACTGGGTCAGAAGGTCCACCAGAGTTACTAAACAGCCTGACAGATACAGTCCCGGTCCTTCAGTTAGTTATATTCTCTTGACAGAAAATGGTGAACCAGAGAATTACACTGAAGCGGTAAAGGTGAAAGATTCGCTCCAGTGGGAGCATGCTATGAAGGATGAAATGAGCTCTTTGAATAAGAACAAAACATGGGTCTTAGTCAAGCTTCCGCCAGACAAAAGAGCTCTACAAAACAAATGGGTCTTCAGGGTCAAGGACGAACATGATGGGTCTAAACGGTACAAAGCCCGTTTAGTTGTCAAGGGATTTCAACAGAAGAAGGGGGTTGATTACGATGATATCTTCTCTCCAGTGGTGAAAATGACAACCATTAGACTAGTTCTGAGTCTTGTAGCAGCAGAAAGCTTACACCTTGATCAGCTAGACGTGAAGACTGCTTTTCTTCACGGTGATCTCGATGAAGACATTTACATGGCACAACCCGAGGGTTTTCAGGTTGTTGGGAAAGAGAATTGGGTCTGCAAACTGAAAAAGAGTTTATATGGTCTGAAACAGGCACCTAGACAATGGTACTTGAAGTTTGATAACTTCATGGAGAGGTCAGGGTTCAAGAGATGCCAGATGGATCATTGCAGCTATTTGAAGAAGTTCAACAACTCTTATATCATACTGTTACTTTATGTTGATGATATGTTGATTGCAGGATCTGATATGAAAGAAATTAGCAAGTTGAAGAAACAGATGTCTCAAGAATTTGAGATGAAAGACTTGGGTGCAGCCAAACAGATTTTGGGAATGAGCATAACCAGAAACAAAAATGATGGTTCTCTTACACTTTCTCAGGAAAAATACATAGGGAAAGTGTTAGAGAGGTTCAAGATGAACAGTGAAAAGACCAAGCCTAGAAATACTCCATTGGGAAGTCATTGAAGCTTACCAAGGACCGATGTCCTAAAATTGAAGAAGAAAGAGCAGAGATGGCTAGCGTTCCTTATGCATCAGCAGTCGGCAGTCTTATGTATGCCATGGTCTGCACTAGACCAGATATAGCTCATGCCGTTGGGGTCATCAGTAGGTTCATGTCTGATCCAGGGAAAGAACATTGGAAAGGTGTCAAGTGGGTGCTCAGATACTTGAAGGGTACTCAGAAGATGGGGTTATGTTTTAAGGGGAAAGATGCTATACTCAGGGGTTACATTGATGCAGATCTAGGTGGTTGTAAAGGGTCGTTTAAGAGCACGACAGGGTATGTTTTCATAGTGGGAGGTACAGCAGTGAGCTGGATGTCCCGTCTTCAAAAGAGTGTTGCTTTATCAACTACAGAAGCCGAGTACATGGCTGTTGCTGAGGCCAGCAAAGAATTAATTTGGTTAAGAACATTTCTTGAAGAGTTGGGGAAACGACAATCTGATTACTCATTGTATTGTGACAATGAGAGTGCAGTGAAACTTGCCAAGAATCCCGTCTATCATGGGAAGACAAAGCACATAGGGATGAGATATCACTTCGTCAGAGAATTGATCAATGAAGGAACAATCAGTCTGAAGAATATCTCGGGTGCGAAAAATCCAGCAGATATGTTTACCAAATCTGTGGCGCTGGATAAGCTGAAGCTTTGCATAGCTTCAGCTGGTCTCCAGGAATAATGTTGAGGAGACGGGGTAACTAGAGAGTACTGAAGATCAGAGGGGTTTTCATTTGCAGAAGTACAAAGTGGAGTTGAACGTGTTTCGAAGCCTCCAAGTGGGAGATTGTTGGGATGTAGGCTTCGGGTCAGCTGGCCCTAGCCCGAAGCGGGCCCAGTTTAGTTAACTTGTTGATTAAGGGTCTAACCCTAATTTATGCCTATAAATTAATCTCTTGTACTTGTAATATATTATCACTCAATAAAGAAAATCCTAGTTGCCCCCGTGGATGTAGGTCACATTGATCGAACCACGTAAATCTTGTGTCTCTTTATCTTTCTTGTTTGTGTGTTGCGTGTTTGATCCTAACAAAAACCTTTATTTATTATATAGTATAGATATAGATTCATTTTTTGGTTAAACTCCTTCTAGAAGAATAGTTAAAATTAAAGTCTACAAAAGTAACTCATGAGCTATAACCATGTATCAAGAAAATTCAATTTCAACCTCAAGAAGAAATAAGGACCCCCCACAACTTAAATACTAAATTTTGGGAAAACAGGAGGATTTATATGGCTAGAATTAGTCAAGACAACACAGTTATGTGTGTGTGTATACACACGACGAAACTACGGATGAGCATTTGGGCTGGACAGGACCTAGGGCATCCTTTCAGGCGTCGGTTATTCTCGGTCTCGGCTACTTGGATAGCGATTGAAGACCGAAACTGTTAATTGCTTTGATGTTGCTCAGCTTATTCGCCACCTGACTATTGGATCAGTCGTTCTTCTCTTCCCCTTCACATCCTGCACTCTTCGTCGATTCAATATATTATCGTTTTTTTAATTCAAACTGGGATGCTTAGCACTGTTTCAAACTGATCGATTAGTTGCTATCAAGATTCAAACTGGGATGCTGGCTGCCAACCATCACTGAATCAAATTGGATTTCAAACAAAGGTTGGATTTTGTATTTAAAAGTTTTCGTTTTACTATGATTTCTTGAATTCACATTGTTGATTTGTTTCTTGTTTAAAAAAATGCGATTATGGAACTGAAAAAATCATATTTGACATTTCCACATTGTGTTTAACATATGCATACAACGTGCTTGATGAAATGCATGTGTGAGAACTGTTAAACTTGGGTGGATGCTGATGCTGATGCTGCATACTAACGTTTTCAGGTCTCCCATGGACTGTTGCTAAAGTACGAGACACTTTCACACCAATCAGCTCCATTGTAACTGTAAGAATTAAAAACACTTCATACTTTTTTTTATTTCTGGATGTCAAGCCTAGCACTTCTCTAATTCAATGATAGGGAACTTGGTTTGGTGGGTTAGTTTAAAAGAAAGAAGTAGTTGTTCACAATCGGGAGTTGTTTTTTGGGAGTTTCAGTAGGAGTTCAGGTCGTTCTATCATATGTTGGATTTCCTCGAACTTTACTAGAGACCGAGACCGAATTTTGGTAAAAACAAGGACCGAATACTACCCTATGCCTTCCAAATCAGTCCGGTTATCAGGTTTTGTCGGGTTACCAGAATTATGCTCACCCTTAGACGAAACTAAACAAACTTCATTCCATTCCAATTCTAAGCCTCCGACTTCTATACATGGAAGTATTTTTCAATAAAAGAAGTTGAGATTTCAAACCATGTCATCAAGCAATGTTTTGAATAATGTCCAATTTATAACTGTTAACACTGAGATACCCCAACTTCAATAAGAATACATAAAAAGGTCGACTTAAACCCTAACTTCACAGTGCCGCAAATAAATCAATAACAACAACATGAGAAAGAACTAAAAATTAAAAGTAAAACATACTCCTTATGCCGGTAAGGGATGAGAGGAAGAGGTGAGTTGACACAACAACTCAAGGATGATGTAGAATACCTTGAGATTGTGGGTCTTTTCTTGACAAACCCATGATCAAGCAACATTTTTTTCAATTATCTTTTGTTGGATTTACAAAATAAGAACCACATGTCAGATTAGTTTTGTTAGTACTCTAATTTCCTTTCCTACTTTTCATTTAGACAAATTATGAACTAGAAGATATCTAGCTCTCTTTATGGACTTGGTCTTGGTCTGATAAATCCACAAAAAGATCTACAAGCCAAAGTCAAATCTTAATTTTGTCAGATCATGCATCTTCATTGAGATGCCCTTGTTCTCACTATGCTTGGTATATCACTAGAAATCTACCCACAGCTCTACAGTATGTTTATAAGCAAAAAAAATGTTAACATCTGTAAAACCAATAAAAACTTAACCAAAAGTACCCTCTTAACTCAGCATGACAAGTGTTGGCTCTCGTTCATTGTTCGGGTAAATGAGGGGAAAGGATCGAATTATATATGTGATCCTAATGATTACTGAACACATTAATCATCCAAGTTCAAGCCTCTAATTATCTAAATACTTCTACAATTAAATGTGGATTGTCAAAAGTCTTAAGAAGTTTGTAATATAAAGCTCACGGTAATAGTTGCAACTCCCTAATATAGGTATGAATTGAAATGTTATCCTGACCAAGTATAAATACATAAAAACCATGGGGATACAATGTATTTCACATAGTGTTAGACCCCTGGATATGAATCCTTAAAACAAGAGGGTGAACTAGAGGACTTCCTTATTTCTATTAGACCAACTTTGGCAGCCATAATTCACAAAACCCTAAACAAAATTATTCATCAAAAGATGTTGAGATTTCAAACCCTTGCCATCAAATGGCAAAGTTTAGAATGAAATCCAATTTATAACTGATATGCCCCAATTTCATACATAATACATATAAAGAAGATCGACTTAAACCCTAACTTCACAGCGCCGCAAACACATTAAATTAATAACGACAAAACAAAAGGAAAAATTTACCGAATCGGAAAGTGAAACGACATCGATGGAGACGGAGGCGGATTCAGCGTCTGATTTGGGAGAAGAAATGTTAAATTGAACAGAACAAATGGTCTGTTCGCAAAAGATATCCGCTGCTTCTGCAACCATCTTCGGATTATCGGCTACTATCATCAAAATCAAATCAAGTTGGGAAGAGATTAACTGAAAATTCGAGTAGATCAAAAGGAGATGAAAAATGAGGAATTGAAGATTGAAGGAAATCTGGTTTTAGGGGAATTTGGGGGAATCAGAAATCGCTTTTATAAATGGCTGCGTCTGATGAACAGTGCCTGGAATCAACGCGCTTCTATTGACTTCGCCACAATGTTGAAAAAGAGGTGCAGAGATAGGTTTTTCAAATACAATTGACCAAACCAAAATCAGATTGGTCAAGAAAAGTTAAAATCGGTAACCGGTATAAGAGGAGTTTGACCGGTTTGAAACTAGTTTTTGAGGAAGTTTTCATCAATTCAGTTCGGGTTAAACCGGTTTCAGTGTATAGGTTTTAAACCGACGGTTTAGTTTCAAACCGGTTTGACAGTCGGTTTGGACCGGTTTGAGGTCCCAAACCGGTTTTTTTTGTACACCTCTACTGGCTAGCGGTACCTAGTCATGCGGGAGTTCCACTCCGTCCGGCCTGAGGAAGTGAGATTCTTTGATTCTGTATTTCTGTTTATTCACTACTAGTTTAGAACCCGTGTAATACATACGGGATGAAAAATATCAATATATAAAATTATTAAAACTTTATGTATATATTTTACAGGTGTAAAAGTGTATTACATATACAAAGGATAGAAAACAAAATTCAAAATATGTAAAATTAATATATAATTGGATTTCGAAAATACGTTAATTACTATTTAATATAGTTTGACTTTTATTTAGTATTTGATTGAAAATAAAAGTTACATAATTAGAGTTCAGAGTTTTTTTATAATAACGGATAATTTAAAGTAAATGTGTTTTATTAGTATAATTAGTATTTTATTTAAAAAAATTTATTATTAAAATATGAAAGTGTATTTAATAAGAGAGAGAGACAGGAAAAAAATTAATGAGAATGAATATGGATGCGACACGTGACATGAAAAATCTTTATTTATTATATAATATAGATTTGAAAAAGAATGGTAATTCATTTACATGTAAATTTTAAGAGAATTAATAAGTTTTTTTAGTTCTCCAACAGAAAATGTTCTCTCTTTGATTCAGATTCAAACTTTAAAGAATATTATGCCTCAAACAGTTAAAAAATAAAACTTAGATTCCAAATTAAATTAAACTAGCAATTAAACTCACGTTACGCGGCGGGCACGTATTCTATACTAAATCAAAACAGTAAACAAAGAAAACAAAAAAAATGAAAAAAAAAACGGATAAAAAAATTTAAAAAAAGTAACAAAAACAAAAAATAACCCGCCACCCATAGGATTCGAACCAGGGTGGACAGGGGGAGAGTGATGAGTTTTAAAAGAAACTCATTAACCAAGTCCACCAGCCAAGGTTGTTGATCTTTTATTACGTAAAATAAAGAAAAGCGATAAAAAACTGTGAAAAGGGAAAAAAAAACAATCAATCGGCAGGCGCTACGTGGCTAAACCGCCCAAAAGGACCAATAATGTGGAATTACTGTAGACGTTCACTTTCAATTGTAATAGTTATAATAAAATAACATATTGAAGTATTTGAATTTATCATCAATTATAATAAATAAAGGTTTTGAGATGTCACATGTCATCATTCAAGAGTCTATAGATCTTTGTTTTCCCGCTTAAACATTTTCCGATTATCTATTTTAATTGATATTTTTTAAACTCTTAAATTGATTAAATACCATTTAAACGTTTCTATATTTCTTATGATTTTAAATTTTAAATATTAAATGTAGGATACTTTTTGGTAGACCAATAAATTCATTTTTAAATACATTGTTTATAATTAAATTTCACTAATTCATTATAATTCATAAGATTTAAAGGTGTTAATTTTTTGTAATTTTTTTTAAATCATATGAACATAGGATTTAGATTTACATTTCTTTCACAAAATCTAATAAAATTATGTCTTCTACTTATTGTGCATCTCTAAAATCTAATAATAACTTATCGACATATAAGATATTTATTTATTTATTGTATTTTTTTATGATTCAGCCCGTGTAATACACGGGAATCTAACCTAGCATGTAATATATAAATATTTATTACTAACTATATATAACATTGCATTTATTCAACCGTGTAATATATAAAGTTTCTAAAGTTTAATATGATTTAAAATTTATCAGTTAAATAAAAAAAATTAATGAGAACTTGTCAAATGATATGTGTAGTTATATGTGGCAATCTGGTTGAACTTTCGTGGGAGGAGCCCGGGGCTCTGACCGCGTGCCTGTTGAACTCAGCTAAAAAAATGCTTTAAAAATTAACTTAACAGAATTTATAATTGTCACGTAATATTTTATTCAACTCGTGTAATACACGAGTTTTTAAAGACATAAATGTTTTATTACTAAGTATATAACATTACATTTATTCAACCCGTGTAATATATGAGATTCTAACCTAATGTTATATAAATTTAACACTTTAAACTTTTATGTACAAAAATTCTTAATCGATTTATAAACACTTTAAATGTTTTATTACTAAGTATATAACATTACATTTATTCAACGTGTGTAAAATATGTGATTCTAACCTAGTGTTATATAAATATAACACTTTAAACTTATAAATAAAACATTTTAAACTTTTATGTACAAAAATTCTTAATGGATTTATAAAAATAGCAAGTTAGAGGTTTATGTAAACCAACTATTATTAAAACTCGTGCGAAAAAAATTACGTCTTTAAGAAAAACGAATAACTAAAAAGTAAAACACAAATTTAACATTTTTAAGAAAACATCATATTTTAAAAATGAAAGCTCACAATTTAAATTATAAAAAAAACAAAAAATTTAATTTATAGTATTAAGATTTTTTTTAATTAATACTGATGTCAGCAGCTGAACTGGCAGGGGTGAGATTCGAACCCACGTTGGTTAGGTCGTAGGCATGCATGCTTACCACCTGGGCGGCTTGCCCATTGTCGTTCAGCTACACACGTTAAAATTTTGTGTTCAAATTAAAAAAAAAGTAACTTGTTGCGCCACATAGCACAACTTGATTGGTGTGAAACTTTAGTATTTAATCAGTAGTAAATTTGTCTCACATTCAAGGTTTGCTAATTGTTGTTTATGTAATTTATCTAAACTATCTATAATTAATTTTATTTTCTATTTAGATTTTTATTTGTCTATTATGTTAGCTATACTTATTTTATCAAACAATCTATCAATTATAATAAGTAAAGGTTTTAAGGTGTCACATGTTATCAATCTAAAGCCTCTAGATCTTGTTTTTTCGCCTAAACATTTTCTAATTATCTATTTTAATTTATTTTTTTAAACTCCTAACTTGATTAAATACCATTTAAACGTTTCCATATTTCTTATAATTTTAAATTTTAAACATTAAATGTATGACAACTTTTGGTTGACCAGTAACTTCCATTCTTAAATACATTATTTATAACTAAATTTAACTAATTCATTACAATTCATAAGATTTAGAGGTGTTAATTTTTTATTTTTTGGAATATTATGAATTGTTATTATCTAAGTGTTTTATTTATGTTAAAACAATTCCATACACTACACACACACACACACACATATATATATATATATATATATATATATATATATAATCTATTATCTAATATTTATACTATTTAATAAATAAAAATTCTATGGGACACGTGACGTAATTCTAGAGCCCCTCCATTTATATTTTTTCGCCTAAATCATTTTAGCTCATTATTTTAGACAACTAAATCATTTCTTATAATTCAATATCATAATAAGTTTATATTCCATCATTATTTAGTATTTGATTAATATCAACATAATAAAACAAAATATTTCTTGTATTTTCTTTTTAAATCAGTAATGAACATATGATTTAGATTGACATTTTTAAAAAATCTAATAAAATTAAGTTATCTGCTAATTGTGGCCCTTTAAAATCTAATAATAATTTATCAACATATAATTTAGCCAGTGTGATACACGAGAATCTAACCTATCATCTAATATTAACTTAATTATAAATTTTTAATATACTTTAAAAGAAAAAGGAAAAGGAAATGTAATCATTTTAATTTTTATATTCAAGTTGTTGTGTTTATTATTCAAATCGATCTCGAAAAACTCAAAATTTTATTCGATATTAACCGAAAATCATAAAATCCTAAATTCGATTCGAATTTCAAATTTGTCATTTTCGATTCGAAATTCAAATTATACATATTATATAACAACTACATATACATGAAATTAGCCTTGTAACTTAGTGTTGTTTAATTTAATAGAAAGTAGGATTCAAACCCAATTAGTAATTATATGTATTAAATTAAATTATTTTTTTTACTTGAATTCGAATCGATTCAACTCGAATGCAAACTGAATTCCAACTTTGACATGAATTCGAATTGGTTTATTCGAATCTATTTCGAATTTAAATCCAATTACAAAATTCAAATAATTTGATTCGATTAACTTGAATTCAATTTAATTCGATTCGATGAACACCCCTAGTTCGCATGGTGAAAGAAAAAAACAAAACATTTCTTATAATCAAAATGTTTTGAAGATTAAAAATAAAGACCATTTGATTAGTTAAGTTGTTTTTATTAACATTTTTCTTACATTTCCTCCTAAAACTTTTATTAACTAACAATATAAAATGAAGCGATGGAATGTTAATTCCTGAGTTGATTTGTAAAGTCTTTATTCCTTGGTAATCAAAGCCAAAGATCTATGAATTAGTGCATGGTTGACTAGTCAAGCAGATAAATTACCTATGACTTTTTTTTTTATCTTTCCTGCGTTTTTAGAAGTATTTCATATTTACGATGAAATTTCTAAAGATTGAACCATGATTTTTTATACCGTGCAAAGAAATCCCGTCTAATTTACTAATTCATGCAGTGATACCGAACTTTTGTCTTTGAAAAATGTTCCAGGAAGAATCTACGAGGTAGATGGCGGTTGATAAAAAACACTTTTGGTTCTCACTCATCATGCCACTAGTCAAAACCACGTTTGCTTAAGAAAACGAAAAAAAAACAAAGCAAAATAATTACTCACCCTCGTCTTCATCTTCTTAACTCCTCGATGTATAGGTTGTTTCACATTATGCCACTCACCAAAACACCATCTTCAATCACTACTACTGTTATCTCACTCGTCGACAACTAAAGTGCAGTCGAGAGGAGAAACATAAAAAAAAGTTTGCTTTCCAATTATGTCTTATCTCTTTCCATATAAATCATTTACAATCTTATAAAGCATTTTTATTTTCTATTCCTATAGTCTAATTATCAAATTCTTAGTATAAAATCACGCAATAAAGAATAATTAAACAAAAAAAAAATCAAACTGATATGTAGCAAATTATACATATTGTACACGCATAATCATCCTCATGTCAGGTTAATTTTAGAGCAATTACATTAGAAAACATGCTTAATTGCTTCCTAATTGATTTCTGCAGGTTATTTGACCTCCCAAGCAAAAAGGAACGAAAAGTCAAACAATTTGTGAAAATCAGGAGCTGATCATGGCCATGCCTCCTTAGGTACGGTCGTGCCTCTCTTGGAACCAAGCCGAAACATTCAAAAAGCTTCCAGAACCAGTCAGCTGTCACCCGAGAACAAGCACGGTCTTGCCTCCCTAAGCATGCTCGAGCTCCTTGTCAAGCGTATCTGTTAAAAGTTGAAGCAATGAAACAGAGATTCGCACGAAAGTACAGAGCATGAATGTGCTCCCCTCCAGATTTGTGCCTATAAATAGATGTCTTTCCTCTTCATTTCAACAAGCAATTGTAGAGAGTCCTTCAAGATTTCTCCTAGAAAAAAAGTAGAAAAGTGTCTTAGTGATTTGTTTTCTTGGAAACTGTCCTTCATAACCCATCTGGACTATAATCTGTAACATCTCGAAAAGAGACTCTGAGTGTCGAGAATAACATTAACTAAAAGAAGACAAGTCTCGAAGTGAAATGAGGAGAAAAGAAGCAAGAAATAAACAAGCTCGTGGGCTCGCGGGCCGGGCCTTGGATCGAAAAGGGAGGGGCAAGGGAAGGCTACAACCCTAGCAGCCCCCTCACCCTCTCATTATCATCCATTGCATGCGATTTCTACAGAGAGAAAGAGAATGAAAGGCTAGTGAGAGAAAGTCAGGTTTTGGACCGTGAAGCTCAAGAATCGTTCCTAATCAGCACGAGAAGCAAAAGGTCGGAATTACAAGCTCAAACAGGTAACTTCAAGACCTAAATCTCAGATTTTTAAGTTTTCATTGTGTTTTATGGTTTTCGAATCAAAGGTTGGATTTTTACGATTTAAACTCAAAACAAACCTTAGATCTATCTTAATGGATAGTAAAGAAGCCTTTTTAACGTAAAAAGTTCAAAGCTTGAACGTTTTTATGTCAAGCCGCCATTAACATGCAAAAACCTAGGGTTTTGGGGAAGAAGACGCAACTCGGGCCCTGATCTGGGAATGGCGAACCTAGTTAGTTTCGCTAGAACCATGGTGGCGAATCTAGTTAGTTTCTCTAGAACCATGGTGGCGAATCTAGTTAGTTTCGCTAGAACCATGGTGGCGAATCTAGTTAGTTTCGCTAGAGTCAAAGTGGCGAACCTAGCTTAGTCTCGCTTAGAAGCATGGAGCGAAACTAAAGGTTTAGTTTCGCTCAAAATAGAATAACGTTATAACTGATTTAGTTAACAATCACTTTAGATTTTCAAGCAACACCAGTGAGCAAGTGATAGCACGTTTACTCTAGATTATCAGGTGAGTTCAAGAATCCCTATTTTGCTGTTTTAGGTTAACCAATAACCGATTAACCGAAATTTACGGTTCGGTTTCTGTTTAGGTGTTTAAAATAACCGAATTAACCGAAACGAACCAATTATATAGGTGGACGAAAAAAAATGTAGGCGGATGAAATCTACTTCACAAATTACTATACACACATTATAAACTACAAATAGTGATTAACTTCACAATTACTTTTGGTTTTTTGTTGATCTGATTTATGAGTAAAAACAATTTCAAAAGAGACCAATTAATTCATATGTATGTTTTTCATCAAATATGTGGGTTGGTCTAAACAAGGAATTTCATTTACAGTGGCTTTATGGTTTAGCGAGGACCCCTGATGTAGTGCAAAACACACATCTTTATTCATAGTGTTTTAGTTAGTTTTAATTAGTTTTATGTTCGTTTTGAGTCGTTTATGTATACTATTAAGTCGTTGATGTCTTTACAGGTGCTCGAGTTGAATACAAGTGAATATCTGAAGAAACTGAGCAAGAGAAGAAAGCCCAAGAATCAAAAGTAAAAAATGGTGAATTTCTTGCCTTCGCGGTATGCGAGGAACAGAAGACCAGTCCTCGCGGTACCCGAGGAAACCTAGAATTGAGCCCGACTAATTTGGCCCTCGCGGTACGCGAGGGGCCGGCTAATATGTCTCACGGTACGTGAGAGATACGTTATTTCGCAAAAAGCCCTAATCGGCTTTAAAATCAAATTGTAATGCCATTAGGAGGGGAGTCGATTGTTTTGCCTTCCAGAGCAAGGTTTGAGGCGATTTTGGGTCTAAGGAAGTGGAATCAAGTGCAAAGTTGAACACTTTGACCCTCGGGTTCGTTGATTTAGCGTTTTCGGTTTCAAAGTTTAGATTTTTGTGTTTGAATTCTATGATTGAACCATGTCTTTGTTTTATTCTTTTGTTTTGAATGTTTTGAACATGTGTGTTGGCTAGATCATTGATACTACCTAGGTCACATGATGATTGCTTGATAAAGTTGTTATTTTTATCGGTTTTTGGTTATAATTGATGGTTTAATGATTTTGTAAAGAATCTTAGTTAATAAATATGATGATATAACATGCTTTAATCTGGTTTGTGTTTGATTTCAAGTTCGTACGTTGTTTGTGGATGTCTTCCAGTTTGAATAGCATATCTAGGTCATAGACTTTAGGTTATGTGATTGTTTGTGGGGTTTGCTAGACGTTGTAACCAAAGGAATTGTGATTGAGTATAGATTAGAGTGAGTGTGTATCCTGTCTCAATACCCGAGAAGTGAGAGATAGTCGTTTAGTCTTCGTCATTAGGAATCCGAGAGTCAACTGTCTGAGAGGAAGTTGGTTTAGGTGTCTATTGATTGTTGCTATTCTGAGTCATAGTTGTTATGCTGAAATTACCCCGTGCATTCTTCGAATGTATTGTGGACAGTGAGACTGAAAGGTGATCTGTCTTCTGGGTACATTATCATTGTTAGAGAGGCTGAAAGGTAATTCGACTATCTGGTGAGTTTTGTCCACTTTAGGTTCCTTAGTTGGTGACACCCTGAGAGTGATTAGGGATCCACTAGGTTGTCTAGAGATGTTATCCTTAGAAACCCAGATCCATCATAGTTTCCATAACCGGTAGAAGTTGAGTTGTGCAAGTAGGATTCCGACCTAGGTGGTATTCTTCCATCTCTGATATCTTCCTTAGTACTTTGTCTTGATTGTTGAATCGTTCTTGTTTTCTGCATTATTAGTTTAATCATTAGTGTAGTAAACCCCCTAACCAAATCATCTTTAGTCCGAGTCAGAGTCTAGTTTAGCTATAGTAGTGTCTCTACGGTTCGATAACTTGGTTTACCGTTAAGCTGTGCTACACTCGATATGTACACTTGCCTGTCAGTGTGGTTTAGTTCGAAGGTACTCCATTTATTACTTAGGAGTCTAGGTTAGGTTTAGTTAATATTTTTATAGACTGTCTGGGCGACATCAAGTTTTTGGCGCCGTTACTATGGACACTTGGCAATAGCAACATTAGCTTTGACTAGTTCCTTTTGTGATTTTTGGTTTGTTTTGTTTGTGAGTCTTATTTGTGTGTCTTTTTCCTATATGCTACTTGTGTGTCCTATCTGAGTGTCTAACATAGTATCGAGTCTTTCTGTTTTTGAGTCTTTATTTATTTCCTCTTATTCTTGTGTCAGTGTATGCACCATACGCGTTCGCAGGGATCACCACCTTATTCAGCTTTTCCAGAGCCCGAACGAGAGCTGCACGAGCGTACCCGCGACTTCCAGGAGCATTTGAAAGCATTGTGTAGCAACCAGGTACGTTCTACTAGCCCAGTTCCCTTTCCAAAAATGGGCGACATCAAGAATGGATTTGGTCCCTAAGGCGAGCGGCCCTGGAAGGTGGATAGTACTTTTTTAGAAACTTGGCTTACAAGTCCTCCCATGTGGTGATAGAATTATTGGGGAGGGTGTCAAGCCAAGTGGAAGCACGCCTAGAGAGCAAGAATGGAAAGAGACGCAAGTTGATTGCGTCCTTAGATACACCCGTGATATTGAAGGTATCACATATGCACACGAAGCGGGACAGATGTCCGTGTGCATCCTCATCCTCGAAGCCATGGTACTGAGTAGAATGAGTGATCGTACTCATGATATGTGATGAGACCTGCCAAGTATTTGCATTAGGGATAGCTGGCTCCAGTCTTGCAGGGATTCGCAATTGATTCGCAGAGGAAAATCATCGGGAATGAAGTTTCAGGTATTTTTACATTTGCTTTTATGCTTGGAATAGGTTTTCAAAGAGTTTGGGGAGAAAAATTTTTGAGGGGTGAAAATTTGGCTAAGTATAAAAACCCTCTTAACTTTCTGTTAACATAGTCCTCTCGCGGTACGCGAAGGATTTCCTCCTGTCCTCTCGCGGTACGCGAGAGACAAAGATTGTGGTCGACTTAATTTGTGCCCCGTCGCGGTACGCGGGGGGTTCCTGAAACCCTATTTCTCCTTTGTTTCCCATGGTTTACCCATTCCACTACCACCATCACCCACTCTTATCATCTACCATATCACCATCTTTTATCACCATCACCAGCCATCATATATTCACCTACTATCACCACCATGGGGAACTTGGAAACCGTTCGTAAGCGATGATCTACCTTGCTGTGGCGTTCATGTTTTTGTGTTTACCACTCATCGGGTACGTGTCTCTGCTATCTATCTTAAGTCTTAGTGAGTCAGTCGAGTCTTTTATTTTTACTTTGAGTCTGTATTTGTGTCAGTTTGATGCTGCGGGTATTGTGTGAGTTTGTTTTGCAGGTGTACATCATTCCGTCCGTACTCAATCTCCATTCGGACGGAGTTGATCCTGATCTTATAGAGCAACCCGGCAGAGTTGTGCAACCGCGACCGAAATGCTATACGGTGCACAAGAGGAAGAATAAAGCTGGACCATGCACTGCTAGATTACCAGCTAAGTCGATTTCTTTTATTTTTATTTATTTTTTATTTTCTATGTGTTTCAGTTCACATTTGGGACAATGTTTCTTTCAAGTGTGGGGATGAGACTGCGTCTAGTGAGTCTAGGTTTCTTTTATTTTATAAAAATACAAAAAATTGAAAATTTTTGAAAAAATGTCCTTTGAAATCAAAAGTTTTGCGTAATAAATGGAAAATGATAGTACAACTAGATCTACTTGTTTGGTTTTAAATAAATAAATAATTGAAAACGCGTCTAATCAGTGATGTTTTGGTAGATCGAGCCAACTAGTAGAGATTAAATAGCATGTTTGTGTTGTTTAGAAATTAATTGAAATTAAATCATGATATCTTGTGGGTACTCATCTTAGGGTGTCGGTAATACTGAAACTGCCAACCTAGGGTGATAGGTACCACGTTAAGTTAAAATTTAGAGGTTTTTGAAATTTTTGGCACACCACTCTCTTTTTATGAGAATAAATCCGAGTTTCGGTGGCTCCCGCATCCATAAATTCCATATTCATGAGCTTATTTGATTAGAATATGAGTTTTGCTTATGTGTACCCTCCGGGATGGCCACTTGGAGAAAACACCCCTAAGTGATACTTATGTGATTTATTGACTATAACTTAGTCTATGTGTTACCTTCCGGGATAGTGACTTGGTTGAAACGCCTCTAGAAGAAAGTTCATTTGTTTAATTTAATGCTTATTTTCATCCATTCATTCCATATTTCATCTTGATTTCTAAAAACCTGTAAGTTTTAGTTTAATGTGGTAGGTGAAATCTATATGGTTTGATCCGTACCTAGACATGACCGTGAGACGGGATTAGGTAAAACTGTAGCTTCTAAGTGTGAGTCACATAAATTGATTGATATGCTTGGTAATATGATATTAGAACACTAAACGGGGGCTTGAAAGTTGGTGGTTGGGTTTAATCGGACAAAAATTCTGATTATTGCTTTTTAACGCGTGAGTATATTTGTGCTAATTGGTAATTGATGAGTTGTTAAGTTAGATCTGAGTTATGATTCCATTGCAGACTTTTTCGAGAACGAAAAAAGGTCAAGTGTGGGGATGTTTGATGTAGTGTGAAGCACACATCTTTATTCCTAGTGTTTTAGTTAGTTTTAATTAGTTTTATGTTCGCTTTGAGTCGTTTATGTATACTATTGAGTCGTTGATGTGTTTACAGGTGCTCGAGTTGAATACAAGTGAATATCCAAAGAAACCGAGCAAGAGAAGAAAGCCCAAGAATCAAAAGTGAAAAATGGTGAATTTCTTGCCTTCGCAGTATGCGAAGAACAGAAGACCAGTCCTCGCGGTACGCGAGGAAACCTAGAATTGAGCCCGAGTAATTTGGCCCTCGTGGTACGTGAGGGGCCGGCTAATGTGTACGTTACTTTGCAAAAAGCCCTAATCGGCTTTTAAATCAAATTGTAATGCCATTAGGAGGGGAGTCGATTTTTTTGCCGTCTAGAGCAAGGGTTGAGGCGATTTTAGGGATAAGGAAGTGGAATCAAGTGCAAAGTAGAAGAATTTGATCCTCGGGTTCGTTGATTTAGCGTTTTTGGTTTCAAAGTTTAGATTTTTGTGTTTGAACTCTGTGATTGAACCATTTCTTTGTTTGATTCTTTTGTTTTGAATGTTTTGAACATGTGTGTTGGCTAGATCATTGATACTGCCTAGGTCACATGATGATTGCTTGATAAAGTTGTGTTTTTTTATCGGTTTTTGGTTATAAATGATGGTTTAATGATTTTGTAAAGAATCTTAGTTAATAAATATGATGATATACCATGCTTTAATCTGATTAGTGTTTGATTTCAAGTCCGTACGTTGTTTGTGGATGTCTTCCAGTTTGAATAGCATATCTAGGTCATAGACTTTAGGGTTTGTGATTGTTTGTGGGGTTTGCTAGACGTAGTAACCATAGGAATTGTGATTGAGTATAGATTAGAGTGAGTGTGTATCCTGTCTCAATACCCGAGAAGTGAGAGATAGTCATTTAGTCTTCGTCATTAGGAATCCGAGAGTCAACTGTCTGAGAGGAAGTTGGTTTAGGTGTCTATTGATTGTTGCTATTCTGAGTCATAGTTGTTATGCTGAAATTACCCCGTGCATTCTTCGAATGTATTGTGGACAGTGAGACTGAAAGGTGATCTGTCTTCTATGTACATTATCATTGTTAGAGATACTGAAAGGTAATCCGACTATCTGGTGAGTTTAGTCCACTTTAGGTTCCTTAGTTGGTGACACCCTGAGAGTGATTAGGGATCCACTAGGTTGTCTAGAGCTGTTATCCTTAGAAACCCAGATCCATCATAGTTTCCATAACCGGTAGAAGTTGAGCTGTGCAAGTAGGATTCCGACCTAGGTGGTATTCTTCCATCTCTGATATCTTCCTTAATTCTTTGTCTTGATTGTTGAATCGTTCTTGTTTTCTGCATTATTAGTTTAATCATTAGTGTAGTAAACCCCCTAACCAAATCATCTTTAGTCCGAGTCAGAGTCTAGTTTAGCTATAGTAGTGTCTCTAGGGTTCGATAACTGGGTTTACCATTAAGCTGTGCTACACTCGATATGTACACTTGTCTGCTAGTGCGGTTTAGTTCGAAGGTACTCCATTTATTACTTAGGAGTCTAGCTTACGTTTAGTTAATATTTTTATAGAATGTCTGGGCGAAATCAACCCCACCATCAGGAATAAAACGAACAGATTTACCAACCAAAAGGGAAAACATTCTGGCATTTTCTTTTTATAAAAATATAGAATTATTTGGCCTCTGTTCTCCTTAAAATCACACAACCAGAATCCTAATAACAAACTTGAAACTACAAAAACATATTATTATTCCATTAGATTTCGAAATCCAGTTTATTATACTGTTCAATGACATTGAGGACATAATCGTGAAACATTATTTTTTTACCTTAATAACTCAATCAGCATCATGTTCATCCGTGTGCATCCAATCCCATAATGTATCATCATAATCCGAATCACTAAATTGGCTTAGTAGTATATATATATATATATATATATATATATATATATATATATATATATATATATATATATAGAAATATACTACTTAGCCAATTTAGTTATAATATGCATTTAAGTTTGATTTCTAATCAAATTCTTAAAAAAAGTTCAATTTTTTAGCTTATATCAAAATTTTTGGTTTAGGAGTTAACCGATCCGAACCGAATGACTACAAATAACCGATAAACCGAAACCGAATTAACGGAAACCGATCGGTTTTTCAAAATCCGTTAACCGAAAATTTCGGTTTCGGTTCGGTGGGTGCTCAAAATCGAACCGAACCGAACCGAGCACACCTCTACCGGTGAGTCTCTCCGACATGGTTCGAACTCACCACTCTGATAACTCAAAGTTTACCATACATATTAACCACACACTAGTTATCTTAACCACCCTCTAGACACCGGCTTAACAAGCCCTAACCAAGACTTTCATAAACCAACTGGCATAACCGTTGTAAACACCATACCACAGTCCCGACACAACGGTCAATCTAACTCTACTCACCACATTAATACCATCTACACATCACATTAATATTATCTCATGCACAATAAATATAACTCAACACTTGTATGCAATTTAACACACATATATATGCACATAAACACATACCTCATCACTGCACCTTCGTCAGGGTTACCCTCGTTAGGGCGTTCGATACACCCCGAGCTCATCATTAACCTGCTGAATATTTTCATCGTAGGTGACTTCCTGAAGGACTTCTTCCTCCACAATCCCGTTTGCTGTGTCATAAAGAAAACGGTGCAAACACAATACCCACCGTGCCACAAGGACAACGACACAAAACACACAACATCGAGCAAATAATCCACAACAATCTACTAGCACTTACATGACTCGTTAACTATGCCTGCACCCCACACATAGTACTAGGATAAGATATCCTACACATAATCATAAGCGTTTAGCTTTTATCTCGACTCACCCTGATTAACTCATAACACAATACACCGCTAATATAACATCACATATAAAATTACTATGTCTCATTATCTAAGCACATACCATGTACGTGCACACCTAACAACACCTCCTAGTCGTACCCTTACGACATGTAAACATAATCCCGACTCACCCTTACTAGATCACTACACATCATACCACCAATAGTTTCATATCCAGCCCACCCACTCTAGGTACAAGACCCGCACCCTTAGTCTCGTATTTAGATATTCAAATACATAGCTACTTAATTTAAAACTCAAAACTCATAATACGTTTAGTTTCACAAACATGTTTGCCCACACACTCTAAGGATCCCACGTAGACCCTTAGGTATTTATTATATAATTATCCCATTTACACTTCTAAATCACATCATGACTTGTGTCACGTTTAATTAATATCATATAATGTGTGAGTATTTGTAGGTCCTGACACAAGGGTCTTTGTGCTAAAATGATTCTAAACAGGAAACGATCAACATAATAGCTATAGACGAGCTAATTTGTTGATGATCATAATAAACACAAGATGAAGAGCAATAACAAATAAGAACATCAAAGACACGATTCTATTAGATCCACTGAGAAAGATTACATATAAACTCCTGGATATCAAAGACAACAACTACAACCTCCTACCTGCTCTCAAATTGACTATAGTAACAATGGGTGAATCAAGATAACTTGAATTAGGTTTTTGGGTTACTATTTATAGACATCATAGCAAGAGTCGCCATGAAGATTACCGACTGTCGACAGTCGTCCGATAACCGACTTAGCGACTCTTGACCCAAAAACCTAATTTTACAAAAGTTACAAACTGTCCCTATAGTTATCAGGAATGCATCGGTTATTCAGGTTCCAACAATTTCCACCGTAACCGTTGCAGTCTTGATTCTTTACAAATACTTGGGCTCTTCTTCCTCTGGATCCTGGGGATTGACTTGTTTTTCTTTAGCTTCTATGCTGGCTTTTAGTTCAGCCATTTTCTTTTTTAAATCCAAAGCTCGGGTGGCAGCACAAGCAAATAATGTTGCTTCTTCTTTGGTTGCATGACCTGCACCCCTTCTGATGTTGTTTTTGAAAAGCACCTCAAGATCAGGAATTGAGAAAGAGAACATATCCATTGGATCAAGTATATGAATGTCATTCAAATAAGTCCTGTCTCTACATAACACCGCTTCTCCTGTGTGATTATCATAGTACCATTTAATGAAGTGATGAAGACAAGTCACTCATTCTGGAGGAATCAGAATCCTATTAACTACCTTGGCTGGTTGAACATAAGTGATGATCTTAGTGTTGGAGCATATTCTGGTGACAACGAGCTTGAAGATATTATGTCTAAGTCTTAGAGTCTTTGACTTGTAATTGATAGAATTGTTAGCAACAGTTAAAGGAGAGTCTGTTAGGACATGTTTTGTAACTGTTGATAAAATTCTGTGTAAGTTCATAGAGAGGCGAACTTAACAAGTTCGCCTAAGCATCTTTAGGAGCGAACTTGTTAAGTTCGCCTAGCCTATTAGAGGCGAACTTAATAAGTTCGCCTAAGTATCTTTGAAGCGAACTTGTTAAGTTCGCCTATAGCAGGTTTGTGTCTATAAATAGGAGTTGACATATTCTGTTAAAGAGTAGAGAGTGCAGCGAGGGACTTTGAACGAGTGTAATTATGAGAATCTGTAAACTCTATGTTTTGGTGAATACAAAGAGAAGTTTATTTACATCCTGTTTCTTTTGTCGATTGTTATACAAAGCTTTAACACGGTAGGATTTCGCACTCCACGTTAACGATACGTCCTGTCACGAGATCGATCTAAGATGTGTAATGAGGACCTACAAGTGGTATCAGAGCTTTTGCTCGTGATTTGTGGTTGATTTTTGTTGATTAGAGATGGTTTTTGTGTACAATTTGACAAGAAATTGGTCATTTTTGAAGATTTTGTATCCATGGAGTTTACAAGTTCTTGAAACTGTTTTTGCTGCTGATTTCATGAATTTGAGGTTGATTTTGGTGAGATTGATCCGATAGAAGTGTTCTAATTCATGAAATACTAAATCCTACGGTCTAATTTCTTCAAATTCCTTCAAATCTGTGAGAAATCATGATTTTCGGAGTTCTGAGTTCGTGTTTTCATTTTTCTGAAGTTTCAGTGTTTTAGGAGAACTTGTTGATTCAGTTGCAGGCGAACTTAATAAGTTCGCTCGGTTAAGATCAGGCGAACTTAACAAGTTCGCTTGGGGTCAAGTTCGCTCGGTGAAGTTCAGGCGAACCTATTAAGTTCGCTCAGGTAATTTTAGGCGAACTTATCTAGTTCGCTAGTGTTCTTAAAAAAAAGTATTTTGGCGGCAAATTTTTTCTTGTCCAAATTTTTTAGGGAAAGCTTATATGGTTGTTTTGAATCATTTTTGAAATTTTGAATTTTTTTAAAATTTTTAAAAAGAGTATTTTGGCGGGAAATTTTTTCCGGATATTTTCGCAAAAATTTCAAAATGTCAATTTAATGAGATTGAAATTATGTCACCGAGGCTTTTGTGCATATCAGATTATCGTAGCTGGAAAGTCCGGTTTGAACAGTTCGTATCAGAAACTAATGAAAATTTTTGGAGACCAATATTAGAAGGATATGTGCATCCTACTTTTTATTTTCTGAAATTTTGTGATGTTCCTAAACCAGTGACAGCTCTTACTAAAGTTGAAAAACAAAAGTTTGATCGAGAGATGAAAACGTGTGAAACTTTAACGATGTCTTTACCAAAAGAAATCTATCATAGTCTCGGGAAGTGTCCAACTTCAAGAGATCTATGGGAAGCATTGAAGAAAAAGGGTGAAGCAACTTCTCAAGCGTTTGTGGTCTTGATCAACGAAGTATTGGAGAAGCAAGGTGATTCTCAAAGTGATTCTTCTGTAGATTTAACTGACAGTGAGAGTATTCGTTCTGGTGAAAGTACTCAATCTATTGAGACTGATGTGATGACTGAAGAAAGCTTTCAGACAGTTGAAGATGATCTGTGTGACTTAGAAACTGATGCAGAGCCTGTCATTGTTGTTCAAAAGAGTGAAGCTGATGATGACGTGTTCATGGCTCCTGGTGCATCTTCTTCAGAAGTAAAAGCTAAGGTAGTTTCTAGCTCTGAAACTTTTTGTTCTAACTGTATTTCAGTGAAGGATAAAATGATGAGGGTTATGGATGACAACGTAAACCTCATTTGTGAAATGAAATCGATGCACACGGTAAATCAGAAATTAAAAGATAATAAGAATGTGTGTATTGAGAGAATAGAATCACTAAAGAGGGATATAAGTTCTCTGACTTTGAAGATCAAAGAGCAGGCATATCACCTGGATATGTCCTTTGCAGAAATTAAGAAAAGAAATAACGATCTTGTTGAGAAAGATAAGGAACTAGCTGAATCTAAAGCAAAGGTAATAAGATTGCATAGAAAGTTAGAAAGCTTTGGAAATTCATCATTCTTATTAGGATATTATCATGATAATGCTAAAGAGGGGAAGGGAACTAATGGTATTGGTTATGTTTCTCCACCATTCAATGGAAATTATTCTGTTTCACCTGAGATTATAAATGATGATGATTTAGATCCTAAGACTGTGTTGAAGGTGAATCCAGTCACAGGTGAAGATATGGTGTATTCTGATGAGAGTGATGATGAATATTTTGATGAAGTTAAGGTAGAGGGGATACCGAAAGAGGTTAAGAAAGAAGTCTTAAAGATTGATTCTAATTCATTTGGAAATTATACATTTGGAAGTTCTTCAAATTCAAGGAGAGTTCCATATGTCAGAGATTATAAAGACAGGCGTACATGCTTTCATTGTAATGGGATGGGTCACATTGTGGTGAAATATCCTTACAAAAATAAAGGGAAGAAGCATGTAGTTCCTGAGAAGATGAAGCCTGAATCAAAACCTGCTGAGAAAAAGTTTGTTTAGTCTCAAACTCCAAAAGAAGTTCATGCAGGCGAATCTTCTTCAAGTGCATCTTATTGTGTGAAGATTCCTTATATGAGAGATTATCGTGAGACGAGATCTTGTTTTTACTGTGGTCTTGTGGGTCATATTCGGATTACTTGTCCTCACAACGCCAAAGGTAAACGACATGTTACTCCAGAAAAGGTAAGAACTCATGGTAAGCCTTATGTTAACCCAAATGTGGTTAAACCTCATGATATACCAAAGGGTAATTCAAAATCTGAGGTTAGGATTTCTAGACCTCAAAGACGGAGGAGAAACAGAAGATTGAGAAAACTTTTAGAACAACAAGAGTTTTCACAATCTAAACATTTTTCAAATAAACAAGAATGTTCAAACACTTCACATTTTAAGCAAAACGAACTTAATGAACAGAAGTATGTTTGGAAATCTAAAGTTTCTGTTTCTGACTCGTCGGAGCAATCATCGAAAATCAATGAGAGATTCGATTGTGAATGGAGTGAGGTTTATTATTTTGATACATATGGACGACCCATGACTACCATGGCTTGGGTCCCAATTTCAAATTAATGTTTCTTGTTAGATGTGAAGGATTTACCAAGAGGGACTATTAATACCATTTTGGTTGTTGATAGTGGTGGTTCTAAGCACATGACAGGGAATGACATATGCAAGAGTAAAGAGTTGTTGATAAATGAGAAATCTATTTGATTCAACGACTTGATGCTCAAGGGGGAGAATATGTCACACACAATGTTTTGCAAAGAGTTTTACAAAGTCCAAATGATAACCTGAAACTTAGGATGACGATGGTGAGCATAAAGTCGTTGATGCAACTATTTGACTAGTTGAGGGGGAGTCTATAGGACAGGGGTAGTACAGATTTGTGTTGGTGACAAAGGCAAAGGCATTCAATTACAGGTTTATATCGGTTTGAGTTTTTAAATTCATTGACTTGCTTAATTCCAAGTAACTAAGTAAAATGTTTTCATGGAAGATTTAATTTCGTTTGTTTTACTTTCTTTGAAAAATATTTTGAAAAAGCCAAATAAATTGAAAAAGATAAAATCGACATTACTTGAAGTTAAAGAAGAGATGATAGTACATCAGTAGATGTTCTTTCACACATGACCTTAGATTGACTGGTTGGTGCTTTATGTTAATATATCTGAATTATATGTTTTGATCTAAACTTCAGATACTGCACAAATAGGAAATGATAGTGTTGTGTATGCATATAATTTGAATTGTCAGTAGACTAAAAGCGTCACTGAACCATTAGTAGTGTGAAAACATAATTGCATATGTTACAACTATGATTTGAACCCATTTTATGCCTGGGTGTGTGTGTTAAAAGATCACTATCAGATAAAGAATATTAGCTTTTAATAAAGAGTGTCCTATGAGATCAGTTTCGGGTTATGTCCTTAGCACTATTCATTCGATTTTCTTCAGTGCCCATGTCCCGAAAAACATGCAATTTGAAGTATAATCAAGATATGTACTTGACAACATCTGTCAAACATATACTAGCCCTTGGATCATATTGATAAATCATCTTTACTGATTCCACTGAATTCATAATCCAGATAACAGTTGGATCTACGTACCTGAATCTTATGATTCCACATATATAAGCCAAAACATTGAATCATTCGATTCTGAATCTCATTGATTCCTATACAATCCAATTTGGATTCTGCTATTCATGTGCTAAGTGATGTCTCCTCATTCTGGAAATTCGGATAATCTTTAGTAAAATATCATATGTCTTGTAGATGGTGCATTTATTTTCTGTTGGCATACTAGTGGGGTACACGTTGTATTTCATACTTAAATGGTATCTTAACTCACAAGAAAGTGGGAATGAGATGCTTTAGTTTCAAATCTTATAATATTGATAATTTGAATTTGTGTGTCATAGCCTGATCCTATTTTCTTTGAATGTTTATCGCGTATCATAACATGCAATATGAAAGTCTTGAAAAGATAGAGTGTGATAATCTTGAAAGATATTGGTTTGATTGGTCAAGGCTTGAAAGAATGACATAGGATACCATTTGATATTATATGGATTTTATATCCAAGATGTGTGATTGATATCTCATATATACTGATATGATCTTCTTACTCGTGATGTTCGACCAAAAAGATGTGATTTTGTATTTTATATTTCAGTTTATATAGTGAAAAACCAAAAAGATTTTGTGTTTCTTATGTTTGAAAAACTAAAAAGATTTTATTTTTTCAGCTTCCATGGAAATCTTAATTGTTGGTTATTCTTGGTTGTTCTCCTTTGCAAAAATTGAATATTGCAGACAGAAGTTGATAAGGGGTCCTTCTCCCGAGTTTTCTTCTAGAAATAAAGAGAGAGTGTGCAGATGAACAAGACGAAGACTACAATGTGTTTGATGATATATGAAGACGGATGACAATCTTCTAAAGCTGTTGTCAAGGGGGAGTCTGTTGGAGCATATTCTGGTGACAACGAGCTTGAAGATATTATGTCTTAGTCTTAGAGTCTTTGACTTGTAATTGATAGAATTGTTAGCAACAGTTAAAGGAGAGTCTGTTAGGACATGTTTTGTAACTATTGATAAAATTATATGTAAGTTCATAGAGAGGCGAACTTCATCTTTAGGAGCGAACTTGTTAAGTTCGCCTAGCCTATTAGAGGCGAACTTAATAAGTTCGCCTAAGTATCTTTGAAGCGAACTTGTTAAGTTCGCCTATAGCAGGTTTGTGTCTATAAATAGGAGTTGACATATTCTGTTAAAGAGTAGAGAGAGCAGCAAAGGGACTTTGAACGAGTGTAATTCTGATAATCTGTAAACTCTATGTTTTGGTGAATACAAAGAGAAGTTTATTTACATCCTGTTTCTTTTGTCGATTGTTATACAAAGCTTTAACACGGTAGGATTTCGCACTCCGCGTTAACGATACGTCCTGTCACGAGACCGATCTAAGATGTGTAATGAGGACCTACACTTAGGGCGGTTTGTCACTGGATCCTTCTCTTTCTTTGATCTTTTCTTCTTAGGATGCTGAGGTTTGAAAGTGGGGAACCTTTTATGGCATTCAGAAATAATCATTTGTTTAACGTTGTTGCCTTCTGAATGATTGCCATGATTGATCATACTCAGCTTCTCTAAAGCATAAATATCCCAAGTTGATAAGGATTAAAGATCATGCTCATTTTGAAAGTACTGTATCTCTCCCAAACTTCTTTTGATAACAAATAGATGCTTTAGACCGTCATATGCCCATGAAATAATCTTTCTTTCTGATGCTTTACGAAGAATGTCAATATTTTGATGGAGAGGGCGTGGGATAGGTTTGAGAGTTTTGAACCATTCAGACTTGTCAATTGGTTCATCGTCGTCAAGGTTGATGGACTCTCCAAAAGCAGTTTAATAGCAAATCTTTTCTCCTTTGCCTTCTTCCATAAATTCTTCTGGCATATCTTCCATGTCTTCATTCACAACATCCTCCTTGGCTTCTTCAGATACAGGGATATCAGAGGTTTCATTTCCTTCCATATTGCCTTCTTCACCTCCTGTATGGGTAACATGAGTATTTGAGCTTGTTCCGCCTGTTCCCAAACTAGTACCACCATGTCCTTCATCATCCTCATTATTCTTGTTCTTTGGTATTTCTTTGCTTGGTTCCGGATCCGTTGGATCTTCATGTTTCTTTTCCTCCTTTTCATCTTGATCCAAGTAAAAGATAACCGCATCTTTGAAGATGGATGAGTCGAAGATTTCATCACAGATAAGAGGATCTTCATTCAAGCGTTCTCGTAGCCTATTCACTTCCAAGGTCATACTACGACTTCCTCTCTTCAACGTCATTAGAGCTTTGCTCATATCATCCATATTTGCTTGAATCTTATGGTTTAGAGAAATTTGATTATCAAGTTGAAAATTCAATATCTTGATGGTATTTTTTAAATCCTCAAGCTCACAATCTCTATCATCTTCTCTGCTCTTTGATGCTTCAATCTGTCCTTTCATCCATCTAAGTAACTGAGCAGCCTCAATCCCAACATTTTTAACCAATTCTGGATCTAAAGGTTCTTTGATAGGAGGAGGAACGGGATTTCCAATTGGCCTAGACTTCTTTTTGGCCATGGATTTCATTCTTTTAGGAGTGTCGGTAGGAGGGATAGATGTTGTTTTTGGAGAAGGAGAATGTCTTGTTCCTGATGTGCCTTCTGTCTGCCTGGACGGAGGAAGTCCTATGGCTTCCAGAGCGGCGCGGGCTAAGCGATCTGCCTCAATGTCTTCATCAGTAATACTATGGGGAGGAGGAGTATTTAGTCTTGACGGACTCCTTTGCTGACGAACATAACTGTCTCTTGCGGATTTCATGAATCCTTCACTGTCACCTCTAGATCTTTGCTTCTTTTTCTTGCCAGCATCAAGGTCAATTTCCTTTCCTTTATCTTTTCTTTTCCGAGCAATCTCGTCATCATTGATTGATGGTTCCTTCATTTTCTCAACCTTTCTTTTTCTGTTCAGCAATCTTTGCTTTCTCTGTTTTCTTTTCTTTAACGACGTTAAGAGCGGCTTTAATCGTCGGTAAACGTTCTTCCCGATACATATTATTGAACATATGAGTTTATTTCCCAGAGAACTTCTCGTATACCCTTAGTACATCAGTGTAGATATGAGATTCAACCTTTGCAAAGGTCATGGGATGACCACATGGTGGTAGATCTTTCAAAAGACAATTAAGGATCATTTGTATGAATCGAGGATAAAGCAACCACTTGCTTTCTTTTGCTCGGTTGATTATCTGGGTGAATATATGATACGAGAGATTGAATTTTTCTTCACCGCAAATCTTTAGCATAATTCCACACCAATATACACTTAATGCATCATAATCGCCTGTTCTGTGGGAAAGAGAGTGTATAAATATGTACATAATGAGCTTCCAGTCTTTAGATAAAAATCTCTTTTGAATTTCATTCTTTCTGAACAGTCCCTCATACCCTAACTCTTGCACGAATCTGTTTCTTGTCTCATCTTCATTGATAACTCTTGGGTCTCGTCTATCATCATCTAGTTGTAACGCATTTCTGACTGTATTTTCATAAATCAGTACCTCCTTCCCATGAACAATGGATCTCACATGAGGCTTCTTTGTGACAGAGTGGACTTTATATTCAACATTGATCTAGAATTCTTCGATCAGATCTCTGTAGACTATTTCGTTCCAAGTGATTGCATAAGCAATTTTAGTTTGAAGAATCCATCTCACAACATCATTAAATTCCTCAGGAACTGATCCAGGAAACGATATTGCCATATTGTGACGATTATCACTTGCAAGATGATCGTCGTCCATAGTATGTAGCAAAATAGACACCAATATGAGTAATACAACTATAAATTTAAATATATAAACAAAAGAGAGTGTCGACCAAAGAATCGGCTGAAAGGATGAGTTTCCCGATGAGAGTCGACCAAGAGGAATAACATGTTCATGCCCTAACAGTCGGCCGAAGAGGAGTCTATAAAGATATTGATCAAAGGCAAAGAGTCGACAGGGTCAGGGACAAAATTTTCCCTTGATCATGAGAGAGTGTCAGCCAAGAAATTGGTCATAGGGCAGAAAAACGATCGAAAGAACTCGGTGACAGTCGGCTTACAACAAGATACAGTCGATAGTTCGTCTGTGATGTGTCCAGAAGAATCAACCCACCAATATGGGGCGATTTTTGAACTTGCATTCACTGATCAATGCGAGTAGAGAGAATCGACCACACAAGCCGACTCTGGTCATCATTTTCGTCTGGTAAGTCGACAATCAGGAACAGCCATCAAGTTTCAGTTTCAAAATTCGATTAAAGCCAACATTTTGATGATGTATTCGTGATCTAAAAGGCCAAAGGATGTAAATAAACATGTAAATAATCATAAAAATACCTCGATTTGATGCAATACTCACACAAAAAGCACTTGATTGAAAAAGATGGTTTTGAACGGAATGGGATTCTTTGTCGTCGGAATAGTTTCACTGAGGCTAGGGTTTCAAGAAGTAAAAAAAAAAAAATTCCTTTTTCAAACATATATATACTGTAAAAATTTGGGGGCCGACACTTGACAGTCGGCTCAAGAGTCGATAGGGACAGAAATTAAAAAAAAATGAATAGTTAACCAAAACGAATCAATTCTCAAGCTTGAATATTTTTTTTTAAATGTGGACTCAAAAGGCTTTGTACAAGGATACATACGCACCAACAATTTTATAGAGCAAACATTGATGCCAAAACGAGGTACAAACGATTCAAAACAATAAGTGAGGACATAGAACAAGCAAACCTGATCTCGTGGAATCATACCGACATAACTTGTCATAACAACCTTTTCTTATTGAAATTTGGAAGTCCACGGCCTACGAACGACTGTTGGTATATCTGTCCTTTGAAACCCATGCACCATACTTTCCACATACAACTAGTGAACGATTATCATGTTCTGGTAAGATTAAGATGAAATCAATGTTCCCCACACTTGTCAGGTATAACCTACCCATCCTCATGGTCTTTGAGTGCGATGATGAGAGCTTCAGGTCTATGGCAACGCATAATCAGAGAAGTTGATCATCGAAAAACCTAAAATAGCTAAATGAGCATAGCTAGCACGGGTCCGTGAACTGTTTAGGGTATCTTTAAAAGGATTTTGTGTCAGGGACAGAGCACAACAGACTTATATGCCCTGATTTATGAAACAAACTAGACTTACTTGCACGTCGGTCTTACAAGCCATATTTTTGTCAAGAAAATCCCTTCGCAATCACTGGAACCCAAAAACAAAAATATATACTATATATATGTACACACTAACATTGTGTATCTTTTTGAGTTTTTGATCTTAATGCACGGCATTGACATTGCGTGTCTTTTGCTCAAGATTGATAAATTCAGTACTAGGATGCACATCATTGGTGTCTTTTGCTTGGATTTGCACGTCATTGCATGTCTTTTATTTGCCTAATGCACGTCATTGCATGTGTTTTTTTTTTCTTTTTGCATAAGTATATATAAACAGGACTCGCAACCCCTTTGTGACGGGACTATGGATATGTGTAGACCTGGATAAGGTGGGTATACACCTTTCAACAGTCATTGTCTTTGTCACTGAGTTGCAGTCTATATGTTTGAATACTGAGTCTACCAACATGTCCTTCAGTATAACCGCTTCCCCCTTTGATCCTAATCGGTGAACAAGTATGTCAGTTTAACTATCATTTTCCACAATAACAGTTATGCGAAAACATCCAAGAAACACATCTTTTTCAAAAAAAATTCTTTTTCTTTTCTATTCACAGACACTTTCCCCTGAAAATTTTATTTATAGACAATCTCTTTAAATGGAATTTTCTAAATAAAAGATAAAATATTTTTGCAGCTCGATTATCAACTCATTTTGGTCAAGAAAATATTTTTGGATTTTTGAAAGAAAATATGAACATAGGTATATACAATGCATGAGGGATGGAAGATGTTACTCAAAGTTCAACAAACCCAATATCTGCATGAGATCAAGAAACTTGGATTTATCAAATGCTTTTTTTAAAGATATTAGCTTTCTGATAATTGGTGTTTATAGGAAGGACTTGAATATACTCTATAGATTAAAGAAGAGTTTTGGAACAAGATTAACTTTTTCTAGAGTGAGAGTTCCATTGCATACAGTTCCCTGTCCGGTAATCTTTCCTCCTTTTTCGTCACCCGCAAAGGCAACGTAACCCCCATCGATAATTCTGAAGTCAGTGAGCAGATCTTACAGATTGGTCATGTGATGAGAGCACCCACTACCAATATGCCATGCATTATCAATAGTCCTCCCGGGAAACCCTGTCACACACAAGACAATTTATTGAGAAACTGGAACCCAAGTCTTTCTCAACATGGGTGGAACATCAATTTTAGCAATTCTATCAGTTCTGGTTCTCCACCAATATGTTCCCTTTAGAAAATGATTTACATTTTGATGAATTTTGTCAATTTTATGATAAAATGAATTGTGATCTTGTTGGTGACTGTTAAAATTTCTCACACTATTCATTTTAGGTCATTCAAATTTGACCCAATTATTATGATAAGATGCACTACTTCACTTTCTAGCAGTGTGACCGCCCTTCCCATAACTAAAATAGTTAACATGCTTAAAAGTTTTTCTTTTATGTGGCGGTTGATAAGATGACGAGGATGATTGTTGTTGAACTGGCAGTTTGATTTGATTTTGCCTTTAATGAATTTCTCCTTCTTTTGATCAACATGAGTGCTTGACGATTCTTGGTAAGATTCTTTATCAAGATTTGTCATTTGACTTGCTTCTTCATCAGATGCATTGTATGATTCCGCGGATGTTTCGACAGATCTGTCCGAATCATATGCACTTTCTTCACTATCTCTTGTAGACAAATAGTCTGAGTCACTTTGACTATCTCTTTGACTTGTTGATGCTGGGGTGAAGACTGGGATTTCTTCTGTCATAAACCTTTCAAACTGATTTCTTGACACAGTATCAATTGAATCATTAAAACAAACATCATTCATAGAAATAAAATCATTACATCTATTGTGTTCATTACAATCATAGTTAGAGTTAATTATCCTAGAACATGATCCACTACTGCTATCAACAGAGCCCGAATTACATGACTCTGGATTTTGGGAATTTAAATTAAAAAATGAAGATAAAACAGATTCTCGGTTGCATTCTGTGTGACCTAATCCAGCACCATAATCATCCCTAACATCCTCATCCTGTCCTTTTAAACCTGCAATATTTACATTAGTCGCAGAAACAAATAATTTTGCAAGATCATTTTTAGGATGTGGAGACGGAATAGGGTCATAATGACCATGGGTGGGATGGTGAAACAACTTCCTCTCAAAGTCATTCGAATCCAAATATCCTACCCCTTTTTTCACAAAATCGGGAGTGTTCTGACAATCCAATATAGAATCTTGTGCCTTTTTGCTAACGTTCCATTTGTCAATAATTATTTGCAATTTAACAGATTCATTTCTTGAAGATGTTAGTTTTTTAGTTAAATCTGTGATAAAAAAATCTTTTCTATAAAGAAACTCTTTTAGGGTTTAGATTTCTTAATTAGCCTGGTTCAAACTGACTTTGAGAGAAATCTCGCTCGTTTTGATTTGATTAAGGATAGCAATAGCATCATCCTTCTCACGAATAATGAGTTGGTTTAAAGTGTGATAGTGAACAATCATATTAACACAGTCAGAGGAACAGAGACGAGATTTTACCTTAGGTGGAATCAGCTTAACAGCGGTTTTCCTACAGATGCATCCTTGATTAGAGCTTCCATAACCATTGGTTTGAGTTCCATCACCTGCACTCTCTAAGAGTTAACTTGATCTGTTGAGCTGGAACTGGGACAAGTGTTCTTCTTTTCATCAATCACCTTTACTGCATCCATGATCTTGATGTTGGCATTCTCAGTCATGCTTCCTTCAGTGTCAATAATCTGACTCTCTGTCCCCTGAATAGCAAATTGTCTAAGGAGAGCAGCAGGACCAATAGAGTCAGTGTTGATGATAATTTTTCTCAGCACCTCATTCTTCTCCTTTTCAACCAGACTTGCTTCCATTCCATGAACCACAAATTATGTAGAAGGAGTATTTGCCATAAGAGCCTTGCACACCTCAACTTGAGCTTCTTCAATTTCATTGCTCCAATCAAAGGCGTTTACTACCAAGGCATTTGCTGGTTCTTTTGCCTTCTCAGTCTGTTCTTGGCCATCGGTAATTGCAACAATGGTAGGTAGAGGTAGAGAGTCGGTGATAGGATGGGGACATTCCTTCTTGAATTGCCCGAGTTGCTTACAGTTGTAACATCTTAGTTTAGACTTGTCAAACCCTGCAGACTTTCCTCCAAGACGCTTCTTACCGGTTCTATCCATAAATCTCTTAGCCCTAAAAGTCAGCATAGCCATTTGCCAATGTAGATCTACTTCTTCCATATCATCTGTATCAACTTGGAAAACATCTTCAATGTGGCTCACCCCAGCCTTCAATTCACCTGAGATTAGAGCTTGATAACTGTTGATAAATAGTCCAAACAACGCCATGTGTTCACTTGATGGATTTGGAGCAGCGGTACCATTACCCTTTGATTCATTGCTTGGTTGACTCTACTGATTGGTGACGGGAGCGATCATCATAGCAGGAATAGTTACAGATGCGCTAGGAGCTTTGTTTGATGAACTCAGAGCAAAAAAAGCAACATTGGTTGGTGCCATGGTTTTGGTGTACCCTGATTGATTCATTTGACGCTTTTCAATGTCCATTTCAAAGGACTTTAGGGTGTTGATTATATCAGATAGGGTAGAGGCTTCATTCACATATTGCCTTTTGATCAACATACATTGTATGTTCCATTTCTGAGGTAAATAGTCTAGCAACTTCTTGATCAGATCAGAATTTCTAATGACTACCCCGGCTTGCTTTAGTTTACTTGAAATCTCCATGAACCTTGAGATGTGCTTAGACAAACCTTCCCCTTTGATACTTCTGAAGGTATCATATTATTTCTGGAATATGTCTTTCTTTCCTTCTTTTAGGTCAGAATTTCCCTCAAAGAAATCACACAGTGCCTGCCATAACGTTTGAGCGGTCTTGTATTCCTTGATCATGTTCATGATGTCGGCTGGAAGAGCCATATTGATAGCATCAAAGGCTTTATAATCTCTTAGGATCAGAAGTTTTTCATTTTCGGTATAAGCAGCGGGATCAGTTTGAGCTACAACACCATAAACTCCAGTGGTCATAGGACAGTGTGGACCATTGGTGGTCGAGACCCACTGACCGAAGTCAGTCACGTAAAGTACGCCCTCATGCGGTTCTTCCAGTTAGGGAAATCATCAGTGGATAGAAGCTTAGGAGGTCTAGACATGGAGCTGGTCTCCAAATCAGCTTGGGTAATAGAAGTAACAGACATCTTGAATCAAATAAATCACAAACAAGTTCAGAAAAAGAGAAAATCCAAGAGTCAGCTCAGAGAGTCGGCTCGAAACAAGCAAGACAGTCATCTCGAAGAGTCGGCTTAAGACAAGGAACAGACGGCAGCACCATAAGGTGTTTGGAAAGCTCACTCGAAGTGTTGGCTCAGAAGAGTCGCTATCTCACTAAAGTGAGTCGTAAACTTGCGTTTACTGAGACAATTGCTAGATGAACAGACAATCGGCCCAGACAATCAGCCGGATCAAGTGACAGTCGGCTCAGACAAGAGAGTCGACCCTGGACAATCCGCTTAAGAACATTAACATACTCTTTTAAAAAAAAAACACATAATCAATCACTGGATGCTCGGATGTAAACCAAAAAGACAATTAGATCTGTGAAACTCTTCACAAACAAATTTCTGAGTGAATTTCACAATCAATTTTTGAACTTGATACAGATCAAGCCAAAGATCAACAAAATTCAGAAATCATAGAAAACCCCCAAAAGTCATAATAATCACTAAAATCAAGAGCACAGAAGGCTCTGATACCAAATTGTAGGTCCTGACACAAGGGTCCCTGTGCTAGAATGATTCTAAACAGGAAACGATCAACATAATAGTTATAGACGAGCTAATTTGTTGACGATCATAAAAAACACAAGATGAAGAGCAATAACAAATAAGAATATCAAAGACACAATTCTATTAGATCCACTGAAAAAGATTACATATAAGCTCCTGGATATCAAAGACAATAACTACAACCTCCTACCTGCTCTCAAATTGACTATAGTAACAACAGGTGAATCAAGATAACTTGAATTAGGTTTTTGGGTTGCTATTTATAGACATCATAGCAAGAGTCGCCATGAAGATTACCGACTGTCGACAGTCGTCCGATAACCGACTTATAGACTCTTGACCCAAAAACCTTATTTTACAAAAGTTACAAACTGTCCCCTATAGTTATCAGGAATGCATCGGCTATTCAGGTTTCAACAGTATGTACGATAGCCCCAAATACGTTTAAAACATTTAAAAGAGGGGATTAGAAACTCACCGGTTAAGCTAAGTCTCGGTCCTTGCTCTATAACTCGTCCGATCGCTCGAAACTCGAACCTGTCAAATGTTTAATCACATGATCAGTTTACGTTCTAAACATACGTTAAATAACTAGCAAAGTATAAACCCCAACACCATCACGTCATAAAGGTTCGACAAATCTTTTCCACGAAAACCCTAGTTCCACGGGTACACGGATCGGACCATTCTTGACCCGTTTAGAATTCGTTGACACGAATCGGGTTTCATGCATGCATGCACATATCACCACTATGCAAACCCTAACCGACAAAAACCTTAACCGGCTCGCGTCTCCTCCACCATATACCACCATGCACGACTTCTTCATCTTCTACGTCGAGCCAAACCCTAACTAACCAACACCACCGTTACCATCCCCGATGGGTTCCCCGCGTGCCATCACATACACCGGATATCGTACCATCGTCGTCATTAACGCACCACTTCCATCCTCTAGCACCGACACCGTCGTACACCACCATTAACGTGTGTCGTAAACACCATCGACGTCCCACCTTCCATTGCTGGCTTCTGCCTAGCCCATCGAACCACCGGCTGGCTTCGGCCAGCCGCGTCACCTTTCCACAGTTGCCGTTGGGTCTCCTCCGTAGGTTTCCGTCGTCATTCTGTGGCTGTCTCCTCCACTGCGAGCCGCGCGAGAACCACCACCACTTTGTTGTGCGCCGCTCCTCCATCTCTTTTCTATCGACAGCCGACGACCAAGCTAGGCTACCGCCGTTCACCCCCACAGCCTCCATCACCGGCCGTCCCTCACTTTCCCGACAATCATACACGTCGAACAAAACAGGAATTGATAATAATATGAAACGGGATTACCTGTACGCGTTTCAGGGATCCCACTATTGAGTTATTTCCAATACATCGCCGCGCCATCATCCTCTTCCTCCACCGGGTTCGCTTCCTCATGACTGGCCCCCTGCTGTCGCTCGCACCTAGGCCGAATGGCCTAGGGTTTTTCTTAACAAGGTTCTTAAACCCTTGCATGTTACATTCGGGTCCCCGTGCTTACCTTAACGTGCGTTTCGATCCCTATCGTTCTCATAGTGGATAACCGGGTCCTCTTAGTTTATAGAATAGGGTTTTGTGTGAAAGTCCTTACAATCTAAGCCATTTAAAAGAGACTCGGTTTACCCATCGACCCGACCCGTTAGGCTACGAATTTCGGGATGTTACATTTCGCTAGAACCATGGTGGCGAATCTAGTTAGTTTCTTAGAGTCATAGTGGCGAACCTAGCTTAGTCTCGCTTAGAAGCATGGAACGAAACTAAAGGTTTAGTTTCACTCAAAACAGAATAACGTTAGAACTGATTTAGTTAACAATCACCTTAAATTTTCAAGCAACACCAGTGAGCAAGTGATAGCACGTTTTCTCTAGATTATTAGGTGAGTTCAAGAATCCCTATTTTACTGTTATAGGGTGGTGTGCATAATCAAGAATTATACGTTTATAACAAATGTATTTTATTACTTAAACTTTGCAAAGAAAGATAACGGTTTATTTAACCGAATGTTTTGTAAGAAAGAAAGATAAGAAAGGAGAATGGTTTATTTAACTCTATGTTTTATAAATAATAATGAAATAAGTCGAATACATTGTCTAAATTCGCAAGAGTATGGTTATTATCGAGGTAAGTCTTGAGGTAGTAGCTTTGCCTTAGTGACTTGCGCTACCCGAAGCGTATGGTATGACAGAACATTAGTTATTTGTCTGCCATATGAACAACCGGGACAGTGCTCGGCAAGGCACTGTAACGGGGACGTTGTACAATTGACTTAATGAGTAATAATGGTCACTCTGGTGTAAGAAAGAAACGGGTATCAGCCCTTGGGCATCGAGCCTTGGGGAACATTACCTACAAAAGTGGTCCTTCGTGGACAGTAAGTAAAGGAACATATTTTAGACTGCTAATGTATGACTTAAAAAGTAAAGTGAACATATGTGACTAAGTATATGGTTACCTAATGTTTTGTAATGTATTTATTTACTAGTGTGATGAATGTATAAAAGTATGATCACAGTGAATGATTTCCATATGTTTTACATGAAAAAGTTTATGATACTTACTTTATGGTTGAAAGCCTAAACTTACCAACGTAAGCTGACTATTTTAGTATGCACATCAGATAGAAAAGGAAAGAAACATGCTTAAGGAAGGCTGGGCTTGGATGGCTGTTGCTGATCAAGACTGACATTCCCGAATTATCTACTTTATGTTCTAAAGGCAATGAGTTGATGAATGTTTTAATTACTCTGAATTATGTTATAGATTTCCGCTGTTTTAGTTTTAGTGAGTATTCGAAGTTTAAGAACTATGTTTATGCTTATGTTTGCCAACTATGAGAGGTACCCGGTTTGGGTTCTTTCATAATCATCGCAACCTTATCATAATTCAGCCTATAAGGGAATGTCGGTGAATCCCTGAAGTTCAGTACCTCTCTTATCACCTTCTCATATCTTGTACCTTACTTTGCATCCAAATTCTTTTGTTTTCGTGATGATACTCGGCGTTTCTCCAGAATTCACGAACTTGCATGTCATATACTTTAACCACAGTTAATATCGCCGTGTTTATCCTTGATTTTGATAGAAATGTGTCACATCCCCGTGAAGGCGAAAACACGAGGGAGCGATGAAATTGTATCATTACACATGATTAAAAGAAATTTCTATTAATTGAATAGTTGATTACATGGATTACATACATCAAACAAAACAAGTAGAACAAATAAGTCTTCATTTTTTAATATCTAGCTAAGTTCACTAAGGCATCGTCCTTGATCCTAGCATCAGCTTATCAACATCCTAGTTAGCTTCACCTGAAAAACATGCTAAAATAGGCCAACTAAAAAGTTGGTGAGAACATAGGTTTAGATAGATACATAGTAATAGATAACACAGTGCAAGTTATAAAAAAGTTTCATAATTCCAAGTAATTAAACTTTTATACAAGAGTCCACAACCAACTCTAGTGATCGACAGCTCTCCCGTCCAACACCTTGTCAAGGTGTTAGACTATGGTATAAGTGTCTAGTATGCAGTTTCTGAACACCTAACTCCTTCTAAGTTGACCAGAATCCACAACTTGAAGGATGCTTGGAATTGATTGGCATGCATTAACCCATGGACCGGATAGGCTAGTCAGCCCAGTAGATCTATTTACTTACTCCCGTGGTTTCTCCGAAGTTAATGGTTGTCACACCCCCGCTTAAGCGGAAACATGAGAGGGTGACGAAATGTGGTATGTCGAGCTATCTCATGGTAATAAAAGAAAATACTAGTTCATTCATTCATAATCAAAAGAGCACAAGGAGTTTCATTTTTAGGGTTACAAGTTTTTAATCCTATACACAAATAGGCTAATTAACTATGGCCTATTACAAAAGCAAATCTTCAATAAGCTCCTATTTGTGCGTGTCTTGATACTTATCATTTGTTACTTGAAAAATATGCTAAAAAATGTCAAGTTGGTGAGTTTATAGGTTTAAGACTCGAGTAAACAATAAGTTCATAAAATCACATATATAAATATATAAGTTTGAAATATGTGCGAGAGGAAATGTAATGCAATTTGAGCCCACAACAACTAAACCTGTTGACTGAGTTTGCCCCGATGAGTATTCATGCCCTATCATGAGGCATATTGTTTGTTTAGGTAATAATCATCCAATATAGTTTCCTGTTGATTTACGCGTTCAACAAACTAGAGAATGAGGATTGTCAATCCCGATAGTACTATCTATATTAAACCAAGGCTCGATCCATGAGTTAAATAGTTGTGTGTAACGGGGTCTTAATGTGATAGTGAAACTAATACAATTAACATTTCGGGTGGCACATATATATGAAAACGAATTTGTATAAGTGAGCTTGTTTTCCCCCAAATCAAGTAAATATAAAAAGGGGCTACGAGATCTCACCTTTCGATGATGGTGAGTGATAACTTCTCCGAGTAAGGTTTTGGTTGACCTAAACGTATCCTACAAATTATGAGGATGCTAATGAGGTCTTATGAATTAAGTTTGTTGTGAATGTTTGGTTTTATCTTTGAGTTTACAAGTCCTCAACTATTTATGAAAATATATATATACATATATATATATATGTTTATAATAATATTTTTGCAAAGTTCGACAATATTTATAAACTAATTTGGCCTCATGATCCTTTCGTGTAAAAATATAAGTTTTTAGATATTTCGATTTAAAATGATTTATATATATTAACTTTGTAAAATATACCTAATGGTCGGTTTTTACGGAAAGAGGTATAATATATATATTTTTAGATGTCTCAATATTTGTAAACGTTTTTAATATAAGTATAACTTTTTAGTCATTTAAGTAAAAGATAGTATTAATAGTATTTTTTTTATATATATATTTGGTAGTAAAACTTAAATTTATAAAATAATATGTACACATTTATATGTCTAGAGAAATAATATATTTATCCCTTTTGTGAATGTATGTTGTATTTCAATATGGTCATGACTATATTAACATAAAATCATCTAAACATTTATTCCTTAGTTCATTATATAGATTATGGCTTTTAATAACAATGACCAAATCATACACTTGTTATATACATGAAAATAAAGTAATGTATTTTAAGGCATTTATTAAACTTTGTGAGTACTACATACTAAGTATTTTGATAAAAACCATCTTTAAGTTTAATTAAACTTACTTCGAAATATGTATAGGAATTTATAACTATGACATAATACATTTATGGTCCTAGTAATTATAAGAGTTAACTTACACTAACCATTGTTTTAAATAACTAATTTCACAAGTCTTGATTTCAAAGCTTGATTTATAATAAAACTATAAATATAAATATGATTCTAAAATGGAAAGATCATGAGTCTATATGTGTTAAATTTCCAAAATGATCATACATATAAACATATATTAAAACGTTGGAGTCTATGAGTCTTGAATCAAAGTTTGGTTTCTACAAATTTATAAAACTAAAAACATGTATTTGATGTATATGTGAAAGGATCATGTATCTAGGCCATATCAAAGTCCAAAACATATTGTATGTATATATACACATATATATCACGAAAATTTTTACCTATATGTATAACTTTTTAGCATGTGATTCTAAAGTTATCAAAATGATGATTTTTCATGTATAAATCTTAGTATGGAAGGCATGGAAAATGAGTTTAAAGATGATGATCATACCCACTTAGGAGAAAGAAACAAAGATGGTGAATTTGAAGCTTGACTTGTCTTGTAGAATTTGTGTATCAAGAAGCACCAAAGGATCGATGAGTGAGTTTAAGTGTGTGTGTGTTGTTTTCTAAGTGAGAGCTACTTATAGTGGGGTTGAGTAGGGATTTGTCCCTTGAAAAGAAGTATGTATGGTGTAAGTCATGATAAAGATGGAATGGTGTAAGTCATGATGAAGATGAAATGTACAGATGGCCCCCTTTTGCTTGCTCCTTGAACCCATAAACAAGAACCAAGAAAAGAAGAAAAGAATGTTGATGGGATGGTTTGTTAAATGGAGGCTTAAAAGTGTGTAGGGTACCCTTTGTGGTGTCATAATCCAGAGGATGGAAAGGTGGTGGTATGGTTTTATTTAATTAAGATATATGTGTATGGGGGAAAGTTCCTTGTGGTCATAATCTTGGCAGAAAGAAAGGATGGTTTACATTGAAGTATTGCAAGATTCTTGAAAGTTTTAGATTGGGTATGGGTCCCACCCTCCAGTTTACGTGAGCAGGAAAGAAAATAAAAGTAGTACATATAGCTTTGTTAGTTGAATTGAAATAAACTGTGTATGTCTTGAAGATAGTGCAAATTTAAATTTTTGATGGCATATATGTGGGGTACACGATGTTTTTCATCTAAATGGTACTAACTCACATGAAATTGGAAGAAAAATGCTTATAGTTTCAAATTATATAATATTGACAACTTAAGAATTCATGCTTTGTATTACAAATTCGGAATGAAAAATTGAGCATTTCATGACCTGATCTTGTTTACTTTGAAATTTATCGCGTATCATTTTAAGTATTGGTCAAATTGATTGAAAAGTTGAAAAATGAATATGATAGATTTATAAATATTCATTGCAAAAATACATAACAATGAAAAAGATTCGATTTACAGAAGAATGAGTTTGATTGTTTCATATCATTTTTTTGTGCATATCATAGGTTACCCATAGTTGATAATAGACTGTGTGATGAATTGCTCATATACTGATATGATCTTTTTGCTCATGATGTTCAACCAAAAATATGTGTTTTAGTTTGCTCAGATAAAAACTAAAAATATGTGTTTCAGTTTACTCAGATAAAAACAAAAAATATGTGATTCCGTTTGTACAGATAAAATCCAAAAATAGTTTGTTTCTGTCTTTCATGAAAATTTTATTTTTTATTAAAATGATTCGGGATTGGATCGGATACATGCTACCGATGGAAGTTCACAAGAATGTGTCGTGTTGAAAGTTGACGAAATTGTTCAAGGCAAAGGTTTGAAGCGAACTTAACATGTTCGCCTGTTTCTGATTAAGCGAACTTAATATGTTCGCCTGGGGCTTGTTAATTGAACTTAACAAGTTCGCCTAATGAAGCGAACTTAATTGTGTGAATAAATATTTTGTTCAGGCGAACTTATCCTTATTACCATTTTCACTGTGGGAGCTAACTTCTTTGAGCGAACTTACTGGGTTTTAGCGAACTTGTGAAATTTTGAATTAGGGTGTTTCGATTTGAAATTTTCGTGTTTGTTTCTGGATCGGATTTGAATTGCGAGTCTATCTAAGGCACTTTCATAGATTTTTATCTGTTAAATCGATGGGAAATTGTTTTTTTAATCCTGTGTTCGTCGTATTTTGAGGTTCTTACGCTTGTCTGAGTAAATCAAGTTTATCTGGGTGTAAATCTTGAAATTGAAGCTTAATATTGTTTAGTTATTGTGAATCGATGCTTATAATGTGTTTGATTTGAAAATTTTTGATGATTTGAACATTTTGCTGTTGAATTTGTATCGACAAACTGGTTCAGGCGAACTTGTTCAAGCGAACTTGTTTTGGCGAACTTATTATGTTCGCCTCTTGCAACACTAAGCGAACTTATTAAGTTCGCCTAAGGGCTAAGCAGTGTTTGGACTTGTAATTTTTTTTGTGTGAAATTTTTTATGTTTTTTTCTTCTTTTGTTTGTTATATGACTAATGTGTGTTCTATGTCCAATACATTTACAGATGGCTTGTCGTGTTGAGTACAAACATAATCAAGTGGCGTTGTTAGATTCAAATATGTCTGAGGCTGGTAATTTCCAAGGAATTATCAATTTCTTGAATTGTTCACGTTTACATGTGGCCTTATCCGCAGATCCATACATCAGCTTACCGTGTATCCAACAATCTGGGATACAGTACATCAAGAAACAGATGTTGAACCTCGCGTCCTTCGTGCAACGGTGAATAATATAGAGGTAGCTATTTCAGTGGAAACTATTCGTGCTGCTTTGGCATTGGGAGGTGCTAATAAAGATCCTATGTTTTATCCTGGAATACTGATTATGGGGTGTTTTCAGAGGATGGGCTACAGAGGCAGACCAAATGATACTCAAGCACGAAAAGAATGGAGGTATTTTATGCACGTAATCATCCAATGTTTGTCTCCATGAAAGGCTGGTACTGATGGTTTGAAGAGTGCGTTATAAGCTGCAATGGTTGCATTGACTCTAAACAAACAGTTTAACTTTGCTTTGTATATATACCGTGAGTTGGTCTTGCAAATCAATCCTCCAGAAGGTCAAGGGTTTCTTATGTACCCTAGGTTCTTGCAAATGATTCTGAACCTTTAAATTCCAGATTTACCACAGCATCCAATACGTTTGACCTTGACTCCTATGTCCAAAATAATCTATACTGATTGTACTAAGGTTAAACAACAAATGTTGCTTTGATTCCAGTTCCGACTCCTTTGTTTGGTCATTTAATCAATCCTGATTATATTGAGCCTCCTAATGATAATTGGTTTCATCCTGAGGAGTTAGTTCAAGGACAAGTCCAGAATCAAGTACAACAACCACAACAAGTTCCTATTCCACAAGAACAAGTTCATATTCCTGTTAATGAACTAGTTCAGAAAGATGTTGCTCAAGAAAATGAACAAGATTTGGGTATGAATATGGAAGATTTTGATAATGAAGCTGTGAACTCACCCATTCATGAAGCTGAAGGGAATGTGGTGGATACGAGTTCCGGTGATACTATTTTACCTGATTATGAAGCTACTGACTCTGATTCGTCTAGAGATTTTAGCTCAGGTCATTATGAGAGACTGGCTACTTTGCCATTGGCAAATGCGGGGAAACGCATTAAATCTAAATCCAAAAAGCCGAGGCATAAGTCTGTTCGGAATCCTCCTTCTGGATCAGTACTTGGAAATAGAACATTAATCGATGAGAGCTCGGATTCTTATGTCTGCTTCTATTGTTGCTGCACATTCATCTCAAGGTGTTGAGGACGCTACTTTTGTTGCTTCCTTACTGGTTACACCTCCTTCATCTACACATCTGTCTCCTGTTATTACTCATGTTCCTACAGTTTCTAAATCTTCTACTGGTACTTCAAAGCCTTCTGATTCTGAAAGGATTACCTTCCTTGAATCACAAGTGCTTGCATTGCAGACTCAAGTGGATACTCTTGTGACTACTGATACTCAGAGACAGTTGGTCCTTCAGGCTCAAGCTACACAGATTGCTGACATGCAGTTATTGGTTTCCAAACTTGTTGAGCATCTTGAAGCTCAGGGGGAGTTAAGGATACATGATACTTGTCATGCTGAGTCAATTCAACGAAAGGATGATGATGACAATGATCCTAGTGGTAATGTTGAGGGTGATCGTCAATACGCTGCTGATGTAAATCCAATATCAAGAGCTCATGGGGAGTCGACATCACATACTATTGAAGGAACCAAGAATGATTCTGGAGTGAATGAAGATATTTTATTATTGGAATTCTTTGCTGATTCTAAAGAAGAAGAAGCTGAGAAGTTAGAATGTCTGGATGATATTGATGAATTATTTGATGATGTTGAAGAGGATGTGTTGGATAATGAAGTTGAAGAAGGAGAGATTGTAGAGATTGAGATAGAAAAGAGTAAAGCTAAAGTTACATATGAAGGAAGTGATGGTCTGAATGTACCGTATAACTTCATCCAAGATGATGTTATTCCTGAGTTTTCTTATGAAGGAGTAATAGATTCTATGGACTCTGTTGAAAATATCACTACACCTGATGATACTGCTCAATCCAAGATAGATACTCATGCTGATACTACTCATCCTGTATCTCCTAAGCCGAAAGAAGAACCTGTGATGTATAGAAATACAGGAATGACTAGAGAACAATGGAGAGAAGTAGTTAACAGTTGGATGAAAGTACTACCCAAGTCACTTATACAACCTGCTCAGAAAGAAAGATATGTGAATAAAGAGAGGTGTATTGGAAGAATCATCAGTTGGTTTTATGATGATGACATGAAGTTGTTTGCTCTTAACAGATCTGATGGTGTTCAATAGTTAAAGCCTAGGATCAAGTATTTCAATACCTTGCCAAGGTGTGAAATGAATGGTCTAGCTACGAAACCACTGATTAATAGATCAAAGTGTGGATTAGCCAATGTGATTGCCAACTTGATTAAAAGAGAAGGTGGATCAGCGAAGTATGAAACATTAAAGCCACATAAAGGAAAAAGAGTGAAGATTGTATATCAAAAGACTGAGATTGTGACCTAGAAGTATAAGTTCAAGCCAGTACGTGCTGTACAGAAGATACCATTGAAGAAAATACCACAAGATTTTCCGGGGAATATGAAATGGTGGTACGTAGATGTGAATACTGGTGAAGCTAGAATTGATGATAAAGATAGTAAGTTTATTGTTAGTTTCTATGATGCAATGAATCTTATTAACTTTTCAAAGAAAGATCAGAGGACGTTAAGAAAGAATGAGATTATGTTTATTGATGAATGGAGAGAAGAATGATTGCAGTATAAAAGAGTATTGGAAATCTGTCAGAGATATGGAGTGCACGCAGGAAGCAGAGTACAAGATAACTGGAAGAGCTCATCATAAAGACTGAATACAGAAGATCAAGCTATTGTCAAGGGGGAGTCTGTTAGGACGTAGAATGTCTGACAAAAGCTTTGTAATAGTTTAGGTCTTATTGTCTTTATGTTTTTCTATAATTGTATAGATTTTGTCTAAGTGTTGGAACAAGTTCTGCTAGAGGCGAACTTGTCTAGTTCGCCTAGCCTATTAGAGGCGAACTTGTTAAGTTCGCCTAGTCTCATGTGAGGCGAACTTGTTAAGTTCGCCTAGTCTATTTGAGGCGAACTTGTTAAGTTCGCCTACTGCAGAGCTTGTGTCTATAAATAGGTGTTTGCAGATTCTGTTAAGTAGGGACTTAATTGATTGTATTCAGTGAATCTTGTAAACTCTATGTTTTGGTGAATACAAAGAGAAGTTTATTTACCTGTTGTGTGATGATGTTTCTATTGTCAATTCGCATACAAACGTTAACACGGTAGGATTACGCACTCCGTGTTATCGAGACGTCCTGTCACGAGATCGATCTGTAGATGAGTCATGTGGACCTACAGAGTTTGAGTTTATAAGCAACAGGACCAATCCTATCTATGATTTCAAATGGTCCTACGTATCTTGGTGCGAGTTTTTCTTTCTTTCCAAATCGTACGACACCTTTCCAAGGTGAAACCTTTAAAAGAACTTTGTCGCCTACTTGGAATTCCAGGGCTTTTCTTCGTCTATCAGCATAACTCTTTTGTCGATCTCTAGTAGCTTTGATTCTTTCTTTGATTCAATATATCTTGTCGGTTGTTTCTTGAATGAGTTCTGGACCTGTGATTTGGCTATCACCAGTTTCTGCCCACATAACGATGATCGACACTTGCGTCCATACAAGGCCTCAAAGGGTGCGCATTTAATGCTTGTGTGGTAACTGTTATTGTACAAAAATTCTACTAATGGCAAGTGGGTGTCCCAACTTCCACTGAAGTGTAAGGCCCTAAACCTGTAAGGCCTCACTTATTGGATTTACTCATTCACAAACAGTTCTTAAACTTGAATATCAAATAACGCAGCGGAAAATACTTCATTAAAACATAACCATTACATTGTACAACATACGGAAACGTAAACATTGTCTAAACATAACATAACGAAATCCAAAACGTAACATGATGCCAGTCTTCATAAGCAGCCGGGTAACTCTTCATCGCTAGCCAAGCATCACTGCCCCACCTCATAACCTGCCCTAACCTGAATGTGCATACTAAAAAGTCAGCTACGCTGGTGAGTTCTAGCTTTACATAAAACTTTCACAAAACCATTTGCCAAAAACATTACATTCATTTATTTAATAAAAGCGTACATAAAGCATGCAATAACATAACATTAACCATAAGTCAAGAATAAACCGAATCTGCACCTTTTCATAACCGTCAATTCCTCATTACAGCACGGTACCTCATAGGGTACACGCACCGACCTTGAGTAAGGTGCCCCATAGAGCACACACACCCAAATTAACCATTTCAATTACGGCGTCCCAAAGGATAACTCGTATCACCTTAAATACTATTCCCTCACGGAGAATGGTATCTCATTAGGGATCCCGGTAATACCCCATTGGTGACCATCGTCACCCCTTTTCACCCAGTTGTACAACCGTTGGCCAGCCACGAAGGTCCCTATAAAGGTAAAGCCCATTGATGCATACATTCCCTTGCCCCCGAAGGAACTCATGGCAGATTCATTTATTTTGTGACTTCCATAAAACCTTTACTTCTTTTCAGTTAAAGCATTCATACGTTTTATTAAATAGCATTTCATTTGTAAACATTTCGTAAACCACATTTGGCAACACGTTTCATAAATACATTTCAACTTTCCTTTCTTAAAGATCATTTCATAAAACATTATCGTGTAAGTATGCACCCCAGCCCAAAACATAGTTCAAAACATATAAAAGTAGGGCTCTAGAACTCACTTGATAAGCTAGTCTCAGTTCTGTCCTAACCATGGTCCAACGAGCGCCACACACGATCTGAATCGAGATTCTGATTTGGAGGTCCTGCTCACGAGTTCAGTAGTAACGTTTTCCTTCAATCTCGGGTCGATCCGTCAACTTTCTCTATCTATGATTTCTCTCTCTAAAGATGCAAAATGAGAGAAGTTTGTGCAAGTGTGGGGTATTTATGGGAGGGGCCTCCCTTCCCGAGCCCACCTCGCGACCAACTCAGCCCAACCCCGGCCCGCGCACCGTTGTCCGCTTGTACCGTTCATCCCGCTTGCACCCGTTATCTTTATTTCTCATTTTTATTTTTGGGATGTTACACGAAATGTTTCACACATGCTTTGAGCATATCCTCTAAAGTTTGAATTGTTCTTTCACTTTGCCCATCGTTCTGAGGGTAATAGGCCGTGCTCATATCCAGTTGCGTTCCCATTGCTTTCTGCATCGATTGCCAAAATCTTGAGGTAAAACGGCTATCCTTATCGGAGATGATGGAGATAGGCACTCCATGTCTAGCCACAATTTCATTCACTTAAATTTTGGCTAGTTTGTCCATTTGATAATCCTCTCTAATTGGAAAGAAGTTTGTAGACTTAGTCAAACGATCAACAATGACCCAAATTGTATCGTGTCCACTTGACGTCCTAGGTAACTTGGTCACAAAATCCATAGCTATTCGTTCCCATTTCCATTCAGAAATTTCTGGTTGTTGTAGTAGTCCAGAGGGTTTTTGGTGTTCTGCTTTGACTTTGGAACACGTCAAACATTTCCCGTATGTAGCAATATCTTTCTTCATACCGGGCCACCAATAAAATTCTTTGAGATCCTTATACATCTTGTCGGCACCTGGATGAATGGAATATTTAGACTTGTGAGCTTCATCTAGAATTAATTTCCTCAAATTTTCTGAGTTGGGGATCCATATTCTATCCATGAAATATAGAATCCCTTAGGCTTTGGATTCCAGTTTTGAGTCTGCCCCACAAAGAAGTTCATTCTTTAAACTACTTTTCTTGACAGCTTCTTCTTGTGCATTCATGATTTGAGTCTTGAGAGTAGTTTTAACTATCATTCCTAATGCACGTACTTGAACTGGTTTGACTCGATCCTTTCCGCTCAACGCATCTACTACTATGTTAGCCTTTCCCGGGTGATAATGGATCTCAAAATCATAATCGTTTAATAATTCCACCCATCGACGCTGTCACATGTTTAACTCTTTTTGATCAAATATGTGCTGCAGGCTTTTGTGATCGGTGTAGATGATGCACTTAGTACCATATAAGTAATGTCTCCATATCTTAAGTGCAAAAACTACTGCTCCCAACTCTAAGTCGTGGGTGGTGTAATTTTTCTCATGAATTTTTAACTGACGAGATGCATATGCGATGACTTTTTCTCTTTGCATTAATACGCATCCCAATCCTTGGTGGGACGCATCACAAAATACAACGAAGTCGTTGTTCCCAGCAGGAAGTGTTAGAATAGGTGCTTTGCACAGCTTATTCTTCAAGAGTTGGAATGCTTCTTCCTGTCTATATCCCCAATCAAATTTCCTGTTCTTCTGAGTCAAGGCTATCAAAGGTTGAGCTATTTTGGAGATATTTTTGATGAATCGCCGATAGTAACCAGCCAGACCCAAAAACTGTCGAATTTTAGTTGGAGTTTTGGGTGTTTCCCATTTCTTTACTGCTTCAATCTTAGAGGGGTCTACATGTATACCATTTTTATTGATTACATGTCCAAGGAAATGAACTTCTCTCAACCAAAATTCACACTTAGAGAATTTTGCATAAGGCTTCTCTTTTCCTAGTAACTCCAGAACTAACTTCAAATGTTGTTCATGTTCTTCCTTGTTGCGTGAATAGATAAGTATATCATCGAAAAATACTGTCACGAACTTATCTAGGTAGGGTTTACATACCCTATTCATTTGATCCATGAACACTGCAGGTGCATTTGTTAATCGAAACGGTATGACTAAAAACTCGTAGTTTCCGTAACGAGTTCGGAAAGCAGTCTTTGGGACGTCATCTTCTTGAATTCTCTACTGATGGTATCCTGATCTTAGGTCAATCTTGGAGAAATGAGTTGATCCTTGTAGTTGGTCGAATAGGTTATCGATTCTTGGTAGCGGATAACGATTCTTTATTGTTAGCTTGTTTAATTCCCTATAGTCGATACACATTCTGAATGAACCGTCTTTCTTTTTCACGAAAAGAACTGGCGCTCCCCATGGCGAGAAACTTGGTCTTATAAAACCCTTATCCAAGAGTTCCTGTAATTGACTTAAGAGCTCCTGCATTTCTGATGGTGCTGAACGATATGGTGATTTAGCTATAGGTGCTGCTCCAGGCATCAAGTCAATTCGAAATTCAACTTGTCTTTAAGGGGGTAGTCTAGGCAAATCTTTTGGGAAAATTTGTAGAAAATCCCTAACTACTGGTATATCTTGAATGCGCTTCTCAACGGGTTTCTTTTCTACTACATGGGCCAAAAAGGCATATCACTGCTTCTTCAAACACTTGCGAGCTTTCATACACGAGATGATCTTTAAGCTTCTACCATGTTTTTCTCCTCGTACTATAAGCATCTCTCTGTCTGGAAGGGGTATTCGAATCGTCTTTTCAAAGCATACGACTTCCTCATGATTCTTGGATAGCCAATCCATACCAATAACTATGTCGAAGCTTCCAAGTTCTGTGGGAATAAGGTCTATGATAAATGAGTGATCTTCTAGATTAAGCATTCAACCTTTGATTACTTCACTAGCCTCAATTAATTTTCCATTTGCTAATTCTATGGCATAAGGATGGTCCAAACTAATCGACTTTAAACCTAGCAATGGTCTAAACTCAAGAGAAACAAAACTATTGTCCGCACCGAAGATGATCAGGACTGTTGCATTCATAACACACCCTTTGATTATTGTTGTTGTTGCGGTTCAGATTGTTGCATTTGTTGTTGTTAAGATTGCCTTCCTTGCAGTATCGGGTATAGTGTCCTTGCTTATTGCAGTTGTCACAGGTGGGGCATGCACCAGTGTGGTGAAAAGGACATTTGTTGCACTTCGGGGCTATACCAGTGTACTTTCCTTTCTTCGTTGTGGCGGTTGTGATTTGAGCAACAGTAGTGTTCATGGTTGTAGTTCATGGAGTGGTTGCTGCATAGCTCTTGGTTGGTCGAGATTTCTTAACAAATCCGCCTCCGAATTTCTTTCTCGAATTTTCATCCAGTTTCCTCTTATCACTTGAACTTCCCTTCGTTAGTATTCCAGCTCTTATCACATCATCAGTAAGTGTTCCGGCTAACAGGATATCATTCTTCAAGGTGGTTGGTTCAGAGGAAGTAACCATGCTGCGGATTTGGGGTGCCAATCCCCAGAGGTACCTATCAATCTTCTTGGATTCGGGGGTGACCATGTGTGGTAGTAAACATGATAACTCGTGAAGTCTATTGGTGTAAGCCTGAATGTCAGCACCAATCATCGTTAATCCCCAAAATTCAGCTTCCAATTTCTGCATCTCATTCTTCTGGCAATATTCTTCATTGAGCATTGTCTTCAGTTAGTCCCATGTCATCCTATTAGTTTCCTCTTCTCCCCTAGCTTAGACTTGAGTGTTCCACCAGTTCAACGCCTTTCCTTGGAATGAACAGGTAGTATATTTCACCTTTTGATCATTCAAACATTCGCTAATTTTGATTACAGTAGACATCCTTTCAATCCATTCTAGAGCGCCAATGGCTCCTTCATTGCTATTAAATTCTTTTGGCTTGCAGGCCACAAATGTTTTGTACGAACAACCTTTTCCACCAGCACTTCCCTCGCCCTCATTGTGGTTATTCCCATTGCTTCCGTCTCCGTCCGAGGTTCCGTCTCTTGTGGTTCGGGTGTTCCTTATGTTTTCGCTGACTTGCGTGACTATTTCAGGTATAGCGTCTTTGAGTTGTTGAGCGATCACTTGTGCCATAGTGGGAGGTTCATCTCCATGACCATCGGTCGTTTGTCGTCGAGTTTTTCCCTTAGGAGGCATGTTCTATATGATAGAAGGTCGAATTAAAAATATTATATAAATAGATACAAGGAAAATAATTCTTCATAAAATTAGATAGTAATTGCTTCATTTCATTATAACAAAATGTCTACTATTTGTTTCATTAGTTAGCAGATAGTAGATAGTTAAATTTTAACACAACACATCCTACTTAGGGTTCTAATAGTAATAAATAAAAGCAACGACGAGTGCGACCATGGCCATAATCCACAAAAGTATCCCATTCCTGTGGCCAATTGTTGCTAGTAGTGCTTCATCACTAGCTGAGTCAGCTAGCGCGAGTGAACGATTAGTGCTTCCTGGGTCTGCTTTAGCTCTGAGGTGATGCTCATGATCTACTCCTGGTGTTGGTGAAGTAAAGCTCTGTCTTCACGTCCTTGGTCAAACAACCAACAGACGTAGATTGAGTTGATGTCTCTAGTGGGTTGAGTATCCTCATCCGGGTACTCCTCGATTGGATATCCCATCATGGGAGTAGGTGATCCTCCAACAATGAATGAGTATGGTAGTGATATATCTTGTGCGGTCACTCGAAAACTATGGGCCTGGTGCCCAAGCTCACTTACGGGTGACGTCGGGCCGTTCCCTATCTCAGAGTTCCAATCCTAATCTGACTCATCATCGTCGTCTGCTAGGTATCCCGTACTGTTAACTGGGTGCTCAGGTAACTCGGTGTCTTCGCCCTGTGTGTACTGGTGAGGTGTAGTGGAAGACATGCTGAAATATACATAATATGTAAACAAATAGCTTACAAAACATAATGGCTTACATAAATGAAATCATAGTTTTTTTTTATACAATATTCCTACTAATAGTTGGACAACATGCCCATATGACGAAAGCGAAAAGCTTTATCGTCTAGTACAAAAGAGCAAATTATAAGTCATGGCTGTCACATGAAATAAAACCTAGTAATACAGATAGATGATGAGAGATGTGAGGAAGGCCCGAATGAGAACCAATGGTGTCATAATGCCGCATGTGGCAGCTATGCGAGTAGCATCACGAGCTGCCATCCCGTCCTCACGAGTAATCACTAAGTCCTCCTTGACCGTGCCAATCTCTCCGGTAAACATCTTGTTGGTGGCTAGTTGTTACCTCTTATGCCTTTCCAGCGCTTGCAATCTTTTGATTACCCTGATCTGATCATCCTCAATGTCGGCTTTCATTTGAAACCTCTCAATCATCCAAGACTCGCGTGCACCATAGTTCGGTTCTTCTACCTCCTGTGTAGGTGTTTGAATCTCAGGCTCCTGGGTACAAAGCGTGACCGTCTTGGGTAAGCCGGTAGTCTTACGGGCTGTCAATCGGGTGTGTGCTCCTTGTCATGGCGGTGGAGGCATAGGCTGTGTCGGGAGTGCAAGCTACGCTAGGTGTGGTGACACGGGTGGTGCAGAGTCTGTGTCATCGGCTACAACACTGTAGCTTGGTCATAGAATGGGGATTTCCTCCCGTTGCTAGGAAGTTCGGCTGTGCTACCGTCCGAGTAATTCTCGCTAGTTACTTCGGTTGGTTCCTCATCGTCAGAAGTGACTGAGTAGTAACTCTTTGATCCTGTTGAATAGCTCGACATCTTGCTGAAATAAATAATAATAAGTGTAAGTATGACTCGTATTGTCTATGAAATACTCCTATAAAAGTGATGTCCTAAATTTATAGTCTAGGTTAGCTAAGGCTACCTAATTCCATATAACCATGGGCTCTGATACCAATCTGTCACACCCCCGCTAAAGCGGAAACACGAGAGGGTGATGAAATGTGGTATGTCGAGCTATCTCATGGTAATAAAAGAAAATACGAGTTCATTCATTCATAATCAAAAGAGCACAAGGAGTTTCATTTTTAGGGTTACAAGTTTTTAATCCCATACATAAATAGGCTAATTAACTATAGCCTATTACAAAAGCAAATCTTCAATAAGCTCCTATTTGTGCGTGTCTTGATACTTATCATTTGTTACCTGAAAAACATGCTAAAAAGTGTCAACTAAAAAGTTTGTGAGTTCGTAGGTTTAAGACTCGAGTAAACAATAAGTTCATACAATCACATATATAAATACATAAGTTTGAAATATGTGCGAGAGGAAATGTAATGCAATTTGAGCCCATAACAACTAAACCTGTTGACTGAGTTTGCCCCGATGAGTATTCATGCCCTATCACGAGGCATATTTTTTGTTTAGGTAATAATCATCCAATATAGTTGCCTATTGATTTACGCGTTCAACAAACTAGAGAATGAGGACTGTCAATCCCGATAGTACTATCTATATTAAACCAAGGCTCGATCCATGAGTTAAATAGTTGTGTGTAACGGGGTCTTAATGTGATAGTGAAACTCATACAATTAACATTTTGGGTGGCACATATATATGAATGTTGAAGCACGTTTGTGTGACAAACACTCTGTATGTTGTCTTAGCTTTTGTACTTGTCTTTATGTATTTGTATTTGTATTTAAGTATCTGTATGTATTGATTATCGAGTTGTAATCACATATATATGTACTTAGTCTTGTCTGTTTCTGTTAAGTGTTGTGCGTACTTAGTAAGTGCGCAGGATGTAAATCCTGCGTACTTAGCAAGTACGCAAGAACAAAGTCTGCGTACTTGCTAAGTACGCATGAGTTAAGCCCTACGCACTTGCTAAGTGCGCAGGAAAAAAGGTCTAGTATATATAGCTAGTTAGTGACAGAATTATGTACGCACTCATTCTCACTATAACCGGCTGTGATTATCAACAGACGAAGTTTGAAAGTATCTTTTGTTTTGTTGTCGGTTTAGTTTGTGTTGATTGATACTCCACCTAGTCACGGGCATTCCGCACCCGGTTCGACTAGGAACACACTTGCATGTGACGATCTGAGACACCCGAGGGACCTACAAGTGGTATCAGAGCATTTTCTCTTGATTTCAGGTGTTGTGAGTGTGTTAGGAGCATTTAAAGCCTTTCTACAAGGAAAAGTGACCGATTTTGGTGATAAAATAGAGGTAGCTCTTGAACGCTATTTTAAAAGCAAAAATCCTTCAAAATCCGACCTTTTTCTTGTTTGTTTGAGTGTTTTGATCATCAAGGGTTTCTTAGAAATAAGTTTTTAACCTTTTGGCTTGATCAATTTGTTCATATCTTCAAAATTTGAAGATCTGAGGTATTTCCGGCGATCGAAAAAGGTTGGTGGAGCAGGTGGATAAAGCATTTTGTGTACTTACCCTTTTTGGCAAAAAGGACAGTCTTCTTGCGTACTTGCTAAGTACGCAAGACCACTCTTTTGTGCATTTAATTTTTCTTCCTGCGTACTTAACAATTACGCCTGCATACTTGCTAAGTACGCAAGAGAAAATAGTAAGTGCGCAAGACCAATTTCTTAAGTGCGCAAGTTGTGTTGACTTTCTGAATTTTTGACTAAGTTTTACACTATGGCAAATCTTCAGAATCTTGCTAACCTGCTTAACTATGATAACGAGATAGGTACTCCGTAGAAATCGCCAAAGCTGCTTAATGTTAATGATTATTCGAATTGGAAAGCACGATTTGAGCATTATATCTCATACACTGATTCCTCTTTGTGGATACCTATACTTAAGGCTTATAAGCATCCGACTTATACATATCTTGATGAGATTGTTCCCAAGCCTATATCTAAGCTAGATGAAGAAGTAAAGAATGTTTATGACAGAGAAAAGAAGGCACATGGATACATCACAATGGCCCTAACTAGAGAACTTTTTCACAGCTTCAGAGGATATGATAATTCGAAAGATCTCTGGAAGGCATTGCAGAAAAGATTTGAGGGGAACAGTGACATCAAGAAGAGCAAAAGAGATCTCCTGAGAAAGTAGTATGAGTGCTTTAGATACCTGGGGAATGAATCTACAGATGAACTTATATCTAGATTCTATCATCTGCAAACTGAGTTAAAAGCTTTTGAGCTAAAGTATCCTGATGAGGAATTAGTTGAAAAATTTCTGGATGCGTTACCACCAAAGTTTGAGAGATATACCACTCTGTTGAGAGAGAACCCCAAGTTCTATGAGATGACGATTGAAGAAGCAACTAGAAATGTTGAAGCACGCGATATGAACCTGAAAAGAAAAGAAAGCTTAGGGAGACCTCAAATCCAAGACTCTTCTATGTATTATGGGACGTCTTCCACAACTAAGTCATCGGGTTCAGGAATCGCCTTATTCTCATGGAACTCTCATGAAGAAGATAACTCGAATGTTTGTGGTGGTTATACATGCTTTACAACATGTGGATCCGGTTCTCACCAACAACGTTCCTCAAGAAATCCTACCTCCACATCTCCAGACTGCTATAGCCAAGATAGCTGAAGATCATGTAGCATTGTTTTCATCATGTATGCTTGCCTATGAGAACTTTATTGGTGGCAAGCTTACGGATCCTAAAACCATTGAAGAAGATTTTAATCATGTGGATCCAGATGACATGGATGACATGGATATTCAATGGAATATGGCCATGATCTTGAGAAGGGACAAGCGTTTCTTGAATAGAACTTGCAGAAAGTTCATTGGTGGGCATTCAAATGCCAAGGTGGGTTTTGATAAATCCAAAGCCAAGTGCTACAAGTGTCAAAACTTTGGACACTTTGCTCGTGAATGTCAGAAGGATAAAGCACCTGCTTCAGGCGTCAATAGACCAAGCTAGGGAAACAACCAAGGAAATGGTCAAGGGTACAACAATTCTAACAACCACAATCAAAATCAAGGTGGAACGTCCGGTGCCTTAGTAGCTCAACAGGACGAAAGCTTTGATTAGGGTGTTCATTTGGAGGATGCCCTTATTGCTCAAACACAGGTTGGTCTCGTTGCTGAGATCGTTGAGATGATGGAAGCAGAAGAAAAGGAAGCCTCTATAGCTGACCAAAGGGAGTCTACAACTGCATTTGCCCTCATGGCTATTGGGGAGGCATCAAGTTCGCCAACTGAGGTAGACTCTAACTCTTTTACTGTTATTTCTTGTTCCAAATATCTTGGCTTGAAAGAAGAAAATTCTAAGCTTCATGACAAGGTCGATGTAGGTCCCTCGAGTGTCACGGATCATCACATGCAAATGCATTGGCTAGTTGGACCGGGTGCGGAATACCATGTGACTAGGTGGAGAATCAAACAACACAAAGTAAACAGACAAGAGAATCACTTTAAACTTTCATCTATTTTACACACTTGAAGGTTACAGAGAGAAAATACTGAGTGCACAACGTCTGCGTACTTAACTTCTGTCAACCTATCCTATTTATACAAGACCTGATCTTTGCGCACTTAGCAAGTGCGCAAGGCCAATTGCTCATGCGTACTTAGCAAGTACGCAGAGTATTCTTGTGTACTTGCTAAGTACGCAGGAACTAATTCCTGCGCACATACTAAGTGCGCAAAAAGCTTAGAGAATTAAGCAACTATCAACATGCATTAGTAAATACAACTCGATAACTAATACATACAGACGCTTACAAACAAAGACAAATACATACAAAGAAAGTACATAAACTAAGACTCTATCCAGAGTGTTTGTCACACAAAAGTGCTTCAACAAACTCCCCATTGACAACAGCTCTGGATCGTCTTCGGTCTTCACAGCTCTGCATCTTTAGCTTCCATCTTCTTCTTGTAGTCAAGGCAAAACTTGATCACCTTGTCGTATTTAGAAACAAGGAACTTTGTCCATTCGTCCGTATGCATGCACTACCTGTCAGCCAGTGCCTCCAGATCTTTCACAGAGAAGTTTATGAAGCAGGCTTCATCAAATACTCTGATCAGTTCCCTTGGCACTAAGCTCCCACTATCTGGCCACACCTTTCCTATCACCACTGCCTCGCCCGTTTTAGGATCTACGTACCAGTACCATATGTTACCGAGGATATCCTGAGATAACTTGCTCAGGGGAATCTTGGTTTCACACAACACTTGCTTGTATACCAGTTTCTTTAAGCATATCTTAGTCACAGGATGTCTAGCGTTCTTGTCCTTGACTCGCTTGAGCACTTGAGGCTTAAACATCTTGAATTTCCTAGATCTTACTTCACGCCGTAGAACATGCCACAAACCCATCGCTACTGCGTGATTTGAGTGACCCAACAGCTCTTGGTTTGTTAGGTTCACGAGGTTGTATCTAGGTAAGGAGTTGAAAGCTTCGCTGGTTGGTTTCAAGTATTGAACCCCCCCAGCTCGCTTTATTGCAAACAACTGCTTATCCTCCTCGAACCTTACAGCTAGGATCATTCCTGTTACTCCGTGTTTGTCTATGATAGAAGTCTTTTGCCAGACAGGAGCAGGATCCTTTGATGAACTAGCAGGTATATCTTTGTTTTTCTATGCCTCTGGATCCACAGGTGTAGGGTCGGCAGGGGAGGCTTCAGTCGATGCTTCAACATTACTAGCAATCTCGACTGAACCTGTGTCAAGCTGAGATTCAAAGGATGGAACTTCAAAGATCTCTCCATCTTCAAACTCATACTCTCCTTCCCCGTCACCCTTGGGAACTTCGATAACTACATCATCATCATCTTCATCCCAATCATTACAAGAGTCGATCTCTCCTTCTTCAAGATTGTAGAGAGCTTCGATCTGTGCTTCTTTGGAATAGTCAGGCTCTAAGAATAAGATCACATCATCAGATAGATCTTTCATAACACCAGCCACTGACTTTCCTTTATCACCACCGGAAGTATCACCACCTTCCTGATGAGTCGACTCCCCCTCAGCCATTGGAACATCAGAAATGGGCACTATTGCCAAAGCTTGATGCTCACTTCCACTAGGACCGACTTCAGGATCCTTGTCTTTGTCATCATCCTTAGTTAAGTCAACCGGATGACAAGGTTCATAACCGGTAGGTTTAGATGCATTCTCCTTCTCTTTTTCTTTCTCTTTCTCATTCTCCCCTTGAGCAACAAGCTTCTTGGTCAGGTCAGTTACTAACTTGACCATCATTTCATGTTCTTTCCGCTGCATGTCAAACCGAAGTTCTAGAGACGACCTGTGACCCAGAATCATATTGTTTGTTTTGAGAAGTAGTTCGTTCTGGGCCATCACATTTGCTAGTCTCTCTTGCGTCCCAGCCCTCTGGCTTCTCAAAATAGTAACCTCGTCTACCAACGAATTTATCTGAGCCTGTTGAGCCTCAGATTCCTCCCTTGATTTCTGAATAGTTTCCGGTAGAGCAGCAACTTGGGCTTCCAAGGTATCTATCCTTGCATCATTTGGATCAGGATTCCTGGACGTAGACGCTTCATCATTATGAAGTGGGGATGAGAAGATCGTATCAAAGTCAAACCCCTAAGTAAAGTCTCCATAGTTGTAAGGTTGACTGATAGGTTCAGTGGTGGTAGTAGGGATTGTGGATGGGATGATGGTTGTAGGAGTGATGGAAGGTGTGATGGTGACTAACTCTGTAAGAATCAGAGTTGTCACCGCCACATGGACAGATGGTACAGGGAGGGTCACTATCACAGGAACCTCCTCTGTGATAGAAGTGACCGCCACATCAAGTGTAACATGTGGCCTTCTCCCCTGTTGCCGGTACAACTGTTATGAAGGTGGGGTAGAAGCTGAATCAGTACTCGCAGCCGATACTTCTACTTGCCTTTGAGCACGATCCTCCACCTCACGATGAATAGCTTGTTGCTGCCTATCCCCCCGTTTTTTGTTGATACTTTCATGTCTTTGTCTTTGTATAGCAGCGTCAGAGTCAGAATCTGGCTCGTATTCACTGCTCGTTGATTGTCGCTTTCACTTTGAAGATGACTCAGGAAGGGTTACCTTTGTCAATCTTCTCGGGTGTATCTGTGATGGTGCATCATCAGAATCAGATGAATCAGACTCTGTATCTTCGGAGTCGGATCCTTCAACACCATCATTAACTGCTTCTTCGTCTCCTCCTTTAGACGATTCATCCACACTTTCAACGTCCTTCTCTTCTTGTTTCTCGTCAGAATGTTCACTGAGTTAATGCTCAGAGTCATGACTAAACCATCTCTAATCATCTGGTGCCACATACGCGTCATTTACCAGGTGGCCAAAGAGTGCGGTGTGCTCAGGGGTAGGTTCTACACTGCCTGGCTTTAGGAATTGTGCAAACACCCTCTTGTCCACCCTCTTTACTTGCAGTCTCTGTGACACCCAGCATTTCAGGTCAATATCCACATTTCATAAACGCACGTTCATAATTATTAATTCCTGATATTTATTTTGACTAAGTAAAGTCAAGAAGTCTAGCAAAGGAGTTTATTCCAAGTCTAGTAAATCTTAAAGAATTACTAGAAAAAGTAAGCAGAATAACCCGACTAAATACGAACGTAAATGATTAAATAAAATAACCAGAAATATATATATATATATATATATATATATATATATATATATATATATATATATATATATATATATATATATATGTTACACAAAAATTTCGTGAACTATAATTTATGGTAAAGACTAAATCATATAACATACGAAAAAGTAAAATAATGGACTTTTCGAAGACGTTACTATGTAGTGCCACTTTTAGGTACTCATACCTACAAATAATCACCTCAGCGAATTATACAAACCAAGATTTCAATATTTTCTTCATCGAGCCATAAACTGGTTAAAATTATAATACCGTGAAGAATCTAAACCGAATTAAATTATCCCTTGAAAACCCTAATTGATACTAATACCATTAATAAATTAATACTTAAATTTAGTTATCATTAACCCCAAACCACTTCCTTGACTTTCTCGGCCGAAAGTCAGGGGAGCCATTCTCCCACTTGCTAATTCACTCAAATTCAGATAAAAACCATACCTCCTCAGTCGAAATCTCACAATCCCTTTCATACTTCTCATTTTCTTACGGCAATTTCCCAATTCTCCTTTAAGTCGAAGTCCAGTTCTAAAGCGAAATCCACCATAATTCGGTGTTATAAGGAGAATTTCAAGTGTTCCTGAAGAGAGCTTAGCAAAAGAATTCAAGACTATCTTCTCTGTTTCTCTAAAAATCACCATTCTCTGTTTGAGGTAAAAACTCAATATTGTCCATATTATTTTCTCTAAACCGTAGCTAAACATACAACTTATTTGAACGCAAGAAATATGACAAGAAAAGTGTGTCGAATTCAAGATTTAAAAAAAAAATATGCAGGATTGATTCTGTCAATCAAAATTTCAGTAATCGAAACTAGGAGTTTTGATACCTGTGTACAATCGAAACTAGGAGTTTCGATACCTGTGTACAATCGAAACTAGGAGTTTCGATACCTGTGTACAATCGAAACTAGGAGTTTCGATACCTGTGTACAATCGAAACTAGGAGTTTCGATAGCTGTGTTCAATCGAAACTAGGAGTTTCGATACCTATTGCCCAATCGAAACTAGGTAGTTTCGATACAAATTCTGCCAATCGAAACTAGGTAGTTTCGATACCCAATTTACTCAATCGAAACTAAGTAGTTTCGACATCTGTTCTGTTCAATCGAAACTAAGGAAGTTTCGATACCTGTTCATCAGCCCCAATGGAACAGTAACTTAGAACTATTTTATAATGAAACAAGTGTTGGAAAAACTAAAAAGATATTTAAAACAAAAGCAATCAGATCTGCTAAGTCGGGTGAACAACTTGCGTTTAAGACGGGTAGTCTTAACGGGTATGTTATCCTTCTGTAATTAGGATACGGATAGGCGAGTCTGCCGATTATTCAAATATTTTCTAGCATTCATACTGTCGAGGTGAGTTTCACTAATTCCCCTTTTTCTAAAGTTTTGAAATGATTTGGGGTGGAAACATACTTGTAAAAGACTTTTGTGTATAAATGAATTGAACTAATGATCTGACCGTATGTGTGTATTGAGGGAAAAGTAAAGCGCTTAAAGTCCTCTGAATAAATTAGTAACCATTAACTATAGACTTAGCCCGGGATTATATGAATAGTACTATTGGGGGTGACGCCTCCGGTCATGGTTAGTCGCGCTAACCAGGGGTCAAAATGGCCGAATGACCGCATATTGTCTTACTCGCAGAAAGGCGAGGGGAGGACTTTAAACAAAAGAGTTCTGATCAGGCTAAAGTGATCAGGTTTTAAACAAAAGAGTTCTGATCAGGCTAAAGTGATCATGTTTTAAAGAAAAGAGTTCTGATCAGGTTAAAGTGATCAGGTTTAAACAAAAGAGTTCTGATCAGGTTAAGGTGATCAGGTTTAACAAGTAGTTTTGATCGGAAAATGATCAGATTTAAACATTGGGTTTATGATAACTCTTTATAATAACTTGTGAACTCACCAACCTCGTGTTGACAGTTTTAAGTATGTTTTCAGGAAATTGAACGTGGTCATCAGGTTAGCAATGTAGGATACATGCATGCACGTGGATACGGCTTCTGGAGGATTTCTCTTGTATAACTCATGGTCTTGAGTCATATTTGCGAAATCTTAAACTTTTGTAAACTCAAGTTAATATTTTATGATGTAAATATTTTAAACTCGATTATGTATCCAATTACGTGTATGTGTTTGCGGTAATCATATGCTTTGGAAACAAGTGATCGTCGCGCCTCGCGTTTCCGCCTTGGCGGGGTGTGACAGTCTCTCCCCGGTAGCAGGAAGATTTGGCAATGCATCATCAATCAGTAGTTGCACAAATCTTGCATATAACAGGAATCTAAACCTCTCAGCTGTATTGATCTGATCATTTAAGGCTTTGAAGATGTATCTTGAGAATTTATAACCCCTGTTGAGAGACAAGACAACCATGGCTGCTGCAAGATCATGTCCCATAGCATCCTTCCCCGCCTTCCTGGAAGAGATGCACATGATCATCACGTGGGCAAAGTACCTCCACTGATCGAGCACCCACATCTTCTTGTATGACGAGTAATCACGTATACCGACGTATCCCATACGCTGCCTCCAACATCCATCCACAAAGTAATCAGGATAGGCAGTTGGGTCGGTGGTGAGATCTCGGAACTGTAAGACCCGTAGAACGGTGTCCTTAGAAAGAGCAATATCATGACCCGCCACAGTAGCGCGTATAACATTAGGGGTTACCTTGCAGTCATGTTTCGCTGTCTCCTAGAACTGCTCCAGGTATGGTCTTGATACTATTGGGTTTGCTGATATAGCATAGCTGATCCTTGAACGGTTCAAGAAGTCAACTATCTCTCGGTATTGTAGTGCAGCACCCTTCCATTCCGGTTCTGTATGTGCTAGGAGGTTGAACTCACTGGTAAAGGCATGAGCCATCACTGCAAAAACACACAAAAAACATAATAAGAACAAGAAGATTCATTGGAATTATAGCAGTTACTCACTAAACTGAATTTCAGACTTAGAAAAATTTCACAAGTGTTAGTCGTGCGTACTTAGCAAGTACGCAGGGATATCTTCTTGCCTACTTGTTAAGTTCGCAAGAATTGCACTTAGTCAAATTTTCAGATATCCAATTTTCAACAGATGAACAACATTGATGTGGATTAGGTCGAAATCCGTGATTAAGACCTATGGAACCAATATCAACATCAATGAACTGCTATCCTTGTCAAATTTTGACCTAAAAATGATCCATATGAACCGGCGGTTAAACAGTAAACATTGACAAAAACAAGAATCTTTATGGACGATTAAGTACTGAATAAGGTTTGTTTGATGATTCTAAACAAGTTTTGATGATAATGTGTTACCAAAATGACCAAAACTTTGTCCAAAAACAAGATTTAAACCCTAAATTTTTTTAAGTCTTTAATCGGTCCAAAAGTTATGATTTCATGGATGAAAAGCCCTAAGATTCTCACCAAATGATGGTAATACGATGAGGAAACTAGAATCGGGATGAAAGACCGGTTAGGAACACTCGAAGATTTTGAGGAAAAAATGGGCAGAGGTAATAGACAGACGTTTGAATTTTGAATGAGATAAACTCAAAGAAAATTCTAAGTCCTGTATATACACTCAACACAAATTGGTCTTGCGTACTTGCTAAGTGCGCAGGACTTAACTCCTGCGTACTTAATAAGTACGCATGACTTAAGTCTTGCGAACTTGTTAAGTACGCAGTGTTTACCTCATGCACACTTATCAAGTACGCAGAGACCCTTGTGTGTTCAAATTTTCAACTCAAATTATGAAGATTTCAAGTCAAATAACGAACAAGATAAAAGCATTCAATCAAGAGGATTCAAAGTCAATTCAAGAAGGTTAAACATAAATATTTTTGGCTTTTCTGATTAAAATTGAACTATACACAAACTTAGAATCTTTTTGATCTTTTCTAGATAGAAATATACAAGTATATACACACACTATTTTTGTTCAAAGACACGAGCAGAGGATCATATCAGGCTAAACTATAGCAAAAATGGTACAAGATAGACGTCAAAGAATATGGGATCATCTCATGAATTACAAGTTATTCATATGTAATAAGCACATAAACAAGTAATTCAAGTTGACAATATTATAAGATTTGAAACCATAAGCATCTTTGTATCACGTCCTTGTGTTAATGTATTAATTATAAGATATACAACGTGTACCCCACTGATATGCTACAGTAATGTAAAATGCACTATCTCAAGGCATCTAAGATTTTTCAAAGATTTTCAAATCTCTAGAATGAAGTTACATCGTTTAGCACAGAAAAAATCAAGCAGAATCCATAAGGATTATCAAGAATCATAAGATTCAGAATCGAGTGATTCGGATGTCTTGGTTTAATTGGATGTTCTTTAATGAATATCATATGATGATTAAGGTTAATAGATATGGAGTTTGAGGATTTAGGTAATGTGATCCAACTTTTATCTGGATTTGATTTCAATGAATCAGGAATGATTCAAGGGTGAATACATGCTCAACGGTTGATGTAAAGACATGTCTTGATTCAATCTCTCATTACATACTTGTGAGTATGGGCAGTGAGATGAACCGCAGTAATTATGCTAAACACATAACCAGAAACTGGTCTCTTAAGAAAATATTTGCTAAAATCTTACATCCTTTATCTGATAATGATCTTTTTGTATTCTTTTACACATGCACACATGCATACATGGGTTCAAATCACAGTTGTAGACTAGATTTAGTTTCCACACTACTAATGATTCAAAGACGCCTACAGCCTACTGACAATTCAAATTACTTGTAAATAAGCAGATTAAAAACATAATAATTTAAACCAATAAGTAATCATGACGCAATCATTTCCCATATGAGCAATCTATGCTGTTTAGATCATTTCTGATGTACTATCATTTCCTCTTTTCTCAACATTACTTTGAAATTTTCTCCATTTTCTATTTTGTTTGAATTTTTGTAAAATATTTGAAAATTAAAAGAACTATACAAAAATTTTAAAAGAAATAAAATTTAACTTTCATGAATTGAATTGATTTAAGAAAAACAAGTTTTCACTCTGGATTGAACATTCCTATCAAGTTGACAAGATGCTCAAAACGCGATCGGTCAAACGCCTTAGTGAAAAGGTCAGCAAGGTTGTCATCCGTGTGAACCTTTACAAGTTCAATGAGATGCTTATCAGCACAATCATGGATGAAATGATGGCGAATTTCAATATGTTTAGTTTTGGAATGTTTCACCGGGTTATTTGTGAGGGAAATTGTGGCATTGTTGTCAATGAATAGAGGAGTTCCAGTGAAGTTCAAGCCATAGTCTCTCAATTGCTGCTGAATCCACAATATTTGAGAACAACCGCTAGCTGCAACAATGTATTCTGCTTCACATGTTGAGACAGAAACTGTTGACTGCTTCTTACCCTGCCAGGAAACCAGTCTGTCTCCCAAGAATTGATATCCACCAGAAGTTGACTTTCTATCAAGGTTACAACTGCCATAATCTGAATCAGTGTAGGCTTTAAAGTCAAATGACTGCTGCTTAGAGTACCAAAGACCCAATCGGGGTTTCCCTTTTAAGTATCTGAAAATCCTGTTTACAGCTGTCATATGGGACTCCTTCGGTTGTGACTGAAACCTTGAGCACAAAGATACAGCAAACATTATACCTGGCCATGAAGCTGTGAGATACATAAGAGATCCAATCATCCCATGGTACAATTTGCAATCCACATCCTTTCCATCTTTGTCAGGATGCTGACCATGATTGACGGGGATAGGTTCGTTGTCCACTTCACTTCAAACCACTTCAAACCATTCCTCGATAGTACGAGTTCCTATATTGTACACTCTCTTGCAAGGTGAGTTGACAACATATCCTAAGAAGATGCCTTCCACTGATTTTGCATGAAACTTAGACTTGCGGTCTTTGTATTGTAGCAATAAGGAACATGGACTACCAAAAGGAACTAGATAGTCAAGATTGGGAGGTCGATTGTTGATCAACTCATAACAAGTCTTGTTGTGCCTCTTCATAACCAGAACTCGGTTCAAGACGTGACAAGGTGTATTAACTGCTTCTGCCCAGAAAGTGACAGGAGGCTTTGCCTCTGACAGCATTGTCCTTGCAGTCTCAATCAAGGTTCTGTTCTTCCGTTCTGTGACTCCATTCTGCTGAGGTGTGTACGGGGCACTAAATTAGTGACGGATCCCCTTCTTGAGAAAGAAAAGTTTCATCAAATTATTCTTGAATTCAGCTCCGTTGTCACTCTTTATTCTTCTAACCTTCAACTTGCAAAGAGATTCCAAGCTCAGGATCAGGTATTGAAGAATATCAGCAGTTTCGTCCTTCGTACCTAAAAAATGCACCCAGGAGAAACGTGAGAAATCATCAGTTACAACCAGATAGAATGACTTACCTCCAATACTCCTGATAAATATGGGGCCAAACAGATCCATATGTAATAGCTCCAAAGGGGTATTGATGGAGTTTTAGAGCTTGGGCTTGTGAGACTTCCGTTGCTGTTTGTCCTTTTTACAAGGCATACAGTAATCTGCAACGGTAAATCTCAGCTTAGGAACACTGGTTACCAAACCGTTTCGGACAAGATGATTCATTTTTCGATAAGAAATGTGTCCGAGTTTCCTATGCCACAAGATAGAGTCAAGTTCTGTCGCTTTGGTAAGCAAACAAGTAGCAACTGATGAGGTGGTTGTTGCCACGCTCATATCAGTCTGATAGGTGTCGTTTGTCCTTGGCACTCTCATCAAAATCCAGTCTTCAGGAACCTCATAACTAGGTTTGAGTATCAAGCATTCAGTCTTGTCAAACATCACTGAGTACTCCTTGTCGCACATCTAGGAGACACTCAACAAGTTATGCTTCATCTGCTCGCAGTAGTTGACATTGTCAAAGCTGACACAACCATTTGAAACCACGCCTTGACACGTGAATGGTTTCACATCTTGAAGCAAGGCCATGTTACCCATCATGTGCCGGGAGCATCCACTATTTACATACCAACGATTAGAGATAGTACCCTTCGGATGTCCCTGCATGAGTCACAAAAAGAATTAGGTAGATTTGGAGACCCAAGCCATAGTGGTCTTGGGTTGTCCTTCTTTCTCAAAATAAACAACCTCAATTAACTCACAGTCGTGACTGTTAAAAATGGATGAATCTTTAGAAGAATTGGGACTAGGAGATTGAGAACTTTTGGATTTCATGTTCCAGGACCTCTTCTTTATCTTATCTGGAACAGTAGACTTAGTATCAACACTAGCATGTGAACTAGTGGAAGCTTCACCTGATTGAATTTCAGCCAGCTGTTCTAGCTTTCTCAATCTCTTGTTCCTTCTTCTCCTCTGTGGCCTAGAGAGTTTCACCACAGGTTTCTCAACAGTAGGTGTACTACCAGAGGTAGATACACAAGGTTTAGCAGGTAGCTTTCCCCTTTTTGAAACAGATGGTTTAGCCTCAGATGTGATCTTTGGCTTTACCATAGGTTTTACTGGTGGTTTCACCACATTTGTTTTTGGACTTTTGGGATGCTTCACTGGTGGTGACTTAGGGATGACAACCGGTTGTGAAATAATTGGCCGTTTCCCTTGGTTCTTAGAAGGGCAATTCACAAAAATATGACCAACCATACCACAGTGAAAGCAAGTCCTCTTGTCTATGTAAGTCCTCCTGTAAGGCTCATTAGATCTGGCATTAGATGACTCAGCATTATGAGCAGGAGGACTTGGTTGGTGAACATGAGTTTGACCCGATAAAGATTGGTTTTTGGGAGTATAATATTTTTGCAAATTTTCTTTATAACCAAGCCCATAATGAGCTGAAAAAGCTTCTTTCTTAACTTGATTAATGTGTTTATACCCCCCATAAAGCATTACCTTTAATTTATCATTTGATTCAATGATATCGGGTTCAGTCAAAATACAATTGTCACTATTAGTGATAATGTTTTTCTTAATTTTTTGTTCACATAACAACTCCTCAGATACTACTCCTTCAGGGCAGGTGCTATCAGACCCATCATCAGAAGCAGTAAAGAACTCCTCATTAGATGCAGAGTCAGCCTTACTTGAGGAATCATCCTTTTTTATGGAATCATCCTGACTTGAGGACTCATCAAGGCAAGATAAATCAATGTCTATTAAGCCGTTGACAAATTTCCCGCTAACTGGTGGAGGAATGACATTAGTACCCAACCCTAAGCCATTCAATTGCCTCACCATGGACTCGTAGTGTTCAACCACAAAACGAGAATTTTTCAACTTCTCATTAATACATTCAACTGCAAGATCTCATTTTGCAGTTTGTTGATCTCATTGTTCCTTTTCTCTAACCCCTTGTATGCAGCATCCAAGTGAAACTGTTGATCACTGATTTTAAGTGAATAATCAAGTTTTTCTTTCTTCAACGTTTCAATTGAATCTTTAAATCGTTTTTCATTTTCCTTGTAGCTTAACGTTGCAATACGAAGGGGTTCGACTTTGTCTTGAAGCTTAGAATTTTCAACCTTTAAGCTTAGACATTTGGAACAAGAAATGACAATAGAAGGATTAGAATCTACCTCAATAGATGAACTTGATGCCTCTCCAATAGCCATGAGGGAAGCAGCAGTTGTAGACTCTTCTTGATCAGCCACAGAAACTTCTTGTTCCACAGCTTCCATCATCTCCATAATCTCAACCACGAGACTAACCTGAGTTTGTGCAATAAGAGCATCCTCCAGATGAAAACCCCAATCAAAGTTGTCGTCTTGTTGTGCTACCAAAGCATTGGACGTTCCACCTTGGCTTTGATTGTGGTTGTTTGAGTAGTTGTAGCCTTGGCTGGGTCTGGTGAAACCCGAAGCCGGTGCTTTGTCCTTTTGACATTCACGAGCAAAGTGTCCAAAGTTCAGACACTTGTAGCACTTGGCCTTGGATTTGTCAAAACCAACCTTGGCATTTGAATGCCTGCCGATGAACTTTCTTCCTTTTCTGTTCAGGAAATGTAGGTCCCTCGGGTGTGGAAGATCATCACATGCAAGTGGGTCTACTAGTCGGACCGGGTGCAGAATGCCCGTGACTAGGCGGAGAGTTAAACTAAACAAAGTAAACCGACAAGAGAAAACATTTTAAACGTTCTTTATATTATAAACACTTGAAGGTTACAGAGAGAAGCACTGAGATTACAATTTGCGTATTTGCTATTATGCCTGTGTACTTAACTTCTGTCAACCTATCCTATTTATACAATACCTGATGCCTGCGCACAAAATGCTCTTGCGTACTTAGCAAGTACGCAAAGTTACTCTTGCATACTTGCCAAGTACGCAGGAGCTCTCTCCTGCGCACTTACAAGTGCGCAAAACACTTAGAGAATTTTGCAACATTCAATATGTAAAAGTAAATACAACTCGATAAACTAATACAGAAAGACTCTTACATACAAAGACAATTACACACAAGAAAATACAAACTAAGACTCTATCCTGAGTGTTTGTCACAGGAAAGTGGTTCAACAAACTCCCCCTTGACAACAGCTCTAGATTATCATCGTCTTCGGTCTTCATTCTTTAGTCTTCACATTTTCAGTCTTCACAGCACTTGATCTTTAGCTTCCATCTTCTTCTTGTATTCAAGGCAGAACTTAATCACCTTGTCATATTTAGAAGCAAGGAGCTTTGTCCATTCATCAGTGTGCACACAATACCGTTCTGCTAGTACCTCCAGATCTTTCATAGAAAAGTTGATGAAGCAGACTTCATCAAAGATTATGATCAGTTCCTTTGGGACTATGTTCCCACTCTCTGCATGTACTTTCCCCATGATCACAGCCTTGCCCGTCTTTGGATCTACGTACCAGTACCACATGTCACCAAGAATATCCTGAGATAACTTGCTCAGGGGAATCTTAGTTTCACATCGCACTGGCTTGTATACCAATTTCTTTAAGTGCTTCTTAGTCACAGGATGTCTAGCATGCTTATCCTTGACTCTCTTGGGCACTTGAGGCTTGAACATCTCGAATTTCCCAGATCTTGCTTCTCGCTGCAAAACCACCCACAAACCCATCGCCACTGCGTGATTGGAATGACATAGCAGCTCTCGATTTGCTAGGTTCACAAGGTCGTATTTGGGTAAGGAGCTGAACGCTTCACTGGTGGGTTTTAAGTATTGAACCCCGCCAGATATTTTGATAGCGAACAGCTGCTTATCCTCCTCGAACCTTACAGCTAAGATCATCCTTGTTGCTCCGTGTTTGTCCATTATAGACGTCTTTTGCCACATAGGAGCTGGATCCATTGATGAAGTAGAAGCCATATCTGTTTCTTTCGGTGCCTCTGGGTCCACAGGTGCAGGGTCAACTAGGGAGGCTTCAGTCGAGGCTTCCACATTACCAGCATGCTCGACTGAACCTATGTCGAGCGGAGCTTCGAAGGATGGAAATTCAAAGATCTCTCCATCTTCTAACTCGTACTCTCCTTCTCCGTCACCCTTGGGAATTTCGATCACAACGTCCTCCTCATCAGCATCGATCTGTGCTTCTTTGGAATAGTCAGGCTCTAGATATAGGATCTCATCATCAGATAAGTTCTTAAGCACTTCAGCCACTGACTTTCCTTTGTCACCACCACCACCACCAGAGGTATCACCACCCTCTTTATGAGTAGACTCCCCCTGAGCCATTGGAACAGCAGAGATAGGCACGATTGCTAAAGCTTGGTGCTCACCTCCACTAGGACCGGCTTCGGGATCCTTGTCTTTGTCGTCATCCTTAGTCAATTCGACAGGATGACACGCCTCATCATCAGTAGTCCTCTTTTCTTTCTCTTTCTCCTTTTCTTTATCTTTCTCCCCCTGAGCATCAAGCTTCTCGGTCAGGTCAGCAATTAGTTTGACCATCAGCTCATGCTCCTTCCTTTGAGTTTCAAACCTTAGCTCCAAGGACGTCCTGTGACCCAGAATCATTTCATTCGTCTTGATTAGGATCTCGTTCTGGGCTATGACGTTCTTCAATCTCTCATCAGTCCCCGTTCTCTAGCTATGAAGGATTCTAACTTCGTCTACCAAAGAATTGATCTGTGCTTGTTGAGCGTCAGACTCCTCCTTTGATTTCCGAATAGTCTCCAATAGTTCAGCAACTTGGGTTTCCAGAACATCTATCCTTGCATCATTCGGATCAGGATGTCTGGATGATGACGCCTCGGCATTGTGAATGGGGAGGAGAATATGGTATCAAAGTCAAACCCTTATGAGAAATCTCCATAATGGAAGGGTTGACTTATAGGCTCAGTGGTGGTGGTTGGGATTGATGATGTGATGAGTGTTGTAGGGGTAATGGTAGGGGTGATGGTGACTGACTCCGTGAGAATTGGAGTAGTCACTGCCACCTGAGTAGTTGTTGTAGGGAGGGTCACTATAACAGGAATCACCTCTGTGATTGTAGTGACGGCCACTTCACGTTGCACTTGTGGCCTCCTCCTCCTACGGTAAGGCTGCTGTGAAGGTGGGGTGGAGGCTGGATCAGGACTAGCAGCTGACACTTGTACTTGCTGCTGAGCCTCCACCTCACTGGGGATAGAAGGCTGTTGCCTATCGCCCCTGTTCTTGTGAATGCTTTCTCGTTGTTGTCTTTGTATAACAGCGTCAGAGTCAGAGTCTGGCTCGTATTCGCTGCTAGAAGATTGTCGCTTTCTCTTGGAGGACGAATCAGGTAGGGTTACCTTAGCCGTTCTCCTCGGGTGTACCAACGACGGTGCATCATCGGAATCAGAAGAATCTGACTCAGTCGCTTCCGAGTCGGATCCCTCAGCACCATCATTTCCTCCTTCATCATCTCCATCATCAGACGATCCATCATTACTCTCCATCTCCTCCTATTGTTGTTGCTGTTGTTCGTCGGAGTGTTCACTCAATTCAGGCTCCAAGTCGTGATTGTACCATCTCCAGTTACCTGGGGGCCACATATGCTTCATTGATGAGGTGGCCAAAGAGTTCTGTATGCATAGGGGTAGGATCTACACTGCTTGGCTTTAGGAATTGGGCGAATACTCTTTTGTCTACCCTCTTTACTTGCAGTCTCTCCCCTATAGCAGGTAGGTCTGGCAACGCATCATTAATCAATAGTTGCACAAACCGAGGGTATAATAAGAACCTAAACCTCTCCGCTGTGTTGATCTGGTCATTGATGGCTTTGAATATGTAGCGGGAGAAGTTGTAGCCCTTATTGAGAGAAAGGCCGACCATGGCTGCTGCAAGGTCATGACCCGTGGCATCTTTACCAGCCTTCCTTGATGAGATGCACATGATCATGACGTGGGCGAAGTATCTCCATTGGTCTAACACCCACATCTTCTTGTATGAAGCATAGTCCCTCGCACCGACATAGCCCATTCTTTGTCTCCAACAGCCGTCCACAAAGTAGTCTGGATAGGCTGTCGGGTCGGTCGAGAGATCCCTGAATTGAAGGACCCTTCTAATAGTATCTTCAGAGAAAGCGATAGCAAGACCAGCAACGGTAGCCCTTATAACGTTAGGGGTTACGGTGTACTCATGCTCCGCAATCTCCCAAAACTGCTCGAGGTAGGGTCTTGACACGATCGGGTCAGCAGAAATGGCATAGCTGATTCTTGAACGGTTCAAGAAATCAACTATGTCTCTATACTGCAATGCTGCACCCTTCTATTCTGGTTCCGTGTTAGCTAACAGGTTGAATTCGTTAGTAAACGCCCGAGCCATGATCTGCAAAAACACACAGAAAACATAATCAGAACAACACGTATCATTGGAAATGGATAAACACGACTCAGTATAGCAGTTACTCTTTGAACTGAAATTTCAGACTTAGAATTTTTTCCAAGTGTTGGTCCTGCGTACTTAGCAAGTACGCAGGATTTTCCTCTTGCGTACTTAACAAGTACGCAAGAATTACTTCTTGCGTACTTGATAAGTACGCAAGAATTACTTCTTGCGTACTTGCTAAGTGCGCAAGAACTACACTTGGTGAAAAATTTCAGAATTTTGAAATTCAACTGATGTTCAAAATTTGGTGTGTATTTGGTCGCCACTAGGTCGGAATAGAAGATTCTACCCTATGGGACCAATATCAACACCACGACACTGCTAACTTTGACCGATTTTGACCTAACCGTCGAACAAAGCCACTGACGGTTCAAATTCGAGTCCAAGGTCAAAATCAAATACTCGAATGGACGATTAAGGGTCGATTAGTGATCCATTAAAGATTGTTAACAAGTTTTAATTATTAGGTTTTACCCAAACAACCAAAAAATTGTCTAAAATTCTCTAACAAAAACCTAAGATGAATCGGTCCAAAATCATGAGTTTCGTGGATGGATTAAGCCTAAAATCTCACCAAATCGATGTTGTACGATGATGAAACTTGTAATGGGACGAAAAGATGGTTTAGGAACACTTGGATTTTAAGTAAAAATTTGCAGAGGGAAAAGTTTCAGTTTGAATGTGATGAAAGACTTAGAAATTTTCTAACTCCTATATTTATACCCCACACCAAAAGGCCGTGCGTACTTAACAAGTGCGCACGTTTTAACTCGTGCGTACTTACAAGTGTGCAAGCTTTAACTCTTGCGTACTTACAAGTGTGCAAGATTTAACTCTTGCGTACTTACAAGTGCGCAAGATTTAACTCTTGCGTACTTGTTAAGTACGCAGGGCTTACTTCATGCGCACTTACAAGTACGCACAAACCCTGAAGTGCGCAAACTTTCAACTCAAATTTATGAAGTTTTTCATATCAAATAACGAACAAGTTAAAAATATTCAATCAGGAGGATTCAAATACAATTGAGGAAGGTTAAACACAAATATTTTTGGCTTTTCTGAATAAAATTGAACTATGCATAAACTTAAAATCTTTTTGATCTTTTCTAATAAAAATATACAAGTATTCACACAAACTATTTTTGATCAAAGACACGAGCAGAGGATCATATCAGGCTATCTTTTTAGCAAAAACAATACAATATAACATCAAAGAATATGGGATCATGTCATGAATTACTATTTATTCATACGTAATAAGTACATAAACAAGTAATTCAAGTTGACAATATTATAAGATTTGAAACTATAAGCATCTTTGTATCACGTTCTTGTGTATTAAGGTATTAGTTATAATATATACAACATGTACCCCACTGATATGCTACAATAATGTAAATTGCATTATTTCAAGGCATCTAAGGTTTTCCCAATGATTTTCTAGATTTTCAGAATGAAGTTACATCTATTAGCACAGGAAAAAGTCAAGCAGAATCCATAAGGATTATCAGGAATCATAAGATTCAGAATCGAGTGATTCATTTATCTTGGTTTCATTTGATTTTCTTCATTGAATATCGGTATGATGATTCAGGATAATGAGTATGGTGTTTGAATAAGGTAAGGGGATCCAACTTTTATTTGGATTTGATTTCAATGAATCAGGAGTGATTCAAGATACATGCTCAACGGTTAATGTAGAGACATGTCTTGATTCAATCTCTCCTTATATACTTGTGAGTATGGGCAGTGAGATGAACCGCATTAATTGTGCTAATGGCATAACCCGAAACTGACCTCGAAAGAAAATTATTGCCAAAATCTAACATCCTCTATCTGATAATGATCTTTTCTATTCTTTTACGCACACACACTTGCAGACATGGGTTCAAATCACATTTGTAATTTAGATTTAGTTTCCACACTACTAGTGATTCAAAGACGCCTACAGCCTACTGACAATTCAAATTACTTGTAAATAAGCAGATTAAAAACATAATAATTTAAACAATTAAGTAAGCATGACGCAATCATTTCCCATATGAGCAGTCTGTGACGTTTAGATCATTTCTGATGTACTATCATTTTCTTCTTTTCTCAAGTTAACTTTGAAATTTTCTCCATTTTCCTTTTTTTTTATTTTGTAAAATATTTTGAAAATTAAAAGAACTATAAATAAAATTTAAAAGAAATAAAGTTTAACTTCCATGAATTGAATTGATTTAAGAAAAATTAATTTTCACTCAGGATTGAACATTCCTATCAAGTTGACAAGATGCTCAAAACGGGATCGATCAAATGCCTTTGTGAAAAGGTTAGTAAGATTGTCATCCGTGTGAACTTTTACAAGTTCAATTAAATGCTTTTCAGCATAATCACGAATGAAATGATGGCGAATCTCTATATGTTTAGTTTTGGAATGGTTCACCGGGTTATTTGTGATGGACATGGTGGCATTGTTGTCAATGAATAAAGGAGTTCGAGTGAAGTTTAAACCGTAGTCTCTCAATTGCTGCTGAATCCACAATATCTGAGAACAACCGCTCGCCGCAGCAATGTATTCTGCTTCACAAGTTAAGACAGAAACCGTTGACTGCTTCTTGCACTGCCAGGAGACCAGTCTGTCTCCTAAGAATTGACATCCACTAGAAGTTGACTTTCTGTCAAGGTTACAACCGCCATAATCTGAATCAGTGTAGGCTTTGAAGTCGAATGACTGCTGCTTAGAGTACCAAAGACCTAATCGGGGTTTCCCTTTCAGATATCTGAAAATCCTCTTCACGGCTATCATATGTGACTCCTTCGGTTGAGACTGAAACCTTGAGCACAAGCACACAACAAACATTATATCAGGTCTTGAAGCTGTGAGATACATAAGTGATCCGATCATACCACGGTACAATCTACTATCTACATCCTTTCCATCTTTGTCAGGATGCAGACCATGATTGACTGGGATAGGTGTGCCATAAGTACTGTTATCATTCATCTTGTATTTTGACAGGATGTCCTGCACATACTTGGTTTGATGTAGATAAATGTCATCCTCTCTTTGATTGACTTGCAGACCCAGGAAGAATGACAATTCACCCATATTACTCATTTCGAACTTGGACTTCATCACCTTTTCAAATTCCCTACACATCCCTTCATTGGTAGATCCAAAAATAATGTCATCGACGTATACTTGTACAAGAAGAATGTCACCTCCTGCTTTCCTAATGAAGAGAGTCGAGTCAATCTGTCCACGGTCGAAACCATTTGACAGTAAATGCTTAGATAATGTCTCATACCATGCCCGCGGTGCTTGATGAAGACCATAAAGTGCTTTGTCGAGCTTATACACTTTATTGATATTATGCGGATCTTCAAAGCCGGGAGGTTGAGTGACATAGAATTCTTCATGAACTTTACCATAAAGGAAAGCACTCTTCACATCAAGTTGATAGACCTTGAAGCCGACATATGTGGCATAAGCCAAGAACAGTCGAATGGCCTCAATTCTAGCAACTGGGGCATATACTTCCGTGTAATCCAAGCCCTCTTGCTGATAAAAACCCTGAATAACCAATCTTGCTTTGTTCTTCACAATAACATGACGATCATCCGTCTTGCATTTGAACACCCATCTGGTTCCAATTAGCTGGTACAATCAAATCCCACACATGCAACTTTTGGAATTGAGAAAAGTCATCTTGCCTCGCCTCAATCCAGCAGTTGTCAGTGAGAGCCTCCTTCACATTCTTCAGCTCGAACTGGGACATGAATGCAGCATGCAGACATGTTTCCATGACACCAGTGTCAAGTATCTCTGTGTAAAGACTGGTGTTCTCAGTGATGGTTCGGTGACGAGTCTGAACACTGGCATAAGGATCACCAATAATGTTGTCGATTGGATGATTCGTATGCACTCTCGTCTTTGGTACAATCGGTTCCTGAATTTCTGAATTGAGATTCGTGCTTAACTCCCCCATTTCCGGTGTTCCAGAGGAAGAGGATTCAATGGTAATTGGATCAGCTTGAGCTTCATTTTCTACAGTTGTGTTAGGATTAGCTTGAGCGTCATCTCCATCACCATGAACATCTTCACTGTTATCACTGTCATGAGTTCCAGATGCAGATGCAGCATTGGAATCAGGAGTTATAATTGGTACAGTAGCACGAGTAGAGAAGCTGGAGTCATCGCCACCACCCAATAATTCATAAACATTTGCGGCGTCAACTACAGATAGATCAGGAAGATTGAAAGACTTGAATAGCGCATCATAATCAAAACCCCAAGCTGGACCTGTTGGTTCGGGTGGAATGCTGTGTTTACTACAATCAACTTCGAACCATTCCTCGACAGTACGAGTTCCTATGTTGTACACTCTCTTGCAAGGTGAGTTAGTAACGTATCCTAAGAAGATGCCTTCCACCGCTTTTGCATGAAACTTAGACTGTCGGTCTTTGTACTGTAGCAACAAGGAATAAGGACTACCAAAAGGAACTAGGTAATCAAGATTGGGATGTCGATTGTTGATCAACTCGTAACAGGTCTTGTTATGCCTCTTCACAACCAGAACTCTGTTTAAGACGTGACAAGCTGTATTAACTGCTTCTGCCCAGAAAGTGACAGGAAGCTTTGCATCCGACAGCATAGTCCTTGCAGTCTCAATCAGTGTTCTGTTCTTCCGTTCTGCAACTCCATTCTGCTGAGGCGTGTACGGCTCGCTGAATTCGTGGCAGATCCCTTTCTTGAGACAGAAAAGCTCCATCAAATTATTCTTGAACTCAGTTCCGTTGTCGCTCCTTGTCCTTCTAACTTTCAGCTTGCAAAGAGATTCCAAGCTCAGGATCAAGTATTGAAGAATATCAGCAGTCTCGTCTTTAGTACCTAAAAAGTGCACCCAAGAAAAACGTGAGAAATCATCAGTTACAACTAGACAGAATGACTTACCTCCAATACTCCTGATACTTAAGGGGCCAAACAGATCCATGTGTAATAGCTCCAAAGGGGTATCAATAGAGTTTTGGAGCTTGGGCTTGTGAGACTTCCGTTGGTGTTTACCCTTTTTACAAGGCATACAGTCATCTGCAACAGTAAATCTCAGCTTAGGAACCCCGGTTACCAAACCGTTTTGGACAAGATGGTTCATTTTATGATACGAAATATATCCGAGTTTCCTATGCCACAAGATAGAGTCAAGCTCTGTCGCTTTTGTAAGCAAGCAAGTAGCAACTGATGAGGTGGTTGTTGCCACGCTCATATCGATCTGATAGGTGTCGTTTATTCTTGGCGCTCTCATCAGGATCTAATCTTCGGGAAATTCAAAACCAGGTTTGAGAATCAGGCATTCTGACTTGTCAAACATCACCGAGTACTCCTCATCACACATTTGGGAGACACTCAACAGGTTATGCTTCAGCTGCTCGCAAAAGTTGACATTGTCAAAGCTGACACAACCGTTCAAAATCACGCCTTGACACGTGATACTGCCTCCTTTTTCTCCAGCAAAGGCCACATAGCCGCCTCTGAATGGTTTCACGTCTTGAAGCAAGGCCATGTTTCCTGTCATGTGCCGGGAGCATCCACTATCTACATACCAGCGGTTAGAGATAGTACCCTTCGGACATCCCTGCATGAGTAACAAAAGAATTAGTTAGATTTTGGAGACCCAAGCCATTGTGGTCTTGGGTCGTCCATCCTTTTCAAAATAAACTACTTCCTTTAACTCACAGTCGTGATGACTGTTCAAAACGGATGAATCTTTTAAAGAATTAGAATTAGGAGATTGAGAAGTTTTGGATTTGGCAGTCCAGGATCTCTTCTGTTTCTTAACTGGAACTGGAGACTTTGGTTCAACAACAGCAGGTGAACTAGTGGAAGCATCACCTGATTGAACTGAAGTCAGCTGTTCTAGCTTTCTCAACCTCTTGTTCCTTCTTCTTCTCTGTGGCTTTGAGAGTTTTGCCATAGGTTTCTCACCAGTACGTGTACTACCAGAGGTAGATACACGAGGTACAGCAGGTTGCGTTATCTTTCTTGAAACTGATGGTTTAGCTTCAGATTTGATCTTAGGTTTTACCATCGGTTTGACTGGTGGTTTCACCACATTTTGCTTTGGACATTTGAGAGGGGTCACTGATGGCGACTTAGGGATAACAGCTGGTTGTGAAACAACATGCCGTTTACCTTGGTTCTTTGAAGGACAGTTCACAATAATGTGAACAACCAAGCCATAGTGAAAACAATTCATCTTGTCTACATAAGTTCTCCTGTAAGGCTAATTAGATCTGGCCTTAGATAACTCAGCATTGTGAGCAGGAGGAGTTGGTTTATGAACAGGAGTCTGAACCTTTACAGTTTGGTTTTTGGGAGTATAGTATTTTTGCAAATTTTCTTTGTAACCAAGCCCATAGTGAGCAGAAAAAGCCTCTTTCTTTACTTGGTTAAGACTTTTTAAACCCCCATAAAGCATTACCTTTAGTTTATTATTTGTTTCAATGATATCGGGTTCAGTTAAAATGCAATTATCACTATTAGTGATAATGTTTTTCTTTACTTTCTGTTCAGTTAACAACTCCTCAGATACTACTCCTTCAGGGCAAGTGTTAACCGACCCATCATCAGAAGCAGTAAAGAACTCCTCACTAGATGTGGAGTTAGCCTTACTTGAGGATTCATCCTTTTTAGGGGAATCATCCTTATCAGAGGACTCATCTAGACAAGTGAGATCAATGTCTATTAAGCTATTGACAAACTTCCCACTTACTGGTGGAGGAATGACATTAGTACCCAGCCTTAACCCATTCATTTGTCTCACTACAAATTCGTAGTGTTCCACCACAAAACGAGAGTTTTTCAACTTCTCATTAAAGCATTTTAACTGCAAGATCTCATTTTGCAGTTTGTTGATTTCATTGTTCCGTTTTTCCAACCCCCTGTATGCAACATCTAAATGAAGCTGTTGATCGCTTATTTTTAGAGAATATTCACATTTTTCTTTTTTCAACGTTTCAATAGAATCTTTAAAATTTTTTTCGTTTTCTTTATAGTTTAGAGCTGCCATACTTAGGGGTTCGATTTTGTCTTGGAGCCTAGAATTTTCAAGTTTTAGCCCTAGACATTTGGAACATGAAATAACAGAAAAGGGATTAGAATCTACCTCAGAAGATTAACTTGTTGCTTCTCCAATGGCCATGAGAGCAACAGTAGTGGTCGATTCCTCCTTATCAGCTACAGAAGCTTCCTTTTCTTCAGCTTCCTTCTCTTCCTCTGTAGCAGCAGTAGTAGATTCTTCTAGGTCAGCCATAGAAGCTTCCCTTTTCTCTGCTTCCATCATCTCCATGATCTCAGCCATGAGACCAACCTGTGTTTGTGCGATGAAGGCATCCTCTAGATGAACACCCCAGTCAAAGCTCTGGTCCTGTTACGCTACCAGTGCATTGGACGTTCCAGTTTGGCTTTGATTATGGTGGTTTGAGTTGTTATGGCCATGGATGTTTCCTTGGCTGGGTCGGGTAAAACCAGAGGCAGGTGCTCTGTCTTTCTGACACTCACGAGCAAAGTGTCCAAAATTTAGACACTTATAGCACTTATAGCAAAGAACACGCTTCAATAAAGTTAACTAGTTTTAGACAAAACGTGTAATAGTTAGCTACATACATCAGATCAACGGTCTGTGTTAGATCTGATCCTTAGAATCAAGGGGCTGTCTTGATTCTAAGTGAGTATAAATAATGTGTAAACACTTCATTGTAAGTGTGTGCTTTTTATGCTTTTTGATTGAGTTTCAATTGTAATCGTTTATGTGCAAAAGCTTAATACAACAGTGTTCTTAGAAGTATTCTTTCTGCTTGCTCGATTATACTTGTGTAGTTGTTATTGTTTCCGCCAATTTCAACTAAGAACAAAACCATCTTGTAATTTCTCAATCCTACAAGTGGTATCAGAGCTTTGGCTCAGATTAAACAAACTCACACTTGTTTAATCACTTCTGGTTCTATTCTAAACTCTCTCTCTTTTATCAAGTCACCAAGAAAAAAGATGGCACAGAGCAACGGATTTGAAGACATCGGCAGCATCAACCGACCACCAAGATTGGTATCTGGGGAAGACTACGACATGTGGAAAAATCGCATGGAAAGTTTTTTCTGCTATCAGGAGTACGGAATGTGGAAATCCATCAGGGATGGAACCTACACTCCCATGGTGGCCTCTGCTGACTCTGGAGGACCACCAGTTCCAAAGGAGCCCTCCAAGTACTCAGAAGAGGACATAAAGAAGATGGAGGTGGACTTCAAGGCACTAGGAGCTATCCAAATGAAGTTTTTCATAACTTCAGAAGTTACAAAACTGTTAAAGAGCTCTGGGAGGCTCTTGAGAAGATGTTTGCTGGCTCCGAGGAAGTCAAAGAAAACAGAAGAGACATCCTTAAGCAACAGTATGAAAACTTCGTCTGGAAGGAAGGTGAGTCTCTAACTGTTTTATATAACAAATATACTTATCTTGTAGGTGAGCTGCAGTGCTCAAAAGTAAAGTTGGAGAATGAAGATATTCTTAAGAAATTCATCAGATCTCTACCTAGTTGCTGGACACTCTACACAGTGTCCATCAGAAGAACTGAGAATCTGAAGACTCTTCAGATGACTGAGCTATTTGGTATGCTCAAAACCTATGAATTAGAAATGATTCAGGCCAAGGAAAGGAGCTCAAGCTATCAAACAGCTTCAACATCCACCACCACCTCTTCTGCTCTTCACTCTGAGTACTCAGGTCCCAGTACTAGCAACTACTATCCTCCCACAGTCACACATCCACAAACTCCTACCTCTAAAACAAACACATCACCATTTCTTCTTGAAACTGCTCCTCAAGCCTCAACCTCGGCTGCTTTTGTTTCTGAAAACTCAAGCAACATGTACTTTATCAAGGAGGATCTGGAATGTTTCCATCCAGATGATCTAGAAGAAATGGATATACAGCACTCGTATGCCATGCTCTCTATAAGAGCAAAAAGGTTCTACGCTAGAACCGGAAGACCCATTCCAAGCAACAACTCCAACACCAGAGTTGGCTTGGATAAAAGCAAATTGAGATGTTACAACTGTAACCAACTGGGTCGTTTTGCTAGAGAATGCAAGGAACCTAGGGAAAACCCAGCTGATGATCGAACAAGACAAGCTCGCCAAAGCCAACCTAGACAACAACAGCAACAAGCTACTCCTCCAGCTCAAACTGCAGCTTGTGCAGCTGTTGGAACTTCTGACTTTGACTGGAGCTTTCAGTATGAAGATCTGCCTATCAACAACCAAGCTCTTATGGCAGATACAACTGTAATACCGCCTCAGGTATATGAACATCTATGTTCCCAAGCCTGTATTGATAAGGTTTTAGGCTATAGAAGCATAATCAAAACCTCATAGATCAAAATGAAGAGTTTCATCAAATGAAATTTGAATTCAAAAAGGTCGAAGACAGTTACAAAGAAAAAATTAACTGCCTAAAGAAAGAGATTTCTTCATTAAGACATGAACAAACCAATCTTGAAACTCAGATTGATGATCTACTGGCCAGATTAAAAGCTACTAGAGCAGAACTGGCAGAACAGAAAGTTCATGTCGACAAATATGAATTTGCATCCAAAAAGCTGCAAAGACTTTTGGATGCTCAAATTCATGAAAAGGTAAAAACTGGTCTGGGGTATCATGCTGAACAATATCAAGCCGTTGCACCTCCTGCTGACTACGTTGCCATCCATGAACCAAGCTTCAATCTTGCAAATCTTGATATGGCCAACAGAAATCTTGATCCCTCTAAGGATGAACCTTTGGTGCAAGAATGCACTACCTCATCAGAGTCTGAATCAACTTGCTCAGACTCCACTGAAACAAGTGAAGCTTCATCTCCTCCATCCCCTCAAGTTATTCTGACTAAAGATGAAGTCCCCATTATCCATTCAGCACCAGTACCAGCCATTTCAGTACCAGTTCCTACACCATTCAAACAAATCAAAATTAGTTATCCTCTAGAAGGTAGGAAGCTAAAAATTGAAAAGGTCCAGTCCTCAACTTCAATCCAACCAAGGAAGGTGTTTGGCATATGTCATGCACCTGGAGAGAGGGTTCCATATGTTCAAAAGACATTGGAAGAAGCCACCTTTGAGCATAACAAAGCACACCCCTGGAACTTCAAAGACTTTTTCAAAAGAAAGGACTATATGTACTGTCAATGGGACAAACTGGCGAAATCATGCTTTGTGTGTGGGAAATACAATCATACTGCCAGTACCTGCTTCTACTACCTTCAGCAGCAAAGAAACCTCAAGCAACATGCTTTTGAGAAGACAAAGAAGAACAAATAGGTAAGAAAGTTTGAAGCTAAGACAACTCAATTCAGAAACTCTCATCCTCCACCAAGGGAGCAGTTGTCAAAACCTCTACAATCTTGCATCATCTGTAGTGAATCAGATCATTTTGCTACAAATTGTAAGTTTAATCCTTTCAATCAGATTCTTCTTCCAACCCCAATTATACAAAAGCCTATTAGTAAGGTGAAAAAGGATAGGCATAAGTCTGTTCTTAAACCATCAGCAGCCAACAAAACTGCTACTGATCGAGTAAAGCCCAGGCAACCAAAAGGAAAGCCTTCAGCAGCAAAGTCTAGAGCTGCTCAAGTAAAACCATCAGCAGCCAACAAAACTGCTGCTGATCGTGTAAAGCCCAAGCAACCAAAAGGAAAGCCTTCAGCAGCAAAGTCTGGAGCTGCTCAAGTAAAACCATCAGCAGCAACAAAATCTGCTTCTGATCAGTCAAAGCCCTCAGATGCAGCTTCCGCTGCTGAAAAGGCAAAGAGAGCTGGAAAGCCACCAACTCAACAATGGAAGGCAAAGAAACCACCAAGCATCATCATTGGTTCAGTTGAATGCGTCTATCCTTTGTTGTAAATGTGTCTGTCCTTTGTTGTAAATAAAAGTTATAAGTAAGCAGCATCCTTTTTGGTTGCTGACAGGTCTGATCTTCAGCAGCAAAGAATTTGCCCCTGACTGCTTTAACTTATCAGCAGGAACAAGTTTCCTGCGGATAGCTTTAAAGCTGTCAGCAGCAACACCCTTGCTGCAGATCATTATATCCATCAGCAGCAATTGAGTTTGCTAATGACAAACTTAATCTTCCGCATCAACCAAGGTTGCTGCGGACAGGCTCACTCGTCCACAGCAATCAAGTTTGCTGCTGATGGGTAAATTTAAGTCCAAATTAAATTTTACCCGCTCTAAAAAAAAATAAAAAATTAACGTCGGTCTTTACCATGACTGCCTCGGTGTATTACAGCTGTAACAATAAAAGGTAAATTGGGTTGTACTGTACAAGTCATTTTGCTTTTTCTCTCTTCTGCCGTTATAAGAACGACTCAAATTTCCTTACCACCTATTCACCTTCAATTTCACCCTAAACCCACATCACTTTCTCTCAAGTCCCCACCCTAACCTTCCCTCCAAATCAAACAACAATGGCAGACATCAATAACCTTGATGATAAGTTCTCACCACACCACAACCTTACAGCATATCTTACCAAAGGAAAGAAATCCGAAGGATTTGATGATATTATCGATTTCTTATGTCGATCAAAGATCTACTTTGCTCTCACCACCAACCCTACCATATATATCCCTCATATGGAGGATTTTTGGAGCACCGCCGTCTACTCAACCGAACAGGGAATTCCCCAAATTAAAGCCAAAGTAGACGGCAAGGATATCACCATCTTGGAAGCCACACTCAGAAAATATCTTAAGCTTCAAGATGAGGGAGCAACCATCTCATACTCGAAGGACGAATACATGAGGACCTTTGTATCCATTGGATACACTGGAAATCAGACCGAGTATACGATCGAGAAGGCGTTGATGGGCCCTCCATGGAAGTATCTTTGTCACACTCTTCTACAATGCATATCTCAGAAGAGGAATGGATGGCATCAGGTGAGTTCCACACTTGCCTTCGCCTTCCATGGTATGGTCACTAACCAAGGCTTCAACTTTGCACACCTTATCTTTGAGGGTTTGAGATATAACCTTCAAGAGGGTGCGAAGCAGTAATGTACCCAAGATTCTTGCAGGAAGTTTTCAATCAAGAACTAAAAGAACTTTCAAAACCTGCAAGAATCTACATCATGTTGGGACATAAAAATAATATTTTTCAAAGCATGAGAACTGTTTCCAAAAAGTTCTCAGAGGTCAATGTTCCATTGTTATCTACAATGCTGAACATACAGAGTACCCCGGGTGACAGGTCAGCAATCCCAGCTGATACTGATCCCACACCCTCCACCTCACATCTTAAACAACAGTCTGCTTCTACCATTCGAACCCCAGTGCATACTACTAAGGATGCACAGGCACAAAAATTACTGACACCTGTTTTGGATGTTATCGTTCAACCGGAACACAGGGCCCCGGTTGCAACGACATATACTAGAAAAAGGGGGCAAGAGAACTCCTTCTTCTCCTGCCTCCAAGGCCCAAACCCAACCTAACAGCCCTCACTCAGAATCACAACATTCTGATGAGAATATCATAAGGGACAGCCACATTATTAGGGAGACTCCTTTGGATGTCTCTCTATTAGGATCAGGATCATTTCCCGGATCCATAGAGCAGCCCCCTGAGCCTTTCCTTTCTCTTCTGAACTTAAGTGTTGAGGAACCTGATCAAGATGATGTACCTTCTCCAACTACCACTATCTCGGAGGTACTAATTGATCTTGCTTCCAACACACCCAACCCAAGTTCTTCTACCCTGAAGGTCCACTCTAGGAGTTATGACAGAGTGGATGTGGAAGAGGCTGTCACTATTGCTGGTCCATCAAATAACTAGGAGGACAGTGACAACATTGCTAAGACCTCAACCACGGCAACTCACACTGAGGATGCTTCCTTGGAAACTCCCCTCACTGAGAGGAATCCCAGGTGCCAAGAAACCATGGGTGATGGGGATGAAGAGGCTAGGCCTAAGGCCCCATCTGGATCCAAGGATTCCACAACTGTGGATGAGGACAGACTGAAACTTCATAACTTGGAATTGACGGCCAAGGTGGCTATGCTAGAGGTTGAAGTGTCAAAACTAAGACACCAAGTCTCTATGCATGAAGCCCATCAATGCCCAACTGCACATTCTCCCTCTCTTGTATCTGTGGGCACCCAAACTGATGCTTATTTGTCCGCTGATGCAACCAAAAAGAGGGAGATGGTCCCAATGGAGGAAGACTCAGACAGTCTTGACGACTGGATTCAAGAGCAGGCTGTATTTCAAAGCACACTTTTCAAGCCAGCTTTTGTACAGGTTCATGACTTGCCAGCTTCAGATAACGAAGAAGAAGAGACATCTGAAGACTGGAAGTTAGTCGACAGGGCTGTTGATGAGATGATGAATGATGCTGAAGACACAGAACAAACATATACATCTTTCAGCATTATCCCTAAAGCAGCAGCCATCATAAGTCACTCCACTGCCCCCCAATTTCCACTGACTTCAACACAACTAGAGTTTGATACAATACTAGCTTGGGGGTATGATGGAAAATCTGAGAGGTTCTGGATTGGTTGAGAGTTTGGCGGAGTAGAAGAGCTAAACTGGGACTTTCTCAACATCATCCAAGTCCTTCACATATACCAACTACAATGCATCAACAACTCAACGGACCTCTCAGCAGAACTTGCCATTGGCAGGTTCTATGACTTGATGGAGGATAATCTACCCAACTTTCAAAGACAAATAGAAGCAGCAAAAAGGGTAGCCTATCTTGAATCTTCAACAGCAGCAGAAAGAAGACTGACTTCTAGAAGACTTGAAATAATAAGGAGCAGTCTTCTCACTGAAGAAAAAGTGATGTGCTTAAGAAGATTTCTGTACAACTCCATTGTCAAGGACTTAGATGTGCTGGGATGGGTAAGCACTAAGTCTCTTGACCACACCTTTCTGCTAAGCAACGGCTCCTCTCTCACCATCAACACCAGGAACATTCTGCTACTGTCTACAGACTTTCTTTACAAGATCTTTCAACTCAGAGCAAATATCTGCAATGTCAACTCCCTCGAAAGCCAGGCAATGATGGCTACTGTTAGAGCCCATCTTGAACAAGAAGGAAGGATTGCTGAAGCGGTATATGTGTCAAATTCTGACACTGATTCTGACTCAGCTTCCCTTCGAGTAGACATCTTTGCTGCTGCATATGAATCAAGATCCACTGTCAAAGAAATGCTGATAGAATTTACAAGTCCTGAGTGAAAAACAGATGAAGCTAATGACCTTCCCTTATCAACCTCTGAAATTGCCAATGAAGCTGAGGCTGAGATTCCCACAGCGGCATAATCATCTACTGTTGTGATCAGTGAAGCCGAAGCAGAGGCATCCAACAAAGATGAAGCAGAGGCATCTAACAAAGATAAGGGAAAGGGAATTATAACCGAAGAAGACGAAGAGAGGTTACAAAGAGAAAAGAAAGAGAAAGAAGAAAGAAGAAGAAGAAGAAGAGGAGATGGCTGAAACTAAGAAAGCTCAAGATAGAATCACAGCCATTCTTCTCAGAGAACAACAGATCCAACTGTATGCAAAACAGTTGGATGCTCTGAAGGTAAAGATTCCTGCAGTTTATCAGATTGAAGAAGATGAAGCTCTTGCTCTTCAACTGTAGGAACAATTTGATAAAGAAGAAGAAGAAGAAGGCAGAAGCTAAGTTTAGAATAACTGATTCTGAACTAGCCAAAGAAATGAGAGAGGAATGGAAAAAGGCTCTAGTTTCTCAAGGTGAGGATGCAGACTACCTTGAGAAACTATCAAATAAAGAAATCTACAGAGCCTTCATGGGTCAGCAAGGTCAATTGGCAAAGAAGAAAAAGGCTGAAGAAGAAGAAAAAGCCAAACAAAAGTCCAAGAAGACCATTGCCTTTAATAAACTGACCCATGAAGAAAGGAAGGTCATGATTGACTACCTTAAGGCTAGAGGATAGAGTGGAAAGAGGCTAGGTCCCATGATTTTCCCTCATCAGGGTTGTGTACATCTCAAATTTGGGTGGTAAAGCATCCAAAAAATTTTCCACCATCTCTTCATCTGGATACATTAGTTCAAAAGCCTTCAACTCAGTCTATAAATGATAGAATCTAGAGATGAGGTCATCTAAAGATTCCTTCTCTAAAAATCTGAAGCACTCATACTGCTTCCTGAGAAGATCCCGCTTACTCTTCTTGATATCACTATTTCCTTCGAATCTTTTCTGTAAAGCTTTCCAAAGATCCTTGGAATTGTCATAACCTCGGAAACTGTGGAACAATTCCCGAGTTAATGCCATAGTGATCGAACCAAGTGCCTTCTTTTCATGATTATAAGCTTTCTTTTCTTCGTCAGAATGCTTATAGATAGGTTTGGGCATGGTTTCATCAAGATAGATGTGTGTGGGATGCTTATATCCCTCAAGGATTGGTATCCATAGCGATGAGTCGGTATAAGAAATGTAGTGCTCAAAACGTGCTTTCCAATTAGAATAATCGTTCACGTTCAGCAACTTTGGCGGTTTCTGTGGTGTACCGATCTCTTTATCTATAGAACCAAAGACTGATGGCTACAAAAATCCTCTAAGTACAAATGCTGCTGATCTCAGAGTTTGCTGTTGACCAACAAACAGCTGCAGACAAGCTTATCTGCTGCGGATACTTGTTCTCCTACTGAAGAACAAATCTGCTGTGGATAGCCTTATCTGCTGAAGACCAAAGTTGCCGCGGATAGGCTTCTCAGCAGCTTCAACACTTGATGCTACTGACAGGCAAATTATCAGCAGCTTTGGATGGTTACATCTTGCTGCTGATCATCATCTTTGTTGCTGACAGCCTTGTGCCTTGAAGAAAAATCGTTGCAGCTGACTATCCATACCAAGCGTCACTGAAAACTTTCTGCAAAAGCAACTGACACACTCAAAGCAGAAGGAACTGCAATGGCACAACCAATGACGGACAACAATGCTCTTCTCCAAGCATGCAAGTAATGATGCATAAAGAACACGCTTCAATAAAGTTAACTAGTTTTAGACAAAACGTGTAATAGTTAGCTACATACATCAGATCAACGGTCTGTGTTAGATCTGATCCTTAGAATCAAGGGGCTGTCTTGATTCTAAGTGAGTATAAATAATGTGTAAACACTTCATTGTAAGTGTGTGCTTTTTATGCTTTTTGATTGAGTTTCAATTGTAATCGTTTATCTGCAAAAGCTTAATACAACAGTGTTCTTATTAGTATTCTTTCTGTCTGTTCGGTTACATTTGTTTAGTTGTTATTGTTTCCACCAATTTCAACTAAGAACAGAACCGTCTTGTAATTTCTCGATCCTACATTATCATAGTTTAACAGATTTCCAAGATTCTGAAGATTCGACATAGTGAACACTTAGTCAAATTTCAGAAAAATCAGACACAGTTGCGCACTTGAGAAATGGTCTTGCGTATTTAGATTTGCTCTTGCGTACTTGATAAGTACGAAGGAGTAAATGATAAGTTCGAAGGATATAACTTAAGTTCGCAGAAGATCAGTCTTGCGCACTTGTAAGTACGCAGGAGATAAGTCTTGCGTATTTAGTAAGTACGCACAGAACTGTACTTTTTGACAGAAATGGTAAGTACGCACAACACGTTTTCAGCAACTCTCACCAAACTTTTCCGGTCACCTGAAAGTCGCCGGAGATGGTAAAAATTGAACTGATGATCAATGCAAATGAGCCAAAGGGTCAGAAACTTGTTTCTAACCAACCTTTGATGCTCAAAACACTCAAATACACAACAAAAATCAGTTTTTGAGTGATTTTTGCTTCTAAAATAGTGCTCAAGAGCTGCCCCTATTTTATCACAAAAATCAACAAAAATACCTCTTTTTGCTTGTAAAAACTCAGTAGAAACTCTCCAAACTCACTCACAACACTCGAAATCAGGAGCAAAGCTCTGATACCACTTGTAGGTCCCTCGGGTGTCGCGGATCGTCACATGCAAGTGTGTCTACTAGTCGGACTGGGTGCGGAATGCCCGTGACTAGGCGGAGAGTCAAACTAAACAAAGTAAACCGACAAGAGAAAACACTTTAAATGTTCTTTGTATTATAAACACTTGAAGGTTACAGAGAGAAGCACTGAGATTACAATTTGCGTATTTGCTATAATGCATGCGTACTTAACTTCTGTCAATCTATCATATTTATACAATACCTGATGCCTGCACACTTAACAAGTGCGCAGGGCAAAATGCTCCTGCGTACTTAGCAAGTACGTAAAGTTACTCCTGCGTACTTGCCAAGTATGCAGGAGCTTTCTCCTGCGCACTTACAAGTGCGCGAAACACTTAGAGAATTTTGCAACATTCAATATGTAAAAGTAAATACAACTCGATAAACTAATACATAAAGACTCTTACATACAAAGACAATTACAAACAAGAAAATACAAACTAAGACTCTATCCAGAGTGTTTGTCACATAAAAGTGCTTCAACAGGAAACGCTTGGCTCTTCTCAGGATCATGGCCATATTCCATTGAATATCCATATCCTCCATATCATTCGGATCCTCCTGATTAAAGTCTTCTTTGATGGTTTCAGGATCCGTTAGCTTACCACCAATGAAGTTCTCATAGGCAAGCATGCATGATGAGAATAAAGCCACATGATCTTCAGCTATCTTGGCTATTGCTGATTGGTTAGCTGAAGATGTGGGAGAAGGATTTCTTGAGGAGTTCTGGTGATGAGATCCAGAACCAGATCCAGATGTTGCATAGCATGCATGACCACCACAAACCTTTACAGTTTCTTCCTCATGAGAGTTTCCTGAGAAAAGGGCAATTCCAGAGCCCGATGACTTGGTTGTAGAAGACGTCCCATAATACATAGAAGGGTCTTGTATTTGAGGTCTTCCTAAGCTCTCCTTTCTTTTTAGGTTCATGTCATGTGCTTGAACCTTTCCAATTGCCTCGTCAATTGTCATCTCATAAAACTTAGAATTCTCTCTCATCAGTGTAGTATAAATCTCAAATTTGGGTGGCAAAGCATCCAGAAAATTTTCAACTAATTCCTCATTTGGATAAACGAGATCAAAATCTTTCAACTCAGTCTGCAGATGATAGAATCTAGATATGAGTTCATCTATGCATTCGTTCTCCAGAAATCTGAAGCACTCATACTGCTTCATGAGAAGAACCCGTTTACTTTTCTTGATGTCACTATTGCCCTCGAATCTCTTCTGTAATGCCTTCCAGAGATCCTTGGAGTTATCGTATCCTATGAAGTTGTGGAATAACTCCCTAGTTAAGGCCGTAGTGATAGATCCGTGTGCCTTCTTCTCTCTATCATAAACTTTCTTTTCTTCTTCATCAAGTTTAGAGATAGGCTTGGGAACTTCGTCATCAAGGTAAATGTATGTGGGATGCTTATAGCCCTCTAGAATGGGTATCCATAATGAAGAATCGGTATAAGAAATATAATGCTCAAAGCGTGCTTTCTAGTTTGAATAATCATTTACATTAAGCAGCTTTTGCGGTTTCTGAGGTGTTCCGATCTCATTGTCATAGTTTAGAAGGTTACCGAGGTTCTGAAGATTTGACATGGTGAACACTTAGTCAAATTTCAGAAAAGTCACAGAAACTTGCGCACTTGTAACTGGCCTTGCGCACTTAAAGAAGTTGTCTTGCGTAGTTAGGATTTGCTCTTGCGTACTTGATAAGTACGCAGGAGTAAATGATAAGTACGCAGAAAATAACTTAAGTACGCACCAAGATTGGTCTTGCGTACTTGGTAAGTACGCAGAAATACTGTACTTGTTTCCAAATAAGGTAAGTACGCAGATTACCTTTTCACCAACTCTCACCAACCTTTTTCGGTCGCTGGAAACTCACCGGAGATGGTAGAAATCAAAAAATTGACCAAACAAAATGAGCCAAAGGGTCAGAAACTCGTTTATAACCAACCTTTGATGCTCAAAACACTTAAATACACAACAAAAGTCGGTTTTTGAGTGATTTTTGCTTCTAAATTAGTGCTCAAGAGCTACCCCTAATTTATCACAAAAATCAACAAAAACACCCACTTTTGGTTGCAAAAACTCTATAGGATGTGCAGAAAATACTCCTAACACACTCACAATACTCGAAATCAAGAGCAATGCTCTGATACCACTTGTAGGTCCCTCGGGTGTCACGGATCATCACATGCAAGTGCGTTGGCTAGTCAGACCGGGTGCGGAATACCCGTGACTAGGTGGAGAATCAAACAACACAAAGTAAACCGACAAGATAATCACTTTAAACATTCGTCTATTATAAACACTTGAAGGTTACAGAGAGAAAATACTAAGTGCACAATGTCTACGTACTTAACTTCTGTCAACCTATCCTTTTTATACAAGACCTGATCTTTGCGCACTTAGCAGGTGCACAAGGCTAATTGCTCATGCGTACTTAGCAAGTACGCAGGGTATTCTTGCGTAGTTGCTAAGTACGCAGGAACTAATTCATGTGCACATACTAAGTGCGCAAAACACTTAGAGAATTAAGCAATTATCAACATGCATTAGTAAATACAACTCGATAACTAATACATACAGACGCTTACAAACAAAGACAAATACATACAAAGAAAGTACATAAACTAAGACTCTATCCAGAGTGTTTGTCACACAAAAGTGCTTCAACAGTGGAACCCCTTCGTATTGCAGCTTTAAGCTACAAAGAAAATGAAAAACGTTACAAAGATTCAATTGAAACTTTAAAGAAAGAAAGACGTGATTTTTCACTTAAAATTAGTGAACAACAGTTTCATTTGGATATTGCATACATGGGTTGGAAAAGAGAAATAATGAAATTACCAAGCTGCAAAATGAGGTCTTGTACTTGAATGGTAAAATTGAGAAGTTGATAAGTTCACGTTTTGTGGTGGAACATCATGAATCAGTAGTGAGACAAGTGAATGGCTTAGGGTTGGGAACTAATGCCATTCCTCCACCAGTAAGCGGGAAATTTGTCAACAACGTAATTGATATTGACTTGTCATGCCTTGATGAATCCTCAAGTCAGGATGATTCCTCTAACAAGGATGATTCCTCAAGTAAGGCTGACTCAGCTTCTGATGAGGAATTCTTTTCTGATGAAGGCTCTGAGAACACCAAAGTTGAGGGTGTTGTCTCAGAAGAGTTGCTTGATAAACATAATGTCAAGAAACCCATTGTTACTGATCGTAACAATTGCATTTTAACTGAACCTGATACTATTGAAACAAATGATAAACTGAAAATGATGCTTTATGGAGGTTTCAAATCCATTAAGCAAATTACGAAAGAAGCTTTTGCTAATAATTTGGGGAAGAATTTTCAAGAAAACATTGATAAACACTACACCCCAAAGAGTCAATTAAAATCAGGCCAAGCACAAGATGCTTGTAATGTTCATCAAACAACTCCTGTTACTCATCAAGTCGAGTCATCTGCATCCAAAAGCAGAGAGCCTTACATGAGGACTTACAAGGAAAGAATAGCTTGTTTTAATTGTGGTATGGTCGGTCACATCCTAGTGAACTGTCCTGATAGGAACCAAGGGAAATGACCAGTTGTTCAACAACAAACTGTTTCCCCTAAAACACCATCAGTGAAGCGTTCAGCTCCCTGCCGAAGTACGATCTGGTAAACACTACAAACCGTGAGTTGCTGTGTGACACTAGTCATGCATCAGCAATGGGTTTGTGGAGAACACAACAGAAAGAGGGAAGATCGGGGAACTTCGAGATGTTTAAGCCTCTGATGCCCAAGAGAGTCCGGGACAAGAACGTCAGACATCCCGTGACTAACAGATGCCTAAAGAAGCTGGTCTACAACGTAGTGCTATGTGAAACCAGGATTCCCCTGAGCAAGTTATCTCAAGATATCCTTGGTAACCTGTGGTACTAGTACAAGTAACCAAAGATGGGCGAGGCAGTGGTGATGGGAAAGATTAGGTCCAAAAGTGGAAGCTTGGTCCCAAAGGAACTGATTAGAGTCTTTGACGAAATCACTTTCATTAATTTCTCTGTGAAAGATCTGACGGCCCTAAATGACAAATTTTGCATCGACACGAACGAGTGGACAAAGCTTCAAGCATCAAGATACAACAAGTTGGTCAAGTTCTACCTTGACTACAAGCTGAAGATGGAAGCTAAAGCTGGTGGAGTGTGAAGACCGAAGATAATCCAGAGCTGTTGTCAAGGGGGAGTTTGTTGAAGCACATTTGTGTGACAGACACTCTAGATGTTGTCTTAGCTTTTGTACTTGTCTTTATGTATTTGTATTTAAGTATTTGTATGTATTGATTATCGAGTTGTAATCACATATGTATGTACTTAGTCTTGTCTGTTTCTATTAAGTGTTGTGCGCACTTAGTAAGTGCGCAGGATGTATATCCTTCGTACTTAGCAAGTATGCAAGAACAAAGTCTACGTACTTGCTAAGTACGCAGGAGTTAAGCCCTACGCACTTGCTAAGTGAGCATGCAACATGTCTAGTATATATAGCCAGTTAGTGACAAAATTATGTATGCACTCATTCTCACTGTAACCAGCTGTGATTATCAATAGACGAAGTTTGAAAGTATCTTGTGTTTTGTTGTCGGTTTACTTTGTGTTGATTGATACTCCACCTAGTCACGGACATTCCGCACCAGTTCGACTAGGAACACACTTGCATGTGACGATCTAAGACACCCGAGGGACCTACAATGAAAATAAATTTGTATAAGTGAGCATGTTTTTCCCCCAAATCAAGTAAATATAAAAAGGGGCTACGAGATCTCACCTTTCAATGATGGTGAGTGAATATATATATATATATATATATATATATATGTTTATAATAATATTTTTGCAAAGTTCGACAATATTTATGAACTAATTTGGCCTAATGATCCTTTCGTGTAAAAAGATAAGTTTTTAGATATTTCGATTTAAAATGATTTATATATATTAACTTTGTAAAATATACCTAATGGTCGGTTTTTACGGAAAAAGGTATAATATATATATTTTTGGATGTCTTAATATTTGTAAACGTTTTTAATATAAGTATAACTTTATAGTCATTTTAGTAAAAGATAGTATTATTAGTATTTTATATATATATATATATATATATATTTTGTAGTAAAACTAAGATTTATAAAATAATATGTACACATTTATATGTCTAGAGAAATAATATATTTATCCCTTTTGTGACTATTTTGTGAATGTATGTTGTATTTCAATATGGTCATGACTATATTAACATAAAATTATCTAAACATTTATTCCTTAGTTCATTATATGGATTATGGCTTTTAATAACAATGACCAAATCATACACTTGTTATATACATGAAAATAAAGTAATGTATTTTAAGGCATTTATTAAACTTTGTGAGTACTACATACTAAGTATTTAGATAAAAACCATCTTTTAATTTAATAAAACTTACGTCGAAATATGTATAGGAATTTATAACTATGACATAATACATTTATGGTCCTAGTAATTATAAGAGTTAACTTGACCTAACCATTGTTTTAAATAACTAATTTCATAAGTCTTGATTTCAGAGCTTGATTTATAATAAAACTATAAGTATGAATATGATTCTAAAATGGAAAGATTATGAGTCTATATGTGTTAAATTTCCAAAATGATCATACATATAAACATATATTAAAACGTTGGAGTCTATGAGTCTTGAATCAAAGTTTGGTTTCTACAAATTTATAAAACTAAAAACATGTATTTGATGTATATGTGAAAGGATCATGTATCTAGGCCATATCAAAGTCCAAAGCATATTGTATGTATATATACACATATATATCATGAAAATTTTTACCTATATGTATAACTTTTTAGCATGTGATTCTAAAGTTATCAAAATGAGGATTTTTCATGTATAAATCTTAGTATGGAAGGCATGGAAAATGAGTTTAAAGATGATGATCATACCCACTTAGGAGAAAGAAACAAAGGCGGTGAACTTGAAGCTTGACTTGTCTTGTAGAATTTGTGTATCAAGAAGCACCAAAGGATCGATGAGTGAGTTTTAGTGTGTGTTGTTTTCTAAGTGAGAGCTACTTATAGTGGAGTTGAGTATGGATTTGTCCCTTGAAAAGAAGTATGTATGGTGTAAGTCATGATAAAGATGGAATGGTGTAAGTCATGATGAAGATGAAATGTACATATGGCCCCCTTTTGCTTGCTCCTTGAACCCGTAAACAAGAACCAAGAAAAGAAGAAAAGAATGTTGATGGGATGGTTTGTTAAATGGAGGCTTAAAAGTGTGTAGGGTGCCCTTTGTGGTGTCATAATCCATAGGATGGAAATGTGGTGGTATGGTTTTATTTAATTAAGATATATGTGTATGATGGAAAGTTCCTTGTGGTCATAATCTTGACAGAAAGAAAGGATGGTTTACATGAAAGTATTGTTAGATTCTTGAAAGTTTTAGATTGGGTATGGGTCCCACCCTCAAGTTTACGTGAGCAAGAAAGAAAATAAAAGTAGTACATATAGCTTTGTTAGTTGAATTGATATGGAGTATTGGTAGGTGGGTCCCTGTTGGTCGTACTTCATGAAAGAAAAATAAAAGGATAATAGTGATTTGTTAATTTGGAGTAAAAGGTGCGAAGAGGGGCCCCATGGTTGTTGTATGCAGTGAAAGAAAGAATAGATATAGATTTTGTTCATTTGAACAAGGAATTGACGTGCATAAATGATCCCCTCAATTTAGCAGTACAAAAGAAAAGATGGAGCATGTCATATTTAAATAGCATTCTAAAATTTAGAAGTGTATTGGGGAGGGCCCACTATGGTCGTCATAAAAGAAGAAAAATATATTTAGATTTGGTATTAACATGTATTAGATTAGTAATAGTTGAGTATGAGGTGCTGCCTCTTGTCATAAATAATTGAGATATTGTAATAATAAGGTGATTAAAGTTAGTTAACTGCGGGTATGACAATAATTATATAGGTGTATGTGGCATCCATTGAATATATATGTAATGTTTTTAGCTAGACGTGTAGATGTAGTGAGTCATGGAACTAATTTAAAAAGTCTATAATTAAGTCTTAAGCGATTATATATTTGGTCGAATGGTTACATGTATAAAGTTTATACATGTTTGAAGCTTGCGAGTATTATATAAATATAAATATATATATATATATATATATATATATGTATGCATATATATCTTGAATTAATTTATTCGAGAGAGCACTCCCAATGTGTTCATATAAGATATCATATAATGCTAGTAACTCAAGAATATATGTAGGTTCTTACGAGTTTAATTTATGTATCAATATATTTGATATTAATAATATATCATATCAAAAGTATGACCTCGAATTTTGTCGAATGTTACAATGGTTGTGTAGGTTTTAGAAAATAAGAGAGACTTTGTAATGAAAAGTGACATAATATAGCAACATGTATAAACCAGTTTAGTGTTACTAGAATTAGAAAGTATGCTATTGACTCCAAAAGAATAGTTTTGACTTTAGAATTTGATTTCCGTTGATATAGGAGTATGTTTTCCACCCCAAAGTAGAAAGTAAAAGAGAGGCTATGAACTCACCTGGCAAAGTTAAGAAGGTTGAACTTGTACTTGATGTAACTTGGATTTGAATGCCTTAAGGATTCCCTAAGTAAGTTTGTTAAGTTATAAACAAGTTAAAGATAGTCGAGGGGTTGATAGTGTAATAAGTTGAAAGTGATTGTTGTATACTAAAGTGGTTGTCATTGCAGAGTAGTACCTCCAACAGAAAAGTTCCTAGGAAAGAGTTGGTTGGATCAGAACCCAGTCTTTCCTAGCTAATACCTTTTGTTCGTCAGATAGCTACATATCGGTTTGAAAGTTACTCTATTTGTATACTAAACCAAGTTTAGGGTGTGATTTATAAAGTTAGAAAAGATAAGGGTTGAAAGTGAAAATATGAATTAAGGAGGGAATGAAATAGATAAGTTAAATACTAAAGGGGTTTAATTAAAAATAAGGAGTTTTACTAGAAACATGATTCTAGAAGTTGAAAGTAAATCAGAAAGATCAAAGTCAAGATTTTTATAAGAAAAGTTTGGATAAGTTTGAAGGGTTTATAAAATTATTTAAAATATAAGATTTTAACATGTAAATCATGAGTTTATCAAGCAAATTATACTAATTTTTTTTGCTTTTTATCAAAGACTTAAATGGGTGATAAGATTGCAAAAGTAAAACCTGGACAGATTCTTGACAGATTTGCGCACTGTTTTTGTTTTGGTTGTTTGGGGTCGAAAACTTGGAGTTTGAAGGAGTTCTCTATATGGTTAAAATCACAAGAGAATGAACTTGATTTTAAAAAATAAACGATCGAAAAAGGTTTAGTGTTGAGGGAGATATGGACTCCCAGAGTCAGGTTAAAGAATCTGTCAAAAAATGAATTTGATGTTTGATGTTCTAGAGAAAGGTTTTGGTGTTTTTATGCTTATATCAAGCTTTGATCTTGCTTGGATCTATGATTATAACATGTAAGTGTTAGGAAATCTCAAATTAAAACTTGTTTTGTGAAGAAAATGCAAGAACTAATGAATGGAAAGCAAGAACTTGGCAAGAATGCTAGAAGAACTTACCTAAGAGCGGAAGAACGAATTGGATTGATTAAAGGGACTAGGAATTCGACTTGGGCAGCCTCTAAACCCCAGAATTTCGTGAGAATGGTGTAGGTTAGGATGGTATAAGGAGGGTCTATTTATAGGATGGGTTTAAGAGGGGTTTATGGAGGAGTTTGTTACTTTTTTACTAGGATTGCAACTGGATGAAGATGGCTTGATATAATCCTATAACTTTTACAAAACAAATTCGAATAAGGGGGTCGGGAGGGCTGGAATTTTCATTCAAATGGTTTAGGGGGGGGGGGTAAAATTGAGTTAAGTTAGTTAGTTGGTTAATTGGAATAGGATTAGGAAAGGATTTTGAATGCTGCTTCAACACCAAGACACGATTAAGCACATAGCAGGCGGTGTTGATCGCTTCCGCCAGTGATGGCCGTAGGCGATGAAGGTGGAGGCTACGGATGGCAGCGGGTAATGGCGACGGCTAGGTGATGGCGTGTAGTGGTGATAGCATGCTTGAGAAAGGAACACGAGAATGGCCCGGTTTGGTGTGGAGGTCGGATGCCGGTAGAAAGAAGGGTGGCGCGCGACGTGAGGGTGGTGATGCACGACGGCTACTGTGGCGGCTGTGGTGGTGTCCTATGACGGCAAACAGCTGGGGACAATGGTGTTGATGTTTTCGACGTGTGGAACGACTTAGATAGGACTGGTGCGCGACGATGACGATGAAGATGAGAGTGAGGTGCAACCGACCACGGTAACCCCGATGGTTTTGGTGGTGACTGACGAGGACGATGGAAACCAACAGAGGCAACGATGGGCGAAGGTGGTAGCCATGGCGATGTCATGCGGCCACAACGGTGGTGCTCAACGGTGCTGATAATACCCGTGGTGGTGCATGGGTGAGCTCGGGTGTGGGTTCGTGACGAGCTAGGGTTTTCATGGTGATGTACCATCATTTATAAATATTTTACATGCATAATTATCCCCATATTGATCACAATTATAGATAAAATGATAAGAATTGATATTTAATCTATTTAATTGTGTTACAATAGGATAATTATCCCTTACATGCAAAAACATGTAGAATTCACTCAAAATCAAGGAGAAATCAGCATTCGGGAGACAATTGGACGAGCCTGGAACTAGAAAGTCAAAGCATAAAGTCAAAAGTCAAACAATAGTCAAAATAAGGGGATGCACGGCCGTGCAAATGGCCAAATCTCTCTTGTACTCCCTAAATCTGTCAGATTCGCTCACATGCAAGAAATGGGTACTTTGCACGCCCATGCAATCCAATGCACGGCCGTGTATTGTCAAGATCTTAGCCTATAAATAGCAAGCTTATTCTAGTGTTTTAATTGTCCAAGATTGAGATGTGTGAAGGCCTTAGTGCTCTGCTAAGAGCTGGAACTCTCTCAGTTTTGGTCCGTTTTAGCTTTTCTTTGTTTATTTTCCTTTTTAAAGTCTTGTAATATCAAATGTTTCTTCTCCTTCGAGTAAACAAGAGGCAACCTATACCCACTCTCCCTTGGTGTTGGAACACTCCCACACGTTGTCTAAGGGTTAGTGGAGTCACTTGTATGGTCATTTATCGCTAGTCCTCTTGCGTTGTTAAGGTTGGTTGAACTTTAACCAATTAATGAAGTATCTTTAGTATGTTATGTTCTTAAAGTCTATCTTCTAATTTATCTTAAAAAGACAAGAATAAGTGATCTTTAAACCAACTTAATAATCTTAAATCTTGTAAGTTTCTTAAGCAGGACTTCTTTTTTAGGAAGTTTATTCGAGTTTGTACGGTCTATATACAAATTTTGGCACTAGCAACGGCCGAGTTAGTATTGATTTATTATTATGGGTTGATTGGAGGTTTGTGTATTCAACGGGTCATTCGAGTCTTGACTGGACCTTATGAAAAGTGTCGGTATTTCTTTACTTCTCTTGTGTTAGCTTGCAGAGGACTTCTAGCGGGAGCCATGGGCTTGATCTTGAGAATGAAAGTTATATTTATTTAAAATATTATTATAAGTAAAGACAATCATTTTAAGAATATAATTTGTTAGGTCCGAGCATTCATAAAGTACCTTTGGAGAAAGTTGCGCATTCTGACTTACCGAAAGAAGTTACAAGACATGACGTACGTCAGTCAAAAGGATAATCCTAGTCTGAATAATGAATCATGGGATAGCCGGTGGACTTGAGACCCCGTTAAGGGTCCCGATATTTATTAGGAATAATTAGCCGACCTTATCCACTGTTCCATTACGAAATACTAGCTCTCCTATCGAAAGGGTTAGTAATAGTAACTATGACCAACCTTACTAAAAATATAACTTTAATTAACAAGTGATAACAACCGGAGTAACACCTTAAATGAGATAACATTTCTAATTACATTTCTTATCCTTTTTATTTTCTTTCAAACAAAACCCCTTTTCCAACTTATTACTTAGTCAGATAATAGCAAGGATTGAGTAAGGAATCGTTGTCCATGGTTCGATACTTGGTTCTTACCTAGACTATACTACGTTGCGATAGGTACACTTGCCTATTGTGTGTGTGTTTAGTTGAAGTATTTATCATTTTAATTTATAAATTTAAAACCTGATTTTGTGTAACTCTAAATAAAATATTATCTACACTAAAAACACGCTATCAAGTTTTTGGCGCCGTTGTCGGGCACACGGTAATTCTGCGAAAGATATAAGTCGTTGGACTGACAATCTTTATTTTCTCTTTATTTTCATTTTCAACTTTATTTTCCTTTTATTTTTATTGTGGTTCTTGTATTACTTAATTCTATTTTTGGAGGAGTTTTCATGGATCGCGACCGCGAAATGTTTGTTAAAGAAGAGCAAATAAATACAAGTACCGCCATTCGAAAGCAAAATCTTTTCCTTTTAGGCGTAACGCTTTCGAACGGTTTTAAGTGTTTAAGTTTTATATTCTTCTCTATTTTCGACGATGACAAGCTCGATACTCTTAAATTGGAATTCAACAAACGAGGTATGTTTTCTAATGTGAAATCGGGATTTTTAATGGTGATATTCCCTTTTGACAAAGTTTACTTTAAATTTTCAACAAAATAATATTTTCATAAAATCTAAATTATTTTTAATTATCCTTTAATTGAAAATATATTTATTTTTCTAAAAACTATTTTTTTAATAAAAACAAAATAAAATAAAATTTGGTCAACAGGGGATGCACGGTCGTGCATTTCAATACACGCTCGTGCATCGGTCAAACGCGCGCCAGGTCATAAAAGGGTAGAAACCTGCATTTTCTTCAAAACCCCTTTCTTCCCTACGCACGGGTTTGGTCGCCAAGCCCTCAAAACCTCCGATTTTCACCCGTTTTCTTTGTTTTTGGTCTCTAATCTCTTCGCAAAGGTATGTAAACTTGTCCATTATCATTTTTAGGTCGATTTATGCTTCAAATTTGACAGATTTTGCTCAAATAAGGCTAGGGTTTCATTTTGTATATTTGTTTAAAGAGTAAATTACAGAAATCGTCCTTTATGTTTAAACCCTTTTTCACTGTATGTCCTTTAGCCTAAAAAATGTCAGATATCATCCTTTACGTTTAAATTTGTTGCGGTTTACGTCCTTTAGCCTAACGGGCGTTAAGTTTTTCAGTTAACTCGAGTCATGTGCCTTGTACATGAGGGTGTTTTGGTCTTTTTACCCATAAATATTAATTAAAAACCCTAATTTTATAAAATCCATCAACCCAAATCCTCCACCTTTACCCACTCAGACCCACCATTAACACTGCCACCACAATCGCCACCGCCACCACCACCACCACCAAAACCACCACCACCCCCGCCACCACCACCCCCACCTGCCACCACCATCCACTAGAAACCACAAATCCAACCACCTCCACCGTTGGGTTCAACCCGACGGAACCCTAACCACAAATCCGACCACCTCCATCGTTATACTGTAACAACAAATTGGAGTTCAAAAACCAAAATTGATGAAAAATAAAGTGAAATAGGGGCCGTAGGTGAGGGTTTTAAGTTTTACCCGTATGTATCTTCCGGTAGGTGGAGGTGGATCCATATCTGATTTGGAGACGGAGGTGGATCTAGATCTCCAAACCTCCAAATGACTGCGTAGGTGAGGGTTTTAAGTTTTACCCATTCGTATCCACCTCCTTCGCCGCCGTAAGTTTTACCTGCGTAGGTGAGGGTTTTAAGATCTCCAAACCTCCAAATGACTGATTCAGATTCTTCGTGTCTGGATCTAGATCTCCAAACCTCCAAATCCACCTCGGAGGCGGTGATGTTGTGGTTGGCTAGTGGCCGGTGGTGGTGGTGATATGGCGGCGGTGGGCACAGAAGTTAGAGAGAGAGAGAAAGAGTTGAGAAAATTAGATGATAGGGAGAGGGTAATTTATCTTTATATATATATATATATATTTGTAGGTAAAAAGACCAAAACACCCCCATGTGCAAGGCACATGACTGGATTTAACTGAAAAACTTAACGCCGTTAGGCTAAAGGACGTAAACCGCAACAAATTTAAACATAAAGGATGATATCTGATATTTTTTGAGCTAAATGACATACAGTGAAAAAGGGTTTAAACATAAAGGACGATTCTGTAATTTACTCTTGTTTAAATATGCATGAATCTGAACTCAATGCTTAAACTAAATACATGTTTGACTATGTGGGAGCAAAATGTAGCACTTTTTGCCTTGTTTGAACAACGGGTTTTTGAAATTTGACTAAGAACTCTTGAGCCTAGAAATTGAAGCATGAATCTTGTATATATGTGTTTAGGATTTAGTTTAGTTTGTGAAAAATTGTTGATTAGTTGAATTAAGTCAATAATTTTGATGGGTTCGACTTTTTAAAAGTCAACATGCCACCCATTTATTTTGTAGTCGTATTGCACCATTTGAAGTTGCGCCTTGTTTTATCAATTGCAATAGACCACCTATGGGCTCGGGGAACATAACTGTGCCATCTCCATGCACAAATTTTGTGTTTCTTTCATGTGGTCCTTAAAAAAATTAAAAATATATATCTATAGTTTATATCACTAACAAGTTTGTGGCGCCGTTGTTTTCGCTTTATGTACTTATTGAAGCAACCCAAATCTTGGCATTAACTTTTTCAATTGTTATATGTGTAGGTGATGGCGGAATCCTCAAGGCAAGCAGGAAGAAAAAGGAGGAACACCTACTCATGATCTAGAACTAGTTCATCTTCCTCTATGCCACCAGAAAATGCACTACCTACTCCACCATCATCACCTCCACCATAACATCTACCACCAATGCTAGAAGACACACCAAACATGCACCCTTGGTTAATATTTGACCCTGACAATGCCACTGAGGCACATGCTTTCCAAACCTTGCCTGGCCTTATGAAACAAGAGTTTGGAACGCATAAGAACATCTGCTATCCCACTCTAGAAGGGATTGGTTTGTTAGAAGATGCAGTGCAACTACTAACTAGGCCATGGGTAAAATTCTTCGAGATCAGGAAGCAAACATACTACAAGCTGACTCTAGAGTTTTTGGCATCTTTTAAGTTTGATAGGCCCGTGCTTAGCAAATCAGAGCACGATTTTGTAAGATTCAGGATGGCCCGACACTAGCATGAAATGACTTTAGCTGAGTTTGGGGTGCGAATTGGATTGTATAGGCACAGGGATGTAAACCTCCCGATATTCACTAAGAGTGTGCATGAGTTCGGAGAAGGAGAGGCATAGGGAATCTGGATGAGGCTTGGTTCAGGCCCTTACGACCCACACAGTCAAAAGAGCACGAAGATTCTCCCCCCCCCTGCATCGCTACCTCCATCGAGTCATTGTTCACACCATAAGGGGACGCAAAGACATCACGGGGGTAGTAACAATTGGAGATCTATTCCACTTACACTGCCTCGTTGATCAAGTTCCTTGTAACTTTGCTTACAGTCTTGCCAAATTCTTCACTCGTGCTTACGGATACTCTTCCGGCAGTTACATTTATAGAGGTCCCTACATCACCCACTTAGAAGCATATCTAGGGGTTTTAACCCCCGTAAATCTGGGTACGCTTATCAATATGGAACTTCCCATGGAAGAAGTGGATAGTCAGATGCTGATCAACATGAGGGTGTTGACAAAGATCCAGGGGTAGTATACACTAGTATACCACAGGGGCCATCTTTGGCAAGGAGATGTTATACCATCAGATAAGGAGGACGAGCCGGCACTACAGCTACAGCAGCATGCTAAGGAGGAGCCAGGTACGTACTATACCACTTCTGACCCCACAATGCTTGATATTATGATCTGTATAGGTCAATTGGGGAATACTATGCATGGCATATGACAAGACTTTCACGATTATACCCATGACCCGTATGCCCACCAGAGGTACCAGCAGCAGCCTCCCTGTCCTTATCAGCAATGGCCCCGTCCTCCATTCTAGTAGCAGCCATCTCCTCCTTCACTCATGGATATTTGTGGTTCTTTTCTAATGTAATTTTTAGTTCTTAACCCTTGACAATGTTTGTTTGTTTGTTTGTTGACTAGACTTAGTACGATTTTTACCGGTTAAAGGGGTAACCATTGACATGGTGGCACCACCACCACAAGCTTTTTCGGCCGTCTTATTGGGCGAATATTAGTTTAACTCTTTTTAGTTTTCCATACTTATCTTATATTGAGCATTGCACGGGCTATACATGTTTTGGTTCGTATCTAGAATTACAATTTAGGCAATGGTGAAAACCTGCAACCTACATAATGATGACTTCGCATCAAGGGAGTATCAATTTCACCACCTTCTTATTATTATTCATGACATATACTATATTGTATACACTCATATTGTCAGAAATTAAGTGTGGGGTGGAACCCCACCAATGATTCGACTACCTAGTTATGTCCCAAGTATTACAAATGCATGATCAACAACCACCTAGTCCAAATATAGAAGTGATAAAACATTTTCAAAAATAATCTTTAGAGTTTGGCAGCTTCATAAATAATCTAAAAGTAGAAAGTCTTAAAAAGCATTAGGAATTAACGGGCTTATAAAAACAGCAATTTGAAATACCGTTGAGATGAATCAAGGAAACAAATAGGAAAGATTAGTACAACAGAAAAAAGAAATAATTTTATGCACATTGTTACTTTTATACCCCCTATCTTCCGTTTCATGTGAGAATTTGAGTCTATCCGAGCATTATTACATAACATGTTGGAACTATTGGTCAAAAATTTTGGAGGATGTTTGTAACATCCCGAATAAATAGGATCAAATAAACAAGTTCGGGGCGGTTATCACGAAGGCAAATAAAGGAAAGCACGGAAAGGAAAAGGGGCGGGCTTGGACAAGGGTCGGGCCATGGGCCTGAAACCTGAAGAAAAACCCTTCTAATCAGCAGCCCTCCTCCCCTTTTCCACCATTTTTTGCAAGTTTCTAGAGAGAGAGAGAAGGCAAAGGAAACTGCTTAAAAGCTCGGGAATCATCCGTCACCATCTAAGGAACATCTAGCAACAAAGAGGAAACGAAAACAGGTAACCACTATGCTCGAATCTGAAGTTTTTGGTTAAGAAATGGGTTTTAGGGTTTAAATAGGTTTTGAATCAAAAGACGAGATTTTTACATGTGAATTTGCATAAAAAGTATGTATGTAGCTTCATGGAAGCTAGATACAAGTTTTAGATGTAAAAAGATCGAAGCTTGGATCAAAAATGAAGAATTTGATCAAGAACAAATGAATCGTCCGAAAACTCTATGAATGGTCCGAAAACTATTGCTCGTCCGAAAAGTATCCAGGGCAACATGATTTCGGATAGATGTTTTCAAATGAATAAGTTCTCGGACGAAAGATTTCGAATGAAAAGGTTTTCGGATAAAAGATTTCAAACGAAATAGTTACCTAATAAAAGATAATTCTAACTAAATAGTTTTTGGTCGAAAAAGATTTCGACCGAGAAAGATTTCGACTGAAGGAGATTTCGGTCGAAGATGATTTCGGACGGATAGATTTCAGATGAAACCTATAGGTTATAACCTTGTGCCATTCATGACCCTTGACATATCTGTTAACACCCACCTAACTCGGAGCTCCTATGTATCCTTCGGGAACGGCTCAACAGGTGAGTTCTATGTGCCCCCTATATGTTATGTGCAAACCTTTTTAATTATTTTGGTTCTTAAGTGTATACATTAAACGAATGAATGTTATGAATGCCAATATGATCATACATGATATATATATATATATATATACGAATGCTAATGTGATCCAACGTGATATATGAAAATGAATAATGAACAAAGAATGAAACGTATGTATGCAAAGAATGGAATGAATAAATGACATAACGTAAATGAATGAAATCTTGCATTATACTTATATATATTGCATGTTATGAAAGTATGTAAACGTTATGGACGCTTCGATGATAATGACTACTTCGGTAGACGGACGACCACCTGACTATTTTGCAGCCGGGACATATGCGGACCTTCATTAGCTAGGCCGTTTGAATGGCAATGACGGACGAACACATTCTTGCAGGACGATTGCAGTAATAAGTAGAACGGTTGCATAATTAATAGTTTGTGTGGGAAACGGATGCCTTAGGGCAGACGGACGAAAGGACGGACTACGACGGTAGACACGGTATGAAGGAAGGACTACTTCGGTAGACACGATATGAATTACAATGAAGGACGGACTACTTTGGTAGACACGGTATGAATTATGACCTACGACGGTAGGATGGAGCGTCTGTCTTTGTGACTTACGCAATCATTGACGGGTTGATCACCCTTATGTGTATGACCAATGAATGTTTAATCTATGCATATGCACATAATATGTGTATAGTCAATGTATGTTCAATGAAAACAAAGATATATATATATATATATATATGTATATATACCAATAGTACAAATGAATGACCAATGTTATACCTAATTGCTTTAAACTAGAACTCACCAGCGTTAGCTAACTTTTAGTATGCACTTCAGGTAACAAGAGGAAAGGGGGCAAAGGCTTGATGGCTACCTGGCTCAAGACTTACATCCTGTTAATTGAAATTATGTTAAGACAATGTTTATGATTAATGTTAAGACTTCCGTTGTCTATGTATTTGAATGATGAATGGTTCCGCTGTGTTTGAATGTTTTAATTAAAAATTCAGTATTCAATGACTATGTTTGTGAGTAAATCCAACGAGTGAGGTCTCCCGGGAAAGGGGCCTTACAAGTTGGTATCAGAGCAATAGTTTGAGAGATTCAGACATCCCTAAATGTTTGGACTCAAGCTGATAATGGGACCAACGCACGGATGTTAGTATGGGTAGCCAACACCAAAGCCAGCACAGTAAGTAAGTAATAAAGTTAATGCATGTAGATAGGAATAGATACCTTAACTTAGAACACATAGATGTCAATGTCACCACTGATGTGAAGAGTTTTGAACCCGAAAAGCAAAGCAAATTATTACTCACAACCGGTCACTGTAATTAAGAATTTACCTTGCTCGTACTGTTCTAAACTATGATCTGAAGGAATGACATTGATGTATTCCCTTTTTACCTATCAGGAAATTAGAAATTATGGCTGGTAGAGGAAGAACTGGACACCGAGGCGGTCGTACTGGCCGAGTCGATAGACCACCATTGAACCGAAGATTGGAGGAAGAAGAAAGTGTACATGTGGAACACACTGAAAGCATGCATGAAACTAATGTGACCCCACCACAAGGTGGAAATGAAGGGTCTCTATGACAGGAGCCCAAAGTTAGGGATGCTATTGCCCGTGAGGTGGTACTAACTCTGAAAAGCATACTACCTGGCCTGCTATCTGAAGCACTTAAGAAAAGCAAAGAGGAAGAGGAAGGGAACCATGAAGAGAAAGTGTATGATAGTGATGGGGACGAAGTGAATGTTAGACTGACCACCAAGGGATGCACTTACAAAAGCTTCAAAGATTGTGACCCGCCAAAGTTTGACGGGAAAAAGGACTCAGTTGATACATTTAAATGGATTGAAAGAATGAATGGAGTGATTAGCATAAGTGAATGCCGAGCAGACCAGGCGTTCAAATTTGTTGCTCATTCCTTCACTAACGAGGCGTTAATTTGGTGGAGAACTATTCAGAGGTCCAAGTCACCAAATGCACTCAAGAGGATAACATGGGAATACCTTAAGGTACTGATGATTAGAAAGTTTTGCCCTCAGAACGAAATTAACCGAGTGTAGAACGAGTTTTTGGACTTCAAAGCTGGCAACATGACTCATCGCCAGTACACTTCAAGTTATAACAAACTAGCTCAGCTGGTACCTCATCTGGTGGAAACTGAATAGAGACTGATCAAGTACTATGTGAAGTGCTTGCCTTAAAGGGTCTGCATACACGTGAAAGCTAACCTACCCTCGACCTTCGAGTCTGTAATGAATCTGAATGGAATCGTCTTTGTTGGTTATGCTAATGAAGACCCGACCCCTGAAGCACTGAAAAGAAAGTGGGAAAACCCGTCTAAGGGAAATGGGAAGGGAAATTATGCAGCAAAGACCAAGAACCAAGAACTGAGGAGAATGAAACTTGCACGAAGTGTGGGAAGCAACACCGCGGCGAATGCCGAGCTGGATCCACCATGTGCTATCGACGTGCGAAGGCTGGGCACTACTCGAAAGACTGTAGGGGTAACACCAAGTGCCAGAATTGTGGCATGTTTGGGCATGCGACAAAGGATTGCAAGAAAACCGGACAATCTGGTTCAGGAAAGGAGAAAGAAGGGGAAAAGGAGAAGCCGAAGGCTAGAACTCGGGCTTATACCCTAACTGAGGAGGAAGCCAGATGAAACCCTGATGTCATGTCAGGTACGTTCCTAGTTAATGATGAACATGCTGTTATTTTATTTGACTCTGGTGTTAGCAAAAGCTTTATATCAAATGATTTTAGTCGCAAACTAAAATGCACAATTACCAACCTTGTAATGGCCTTTGTTGAAGCACTTTCCTATGACAAACACTCTGGATAGATAGAGTCTTAGTCTTAGGTTGTTTTGTCTTGTTTGTAATTGTCTTTGTATGTAAGAGTCTTTATGTATTAGTTTATCGAGTTGTATTTACTTTTACATATTGAATGTTGCAGATTTCTCCAAGTGTTTTGCGCACTTGTAAGTGCGCAGGAGAAAGCTCCTGCGTACTTGGCAAGTACACAAGAGTAACTTTGCGTACTTGCTAAGTACGCAAGAGCATTTTGCCCTGCGCACTTGCTAAGTGCGCAGGCATCAGGTCCTGTATAAATAGGATAGGTTGACAGAAGTTAAGTACGCAGGCTTTACTGCAAATACGCAGATTGTAATCTCAGTTCTTTTCTCTGTAACCTTCAAGTGTTTATAATACAAAGAACGTTTAAAGTGTTTTCTCTTGTCGGTTTACTTTGTTTAGCTAGACTCTCCACCTAGTCACGGGCATTCCGCACCCGGTCCGACTAGTAGACCCACTTGCATGTGACGATCCGCCACACCTGAGGGACATACAAGTGGTATCAGAGCACTTGCTCCTGATTTCGAGTGTTGTGAGTGAGTTTGGAGAGTTTTTACAAGCAAAAAGAAGTATTTTTGTTGATTTTTGTGATAAAATAGGGGTAGCTCTTGAGCACTATTTTAGAAACAAAAATCACCCAAAAACTAATTTTTGTTGTGTATTTGAGTGTTTTGAGCATCAAAGGTTGGTTAGAAACAAGTTTCTGACCCTTTGGCTCATTTGCATTGATCATCAGACGAATTTTTACCATCTCCGGCGACTTTCAGGTGACCGGAAAAGTTTGGTGAGAGTTGCTGAAAAGGTATCCCGCGTACTTACCATTTCTGGCAAAAAGTATAGTTTTGTGCGTACTTACTAAATACGCAAGACTTATCTCCTGCGTACTTATAAGTGCGCAAGACTGAACTTGTGCGAACTTAAGTTATATCTTGCGTACTTACATTTACTCCTGTGTACTTACAAGTACGCAAGAGGAAATCTAAATACGCAAGACCATTTCTCAAGTGCGCAAGGCCAAAACCAAGTGCGCAACTGTGTCTGACTTTTCTGAAATTTGACTAAGTGTTCACTATGTCGAATCTTCAGAATCTTGGAAACCTGCTGAATTATGATAATGAGATCGGTACACCACAGAAACCACCAAAGTTGCTGAACGTGAACGATTATTCTAATTGAAAAGCACGTTTCGAGCACTACATTTCTTATACCGACTCATCACTATGGATACCAATCCTTGAGGGATATAAGCATCCCACACACATCTATCTTGATGAAACCATGCCCAAACCTATCTCTAAGCTTTCTGACGAAGAAAAGAAAGCTTATGATCGTGAAAAAAAGGCACTTGGTTCGATCACTATGGCATTAACTCGGGAATTGTTCCACATTTTCCGAGGGTATGACAATTCTAAGGATCTCTGGAAAGCTTTATAGAAGAGATTCGAAGGAAATAGTGACATCAAGAAGAGTAAGAGGGATCTTCTCAGGAAGCAGTATGAGTGCTTCAGATTTTTAGAGAACGAATCTTTAGATGACCTCATCTCTAGATTCTATCATTTACAGACTGAGTTGAAGGCTTTTGAACTCAAGTATCCAGATGAAGAGATGGTGGAAAAGTTTTTGGATGCTTTACCACCCAAATTTGAGATGTACACAACCCTGATGAGGGAAAATCCTAAATTCTATGAGTTGACTGTTGAGGAGGCAATAGGAAAGGTTCAAGCTCATGACATGAACCTAAGAAGAAAGGAGAGCTCTGGAAGACCCCATATACAAGACCCTTCTATGTATCATGAAACAACTTCTACATCCAAGACATCGGGCTCTGGAATTGCCCTCTTCACTGGAAATCCTACTGAAGAACACCACTCAACTGGGTGTGGTGGTCATGCTTGCTATGCTTCAGGATCAGGGTTGGGGTCTCATCATCAAAATACCTCAAGAAATCCTCCTGCTACTTCTTTAGCTAACAACTCAGCTATAGCCAGAATAGCTGAAGATCATGTAGCACTAATCTCATCTTGTATGCTTGCGTATGAGAATTTCATAGGTGGCAAGCTTACTGATCCAGAGACGATTGAAGAAGATTTTAATCAAGTGGATCCTGATGACATGGAGGACATGGATATTCAATGGAATATGGCCATGCTATTGAGGAGAGCCAAAAGTTTCCTGAACAGAACAGGAAGAAAGTTTATTGGCTGGCATCCTAATGCCAAGGTCAGGTTTGACAAATCTAAGGCCAAATGCTACAAGTGTCTGAACTATGGACACTTTGCTCGTGAGTGTCAGAAAGACAGAGCACCTGCCTCTGGTTTTACCCGACCCAGCCAAGGAAACAGCCATGGCTACAACAATCCAAACCACCACAATTAAAGCTAACGTGGAACGTCCAATGCACTGGTAGCCCAACAGGACGACAGCTTTGATTGGGGCGTTCATCTTGAGGATGCCATCATCGCACAAACCTAGGTTGGTCTCATGGCTGAGATCATGGAGATGATGGAAGCAGAGAAAAGGGAAGCTTTTGTTGCTGATAAAGAGGAGGTGAAGGAAGCTGAAGAAAAGGAAGCTTTTGTAGCTGATGAAGAGGAATCAACCACTGTTGTTGCTCTCATGGCCATTGGAGAAGCAACAAGTTCATCGTCTGAGGTAGATTCTAACCCTTTCTCTGTTATTTCGTGTTCTAAATGTCTAGGGCTAAAACTTGAAAATTCTAGGCTCCAAGTCAAAATCGAACCCCTAAGTTTGGCAGCTCTAAATTATAAAGAAAATGAAATACGTTTTAAAGATTCTATTGAAACATTGAAAAAAGAAAAATGTGAATACTCTTTAAAAATAAGTGATCAACAGCTTCACTTAGATGTTGCATACAGGGGGTTAGAAAAACGGAACAATGAAATCAACAAACTGCAAAATGAGATCTTGCAGTTAAAATGCACTAATGAGAAGTTGAAAAACTCTCGCTTTGTGGTGGAACTCTACGAATCTGTGGTAAGACAAATGAATGGGTTAGGTCTGGGTACTAATGCCATTCCTCCACCAGTGAGTGGGAAGTTTGTCAACAGTTTAATAGACATTGATCTCACTTGTCTAGATGAGTCCTCTGATAAGGATGATTCCCCTAAAAAGGATGAATCCTCAAGTAAGGTTAACTCCACATCTAGTGAGGAGTTTGTTACTGCTTCTGAAGATGGGTCGGTTAACACTTACCCTGAAGGAGCAAGACTCTCTAAGCCACATAGGAGGAGACGGAACAAGAGGTTGAAAAAGCTTGAACAGCCACAAGTTCACCTGCTGTAGTTGAACCAAAGTCTCCTGTTCCGGTTAAGAAACAGAAGAGATCATGGACTGCCAAATCCAAAACTTCTCAATCTCCTAGTTCTATTTCTTCTAAAGATTCATCAATTTTGAACAGTCATCATGACTGTGAGTTAAAGGAAGTAGTTTATTTTGAAAAGGATGGACGACCCAAGACCACAATGGCTTGGGTCTCCAAATCTAACTAATTCTTTTGTGACTTGTGCAGGGACGTCCGAAGGGTACTATCTCTAACCGCAGGTATGTAGATAGTGGATGTTCCAGGCACATGACAGGAAACATGGCCCTGCTTCAAGATGTTAAACCATTCAAAGGCGGCTATGTGGCCTTTGCCGGAGAAAAAGGCGGCAGCATCACGTGTCAAGGCGTGGTTTTGAACGATTGTGTCAGCTTTGACAATGTCAACTTCTGCGAGCAGCTGAAGCATAACCTGTTGAGTGTCTCCCAAATGTGTGATAAGGAGTACTCGGTGATGTTTGACAAGTCAGAATGCCTGATTCTCAAACCCGGTTTTGAAGTTCCCGAAGAATGGATCCTGATGAGAGCGCCAAGAACAAACGACACCTAAAAGATCGATATGAGCGTGGCAACAACCACCTCATCAGTTCCTACCTGTTTGCTTACTAAAGCGACAGAGCTCGACTCCATCTTGTGGCATAGGAAACTCGGACATATTTCGTATCGTAAAATGAATCATCTTGTCCGAAACGGTTTGGTATCCGGGGTTCCTAAGCTGAGATTTACCGTTGCAGATGACTGTATGCCTTGTAAAAAGGGCAACCAGCAATGGAAGTCTCACAAGCCCAAGCTCCAAAACTCTATTGATACCCCTTTGGAGCTATTACACATGGATCTGTTTGGCCCCATAAGTATCAGGAGTATTGGAGGTAAGTCGTTCTGTCTAGTAGTAACTGATGATTTCTCACGTTTTTCTTGGGTGCATTTTTTAGGTACTAAAGACGAGACTGCTGATATTCTTCAATACTTGATCCTGAGCTTGGAATCTCTTTGCAAGCTGAAAGTTAGAAGGATAAGGAGCGATAACGGAACAGAGTTCAAGAATAATTTGATGGAGCTTTTCTGTCTCAAGAAAGGGATCCGTCATGAATTCAGCGCGCCGTACACGCCTCAGCAGAATGGAGTTGCAGAACGGAAGAACAGAACACTGATTGAGACTGCAAGGACTATGCTGTCGGATGTAAAGCTTCCTGTCACATTCTGGGCAGAAGCCGTTAATACAGCTTGTCACGTCTTAAACAGAGTTCTGGTTGTGAAGAGGCACAACAAGACTTGTTACGAGTTGATCAACAATCGACTCCCCAATCTTGATTACCTAGTTCCTTTTGGTAGTCCTTGTTCCTTGTTGCTACAGTACAAAGATCGCCAGTCTAAGTATCATGCAAAAGCGGTGGAAGGCATCTTCTTAGGATACGTTGCCAACTCGCCTTGCAAGAGAGTGTACAACATAGGAACTCGTACTGTTGAGGAATGGTTTGAAGTGGATTGTAGTAAACACAGCATTCCACCCGAACCAACAGGTCCAGCTTGAGGTTTTGATTATGATGCGCTATTCAAGTCATTCAATCTTCCTGATCTATCTGCAGTTGACGCCGCAAATGTTTATAAGTTATTGGGTGGCGGTGATGACTTCAGCTTCTCTACTCGTGCTACTGTACCAATTATAACTCCTGATTACAATGCTGCATCTGCATCTGGAACTCATGACAGTGATGACAGTGAAGATGTTCTTGTTGTTGGAGATGACGCTCAAGCCAATCCTAACACAACTATAGGAAATGAAGCTCCAGCTGATCCAACTAACATTGAATCTTCTTCCTCTGGAACACAGGAAATGGGGGAGTTAAGCACGAATCTAGATCCAGAAATTCAGGAACCGATTGTACCGGAGACGAGAGTGCATAGGAATCATCCAATCGACAACATTATTGGTGATCCTTATGCCGGTGTTCAGACTTGTCATCGAACCATCATTGAGAACACCAGTCTTTACACAGAGATACTTGACACTGGTGTCATGGAAACATGTCTGCATGCTACATTCGTGTCCCAGTTAGAGCCAAAGAATGTGAATGAGGCTCTCACTGACAACTGCTGGATTGAGGTGATGCAAGATGAATTGTCTCAATTCCAAAAGTTGCACGTGTGGGATTTGGTTTACTTGCCAAAGGGCTTTCAACCAATTGGAACCAGATGGGTGTTCAAATGCAATACGGATGATCGTCATGTAGTTGTGAAGAACAAAGCAAGATTGGTTGTTCAGGGTTTTTATCAGCAAGAGGGCTTGGATTACACGGAAGTATATGCCCCAGTTGCTAGAATTGAGGCCATTCGACTGTTCTTGGCTTATGCCACATATGTCGGCTTCAAGGTCTATCAACTTGATGTGAAGAGTGCTTTCCTTTATGGTAAAGTTCATGAAGAAGTCTATGTCACTCAACCTCCCGGTTTTGAAGATCCGCATAATATTAATAAAGTGTATAAGCTCGACAAAGCACTTTATGATCTTCATCAAGCACCGCGGGCATGGTATGAGACATTATCTAAGCATTTACTGTCTAATGGCTTCGACCGTGAACAGATTGACTCGACTCTCTTCATTAGGAAAGCAGGAGGTGCCATTCTTCTTGTACAAGTATACGTCGATGACATTATCTTTGGATCTACCAATGAAGGGATGTGTAGGGAATTCGAGCAGGTGATGAAGTCCAAGTTTGAAATAAGTAATATGGGTGAATTGTCATTCTTCTTGGGTCTGCAAGTTAGTCAAAGAGAGGATGGCATTTATCTACATCAAACTAAGTATGTGCAGGACATCTTATCAAAATACAAGATGAATGATAACAGTACTTATGGCACACCTATCCCAGTCAATCATGGTCTGCATCCTGACTAAGATGGAAAGGATGTAGTTATCAGATTGTACCGTGGGATGATCGGATCACTTATGTATCTCACAGCTTCAAGACCCGATATAATGTTTGTTGTGTGCTTGTGCTCAAGGTTTCAGTCTCAACCGAAAGAGTCACATATGATAGCCGTGAAGAGAATTTTCAGATACCTGAAAGGGAAACCCCGATTAGGTATTTGGTACTCTAAGCAGCAGTCATTTGACTTCAAAGCCTACACTGATTCAGATTATGGCGGTTGTAACCTTGACAGAAAGTCAACTTCTGGTGGATGTCAATTCTTAGGAGATAGACTGGTCTCCTGGCTGTGTAAGAAGCAGTCAACGGTTTCTGTCTCAACTTGTGAAGCAGAATACATTGCTGCGGCGAGCGGTTGTTCTCAGATACTGTGGATTCAGCAGCAGTTGAGAGACTATGGCTTAAACTTCACTGGAACTCCTCTATTCATTGACAACAATGCCACAATGTCCATCACAAATAACCCGGTGAAACATTCCAAAACTAAACATATAGAGATTCGCCATCATTTCATCCGTGATTGTGCTGAAAAGCATTTAATTGAACTTGTAAAAGTTCACACGGATGACAATCTTGCTGACCTTTTCACAAAGACATTTGATCGATCCCGTTTTGAGCATCTTGTTAACTTGATAGGAATGTTCAATCCTGAGTGAAAAATTAATTTTTCTTAAATCAATTCAATTCATGGAAGTTAAACTTTATTTCTTTTAAATTTTCTTTATAGTTCTTTTAAGCTTCAAAATATTTTACAAAAACAAAAATAGAAAATGGAGAAAATTTCAAAGTTAACTTGAGAAAAGAGGAAATGATAGTACATCAGAAATGAACTAAACGTGTAAGATCGTGAAATTACAAGATGGTTCTGTTCTTAGTTGAAATTGGCAGAAACAATAACAACTAAACAAATGTAATCGAACAGACAGAAAGAATACTAATAAGAACACTGTTGTATTAAGCTTTTGCAGGTAAACGATTACAAGTGAAACTCTATCAGAAAGCACAAAAAGCACACATACAATGAAGTCTTTACAGATTATTTATACTCACTTAGAATCAAGACAGCCCCTTGTTTCTAAGGATCAGATTTAACACAGACTGTTGATATGTTGTATCTAGCTAACTATTACACGTTTTGTCTATATCTAGTTAACTTTATTGAAGCGTCTTCTTTATGCATCATTACTTGCATGCTTGGAGAAGAGCATTGTTGTCCGTCATTGGTTGTGCCATTGAGGTTCCTTCTGCTTTGAGTGTGTCAGTTGCTTTTGCAGAAAGTTGTTAGTGACGCTTTGTATGGATAGTCAGCAGCAACGATTTATCTTCAAGGCACAAGGCTGTCAGCAGCAAAGATGTTGATCATCAGCAAGATGTAACCATCCAGAGCTGCTGATGATTTGCCTGTCAGCAGCATCAAGTGTTGATGCTGCTGAGAAGCTTATCCGCAGCAACTTTGGTCTTCAGCAGATAAGGCTATAACTTTGGTCTTCAGCAGATAAGGCTATCCGCAGCAGATTTGTTCTTCAGCAGGAGAACAAGTATCCACAGCAAATAAGCTTGTCCGCAACAGATTGTTGGTCAGCAGCAAACTCTGAGATCAACAGCATTTGTACTTAGAGAATTTTATAATTTGATTCTACAAACCCCCCCTAGACTGATGCTACCAAAATTCTCTTATTGCCTTTGTTGCTGAAGCTTTTGCACATTTCTGACTACCCTTTCAACCAAAGTAAAAAGCTTCGAAAACAGCCATCTTGTACTTTGAAATACAGCCTGCAGTCGTTAAAGCTGTCTGAGTCTTTCTCCATCGGAACCATCTCCCCCTTTTTGGTTGCATCAGTGGACAAATGTGCATCAGTTTGGGTGCCTACTGATACAAAGGAGGGAGTAAGAAAAGTTGGGCATTGATGTGCCTCTATCATATTCACCCTGGCCGTCAATTCCAAGATATGAAGTTTCAGTCTGTCCTCATCCACAGTTGTGGAATCCTTGGATCCAGATGGGTCCTTAGGTCTAGCCTCTTCATCCCCATCACCCATGGTTTCTTGGCATCACCCATGGTTTCTTGGCACCTGGGATTCCTCTCAGTGAGGGGAGTTTCCAAGGAAACATCCTCACTGTGAGTTGCCGTGGTTGAGGACTTAGCAATGTTATCACAGTCCTCCTGGTTATTTGATGGACCAGCAGTAGTGACAGCCTCTTCCACATCCATTCTGTCATAACTCCTAGAGTGGACCTTCAGGGTAGAAGAACTTGGGATAGGTGTGTTGGAAGCAAGATCAATCAGTACCTCCGAGATGGTGGTAGTTGGAGAAGGTACATCATCTTGATCAGGTTGTTAGGACATGTTTTGTAACTGTTGATAAAATTCTGTGTAAGTTCTGCTAAAGTTCGCCTAGCCTATCAGAGGCGATAAGTTTGCCTGGGCTATCAGAGGTGAACTTAATAAGTTCGCTTAAGTCTATCAGAGGCGAACTTGTTAAGTTCGCTTAGCCTGTTAGAGGCGAACTTAATAAGTTCGCCTAATGCTGATCAGTGGCTATAAATAGCAGATTGTAGCAGAAACAGAAAACGGATTAGAGGTGAGACGATATCAGAGTAGATGAAAGAGAATTCTTGTAACCTGATATTGGTGAAATACAAAGCGTTTATTTACACCGTTGTTGTTGATTGAGTTACACGAGCACGTTGATCATGGATTCCGCACGTTATCACCATGTCGTACCGCGAGTCTAGAGATCCGTCACACACCGAATTAGGGACCTACAAGTGGTATCAGAGCTATTGCTCTTGATTAGCATAAGATTCGTGGTGTTTTCGTGTCCAATCAACATCAAAATTCAGAGAATTTGAAGGATTTTTCATCTTTTTCGTGTTCTTGATAAAAATGGAAGATTTTTGATCAATTTGGATTGAGTTTGGATTGGTTTGAAGAAATTTATCCGATAGGATTGTTCCTAATCAGTTTCTACACAATCATATGGTTCAGAATTGTTTAATTCCATCATTTTGATAAGAAATCATGATTTTCAGCCGAGTTTGTTCGTGTTTGGGTTTCTGAGTTTGTTACAGCAGTTTAAGCGAACTTGCTAGTTCCTGTGCAGGCGAACTTAGCAAGCGAACTTATTAAGTTCGCTTCTCACAGTTTAAGCGAACTTAATCAGTAGGCGAACTTAATCAGGCGAACTTAACAAGTTCGCTTGGGTCAAATTCGCTCGGGTCAAGTTCGCTTGTACAGTATCAGGCGAACTTAGTGTTCATAAAAAAAATAAAAAATAAAAAGTATTTTGGCGGGAAAATTCTTCTTGTCTAAATTTTTTAGGGAAAGTTTATATGGTCGTTTTGAATCATTTTTGAAGTTTCAAAATTTTTTAAAGAGTATTTTGGTGGGAAAATTTTTTCCCAGTATTTTCGCAAAAATTTCAAAATGTCAATTTCATATGATGATAATGAGATTGAAACTATACCACCGAGACTTTTGTGCATATCAGATTTTCGTAGCTGGAAAGTCCGGTTCGAACAGTTCGTATTAGAAACTGATAAAAACTTTTGGACATCCATATTTGAAGGATATGTGCATCCTACTTATGACTTTATGGGATATTATGATGTTCCTAAACCAGTGACAGCTCTTACTAAAGTTGAAAAGCAGAAGTTTGATCGAGAGATAAAGACGCGTGAAACTTTAACGCTGTCTTTACCTCACGAAATCATTCATAGTCTCGGGAAGTGTCCAACTTCAAGAGATATATGGGAAGCTTTGAAGAAAAAGGGTGAAGCAACTTCTCAAGCGTTTGTGGTCTTGATCAAAGAAGTATTGGAGAAGCAGGGTGATTCTCAAAGTGATTCTTCTGCAGATTTAACTGATAGTGAGAGTATTCGTTCTGGTGAAAGTACTCAATCTACCGAGACTGATGTGATGAGTGAAGAAAGTTTTCAGAAAGTTGAAGATGATCTGAGTGAATTAGAAACTGATGCAGAGCCTATCATTGTTGATCAAAAGGGTGAAGCTGATGCATCTTCTTCAGAAGTAAAACCTGAGGTATTTTCTAACTCTGAAACGTTTTGTTCTAACTGTATTTCAGTTAAGGATAAAATGATGAGGGTTATGGATGACAACGTCAACCTCATTTGTGATATGAAATCGATGCACACGGTAAATCAGAAACTAAAAGATAATGAGAATGTGTGTGTTGAAAGAATAGAATCACTGAAGAGGGATATAAATTATCTGACTTTGAAGATCAAAGAGCAGGCATATCACCTGGATATGTCCTTTGCAGAAATTGAGAAAAGAAATAATGCTCTTGCTGAGAAAGATAAGGAACTAGCTGAATCTAAAGCAGAGGTGCTCAGAGTGCATAGGAAGTTAGAAAGCTTTGGAATTTCATCATTCTTATTAGAACATTATCATAATAATACTGAAGAGGGGAAGGGAACTAGTGGTATTGGCTATGTTCCTCCACCATTCAATGGCAATTATTCTGTTACACCTGAGATTATAAAAGATGAGGATTTAGATCCTAAGACTGTGTTGAAAGTGAATCCAGTCACAGGTGAAGATATGGTATATTCTAATGAGAGTGATGATGAATATTTTGATGAAGCTAAGGTTGAAGGGATACCGAAAGCTGTTAAGAAAGAAGACTCAAAGGTTGATTCTAATTCATCTGGAAATTATACATTTGGAAGTTCTTCAAATTCAAGGAGAGTTCCATTTGTCAGAAATTATATAGACAGGCGTACATGTTTTCACTGTAATGAGATGGGACACATTGTGGTGACCTGTCCTTACAAAAATAAAGGGAAGAAGCATGTATTTCCTGAGAAGATGAAGCCTGAATCAAAACCTGTTGCAAAATCTGGAGTTCCAGAGAAAATAAAGCAAAACCAAGTTCATGTAGGAGAATCTTCTTCAAGTGCATCTTATCGTGTGAATATTCCTTATATGAGAGATTATCGTGAGACGAGATCTTGCTTTTCTTGTGGTCTTGTTGGTCATATTCGGATTGCTTGTCCACACAAAGCCAAAGGTAACCGACATGTTACTTCAGAAAAGGTAAGAACTCATGGTAAGCCTTATGTTAACCCGAATGTGGTTAAACCTCATGCTACACCAAAGGGTAATTCAAAAACTGAGGTTAGGCTTTCTAGACCTCAAAGACGGAGGCGAAACAGAAGATTGAGAAAACTTTTAGAACAACAAGAGTTTTCACAATCAAATCAATTTTCAAATGAAAGAAAATGTTCAAACACTTCACATTTTAAGCAAAAAGAACTTAATGAACAGAAGTATGTTTGGAAATCTAAAGTTTCTGTTTCTGACTCGTCGGAACAACCTCCAAAAATTGATGAGAGATTCGATTGTGAATGGAGTGAGGTTTATTATTTTGATACAGATGGACGACCCATGACTACCATGGATTTGGTCCCAATTTCAAATTAATGTTTCTTGTTAGATGTGCAGGATTTACCAAGAGGGACTGTTATTACCATTTTGGTTGTTGATAGTGGTGGTTCTAAGCACATGACAGGGAATGACATCTGCAAGAGTAACGAGTTGTTGATAACTGAGAATATATTTGATTCAACGACTTGATGCTCAAGGGGGAGAATATGTCACACACAATGTTTTGGAAACAGTTTTCCAAAGTCCAAATGATAACCTGAAACTTAGGATGACGATGGTGAGCATAAAGTCGTTGATGCAACCATTTGACTAGTTGAGGGGGAGTCTACAGGACAGGGGGAGTACGGAACTGTGTTGGTGACATAAGGCAAAGACATTCAATTACAGGATTACGTCGGTTTGAGTTTTTAATTGATTGACTTGCTTAATCTTGAGTAACCAAGTAAAATGTTTTTCTTAAAATGTTTTCATGAAAGTTTTATTTTCGTTTGTTTTACTTTCTTTGAAAAAGATTTTGAAAAAGCCAAACAAATTTTAAAAAAAAGATAAAATCGACATTACTTGAAGTTAAAGAAGAGATGATAGTACATCAGTAGTGTAACATCCCCAAAATGTCGAGAAATAAAGTTAACGAGTTCAAGCGGGCCGAAGTCGGGCCGGGTCGGTCGCGAACCGGGCTTGGGGAGGTCTCCCCTATAAATAGCCAAGGTCACCACATGTTTCTCTCATTTGCAATTCTAGAGAGAGAAAAACCGTAGAGAGAGAGAAAAAGTGTCGGAATCGCACAAGATTGCAACCGCTCGTGTCTCTTGCACTCGTGAGAAGAACCTCCAGATCAGAAGCTCGATTCAGGTAACGATCCGACCTAAATCTGAGTTTTTGTTCGTTTTTGGGATTTTCGGGTTTTGGCTAAAAAGGCAACGATTTTGCGGATGGAACTTAAAAATGAGCTTAGGTATAGCATCTAGAATGAAAACCGAACGTTTTGATCTAAGAAAAGTTGAGATACTTACTCGATCAGACTCGCATGCAAAAGCTTCGGATTTTTGGGAAGACAATCTGTGCAGACCCCATCGAAACTACTAGTTTCGATACTACTAGTTTCGATATGTGCAGGTCCATCGAAACTACAAGTTTCGATATGTGCAGGTCCATCGAAACTAAAAGTTTCGATATGTGCAGGTCCATCGAAACTACCTAGTTTCGATATGTGCAGACTCCATCGAAACTACCTAGTTTCGATATGTATAGACATCAGAACTGATTAAGTGAAGTCAGTATGTTTAGAAGGATTAAACCGTTAAAGTCGGTATTGGTCTGATGTGTATTTAACTAATCCATTCAGATCGGAAGTGAAGTTGTTGGACCTTTGTTTAGGACAACCGAGACTAGCTTATAAGGTGAGTTCTAGAAGCCCTCTTTTAAATGTTTTAATAATGTTTTTGGGCTGGTGTGCACACGTGATGATTTTATAAAACGATGTTATGAAACGATGTTTATGAAGGATGTATGTAACGTTTTATAAAATGATGTTTATGAAGGATGTTTTAGAAGGAAGGTTTATGAAGGAAGTGTTTATGAAATATTTTGCAAAAAGAAGTTTACGAAGTGTTTTAACGAATGAGAATGTTTTTAATAAAACGTACGAATGCTTTAACTGAAGTTTTTGAAGTAAAAGAAGCGAAGGTTTACGAAAGTCACAAACGAACGAATCTGCCAATATTCCTTAGGGAATGAAGGTTAAGGGATTGGAAGTATGTTATGGGCCTTTACCTTTTAGGGGCCTCTATGGCTGGCCAACTGTTGTACAACTGGGGCGATGACGGTCGTCAAGGGGATTATCGTGATCCTTGAAGTTGGTACGATTTACCTTACGGGGTAGTCGTGCTTGAAGTTTGGTACTTGCCCCCGACGGGGCGCAGTGCTTGAAGTTTGGTACGCGCTATCCTTTGGGACGCCGTGCTTGAAGGGTTGGATTACCTAAGTATCGGGCCCTAGGAGTTCCTCACCCGAAGGACAGTACGGTGATGATGGGCCTAGTGGTGGTGATCCTTAGGTTATTCAACCAGTATGTAACGTTTGGATTTGACGGTTACGAGAAGGCGCAGATTCGATATGTTCGTTGACTTATGAAGTGTTATGTTTGTTATTGCATTATTTTACGTACGCTTTTTATTAAATGAAGTATGAAGTGATGTTTTTGGCAATTTATTTGAAGTTAAGGTTTTATGTTAAAACTAGAACTCACCAGCGTAGCTGACGTTTTTAGTGTGCACATTCAGGTTAAGACAGGTTATGAGGATGGACGGCGATGCTTGGCAAGCGAAAAGAGTTACCCGGCTGATCATGAAGTCTGGCATCCCGTTATGTTTTGTTATGATGTAAATATGTTTTAAACTATGTTTACGCTTCCACATGTATGAATAAGTTTTACATGAATGAATGAAGTTTTCCGCTGCGTTATTTGATATTCATGTTTAAGAACTGTCTGTGAATGAGTAAATCCAACAAGTAGGGCCTCCCGGGTTTGGGGCCTTACAAGTTGGTATCAGAGCAATAGTTTGAGAGATTCGGACACTCCTAGTGTCTGAACTTAAACTGTGAATGGGACCGAAAGCGGATGCCAGTACGGGTAACTCGAGCCACAGCATCAGGTTTGAAGGTAGTATACATAATTACGTATATAGTATGCCTTAGAAAGGGTTAGGTAAGGACTTGTGTTCTGATGAAATCACAAAGGTGGTCAAATAGAAATCGAAAGGTAGTGTAATGGTTAATTACAGATGGCCAGTGTATATTAACATCTTACAGTACTTATTGAATTTTATTTGTTAACTAGCGTGATGACATTGGATTTCTTATCTTATAGAACGAAATGGCGAGGAGAGGAAACGGAAGGCGTGGTGGCCGTACCGGTGGTCGTACCGGCGGTCGAAATGGTGGACGTGGCAGGATCCCCGCGCGCCAAGAGTATAGTGAAGAAGGAAGTGTTCACACTGAACCGGCGGTTAGTGTGCATAGAGCTGAGCAGACATAGGTTGAAGAACAACCTTTCACTTTTGAACCAGAAGTGAGAGCAGCCATAGCTAGAGAGTTTACAGAATTGATGAAGACTTCTCTGCCAGGACTGTTGGCAGAAGCATTGAAGTAGGTCAATGCGACGGGCGGGTCTAGTGCGGCAATTGGTGCTCAGAACAATGAGACCGACAACGCACCGCCTGCTCGCGGATGCGACTATAAGTCCTTTAAGGCATGTGACCCACCGGTCCTCACTGGAAAGAAAGACGCAGTGGCTACATTTTACTGGGTGATCCGTATGGAAGCTGCCATTCGTCTGAGCGAGTGTCGAACGGATCAAGTTGTAAAATTTGCTGCTAACTCCTTGAGGGAGGAAGCATCCCATTGGTGGGAAGGTATACGTCAGGCAAAAGGGAGCGAGATTGTGGATGCGATGGTGTGGGCTGACTTGAAAACTTTGGTGATGAAGAATTTCTGCCCAAGGAACGAGATTGAGAAGGTAAAGAGGGAATTTCTGGGTTTGAAGGCCGGGAGCATGACGCACCGGCAGTACACAACCCGATTTAATGAACTGGCACGTCTGGTGCCACATCTTGTCACGACGGAGGAAAGAAAGATTTCATGTTACATTCAAGGGTTGCCGGACCAGGTCCGCACCTATGTCAAGGCAAACGCCCCTACTACCTATGATTCGGTAGTAGAACTGAGCGGCGTAGTATTTGATGATCTGGCGCTGAATGTTGTTTCCATTGAAGAACCTAAGAAGAAGTTGAGTTTTCCCGCTAAACGATCGGGTGGGAAGTTGTTTGGGGCTCGGGACAAGCAGGCCAGGGTAGGCGAGATGACAGTCTGTGGGAAATGTGGGGTAAGACACGCAGGCGAATGTCGATTAGGATCAAATCTGTGATTTAAATGCGGCAAGACCGGACATTACTCCCGCGAATGCCCGCAAGGCTACAAATGCTACAATTGTGGGGAAAGTGGTCATATGAGTCGGGAATGCACCAAGCCCAGGATGGGGGAAACCGGGAAGGGAAAAGGCCCGGAAAAGAAGGGAGAAGGATCTCGTGCGAAGACGCGGGCGTACGCACTGACGCAGGATCAGGCTAGGAAGGATCCCGATGTGGCGTCAGGTACATTCATCCTTGACAACACTTTGGTTTCTGTGTTATTTGATTCGGGTGCCAGTAAGAGTTTTATATCTGCGAGTTTTTGTAAACGCGTGAAGTACACTATCAGTAAGTTAGAAAGTGCCTTTAGCGTAGAAACCGCTGAGGGTAGAACTGCAATAGTAACCGATGTAGTTAACAACTCCACAATAAAGATAGAAGGTCATAGATTCCCTGTCAGATTGTTCGTTATGGTTTTGGGAGGGTTCGATGTTGTGTTGGGTATGGATTGGCTAACTGCCAATGAAGCGCAAATTATATGTAAACGAAAGATAATCCAACTCAAGGCTTCGGATGGTAGCAAAGTCGAGGTTTTTGGAGATCGTGACGCCCAGATGCCAAACGTCATCTCCATGATTAAGGCAACAAATTACTTGAGGCGCGGATGCGAGGCTTATCTGGTGTATGTGATTAACAAGTGTAAGGAAGTGAAGGAACTAGACGATGTACCCGTGGTACGCGAGTACCCGGAGGTGTTTCCAGAGGAGTTGCCTGGGATACCACCCGATAGAGAAATTGAGTTCCGAATTGACTTAGTACCAGATGCCCAGCCCGTGGCTAAGGCTCCATATCGACTAGCACCAGTGGAGATGAAGGAACTTATGGTTCAACTAGACGAGTTACTTGAGAAAGGATTTATTCAACCGAGCATCTCGCCGTGGGGTGCTCCGGTGTTGTTTGTAAAGAAGAAAGATGGTTCGATGAGAATGTGTATCGATTATCGCGAGTTGAATAAATGAACGGTGAAGAACAAGTACCCTTACCAAGGATCGATGACCTGTTTGACCAATTACAAGGCGCAAGTTGGTTCTCGAAAATCGACCTTCGGTCCGGGTACCATCAGTTGAAGGTGAGGGATGAAGACATACCGAAAACTGCATTTCGCACGCGTTATGGACATTTTGAGTTCCGCGTAATGTCTTTCGGATTCACGAACGCCCCCGCATCGTTCATGGATTTAATGAAAAGGGTGTGTCGACCGATGCTGGATCGATCGGTAATCGTGTTCATCGATGATATCCTTATCTACTCCAAGAATGAGGGTGATCACGCGTGTCACTTGAAGGAAGTATTGGAAGCTCTGAAGAATGAGAAGTTGTATGCTAAGTTCTCCAAATGTGCGTTCAGGCTTAGGGAAGTCCAGTTCCTAGGTCACGTTATTGGCCCGAACGGCATTATGGTTGACCCAGCAAAGATAGTAACGGTAAGTGAATGGGACATTCCTAAGACGCCAACTGAAATCCGCAGTTTCTTAGGATTGGCAGGCTACTATCGGAGATTCATTCAGGATTTCTCGAAAATAGCTTCGCCATTAACAAAGTTGACTCGGAAGGAAGTAAAGTACGAATGGGGTTCCACCCAGGATGAGGCGTTTAAGGAATTGAAAGAGAAGCTAACACAAGATCCAGTCTTGGCCCTTCCCGAGGGCAGTGAAGATTTGGTGGTATACTCTGACGCTTCGGGTCAGGGATTGGGGTGTGTGTTGATACAGCGTGGTAGAGTGATTGCATATGCGTCGCGGCAGTTGAAAGTTCACGAAGTCAACTATCCGACTCACGATTTGGAACTTGCTGCTGTCGTATTTGCATTAAAAATCTGGAGGCACTACCTGTACGGGGTAAAGTTTACTGTTTACTCCGACCACAAAAGTTTGAAGTACTTCTTCGAACAAAAAGAGCTTAATATGAGGCAGAGGAGATGGTTGGAACTCCTGAAGGACTATGACTGTGAAATAATGTACCATCCTGGAAAGGCAAACGTGGTGGCTGACGCTCTAAGCCGAAAAGATGTGCCTACTCCTATTAGAGTGAAAGCTTGCCAGTTGGTGGTAACATCGGATGTGATGAGCGAGATCGAAAAAGCTCAAGATGAGGCACTTAAAGAAGAAAACATAAAGAAGGAAAGGATGGTTGGCCAACAGGACAAGTTGGAATATAACACCCTTGGTGTTAGAACACGTTATGGACGGGTATGGATACCTATGGGTGGCGAGCTTAGAACCAAAATCTTGGATGAGGCTCATAAGTCTCGTTACTCTATCCATCCCGGTACCAACAAAATGTACCAAGACCTGAAGAATGACTACTGGTGGCCTGGAATGAAATGTGATGTAACGAAGTATGTAAGCAAGTGCTTGACTTGCTCGCAAGTAAAGGCTGAACACCAGAAACCGTATGGAAAGATTCAACCACTTGATATACCATAATGGAAGTGGGAACACATTACCATGGACTTCATAACCAAGCTACCTCGCACAGCTAAAGGTCATGACACCATTTGGGTAATTGTGGACCGATTAACAAAGAGTGCTCATTTCCTACCTATTCGCGAGACGTTCTTGTCGGAAAGGTTAGCGGAAGTATTTATTAACGAAGTAGTAGCACGGCATGGAATACCTTTGACGATAGTATCCGACCGGGACACACGATTCACATCGAGGTTCTGGAAAAGATTTCACGAAGCGATGGGCACGAGGCTTAATATCAGCACAGCATACCACCCGCAAACGGATGGTCAGTCCGAAAGGACCATTCAGACATTGGAGGATATGCTCCGTGCTTGTATTATCGACTTCGGTGGCAGTTGGGACAGTCATCTGCCGTTAGCCGAATTCTCCTACAACAATAGTCATCACACGACTATAGGCATGCCGCCTTACGAAATGTTGTATGGTAGAAGATGCAGGACCCCGGTTTGTTGGGGTGAGATTGGACAGAAGGAGTTAGGAAGTCTAGAAGTCATAAAAGAAACGTCGGAAAGGTTTGATCAAATCAAAGCTCGAATGAAGGCCGCACAAGATCGCCAGAAATCCTATGCGGATAGACGACGAAGGCCTATCGAGTTTGATGTTGGGGACAGAGTAATGTTGAAAGTGTCGCCCTGGAAGGGAATCATACGATTCAGGAAGAGAGGAAAGTTAAGTCCGAGGTTTGTCGGACCGTTCAGGATAATGGCACGGGTTGGGGAAGTCGCTTATCGGTTGGAGTTGCCTGATGAGTTAAGTGGGATTCATCCTACCTTCCATGTATCACACTTGCGAAAGTGTTTGGCGGATGAATCGGCTCACGTACCACTTACTGACATCGAGGTCGACAACAGCCTTAATTACATCGAAGAACCCGTGGCTATCTTAGACCGAAAGGAGAAGCGTTTGCGTAATAAAGTTATTCCATTGGTTAAAGTCCAATGGAGGCACCGAAAGGGATCAGAGGCTACATGGGAAACGGAGGCGGAAATGAGGGAGTCGTACCCTCAATTATTTGACTTGTGATAGGTTTCGGGGACGAAACCTATTATAAGGGGGGTAGACTTGTAACATCCCCAAAATGTCGAGAAATAAAGTTAACGAGTTCAAGCGGGCCGAAGTCGGGCCGGGTCGGTCGCGAACCGGGCTTGGGGAGGTCTCCCCTATAAATAGCCAAGGTCACCACATGTTTCTCTCATTTGCAATTCTAGAGAGAGAAAAACCGTAGAGAGAGAGAAAAAGTGTCGGAATCGCACAAGATTGCAACCGCTCGTGTCTCTTGCACTCGTGAGAAGAACCTCCAGATCAGAAGCTCGATTCAGGTAACGATCCGACCTAAATCTGAGTTTTTGTTCGTTTTTGGGATTTTCGGGTTTTGGCTAAAAAGGCAACGATTTTGCGGATGGAACTTAAAAATGAGCTTAGGTATAGCATCTAGAATGAAAACCGAACGTTTTGATCTAAGAAAAGTTGAGATACTTACTCGATCAGACTCGCATGCAAAAGCTTCGGATTTTTGGGAAGACAATCTGTGCAGACCCCATCGAAACTACTAGTTTCGATACTACTAGTTTCGATATGTGCAGGTCCATCGAAACTACAAGTTTCGATATGTGCAGGTCCATCGAAACTAAAAGTTTCGATATGTGCAGGTCCATCGAAACTACCTAGTTTCGATATGTGCAGACTCCATCGAAACTACCTAGTTTCGATATGTATAGACATCAGAACTGATTAAGTGAAGTCAGTATGTTTAGAAGGGTTAAACCGTTAAAGTCGGTATTGGTCTGATGTGTATTTAACTAATCCATTCAGATCGGAAGTGAAGTTGTTGGACCTTTGTTTAGGACAACCGAGACTAGCTTATAAGGTGAGTTCTAGAAGCCCTCTTTTAAATGTTTTAATAATGTTTTTGGGCTGGTGTGCACACGTGATGATTTTATAAAACGATGTTATGAAACGATGTTTATGAAGGATGTATGTAACGTTTTATAAAATGATGTTTATGAAGGATGTTTTAGAAGGAAGGTTTATGAAGGAAGTGTTTATGAAATATTTTGCCAAAAGAAGTTTACGAAGTGTTTTAACGAATGAGAATGTTTTTAATAAAACGTACGACAACTTTAACTGAAGTTTTTGAAGTAAAAGAAGCGAAGGTTTAGAAAGTCACAAACGAACGAATCTGCCAATATTCCTTATGGAATGAAGGTTAAGGGATGGGAAGTATGTTATGGGCCTTTACCTTTTAGGGGCCTCTGTGGCTGGCCAACTGTTGTACAACTGGGGCGATGACGGTCGTCAAGGGGATTATCGTGATCCTTGAAGTTGGTACGATTTACCTTACGGGGTAGTCGTGCTCGAAGTTTGGTACTTGCGCCCGACGGGGCGCAGTGCTTGAAGTTTGGTACGCGCTATCCTTTGGGACACCATGCTTGAAGGGTTGGATTACCTAAGTATCGGGCCCTAGGAGTTCCTCACCCGAAGGACAGTACGGTGATGATGGGCCTAGTGGTGGTGATCCTTAGATTATTCAACCAGTATGTAACGTTTGGATTTGACGGTTACGAGAAGGCGCAGATTCGATATGTTCGTTGACTTATGAAGTGTTATGTTTGTTATTGCATTATTTTACGTACGCTTTTTATTAAATGAAGTATGAAGTGATGTTTTTGGCAATTTATTTGAAGTTAAGGTTTTATGTTAAAACTAGAACTCACCAGCGTAGCTGACGTTTTTAGTGTGCACATTCAGGTTAAGACAGGTTATGAGGATGGACGGCGATGCTTGGCAAGCGAAAAGAGTTACCCGGCTGATCATGAAGACTGGCATCCCGTTATGTTTAGTTATGATGTAAATATGTTTTAAACTATGTTTACGCTTCCGCATGTATGAATAAGTTTTACATGAATGAATGAAGTTTTCCGCTGCGTTATTTGATATTCATGTTTAAGAACTGTCTGTGAATGAGTAAATCCAACAAGTGGGGCCTCCCGGGTTTGGGGCCTTACAAGTAGATGTTCTTTCACACATGACCTTAGATTGACTGGTTGGTGCTTTATGTTAATATATCTGAATTATAAGTTTTGATCTAAAATTCAGAGACTACACAAATAGGAAATGATAGTGTTGTGTATGCATATAATTTGAATTGTCAGTGGACTAAAAGCGTCACTGAACCATTAGTAGTGTGAAAACATAATTGCATATGTTACAACTGTGATTTTAACCCATTTTATGTCTGGGTGTGTGTGTTAAAAGATCACTATCAGATAAAGAATATTAGCTTTTAATAAAGATTTTCCTATGAGATCAGTTTCGGGTTATGTCCTTAGCACAATTCATTCGATTTGCTTCAGTGCCCATGTCCCGAAAAGCATGCAATTTGAAGTATAATCAAGATATGTATTTGACAACATCTGTCAAACATATACTAGCCCTTGGATCATATTGATAAATCATCTTTACTGATTCCATTGAATTCATAATCCAGATAACAGTTGGATCCACGTACCTGAATCTTATGATTCCACATATATAAGCCAAGACATTGAATCATTCGATTCTGAATCTCATTGATTCTTATACAATCCAATTTGGATTCTGCTATTCATGTGCTAAGTGATGTCTCCTCATTCTGGAAATTCGGATAATCTTTAGTAAAATCTTATATGTCTTGAAGATAGTGCATTTAATTTCTATTGGCATACTAGTGGGGTACACGTTGTATTTCATACTTAAATGGTACATTAACTCACAAGAAAGTGGGAATGAGATGCTTTAGTTTCAAATCTTATAATATTGACAATTTGAATTTGTGTGTCATAGCCTGATCCTATTTTCTTTGAATGTTTATCGTGTATCATAATATGCAATATAAAAGTCTTGAAAAGATAGAGTGTGATAATCTTGAAAGATATTGGTTTGATTGGTCAAGGCTTGAAAGAATGACATAGGATACCATTTGATATTATATGGATTTTATATCCAAGATGTGTGATTGATATAGCATATATACTGATATGATCTTCTTACTCGTGATGTTCGATCAAAAATATTTGATTTTGTATTTTACATTTCAGTTTGTACAGAGAAAAACCAAAAAGATTTTGTGTTTCTTATGTTTGAAAAACCAAAAAGATTTTATTTTTCCAGCTTCCATGGAAATCTTAATTGTTGGTTATTCTTGGTTGTTCTCCTTTGCATAAACTGAATATTGCAGATAGAAGTTGACAAGGGGTCCTTCTCCCAAGTTTTCTTCTAGAAATAAAGAGAGAATGTGCAGATAAACAAGACGAAGACTACAGTGTGTTTGATGATATATGAAGACGGATGACAATCTTCTAAAGCTGTTGTCAAGGGGGAGTCTGTTGGAGCATATTCTGGTGACAACGAGCTTGAAGATATTATGTCTTAGTCTTAGAGTCTTTGACTTGTAATTGATAGAATTGTTAGCAACAGTTAAAGGGGAGTCTGTTAGGACATGTTTTGTAACTGTTGATAAAATTCTGTGTAAGTTCTGCTAGAGGCGAACTTAATAAGTTCGCCTAGCCTATCAGAGGCGAACTTGATAAGTTCGCCTGGGCTATCAGAGGCGAACTTCATAAGTTCGCTTAAGTCTATCAGAGGCGAACTTATCAAGTTCGCTTAGCCTGTTAGAGGCGAACTTAATAAGTTCGCCTAATGCTGATCAGTGGCTATAAATAGCAGATTGTAGCAGAAACAGAAAACAGATTAGAGTGAGACGATATCAGAGTAAACAAGAGAGAATTCTTGTAACCTGATATTGGTGGAATACAAAGAGTTTATTTACACCGTTGTTGTTGATTGAGTTACACGAGCACGTTGATCATGGATTCCGCACGTTATCACCGTGTCGTACCGCGAGTCTAGAGATCCTTCACACACCGAATTAGGGACCTACAACGAGGCTGGTCACATTCTGATCAATTGTCCTTACAAGAACCAGGGTAAAATGAAGATTGTTCCTTCACAACCAAAAGTGGTGAAGATTCTGAAAAGAAAAGATGAGGGAAAGTCGTCTTCTAGTTTGAAGAAAAATTTGCCTGGTCGATCTTTTGTTAAATCCTCTGGATTTAAAAAACAGGATAAATTGAATTCTAAATCTTTTGTATGCAAAGAGAAACTTGAGATTCCTAATGTTGGAATTTCAAAAGATTCTCATCAGGAAGTTAAATTGTCTAGACCTCAAAGGAGAAGACGAAACAGAAAATTGAAGAAAATTTTGGAAACATCCGAATCTGACAATAAAATATCAAATAATATTTTTCAAAATAATAAAAATGGATCTTCTTTGAAAAGGTCTGATTGTTTCACTTTTGTTCCAAAAGTGAATGATAAGATTGATTGTAAATTACAAGAAGTTGTTTATTTTGATCAATCTGGACGACCCAAGACCACGATGGCTTGGGTTCCTATTTCTAACTGATTCTCGTTGTTTATGTAGGGACAACCAAGGAGGACTATCAACAATACATGGTATGTGAATAGTGGTTGCTTTCGACATATGATAGGGAATGTTAGATTGCTTGAGGATGTAAAACAAATTGATGGAGGTTATGTCGCTTTTGCGGGTAATAAAGGCGGGTACATAACTGGACAGGGTACGTTAAAGAATGACAAAGTCAAATTTGAGAAGGTGAATTATGTTGACCAGCTGGAACACAATCTTTTAAGTGTATCACAAGTTTGTGACAAGAAGTTTCCGTTCCATTTCAACGAGGCTGAATGCTATATTTTGAAACCAGGCTTCATGATTCCTGATGAATGGATTCTCATGAAGGCTCCGAGGAGAAATGACACGTATGTCCTTGACATGAGTGTCGCCACTACAACGGATTAAATTCCTACTTGTTAGGAATGATCTGGTTCAATATTGTGGCACAGGAAGCTAGCTCACATTAACTATAGGAAGATGAACTACATTGTTAGGAATGATCTGGTTCTTGGTATTCCAAAGATGAAATTCTCAGTTCCTGATGATTGTATTCCTTGCAAAGAGGGGAAGCAAAGAAAGAAATCTCACAAATCTAAATTGACGAATTCTATCGTAACTCCTTTGGAGTTGCTGCATATGGATTTGTTCGGTCCTATCAGTATCAGGAGCATTGGTGGAAAATCGTACTGCTTGGTAGTAACTGATGATTACTCCAGATTTTCATGGGTTAAGTTTCTTTCCTCTAAAGCTGAAACCACTGAGTTGGTACAATACTTAATTCTGGGTTTGAAGAATTTATTCAATCTGAAAGTCAGAAGAATCAGATTCCTACCAAGAGGGTTTATAACAAAGAGACGCGCCAAGTTGAAGAATGGTTCCATATTGACTGTTCAAATCGGTCTTTACCACAAATGGCGATTGGTCCGGATTGGGCATTTGATTATGAAAACTTATTCAAGTCTTTTCATTTACCTTCTGATATTTCTATTGAAGATGTTGTTGTTCTTATGATTCTTGTCAAGATGCACAGCACAATGGATTTCTACCAAATGCAGTTCCAAATTCATCGATTCCATCTACTTCTACTCCCGATCCTAATGTTGCTTCTTGTTCAGGTCCACAAGATTCAGAGAGTGAGGAGGATAATGCTATTTTTCAAGATTCTTCTGCTGAACCGTTGTTGGGTGATGATCCATTATCTTCGACACAGGCTCAGGGGGAGATTCCTACAAATTTAGACTCGGCTATTCCAATTAATCAAGATTATTCTTTTCAATCTGACTCTACTCAAGTTGACGTGTTGCCGGTTCCTGAGCTTGCATCCATCAAGGAACTCAAAGATCATCCAGTGATGAATATAATTGGAAATTTACAGGATGGAGTGAAAACACGTTCTCTTGTTGACAATACTTGTTTGTATACATGCATTAAAGATTCTGGTGTTCTTGATGAGTGCTCACATTCATGCTTTATTTCGCAGGTTGAACCCAAGAATGTTGAGATGGCTTTAAATGACAACAATTGGATAGAAGCTATGCAGGAAGAACTTGCTCAATTTGATAAACTTAAGGTTTGGAATCTTGTTGATCTTCCGAAGGGTGCGTATCCGATAGGAACAAAATGGGTGTTTAAATGTAAGAAAGACGATCGAGGTGTCGTGGTACGCAACAAGGAAAGATTAGTTGTCCAGGGCTTCAATCAACAAGAAGGAATTGATTACACCGAGGTTTATGCGCCTGTTGCGAGGCTCGAAGCTATAAGGCTGTTTCTAGCTTTTGCTTCTTTTAAAGGTTTTAAGGTGTTTCAATTAGACGTCAAAAGTGCGTTTTTATATGGAAAGGACAAGGAGGAAGTCTATGTTTGTCAGCCGCCGGGGTTTGAAGATCCACTGAATCCGAATATGGTTTTCAAGCTTGATAAGGCCCTCTATGGTCTTCATCAGGCTCCTCGTGCGTGGTATGAAACATTATCCACACATCTTTTGGCAAATGACTTTGTTCGTGGAAAGATCGACTCGACCTTATTCATAAAGAAATCAGGGGGAAATTACCTACTGGTGCAGATTTATGTGGACGATATTATTTTTGGCTCAACAAACGAAGGGTTATGTAAAGATTTTGAGGGTGTAATGAAGTCGAAGTTTGAAATGTCTGCTATGGGAGAGTTATCGTTTTTCTTAGGTTTGCAAGTAAATCAAAAGGAAGATGGTTTCTTTATTCATCAGTCCAAGTATGTCAAAGACATCTTGAGCCGGTTCAAGATGGAGGACTGTACCCCATATGATACTCCAATTCCGGTCAATCATAAGTTGAATTCTAACCCGGATGGAAAAGATGTGGATTGTCGACTTTACAGAGCTATGATTGGATCCCTCATGTACTTAACCGCTTCAAGGCCAGATATAATGTTCGTCGTGTGCATCTGTTCCAGATTCCATGCAAAGCCAAAAGAATCTCACTTAATTGTTGTGAAAAGAATCTTTCGATATTTGAAAGGAAAACAACGTTTGGGGCTATGGTATCCTCATGGTTCTAACTTTGATTTCAATGCTTATATTGATTCTGATTTTGGTGGTTGTTGTTTGGACAGGAAATCTACAACAGGTGGTTGCCAGTTCTTAGGTAATCGACTTGTGTCCTGGCAATGCAAAAAGCAAACCACAGTCTCGATTTCTACATGCGAAGCAGAATATATCGCTGCTGCGAGTTGTTGTTCACAGATCCTATGGATACAACAGCAATTGAGAGATTACGGTTTAAATTTCACAGGAACCCCTATGCTTATTGATAATAATGCTACTATGTCTATAACGAACAATCCTGTTAAACATAGCAAAACTAAGCACATTGAGATTCGATATCATTATATTCGTGATTGTGCAGAGAAAAGGTTGATTGAGCTGGTCAAGGTACACACTGATGATAATTTTGCTGATTTGTTTACCAAGGCATTTGATCGTACCAGGTTTGAATTCCTAATTAAAATGATTGGTATGATCAATCCCGAATAAAAGCTTTTCAAAATCAGAATTTCATGGAAAATTTTGTTTTTAATTTCTTTATTGTTTTATTACATTTCTGCATTTACATTTTCAGTCAAAAAGTTTTAATTTATAAAAAGTAAAAACAAATTGAAAAATATAAAATTTGACATCATTTGTGGTTAGAGAAGAAATGATAGCACATCAGTGATTAGTTCATTTCACACGACCTTAGTAGACCTTTGATATATGATTGATTAAACTGAGTTGATTTGATCTAAATTTCAAAGTCTGCATAAATGAGAAATGATAGTGTTGTGAATGCTCTATTCTTGATAATTTGTTTTAAAATTTGTGTATAAAATTTGAAACTTGAATTGTCAATAGACTAAAAGCGTTTTGAAACTAATAGTAGTGTGAAAATTAAATATAATATGATTACATCTGTGATTTGAATCCATTATATGAGTGGGTGTGTGTGTAAAAGATCATTATCAGATAAAGAATATATGGTTATAAAGAATTTCATGAGACCAATATCGAATTATATCTTTAGCACAAATTGATTTCAGTTCACTTCACTGTCCATGCCCCGAAAAACATGCAAGGTGTTGTTGAACTAAGATATGCTTTCAAAATCTATTGAAACATATATTCGCCCTGGGATCAATTAGATATATCATCTAGTCTGACTCCATTGAATTTTATCCAGATAATAGTTGGATCCTCATACCTGAATCTGTTGATTCTCACTATTCAGCCAATTCATTAGAATCTTCTGATTCTAAATCATCATGATTTCTATATCCTTTGGGATCTGATTCTATTCTTGTGCTAAATGAGATAATTTCATCTTGGAAATTTATCTAATCTTAACATAAACTGTATATGTCTTGAAGATAGTGCAATTTATATTTCTGTTTGGCATATATGTAGGGTACACGATGTTTTTCATCTAAATGGTCATAAATCACATGAATTTGGAGAATAAACGCTTATAGTTTCAAATCATATAATATTGACAAATTTAAGAATTTATGTTTTATATTTCAAATTCGGTACAATTAAATGAGCATTTTATAACCTGATCTTATTTACTTTGAAATTTATCACATATCATTTCAAATATTATTCAAATTGAATGAGTTCCAAAATGAAAAAGATGCAAAGTGCACAAGACTGAGTTGGATGGTTTCATATTATAGGTTACCCTTTGTTATTGCTAAAATGTGTGATGAATTAATTGGATACTGATATGATCTTCTTGCTCATGATGATTATTCAAAAATATGTGATTTTGGTTTATTCAGATAAAAATCCAAAAATATGTGTTTCCGTTTGTACAAATAAAATCCAAAAATATGTGATTCCATTTGTATAGATAAAACTCAAAAAGATTTTGATTTTTATTTTCCATGAAAAATCTAAACTTTTATTAAAATTGTTCGGGATTGGATCGGATACATGATGCTGACGAAAGTTCAAGACTTGAAAGGTTGAAGTTGGTAAAATTTTGTTCAAGGCAAAAGTGAATAGATATTATGTTCGCCTGTGTACAGTGAAGCGAACTTAATCTGTTTGTCTGTGGATGGTGAAGCGAACTTAGCATGTTCGCCGATAGCTTGTTAAGCGAACTTAACAAGTTCGCCTAAATAAGCGAACTTAATGTGTTTAAGGTTCTTGGCCAAGCGAACTTAACAGTCATCGTCTTCATTTTTCAAGCGAACTTATCTGGAAAGTTTCGTCAAAATTTTTAATTTGTGTTGTTAGGGTTGTTTGTTGATTCTATCATATTCCAAATTGATTTGCGAACACATCTACGGTAATTTCACTAATTTTCTTCCGTTCAATCGTGAGTATTTTGATGTTTTTCCTCTCGGTTTACTTCGTGAGCATAACAGAACGGTTGTTGACCTAATTTTGACTGGAAAAATAAAATTGATAATTCTAATTGGTTGCTAAGTGATAATCGACCGATGTACATTGATTATCTCATGGTTTTAACTTGATTTGCCTGATTTAAAAAAAAATAAAAAAATTCAGTGTTTGGATTTGAATCGTCACAGGTTCAGGCAAACTTGTTCCAGGCGAACTTGTTCCGGGCGAACTTGTTCCAGGCGAACTTGTTCCAAGAGAACTTGTCCAGGCGAACTTAATAAGTTCGCCTCTTGCAACACTAAGCGAACTTATTATGTTCGCCTAGGGGTCAGAGTGTTTTTGGACTTGTGATTTTTTAGTGTTAGAAATTTTTTTTTTAAAAAAAATTTTTGTGTAAATTTTTTTTTGTTTGTTTGTGTTTGATATTTTTTTCTAATGTGTTTTGTTGTCCGAATGTTTTCAGATGGCTCGACGTGTCGAATATAAGCATAATCAGGTGGCATTGTTAGATCCTAACATGTCTGAGGCAGTCAATTTTCAAAGAATAATCGGATTTCTAAATCGTTCGCGTCTCCATACTGCTTTATCTGCTGATCCTTACATCAGTCTGGTATACATACAGCAATTTTGGGATACAGTTCATCAGGATACGGACGTAGAACCTCATGTTCTTCGTGCCAGTGTCAATAATACTGAAATTGCCATATCTGAAGAAACAATTCGTGCTGCTCTTGATTTGGGTGGTAATGCTGAAGACCCATTGTCATATCCAAGCACTCTTATTATGGGTTGTTTTTAAAGAATGGGTTATCGTGGGAGACAAAATGATACACAAGCACGTAAAGGTGGCTTAGTCGGTGAATGGAGATACTTCATGTATGTGATTATTCAATGCATCTCTCCTCGTAAAGCTGGAACCGATGGTTTAAAGATGGCTCTTCAAACTGCAATGGTGGCTTTAACGTTGAATAAGCGATTCAATTTTGCCCTTTACTTCTATCGAGAGATGGTCATGCAGATTAATCCTGCTGAAGGTCAAGGATTTTTGATGTATCCTCGCTTTATTCAAATGATTCTAAATCATCTTATTCCGGATCTTCCACAACATCCTATAAGATTAACTTTGACTCCGATGTCAAAGCGTATCTTTACTGATTGCACGAAGGTAAAACAGCATAATACCACATTGATACCGGTTAATACTCCTTTGTTTGGTCACTTAATCAATCCTGATTATGTTGCACCACCTAATGACAACTGGTTTCATCCTGATGAAATTGCTCAAGCTCAAGGCTTAAATGTTCCACAACAACAACAAATTCCACAGCAACCGATACAACAACAAGTTCCAGTTCAACAAGTTCAGGTTCCCGTACAACCACAAATTCCTATTCCTGAACAAGTTCCTATTCCACAAGCTGAGGTTGAAATACCTATTCATGAACCTGTTCAAGAGGAGGTCGTTCATGCACATGAACATGATTTAGGAATGAACATGGATGATTTTGTTGATGACGCTGTGAACTCGCCCATTCATGAAGCTGAAGGGAATGTGGTATCTGATGATGAATATAGTTCAAGCTCAAGTGATACGATATTACCTGTTAATGAAAGCACTGACTCTGATGAATCTAGGGATTTTTCCTCAGATCATTATGAGCAATTAGCTGCTATTCCACTGGCTAATGCTGGAAAACGCATTAAATCTCAAGCCAGACGACCAAGAAGAAAGTCTGTTCGGGATCCTCCTTCCGGTTCAGTACTTGGAAAAAGATCCTTGGTTGAAGAGAGTACTGAGTCTGATAGTGACTTTAATCCAGATCCAAAAACTCAAAAGCTAATGTCTGCTTCAATAGCTACTGCTCAATCTTCGCAGGGAGTAGAGGATGCTAATTTTGTTGCTTCCTTGATTGTTACTCCTCCAAGATCTAAAGATACATCTCCTGTTCTAACTCCTGTTCCTCTAGTTATTACTCCTACTGCAAGTCCTTCGATTCCACAATCGTCAGTTGGTCCGTCAAAGCCTTCTGATTCTGAAAGGATTACTATCCTTGAATCTCATGTGCTTACACTTCAAGCTCAGGTGGATACTCTTGTGTCTACTGATTCACAACGGTAGCTGGTGATTCAGACTCAAGCTCAACAGATAGCTGACTTGCAAGCATTGGTGTCTAAACTCGTTCAGCGTCTTGACGCTCAAGGGGAGTTGAGGATACACGATACATGTCACACAGAGTCTATTCAAAGACGTGATGATGAAGACAATGATCCTGCTGGAAATGTTGAGGGTGATCGTCAATACACTGACACTAATCCTATATCAAAGGTTCAGGGGGAGTCGACTTCACAATCACTTGAAGGAAACAAAGATACTTCTGGTGCTAATGAAGACGAAATTCTATTATTGGAGTTCTTTGCAGATTCTGAAGAAGAAGCTGAAAAGATTGCATGTCTTGATGACATTGATGATTTATTCAATGACATGGACGATGAAGTGTCTGATAATGAAATAGAAGAAGGAGAGATAGTAGAGATAGAGATGGAGAAAGATAAAGATAATATTACTTATGAAGGATGTGATGGTCTTAAAGTGTCGTATAACTTCATCCAAGATGATGTTATTCCTGAATTCACTTATGAAGGAGTAACAGATTCTATGGACTCTTTTGAAGACATCACACTGCCTGAAGATACTGCTGATTCAAAGATGGATACTGATGATGCGAATATTCAATCCAATATAGATACTGAAACTAAAACTACTCACACTGAGTCTCCGAAGGTTAATGAAGAACCTGTGATGTATAGAAATACAGGGATGACAAGAGAACAGTGGAGAGAAGTTGTAAATAGTTGGATGAAGGTGATACCCGAGTCTCCAGCGCAACCTGCTCAGAAAGAGAAATATGTGAATAACGAGCGGTGTGTAGGAAAGATCATAAGTTGGTTCTATGATGGTGATACAAAATTATTTGCAATTAAAAGATCTGACGGTGTTCAATACTTAAAGCCGAGGATCAAATATTTCAATACCTTGCCAAGGTGTGAAATGAATGGTCTAGCTTCAAAGCCTCTTATTAATAGATCAAAGAATGGTTTGGCTAATGTAATAGCAAACTTGATCAAGAAAGAAGGTAGTTCAGGAAAATATGAACGATTGAAACCACAAAAAGGAAAGAGAGTGAAGAACACAGATCAGAAGACTGGGAAGGTGACCTAGAGTTACAGGTATAAACCAGTACGTGCTGTACACAAGATACCGTTGAAGAAGATTCCTCAAGACTTTCTTGGGAATATGAAATGGTGGTATGTCGATGTCAATACTGGTGAAGCAAGGATTGAAGATAAAGACAATAAGGTCATTATATGTTTCTATGATGCAATGAATCTTATAAATTTTTCAAAGAAAGATCAGAGGACGTTGCGAAAGAATGAAATAATGTTCACTGATGAATGGAAAGAACAAGGATTACAGTACAAGAGAGTTTTGGAGATATGTAGAAGATATGGAGTGCATGCTGGCAGCAGACTACCGAATAACTGGAAAAATTCATCATGAAGACTGAAGACTGTAGATCAAGCTATTGTCAAGGGGGAGTCTGTTAGGACATAGTTTGTAATGACAAAGCTTGTAATAGTTAGATCTTATGTCTTTATGTTTTTGTTATGTAAAAAGTCACTAAGTGTTTATTCAAGTTTACCTAGAGGCGAACTTGTTAAGTTCGCCTAGTCTAACAGAGGCGAACTTAATAAGTTCGCTTAAGTCTATCTGAGGCGAACTTGTTAAGTTCGCTTAGTCTGTTAGAGGCGAACTTAATAAGTTCGCTTATATCAAGTCAGACGGCTATATATATGTATGTTTACAGAGTCAGTTGATACGCATAAAACAGAGAATTATGGATAAGTCTGATTGAGTCTGTAAACTTTACTGTGATTTGGAATACAATTGTGAAGGTTATTTACTTGATTGTCTACATTGTCTTTTGTGCGTATAAACGTTGATTCGTTTGATTCCGCACTCCGAGTTAACGTCACGTCTTATCACGAGATCGATCCGTAGAAGTGTCATGAGGACCTACAAGAATTGAGGTTACACGATACATGTCACACAGAGTCTATTCAAAGTCGTGATGAAGAAGACAATGATCTTGCTGGAAATGTTGAGGGTGATCATCAATACACTGACGCTAATCCTGTATCAAAGGTTCAGGGGGAGTCGACTTCACAATCACTTGAAGGAAACAAAGATACTTCTGGTGCTAATGAAGACGAAATTCTATTATTGGAGTTCTTTGCAGATTCTGAAGAAGAAGAAGCTGAAAAGATTGCATGTCTTGATGACATTGATGATTTATTCAATGACATGGACGATGAAGTGTCTGATAATGAAATAGAAGAAGGAGAGATAGTAGAGATAGAGATGGAGAAAGATAAAGATAATATTACTTATGAAGGATGTGATGGTCTTAAAGTGTCGTATAACTTCATCCAAGATGATGTTATTCCTGAATTCACTTATGAAGGAGTAACAGATTCTATGGACTCTTTTGAAGACATCACACTGCCTGAAGATACAGCTGATTCAAAGATGGATACTGATGATGCGAATATTCAATCCAATATAGATACTGAAACTAAAACTACTCACACTGAGTCTCCGAAGGTTAATGAAGAACCTGTGATGTATAGAAATACAGGGATGACAAGAGAACAGTGGAGAGAAGTTATAAATAGTTGGATGAAGGTGCTACCAAAGTCTCCAGCGCAACCTTCTCGGAAAGAGAAATATGTGAATAACGAGCGGTGTGTAGGAAAGATCATAAGTTGGTTCTATGATGGTGATACAAAATTATTTGCAATTAAAATATTTGACGGTGTTCAATACTTAAAGCCGAGGATCAAATATTTCAATACCTTGCCAAGGTGTGAAATGAATGGTCTAGCTTCAAAGCCTCTTATTAATAGATCGAAGCATGGTATGGTTGATGTAATAGCAAACTTGATCAAGAAAGAAGGTAGTTCAGGAAAATGTGAACGACTGAAACCACAAAAAGGAAAGAGAGTGAAGAACACAGATCAGAAGACTGGGAAGGTGACCTGGAGTTACAAGTATAAACCAGTATGTGCTGTACACAAGATACCGTTGAAGAAGATTCCTCAAGACTTTCTTGGGAATATGAAATGGTGGTATGTCGATGTCAATACTGGTGAAGCAAGGATTGAAGATAAAGACAATAAGGTCATTGTATGTTTCTATGATGCAATGAATCTTATAAATTTTTCAAAGAAAGATCAGAGGACGTTGCGAAAGAATGAAATAATGTTCACTGATGAATGGAAAGAACAAGGATTACAGTACAAGAGAGTTTTGGAGATATGCAGAAGATATGGAGTGCATGCTGGCAGCAGACTACCGGATAACTGGAAAAGCTCATCATGAAGACTAAAGACTGTAGATCAAGCTATTGTCAAGGGGGAGTCTGTTAGGACATAGTTTGTAATGACAAAAGCTTGTAATAGTTAGATCTTATGTCTTTATGTTTTTGTTATGTAAAAAGTCACTAAGTGTTTATTCAAGTTTACCTAGAGGCGAACTTGTTAAGTTCGCCTGGTCTAACAGAGGCGAACTTAATAAGTTCGCTTAAGTCTATCTGAGGCGAACTTGTTAAGTTCGCTTAGTCTGTTAGAGGCGAACTTAATAAGTTCGCTTATATCAGGTCAGACGGCTATATATATGTATGTTTACATAGTCAGTTGATACGCATAGAACAGAGAATTATCGATAAGTCTGATTGAGTCTGTAAACTTTACTGTGATTTGGAATACAATTGTGAAGGTTATTTACTTGATTGTCTACATTGCCTTTTGTGCGTATAAACGTTGATTCGTTGGATTCCGTACTCCGAGTTAACGCCACGTCTTCTCATGAGATAGATCCATAGAAGTGTCATGAGGACCTACACCAAAGCACCTTTCGCCGGTACGGGTGGATGAGCTACGGATCTATTAGGACTCATACACACCGATGTGTGTGGTCCTTTTAGAACAATGTCAAGAAGTGGTGAGAGGTACTTCATTACATTTACTGATGATTTCAGTAGATATGGTTACGTTTATCTTTTGAAACATAAACATGAAGCATTTGAGGTTTTCAAAGTGTTTCAAAATGAAGTACAAAATCAGCTTGGGAAAATGATAAAAGCCATTCGTTCAGATCGTGGTGGTGAATAGCTCAGTTACGACTTTGATGAACATCTCAAGAAATTTGGAATAGTTTCTTAACTCACTCCATCAGGCACACCACAACACAATGGTGTGTCTGAAAGGAGAAATCGGACTTTGCTTGATATGGTCCGTTCCATGATGAGTCATACAAACTTGCCTCGCTCCTTTTGGAGCTATGCCTTGGAGACGACTGCTCAAATAGTCAACATGGTTCCAACAAAGAAGGTGGATAAGACACCATACGAATTATGGCATGGAAGAACTCCAAACTTATCCTACCTTAGGGTATGGGGTTGTGAGGCTTACGTTAAATGTGAGACCTTCAACAAGTTAGATCCTAGAGGTGAGAAAGTAATATTCATTGGATACCCTAAAGAAACAAAGGCATATTATTTCTACCATCAAATCGATAATAAAGTCCTTATTAGTCGACGTGGAATCTTCTTGGAAGAAGATTTTCTTTCAAAAAGAACCAAGTGGAAATAGTGTGGATCTTGACGAAATTCGAGAACGACACAATGTCGGACTAGAAATTGGAACCACTGCTCAACAGAATATTGTTGAACCTGAACCTATGTTGGTTCAAGCACCAAATGTAACACATGACATCCGCAGATCAAGTAGAGTTCGCCAGGAACTTGAGAGATACGGTTTTCTCATGGGTGATGATGAAATATATTTAGTGGATCTATGCGAACCCACTAATTATAAAGCCGCTACTTTAGATAAAGAATCTGACAAATGGCTTGAAGCCATGGATGCCGAGATGCAGTCCATGTATGATAACCAAGTCTGGGATTTGGTTGATCTTCCTCCCAATAGAAAGGCCGTTGGGAGTAAGTGGATTTTCAAAAAGAAAACCCACATGGATGGAAATATGCATACTTTTAAGGCACAGCTAGTTCTGAAAGGATTCACTCAAACTCAAGGAATTGACTATGAGGATACCTTCTCTCCTATAGCCATGACTAAATATATCAGGATATTGATTGCCATTACCGCTTATCATGATTATGAAATATGGCAGATGGATGTCAAAACGGCTTTCCTTAATGGACATCTAACTGAGGATGTCTATATGGTTCAGCCAGAAGGTTTTGTCGATCCTAAACATCCTGATAAAGTATGCAAGCTTAAAAGATCAATTTATTGATTAAAGCAAGCATCAAGGAACTGGAATCTTCGTTTTGATGAGAAGATCAAGGAATATGGATTTATCAAAAATGAAGATGAGCCATGTGTTTACATGAAGATTAGTGGGAGCACCGTTGCATTCCTAATCTTGTATGTCAATGGCATATTACTCATTGGAAACCACATTCCAACCTTGAAGGACATTAAGTCTTGGTTAGGAAAGTGTTTTGCAATGAAAGATTTAGGAGAAGCCGCATACATTCTTGGAATCAAGATCTATCGAGACATATCTAAGCGGCTCATTGACTTGAGTCAAAGTGCATACATTGATAAGCTTATCAGACGCTTCTCAATGTAAGATGCCAAGAAAGGTTTCTTACCTATAGCGCATGGCACAATTCTAGAAAAATCTCAATGTCCTAGTTCAGATGAAGAGATTAAGAGAATGAAAGGGATTCCATATGCTTCGGCAATTGGATCCATAATGTATGTCATGCTGTGCACTAGACCGGACGTGTCATATGCTCTAAGCATGGCAAGCCATTACCAACATAATCCTAGAGAAAGGCATTGGATTGTTGTTAAGAACATTCTCAAGTATCTTCGAAGGAGTAAAGACATGTTCTTGGAAGAGGAACTTACTGTGAGATGCTACACGGATGCTAGCTTCTAGACTGATCGAGATGATTCTCGGTCAACAATCGGGATATATCTTCACCCTTAATGGTGGAGTAATTACATGGAGAAGTTACACGCAAAAGGTGGTTGCACAGTCCACGAGTGAATCTGAGTACATTGCTGCTTCGGAGGTTGCATGGATGAAGAAATTCATCTCTGATCTCGAGGTGGTGCCGAGCATCGAGAAGCCTATTGAGATCTATTATGACAACTCAGGTGCTATTTCGCAAGCTAAAGAACCTCGGGCGCATCATAGAAATAAGCACATTTAGAGGACATTCCATTATATTTGGGAAATAGTGGAACGAGGAGATGTCATCGTTAACAAAGTACACATGCATCAAAACTTGGCGGATCCTTTCACTAAGCCCATGCCTCAAGCCAAACGTGAGGCACACGCTAGATCTATAGGGCCTTGTATGTCTAGTGATTGGATCTAATTTGTACTTTAGATATTTTGGAACTATATATCAGTATCATTTCGTTTATCCTGACATATTGTCTCTTTATGCATACTGTATTCTATATTAGCACGATTACATCCATGAATAACTAAGTTATTCAAAATGTCCATAGTTAGTCAAGGTTATAGGAATAACTTTGAATTAAGACTATTGTGGGTCGTTTAGTTTAGAGATGAGTAACTAAAGACCGCAAATGTTTATGGAAGGTAAATATTGGACGTGACCGCTTTTAAAGACACTTCATGGATCGGTGTCTTAAGTGTTTTGAAAAATGGTAGTATCTTTGTATCCTTTGACCTGAGATACATATTAGGGCTTGATTGCATAGAGCGTTGTTCTTTGATATTGCCTAACACTGCTCTCTAACCAGGCAGTAATAAGGGCTCTTGTTGGGAACAAAGCAAAATGTAGTGAAAGGCGTATGTAGTCAATAAGGGATATGTACCTTTACAAGGTTGATATCTTTGGGCCCCTCGATGATTCAAGCTGATTCAAATGCATGGTCGTGCTCAAACTTATGTTAGATTTAAATCACGTTGAATCTTAGTCGAGTAACATAATGGTTGAACAATATATGAGATTGATGTCAATCCATGTCTCATGTTCAACTAGATATCTATTACAGATGGATAATTGATAGCTAACCATACACTATTATTATTAAACTAAAGGCTTAGCTAAATAGGTGTTGAGGATGACATTAAGTCTTATATAAGTGGGGGCAGTGAGACGTTGCTAGACATCCACCACTGTCTACATTGATGTACGTTGTATATTTTGCAAGTCGGAGATTGTTGGACCTATATGCTCAAGACACAACGTTTAACATTGTTTCCATTGATATATGATCCCAAAAGGTCACACACCAAGCAAATATTTCATATACGCGTTCAACGTGTACAACCCGGTTATTATGTTAAGAATATTATCATTAAGCAAAATGATAATATGGAGTAACCAATGCATAATATATTTATGAAGTTACATAAATATAAATATATATATATATATATAAATGATTATTTACATCGTTAATCATTATATGCATTGCATTATGTATGTTGGATGTTTTATATGTAATCTTATGTCTTAATGGAATGTAGGTTTATGCCAAAACATTTATAACACAAGGTTATAAGATTAATGTATATAAAACTAGTAAAGGTTTATAAGATTTAAAATTGTTAAAATTAAATCTTTTAGGTTTAATTAACATGCTAAATCCTTTTGTCCAACATATATTACAATAATGCAACCTAATTCCCTTTTTTCTTGAATTCTGTCGAGAGTTTTGGATGGAACCAAATGGTGGAGTATTTGACTAGTTAAAGTTTTGTAAGTTTCAAGTATTCACCTTTTTGGGGTTACAAAAGATGGTGCTTCAAAAAGTGATATTATTCTTTACTAATAGCTTTTTTTTAAATACTTTGCATTACACCATTTTGGTTTTCATCCCTGGCCGAGAACTCCATTCAAGAAAAAGATAATAGAGTTTTTGAATGATAAACTCTTGAAGAACTTCAACAAACTATTCATCTTGTCTTATAGTTTGATTTGGTTCTTCAAGGATGTTTTGATTTCTATTTACACACATATAATTACTATAAAATAGTGTTTGAGAGTGTGTAGATCTTGACATATTAGGTTGGTAACTAGCATCAAAGGAGCAAATTTCTTGGTGTGGATTCTTGTTGGAGAAGAAGCACTTGATTCTTAGTTACTTGTTGCAACCACGTCTCACCAAAGGTTGTTATCTCTATAAACACCCTATGGTTGTTTTTTTTAAGTTTCAAGAATTTCATATGGATCCTTGGTGGGTTTTGTTTTTCTAAAGTTCAAGATCTTACATGTCAAAACCGATTCTGTTACAAAACTCTTTAAAAGGACATGTTAAAACCCAACACATACCACGAACAAGATTTTAAAAGATCTTGAGAAAGAGTATAAAAGAAAAATTGATGACTGTGTCAAAGAAAATTCTCATGTGAAGCTTCAATTAAAGAGAAAGAATTATGAAATTCAACTGTTGATTGCTGAAAGAGAAACAGAAAAGAAATTGTTGACCGAGATGATGGAAAATGTAGCAAATACAATAATTAAAGTTGGCAAAATAAACATTTCTTGGAAAGTGGCTAGTGGAATCATTGAAGCTCATATACATGACAAAGTAACTTCTAGGCTTGGATATAAAGTAATTGGTGAAAACATTGAGGCTAGAGTTAATGATAAGGTGAATAGTGAGATGGGTTACAAGAGTGTTTCTCCTCCATTTACTACAAATGAGTTTTATTTACATATGCCTCAACCATACATTCCAGAGCCATTTGTGCCAAATGTTTATCCTTCGTTAGAGCCAAAGAGAAATTCCGAAGCAAATAAAGTTGAATCAAAGATTCCAAGTGATCTTGCTTCTCATGATGATTGTGTCAGTGACAAATTTGAAGAAAGTCAAGAATGTGTGGATTATTTTGACAATAAGGGTGGCTTAGGGTTCAAGAAAGATAGTCCACTTAATGCTAATGCCATCCCGTTCGTTTCGAGTAAATTTGCTTCGCTCATGTTTGTTAAAGAAGGAATAGAGACAACGTCAAAAGTCGAAGAACAGAAGTTTAAAGGCAAGTCAGCATTTTGAAAGGGGCTTTATCAAAGAACATGTCCTGCTTTCAAAAAATGTTTAAGTTGTGGAAAGCAGGTCATTTATCAAGAGATTGTTGTATTAAGAAACACAAGTCTTCCAAACATAAGGTCGTTTCTCAACCTCATAGAAAGTTTCAAGAAAAAGTTGTTAAAGTCTTTAATAGGTTGAAGAAGTTTTGGACATACAATATGTCGAAACAAAAACAAGATTGGAAAGACAAAGCTAAACCAAGACAAGTTTGGAGAGTTAAAAATTCAAGTCCAAGATCCAACTTTGATGATACAAAGTGTATGGGGGAGCTTGGCAGAATTCTTGTGTTTTGATATGCAATGGCCTAGGGGGAGATTGTTGGAACTATTTTTAGGTCATCGCATATAAAACATTCTGAAGTCGGAAGAATTCTTTGTAGTTAAAAGATTTCGTCCGAAATCTTTTTCATTCGAAATCGTTTTCGGACGAAATACATTTCGACTGAAATGTATTTCGGACAAATCCATTTCTTTGTCTTCTTAGTATAAATACTTGTACATTTTAGCTTTGTATAGTGGGACTTCATTTGCAATATCAATATACTTTTGAGAGTTACACCTTAACTATGTGTTTTTTATTTGATTATCGTTTCTTGATTACTCTACTCGATTCTAGTTTCTCCATATCGATTGCTTGAATTGCTACGAATAAACGGTTTTCACATAACACATCAAGTTTTTGACGCCATTGATTACTACAAATTTTACATGCTCATTTCGTTTGATAAAGTGTTTTCTAATTATTGCTTTGTATGTTAGAACTTGTGTAGAATATACATTTCAAAATCATGACTAAAAGAATGCATAAAAATGATTGAGGCATTATGATTAACCCACTTTCTTTAGTCGTTCCCTTTTCTTTTACCTACCATGAACATTATCCCTTAGTTAGCCCCTTTGAGCCTAAACCTTTTTCGTTTTGAAACCCACATTCCAAATCCGAAAAATTAGCTTTTTTATCTTTTTATTTTTAGTTGAAAATCGACTTGGCTATGATTTAAGAAGTAACCAGAAGCCTATAGGTTCACCCTATGTTCGAAAAGTGAAACTCATTCAATCAGTATGAAAAGAAGAATTATTGTGAAAAAGAAAAATGGGCAACAAAAAGAAATTCGTAAATCACCTGAGTTATTGAAGAAATCTCATCAAAAGAAAATCAAACCTACTCGAAAAAGTGGAGTATGAGAAGTTGATCACAAGTGGATGTATTATTACAAAGAAACAGCCAAACGATCCGTGAAAAAGGGACAATGACATGTATTTCAAAGACAAATCAAGTAGTCGACGTCTAGAAAGAAAGAATTTGGTCTTGACGATCTGGCCTTAAAAGAGTCCTTAGATTAGTCACAATGTCTAATCTAAGTTTAATAAGAGGTTGTTTACCTTTTAATCGTTAAGCCAAGTTGGATTTTCAACATTTAGCCACTCTTTCCAAATATTTCCTACCATAACCCTAAGGCAAAGTCCTCTTGATTTATGCACTTATTTTATGTCAATTGGTAGAGACTTGATTTTTATACAAGCTTATGATTATGCATACATTAATTATAGCATTGAGTGTTCTTATTGACATACCTTATCTATATATTAAACCCGAGTGTAGAGTGAACATTTATGAGACTGTAATTTTGTGAATAATCATAGTTCCATCAAGTATGTTAGGCTTACTACCCTATTGTGGAGAAACACTCGAAAGGTGTAAGCACCAAATCATTGTTTTTATGAAGGGCGTTTAACCATTTGGGACAAAAGCTTTGGGTTAACATTTAATCAATACTTTACTTTTATAGGTATAATCATGCATGAGTTTGCTTGAGAACAAGCAAAGTTTAAGTGTGGGGTGTGATGTACCATCATTTATACATATTTTACATGTATAATTATCCCCATATTGATCAAAATTATAGATAAAATGATAAGAATTGATATTTAATCTATTTAATTGTGTTACAATAGGAGAATTATCCCTTACATGCAAAAACATGGAGAATTCACTCAAAATCAAGGAGAAATCAGCATTCAAGAGACAATTGGACGAGCCTGGAACCAAAAAGTCAAAGCAGGAAGTCAAAAGTCAAACAACAGTCAAAATAAAGGGATTCACGCACGGCCGTGCAAATGGCCAAATACCTCCTGTACTCCCTAAATCTGCCAGATTCCCTCACGTGCAAGAAATTGGTACTTTGCACGCCCGTGCAATCCAATGCACGGCCGTGAATTGCCAAGATCTCAGCCTATAAATAGCAAGCTCATTCTAGTGTTTTAAGTGTCCAAGATTGAGAGGTGTGAAGGTCTTAGTGCTCTGCTAAGAGCCGGAACTCTCTCAGTTTTGGTCTGTTTTAGCTTTTCTTTGTTTATTTTCCTTTTTAAAGTCTTGTAATATGAAATGTTTCTTCTCCTTCGAGTAAACAAGAGGCAACCTATACCCACTCTCCCTTGGTGTTAGAACACTCCCACACATTGTCTAAGGGTTAGTGGAGTCACTTGTATGGTCATTCATGGCAAGTCCTCTTGTGTTGTTCGGGTTGGTTGAACTTTAATTAATTAATGAAGTATCTTTAGTATGTTATGTTCTTAAAGTCTTTCTTCTAATTTATCTTAAAAGACAAGAATAAGTGATCTTTAAACCAACTTAATAATCTTAAATCTTGTAAGTTTCTTAAGCAAGACTTCTTGTTTAGGAAGCTTATTCATGTTTGTACTGTCTATGCTAGCAACGGCTGAGTTAGTATTGATATATTATTATGGGTTGATTGGAGGTTTATGTATTCAATGGGTCATTCGAGTCCTAACTGGACCTTATGAAAAGTGTCGGTATTTCTTTACTTCTCTTGTGTTAGCTTGTAGAGGACTTTTAGCCGGAGCCATGAGGATTGATCTTGAAAATGAGAGTTATATTTATTTAAAATATTATTATAAGTAAAGACAATCATTTTAAGAATACTAGTGGGGAACCCGCGCGCTGCGGCAGAGTATAAAGTTTATTGGTTTGCACTCGTCTTTCGTTAGTTTATCAATTGGTTTGTACTCACCGTCCCAACCTAAAACATTTGAACAATCACCAAGTTTCCATTTACGTCATGAGAGCTTCAATCATTTATAAAAGTAGAAAAATATGAGACAAACAATATTGAATAGACCTTGGCCTTAAATATGGTCTTAGAAACATGTTCTTTTTCTTGTAACAGTTGTTGTCTATTCAGATACAACAAATCAAATGCATATATTCATACATCAACCTTGATTTCACTCATCACAACATTTTTGCGAGCGCGGTACTTAAAACCTATACAAATAACCAATAGCAAACACAATGTCACACATGAATGAAATTATGAAAATGTAGCAGAATGGCCCATTTATGGAAAAAAAAATCATTTTTATTTGGTAAAGACTATAAACCATGACGTGATATTAACATCATTCGGATTCGACTCAAACTGTTAGGATTAAACACGAACACACACACGAAAGCAGTAACGAACACGGGGTTTAACGTGGTTCGCTCTAAACTCACCTACGTCCACGGGTGGCAAGTAGGATATTCTTTATTAGAGGTGATACAAATTACAATTACAATATATTAATATATATATAGAGACTAATCTAGGGTTACACAGCTTGTTCCCTAAGTTAAGCCCAATTAGGGTCCAAACCAAATTAGGCTTAGCATCCGGGCTAGGGCCGGCTGCCCTTGACATGTGCCTGCCCCAAAAGGCCTACGAACCCAACAATCTCCCACTCGGAGGCCTTGAATGCTTTCGTCTGCTCTCTCAAATGTACTTCTATAATCTGTCAATGGAATTTCATGCTCCTCCTAGTTACCACCGCCTTCTCATCAATTAACCTGAAGGCCCGTTGAAGCTCCCCTGAACTTCAACTCATCAGTCACAACCAGTGACTCGTTCTCTGTCCCTGCCTGCTCCCACTGAAATGAATCTGTTACACGGCTGGCATCTGAAATAAACTGAGAACACACTCTCTCCATCATAAGCAAGTAATCCACTTGAGAGACTTTTCTAGTTGGAATGCTGGTCTTCTTAACCCATTGTAGCACTGGAGCTGTAACTGAAACATGATCTATGCTCCCACTGTCACGATGCCCTCTACCTGGTTTAACCTTCCAAACTCGTTCATCCTGAATCTTCACTTTGACTCTGGGTTGCTCACTTGCAAAGCAAACCCACTTCTGCCCACGAGATTCTGTAAACCAGACTTTGTTTTCTTTCTGAATCAGGATAACCTCTCCCTCAGACGGTATACTGACCATATAAAGCGAACCCCTCTTTCTTCCTCGAGCCATGACAAGATTACCTTTAACCACCTTCCATTAACCGTTCCCAAACTTAACTTTGTGTCCTTGTTCATCTAACCGTCCGACAGAAATTAACTTTTTCTTCAAACTTGGAATCACCGTGACATCCTTCAAAGTCCATGAACCGGTTGAAGTCTTCGAATCTATGTCACCCATGCCCGTAACCTCAAGAAAATCATCGTTCGCCAGTCTTACCTTCCCAAAATCCCCTTCTTTCAGATTCTTCAATGCTTCACTACTGTGGGTAGCATGGAATGAAGCACCAGAATCCATCACCCATGAATCTATAACATCCTCTATGCAACAAACCAGTGCGCCCTCTACTACAAGCCGATTCACCTCCTTTCTATCATCCTCTTTCTTAACACCTAGACACTGATTTCTGAAGTGTCCTACTTCCTTACAGTTCCAACAAGTTATATCGTTACGAGTCCTAGACTAACTCCTCCTCCTGCTCCCACTACTTCTGTTTTTCACCCTTTCACTCTTTCTCCCCCTTGACTCGGTACTTAGCAGGGAATTTGATGATTCTCCGGTACTTCTTCTTCTAGAGTCTTCATTCAAGATCAAATCAAGAACCTTGTTGAACGTTAAAACATCAACAGAACCTGTGACTGCAGTGATTGTTCCTGACCAACTTTCAGGTAATGAAGACAAAAGTAAGCATGCCTGTAACTCATCATCAATTTTAAAGTTTACTGAAGATAGACGTCTCAGATGAGAATTAAAAACATTAATATGATCAGTAACTGAACTTCCCTCTTTCATGTGTGTATTAACCAATTCTCGGATCAGAAAAACCATGTTAGCAGCTGATGGTTTCTCATACAAGTTGGCCAACGCATTCATTATGCCACCTGCTGTGGTTTCCTCCAAGATGTTGTAGGCAACGTTCATTGACAGAGAAAGCCTTATAGTTGACTTGGCTTTCTTGTCAAGTGCCAACCAACCTGGTGTCATCGGTGTGGGCGGTGGTTCTAGTACCAAATCCAAATCCTTCTAAATTAGCAAATCGGTGATTTGCATTCTCCACCATCCAAAATTCTGCCCATCAAACTTCTCTATCTTCGTTTTCTCGTTATCTGCCATTGCGAACTGCAACAAACTAAAAAAAAACCCGAAAAAATGACCTCGCAGAACGTGTAGACTGCCCGAAAATCACAGCAGCGAAAACTGCATAGAAAACAGCAAATGTTGACTTTTTCTTGTCAAACTCAGCAAGTTGTTGACTTTTCTGGTCAAACTAAGCAAGTTGTTGACTTTTCTAGTCAAACTTAGCAGGGGTACTATAGACACAGCAATACTGTAGCAACGGTACTGTTCTGGCAGCACTGTAGGGGGCGGTACTATTCACGGCTGGAAAATACTGTTCACTGCTGGGAAACACTGCAGCGGCGGCGGTACTGTTCACGCGTCACTGTAGCGCTCTATAGTGAGGATTTACTGTTCACAGCAGAGTTACTGTTCATGCGTGGGTACTGTAGCACGGGACCGTAATCTGGCAAACAGTCACCTGTTCCTGTGATCTGATCTCGAGCCAAGGCTCTGATACCAGTTGTTAGGATTAAACACGATCACACACGAACACACACACACGAAAGCAGTAACGAACATGGGGTTTAACGTGGTTCCGTCTAAACTGACCTACGTCCACGGGTGGCAACTAGGATATTCTTTATTAGAGGTGATACAAATTACAATTTCAAGATATCAATATATATAGAGACTAATCTAGGGTTACACAAATTGTTCCCCCAAGTTAAGCCCAATTAGGGCCCAAACCAAATTAGGCTTAGCAACCAGGCTAGGGCCGGCTGCCCTTGACCTGTGCCTGCCCCAAAAGGCCTACGAACCCAACACAATCATATATTTCTAGAAACCTATTCAAATTTTGACCATCAATACAAAATTACATAATATAAGCCCATATGTTGCCTGATTTTTCGTGCTTGCCAAGAAATCACATTTCATCGAACCTTGTAATCCAGAAACAAAGGTTTGATCCTGCAAGAAATGCGCAACGGTTAATCAAGATTGAGTTTTTCCATCACGGGTTTAATACATAATTAGTTAACATTTGTACCTTTCACATTAATAAAACAAAACCAAATCTTTCCATAGCTGCAACTATAAAAAAATGAGTACTTAGATTGGAATAATGGCAATCCAGAAATAAAGATTTGATCCTGCAAGAAATGCGCAACGGTTAATCAAGATTGAGTTTTTTCATCACGGGTTTAATACATAATTAGTTAACATTTGTACCTTTCACATTGAAGAGCATAAAAGCAACCACAAATCCCCAAATTGGACCACTGCAAAGAACCGAACATATAAATAATATTCATGTATCCAGACGTTTTTCCACATCTATGAATCTCTTGGCTGAGACGTGTCAAATTGTGGTTGCAGATCGGGGACGCCGCCTGAAGAGCCCCACATGATTGCTGCATTTGGACAATCTGGTGAGTTGATCGTTTTTAGTTAGTCTTTGAAGATTAGCTGACATTTCTGATATCAAAATGTTTACATATAACTGTATTGTATATTCAGATGCTGGAAGGAAAACATGGGAAGCTGCTTGGCATGCTTGTCTGGAGAGGATTCATGGTTAGAAATCCCAGGCTAACACCCCTGCTATGCAGCAGCCACGATCAAGTAAATTTTGCATTGGTGGTTGTTCATATATTGTAGGTCCAATAACATATGAACTTTCATTTCAGACTTGAAAGACATAAGCCATATCTGAAAGGAAGAAGATTTCACACGATTTAGGTGATTAACTATATCAGTACTAATAAGTATTAACCAATGCTAACTAATGTTGCTGAAAATGGCAGTGCAAAACCAAAGATAAACGACTCATAAGCAAACCAACCAAAAAGAAAACTTTTTCTTAAAAATAATAATCATCATGCAAAATCAAAACTAAACACCATGACATTACAGATTTTATACCATAAAAGTCAGATCGTAAAAGTAAAACTAAACACCAACAACAAACAAACTGTAAATGACGAACTATTTAAACAACCTTACTTATGTATAAATATAATTACTTATTATTTATTTATTCCAAAACGGGTCAGATTTGAGTAGGTTGGTTTTAATACAGGTCAAGAAACGGGTTGAGTTGGGTTGAACCACAGACAACAATTGACATTTTTTTTATAAATAGTTAATGAGTCAAACTTTATTGCAAGAATTATTTAATTCTTTAAAATAAAACGCTTTAGAAGGCCATAAACATTAAAAATGCACTTAAGAAACTTCCAACCTGTTTAATCCATTAAGTCTGTTTCCTAAGCTGTAGAAGGCTGTAAACATTAATAGTTACGGTCAAGTTACCCACTATCGTAACTTATGCACCTTAGCATTAACTTTAGCACGCACTAAAAGAGTAGCGTTTTTATCCCTGCAGCAGTATTAGATACAAAAGCGAGGCCATATTGCCCTCGAAAACTGCCTTTTTTACATCTAAACACATGAACAACTCTATTTAGCACAACACGTTATGTAAATCACAGATGCATGTTTATGTAAAACTTTAAGTAAGAAACATGTTGAGAATCCAAGCAACAAATGTTCTTGTAATTTAAAATCAAGTATCTTCAAAAGTCAACATTGTTTTCTATTGATAGCTTGTATATTCTTTACTGAACTTAGCAGAAGATTAATTATTTTTCAGATATTTCAAGGACTTATTTAATTGAACAAAAGAAACCAGAGGATTATTCATTATAATTTGAAGCCCGGAAATGTTCTATTTGATGAATTAGGTGTTGCAAAAGTAACTGATTTTAGTCTTAGCAAGATTGTGGAAATTCATTCATGGAAATTCAAATAAAACCTAATAAAACTTATAATTCATAACAAATATCATAATGCATGAAGGAATCTATGACAGAGAGAATCTAAAAAATATTTTCCCCTATCTCATCATGTTCACTCTGCAAAGTGGAAATGACTACAATGATATGAGGATATACCTAAAAGTAGATATGAATAGGTTTACCAACAATATGTAATATTTGCAATTAAATTTACCAACAATAATACTCTGTTGTTATCCTTTACCTGAATGTCCCTCAAAACCTCAACTTGTTTCCTAACCATTGGAGTTAAATTCTCAAGAACATCAGTGTGTTGTCCAGCCAGATTTTGAAGTTAACTCTGCAAAATTAGTAATAAAACAAATTCAAAACGAATGTATTAGTGTGTTGCAATTATGTCATCAGTTTTTAAAATGTTTCTTTCACTGTTGCAATTATTCAATAAATTAATAATGAAAACAAACATGGAGGTAAAGAAATACCTTTTTAGAACCCATACCTTTAGCAAGCCAATCGTGCCGGAGAATTCCAGGTGGGAAATTAGAAACATAAACAGATCCGTTTGAAGGGGCTTCTTTGGTTGAATAATTTGTCATTGTGTTCACGAAAAATCCCCAAATATATAATCAACATTAATCACTACAAAAAGGGTGGAAAAGTAAAAGGATTTAATTATCTACTAAAATGCATCAATGTGAAGGCCTCTAACTTGTAACCAAAAGATTTGCTAACAAACTTAAATTCAATCATAGTTAGAATTTGAACATATGTTCTTGTAACATTGACTGCCAAAAAAAATTAAATTGGTTGAACTCTCTTTTAATGTACTTCCAACTGTTACAACAAAATGACACCCATGGCCTTCTTTGACTCAACTCCAACCGGAAGAATCTTGATCCGGGTTAGTAATTATTTTCATTCAGCACCAGATTACATACATAGTTATTGTTCATTAGTCAAACAATCATCTTATTTTAAGAACCAAGTCCATACAAATATTTGATTCATTTAGCAGTTTTAAAAAATAAATAAGAACAAATATACAACCTTCTAAATTGGTTTATTAATATAATTAGACTCTTATCAATTTGCAACCTCTAACAAATAGGGTAGATAAAGGTGTATACCATACCTCAGGTAAGGGCAGTGATGGATTGCTGGTGATTTAAAATAGGTTTCAAAATAGTAATTAAAGCTTCCATTTTCAATTGGTTAAATGATCTACAGCCCCGTTTTAGACAGCTTTAAAATGTTTGACCCGTCCGATCATATGTTTCCTTTTTAGCTATTTTTCTACTTTATCCATTTTAGCTATTATTATTATAGCTTTTCCTAGAGATGGCAAACGGGCGGATCAGACTGGTTGGATAGATGGTTAAGACGGTTAATTTTTGGTATGGGACAAGCAATGTTGGGTTGAACAGAAAACTATTTTTTCAAAAGAATGAATTATTTTAGAAATAATCAGTGTGCCAAATATGATGATATTATTCTAGTAATAATCGAAATTTATATTATTCTAGCAATAATCAAAATTTAAAGAAAATGGTTTAGGAGGGTTTATGTATTAAAAATATGCTTTTGGGCAACTTTTGACCTAGTTGACCGACCTATACGATTTGACATGTTTCGTTTTACGCTATTTTTAATTTACCCGTTATGACGGGTTAGAGATAAAAACATCCAAAATCAACCTATTTATAAGCAAAATTGGTCAAAACTGTCACCTCTAGTTTCTTATATCCTGAGTCATATGACAACAAAAATATAGGTGCAAATTCCTGCTATTTCAAAAGGTTGGTAGACGTAGATTTTTACCGCTCTGCCACGATGATAAACTACTGGATTGTCATCAGGTCCCCATCCATACTGACGAATATACCAAAGATAAATATCATCAAGCTAGTTATTTTTAGACATATATAATATACCAAAGATAAATAAATAACTCTTGTGCCTGCTTCAACTCAGAAGAAGAAAGAATGTTCTCTTCTCCAAATAAAAATAACATTTGGGATGCAACATATGACCCAAAGCAGAATACAAGCTTCTTTTTAAGGTATGATCTTATTCAACATTTCCAATCATGGAGCCTTTTGCTTTAGCCTTTGTGATCTTTCTACACCCAATTCCCTACAACTAAACATTTCCAAGCAGAATACAAGCTTCTTTTTCTACACCCAATAAAAATAACATTTGGGATGCAACATAATTAGAACAACCATATGCTGAAAATTGCAGCAAACAAAATTGATTGAATTAATCTTTAGAACACCAAATCAACAGTAAAATCCAAATAATTAGAACAACAATAGGCTGAAAAACTTAGCTTTCAAATTGTAATCCATGTTGAAGTTTGTCCACCAACCTGAAATCAAAACAATAAATAAGGCACAACAAATTGTAATCATCAGAGAAACCTACAAAGATTCAATTAAATCAAATTTTAACCTACAACACCAACCTACTACAACCATACAATGAAATCGAAAGCTTTATCTGCGACTAAGGACGACGTGCCAGATGAGGGAAACAGTTGAATTGGGGTTTTATTGAGATGGTCATTACGAAGACGATTTGGCGAAACCGTTCATTGAATGGGGCTTTAATGGCGGCGTCGGTTAGCATGGTGGGGGCTCCGGCGTCCGTTATCGGCGAGCGCTACCTTATCCGGCGAATGTCAACGACGTCTGAAGAGGGGAGTGAGTTTTGAAAGGGGATTAGGGCCATGGTTGAGAGCACCAGTGATGAAGCAGTCGTTTGAAGAGTGGGTTGGGGAGGCGAGAGGGGGGTGAGAACGATGGAAGTGATATTAGGGTTTTCAAGGTTTTATTGGCCGGTTAAGAAGGCGAACAGACACCACCGGTGAGCAGAGATGTTGGTCTTTTTTGTAATTATTATCAGGTTTAATTGTAAAGACGGGTGAAAAGGTAATTAAACATATTTTAGGCATTAGTAATGTGTACATTATGCAAAAAAAGTTTGTTTTAGATGTCTTAATTTTTTTGCTAAATTACCATCAAATCCTCCTAGTATGTATTATATAGTAGTATAGATAATTTGTTAAGTCCGAGCATTCATAAAGTACATTCGGAGGAAGTTACGCATTCCGACTTACCGAAAGAAGTTACAAGACATGACGTACGTCAGTCAAAAGGATAATCCTAATCCGAATAATGAATCACGGGATAGCCGGCAGACTTGAGACCGGGTCCCAAGATTTATTAGGAACAGTTGGTCGACCGTATCCACTGTTCTATTACGAATAACTAGCTCCCCCATTGAAAGGGTTAGTACTAGTAACTATGACCAACCTTACTAAAAATATAATTTTAATTAATAAGTGATAACAATCAGAGTAACACCTTAAATGAGATAACATTTCTAATTACATTTCTTATCCTTTTCACTTTCTTTTAAACAAACCCCATTTTTCAACTTATTATCCTAGTCGGACAATAGCAAGGATTGAGTAAGGAATCTGTGTCCATGGTTCGATACTTGGTTCTTACCCAGACTACACTACGCTGCGATAGGTACACTTGCCTATTGTGTGTGTGTTTAGTTGAAGTATTTATCATTTTAATTTATAAATTTAAAACTTGATTTTGTGTAACTGTAAATAGAATATTATCTACACAAAAACACGTTATCACATGGCAAGGCGTGGAGGATTAGGGTTTTGCATGAGTGTGAAAGTGCACGAGAGTGCATGGGAAGAGAACGGCTCGGGTGCACGGCCTTTAAACGAGTTAAGTACAATCCGATCCATGTATTCGTAGAGCTAGGGTTCGGAGAATCAGAATGACGAGCATATGAGACCTAGTGTCGAGATGTATTTATTATATTTTATCCGACGTATGATTAGGACGTGTTCTGATCACGTGATCGAACGTTTGGCAGGTTTGGGTTACGAGCGTGAACAGACGGGTTGCAAAGCAAGGACTTGGACCTTCGCAACCAGTGAGTTTCTAATCCACTCTTTTCTATTTTTACCGTTTTGGGGCTATCATACATGCACGCGTCATTATTTTATTGATCAAACGTATTATGAGTTGGGACTATACATGAAGTTTTTTACGAGATAAAATGTAATAAACGAATTAAGGGTTTATATGGTGTCCTTAGGTTGTGTGTGATAACTCGTAATTTTACCACATAATTATTTAAATAAAATTACATGAAACTGTGCATATTAGACTAATTTTAATTAATTAGGTCTAACCCAGTCCAGTAGAGACTAATCACTACACAACTACAAAGGAAATGTTAAAATTTCCAAGACACATCGAACCCCAAATCGCGTAGGTGATTAACTAAAAATAAAAATTTAAACACCTCGAAGCATTCTTTTATTTCTAATAATAGAGAGTGCCTAACCACGTGGAAATAAAACCTAATCTCATGACACGGTCACGTAATATACCCAAACAACTAAACTTGTATATTTTTTTATTAATACCCGACTCATTCCCGACACGTAACAGCGAATGGAAAACAATGACACGCGGGTATTATCGCACCACACCACACACCCTACACCTACCCCCCCCCCCCCACCGTGCGGCTCCCTCTCAGCCGCGAAACCACAAAGAGGCATGCTTTGTGGTCTTATTTGTAATAGCATGTTTTTGTAACTATAGATAAAATTCTATGTATCGGTGTACGTGGCTGGTGCGTAGGAGGGTGTTCCTGAGTACTTAGCCTGCACACCAGTTTGGTCCTGCGTACGCAAGGCTTTTGCCTTGCGTACTTGTCAAGTACGCATGACCAAACCCTGCGTACTTAGATAAGTACGCAGGTACTGTTCCTGCCCCTATAAATAGAAGACTTGTCTTCATTTGTAGGTGGAACTTCTGGGAACTAGGTCGAGAGGTGTCCGGGCGGGATGAGCGTAGACGAGAGATGTGTGCTTCTTCGGTATGTAATGTGAGATGACTTCGTTGTTATGGATTACGTGTCATTTTTGCGTTGATTATCTTCGTTATGTTCGTGTTTCTCTCTGTCTCGTTCTCCTTTGTTCCCACACAAATCACTGAACAGGCCCTTGTTTTTCCGATGCGCAACGAGGCTCCAAGGACCTACATTGTTTCCTTGTTTCCCAACATGAGACAATAGTGTCTCCTTCAAGACACAAAACCCATAAGTCTTCCAACTAAACCTAATGGTTATTACACCAACATGAGGACTATATATACAAGCATGCAAGCAAGGCACAACACCACCCCAACACTATTGCTCTCCCTCTCTTCGGCTCACCCTCACCCGACACCACCACTTCCCCTTTGCTTCTTCTCGGCTCCACGACAGCAGCAACATCACTATTATCATCCATCATAAACCACCACCCTACCACCTTCTTAGTTGATAACCACCATCACACACCTCCCTCGTCTCTCTCGGCAACAACTCGACACCACCACCACCCTCTCCCTCACCTGAGATACAATGACAACAGCAGCCCACACCACCTCCACAGTCACCACCGTACACCACCACCCCCACCCACGGTAGTCCCGAACCCACTCCACCACCTTTACGTTCTTTCGGAAACAAAACGAGTTCCACCATCCCCTTCGGGTCTTCGGTTCTCACTTACGGGCGGTTACGGTTACGGTTACACGAAGGGTACGAGCTATTTCGGGAACTAACCGGGTGATACGGGACATCGAACGAAGAAACCGGGTCTCACGTCGCCTTCGCCACCTTTTCTCTCGACTTTTTACGTGAGCACCCCGACCTATTTCTATTATTTTTAATTAGTTGGTGATATGTTTGCAAAACGGCTATACCCAATTATTATTTTAATAATATAGAAAATACGGGTTTTTAACGAAAAGGATAATAGTTAAAAATTATAAAAACCCTAGGTATTATGGTTTAATAATTATTATTAAACATTATTTTTCTATAAATAATTTTGGGTATAACCCTCATTTAAATAATAATGGCATAAATTATATATTGTGTACATTATAATTACAAGAGAAAAATGGATATAAGATTTATAAATTATTTTCTAAAATAAAGTTACATGTATATTTATTTTATGAAAAATTAATAGCTATATATCTATACTACTATATAATACATATTGAAATGATATCATTGTAATTTACCTAAATTTTTAAGACACCTAACAAAAAATATTATGCATATGGTACATCTTACAAATGCATAAAATGTGTTGAATCACCATTTAACCCGTCTATACAATTAAAGCCCAACATTCAGTTATCATTTAATCCATCTCTACAATTAAAGGCCAACATTCAATTAGTCATTTAATCTCATCTCTACAATTAAAGCTCAACACTTAATTAAAACCCATTTCTTCCCATTTAACCTTTTAGAAAAGATGTATTTATTTATATATTTAAAATGAGTTTTATTGAATAATAATCATAAAAATAACAAAATAATAAAAACAAAATAACAATAAAAAGTTTAAAAAATAATAATTTTTTTTAATATATTCAAATAAAAAAACTCATTTTACACAGAAGGAATAATGGGATTGTTTTGGTTTTTGTTAACTTGAGTAATTACATAAATTACACTTAAATATTATAAAAAATAACTTTATAATTTATATAAACAATCCCTAAGGTGTAAAATTACTAAAATACCCTTACACTTAACATAAAAAAGGAACAGAGTTAGTGTTATTTTGGTTCGAGTCAAAAAGGGTTCGGGTCATTAATTAGTTGAATTTAATATTTTAGTTTTAAATTTTGTTTATTCATTTTTCTTTTAATAATGCGTTTGGTATTTAATAATATATATTAGTCGGGTCAGATCGGGCAGCAATAATAATAATAATCAAAAGTTTTCTAATGTTATCCGATATATTGCATCATTTTTCGACATAGCAAAACTAACAAAATGCGAAACCCCTAATTAATTAAAGTGATCATAACCTAACATAAAACTTGCGAAAATTTCGACTCCAACGCAATGCGCGGGTTCCCCAATAGTTTATATATATAAACATATGTAAATATACTAGGTGGATAGAACTAGAAATAAGTTTGGAAAATAAAATAATATAATGATTATTTTATGACATTTTCACATCTATTTATAATAAATATAGGTTATACATTTATTTATCATGAGAAACAACTTACATCGAAAACGAGATATTGACGACTAAAAGACTAAATTATAATATTTATTAAAAAGATTTTAATAAATATAACTACGCTAACAACAAGTCGTATCACCAACGGCGATCGAGTCGGACCCTGTAAACTATTACAATGCAAGGGTCAAGACTTCGGGATATTGGTCGTATGACCAACCCACCTCATGAACAACTACTTATACCTTAACGTGTCTTAATTAAATTAGGGCACGACTAGGTTAGGACTATTTGGACTTACAACTTACTTCATCACCCACCACCTAGAAAGAAAAACATGGCACATAGAGGAGGAACCCGACGTAACACCCGACAGAACGCCAAAAATGCAGAGACGACACAACCCATGACAGCTGCTGACATAGCACAGCTAGTGGCTCAGGAAGTAGCCGCCTCTATCGCTCAGAGCGAGGCAAACTGGAACACTGGATCCGGAAGCGGACCAGGAAACCGGAGAAGCGGCAACAGTGAGCCAGCAGAGGAAATGGAGACGGATCCGGAAATACAAACATCGGTAGCGACACTAACGGAAGCGAAGACGGATCTGGAGCCACCATAGGTAATTCAAATAGTACAATATACCAGACCTAGAGGTCACCGTTTATAATTATTGTCTTAACTTGATAACCCTATCAATCCAGGAAACAACAACGCTCCAAGATGTTGCAGCTATAAGGATTTCATGAACTGCAAACCTCGCCATTTTAATTGATCTGAAGGAGCAATTGGTCTCATGCGTTGGATTAAGAAAATGGAGTCGGTTATCAACATCAGCAGCTGCACCAATGACTGCACGGTCATGTATGCTACTTGCACCTTCCAAGACCAAGTACTCACTTGGTGGAACGCCCAAGTTCAAACATTGGGTATGGATGTTGCTTACCAGATGTCATGGGATGTTGCTTACCAGATTTCATGGGATGACTTCAAGCATATGGTGAAAGAGGAATACTTCCCCCGAAATGAGGTTCAGAAGTTGGAGAATGAACTCTGGAATTTGGCCATGGTTGGAGCTGAAGGGGCAACCTACACCACTCGGTTTCATGAAGTAGCCCGACTAGTTCCACACATGGTTACCCCGGAGCTCAAAAGGATTGAGCAGATTCAAAGTATGGTGACTTCATCTAAACTGACCACCATTGAGAGTGCCATAAGGTTGGTACACAACTTGACTGACCAAGCGGTTCGTTCAGGAGTACTGATCAAGAAAGGTTCAGTTTCTATTGAGAAGAGTTTCAGTGGAAAAAGAAAGTGGGATGGCAAGAACTCTGGCTGTGAAAGCCTATGTTACAGCACCGACTGAGAAGAATCAGTATGCAGGGAAACTGCCCAAGTGCAACAAATGTAGTCTCTATCACCTGGGTACTTATGAGAGTTTCACATGTACCAAGTGCAAGAAGCTAGGCTACACGGCCAAATACTGCAGAGTCCCTGATCAAGCGGTCACCATCGGGGCAAATCGAGCTTGTTTTGATTGTGGCAATACTGGGCACTTCAAGAAGGACTACCCAAACCTGAGGAACCAGGGTAACAGCCAAGCCCGTGCTAGAGCCTTTGTGATTGGAGTTGGAGACGCTCGCCAAGATCCCAACATTTTTACAGGTACGTTCATTGTAAATCATCACTATGCTTCCATACTATTTGATACGGGTGCCGATAGAAGTCTTATCTCTATCGACTTTAGTCCTTTACTTGGTATAACACCCACTGGGGTGCCGATAGAAGTTTTGTCTCTATCGACTTTAGTCCTTTACTTGGTATAACACCCACTGCACTAGATGAGTCTTACGTGATAGAATTAGCTGACGGTAAACTAATCGAAACAAGAGAGATAATCAAAGGATGCTCTCTAAACCTGGGAGACCATACGTTCAGCTTAGACAAAATGCCTGTGAGACCTAGAAGCTTCGACATTGTCATCGACATGGATTGGCTATCCAAGACCCATGCGGAGATTATCTGTCACGAGAAGATAGTTCGCATCCCATTCTAAGACGGTGAGACACTGACCATCGAGGGAGAAAAGTGCAGAGCCATCTTAAGAATTATCACATGCATGAAGGCCCGAAAGTACTTGAGAAAGGGATATCATGCTATTCTAGCTCACATGACAGAAAAGAAACCAAAGGAGAAACAACTCGCCGACATACCGATCGTACGAGACTACCCAGAAGTCTTCCCCAAAGACTTGCCTGGACTTCCGCCACCAAGACAAGTTGATTTTCGTATCGATCTAGTACCCGGAGCAGCATCGATCGTGGGATCACCGTACCGACTTGCACCGTCCGAGATGCAAGATCTATCCGAGCAACTACAAGAACTTTTGGATAAAGGGTTTATCCGACCGAGTTTCTCACCATGGGGAGATCTGGTCTTATTCATAAAGAAGAAAGATGGAACCTTTAGGATGTGTATCGATTATTGGGAATTAAATAAATTAACGGTAAAGAATCGATATCCACTTCCAAGGATAGATAACTTGTTCGATCAGTTACAAGGTTCTAGTTTTTATTCTAAGAATGACTCACGTTTAGGATATCAGCAGCTGAGAATCCAAGAAGAAGGCATCCCCAAGACAGCGTTTAGGACTCGTTACGGCCAGTACGACTTCCTAGTTATGCCTTTTGGTTTAACCAACGGACCAGCAATATTCATGGACCTCATGAATAGGGTCTGCAAACCTTATTTGGATAAGTTTGTGATTGTGTTCATTGATGACATTTTGATATACTCATGAAGCAAAGAGGAACATGAACATCACTTGAAGCTTGTCTTAGAACTACTCAGAAACGAGAAATTATATGCCAAGTTCTCGAAATACGAATTCTGGATTCGAGAAGTGCATTTCCTCGGTCACGTGGTCAATGACAAGGGCATACATGTGGATCCATCCAAGATTGAAGCCATCAAGAATTGGGAAGCACCTAGGACTCCAACCGAGGTGCGATAATTCTTAGGTCTAGCCGGCTATTATAGACGTTTTATCGAGAACATCTCCAAAATAGCCTAGCCCAACCGAGGTGCGACAACTGGTAATTTTACCACATGATTATTTAAATATAATGACATGAAACTGTGCATATTAGACTACTTTTAATTAATTAGATCTAACCCGGTCCAGTAGTGTCCAATCACTACACAACTACAAAGGAAATGTTAAAATTTCTGGGATACATCGAACCCCAAATCGCGTTGGTGATAAACTAAAAATTAAAATTTAAACACCTCGAAGCATTCTTTTATTTCTAATAATAGAGAGTGCCTAACCGCATGGAAATAAAACCTAAACTCATGACACGGTCAAGTATTATACCCGAACAACTAAACTTGTATTATTTTTATTAATACCTGACTCTTTCCATGTTGGGTATCGTGCAGCAATTTTAATATTTAAAACAATAACTTTATAAAATTAGCTTTACAAGGGCGGAAGCGTAAACAAATAGCACACGATAATAAAGTTCAGAACTTTATCCGACAGTGATCTGATTACATAGCGTTTAGACAATAATAAAATAAATAACAACCATAGGGGGTTAGGGTTTTATACCTTTGAAGAATAAAACCGCGTTGTAACACTCAGGTACAAAGAACGTCATGCTAGATGACAATACACGAACTCGTGACACCAAGAACACCGCAAACGAGAACCCGGTTCTCTCCTTCTTTTCGGTTCGGCTCGCGAAAGAAAACGGCAGCAGAAATGGTGGCTCCGGTCAGCTGCACAACAAGGCAGCGGCGGTGAAACCTTGCGGTGGGTGGCGGTTATCCACGGCAGCGGCAGTAGGGTGGCCGGTTGGTGGCGTCGAACGAAAAAAGCAAAGGGGGGTCGGCTTCTTGGTTGGCGCAAGTAGGGAGGAGGAGGCCAAAAAAACTATTAGGGTTTTGAGATTATGCATGTATACATAATTAGAATATTTACATCTTTAAACCCTATGTAATTAACATTTAATTGCTAACCGGTTACCGTTTAATCATTTCTAGTCCTTGTAGTTTATAATTACATTAATTAACAAACTATCTTGCGTAAACCGAACTGGTCTTACATTTAACCATTAAATATAAAATCTCGATTATATATATATCACAAATATATATATATATATATATGAAAACTTATTCCATTTATTGTTATATTTAGTTATTATAAATAATTAAACATAAATAATAAATATCTCTCTAGATATTTATTCCACCAAATATGTGTTTCGTGTAATAACGTTTAACAATTAAACGATATAATTTTTTCTTTGCCCAAAGTGTAACTCTTTGGATCGTACCTCAACAGCACCGTTGATATTAACGATGATCGGACATCTAATATCCAACAATATCCCATTTGGACGATTCATCGATTAATCGGGTCAACGTAGACAGTGGTGGACGCCTAGCTTGGCAAGGTATGACGTATTTACAATCGTCAACTAATTTCTTGTGTTAAAGGAACGCTTACTTAAACAAGTACTATAGCCATGGCAAACATATCTATGTATCCTTTCTGTTTAGGTCATCCGTTGAACATGAGACATAGATTCAAGTCACTTCTCATATGTGGTTCAACCATTCTTGTTCTCGTTCTCCAATTCAAATTGGTCTAAACAAACTACTTGTATGATCGATGTTTTACAAGATGGTTCTGTTTAGTTGAGATTGGCGGAAACAATCACAACTATGCAAAGTAATAAGAAACAGTGAAGGTACTGATAAATGCAAATTGTATTGATCTTCAAAGCTTAAAAATGATAGAGAAAACTCTAAGGAAGCATGCAGGTACAATGAAGAGAAACAATACATATAAAGTAACTTAGAATCAAGACAGACCCTTGATTCTAAGGATCAGATCAAACACAAGTCGTTGATCTTGAACTGATAAGAAGCTACACTACTATTGGTTTACAACATAGAGACAAGTAGCAAAAAGACAACTGCAGTGAAAAGACTTTCTGTAATGAAAAGACAATAGCAAAAAAAAGGTCTTCTCAGGGCAGAGCAGAATAGAAGCATTGTCTTTTGTCATCTGCACCAATAACATTTCTTCTGCTGATAGGTGTGCCAGTGTTGCAGAAGAGATGTCAGTAGTAAAGTCAAAGTTGCGGATGATTTTCCTATAAGCAACATCAATGTTTGATGCTGCTGAGAAGCCTATCAGTAGCAACCATTGAACTTCTACAGATAAGGTCTATCCGCAGCATAGTTATTGATCAGCTGCATTGAGTAACTATCTGCAGCATAAACACTTATCCGCAGCAACTTCATCAGTGCCAAAATTGTGGAGTCCGCAACATTTACACTTAAGAGAATTTTGTAGTCAAACCTCGAGTAGCTTCAAAGTGTTATAGCTTTCAACTTTAGTGAATAAAGTGTATGATCATGCCTTGCGTATAATGTGATCAGTCAATTGCAACAATCGTAAACAATTTAGTTTCGCGTATAATGTAAACACTCAAGTTTCATGTATGATCTAGTGTTATGCACATTGTAGGCAAATAGGTTTCATGTATAATGTGAATGGTTTAGTACCATGTATATTGTAAAAAAATGGGTTTTATTTATAAGGTGAACAATCTAGTATTTATGTATTTTGTAAACAAACAAGTTTTCATGTATAATGTAAGCAATTGAGTATCATGTGTATCATGAACAACTAAGTTTCATGTAGCATGTAATCCATCTTATATCATGTATATTGTGAATCGACTAAGTTTCATGTATTATGTGATCAATCCAGTATCATGTATATTACAAACAACATGTTTTATGTGCTCAATCTGGCATTGTGTATATTGCAAACAACTAAGTTTTATGTGACCAATCTAGTATTGTGTATCTTGTAAACAATCATACGTAAGTTATTGAATCTCATGAGTGACACATACTAACGAATTTCATAGTTGATCAAGTTTTGCGGACAAGCGTGTTGTTTTGATGTTCATCTATAATGTGGGTAATTGGGTTTTATCTTTTTAGATCTTGTTGAGGTTTATAGGAAGGGTTAACGTCTACGCGAAACGATTCATCTCTTTGAAGTGGCAAGTACACTCATATATTACCGAAGGTGCAAGATAACGAGGAGGTTCTGAAAATATTCTGAGTAATGTGCTTACGAATAACTGATTTTGTTTGTAAATAAGTAATTATAATTTATTATTGTTTGTAGATAATTAAGATGGTGAAACTAATGAGCTGAATAATCTAAATAAATGGATAATTTATAGGAAAACCTTTTTATTAAATTTTAATTATCATAAAGGGAATGTTTCAAAAGAAAATAATGGCTAGGTTATTTAATAATTAAGCCAAGGTTTGATAATAATTAAATTTTACGAACAAAAGTCATAATTTATTAAGAAAATGTTTTATAAAACGAGTCGTGTTTATATTTCCTTACAAAGTAAAAAGGTTTGTTGAAAATTTATATTCCAAATGATATTTATAAACTAAGGGCTTGATAGATGCTCTGCTTGAGCAAAATAACGATGTTGTTTAAATAAATGAAATGGTTGGTTTGCAAGGAAGGCTTAGGTACGCGTACTAATTTGCAATGAATAAGAAAATGATGTTTGGGTGATCTTGATGAAAACATGACGGTAATTTTGAATCAACGAGTAATGGCATTAAAGTTGTAAAATAAAACTTAACATTTAAACGATAAAATGTCAAAAGCTTAATCCAAACATAAGGTAGCGGTTTCAAACGGGAATTTAAAGACAAAAGCAGAGCAATCCAACTAGCGTTTCAGATATCTCTCAACGAGGAAACAAATGAGCACCAAGACGAACATTTCTATGGTCACTCGGTTAGCAAATCGGGCCTCCGATCTAGCTGCTTCTGTGCGTGCATCAAGTATCTCCCTGTCTTCTTCCAGGCTTGCAATTTTCTCCTCCTGGCACCATTTGACCTAGTAGGCCATGTCTTATCCCATGCTCCATCCCTTGTCTCACAAACTCTGAGGTTCTCACGTACTGGTGGATGGCATCAAATGGGACTCCCATAGCACTAGTGGGTGCCATGGTTTTCCTTGCCTTTTGGTCAGGGTGATATGGGTTAGGTACTAGGTAGGGGTCTCTCATAGGGGCGGTAACTGGTTGTGTAGATGGGGTGCCTGATACGGGTTTCTTGATGGAGGTGATCAAGATGTTCGTAGTCTCGGGCCAGTGTTCCTAATCCAGACTGCTCTTATGTCAAACCTTGCTCTAGTAGCTGGGGGTATTGGTGACCGATAGTCTGGTGATCCCATGTTTTCTTCCTGTTCAGACTCTGTTCCGGGATAGTATACCGGGGAGGGGGGGAGAGTAGGAGTCCATGTCTAGGAGAAATAGAGGAAAAAAGATTGTAAGCGGTATAAAAAATACTAAGTGTTAAATATAGGAGTTTTCATGAATTCGGAGTTTGACTAGTCACGACACCGAGTCTTCACAATAGTATTTTAGGAGTAACACTTGACCTATAAGTAGTGTACCCATGAAAAGAATTCCCAGGAAGGAGGGGTGGGTCACAAGGGACACACTTAAGTACCCGGTCCTTCCTTAGCCAGAATCTCTCATGGGTCTACACACACTCTTCCAGCCATCATGTACTAATAACACTATCGTTTGGGCTCATGGTCATGATGAGGATCATTATGGACTGGGCTTTGAGGCCCAAAGGTGAGGTTTGTTTACTCCAGCAGGCTTCCTATTTTTGGATGGTAAGTGGGCTCCTTAGTTTCTTAATAATGGGCATTAGGCATAATGGTTCAAATTTTGTCCACAAAAGATGATGGTGATATAGTGTGTAAGGATGAGGGTGTATAAGGACTTAGGTATGGATAAGTGTGTGGTAAAACTTAGGATAACACTTAATGAAATCAAATAGGTAGCATGTATATAGCAATGTTTATAAGCACATGAGTTATCAAGTAGTGTAGTACATAGACTATCATGTATTGTATCATGCGATAAAATACTTAGCATAATATGTAAGGTAATCACACAAAGTATTAAACATGTATCATTTAGTAATGTGGCAAATATCATGTAACATAGAGCATGGCATAAGATGGGTTTCCTAAGGTTATAGTCTAGGTCATGTGTGTCTAATAACCTAATTCCCTATAACCAAGGCTGTGATACCAATCTGGCACACCCCAACCGGCGGCGGAAATGTCAGGGCGGGACATGGAGACTGTTCATGATCACATGGTTGACTATATTGTAATATATCAATCATCACATTTCATTTCATAAATCAAACCAAACAAAATCCAACAAAGTACGTAAATTGAAATACATAATAAGGTCTTTATTTAATTAAACTAGGTCCACAACTTAAATGAAGCATGTCTTGATCAACTCACATATTCGTACCTAAAACATGATTAAAACAAGGTCAACTAAAAAGTTGGTGAGCATACATAGGTTTTGACTCTAAATAGTATCATGGTGTTGTGTGTATACAATCCATACATATCATGGTTAATAAGGCAATCATGGAGAGTTACTATTGTGAAACCAAGTTGTACAACCAAGCCTTTGTAACTAGCATGCAAATAACCAAATTATGTTGTCGGTAACAATCACCCAAACTGGGTGGGTTTGTCAGACTCGATAGATCTATCATTGTTAACAGTCGGCTTATGTAGTTAATGATTGCACACAAATTATAGTTTGCACACCTAGTACTCAAGCATAAGGCTCAAATTATACACATGAATGTAGAGTGGAATTGTATTGTGTAGTTTGTAAACATTGTATAATTGTACTCATGTTCCACCCCAAAAATGTAAATAGTGTAAAAAGGGGCTATGTAAACTCACCTGCACTAGTGGTGTATATAGCACGGAAAATAGGTGGCAAAGTGATCCTTGTAACTCATAAAGTTAACCTAGAGTGGAAGTGTATGAACTTGAATTAACATTATGCATTGTCTAAAGTAGAGTCTAGGGTTTCAACGGGTTTTTGATGTGTGGATTTTTATAAAAGTTGTGTCATTTTATGTAAAAGGGTGTATGTAAATTGGTATTTGTATTTGAATAAGAGTTTAATAAAAAAATGTAAATTCAAAGTATATACTAATTGTCTCAGGTTTAAATTTAAATAACTTAAAAAAATAAATTCTTTTTATTTATTTTATTATTAAAATAATGTGCCAAAAAGTAGTGTAAATATATGTATATATATATATATATATATATATATATAATTTAAACCCTAAATGTATTGTTAATGTAAAAGAAAATCTATTTAAATAAATAAATTCTTTCTATTTATTTTATTATTAAAATGGTATGCTCTTTTTAAAAAATATGGAGAATGTAAATATATATTAATATATATTTAGAAAAAGTTTTATTTGTTTAAATAGGGTTTAAACCCTAACATATATAATTCAATAGAAAAATGATTTATAAAAATATGTTGGATAAAAGTTTTAATTACAATTAATAATTTTAATTACCACAATATGTGATTTTAAAATCATCTTAATTGTAAATATAATTGTTTTATGTTTAAAATTGCAAATTATAGTACTAAGTTGTTCTAAAAGATGTTGGGTTTATAAAAGTATTTTTATAGAATTTTATTGTTTGCTAAAACTGTTTTTAAAAAAAAAGCAGCCTACCCGGTTCGAACCCGGGTGACTGTTGTGTGTGGCTTCAGTACTAACCACCGGACTAGGGAACTTCCATGTGCATATTCCCAGCTCCCTTAATTATAATCACGAACCGGGGGTGTGGCCGGACTTGGTTCGAGATGCGCAAAAAGGAAAAACCGGTTGTACAGGTTTCAAACCCGCGCCACTCGGTCCAATGGTGCAGTGTCCTACCAGTTGGATTGGGTGGTTTCGCTGGTCTAATAGGGATCTCGTTTAAATAAATAGGAAGTATGAATCAAGCCCCAAATTCGTATTACCGCTTAAAAGAACATGAACCCTAGATTTTAAGATGGTTCGATTCAATTCTGTTCTTGCGAATTGGTATGGAGCTTTTGATAAGCATCCAAAAACGAATCGAATGACACGAGACTTACTTGATTTGGCTGGGTAATGAGCATGGGCGGCTAGCACAAGAACTCGACTGTTCTTGGTGTTCGGTAGGGTTCCAAAGGTGGAATGCGGATCGAGCGAGTGTTTAGAGAGGTTGTGTGAGAGTATGCGAAGGTGAGGGGTGAGTTAATTCATTCAATTCCATCTAAATAACATGATTCGATCCGAGGCTTGAGGATGACAGTTGTCGGATTGATTTCATGCGTAATTCGCTCGATTGAGGATGAATTGGGTCAGGTAAAAGGTCTGTATACATGCTAGGTCAGATTCCGCATGATTTTCGGGTTTGAACGGGCTTCAAATCTCTGATTGGAAGTTTAATTGGTCACGGTTTGACTTGGATAGTCAATTCTGTTTGAATTCGAACTTACCGCTCAATTGGTTGATTTGGGATGGTAATTGGGTCAGAATATGGTCGAATTTTGCTTAGGTATAAATGGCAGGTTCGTACAATCCTGATTCGATCCAAACCCGCTAAGAAATCCAATGAATTCGTGTTGTTTGACTTCCCAAAAGTCAAATTTGGCTCCTTGACTTGAATGGGGTCAAAATTGAGATGGGAAAGGTTCAATTTCAAAGGAGGGGGTTCAAATTGGAAGTCCATGTGTTCAAAGGGTTTAAAGGGTTCAACTAGTTTTATAAAACCTATATAAATATACATTTATAAATTTATATATTTATATATATATATATATATATATATATATTAAAGAAAGATAACTCTAAAACTCTACAAATTTTATAAATATGATTTATAAATGTTTTGTGAGATTAACTTTTATTTATATGTGTATTTCCTATGTAATAATATATGTGTATATAACTATAGGAATCAAAATTGTATGGGTGAAACCTTGAAATTAAAACATAACATAAGGTATGGAATTGAAATAATGTTTATTGCACAAGAACATGTACATGAAAAATCAAGAATGTTACATAAAAGATTTTAAATAATAAGTCATACTTCAAAAATAATCAAGCAATACTCAGAAGAAAATAAATCCGGAATTTGAATTTGCTCTAAACAAAATAAAATAACATCATCAAATGATGTAATAAAAAACTTGAAACAATCTTCGAGCTTTGTCCGTCTTCCTTTTCTTCTTCCTTTCCTTCTTTTATTTTATCTCTGTAAAATAGCAAGTTTTGCACACATGTTAAAAGTCTAACTTTTAAGTGATAAAGAAATAATGGAAAAGTTGCCAAGATACCTTAAGTATATGCATTGAAGCATTCTCTAACAACAACAGCTTCGGGCATCTCTCTTACACGACATATGGGTTTAGAGAGGTGCGTCTTGATCTCACCAATAGCTTTGCCCTTATCCCCGGTCTTGACAGTTGTCACACCCCAACCAACGGCGGAATACGTCAGGGCGGGACATGTAGACTGTTCATAAGCACATGATCAACTGAATTTCATAAGTTTATTAAATCAAGATTTCATTACATAAGTTCAATCAATAGCCAAAATCAAATACATCAAAATGTTCAGATTCATTATTCAACTAAGTCCAAGTCCTAAGTGGAGCATCTTGCATATGATCTCAAATGTTAGCACCTGAAACATAATGAAAACAAGGTCAACTAAAAATAGTTGGTGAGCGTACATAGGTTTTGACACCTCAAATAGTTCCCAAATGTTGTGTACAATTCATATGAAACATGGTTTAATAAGGCAATTATGGAGAACCACTATAGTTAAAACTGGGGCGTACAATCAAACCTTGTGACTGCATACAAAGTTATCCAAATGTAATATCGGCAACAATCACCCTACCTGGGTGGGTTTGTCAGACACAATAGATCTATCATTGTTAACCGTCGGCTTGTACAGAGTTAATGATTGCACTTGCACTATGCACTATGCACAAAAGTATGTAAATGTAGTTTGCACTAATAGTGTTCAAGCATAAGGCATAAATTGCATACATGATCATAATGTTTGAATTGTATAAGTTGCAAATAGTTTCAAATGAAAATCATGTTTCACCCCAAAGATGTAAATATGAAAAAAGGGCTATGTAAACTCACTTGTAATATGTGGCTTGGAGATCACACGGACAAGATGTTGCACAAGTGTTTAGCTTAACCACAAGGTTAACCTATGATTGAATTGTATACATGTATTAACGTGCGCACAAAAGACTAGAGGGATTTCTAATGTATAAAGGAATTGGGTGTGGGCTTGGTTTAAGTAAGAGTGTACTAGTTTGAGTTTCAAATGTTGTTTATGAAATTACTTGGAAGTGTGTGTGTGTGATCATATAGTCTCATTTGTCTTTGTTAATAATTGGACAAATAAATAGACACTTTATATTTATTTAGTTTAGTTATTAAAAGCAAAGGTGTTTCACAAGAACTTAATGGTTAAATTTATTTAGTTAATTTAAACTACAAATTAAGGTGTAATGTTCTAAATAGATAACTAAAATGATTTAACAAATTTTGGAGTAGAAAGTACAAATTAAGTACATATATGGTTTTGCTCTTGTTTGCAAATGCATATTTTAATAATTGAAAAAAAATATTTGGACATTAATTAGTTGCATAAAAATAGGAATTTAAATTAATTAATAATTAAACTGAAATTAGACATTAATTAAGAGTGTAAAAAAATGTGCTTTAAATGTTGTTATATAAATGAAGTAAATTATATAAAGGAAATATAAATCTTTACCAGGTAAAAGGGTTTATAAAAATGATCATAATTATATTCTAATTATAGTTTATAAACCAATGGTCTTAGGTGAAAAGTTTGTAAAAATAAATGTTTTAAATGAATTAGATTTTATTAGATTTTTAGTCTAATAATTAAATAACTTTGTTTCCCTTTAATATTTATCAATTTAAATTTATAAAACTGATTAGAGTAATCCAGGGTTTATAAAAATAACTTTTATACTTTAATTAAATGCTTAAAAATGGACTTTAAAAATAATTGTGTCTGCCTGTGATGGAACCCGGGTGGGTTGGGAGCACACGCGCGCCAAACACTGGACCAGTGGCTCAGTTGTGTTAACATGACGGTTCAAAATAATCTTAAACAAGGTGGCAGAGGGAAACGGGTTTTAGGGCAATCATACGCGCAAAAAGAAGTTGTGTGTGCGGGTTCGAAACCGCGACCCTGCGTATACAAGTCTTGAGCTTTAACCGGTGGAACTAGGCGTTTGCCTTAATAGGACCGGGTTCGTTTATGTTATAACAAACAGATTCAGTTCCTCTCCTTCTCCCCCAAACCGTCCAACCCAAACCCTAACTCCAAATTGATGATGGTTAAGCATAGATTGACAACAAAACCATAGGACTTTCATCCAGGGAATAAAAATGAGTGCAATGGTATGAAAATTACCTGGAATGATTTAGGGAAGAGTGCGTTCGACTGAAGCTTTCGGGGTCGAGTTCTTCGGCTTAAATCAAGTCTCAGGGGTGAGATATGTTGGAATTTCGAGTTCAGAAAGTTTAAAGGGAGTGTCGCCATGACTTAGGTTTAGATTTATAGATCAATTTCATCCAGAACGTGTCGGTGATGATCGATTTAAGGGAGGCAGGTTACGAGTCGTGATTAGGAGTTAATACACTTGATTTCCATTAAATTGGACCATATTGTGCCTTCGAAATCTGTTGTATAACGTTCACGCACGTCCTGAGACCATTAACAGCTTTGATTATAAGGGATTGAAACCGAATTCAATTGGGTTTGACCCTAAAAAGTCAAAATTGGCCCAAGATGAGGTTTAGGGTTCAAGTGTTGGTATAGGTTCAAATTAGTAAGTAAGGGGGTTCAAGATGGGGGGTTCAAACGAGTTTGAGAGGGTTCAAACCATCATTATTTGATTTACAAATCATCTTTAAATATATAACTAGATTGATTTTAATAAAATTTATAAAAACTAGACATATTAGTTATATTTATATAACTAGATTGATTTTTATAAAAAAGACTAAATTATAATATTTATTAAAAGGATTTTAATAAATATAACTACCCTATCAATAAGTCGTATCACCAACGGAGATCGGGTCAGACCATTGTAGACTATTACAATGCAAGGGTCAAGACTTCGGGATATTGGTCGTATGACCAACCCACCTCATGAACAACTACTTAGACCTTAAGGTGTGTTAATTAATTTAGGGCACGACTAGGTCAGGACTTACAACTTACATCATCACTCACCACCTTGACAACTACGGTGAGTCTTCATGACCCAATTTTAAATTGATTTTTAAACCAGCGGGGGAGAAAACTTGCTCAACATGACAATTGGACACAAGTACCAACATTGTTACATGAGTCAACTCGTTTAACTCATCAAAGTCCCCTCTTATTCTGTAACTGTTAGTTATGATACAAACGTGGAAAGCATGAATAGATCTATTTGGGTTGACACCCCCACCCGTGGTTAGTCGTGCTAACCAAAGCGGGTGTATACTTTTCATCAACTATTACAAAGTTTAGCGTTAAGAACATTATGTTAGGGGCACAACATCAACGTCGAGTTTCGGTTATGGGAGCTCATGGTAATAATAAACAACTATGTTATTGTTTTAACTAATAATAGTGGTACATCATTGTTCGAGTGAACAATACATAACAAGAAATCTTGTGGTCCAACATCAAACATTTTAACTAAACATGTGAACTCACCAACTTTATATTGACATTTTTAAGCTTGTTTTCTCAGGTAATTAGGCACATGGGACAAGAGGCCTGCATGCACGTAGAACAACTTTTGGAGTTTTTTTGTTATAACCTAGGAGCTTCTAGGTCATAGCTGACAAACTTGTTATTTGAAAAGTCGTTCACTTGGTTAAGTGCGGTATTTGGCATGTAATGTCTTAAAACAATTTATGATTTTCTGTAATGACTAAACCTTTTATTATAAATGCATTTAGACGTCGTTTGTTATAATAAAAGGCTATAAACACCATGGATCGTCACGCCCCGTGTTTCCGCCCTAGGCGGGGTGCGACAATGTGTGAGCTAGGGGTTGGGAATGATTAGTGTGTGTCGTACTATGAGTCATTTACGGTGAGTCATGGAATGAGTTTAGATGTTTTGTGAGTATATTGAGGGCGTGTTATCATGAGAATATGTGCGGGGTTCATGCTTAGATAACGAGTCATGGTACGTACTAGTATGCTGTTATTTGTTATATGTTTGTGTCGTTGTCCTTGTGACACGGCAGGTGAGAATGTGAAGGACGGGGTTCTTCGGGTAGTCACTAGAAGTGACAATGTCCAGTGGGGACAGTGTTGAGCTCGGAGTTGGATGAAAGCCCTGACAAGGGTAACCTTGACGAGGGCGGTTGTGATGAGGTATGTGTTTATGTGCATTTATGTTTAATTTATCTGCATGTAAGTGTTTAATTATAATTATTATGTTGTGATATTATTGCTTCAATGTTAAGCAATTGATTGACTGTGTTGTGGGAACGAGGTCGTGTTTACGACTAACGTGTTGAAGCCCTTTTGTGAGTGTCATTGTTAGGGCTAGTTGGGTCTATGTTTAGGAGCTGGTTGCTTTAACCAGATTTCGTGGTGATACATGTCGTAAACTAAAGGTTAGTAGAACGGTAAGTCCGGTCCATGTCAGGGAACTTACGGGGTTACGGGTTTGGGTTGAGTCTTGGGTTGTTAAACTCTTATGGGGTATTATAGATAACGAGGGTTATCAATGTCAATAAACGACAAACTATTTTTTAAAGGACAGAAATGTCCTGAGTTGAATTAAATACTATCGGTGACGTAAATGATTCTACTTAAAATAACATGTCAGAACTCACTTAGCGTAGCTGACTTTGTATGTACGTTAGATTGTTTTGCAGAGAGTTTATAGAACGATGTATCTTGGCTTGGGAGCGGTGCTACTCGGATGGGTGTGCGTGCATTCGTAAGGTAAGATTAAGAATGATATGAGTTGAAATAGATAAAACTATTTATAGTTAAGACTTCCGCTGATTCCGAAAAACACGGTGGTAACTATACTAAACTTACAGCTGCAAAAGGTGTTAACTTGAAAACGAATACCTTAGCAATCAAGTTCCTGTTGAGAGAAAAGAGCTGTAAAATTATGGTGTAAACTTTATAGAAAACACCCCTCAATGCAATATTTTGACAAACCTGTCGGTTACAATCAATGCATGTATATTGAAACATATCACTCATGTTTCCACTTTTTGTTAGTGGGGGCAAAAACACAGGTTACAAAAAAACATTTTTCCCAAAATAGTTACCTGGTGCTTATTTCCGTTCATTGCTACAGTCTGACGTATTCCTGCACGCTTTTCTTCAACAATGTTCTCATGTAAAAAAAATGTTTCCAAGAACAGATTGGTCACCAACTTTCTGTTTTATAGCATGTTTTCCACTGTCAGGTTGTGGAGTGGTTTTCTGTCGGATGAAATTAAAATTACAAAAAAGAACAGAAATAGAGTGAACTGTAAAGCAAGAAAAAACTAATACAGTCCAACATCAATATCTATCTTGTTCTTTAGGATGGTAAAATAAGAACCATTATATTGACCAGTTGACCAATTATTTGACCTTTGCACATGTATCCAGCCCCCAATGTTTGTTTTTTTCTCTATGTTCTTGTCTAAGAGCCATATTGAAACTTCATGAGGCTATTAAATATCAGAAAGAAATAAGAACCATTCATCTTCTTTCTCAATATCAAAGAACTGGTTACTCACTCTAAAAAGAGGATTGAAAATAAAGGTAATGTTCAAATATTTGAAAAATGATATTGTTATAATGCTACATGCATGACTATCTTTGTTTCAGTTACTCGATTGCATGCAACACAAGTTTAGGCAGACAAACAATGAACCACCAACAGAATTTTCTCCAAGTAAGTTCTTAATCTCCCATCCTCCATCCACCTTTTCTATTAATTCTCAGTTTTTTTAAATGCCAAAGTTCTCAGTTTTTTTAAATGCATAATTCTGCAATGTTCAAGAACAACCACCTATCACCAACTTTATTTAATAAAGAAAAAGATAATATAAATTTCTTGAAGAGTGACTGTAGTGCACTATGCATAAAATTATCTGTTTTGTAATGTTTGTAATAGAAGATTTGATCTTTAATAGAACTTTTACAAACATGAAATTCCATTCTCTTGTTAAGAGTGGAATTTTATGTTTCTTAGATGCATGCATAATATATAATCATGAAAAGTTAAAAAAATACCAAAAACGAAGAATAAGAATGAACAGTGATAGTGTGGTAAGGATGAAGCTAACCTGCATGCAAAGGTACGGCCTGCTGTTCGCCTTATCTATTGAAAGTGAGCATCTATACGACTTCCACCGGTTCGATCTTTGAAAAATGGCATAGATATCAGGAGTGACCTCCTAAAAGATATTAAAATCACATTAATACAATTGAAATATAAACAAGATTTGATGTATTTTCTAATAGTTACAGGAAAGACCATGAAAGGACATTGTTGTAGTTTTCATGAGATGAGAACAAATGTTATGATGATTACATAGCAAGACAATACCTGCAAACATATGACATCAGGAGAATGCAATTGAATGATGTCACCTATGGCTCTCATTTTTATACGAAGCTCAACATTTTCAGCAAACCAAATATTGTAACTCAAAATCTTCAACGTTTTCAAATCCTCTTTTGGCAAAATTTCATCTGCAATATGTTCAACAACATTATTGTATGAAAACCATATCATGTAATCATCAAACCATAAAATTTACATCAACACTTGTTATTTGAGAATCAATATTCTAATACTTTCTTCACTTGGTTCTTAATCACAGGGCAAAAAATGACAAATACTCCTTAAGAAGGAAAAAAACACATACATCAATCCTATTATGAAGCAGATGTAAACATACCAGATGATATCAATGCTTTATCAGAGGATTTAGGGTCACGAGACCCTCCCAAAACAATGCAATCATCAGCAGAAAAACCGTTTATATAAAGTTGTTTAGAATAAACAAATTATTAACGGCATACTTGAAAAAAAGGCCTATATGTAAAGAGATGACAGAGATGCATGTTTTGGCTGTATATAGAGCGCGCTCAAAACATCACTGCAAAATAATACATAGATAGCCTTGAATTTAGATGCACAAGCACGCCATAGATAACAAATACCTAGCATCTAACAATCGACACTGAATGACACTCATTGAGCATACTCAATACCAACTATTAAATAAACAGATTTAGTGAGCGGGGTAACAACTGAGTTTTTGATCATAGAAATTCTTTGGTACAAAAATTTAGCTACAAAATAATTAATCATAGAAAAAAAATCGAAGAAATGAAGCAGATAGGTTACCAGAGCAAAAGAGTACATGAGGCTTATGCTTGAAGATCTCTTAGAAGACCATGAATGAAGCACCTATGTGTCAATTTCTTCCGCCAGACTTTGTGGCTAAAGCAATCACTGCCCAAACTACTACCATCTTTCTCCACATACTCAATCGCACCATGATCATTCACCCTCGATCTTCAGTCACATTTCCAGCCTGAAAGATCATAAATAACACATTAAAAAAAAAAGAATGGCACCAAAATACATCCCCAAATAACATTACTTTCTAATGTTTTTCACTTAACAAATTTGCATTACTGGTGGCAGTTTCAACCAATATACATTTTTCTATTTTTTATCTTTTTAGGAAGGCACCAATGGACTATAACTTCAGCAACCCGTTTGACCCGCTACCAGTTCAAATGCATACAAAAAATTCTAAAATCGCTTTGTGGAACAAAAGGCAGATTATTTGTATAAAAACTAATAATACAGCTTTTGAATTTTCATTTTTAAAAAATTAATTAATTTGTAAATTCAAAAAAATGTAATTTCTTTGCAGGTTGGTGAAACCCATTTTGACCCACAATAATAAACCCTTCAAAAAATCAGGTTTCATGTCAAAATGGGTATTATTGTAATTTGTAAATAACTGTTTCTGTTATTTTATACTTAAAATAACCCATTTTAAGTATTATTGTATATCACAGCTAGTTTAATTTCCTTTTGCTTTTCTTTTCCTCCAGAAAACAACATATAAATTCCAAACACTTAAAACTGAAAAGTCTTCTAAAACAAATTAAAGGGCCACATGGCGAGCTCCCATAGTGGGGTTAAAAAAAGACTGACAACCTACATTTTAATGGCGGCATGTCCACTAAGGTCTAAGGATAAGACATCCAAGTTTATAAGTAGCTTAATTTTTACTAAAAAAGGGCACTAACCGTAATTCTTTGCCCTAAAATAGGGTTCACAGCAATAAGCTTTTGAGCATAGTCAGCCATTTCAGATGCTTCCACGTCATAAACATGTTTTGCACCAGCCTAACAAGTGCCAAAGAGGTGTGATTAGCCGATGAAAGTGACATCAAAATGTGATGTGAGTATGTGATAGCACAGGGGTGTTTGGATGGGCGTTTTGTAAGTGATTATGTGATACTGAATAATCAGAATCAACGTGTTGTAGAAAATAATGTTCGGATTTTTGTAAGTTGTGATAATCAGATGTTTAAGTATCTGGCAAACTCTGCTAATTTAAGAAGCTACCAAGAAGGATATCTTTTAAAGAATATAGACGGTTTGTGAAATGGGAATAAAAAAGACAGAAAATCAATTGTATGTTCTCCTTAGATACTTAGCTTTGTTGCAATTGGTATGAAACCGGTTATCCAAAACCGAATTTTGAGCTCTAAATAATCAAAATTGGAATCTCTTTATCCAAACAATAAAAATTTACTATTGCGACCTCAAGTTGCAATAAGTAGGTTATCAGTTTCAAAAGGCAAATCCAAACATCCTCTATAAGTATCAATTAGTACACCTGAGCAGCAAATAATGATAATATGCCATTTCTAGCACCAACATCAACCACTACCCTCCCAGCAAAATCTGCTTGATTCTCCATAACCGCAGCATAGTAGGAACCTAAATAATAAACATTTGTCATGCAATTGAACTCCACAAAATCCCCTAAAAAACATTTGAACCATGCTTATTGAAATGAATTAGTACACCGTTGCATTACATTGTAATGCATGCTAACATAAGCCTGAAAAAGAATAAGATGGTATATTGACCTGTCCTCTCATAATCCTGCAACATGTTTTGCTGATGAAGCAGTTGCCCGTAGTAATGGAAGTACATTTTAGCAGAAGACGCTTCTATCTTATCATCAAACTTGCTTTTAGAATAAGATATTGTTCCATTTGGTAAAGTTGATTCTATAAAAAGAAACAATAAATAAACAGCTCCATTTAGTAATCACATTTGCTGCAGTAAAAATCTAATTAGCATAAAGTTCTATTACCATCGCCCATCCCACGGTATGTGATAAAAAGAATCACAAAAGTTAAAAGAAACTATATCAACAATATCAATATATGATACATAATGTTTGCATAAGGTAACAGACCTTGAATAATCACTTCACTTTTCCATAGCTCAAATGCACCATGAAAGGAGCTACTTTCTTCCTCCTCTTTAATTGAATAGTAATTCCCTTTGAATAAGTTTTCTGATTCAAACGTGAGAATACCATTGCTTCCATTAATGTATGCATATTGCACATCACAATAACACAAATTAAAGTTTCAAAATGTTACATGTTTTCTTATATCTATAGGAACACATTTAAGTACTTCGAAAATATGAAAATTGAATGCTTTCTTCAAGCATAAGTAATAAAGAAACATGCTAAATAAATATCCATTTTGAGATGATGTTTATAAGCATGAATACAAGTTAGTCGCATTGGCTTGCCTCTTTGATAGTTTCAGACCCTTCTGATACACAAAGTGATTGAAATTCACCTAACCTGAAAAGCTGAAACCCCCAAAAGAGTAAGATGTGAACACATGAACACAATTCATCATCTCTATTCAAGTTTCAATATACACAAATCCACAAAAATGGGACCCACAAAATGAAAATGAGACCAAATGAATGAAACATAAAAGTGCTCAGATTCTATTTTAGGAAACTGAATGCATTAAAGATGGACTTGGTGATATGATAATTGATATAACCCGTTTCTCAAAATATGAGATTATTAGAGAAAAGAACTGACCTCGGGTGCCATCCAATATGGAGTTCCCTTGCAAGATTTGATATCGTTTAATTTGGTTACCTGTGGATACAAATCGAGTTACTTTTTGTAGATTCTAAAAGGAAGTTATAAGACAGAGGGGAAAAGAAAAGAAAGCATGTGCTGCTACCTTTGCCAACCCAAAATCTGCAAGCTTCACAGATCCACTCACATCAACCAATATATTAGCACATTTGATGTCCCTGAAAGATGAATATGAATTGCCCATGTGACACTCCATAATCACACTAGGACCATCAAAGCTGACAGAATAATGCCACCAAAAACAAAGCTGACACCAGGACCTTCAAAATCTAGGGTTTTACACTACATAACTTCCATCAAGTATTCATCATATAGCCAATTCACAATTCAACAAAATCAATTAAATACTGGTTATACCTCAACGATATCTCCGACTAAATAAGAAAGTTGCTTGTTGAGTTTATCTTCTCCTGACTCCCCTTGATGTTTTCTTTGAACGAATCCAATTCGAGATATTGATTAATGATTTACAGGTGTGAGAGAATGGAAAAGAGATCGACTAAGCAAAACCTTGGGATTTGAATACTTGCGACTGAAGAGGGGGGCAGAAGAAGATGACGGGAACAGCTGAAGGATTTTATTCGAGCGGTCGTCAGTAGTTCGGCTGTGAAAATGGCATCTTCCGTGGTGGAACTGATGAGTTGTCTCCCACGTCTACGGGACCTCAATGCGAGCTTCTTTTGCTTCGCTCGTGTATGGGAGTCGCAAAGCTATTGTTTGGTCTTAGAACGTGCCAATGTATGTGGGGGAAGCTGTTTCTGTTTTTGACAAATGCCTTCGGGAGGCGATCGAGGATATCGTGGTTTGTGAGGGTACTTTTTTTTGAGATTTTCAATAGAGGTTGGCATCACTTCCGACCCGTTATGGGGGGTTGGGTTTATGTTCGGCTAGGGATGTATCTGTAGAAATAAAGACTGATCGCTACAAAATTCTCTAAGTACAAATGCTGCTGATCTCAAAGATTGCTGCGGATCGACAAAGTTGCAGCTGGTAGGCTTTATCCGCTGCTGACCAAAGCTGCAGCTGATAAGTCTTATCAGCTGCTGACCAAAGTTGCAGCTGATAGGCCTTATCTGCTGCTGACCAAAGTTGCAGCTGATAGGCCTTGTCCACTGAAGATCAAAGTTGCAGCTGATAGCCTTTTCACTGAATATCAAACGTTGCAGCTGACTGTTCTTGATAAAGCAACCAATACCACTGACAACTTTCTGTTGTTACACTAACACACTCCACGCAGAAAGAATGTCATTAGCACAAGACAATAAAACACAACGACGCTCTCCTTTTAAGTATTCAAGCAATGATGCAAAGAAGATGTTTGAATAAAGTTAACCTTTGTAGTTATTATTATTGTCTGTATATGTAGAATAGCTTCAATACAAGATCAACGGTCTGTGTTAGATCTGATCCTTAGAATCATGGGTCTGTCTTGATTCTAAGTTACTATATAAGTAGTACTTAGATTCATTGTAAAAGTATTTTTTGCTTAAGAGTTTTCTCTGTAATCTTGTAACACTTGAAGCTTAATACAAATTGCATTTATCAGTATTCTTCTTATCTACTTGTTTACTTTGCTTAAGTTGTGATTGTTTCCGCCAATCTCAACCGAAATAGAACCATCTTGTATTTACCGATTCAACAGTATCTGAATATGTTTTTTTGGCATCGAGGACACAATCTTGGAATTTGCAGGATCACATTCTTCAGGGTTGTATTATTGATGGTTTAGACCCTGATTGCGGGTGTGCGATGGATCGTTTGCACATGTCCCTTCCCGATTTCGATCTTAGCAGTTTCTCTAATAAGAACATCGCCCCCCCTAAAGCCCAACATGCTTTGACGAGTGCCCTATTTAGCATAATCGTCCAGACTTTGGGAGGGAAGTTTGATCTATCCCCTCGTAAAAAAGCGGTGTTTGAATATCTCCGGGCTCCTCGAGCTCAAGATTTCCTGACAGTCATCCCCATCGAAGGGCTGGGCCAACATATGTCGGATGTGGAGTACCGGGCTATCCTTAAGTACCGGCTAAGGATCCCTCTGTTTCCGGCTGATGAGCCCTGCCCAGTTTGCCTCAAGGCTTGTTTGGATTCTTTTGGGGAGCATGCGGTCCATTACAAGGACCTACCTGGGTATAAATATAGGCATGATTTGGTTAGGGATGTTCTATTTGATGTTCTTATGCGGGCAGGAATCTCTGCTAAAGGGGTATGATGGAATAGCTAAGAGATTCTGGATTGGATGGGAGTTTAGTGGAGTAGAAGAGCTAAACTGGAACTCTCTTAATGCCCTCCAAGTTCTCAATCTGTATCTGACAAAATGCATCAACACTTCATCAGATCTCTCAGCAGAACTTGCAATCAGCAGGTTCTATGACTTAATGGAGGATAACATGCCCTGGTTTGAAAGACTACTAAAAGAAGCAAACAGGGTGGCTTATCCTGAATCTTCATCAGTAGTAGAACAAAGACTGGCTCCGAGAAGACTTGACATAATTAGGAGCAGTGCTTTAACTGAAGAAGAGGTTATCTGCTGGAGAAGATTCATATACAACATAATGGTCAGGGATGTGGAAGTGCAAGGATGGATAAGCACTGACTCCCATGACTTCACCTTCTTCCTAAGAAATGGATCTTCTCTCTCAATCAACATCAAAGAGATCTTGCTCCTACCTTCAGCTTTCCTACACAAGGTCTTTGAGCTCAGATCACTCATCTTCAATGTAAACTCCTTAGAAAGTCAAGAAATGATCAAAATCATCAAGGCTTCTCTTTATAAGGAGGAATCTGGATCTGACTCAGACCTATCCTTTCTCTCTTCTCCAAAAGTCAGACTGAACACAGAAGAAGAATAAAAAAGAAGAGACGAGGAAAAGATGAAAGAAACATGGAAAGAAGTGACAGGTATGGAATGGAAAAAAGATGAAGAAAGTTTCCTTCCCTTGTCCATTCCCCAAAATGCCAATAAAGCTGAATCTGAGATCCCAACAGCATCTACTACATCTGCTGTTGAGGTCTATGAAGCTGAAGCAGAGGCATCCAACAAAGATAAGGGAAAGGGACTAATGACCAAAGAAGTTGAAGAAAGAATTGAGAAGGAGAAGAAAGAAAAGGAGGATAGAAGAAGAAGAAGAGAAGAAGAGGAGATGGCTGAACTAAAGAAAGCTCAAGACAGAAAAACAGTCATTCTCCTTAGAGAACAACAGATCCAGTTGTATGCAAAACAGCTGGATGATCTGAAAGTAAAAATTCCTGCAGTTTATCAAATTAAAGAAGATGAAGCTCTTGCTCTTCAACTGCATGAACAATTCAACAAAGAAGAAGAAGATATAGAGAAGAAGAAGAAGGAAGAGGCTAAGTTCAGAATAACTGATTCTGAACTAGCCAAAGAAATGAGAGAGGAGTGGGTAAAGGCTCTGGTTTCTCAAGGTGAGGATGCAGAATACCTTGAGAAACTATCAAATAAAGAAATCTACAGAGCCTTAATGGGTCAGCAGGGTCAATTGGTAAACAAGAAAAAGGCTGAAGAAGAAGAAAAAGCCAAACAAAAGTCCAAGAAGACCATTGCCTTTAACCGAAGATCCCATGAATAAAGGAAGATCATGATTGACTTCCTTAAGGCTAGAGGAGAGAGTGGAAAGGGTTGGGTCCTGTTGAAGCACTTTCCTGTGACAACACTCTGGATAGAGTCTTAGTTTGTATTTTCATGTCAGTAATTGTCTTTGTATGTAAGAGTCTTTATGTATTAGTTTATCGAGTTGTATTTACTTTTACATATTGAATGTTGCATTTCTTACTAAGTGTTTTGCGCACTTACATGTGCGCAGGAGAAAGCTCCTGCGTACTTAGCAAGTACGCAAGAATACCTTTGCGTACTTGTTAAGTACGCAAGAGCATTTTGCCCTGCGCACTTGCTAAGTACGCAGGCATCAGGTCAGGTATAAGTAGGATAGGTTGACAGAAGTTAAGTACGCAGGCATTATAGCAAATACGCAGATTGTAAATTCAGTACTTTTCTCTGTAACCTTCAAGTGTTTATAATACAAAGAACGTTTAAAGTGTTTTCTCTTGTCGATTTACTTTGTTTAGCAAGACTCTCCACCTAGTCACGGGCATTCCGCACCCGGTCCGACTAGTAGACCCACTTGCATGTGACAATCCGCCACACCCGAGGGACCTACAAGTGGTATCAGAGCACTTGCTCCTGATTTCGAGTGTTGTAAGTGAGTTTGGAGAGTTTGGAGAGTTTTTACAAGCAAAAAAGAGGTATTTTTAGGTGATTTTTGTGATAAAATAGGGGTAGCTCTTGAGCACTATTTTAGAAACAAAAATCACTTAAAAAATTGATTTTTGTTGTGTATTTGAGTGTGTTGAGCATCAAAGGTTGGTTAGAAACAAGTTTCTGACCCTTTGGCTCATTTGCATTGATCATCAGACCAATTTTTACCATCTCCGACGAGTTTCAGGTGACCGGAAAAGTTTGGTGAAAGTTGCTGAAAAGGTATCCTGCAAAAAGTACAGTTTTGTGCGTACTTACTAAATACGCAAGACTTATCTCCTGCGTACTTATAAGTGCGCAAGACTGAACTTGTGCGAACTTAAGTTATATCCTGTGTACTTACATCTACTCCTGCGTACTTACAAGTACGCAAGAGGAAATCTAAATACGCAAGACTATTTCTCAAGTGCGCAAGGCCAAAACCAAGTGCGCAACTGTGTCTGACTTTTATGAAATTTGACTAAGTGTTCACTATGTCGAATCTTCAGAATCTTGGAAACCTGCTGAATTATGATAATGAGATCGGTACACCACAGAAACCACCAAAGTTGCTGAAAGTGAACGATTATTCTAATTGGAAAGCACGTTTCGAGCACTACATTTTATATACCGACTCATCATTATGGATACCAATCCTTGAGGGATATAAGCATCCCACACACATCTATCTGGATGAGGTGATGCCAAAGCCTATCTCTAAGCTTGATGATGAAGAAAAGAAAGCTTATGATCGAGAAAAGAAGGCTCTTGGTTCGATCACTATGGCATTAACTCGGGAATTGTTTCACAGTTTCCGAGGGTATGACAATTCTAAGGATCTCTGGAAAGCTTTACAGAAGAGATTTGAAGGAAATAGTGACATCAAGAAAAGTAAGCGGAATCTTCTCAGGAAGCAGTATGAGTGCTTCAGATTTTTTGAAAACGAATCTTTAGATGACCTCATCTCGAGGTTCTATTATTTACAAACTGAGTTGAAGGCTTTTGAACTCAGGTATCCGGATGAAGAGATGGTGGAAAAGTTTTTGGATGCTTTACCACCCAAATTTGAGATGTACACACCCCCGATGAGGGAAAATCCTAAATTCTATGAGCTGACAGTTGAGGAGGCAATAGGAAAGGTTCAAGCTCATGACATGAACCTAAGAAGAAAGGAGAGCTCTGGTAGACCCCAGATACAAGACCCTTCTATGTATCATGGGACGACTTCTACATCGAAGTCATCAGGCTCTGGAATTGCCCTCTTCACTGGAAATCCTACCGAAGAAGACCACTCAACTGGGTGTGGTGGTCATGCTTGCTATGCTTCAGGATTAGGGTTGAGATCTCATCATCAAAATACCTCAAGAAATCCTCCTGCTACGTCTTCAGCTAACAACTCAGCTATAGCCAGAATAGCTGAAGATCATGTAGCACTATTATCATCTTGCATGCTTGCATATGAAAACTTCATAGGTGGCAAGCTTACTGATCCAGAGACGATTGAAGAAGATTTTAATCAAGTGGATACTGATGACATGGAGGACATGGATATTCAATGGAATATAGCCATGCTTTTGAGGAGAGCCAAGCGTTTCCTGAACTGAACAGGAAGAAAGTTTATTGGCAGGCATCCTAATGCCAAGGTCGGTTTAACAAATCCAAGGCCAAATGCTACAAGTGTCTGAACTATGGACACTTTGCTCGTGAGTGTCAGAAAGACAGAGCACCTGCCTCTGGTTTCACCCGACCCAGCCAAGGAAACAGCCATGGCCACAACAATCCAAACAACCACAATCAAAGCCAAAGTGGAACGTCCAATGCACTGGTAGCACAACAGGACGACAGCTTTGACTGGGTTGTTCATCTTGAGGATGCCATCATCGCACAAACCCAGGTTGGTCTCATGGCTAAGATCATGGAGATGATGGAAGCAGAGAAAAGGGAAGCTTCTATGGCTGACCTAGAAGAATCTACAACTACTGCTACAGAGGAGGTGAAGGAAGCTGAAGAAATGGAAGCTCTTGTAGCTGATGAAGAGGAATCAACCACTGCTGTTGCTCTCATGGCCATTGGAGAAGCAACAAGTTCGTCGTCTGAGGTAGATTCTAACCCTTTCTCTGTTATTTCATGTTCTAAATGTCAAGGGCTAAAACTGGAAAGTTCTAGGCTCCAGGACAAAATCGAACCCCTAAGGTTGGCAGCTCTAAACTATAAAGAAAATGAAAAACGTTTTAAAGATTCTATTGAAACGTTAAAAAGGAAAAATCTGAATATTCTTTAAAAATAAGTGATCAACAGCTTCACTTAGATGTTGCATACAGGGGGTTAGAAAAACAGAACAATGAAATCAACAAACTGCAAAATGAGATCTTGCAGTTAAAATGCACTAATGAGAAGTTGAAAAACTCTCGCTTTGTGGTGGAACACTATGAGTCTGTGGTGAGACAACTGAATGGGTTAGGTTTGGGTACTAATGCCATTCCTCCACCAGTGAGCGGGAAGTTTGTCAATAGCTTAATAGACATTGATCTCACTTGTCTAGATGAGTCCTCTGATAAGGTTGATTCCCCTAAAAAGGATGAATCCTCAAGTAAGGCTAACTCCACATCTAGTGAGGAGTTTGTTACTGCTTCTGAAGACGGGTCGGTTAACTCTTGCCCTGAAGGAGTAGTATCTGAGGAGCTGTTGACTGAACAAAAGGTAAATAAAAACGTTATCACTAATGGTGATAACTGCATTTTAACTGAACCCGACATCATTGAAACAAATGATAAACTAAAGGTAATGCTTTACGGGGGGTATAAAAGTCTTAACCAAGTAAAGAAAGAGGCTTTTTCAGCTCACTATGGGCTTGGGTATAAAGAAAATTTGGAAAAATATTATACTCCCAAAAACCAAACTGGTAAGGTTCAGACTAATGTTCATAAACCAACTCCTCCTTCTCATAATGCTGAGTTATCTAAGGCCAGATCTAATGAGCCTTACAAGAGAACTTATGTAGACAAGAGGAACTGTTTTCACTGTGGCTTGGTTGGTCACATTTTTATGAACTGTCCTTCTAAGAACCAAGGGAAACGGCCTGTAGTTTCACAACCAGCTGTTATCCCCAGGTCGCCACCAGTGAAACCATCTCCCAAACATCCAAAGCAAAATGTGGTGAAACCACCAGTCAAACCGATGGTAAAGCCTAAGATCATATATGAAGCTAAACCATCTGTTCCAAGAAAGGTAACGCAACCTGCTGTACCTCGTGTATCTACCTCTGGTAGTACACGTACTGGTGAGAAACATGTGGCAAGACTCTCTAAGCCACAGAGGAGGAGACGGAACAAGAGGTTGAGAAAGCTTGAACAGCTGACTTCAGTTCAATCAAGTGAAGCTTCCACAAGTTCACCTGCTGTAGTTGAACCAAAGTCTCCTGTTCAGGTTAAGAAACAGAAGAGATCCTGGACTGCCAAATCCAAAACTTCTCAATCTCCTAGTTCTATTTCTTCTAAAGATTCATCAATTTTGAACAGTCATCATGACTATGAGTTAAAGGAAGTAGTTTATTTTGAAAAGGATGGACGACCCAAGACCACAATGGCTTGGGTCTCCAAAACTAACTAATTCTTTTGTGACTCATGCAGGGACGTCCGAAGGGTACTATCTCTAACCGCTGGTATGTAGATAGTGGATGTTCCATGACAGGAAACATGGCCCTGCTTGAAGATGTTAAACCATTCAGAGGCGGCTATGTGGCCTTTGCCGGAGAAAAAGGCGGCAGTATCACGTGTCAAGGCGTGGTTTCGAACGGTTGTGTCACTTTGAAAATGTCAACTTCTACGAGCAGCTGAAGCATAACCTGTTGAGTGTCTCCCAAATGTGTGATAAGGAGTACTCAGTGATGTTTGACAAGTCAGAATGCCTGATTCTCAAACCCGGTTTTGAAGTTCCGGAAGATTGGATCCTGATGAGAGCGCCAAGAACAAACGACACCTATCAGATCGATATGAGCGTGGCAACAACCACCTCATCAGTTGCTACTTGTTTGCTTACCAAAGCGACAGAGCTCGACTCCATCTTGTGGCATAGGAAACTCGGACATATTTCGTATCGTAAAATGAATCATCTTGTCCGAAACGGTTTGGTAACCGGGGTTCCTAAGCTGAGATTTACCGTTGCAGATGACTGTATGCCTTGTAAAATGGGCAAACAACAACAGAAGTCTCACAAGCCCAAGCTCCAAAACACTATTGATACCCATTTGGAGCTATTACACATGGATCTGTTTGGCCCCATAAGTATCAGAAGTATTGGAGGTAAGTCGTTCTGTCTAGTTGTAACTGATGATTTCTCACGTTTTTCTTGGGTGCATTTCTTAGGTACTAAAGACGAGACTGCTAATATTCTTCAATATTTGATCCTGAGCTTGGAATCACTTTGCAAGCTGAAAGTTAGAAGAATTAGGAGTGACAACGGAACTGAGTTCAAGAATAATTTGATGGAGCTTTTCTGTCTCAAGAAAGGAATCCGTCACGAATTCAGCGCGTCGTACACTCCTCAGCAGAATGGAGTTGCTGAACGGAAGAACATAACACTGATTGAGACTGCAAGGACTATGCTGTCGGATGCAAAGCTTCCTGTCTCTTTCTGGGTAGAAGCCGTTAATACAGCTTGTCACGTCTTAAACAGAGTTCTGGTTGTGAAGAGGCACAACAAGACTTGTTACGAGTTGATCAACAATCGACTTCCCAATCTTGATTACCTAGTTCCTTTTGGTAGTCCTTGTTCTTTGTTGCTACAGTACAAAGACCGCCAGTCTAAGTTTCATGCAAAAGCAGTGAAAGGCATCTTCTTAGGATACGTTACCAACTCGCCTTGCAAGAGAGTGTACAACATAGGAACTCGTACTGTCGAGGAATGGTTTGAAGTGGATTGTAGTAAACACAGCATTCCACCCGAACCAACAGGTCCAGCTTGGGGGTTTGATTATGATGCGCTATTCAAGTCATTCAATCTTCCTGATATATCTGCAGATGACGCCGCAAATGTTTATGAATTATTGGGTGGCGGCGATGACTCCAGTTTCTCTACTCGTGCCACTGTACCGATTGTAACTCCTGATTCCAATGTTGCATCTGCATCTAGAACTCATGACCGTGATAACAGTGACGATGTTCATATTGTTGGAGATGACGCTCAAGCCAATCCTAACACAACTGTAGGAAATGACGCTCCAGCTGATCCAATTAACATTGAATCTTCTTCCTTTGGAACACAGGAAATGGGGGAGTTAAGCACGAATCTTGATCCAGAAATTCAGGAACCGATTGTACCGGAGCCGAGAGTGCATAGGAATCATCCAATCAACAACATTATTGGTGATCCTTATGCCGGCGTTCAGACTCGTCATCGAACCATCACTGAGAACACCAGTCTTTACACAGAGATACTTGACACTGGTGTCATGGAAACATGTCTGCATGCTGCATTCGTGTCCCGGTTAGAGCCGAAGAATGTGAAGGAGGCTCTCACTGACAACTGCTGGATTGAGGCGATGCAAGATGAATTGTCTAAATTCCAAAAGTTGCACGTGTGGGATTTGGTTGACTTGCCAAAAAGCTTTTAGCCAATTGGAACCAGATGGGTGTTCAAGTGCAAGACGGATGATCGTCATGTTTTTTGTGAAGAACAAAGCAAGATTAGTTGTTCAGGGTTATTATCAGCAAGAGGGCTTGGATTACACGGAAGTATATGCCCCAGTTGCTAGAATTGAAGCCATTCGACTGTTCTTGGCTTATGCCACATATTTCGGCTTCAAGGTCTATCAACTTGATGTGAAGAGTGCTTTCCTTTATGGTAAAGTTCATGAAGAAGTCTATGTCACTCAACCTCCCGGTTTTGAAGATCTGCATAATATCAATAAAGTGTATAAGCTCGACAAAGCACTTTATGGTCTTCATCAAGCACCGCGTGCATGGTATGAGACATTATCTAAGCATTTACTGTCTAATGGTTTCGACCGTGGACAGATTGACTCGACTCTCTTCATTAGGAAAGCAAGAGGTGACATTCTTCTTGTACAAGTATACGTCGACGACATTATCTTTGGATCTACCAATGAAGGGATGTGTAGGGAATTCGAGCAGGTGATGAAGTCCAAATTTGAAATGAGTAATATGGGTGAATTGTCGTTCTTCCTGGGTCTGTAAGTCAGTCAAAGAGAGGATGTCATTTATCTACATCAAACTAAGTATGTGCAGGACATCTTATCAAAATACAATATGAATGATAGCAGTACTTATGGAACACCTATCCCAGTCAATCATGGCCTGCATCCTGACAAAGATTGAAAGGATGTAGACAGCAGATTGTACCGTGGGATGATCGAATCACTAATGTATCTCACAGCTTCAAGACCCGATATAATGTTTGCTGTGTGCTTGTGCTCAAGGTTTCAATCTCAACCGAAGGAGTCACATATGATAGACGTGAAGAGAATTTTCAGATACCTGAAAGGGAAACCCCGATTAGGTCTTTGGTACTCTAAGCAGCAGTCATTCGACTTCAAAGCCTACACTGATTCAGGTTATGGCGGTTGTAACCTTGACAGAAAGTCAACTTCTGGTGGATGTCAATTCTTAGGAGACAGACTGGTCTCCTGGCAGTGTAAGAAGCAGTCAACGGTTTCTGTCTCAACTTGTGAAGCAGAATACATTGCTGCAGCGAGCGGTTGTTCTCAGATACTGTGGATTCAGCAGCAGTTGAGAGACTACGGCTTAAACTTCACTGGAACTCCTCTATTCATTGACAACAATGCCACGATGTCTATCCAAATAACCCAGTGAAACATTCCAAAACTAAACATATAGAGATTCGCCATCACTTCATCCGTGATTGTGCTGAAAAGTATTTAATTGAACTTGTAAAAGTTCACACGGATGACAATCTTGCTGACCTTTTCACAAAGGCATTTGATCGATCCCGTTTTGAGCATCTTGTCAACTTGATAGGAATGTTCAATCCTGAGTGAAAAATTAATTTTTCTTAATTCAATTCAATTCATGGAAGTTAAACTTTATTTCTTTTAAATTGTCTGTATAGTTCTTTTAAGTTTCAAAATATTTTACAAAAACAAAAATAGAAAATGGAGAAAATTTCAAAGTTAACTTGAGAAAAGAGGAAATGATAGTACATTAGAAATGATCTAAATGTCACAGACTGCTCATATGGGAAATGATTGTGTCATGCTTACTTAACTGTTTAGGTTATTATGTTTTTAATCTGCTTATTTACGAGTAATTTAAATTGTCAGTAAGCTGTATGCGTCTTTGAATCACTAGTAGTGTGGAAACTAAATCTAAATTACAACTGTGATTTGAACCCATGTTTGCAAGTGTGTGTGTGTAAAAGAATAGAAAAGATCATTATCAGATATAGGATGTTAGATTTTGGCAATGATTTTCTTTTGAGGTCAGTTTCGGGTTATGTCGTTAGCACAATTAATGCGGTTCATCTCACTGCCCATACTCACAAGTATGCAAGGAGAGATTGAATCAGGACATGTCTCTACATTAACTGTTGAGCATGTATTCACCCTTGAATCATTCCTGATTCATTGAAATCAAATCCAGATAAAAGTTGGATCACCTTACCTTATTCAATCACCATATATATTATCCTGAATCAACATTCCGATATTCAATGAAGAAAATCAAATGAAACCAAGACAACTGAATCACTCGATTCTAAATCTTATGATTCCTGATAATCCTTATGGATTCTGCTTGATTTTTCCTGTGCTAATAGATGTAGCTTCATTCTGAAAATTTAGAAAATCATTGGGAAAATCTTAGATGCCTTGAGATAGTGCAAGTTAGAATAGCATATCAGTGGGGTACACGTTGTATATCTTATAAAAATACCTTAATACACAAGAATGTGATACAAAGATGCTTATAGTTTCAAATCTTATAATATTGTCAACTTGATTTACTTGTTTATGTGCTTATTACGTACGAATAAATAGTAATCCATGACATGATCCCATATTCTTTGACGTTTATTTTGTATCGTTTTTGCTAAAAGATAGCTTGATATGACCCTCTGCTCGTGTCTTTGATCAAAAATAGTTTGTGTGAATACTTGTATATTTCTATGAGAAAAGATCAAAAATATTTTTAGTTTATGCATAGTTCAACTTTATTCAGAAAAGCTAAAAATATTTGTGTTTAACCTTCCTGAATTGTATTTGAAACCTCGTGATTGAATATTTTTATCTTGTTCGTTATTTGACTTGAAATCTTCATAATTTGAGTTGAAAGTGTGCGCACATAAGGGTCTCTGCGTACTTGATAAGTGCGCATGAGGTAAACCCTACGTACTTAACAAGTACGCAAGACTTAAGTCATGCGTACTTAGTAAGTACGCAGGAGTTAAGTCCTGCGCACTTAGTAAGTACGCACGACCAATATGTGTTGGGTATAAATACAGGACTTAGAAATTTTTTTAGAGTTTATCACTTTCAAACCTTTTCTCCTGTGATATTCCCTCCGACCATTTTCCTCAAAAATTTCGAGTGTTCCAACCGGATTTTTCGTCCCGCTCATTGTTTAATGATCATCTAACATTTACTTGGTGAGAATCTCGGTCCGTATCATCCATTAAATCCGATGTTTTCGACCGATTCATCGACGGTTTTGAGTGTGAAATTATTGACCTATTTTGGTGTTCTAAATGCAAATTAAGACCTAAAACTTGTTAATAATCACTAATCGAAACCTATTGACTCCTAATTTGTCCTTAACATGGTTTGATTTTGGCCTTGACCCTCGATTGCCCGTTGGTTCAACTTGGTCGTCATCTAGGTCAAAAATTTGACGGGCTTAGCGGTTAGTTGCGGTGGATAGTGGTCCCATAGGTCTTAATCAAGTATTTCGACCTTGTGGTGACCATAATCCACGGCAATGCCTCTCTTCTGATTGAAAGTTGAGATTTCTGGAATTTTGGCTAAGTGCAAGTCTTGCGCACTTAACAAGTACGCAAGAAGTAATTCCTGCGTACTTGTTAAGTACGCAAGAACAAACTCTTGCGTACTTGCTAAGTACACAGGACCAACACTTAGCAAAAATTCCTAAGTCTGAAATTCAGTTCAAAGAGTAACTGCTATACTGAGTCATTTTTATTCATTTCCAATGATACGTGTTGTTTTGATTGTGCTTTCTGTGTGATTTTGCAGATTATGGCTCGGGCGTTCACTAACGAATTCAACCTGTTAGCGAACACTCAACCCGAATGGAAAGGTGCAGCATTGCAATATAGAGAGATAGTCGACTTCTTGAACCGCTCAAGAGTCAGCTATGCTATCTCAGCTGACCCGACCGTGTCAAGACCTTACTTGGAACAATTCTGGGAGACGGCGGAGCACGACTGCACGGTAACCCCCAATGTCATAAGGGCTACCGTTGCTGGTCAGGCTATCGCTTTTTCTGAAGATACCATAAAAAGGTCCTGCAGTTCAGAGACCTTGCTACCGACCCAACAGCCTATCCAGACTACTTTGTGGATGGGTGTTGGAGGCAACGAATGGGATACGTCGGAGCAAGGGACTATGCTTCTTATAAAAAGATGTGGGTACTAGACCAATGGCGGTATTTCACCCACGTCATGATCGTGTGCATCTCGTCAAGGAAAGCTGGTAAAGATGCCATGGGTCATGACCTTGCAGCAGCCATGGTGGGCTTGTCTCTTAATAAGGGCTACAACTTCTCGCGCTACATCTTCAAAGCAATCAATGACCAGATCAACACAGCGGAGAAGTTTAGATTCTTATTGTACCCTAGGTTTGTGCAACTTTTGATCAATGACGCGTTGCCAAACCTTCCTGCTATAGGGGAAAGACTGCAAGTCAAGCGGGTGGACAAAAGAGTATTTGCTCAATTTCTGAAGCCAGGCAGTGTAGAACCTACCCCTGTGCACACAGAACTCTTTGGCCACCTTCTAAATGAAGCATATGTGGAACTTGAAGACTGGAGATGGTACAGCCACGACTCGGAACCTGAACTGAGTGAACATTCCGATGAACAGCAGGAACAACACGATAAGGAAAATGATAGTGATGATAGCTCGTCTGAGGATGGAGACGACGAAGGTGGTAATGGTGGTGCTGAGGAATCCGATTCAGAAGCAACAGAATCAGATTCTTCTGATTCCGATGACGCACCATCACAGGCACACCCCAGGAGATCGGCACATGTAACCCTACCTGAGTTGTCCTCTAAAAGGAAGCGACAAAGCTAGAGCAGCGATTATGAGCCAACATCTGACTCTGACGTTGCTCTACAAAGACAAAGACGAGAGCGTGTTCATAAGAACAGAGGAGATAGGCAAGAGGTTGCTATCCCCAGGGTAGTAGAGGTCCCGACTGTGCAGCAAGTACAAGTTCCAGCTGCCAGTCCAGATTCAGCCTCTACCCCACCAGAACAACAATTGTACCGAAGGAGGAGAAGGCCACAAGTTCAAGCTGATGTGGCAGTCACGACAGTCACAGAGGAGGTTCCTGTGACGGTGACCCTCCCTACAACATCCGTCCAGGTGGCGGTGACTACTCCTATTGTTACGGAGTTTGTCACCATCACCCCTACCATAACACCCACTCCCATCATCTCATCCCAAATCCCAACACCCACCATTGATCCTCCAAGTCAACCCTTCACTTATGAAGATTTCTCACAAGGGTTTGACTTTGGTACCATCTTCTCCTCCCCTATCCATAATGCCGAAGCATCATCGTCTAGGCATCCTGATCCGAATGAGGCAAGGATCGATGTGCTAGAAACCCAAGTTGCTGGACTGCTGAAGACTATTCAGAAGTCAAAGGAGGAATCTGATGCTCAACAAGCACAGATTAATTCACTGGCCGATGAAGTTGGGATTCTACATAGCCAGAGAACGGGGACTAATAAGCGACTGAAGAACGTAATGGCACAGAATGAGCTATTAATGAAGACAAATGAAATGATTCTAGGCCACATAACGTCACTTGAGCTAAGGCTGGATTTACAAAGAAAAGAGCACGGAGCGATGGTCAAATTAGTTGCAGAACTGACCAAGAAGCTTGATGCTCAGGGGGAGAAAGAGAAAGAGAAAGAGAAGGAGAAGGAGAAAGAGAAAGAGAAAGAAAAGAAATCCACTGGTGCTGAGCCTTGTCATCCAGTCGACTTGACTAAGGATGACGATAAAGACAAGGATCCTGAAGCCGGTCCTAGTGGAGGTGAGCACCAAGCTTTGGCAATTGTGCCCATCTCTGCTATTCCAATGGCCGAGGGGGAGTCTACTCAGCAAGAGGGTGGTGATACCTCTGGTGGTGGTGGTGATAAAGGGAAGTCAGCAGCCGAGGTGCTCAGGGACTTATCTGATGATGAGATCCTTTATCTTGAGCCTGACTATTCCAAGGAAGCACAGATCGATGCTCTCTTTAATTTGGAAGAAGGAGAGATAGACTCTGGTGATGACTGGAGTGATGATGATGAAGACGTGGTGATAGAGATTCCCATGGGTGACGGGGAAGGAGAGTACGAGCTAGAAGATGGAGAGATCTTTGAAGTTCCATCCTTCGACGCTCCGCTCGACACAGGTTCAGTCGAGCAGGCCAGTTATGTAGATGCCTCGACTGAAGCCTCCCCAGTTGACCCTGAACCTGTGGACCCAGAGGCACCGAAAGATACAGACATGCCTTCTACCTCATCAAAGGGTCCAGCTCCTGTGTGGCAAAAGACGTCTATCATAGACAAGTACGGAGCAACAGGAATGATCTTAGCTGTAAGGTTCGAGGAGGACAAGCAGCTGTTCGCCATCAAAAGATTTGGCGGGGTTCAATACTTGAAACCCACCAGTGAAGCGTTCAGTTCCTTTCCCAAATACGACCTGGTGAACCTAGCAAACCGAGAGCTGCTGGGTCATTCCAATCACGCAGTAGCGATGGGTTTGTGGGTGGTTCTGTAGCGTGAAGCAAGATCTGGGAACTTTGAAATGTTCAAGCCTCAGGTGCCCAAGAGAGTCAAGGATAAGCACGATGTACATCCTGTGACTAAGAAGCACTTAAAGAAATTGATATACAAGCCAGTGCGATGTGAAACTAAGATTCCCCTGAGCAAGTTATCTCAGGATATTCTTGGTGACATGTGGTACTGGTACGTAGATTCAAAAACGGGCGAGGCTATGATCATGGGAAAGGGACGTTCCGAAAGTGGGAACATAGTGCCAAAGGAACTGATCAGAATTTCATCAACTTTTCTGTGAAAGATCTGGAGGTACTAGCAGAACGCTACTGTGTCCACACGGACGAATGGACAAAGCTCCTTGCTTCTAAATATGACAAGGTGATCAAGTTCTGCCTTGAATACAAGAAGAAGATGGAAGCTAAGGATGGACGGCTGTGAAGACTGAAGATTGAAGACTGAAGACGATCAAGATCCCGAGCTGTTGTCAAGGGGGAGTTTGTTGAAGCACTTTCCTGTGACAACACTCTGGATAGAGTTTTAGTTTGTATTTTCATGTCTGTAATTGTCTTTGTATGTAAGAGTTTTTATGTATTAGTTTTTTAAGTGATTGACTTCCTTAAGGCTAGAGGAGAGAGTGGAAAGAGGTTGGGTCCCATGAACTTCATGAACCTGCAAGCCCTCTACCTTAAAGTCAAGAAGGATGAGGAAGAAAGACTGGGGAAGAAAGGCTCCAAGAAGAGGGTAATCATTCAAGAAGAAGAAAGAAAAACAAAGAAACCCAAGCCTTCTCCCTCACCCAACACTTCCTCAATCCAACAACCTTCCACTCTCCATCCTAGACCTCCCTCCTCTCCACCCTCAAAGTCCAAATCCTCACACCCAGCTCCTACTCATCAACAACCTCCCAAAAAGAAAAACAAACCTACTTCCAAACCAGAAGACTCAAGAGAAATAGTCATCTGGTCATACAGCTCTCAAGACCAATGGTTTGAAGTTTTCAGGGGGAGGACAGAAGTTAAAAGATCAATTTATACATCTGTTGATTAGGTACTATAGCTTCCAGATTCTGATCTAAAAAGAATGATGGAGCTGGGTGAAGCCAATGAGCCCATGAATGAAGGTGGGAGACATCTGCTGCTGGTAATCAAACATCACTTCAACCCCAGCAGGGATGAAATCCTTGATGTCAAACCTCTCCAATCCCACTCTCCATTCATCAGCTGGTCCTACAATGCTGAAAAAGATGAGTTCACATTGACAGATGTTAAAGGACAGAAGATGAGGTGTTCAAGCAAAGCTATCTTCAAAATGGCCAGCAAAGACATCAAGACTCTATCTGAGCTTCCTCTTAACAATCCCAGCAAGGACCAGAGATGATATGAGGTTGAAAGAATTGTCAGCCACATGCAAAAGCTTCAGCAACAAAAGTAGTAAGAGAGTTTTGGTAGCATCAGTCTATGGGGAGTTTGTAGAAATAAAGACTGATGGCACAAAATTCTCTAAGTACAAATGCTGCTGATCTCAAAGATTGCTGCGGATCGACAAAGTTGCAGCTGATAGGCTTTATCCGCTGCTGACCAAAGCTGCAGCTGATAAGTCTTATTAGCTGCTGACCAAAGTTGCAGCTGATAGGCCTTATCTGCTGCTGACCAAAGTTGCAGCTGATAGGCCTTATCCACTGAAGATCAAAGTTGCAGCTGATAGCCTTTTCACTGAATATCAAACGTTGCAGCTGACTGTTCTTGATAAAGCAACCAATACCACTGACAACTTTATGCTGTTACACTGACACACTCCACACAGAAAGAATGTCATTGGCACAAGACAATAAAAGACAACGACGCTCTCCTTTTGAGTATTCAAGCAATGATGCAAAGAAGACGTTTGAATAAAGTTAACCTTTGTAGTTATTATTATTGTTTGTATATGTAGAATAGCTTCAATACAAGATCAACGGTCTGTGTTAGATCTGATTCTTAGAATCTTAGAATCAAGGGTCTGTCTTGATTCTAAGTTACTATATAAGTAGTACTTAGATTCATTGTAAAAGTACTTTTTGCTTAAGAGTTTTCTCTGTAATCTTGTAACACTTGAAGCTTAATACAAATTGCATTTATCAGTATTCTTCTCGTCTACTTGTTTACTTTGCTTAAGATGTGATTGTTTCCGCCAATCTCAACTGGAATAGAACCATCTTGTATTTACCGATCCAACAGTATCTGAATATGTTTTTTTGGCATCGAGGACACAATCTTGGAATTTGCAGGATCACATTCTTCGGGGTTGTATTATTGATGGTTTAGACCCTGATTACGGGTGTGCGATGGATCGTTTGCACATGTCCCTTCCTTATTTCGATCTTAGCGGTTTCTCTAATAAGGACACCGCCCCCCCTAAAGCCCAACATGCTTTGACGAGTGCCCTATTTAGCATAATCGTCTAGACTTTGGGAGGGAAGTTTGATCTATCCCCTCGCAAAAAAGCGGTGTTTGAATGTCTCTGGGCTCCTCGGCCTCAAGATTTCCTGACAGTCATCCCCATCGAAGGGCTGGGCCAACATATGTCGGCTGTGGAGTACCGGGCTATCCTTAAGTACCGGCTAATGATCCCTATGTTTTCGGCTGATGAGCCTTGCCCAGTTTGCCTCAAGGCTTGTTTGGATTCTTTTGGGGAGCATGCGGTCCATTGCAAGGACCTACTTGGGTATAAATATAGGCATGATTTGGTTAGTGATGTTCTATTTGATGTTCTTATGCGGGCATGAATCTCTGCTAAAAAGGAGGCCCCCGTGAACTTCCTAACAGATCCGCTTGAAGGGAGGTCTACTCTTCGGCCGGCTGATATTCTCGTGTTTGGGTAGGCAGGGAGGAAACACGCCTGTATGGACCTTACAGAAGTGTCTCCTCTTGTGAAGCTTAGGGACAATGGGTTTATTGTGGGCTAGACTGCGCTGAAGGCGGAAGCAGACAAAGTTGCTAAACACGAGAAAGCTTGTTTAGAGAATCAACACGTGTTTATCCCTTTTGCCTTTGATACATTTGGTTTCCTAGCCCCGGAGGCTGTGGAATTACTAAACAGGGTTCAGCGGGTCATGCTTAGTAATTTTTCGCCCCCTAAGACCCAAAGATTTTTTTTAGTAGGATTAGTTTTGCTATCCAAAAGGGGGCCGCGGTGCAGCTTATTGCCCGTTTACCTGCCACTTTATTGTTATTATCTTTTTATTAATGGTAAAATTTATATATTTAACTTCAAAAAAAAAGTTACGAAGATAAAAGGTCGTCGGCGATTGAATGACTTTAATGGTGTCGGTTACCACTTTAATGACTTTGCTCCGGCGTCTTAAAATCGTCTTTGTTCCGGCGTCTTAAAACTTGTGTGAAAAGTCAATTTTGTCCTCCTAATCTCTTTGATAAAGGAGTATAGATATGTTAAATTCATCATTGAACAATAACTTTACAATTTTTATATAAAACTGTATTAAGGTTTTAGACTATTTGATAAAGTTCTTAACTCTATCTCTCAAATTTCTAAACTTTAAAGTTTACTCCTGTAATATATTTTTAACATACGCTTTTAACTTATTATTTTTTACTGATTTGATTTTTCTACAAAACTAATTTGCGTCCATGTTTAATTTTTTTCTTGTAATTAATCTATTTTTCGATCTGCATGATCGAGTCATGACAACTTAATACGTTTTTTTTATTTACTTACTCACGTTATTGTTGTCACAGCAGTGCGCGTAACTGGGTCTTATTTTCTAGTTTATAAATAACTACACACTTTTAGCTGATCACTTTTGGGCCTTTGGCTATTACCAAAATACATCATAGAAATAGAAACAAGCACAAACACATTACTCTTGAGCTCTTCTCTACACCAACGTCCGAAGAACCCTAACTGCGAAATCAATCTTTACCTCCAATTGACAACTCCATCTCTCCAGCAAGCTGTCTATGTGTCTGATACAGGTTTGTCGCTGTCAACACAGTTCATATTTTTTTCCTAACGGAAGTAACGGAACTTGAATAATGATAACACGATAAACAATGAAGAGATTGAGAGAGGGAGTTTAAGAAAATGCGGTCCGGCGGATTTGACAAGAACTCAGGTCCTGGTACTGGTACTGATACTCCCAGACAACAAACACCTTCCTTTGGCAACCGACCTCCTTCTCAATCACCATCATCATCCTGGTATATTAATTTTTTTAAAATTCTTCTTCATTTGATATAATTTTGCTATGTATGCTTAATGTTAGGGTTAGGTTACAGCCCTGTAGTAAATAAAATCTATATAACTTCTGAGAGGAAACAATAAACGATAAATATGTGTGTTTTGCTCCTTTTTGATTTTGTAATTTGTTGACTAGCCAATTGGTCTATTACAAATATGAATCTTCTCTAGAAGTGTATCTAAAAAGTCACCGATAGCTATCATTTCGTCTAGGTTTAATGGCTCTTCTCTGAAACCTGAAGGTCATCAGAGTCCTGCAGTCCCGCCTATTATTCTATCACATAATCCAGGAACCGAATTTCCTGCCAAAGCCCAAGTTCAAGATTTGAAAAGAACAAGGTCACCACCTTCACTCTCTACTTACAAAGATGTTCTGCAAAACTCAACAACAATGGGGAGGCAAGTTACTTTATTTTCTTATTTAGTAACAAACAAACCTAGTGAAACCCCACTCATAAATGGGGTATGGGAAGGGTGAGATGAGGACAAGCCTTACCTTTAGTGGCGGATCCAGGAATTTCAGCTAGGGGTGACAAAAAATGGGTCGGGTCAAATAAAACAAGAAACTATACAAAGTATTATGACCTCCTAAAAGATATTAAAATCACATTAATACAAATGAAATATAAACAAGATTTGATGTATTTTCTAATAGTTACAGGAAAGACCATGAAAGGACATTGTTGTAGTTTTCATGAGATGAGAACAAATGTTATGATGATTACATAGCAAGACAATACCTGCAAACATATGACATCAGGAGAATGCAATTGAATGATGTCACCTATGGCTCTCATTTTTATACGAAGCTCAACATTTTCAGCAAACCAAATATTGTAACTCAAAATCTTCAACGTTTTCAAATCCTCTTTTGGCAAAATTTCATCTGCAATATGTTCAACAACATTATTGTATGAAAACCATATCATGTAATCATCAAACCATAAAATTTACATCAACACTTGTTATTTGAGAATCAATATTCTAATACTTTCTTCACTTGGTTCTTGATCACAGGGCAAAAAATGACAAATACTCCTTAAGAAGGAAAAAAACACATACATCAATCCTATTATGAAGCAGATGTAAACATACCAGATGATATCAACGCTTTATCAGAGGATTTAGGGTCACGAGACCCTCCCAAAACAAGGCTAAAGCAATCACTGCCCAAACTACTACCATCTTTCTCCACATGTTCAATCGCACCATGATCATTCACTATGTAGTTAATATCGCCGATATATCACCGATATATCGGTGATATATCGGTTATCGGCCCATCTCTAAAATATCGGTCCATGATATCGGTAATAATCTCGGTGGCGATAATATCGACGATATTTACCGATATATCCCCGATATTTTAAGAAAACGATATTGTTGTTTCGACCGAGTTTCTCGGTTGAAATAAGTTGGCCCTTTTCTTATAAATTTTTGTCCCCAAAGCTTGGTATTACAGTTGAAGTGAATGATCTGGAGGAACAATTGGATAGCTTGGTTGATGTGGATTCGGAGGATGATTTCATTGCTTACGATTTGATCATGTTTCTAAATTCTAATATAAAATATTGACATCTTTTATGTTTTTGACTTTTGATTTGATTATTAATATTATATAATATATATATATATATATATATATATAAGTTTATGCATGGTATAAAAATTACCGATATCTCACCGCGAGAACCGATATCTCAGATATCGGTCCTTGACCGATAACCGATATTTGATATTTTTCCGCATTAACTACATAGATCATTCATCCTCGATCTTCAGTCACATTTCCAGCCTGAAAGATCATAAATAACACAAATTAAAAAAAAAAAGAATGGCACCAAAATACATCCCCAAATAACATTACTTTCTAATGTTTTTAACTTAACAAATTTGCATTACTGGTGGCAGTTTCAACCGATATACATTTTTGTATTTTTTATCTTTTTAGGAAGCACCAATGGACTATAACTTCAGCAACCCGTTTGACCCGCTACCAGTTCAAATGCATACAAAAAATTCTAAAATCGCTTTGTGGAACAAAAGGCAGATTATTTGTATAAAAACTAATAATATAGCTTTTGAATTTTCATTTTAAAAAAATTAATTAATTTGTAAATTCAAAAAAATGTAATTTCTTTGCAGGTTGGTGAAACCCATTTTGACCCACAATAATAAACCCTTCAAAAAATCGGGTTTCATGTCAAAATGGGTATTATTGTAATTTGTAAATATCTGTTTCTGTTATTTTATACTTAAAATAACCCATTTTATACTTAAAATAACCCATTTTAAGTATTATTGTATATCACAGCTAGTTTAATGAAGTCAAAACAAGCTTTTGATATTTCATTTTGTTTTGTAAGTGTGTCTTTGCCCTTAATTTTGTTTTTCAGTGTGCCCCTTACTCTTAGTTTTGTTTTCTAGTGTGCCCTTTCCCTTTTCCGGAATTAGCCTAAATTGGTTTTTACAAACAAATTTTAAAAATTTTTAATGGAGGGTTGACTGGCTTACGGGGTGGCTGTCCACCCCCTCCCCCAATAAGCTGTATCCGCCCCGCTTTATCCCAAATGATAGAGAGACTGCTTCTAGATAGACCCCCAGCTCAGGAAAAACAAACCTTTTTGAAAGAAGGTATAACTTGCAACGGAGAATCATTATTAGCAATCTAAACAATATATAAACAATAATGCATAAATATCCCTAATACTAAGGTAGGTTAGACTAAGGCACACCTAAGATTACCTACCCACCTAGAAACTAGAGGTGCACCTAGACACTAAGAAAGCACTCCTAAGCCTAACGACAAACCAAGCGCCCCTCTAAAAATCTTAACCTTTATCCGACGTCTCCAAGAACTCCTATCACTGATCATATCCTCGGAGAGGTGCATGTCTAACAAATCCCTCCTAATTTGTTCGTCCCATGTCAGTCGTGGTCTGCCTTTGCTCCTTTTCCCCTTCTACTGTGAGGATTTCCACTCTCCTTATTGGGGTTGTCATCTGTCTCCTCTGAACATGCCTGAACCGTCTAATCTACCATCCCTTACTTTATCTAAAATGCGTGCTACCCCTAGTCTCACCCTAAAAACTTTATTCCTTATCTTGTCCAACCTTGTGTGTCGGCACATCCACATCAACATTCTCATCTCTGCTGCCTCCAACTTTCCCGCTTGTGTCTTTTTCATTGCCCAATAATCAGTTTCATATAACATAGCCGGTCGGACTGCAACTATATAGAATTTCCTTTTTAATTTTTTCGAGAAGCTCTTGTCACACAAAACACCTGTGACTGCCCTCTACCTGCACCAACCTGCCTGAACGCGGTGGGCTACATCGTAGTCTACTTCCCCGTCACTTTGAACCCAAGACCCTAAGTACTTGAACTTAGTTGTCTGCGGTACAACTAGGCCTTCAATACTAAGTTGGGTGTCCTCCTCAACTATGCAGTCGATACCACCGATATCTCGGTGATATCTCGGATATCGGTGGTTTCACCAAATATCGGTGGCGATAATATCGGCGATATTTACCGATATATCTCCGATATAGGGTTTGACATATCGGTCAAAATACCGAGATATCGGTCCAAATATCGGTCCAACTTGTTATCCCACTTTATCCTTTACTCGATCGGGCTTTTCTTTGATAATATTCAGTTAGAGTAGCTTGTTCATGATATGATAACATCCAGTTACATTAATCTTTATGTTAATATGTTATGTTAGTTGGTTTATGTTGATAAAATTCAGTTACATTCATAGTTGTCAATAGCGAATAGCGGTAAATAGCGACAAGCCACCTATACGCTATGTAGCGAATAGCGGTAAATAGCGGGCGCTATTTCACGTTTAGCGATACACTAGTAGAAAGTTTTAAAAATATTTTATATTCAACTATTGTAGGATATATAGCAATTATAATCAATAATCATCTAAATCTTCATATATTAGGGTTATTAGCAACCCTATTTATATTAATCAAGTAAAAAACTGTTTAAAAACATAAAAAAAATAAAAAAATGGAATATTCGCTATTTACTCGCTTTTCACTCGCTATTTACCATATAGCGACCATAGGCCGCTTCGCTACATAGCGTGCTATAGCGAGCGCTATGGTCGCTATTGACAACTATGGTTACATTAGTTGGTTTATGTTGATATGATAACATCAAGTTACATTAGTTGGTTTATGCATGATATAAAAATTACCGACATCTCACCGATATCTCACCGCGAGAACCGATATCTCAGATATCGGTCCTTGACCGATAACCGATATTTTTTCACATTAACTGCATAGCTCCTCAATGCTCACTAAGTTGGGCTACAATCAAGGTACTTGGTTTTAGAGCGACTTATCTTTAAACCTTTGCACTCTAGGGCTGCGAGCCGCACCTCAAGCCTCTCGTTCAGACTTGATTTGCTTTCCGCTACAAGCACAATATCATTTGTGAATATCATGGTTTAAAAAAACGGTCGAGGCGCACGTATTGAGGCGCGCCTCGAGGCTAGGCGGCAAGAAATCGTATATGAGGCGGCGCCTAACTGGGTATTTTTAAACATACGCCTCATTGGTCCGAGGCGGTCGTTTCTGATCGAGGCGTTCTCATCGGTCCGAGGCGGTCTGTACTGTGCGAATTTCTAATGGGTCAGAAATGGAGATGAAATAGAGTGACATCTGTGATGGAGATGAAATAGCAGTAATACTTACCTGTTTTAGGGTTTACATAGAGAAGGAGATGAAAAACTCACGAGACTTGAACTTTTTAGGGTTTACAGGGAAGGAGCTGGAGACGAGATGGTAGAATCAGATTAGGGTTTACACCCTTTTATTTTTTTTTGTTTTCACAAAATTACATTTTCATCCTTAAAGTTATAGGTTTTCACAAAATTACATTTTCATCCTTAAAGTTATAGGTTTTCACAAAATTACATTTTCATCCTTAATGTTATAGGTTTAATAAAATTTAAACCTGATGATGAATATATTATTTTTATATATATATTTTTTAAATTTCGTCTCGGGCATACGCCTCGGTTCGCCTCTAGGCTTACGCCTCGTGAGGCGAAGGGAAAACGCCTCGAGGCTCGATTCCGTTCTTTTAAACCTTGGCGAATAGCATGCACCACGTTCTGGATCGACTTGGATAACTCATCCAAGACTATTGCGAAGAGGAATGGGCTCAATGTAGATCCTTGGTGAAGGTCCACCTCTATAGGGAAGAAATATGTATCCCCCACGGGTGCACGAACGGTTGTTTTAGCCCCATCATACATTTCCCTAACTACGTCTATATATCTTTTAGGAACCCCTCCCCTCCAGGCTATCCAAAATAAGTTGACGTGGCACACTATCGTAGGCCTTTTCCAAGTCAATGAACACCATGTGCAAATCCTGCTTCTTCTCCCTATAATTTTCTATTAATCTCCTTAGAATGTGTATCGCTTCAGTGGTGGACCGCCATGACATAAAACCAAATTGGTTTACTGTAACTTGTGTTTCCCGTCTAATTCTTGTTTCAATTACTCTTTCCCACAATTTCATGGTATGACTTGGTAGTTTGATCCCTCTATAGTTTGCACAACATCGAGTGTCTCTTTTATTCTTGTACAGAGGAACTAAGACACTAGATCTCCATTGGTCTGGCATCTTCCTGATTTGAAGATGGTATTGAACAACTTTGTTAACCACTGAACTCTTTCTTCCCCCAAGCACTTCCATACCTTAATGGGTATGTTGTCTGGTCCAACCGCCTTTGCCCTCCCCATCTTCCTAAGGGCTCTACCCACATCTTCATGCGTGATATACCGACAATAGCAATTGTTTCGTTGTCAGCCTTGGTTTGTACGGTCTTTGCTTTCTTCTCGGTTAGGCCTGCTTTCATTGAAGAGATTGTGGAAGTATGATTACCATCTCAACTTTATGTCATCCCTTTTTCAAAACCCGTCCATCCTCTCCCGTTATGAACTTCACGGTTCCTAGATCTTGTTTCCTACGCTCTCTAGCTTTGGCGATCTTAAACATGTCGCACTCCCCCTCTTTAGTATGTACTCGTTTATACATCTTCTCATATGCTGCGTTCTTCGCCTCATACACAACCTTCTTCGCCTCCCGCCTTGCTTCTTTTTATCTCTCTTAATCTCACTCGCTCGTCGTCGTTCGTGCACTTCACCAACTCCCTAAAACTTCGTTGCTTTTCCCCTATCTTACCTTGCACTTCTTCGTTCCACCACCAAGATTCCTTTGTAGAACCAAAGACTGATTGTTACAAAATTATTCCAAGTACAAATGCTGCTGATAGGCTTATCAGCAGCATTCAGCACAAGTTGCTGCTGATAGGCTTATCAGCAGCATTCAGCACAAGTTGCTGCTGATAGGCTTATCAGCAGCATTCAGCACTAGTTGCTGCTGATAGGCTTATCAGCAGCGGTCATCCATGTTTGCTGCTGATAGGCTTACCAGCAGCAACCTTCACTCTTTGAAGCTGATAGCTCTATTCACTGAAAACCAAACGTTGCAGCTGACTATCCAGGCCAAGCGTATCTGACACCTTTCTGCAAAAGCAACTGACAGACTCAAAGCAGAAGGAACCGCTATGGTCAACCAATGACGGACAACAATACACTTCTCCAAGCATGCAAACAATCATGAATAAAGAAAACGTTTCAGTAAAGTTAACTAGATTAGACTTTACGTGTAATGTAAATTAATAAACAAGATCAACGGCTTGTGTTCGATCTGATCCTTAGAATCAAGGGTCTGTCTTGATTCTAAGTTACTATAAATACTGAGTTGTCACTTCATTGTAAGTGTGCTTGTAGTGCTTGTCATACTTATTCATTGAGTTTCTCACTTGTAATCTTTGCATTCACAAAAGCTTAATACAACAGTGTTTATCAGTATTCTTTGTGTTTAATTGATTATAAATTGTGTAGTTGATTTTGTTTCCGCCAACCTCAACTAAGAACAGAACCATCTTGTATTCTCACGATCCTACAAGTGGTATCAGAGCTTTGGCTCAGATTAAAGAAACTAACATTTGTCTAATCATCTCTGGTTCTATTCTAAACTCTCTCTTTGATCAAGTCACCCAAAATCAAAACAAAAATGGCACAGAGCAATGGCTTTGAAGATATTGGCAGCATCAACCGACCACCAAGGTTGGTATCTGGAGAAGACTATGACATGTGGAAAAATCGCATGGAAAGCTTCTTCTGTTACCAGGAATACGGAATGTGGAGATCCATCAAGGAGGGTCCATATATTCCCATGGTGGCCTCTGCTGATGGTGGAGGGCTACAAGTCCCGAAGGAAACCTCCAAGTACTCTGAAGAGGACATCAAGAAAATGGAGGTGGACTTCAAGGCACTAGGAACCATCCAAATGTGCCTTCCAAATGAAGTTTTTCACAACTTCAGAAGTTACAAAACTGCCAAGGAGCTCTGGGAGGCGCTGGAGAAGATGTTTGCTGGCTCTGAAGAAGTCAAAGAGAACAGAAGGGACATACTGAAGCAGCAGTATGAGAACTTCGTTTGGAGGGAAGGTGAGTCCTTAACTATTTTATATAACAGATTTACCTATCTTGTAGGTGAACTGCAGTGCTCCAAGGTAAAGCTGGAGAATGAAGACATTCTCAAGAAGTTCATAAGATCTCTTCCTAGTTGTTGGACATTATACACTGTGTCCATCAGAAGAACAGAGAATCTGAAGACTCTTCAGATGACTGAGCTCTTTGGAATGCTCAAAACCTATGAATTAGAAATGATTCAAGCTAAAGAAAGGAGCTCCAGTTATCAATCAGCTACCACTTCCTCCACTACCTCCTCAGCGCTTCACTCTGATCATTCCGGTCCTAGTGCAAGCAGCTACTATCCTCCCATTGTTACTCACCCTCAGACCCCAACCGCTTCACAATCTAACTCATCACCATTTCTTCTTGAGGCACCTCCTCAACAGCCAACCTCTACTGCTTTTGTCTCTGACAACTCAAGCAGCATGTACTTCATAAAAGAGGATCTGGAATGCTTTCATCCAGATGATCTTGAAGAAATGGATATTCAGCACTCATATGCCATGCTCTCCTTCAGAGCAAAAAGGTTCTATTCTAGAACCGGAAGATCATTTCCAAGCAACAACTCAAACAACAGAGTTGGGCTTGATAAAAGCAAGATCCGTTGTTACAACTGTAACCAAATGGGTCACTTTGCTAGGGAGTGCAAGGCACCTAAAGCCAATCAGAGTGCCGGCCATCAAAGACAAGCCTACCAAAGTCAGCCCAGACAACAGCAGCAGCAACAAACTCCCCCAGCACAAACTGCAGCCTGTGCAAATGTTGGAACTGCAGAATTCGACTGGAGTTTTCAATATGAAGATGTTCCTGCCTCCAACCAAGCACTTATGGCAGACAATGTAGAGATACCACCTCAGGTATTTGAACATCTTTGCTCTCAAGCTTGCATTGACAAAGTTTTAGGTTATAGAAAGCATAACCAAAATCTGATAGATCAAAATGAAGAGTTTCTTCAAATGAAATCTGAGTTCAAAAAGGTTGAAATCACTTACAAAGAAAAAATTGAATGCCTTAAGAAAGAGATTTCATCTCTAAAACATGAACAAACCAATCTTGAAACTCAGATTGATGATCTATTAGTAAAACTTAAATCAACCAGAGCTGATCTGGCAGAACAGAAAGTTCATGTTGAAAAATATGAATTTTCTTCTAAAAAGCTACAGAGACTTCTAGATATTCAAGTCCATGAAAAGGTAAAGCTTGGAGGATTTGGATATGGCAAGGAACAGTACAATACTGTTCCTCATCCAGCTGACTATGTTGCCATCTATGAACCAAGCTTCGATGTTGCAAAACTCGACACTGCAAACATAAATCTTGATCCTCTAATGGATGAACCCCTTGTTAAAGACTGCACTACCTCATCAGAATCTGAGTTAACCTTCTCAGACCATGATGAAACCAGTACAGCCTCATCTGAAGCTGTTCTGAATAGAGTCTTAGTCCCTACTGTTCTCCCAGCTGTTCCAGCTCCTGTACCATTCAAACAGATCAGAATCAGCTATCCTCCAGGTGGAAGAAAGCGAAACATTAAAAAGGGACAGACATCAGGACCCACAAACTCCAAGCCTCAGTTCATGCCAAATCAGAAGAATCAGCAACAGGTTAGAAGAGTTACGACCAAAAAAACTCAGTTCAGAAACTCTTCTTCTCCACCAAGGAAGCTGCAGCCAAAGTTGAGCAGTCCTGCATCATATGTGGGGAATCAAACCACTTTGCTGCAAAATGTCAGTTTAACCCCTTCAACCAGATCCTTCTTCAATCAGCGCATAAACAAAAGAAGGATCAGCATACTTCAGTTGATAGGCCATCTGCAGCCAGTAGAAGAGTTGAAACTGCAGAAAAACACAAGCAGCAGCAAAAGGCAAAGCCTTCAGCAGCCACCAAATCTGCTGCTGCTCAAACAAAGCAGTCAGCAGCAAAATATAAATCTGCTGCTGCTCCAACTAAGCCTTCAGCAGCAAAAGCAAAATCTACTGCTGAAAGGCCAAGGCCATCAGCAGCAACATCTGCAGCTGATAAGCTGAAGCCATCAGCAGCAAAACCTGCCGCTGCTGACAAGCCAAAACCTCAAGTAGGAAAATCAGCTGCTGATAGAGCAAATTCATCAGCTGCCAAAGCAAAATCCGCAGCCGATAAAGAAAAGAGAACTGGAAAACCACTACTTAAGCAATGGAAAGCCAAAATCTCTGCTCCTGTTAGCAAAATCATCATCGGTGCTGTTGAATGCACGCATGATGAAACAGAAAGTCCAAGAACTCTTTTCTTCAAAAAGGAGAGCTCTTGGACCACTCCCACTAACTAAATCTCTTTCATGTGCAAGGACAGCCAGGTAACAAGAATAACACCTGGGTGGTAGATAGCGGATGTTCCAGGCACATGACAGGCAACAGGTCCATCCTCTCCAACTTCAGACATTTCAATGGATGATATGTTTCCTTTGGGAGTGACTCAAAAGGTGGATCTATCACTGGACAAGGCACTGTGTCCAATGAAAGGATGAGCATTGAAAGAGTCAACTATGTTAAAGAACTTGACTTCAATCTTATGAGTGTTTCCCAAGTATGTGATCAAAAGCATTGGATGCTCTTCACTGACAAAGAATGCTTTGTGTTAGCACCTGGACTATCTAAACCCCCGCCAGAGAAGATTCTCCTAACTGCTCAAAGAAAGGACAACTTATATGTGCTTGACATGAATGAAGTCACTCCATCTGGTAGTGTTTCATGTTTTCTGTCAAAGGCATCAGTTGATGAATCCGCTCTCTGGCACAGGAGGTTAAGCCATGTTAACATCAAAACAATCAATAAATTAGTGAAAGACAATCTTGTCAGAGGGCTTCCTGACAAAGAATTCCAGCTAGACGATCACTGCATTGCCTGCTTGAAGGGAAAACAACACAAGAGTTCCCATAAGCCCAAGACTTTGAACTCAAATGACACTCCTCTCCAGCTACTGCATATGGATCTCTTTGGTCCTACAAATGTCATGTCAATGGGCAAAAAGTCCTACTGTCTGGTGATCACTGATGACTTCTCCAGATTCTCTTGGGTATTCTTCCTAAGAACAAAAGATGAAACTGCTGAGATTCTCAAATCCTATATTCTCAAGGTAGAGAATCAAAGCAATCTGAAGGTAAAGATCATAAGGTGTGATCAGGGAACAGAGTTCAAAAATCACACTTTGAACAGTTTCTGTGAGAGCAAGGGCATTGAAAGGCAGTACAGTGCTCCAAGAACTCCTCAACAAAATGGGGTTGCTGAAAGAAGAAACAGGACTCTGATTGAATCAGCAAGATCTATGCTGGCTGCCTCAAAGCTGCCTCTTACTTTCTGGGCAGAAGCAGTAAGCACAGCTTGTTATGTACAGAATAGAGTCCTTATTGTTAAGCCTCTCCAGAAAACTCCCTATGAACTCTGGCTCAAAAGAGTTCCCTACATTGGCTTCCTGAAGCCCTTTGGATGTCCATGTACCATCCTCATCACACATGGAGTCCTTCCTAAATTCAGTGCAAAGTCTGATGAAGGTTACTTTGTGGGTTACTCCTCTCAATCGAAGGCCTACCGAGTGTTCAATTCTAGGACTCGGATTGTGGAAGAATTTGCTAATGTGGAATGCAGGGAACACGTTGTCTGTGAACAAGGCAAAGGTCCCAACTGGATTTTTGATATAGACTCCTTCACCCAGATATTTGAGCCCCTCATATTCTCAAATATGGAGCCTCCTTCTTCAAACTCAACACCTTCTACCTCAACCTCTTCTTCTGACTACAGACTGGAGTTTCCCAGTCCCTATATCAGGATGAAAAGGCCATCCATTGATCCTCCATCAGTGGCAGAAGCTATTGAAGCCAGTGCAGGTGAAGCCGGTACATCCAACACCACAAGCAGCAATCTCCCTGACAATGAAATCCTAAATGAAGCCTCCTCAATTCATGCTGAAGAGGCCTCTGATGCTAATGCTGCTGACTATGTGGAACACAATGATCAGATCCTCCAAGCTCCTCTCCACACATCTGAAGACAATACTGATCTAAACCACAGTAATCTTGAAGAGGGAATACGGCTGGATGTGATACCTGCACAGAGAATAAACAAAGAGCATCCTCTGGAAAACATCATTGGCCAAGTCCACACAGGCATCCAGACAAGAAGTAAGTCTCATGAAGCCAACATTTGTTTGCTCTCTTGCTTTCTATCACAGGTGGAACCCAAAAGGATTGATGAAGCTCTCAAGCACAACAGCTGGATTGAAGCAATGCAGGAAGAATTGCTGCAATTCAAAAGACAAGATGTTTGGAAGCTTGTTGATCTTCCACCTGGTCAAACAGCCATTGGAACAAGATGGGTCTTCAGAAACAAGCAAGATGAGAGGGGCATCGTAGTCAAGAACAAAGCCAGACTGGTAGCTCAAGGTTACACTCAAGAAGAAGGCATTGACTATGATGAAGTTTTTGCTCCTGTTGCCCGTCTGGAAGCCATTAGAATTTTTCTGGCTTATGCAGCATCCAAAAACTTTATGGTCTATCAAATGGATGTGAAGAGTGCCTTTCTGTATGGAACGATTGATGAAGAGGTCTATGTCAAACAGCCTCCAGGCTTTGTAGATCCTGCACATCCAAATAAGGTCTTAAAACTGGACAAAGCTCTCTATGGCTTACACCAAGCCCCAAGAGCCTGGTATGAAACTTTATCTGGATATCTACTTAGCAACAACTTCAGAAAGGGGGCCATTGATCAGACACTTTTCATCAAAGATGAAGGGGGCGAAATTTTGTTGGTCCAGATTTATGTTGATGACATTATCTTTGGATATACAAGAAAGAAGCTCTGTAAAGACTTTGAAGTTCTGATGCATTCCAAATTTGAAATGAGTTCAATGGGTGAACTAAATTTCTTTTTAGGACTTCAAGTCAAACAGGTACCAACTGGAATCTTCATAAGTCAATCCAAGTATGTCAAAAGCATCTTGGAGAGGTTCAAAATGACTGACTGCTCTGCTGCAAGAACTCCTATGCAAGTGCACCATCAATTATCTCCGGATAAAGAAGGACAAGACACTGATCAACATCAGTACCGAGCAATGATAGGGTCTCTCATGTACCTCACTGCCTCAAGACCAGATATCATGTTTGCAGTTTGTCTCTGCGCAAGATTTCAAGCAGCTCCAAAAGTGTCTCATCTTCAAGCTGTCAAAAGGATCCTTAGATACCTAAAGAGAGCTCCAAAACTTGGGCTATGGTATCCAAAGAATGAAAATGTCAATCTCTATGCCTACACTGACAGTGACTATGGGGGTTGTAACTTGGACAAAAAGTCCACATCTGGGGGATGTCAATTTCTTGGAGGAAGGCTCATCTCATGGCAATGCAAAAAGCAAACATGTGTTTCTACTTCAACAGCTGAAGCAGAATACATTGCAGCTTCAAGCTGCTGTGCACAGGTCATCTGGATCCAAAATCAAATGCTTGACTATGGAATGACCTTCATGCAGACTCCAATTCACATTGACAACATGAGTGCTATCTCTATCACAAACAATCCGGTGCAGCACTCAAAGACAAAGCACATCGACATCAGGTACCATTTCATAAGAGATCAAGCTGAGAAAAAGAGAATTATTTTAACTAAAGTTCATACAAATGAGCAATATGCTGATCTGTTTACAAAACCTTTTGATAAAGCTAGATTCAGATATTTAGTTGAATCAATTGGTATGATGAACTTTGATTAAAATCCATCTCAAGTTTCTCCTTAAAATGTGTCTTTTTGTCCCTTGTTGTAAATAAAAGTTATGGGTCAGCAGCATTTTTGTCCTTCAGCTGCTAACAGGTAAAAGCATCAGCAGCAAAAGTTTTGCCACTGATAGCTTTAAGTTATCAGCAGGTACATGTTTCCTGCGGATAGCTTTAAGGCTTTCAGCAGCAATTCCTTTGCTGCAGATCTTTAAACCTTTCAGCAGCAAAATCTGCTGCTGACAGACTTATCTTTCCGCAGCAACCAAGTTTGCAGCGGATAGGCTTATCCATCAGCTGCAACCAATTTTGCTGCGGATACTCTTATCTTTCAGCAGCAACCAAGTTTGCTGCTGATGGGTAAACATAAGTCTAAATTAACTTTTACCCGCTGTAAAATTTACCTTCAGTCCCTTCCATGACTGCCTTGGTGTATTACAGCTGTAACAACGAAAAGTGAAACAGGTTGTACTGTACAAGTAAGCTTGCTTTTTCTTCGTCTGTCGTTATATCACCTTCACAAACGTTCCCTCAACCTCTTCACATTCTATTTCAAACCTATCTCCCATCACTTTCACTCCCGTCCCCACAGCATTCAAAACCCTCCATAACTACCATTCAAACACCCTTCTTTCTTCCCTCCAAATCCATAACAATGGCAGTCGCCGACATAAACATCCCCAACGACAAGTTTGCTCCATACCTAATAAAAGGCAAAAAGTCCGAGGGTTTCGACGGTATGATCGACTTCCTCTGTCGGTCCAAAATCTACCATGCCCTAACCGTCAACCCAACCATATATACTTCCCACATGGAAGATTTTTGGAGCTCAGCCGTGTATTCTACTGAACAGGGCACTCCCCAAATCAAAGGAACAGTAGACGGCAAAGAGATAATCATAACTGAAGCAAAGCTCCGACAACTCCTCAAGCTTTAAGATGAAGGGGACGCCCTCTCTTACCCAAGAGACGTATACATGAGGACCTTTGTATCCATAGGGTACACTGGGAATCAAACAGAGTATACGGTAGAGAAGGCACTCATGGGTCCCAAATGGAAGTATCTCTGCCACACTCTTCTCCAATGCATATCTCAAAAGAGGAGTGGCTGGAACCAACTAAGCTCCGGACTTGCGTCGGCAATTCACGGTATGATAACTGGAGCAGGTTTTAATTTCTCCCACCTCATTTTTGAAGGTTTGAGATACAACCTTCAAGAAGGGGTGAAATCTCAGTTCTTTATGTACCCAAGATTCTTGCAGGAAGTGTTCAACATTGAGCACCAAGATCTTTCAAAAACTGCAAGAATCTACTCAATTTTGGGACACAAGAACAACATTTTTCAAAGCATGAGAACAGTTTCCTCAAAGTTCTCAGGGGCCGATGTTCCATTGTTGTCTACAATGTTGAACACGCAAAGTGCCCAGGGTGACAGTTCAGCAAACCCAGCTGATACTGATCCCACACCCTCCACCTCACTGCCACAAACTCAAACTACTGTTTCCCTTGATCGAACCCCTGTGCATTCTACTAAGGATGCACAGGCACATACATTACTCACCCACAGTTTGATTGCTCAACCGGAACACAGGGCCCCGGTTGCAGCCAAATATACAAGAAAAAGGGGCAAGAGAACTCCTTCTTCTCGTGCCTCCAAGGCCCAAACCCAAGCCAACATCCCTCACTCAGAATCACAACATTCTGGTGAGAATACCATAAGGGAAAGCCACATTGCTAGGGAGACTCCTTCGGAAGTCTTTCTATTAGGATTAGGATCACTTCCCGGATCCATAGAACAGCCCTTCAAGCCATTCCTCTCTTCTTTGAACTTAAGTGTAGAGGAACCTGACCAAAATGAGGTACCTTCTCCAACTACCACCATCAAGGGGGTACTGATTGGTCTTGCTTCCGAAACACCCAACCCAAGTTCCTCACCCTTGAAGGTCCACTCTGGGAGTATTGAAAGAGTGGATGTGGACGAGGCTGTCACTACTGCTGGTCCATCAACTGACCAGGAGGACAGTGACAACATCTTTAAGACCTCAACCACGGCAACTCACGGTGAGGGTGTTTCCTTGGAAACTCCCTTCACTGAGAGGAATCCCAGGTGCCAAGAAACCACGGGTGATGGGGATGCTGAGGCTAGGCCTACGGCCCCATCTGGGTCCAAGGATTCCATAACTGTAGATGAGGACAGACTGAAACTTCATAACATGGAATTGACGGCCAGGGTGGCTATGCTAGAGGCTGAAATGTCCAAACTAAGACACCAAGTCGCTATGCATGAAGCCCATAAATGCCCAACTTTAGCCTCTCCCTCTCTTGTATCAGTAGGCACCCAAACTGATGCTTACCTATCTGCTGATGCAACCAAAAACGGGGAGATGGTTTCTATGGAAGATGATACAGACAGCCTTGAAGACTGGATACAGGAGCAGGCTGCCTTCCAAAGCTCACTTTACAGGCCAGCTTTTGTACAGGTCTACGATTTGCCAGTATCAGAAGATGAAGAAGAAGAGATCTCTGAAGACTGGAAGTTGGTTGTCAGGGCTGTGGATGAAGTGCTGACTGATGTTGAAGGCAAAGATCAAACATCTACATTGGTCAGCATCATCCCTGAAGCAGCAGCCATCATAGGTCAATCCACTACCCCCCAAATCTTCAAATCTTCAAAGAAGCTAGAGTTTGACTCTATTCTAGCTTGGGGGTATGATGGATCAGCTGAGAGGTTCTGGATTGTACGGGAGTTCAGCGGAGTAGAAGAGCTGAACTGGAACTCACTCAATGCCCTCCAAGTCCTACAACTATATCTATCTAACTGCATCAACTCTTCAACGGATCTCTCAGCAGAACTTGCCATTGGCAGGTTCTATGACCTGATGGAGGATAATCTACCCAAGTTCAGAAGACTGCTACAAACAGCAAGACGGGTAGCTTATCCTGAATCTTTGTCGGCCGCAGAAAGAAGACTGTCTCCCAACAATCTTGCAATAACAAGGAGCAGTCTTCTCACTGAAGAAGGAGTTCTGGGCCTTCAAAGATTTCTGTATGCCTTCCTGGTCAAGGACTCGGACGTGCTAGGATGGGTAAGCACTAGGCTCCTTGACCACGCTTTCTTCCTAAGCAACGGTTCTGCTCTCATCATCAACACCGAGAACATCCTTCAGCTACCAACAAATTTCCTCCACAAGATCTATCTACTAAAAGCCAACATCTGCAATGTCAACTCTCTTGAAAGCCAGGCGATGATAGCAATTATCAAAGCTCACCTTGAGAAGGAAGGAAGGATTGATGAGGAAGAAGATGTGTCATCCTCTGACACTGACTCCAACTCAGATTCCCCTCCAGTTAACATCTGCGCTGCAGCTTATGAAGCAAGATCCTCTGTGGGAGAAAGGCTGCTAGAACTTACAGATCCTAAGTGCCAAACTGAATACCTTCCCTTATCTACCTCTCAACATGCCAATGAAGCCGAGGCAGAGATCCCAACAGCACAACAATCAGCTGTTTCTGTGATCAGTGAAGCCAGAGCAGAGGCATCCAATGTTAATAAAGGGAAGGGCATCATGACAAAAGAGGATGAAGAGAGGTTGTAAAAGGAAAAGAAAGAGAAAGAAGAGAGAAGAAGGAAAAGAGAAGAAGAAGAGTTGGCTGAAGAGATGGCTCAAAAACAAAGGCATGAAGATAGAAAGGCAGCCATACTTCTCAGACAACAGACAATCTAGCTGTATGCCAAACAGCTGGATGAAATGAAGGTAAAAGTCCATGCAGGGTCTCAAGTTGAGGAAGATGAACAACTTGCTAGATAGCTGCAGGAACAGTTTGCAAAAGAAGAAGAGGAAGAAGCTAAAAAGAAAAGGAAGGAAGATGCTAAGTTTAGAATCACTGATTCTAAATTAGCAAAAGAATTAAGGGAGGAGTGGACTGAAGCTCTGATCTCTCAAGGTGAGGATGCAGACTACCTTGAAAAACTATCAAACAAAGAGATCTATAGAGCCTTCATGGGTCAGCAGGGGGAATTGGCAAGGAAAAAGAAAGATGAAGAGAAAGAAAAAGCTCAACAGAAGTCAAAGAAAGCCATTACCCTTAATCTAAGGACCCATGAAGAAAGGAAGAAGATGACTGACTTCCTTAAGGCAAGGGGAGAAAGTGGAAAAAGGTTAGGTCCCATGTCCTTCATGAACCTACAAGCCCTGTATACAACAGTGAAAAAGGAAGAGGAAGAAAGACTGGAAAAGAGACCAGTCAAGAAACAAAGAACCTCTGCACCAGAAACTACTTCCTCTCTCCAAAAACCATCCACAAACATCCCCAAGCCTTCCACTCCTCCACCCAAAAAGTCCAAGTCATCCCACCCAGCTCCCACTCATCAACAGCCTCCCTTGAAGATACCCAAACCCACTCCTAAACCAGAAGACTCAAGAAATATAGTTAACTGGTTCTACAATTCACAAGATCAAGTGTTTGAAATCTTCAGGGGGAGAACTGAGAGAAGAAGATCCACTTACAGGTCTGTTGATGAGGTTCTGCAATTACCTGATTCCGATCTTCAAAGAATTTTAGAGCTGGGTGAAGCTCATAAACCTACAAATGAGAGTGGGAAACATCTTATGCTAGCTATCAGACACTACTTCAATCCTAGCAAAGATGTGGTCATGAATATCAAACCACTCAAGTCTCACTCTCCATTTGTATCTTGGTCCAATAATGCTGATCTGGATGAATTCACTTTGATTGATGTAAAGAAGCAGCAGATGAGATGTTCAAGCAAAGCTATCTACAAAATGCCACACAAAGACATCAAGACTCTGTCTGAACTTCCATTGAATAATCCCAGCAAGGATCAAAGAGGCTATGAGGTGGAAAGAATAGTCAGCCATATGCAAAAGCTTCAGCAACAAAGGGACTAGAAGAATTTTGGTAGCATCAGTCTAGGGGGAGTTTGTAGAACCAAAGACTGATTGTTACAAAATTATTCCAAGTACAAATGCTGCAGATAGGCTTATCAGCAGCATTCAGCACAAGTTGCTGCTGATAGGCTTATCAGCAGCATTCAGCACAAGTTGCTGCTGATAGGCTTATCAGCAGCATTCAGCACTAGTTGCTGCTGATAGGCTTATCAGCAGCGGTCATCCATGTTTGCTGCTGATAGGCTTACCAGCAGCAACCTTCACTCTTTGAAGCTGATAGCTCTATTCACTGAAAACCAAACGTTGCAGCTGACTATCCAGGCCAAGCGTCTCTAACACCTTTCTGCAAAAGCAACTGACAGACTCAAAGCAGAAGGAACCGCTATGGTCAACCAATGACGGACAACAATACACTTCTCCAAGCATGCAAACAATCATGAATAAAGAAAACGTTTCAGTAAAGTTAACTAGATTAGACTTTACGTGTAATGTAAATTAATAAACAAGATCAACGGCTTGTGTTCGATCTGATCCTTAGAATCAAGGGTCTGTCTTGATTCTAAGTTACTATAAATACTGAGTTGCCACTTCATTGTAAGTGTGCTTGTAGTGCTTGTCATACTTATTCATTGAGTTTCTCACTTGTAATCTTTGCATTCACAAAAGCTTAATACAACAGTGTTTATCAGTATTCTTTGTGTTTAATTGATTATAAATTGTGTAGTTGATTTTGTTTCCGCCAACCTCAACTAAGAACAGAACCATCTTGTATTCTCACGATCCTACAGGTTTGATTCTTCTTTTCATACAATGTTTCTTGCTATTTTTCCCTGCTTATTTGTCATTCTTGTGCTCATGATGAGCTAAAACTCTTGTTCACTTTGGTTTAGATGAAGTTTAGAATCATTTGACAACATTCATGGATTATTGGAAATCATTATGTTAATGTTATGACAATCGTATGAGTATTCTTCAATGAAATTATGTATTAAAGTATTTTGAGTTGTTTACAAGACTTGTATTTGTGTATGTCATATTATGTTGGAAAACTTATGGTTTATACTTTTATTCATGGATTAGTGTATGTATTTATGGTAGTTTATGGCATTTGACTAGAAATGGTGAATGAAGTCTTGTCTATGAGTTATTATACTTGTATGTGTATCCTTATGCTTATGTTTGGAAAGACAAAGTATTTGTTATGGTGTTTCATGCTTAGTTTTATGTCTATCTAGGATTTGTTGACGCATTTTCCTAATTTATATAATCTTTGCATGAACATTTTATGTTGAAGAAATGTATATTGTTGTCTAGTTTAATCAACTTGAGGTGGGTAGTGTATTGTTCATAATGTCTTTCCAACTACGGTTTGGAAGAAGTAATAAAATTGGTTACAAAATTCAAACCCGAGCTCACGGGTTGTTTCCCGGGCTAAAACACATTTATATGTTATTATAATAATATAGGGTTTAATTTTTATTAATTAGATATTATAAGAAAAAAAATGTTCAAAAATTAATTGTGGGAGCCCGGTCTCAAACCCGGGTCTCTCCCACACACGCACAAGCCTCTAACCAGTCCCGCCCGCTAGGGTATCGCGAACTAATCCAGATCAGAATTCTTTTATCAAACAAGTCAAGAGGGTTCTTCTCCCCCACGTAGGCCGAACATAAACAGGCTCTTCCTCATCGATTCTGACTTCGATTTCGATCCATAGCATAGGGGTTTTGTTAAGCGAGGGTTTGCGAATTTACGGATTCGTTTAATTTGAAAATCATCGGTTTTAAGATCGTTAAGGTACAGAGAAGGGGCCGTAACCCTAGTTTATGAACACAAAATCGATTCGAAGGATTCTGATAATAAAAGTTGTTAGAATCATAGGGCTTTTAGCAAAAACGGAATTGCGAATCTGTTGATATGGTTTAATTGCATTGAAACTGTGTTTAAGATCGAAAACCCCAAAACTTTTCAAGAACAAACCCTAATTATTGGATCAAGATCAATTCGATGATAGAAGCCCGAGATTTCATAGGGCTTTCGATCTACAAAAGATTACGAGTCTAACGGTATAATTTAATTGGATTTAAACATGGTTTAGAGTTGAATTCGATAAATTGGTTTCATATGAACCCTAGATTACGGTTCACAACAATTTTGATAATAAAACGTTGAATTGACAGAGGGTTTTCAAAGAGGATGGAATTGCGAATCAAACTGTATAGGTTAATTGAATTATGTTTGAGTCTAGACTATGGTTCGATTAAACCGGTTTGTGATGAACCCTAGAGTCGTGATCTTGATCGAATTGAAAATGTAAGCCCTAATTGGCATAGGGCTTTCATTCCAGAGATAAAAACGAAACAAATGGTGTAAGAAATTACCAGAATGTGATTCGGACTAATGGAGTTCGAGTAATGCAGGTGCCGGCTGTGAACTGACTGGCCTCCGGCGATTTCCACTGCTTCTCCGATTGAATTAGCGCATCAAAGAGTCTCTGCAAAGCTCGTCTAGTGTGCGTAGTTTTTCAAATCGTGGGATTACTATCGTGATTAAACGAATTTGATGATCATGATGAAGTGGTCGACGGTTACTTGTTTCATCCTAATAATTAGAGTTAATTCGATTAATTGTCGGTGTTTAATGGATTACTGATGATCGTTATGATCATGATCGTGCAAGAACAGTTTTGACTTCGGCGAATTTCAGTTTGTAACGATCGAATTTGGATTCAGCCATGATGTTGACTTTCAGAAGTCAACAATCGGCTTTAGAGTAATGGCAGGAATAGTCCCTGAGGTTTTCCTGAGAATTAGAGTTTGAAACTTGGTAGAATAGGTCCCTCAAGTTTGGATGGAGTTATAGTTTGATTAGTTTTACTTCCAAAGTCAACAGAATTTGGATTTTGACTTTTCAAAAGTCATCAGGGTAGATTAGGGATATTACATAACTAGTCCCTAAAGTTTTAAGTTTGGATTATTGACAGAATTAGTCCTTAAAGTTTTAGTTAAGTTAATTTAGTTAACTTTACCTGGATTTTTGTTAACGGAGTTAGCTGGAAAAGTCCGGATTGTCACACATGCAAAACATGTATAATTTAGTGCATATCAGGCGCATCCCACGAGTGCTTGTCAGATTGGGGATTTGGGGACCCACGAGCATGTTGACTTCATGTCTAACCAGAATCGTCCCCAAATAATCCCTACAACAACACATATAATTCGGGGTGGAGGAATCCCTCGAACTTCAGTTGGAAGTCTGGCAACAGTGGCCAGAACCCACCCAGATTCACTCAGCGCCCACTATTCCAGCATCAGTCTCACCAGTCTCAGGGTAAGGGTTCTTATTCCATACCTCAGCAGATCCAGTTCCATGGTCAAGGTTCTAGCAGGAGTCCACCACCCACATAGAGGGTAAATCCAGTCTAGAGGACATGGTTGCACGGCTGCTTGCCAACTCGGAGAGTCAGAATCAGTTGGACGAGAAGCATGACCGTTATATGGAGGAAAGTTTTCATACACACGAGACTGAGCTAGGGAATCAGAAGGCTTCGATCCAGACTATCGAGAATCAGGTTGGATAGATAGCCATACATCAACAACAACATCTAGGCTTGAAGGAGTGGTTTGATTCTTGTTTTCATACCATGTTTCTTGCTATTTTTCCCTGCTTATTTGTCATTCTTGTGCTCATGATGAGCTAAAACTCTTGTTCACTTTGGTTTAGATGAAGTTTAGAATCATTTGACAACATTCATTGATTATTGGCAATCATTATGTTAATGTTATGACAATCGTATGATTATTCTTCAATGAAATTATGTATTCAAGTATTTTGAGTTGTTTACAGGACTTGTATTTGTGTATGCCATATTATGTTGGAAAAGTTATGGTTTATAATTGTATTCATGGATTGGTGTATGTATTTAGGCTAGTTTATGGCATTTGACTATAAATGGTGAATGAAGTCTTGTTTATGAGTTATTATACTTGTATGTGTATCCTTATGCTTATGTTTGGAAAGACACAGTATTTGTTATGGTGTTTCATGCTTAGTTTTATGTCTATCTAGGATTTGTTGACGCATTTTCCTAGTTTATATAATCTTTGTATGAACATTGTGTGTTGAAGAAATGCATATTATTGTCTAGTTTAATCAACTTGAGATGTTTGTGTGTTGTTCATATTATATTTCCAACTAGTCTTTGGTGAAAACCCTTTTTAAAACTAATTGTGTGAAAATCTTTATAAAATATATATATATATATAGTTACAACACATCAAGTTTTTGGCGCCGTTGCCGGGGATACGGTTTTGCGAGAACGATTGGAATTGATTTTTAGTCATTCGGTACATATTTTAGCATATCGTATCTTCTTGTTTGTTGTTTGCATTTTTCGTGTATAGATAGTTTGTATTTCTACTTTTCATTTTTAGTCGCATTTGTATATATTTTAGTTAATTTTATTTCTAATTTATTTTTCATTTTTATTTTCATCCGTAATTGTTATTTTGCCTAACTTGTGTTTCCTTTTTCTAGGTTCGTCCATTTAAATCTAACTTGTCTTGCAGATCGTGTATGTCCTCTACTCCCGCCGAGGAGGTTGTTGAGCCGTCTTCCGAGCCGGAGCGCGATCTTCACCAGAGATTGCGGGCCCGTTCCCGATTTGTGGCCCAGTTGCTTGAGCTTAACAAGGTTGTTGTCGACGAGATTGTTGTTGACGAGGTGGTTTAGATGGAGAACGAGGATGAGGGTAGGACTCTTTCGGATTTTAGCAAACCATCACTTGTAGGTTTGGAGTCGAGCATCAATAGGCCGACTGTTCATACAAAGATTATATAAACTAGGAAAATGATATCGGGTTATGATATCGCAGGTATAAATGGTTTTGTTTATAGTACCGGGTTATTTTCTTTGAAGCCGCGGATTAGGGTTTGGTTATAAAACTCTTGGATTCGTCGGGTAAAGGTTAGAGATTTGGTTAGTTTCTGTTGACTGTTTATTATCAACTGTTTGGGAACCGGGTTATGTGAAATTCAGTATTTGGGTTTAGATTTGTCTGCGAGGTTTATTGAATGAGCAGATCGGTTTATTGACAATGTTTGGTAGAACAACTGTCTAGTTCAGGCCCGTAACATTACTGTGTTTATTTCACTGTTTCAATATGTTTTCTGTTTGCTATTGTTATGGCTGAAGACGGGATGGTTATTATCTAAAGGTTTGACAGTTGGTTGGTTTTGTCAAAAGAACTTGGATGTGGTACTATGGGATAAAACCGGTGAAAATGGAACCAGCATGTTCAGAATGCTTTGGGTTTTAAGTATTTCGGTTCTAGTGTGCTGGTGACGACTTAAGTGAAAAAAAAGGAAGTCAGGTGATATTGCTTGGTTGAAAGATTTTTCGGTTAGGGTTAGCCGATCGGGTGTACGGTCGTGGAATCCTTGGTACCGTTTGCTTTCATGAAAGCTCTACTGCTGTTATAACCATTTGCCAGTTAGCTGGTATGGAATTGTGAAGCCATTTCTTTTTCGGTGGTGATCAGTGGTTCGATATTTGAGGGGATCCGGGATCTTGTGCTGGGTGAAGACGTTTGCCTAGAAAGTACGATCGGGGATAATCTCATGGAATGTTGGTTTTGGTAATGGGTTGGGATAACAGGGACAATGGGAGCTGGGCATAGTTGACTTGGTGGAGCTGCATGGAGGTATGTGACATTCTTTAGAGTCGATGTCAAAGATAGTAAATTCTGCTTCTGAGAATGTGTCCGGGTTAATGCATTGGAACTCAGTGAAGGCAGTGGAGACTCTTGGGTTCAAGATTCTGGTATGCTTCATTATTACTCACTTCTGTGAAGCATTGGTGAATCTATTGTTTGAAGACTTTGGGAAGATACATGTTTATGTATCGCTGGAAGAAGGGAACCAACTTCCGAGTATTAAAGTCTTGGCTCGCTGCATCTGGTAGAGCTAAGTGGATTCATTTTGCAAGTGTGAATCTTGGAGCCACAGAGATGTCAGCTGAGTGCATTCGGAGGTTTAAACCAGGTCAGGGGTTTTGGGAACATTGGGAACATGGGACGTGTTCTGGGTACAGTTCAAAACACCGTTGGGTTTTGAAGACCGGAATTCCCACCGGGAAAATCTCTCCATGGTGCTTGCAGGTTTTGGAGAGTTTTTTATCCTCTGGAAGTCTCTGGAGCTGGTAGTTCAAGTGAGTAGGTGCCAGTTGAGATTAAGGATGAGTAAATGGTTGGTTTTACCATGGCTGGGTCAGTGATGACTGCTGGGTTGGAGCTCGGGGGAGCTTCAACGGGCTCTTCTGGTAATTGAGGAGTGGGCTGCTGCAACTAGGAGTATTGGATTGAAGTCTTAGCTTGTTTATGGGAACTGAACGCTTGGAGGACTTATGTTATTGGAAATCTTAGCTTGTTCTTGGGAGCTGGAGGCTTGGAAACTTCTAATAGTGAAGTGTTAGCTTGTTCTTAGAACTGGAGGCTTGGAGGATTTCTATTATTGAAGATTACTAGAGTTATTGGTATAAGGTCTGCTTGGATGGTGGATTGAGGTTTGCTCAAGCCTCCAAGTGGGAGATTGTTAGGTGTGGAGTCTCGTTTAGAGGCGGCCGACCTTAATTAGGGTTAGCCCATTAGGCCTATCTCTACGGTTTGTGCCTAACTTGGAGAACAAGTTAGGAACCCTAGTTTTAATCTATAAATACCCTATATTGTAATTATAATCTTTGTGCCTAGACGTTAATGAAATAACCTAGTTGCAGCCCGTGGACGTAGGTCCCCCCACTGGGACCAAACCATGTAAAATTCTTGTGTCTTTTATTTTTCTGTACCGCGTGATTATCGTTTGTGCATGTGTGTGTTGATTCCGCTGCGCCACGTTGTTCCTACCAGAATGTTCAAAGTAAAGTACCAAAAGTTCAAATGTATTACGAGCTGAACCATCTCCTAGGAATCAAAGCGCATTTATTGCGCCTCGCCTGAAAATTGAGCCTAGGCGCACCAAGCGCTCGCTTTTGATAACTATGCTTTCAATACGGACAAAATGATGGAAGCTGTGACACAAATATTTTCTAACGATTATTATGAGCAAAAATGGTAAATCTGGAGGAAGAACTTTCTCAAATCGTGTATGTAAATATAAATTATGAAAAAATGGAAAATGCTTTTCATCAGGTGATCGATTCAGCAACTGCTCTAGATTTTATTTTACTAAAACACATCTATTTTGATCCAAATGTTGGTCTTCGCCTAAAGCTAGTGACAATGACCAACAACTTCGATTTTCGGACTAGTATTTTACTATAGAAAATATTTAAGACTGGTATTGTACTGTGCTGTTGATAATTTGCAAGAAAATTGTTGGTAATTGTTATATTCTCAGATAAACCGATTAATCTTATGTAGATTACTAGATTATTAAGATGAAAAATCTTGAATGGATATTTTGGAAGTCGTTATATATTATTCTACCATCCCTGCTTGAAAGTATAATCAATCATATTAACTTATTATTTTAAACTACTATAGATTTTAATTCTCTTTGTCAGTCAGGTACAACTTGTTCTCCTTCGGTCTATCTTCTGTAAGGTTTTTTCAGTATTGAGTTATGCTCTTTACATATTTGCAGCCGCCCTGTTGCTCAGATAAACAAATATCCTCATAGTCATCAAAGTTTTTTTTCTAGGACAAGGTTTTGGTCCTTCGAGTGAAACTACAAGGTAAATTTAACCTCCATGCTCATAAATATGTTGTCAATTCATTCACATATGGACATTTTTGCCAGCTTTAGAATTAGTTGTTAGTGAATCAATTTTGATCCATTTCTGTGTACATTTTTTAACCAGGTGATCCTTTGCATTAGGTGCCTAATCATGCGTTCTTTTATGTCCCTATATTCCATAACGATAAGATGATATGTCTTCTCTAGAGTACCCTTTAAATATTTTTTCTATCTACATGACTACATGTAAGGACTTGAGAAAGCTGCAAGAGGAATAACTGATCTATTTCTGGTTCTATTTCTGGTTTGTTGAGCTACTTCCATGCTTGTGTGTGCTACGTCCACTTGCATGCTATAGTTTTTGTTTAGTACCTTGATCACTATCTGGTTTCCATTTCAGTTAAAGAATTTTCTAGAACTGCCCTAAGTTTGAATTGGTAGGAGATATTTTTGGATATATAGGATAAATATGTAATTTAGGTTTTGTATGGTCTTTTAATATTCTATATATCAGCTTGACCCATCTTGTTTTTGGTATATTTTCATTTGTTGGATGATTTAAGAACGTTATTTTAACTCTGCATAGGAGATATTTCTGGATATAGGGGATAAATTTGTAATTTAGGTTTTCTGTGGTCTTTTAATATCCTATATATCAGCTTGACCCATCTTGTTTTCGGTATATTTTCATTTATTGGATGATTTAAGAATGTTATTTTAACTCCATTTCTTTCCTAACATCATGAAGTGCATGTTTTTGAACATTTTTCCTTCCGTTTTGTTGTGTAGGCCTTTTGTATCACCTCCGAGGTTTAGCACAAGGCTTGGTAATCATGTTTGGACTCCACCATATGCTGATCTTGATAAACCTGAAACCAATCCAAGCGAGTTACCTGTTCCGAAACGAACCAGGCCTCCTTTTTTAAATGATCTAGGGTTGCGGGGAAACAACTATGTACATGATGATGATGCCAAAAGGTATGATGCTATTGACCAGAGGTGGTCGAGATACTGGTCCAAAAAGCTGGTTGTTGGGTACAGGTCGGGCTGATTTGGCCATGTAACTTTTTTCTTCAAATTCTTATAAACAATCAACGTGTCAAGTATATGGTGGTTGTAGATATTTCTAGGATACATATGTAATTTAGATTTTGTGTTGTCTTTTAGTATTCTATATATCAGCTTGACCCATCTTGTTTTCAATATATTTTCATTTGTTGGATAACATAAGAATATTATTTTAACTCCATTCCTTTCCTATCATCATGCAGTGCATGCTTTTGAACATTTTCCTTTCTGTTTTGTTGTGCAGGCCTTTTGTATCTCCTCCCAGATTAAGCACAAGGTCCTCTAGTCATATTTGGCCTCCACCATATGCTGATCTTGATAAACCTGCAACTAATCCAAGTGAATTACCTGAGTCAAACAAGGAAATTGTATTGTATTATTGTATATGTTTAACCCCTAATACATCAGGTATATATAACCTCTATAATTACACTTTGTATCCCTCTGATACTAAGCAATATTATTATCTGTCTAATATTCCCCCACAAGCTAAGGCCTGGTGACGACGTGTAGCTTGGATCTTAAATTAGTAAATCTTTGTGACGATAAGGGCTTGGTAAAAATATCAGCAATCTGGTCATGAGTAGATATAAATTGCACAACGAGTTTTCCTTCAGCAACCTTTTCTCTGACAAAGTGGAAGTCCACCTCAACATGTTTCGTGCGAGCATGAAAGACTGGATTTTTAGATAAGTATGTGGCACCCAAGTTATCACACCACAGGACTCGAACTGATGTTAAAGGAAACTGTACTTCACGTAGAAGAGCCTCAAGCCAAGTGAGATCTGCAACCGTATCAGCTAAGGCTTTGTATTCTGCTTCAGTTGATGACCTAGAGACAGTACGTTGTTTTCTGGCTGACCATGAAATAAGATTAGAACCAAGATAGATAGCAAATCCCCCGGTGGATCGACGGTCATTGGGACAACCAGCCCGATCTGCATCCGAATAGGCATTCATAAATGAATTGTGAACATTAGTGTAGGCATGAAGGGTAGTACCCGAAGCTTGTTGAATTAAGAGACCAGAATCCGGTGTACCCTGAAGATACCGTAAAATTCTCTTAACAGCAGACCAATGGTTTTCAGTTGGGGAGTGCATGAACTGGCAAACTTTATTGACTGCATAGGTGATGTCTGGGCGAGATATAGTGACATACTGTAGTGCTCCGACAATCTGGCGATAACGAACAAGATTCTCAAACAAGGGACCGTCACCAAGAGCCAAAGTAACAGTAGCGGTAATCGGCGATGCAACCGATTTCGCCTGTGACAAGCCAGCCTGTTGAGAGAGAATCATATCAGACCCTCTATGAACAACCTCAACACCCAGAAAATAGGAGAGAAAACCCAAGTTCTGAATAGCAAATGTTCGCCCCAAACTTTCAATAATCCGATCAATCACACCAGGGTTGTTGCCGGTGAGAATGATATCATCAACATAAACCAACATGTAAAGGAGAGTTCTTTGGGAGGAATAAATGAATAAAGAAGGATCGGTTTTAGATCCTGTGAACCCAAGAGAATGGAGCGCCCTGGTTAGTCGGTTGAACCAGGCACGTGGTGCTTGCTTGAGTGCATATAAGGATTTCTGAATCAAGCAAACATGATCCGGTTTCTGAGGATCAACAAAGCCTTGTGGTTGTTTTAAGTAAACTGTCTCTTTCAACTCTCCATGCAAAAACGCATTTTGGATATCTAACTGTCGAAGTGTCCACCGTTGTGTTACGGCAAGTGAAAGAACCGTACGAATAGTAGTAAGTTTCACTACCGGACTAAATGTTTCATGGTATTCCACCCCCTGTTGTTAGTTAAACCCTTTCGCCACAAGACGAGCTTTGTGACGGGTAATAGCACCTCTTTGATCCCGTTTAATTTTGTATACCCATTTGCAATCTACTACATTTGCCTTTGGAACAGGCGGAACAAGGGACCATGTACCATTCCGAAGCAGGGCTGTATATTCTTCAGCCATAACACCCCGCCACTAAGGTGATTTGTTAGCAATAGCAAAGGTTGTGGGTTCAGAATCAGAATGACAAGTGGAGGCAGCGAAAGCTGAGGGATTAAAGGGAACCCGCTGTTTTGGGTTTTGGCGAAGGTTTGCTGGCCGGTTACGAGGAGGAGGAGAGGGGCTGGCTATAGCCGTTGCTGGCGGTGTTGGATCCGCTGGTGTGGGCGGTGGGGCAGTAGGCACGACAGGTGCCGACGGTGGTATGATAGGTGGGACAACAGTGGGTGTTGTGGTAGTGGTGGAGGATGCCACGTTTCTGGAATGGCGAGTATAGGTACGGAGAGGGGAGGGATGGTCATGGAGAGGATTAGAGGAGGGGTGGTCGGAAGAGGTGGTGTGGGTTGATGTCACACCCCAACCGACGACGGAATACGTCTGGGCGGACGTGTAGACTGTTCATAAGTTCATGATCAACTAAAGTTTCATATATAAATTGCATCAAGATTTCATTACAATAGTTCAATCAACAACCAAAATCAGATACATTGACATGTTCAATTTTTGTGTTCACTAAGTTCAATTCCTATGTGTAGTATCTTGCAAATGATTTCAAATGTAGGCACCTGAAACATGATGAAAACAGGGTCAACTAAAAATAGTTGGTGAACATACATAGTTTTTGACACCTCAAATAGTTTCCAAGTGTTTTATACAATTCATATGAAACATGGTTTAATAAGACAATTATGGAGAACCACTATTGTTTAAACTGGGCGCACAATCAAACCTTGTGACTGATAGGCATAACACGCAGGTTATCCTTAAGTGTTTTCGGCAACAATCACCCTAACCGGGTGGGTTGGTCAGACACAATAGATCTATCATTGTATACCATCGGCTTGTACAGAGTTAATGATTGCACTGGCACTATGCACAAAAAAGTATGTAAATGTTGTTTGCACAAATAGTGTTCAAGCATAAGGCACAAATTGCACACATGATTATAATGTTTGAATTGTAATAATTTCAAATAGTTTGAATGTAATCATGTTTCACCCCAAAGTTGTAAATATGAAAAAGGGGCTATGTAAACTCACATGTAGTATGTAGCTTGGAAATCACACGATCGAGTTGTTGCACAAGTGTATAGGTAATCACAAGGTTAACCTAAGATTGAATTGTATAAATGTATCAATATTGTGCTCAAATGACTAGGGGAAATCCTAGTGTACAAAAGAATTGGGTGTGGACTTGGTTAAGTACGAGTGTAATTGTTTGTGTTTCAAATGTTGATTATAAAATCCTTTGTGAAAAGTATGTGTGCAAGAATTGTTCATTTGTTTATAAACAATTGAATGAGTCATATGAATGACCAATTTATGTACTTTTGTTTATAATAGGTAAATAAATATATAATTAATTTGTTCTTAATAAAAAAATAAATGAAAAATAACAAGTTTGAATAAATTGATTATTTGATAAATAAATAAATACCTTTATTTATTTAGTTTGGTTTTTAAGAACAAAAGTGTTTCAAAGAAAATTAATGGCCTAATTATTTAGCAATTAAACCAAGGTTTTAGACAATAGTTTAATGAAATGTGTATAGTCGTAATTATTTATTAGTTAAAATTGTAGGATATATATTTTTGAATGTTCAAAAAAAAAGATGAGTTATGTAAAGGATTGTAAACAAATTGGTTTATAAAATGATTACAATTATATTCTAATTATAAATTATAAACCATGGTTTTAAAATAAATAATTATTTTAAAGAGATCATACTAGCGGAACAAGTTTATTAAGCTTTATCCTCAAAAAAAATAATTTATTACTTTCAAAATTTATTAATTTAAGATCAACGTTTATAGCTTTATATAAAAATAAAAAAAATGGATCTTTATAAATTTATAATTGTGTTTATTTCATAATAGTAAAAATGAATTACGCGTATAGATAATAATGTTCAAAACCGTCTATTTGACGTTTGTGGAAATTAGAATAACTAAACATAGGTGTAAACATGTAGGTATGTTTATTTGAAAAGGGACATTAATCGTAAGTTTTTAAAAATTGTTCATGAAGAAACTCGTTCTTAACACTAATTGTTTATAAAGAATATATATATATATATATATATATATATATATATATATATATATATATATATATATATATATGTGTGTGTGTGTGTATGTATATACGTGAACATTCATAAGGGGAGTGTGTGAGTGTTAGAAATTGTATATTTATGTCCTTATATATATGCGTGTGGGAGTAAATGGAATGCTAAACAAGGATTTAACAACAAAAAGGAGAAAAGGGGGGCAAAGGCGGGGTTTGAACCCGTGACCTCTTGCGTATGGGGTAAGTGAGTTAACCGCTAGACATAGGCTACTTTCGATTAAAACGTAAACAGATTCAAGGGGGTTTTCGTGTAGGATGCTAAAACGAGTAACGGGAGGAATTGTTACCTGAAAACCGGATGTACTGGTCAAGAAAAATCGGGATGTCCGACCACCACCAGGGACCGCTACCGAATGAAGACGTAGGGCGGGTTCGAGCATGATTTGGAGTGGAAGAATCGGTTTGTAAATGATAGGGGGTGTTTGGAGGATGATTAACACCGAAATGAAGTGATGGATAAATCAGGCGTTTGAAGTTTTGATTTAGGTGTTTCAAGACTAAAACCGAAAACCATTAAATGGTTCATAAACTTTGATTTATGCATTAAAGCGGTAATTACAAGTTTGTAACGATGGTAATTGAATGGCATAATGATTTTGTGGAATTAATACACTGGATTTTTCAGGTGAATTGAAAGATTGAAATGGGTTTGACTTTTGAAAGTCAAAATTGAGTCTATGCCAATATCCGGGGTTCAAAATGAAGGGGTTCAACTGATATGGGGGTTCAAAAGGGTTTAAGGGGAATATAATTGCTTGTGGAGGGTTCATGTGAGTTCAAGGGGTCCAAACCACTTTAATTTGATATAAAAATCATTTTAAATTTAAAACTAAAATTTATTTTAATAAACTTTGTAAAAATAACATATTTAGGTTTAAATAAAATTACAATGGTTTATTTAAAATGTCAAAAAAAGAGCCAAACGAATCTTTTAATATAGTTTGTTTAATATTTTCAAATATATATAAATATGTTTACATACTTATATTATAAAAGATAACATATATATCTTTAAATATATATGTATTTATATATATTTATAAAGGAGTGAAGTTGTAGGATCAAAGTCCATGAGTTACATTGTGATTTAATTGATCTAATAAAATACATATATATGGATATATATATACATAATTTATATATATGTGTATTTATTGTAACAAAAAAATATAGAATTGTATGAATGAAATCTAGGATTTGATACACTTGTAGTTAGGGTTTATGTGACACAATGTATTGAACTAGAATGTTATCATTGTACAGGACAAAGCACTAGAAAAATCAAGGATGTTACAGTATCCCCATGTTGGACTTCAAAGGTGGAGTGTATCCCTTGAAGCGAGAACGATAAGAATTTGATGATCCAATACTTGTTTAGGATGTAGTCTAATATGTTCAAGATACGTTACTGGTCAAGAGATTTCACAAACATAGGTCAAGGTTAAAATAACATAAAACTTCACGTGACACGAACAACGTTACTTCTGATAATATGTCAGGAACACTTATATATAGGAAGTACCAGCGCGTATCCACCATGCCCTTATCATATCACATTACTATATATCACGACAGGTTTCTTGTCATAACACACGACAGAATTCATTATGTTTTCCATGCGCTGACTTTTATAATTATGTGTGCACCCGTAATTACTCAATTTATCGCATGGTCCGTATAGATCATCCCATTGTGTGTGGGTCAAGAGAGGACACAAAAATACTTAGTTCACATCTATTGTTTTCACATATGAGTTGCTAATAACTAACTGTGCCCCTAGATAAGAAGGTCAGTCAGAAAACTAAAGAGTAATAATGTGGCATAATTTAGGGTTTCACCGCTTCCTCGTGTTTGGATAAGGACACGTCAAACCCCGAGTGGTTTTAAAGTTTTGTAGCTTCCTCTTGTTTGAACAAAAATACGTCAAACCCCGAGTAGCTTAAAAGTTTGTAGCTTTCAACTTTCATGGATTAATTGAATTATCATGCTTTGTGATCCATCAATTGTAACAATTGCACCTAATCTAGTTCCGTGTATAATGTAAACATCCAAGTCTCACGTATAATATGATCAATCTAGTTTCATGTATATTGCATTCAACCATGTATCATGTATCATGTGATCAATCTAGTATTATGTATATTGTATTCAACTAAGTATCATGTGAACAGTCTAGTATTGTGTATCTTGTGCTAAATTTAGTATTATGTATATTGTATTCAACTAAGTATCATGTATCATGTGAACAGTCTAGTATTGTGTATCATGTGCTAAATCTAGTATTATGTACATTGCAAACAAACAAGTTTCATGTATCATGTGATAAATCCAGTGTTATGTATCATGTGAATGCTCATATGTAAGTTACTGAATCTCATGAGTAACGTAAACTATCGAATTTTGTAGGTGGTCGAGTGTTGCGGACAAGCGTGTTGCTTGACGTTCATGTATAATGTGGGTAGTTGGGTTTTAAATTCTCAATCTTCTTGAGATTTATATAGATGGTTAACGCCTACGCGAAAGGATTCACCTCATTGAAGTATCTAGTATGTTCGTATATTTCCGAAGGTGCAAGATAATGAGAAAGTTTTGTAGGTGTTTAGAGTGATGTGCTTACGAATAATTGATTTGTGCCCTTTTTATTTTGTTTGTAAATAGACATGTAACTGCAACTTATTATTGTTTGTAATTTAATAAAATAGTGAAAATAATAAGTTGAATAACTAGATAAACAGATGAGTAAATAAGACCTTTTAATTTTAATTATCATAAAAATAATGTTTCGAAGGAAAATAATGGCTAAATCATTTAATAACTGAGCCAAGATTTAATAATAATTAATTTAACGGAGTAAAAGTCATAATTAATTATTAATTAAGATAATGTTTTTATAAAACAAGTTGTATTAAGTTTCCTTACAAGGTGAAAAGTTTTATAGAAAATTTATATTCGAGAATATATTTATAAACTAAGGGTTTGATAAAGGTTTTGCTTGAATGCGATAATGGTGTTAATAAAATAGTTAGTTTACAAAGAAAGGGTTAGGTATGTGTACTAAGTTGTAATAAATAAAATGACGGTGTTTAGATGGTACTCATTTGGTATCATAACCAAATGGATACTTTGACAAATCAAAGTGATTCAAATTCTTAAACTTTCAAGAAGACTTGCTTTAGCCTATAGGTGAATACTCACTTCTGGATTTCCCAAGAAAGCATACGGATCCTTCGGTTGATTTGGATTTATATAAAATGTTTTCCTATACAGAAGACCCAGAGTACAGGCATTCACCATTCCGGATTGCACATGTTCTTTACTAATTTTCAGAACTTAAAACTTTGAAGGGATTTTAAAATTTTTTAATAGGCTTTAGGCCAAGAGTTTAAATTTTGTTCACAATTGATGATGGTGACATAATTGTCAATGTGTAAGAGTGAATGTGTATAAAGGCTTAGATATGAATAAGTGTGTGGTAAGACTTAGGATAGCATTTAATGGGATCAAATAAGTAGCATGTAATCAAACAGTGTGGTAAACAAAGTATTACATAGATAGCAATTTTATAAGCATGTGAGTTATCAAGTAGTGTAGCACATAAAATATCGTGTATTGTATCATGCAGTGTAATACCTAGGATAACATGTAAGATAATCACACAAGGGTGCTCTAAGGTTATAGACTAGGTCATTGGTTTCTAATAACCTAATTCCCTGTAACCATGGCTCTGATACCAATCTGTCACACCCCAACCGACGGCGGAATACGTCGGGGCGGACGTGTAGACTGTTCATAAGCTCATGATCAACTAAAGTTTCATATATAAATTGCATCAAGATTTCATTACAATAGTTCAATCAACAACCAAAATCAAATACATTGACATGTTCAATTTTTGTGTTCATTAAGTCCAATTCCTATGTGTAGTATCTTGCAAATGATTTCAAATGTAGGCACCTGAAACATGATGAAAACAGGGTCAACTAAAAATAGTTGGTGAGCATACATAGGTTTTGACACCTCAAATAGTTTCCAAGTGTTTTATACAATTCATATGAAACATGGTTTAATAAGGCAATTATGGAGAACCACTATTGTTTAAACTGGGCGCACAATCAAACCTTGTGACTGATAGGTATAACACGCAGGTTATCCTTAAGTTTTTTCGGCAACAATCACCCTAACCGGGTGGGTTGGTCAGACACAATAGATCTATCATTGTATACTGTCGGCTTGTACATAGTTAATGATTGCACTTGCACTATGCACAAAAAATATGTAAATGTTGTTTGCACAAATAGTGTTCAAGCATAAGGCACAAATTGCACACATGATCATAATGTTTGAATTGTAATAATTACAAATAGTTTGAATGTAATCATGTTTCACCCCAAAGTTGTAAATAAGAAAAAGGGGCTATGTAAACTCACATGTAGTATGTAGCATGGAAATCACACGATCGAGTTGTTGCACAAGTGTATAGGTAATCACAAGGTTAACCTAAGATTGAATTGTATAAATGTATCAATATTGTGCTCAAATGACTAGGGGAAATCCTAGTGTACAAAAGAATTGGGTGTGGACTTGGTTAAGTACGAGTGTAATTGTTTGTGTTTCAAATGTTGATTATAAAATCCTTTGTGAAAAGTATGTGTTCAAGAATTGTTCATTTGTTTATAAACAATTGAATGGGTGTTAATATGAATGGCCAATTTATGTACTTTTGTTTATAATAGGTAAATAAATGTATAATTAATTTGTTCTTGATAAAAAAATAAATGAAAAATAACAAGTTTGAATAAAGTGATAATTTGATAAATATATAAATACCTTTATTTATTTATTTTGGTTTTTAAGAACAAAAGTGTTTCAAAGAAAATTAATTGCCTAATTATTTAGCAATTAAACCAAGGTTTTAGACAGTAGTTTAACGAAATGTGTATAGTCGTAATTATTTATTAGTTAAAATTGTAGGAAATATATTTTTGAATGTTCAAAAAAAAAAGATGAGTTATGTAAAGGATTGTAAAGAAATGGGTTTATAAAATGATTACAATTATATTCTAATTATAAATTATAAACCATGGTTTTTAAATAAATAATTAGTTTAAAGAAATCATACTAGCGGAACAAGTTTATTAAGTTTTATCCTCAAAAAAAATAATTTATTACTTTCAAAATTATAATTGTGTTTATCTCATAATAGTAAAAATGAATTAAGCGTATAGATAATAATGTTCAAAACCGTCTATTTGACGTTTGTGGAAATTAGAATAACTAAACATAGGTGTAAACATGTAGGTATGTTTATTTGAAAAGCGACATTAATCGTAAGTTTTGTTTATTTGAAAAGGGACATTAATCGTAAGTTTTTAAAAATTGTTCATGAAGAAACTCGTTCTTAACACTAATTGTTTATAAAGATATATATATATATATATATATATATATATATATATGTATATACGTGAACATTCATAAGGGGAGTGTGTGAGTGTTAGAAATTGTATATTTATGTCCTTATATATATGAGTGTTAGAAACTCACCTCGATAGTATGAATGCTAGCAAATACTTGAATAACCGTAAACCCCGCTTATCCGTATCCTAATTACACAAGGATACTATACACGTTAAGACTACCCGTCTTAAACGCAAGTTGTTCACCCGACTTAACTATTTCTGTTAAGTACGTCTTTGTTTATCTAAAACAATGTTTTCTCATGACGACTCGTTGGTGATTATTATTCCAGTCTAGACGCTTTATTTATTTTCTAGAAAAATATTATATTTCTATATTGGTGACTTGTTACGTTTATCAAAAATAAATATTATTTTTGCAACATCTTATAATATATTTATATTATAGTCCATGTATTATCATATAATTATTTCCTATCAATAATTATATAAACCACAAATATCGTTCAAGTTTGTACTAAGCATGTCATTTATTCGACGAGCACATAAACCATGTTTAACACATTCACATACAATTACTTGTTCCGAACGATATTTATTATCTTGTCTTACATTTATATTTTCACCAAATACACAGAAGTATGTTTACTAATTCTACATATATTTCAATATGCTTTATGATAACACGTATACATTTATACTTTTACCGAAACTCCTTTAATTTCATTCACATAATTTCTCTACGATTATTCCATCATAATATGTGAATATATGATTGTTATAATTACTAAATGTCTTAGACATTTTAATCATACCAAGTTTCATGTTTCTAAATAAACAACTTGACAACATCATAAATATGTATACCTACACATTTATCCTGGTTTCCCTATGCTTATATACATAGATACAACTTAACCTAATGATCATGCATATTTTTCTACCAATATCATCACGTCATGCTTTAAACAATCAACCAAGCGCAATCATATATATATCTTGCCATTTTTGACCTAATATTCATATACTAAAACAATTCTTAGTCTTTATGTTGCAAGTGTTTATTTTGTAAAATTTACTAATCATGTCTCTTATTTAACAATCCACATTTTACCATCAAATACCATTTGACAATAATACATACATGTATTCATACACTTTATTATTTCCAAGTTAACAAGTTTTTAAACACACATATATATACATATCACGATTCCTATACATGCATCCATATACTTGACCATTTTTTCGAGTTCACATCAGTCATCATCCACATGAACATAAAATTCCAATTTCGATATATATATATATATATATATATATATATATATATATATATATGGATATATTTTCACATTTTCAAGCTAATATAACGACAATATCCATACATATATACCTACAAATTTCGATCCTTTATATATATTTATACAAAGCTTTTGGTTAAACCATTTATAATTTATCATCATGGAATCAAAACAACAATATCTCATAAAATGTTACAAAACAATGATCTATGCATATAAACTTATTATTTTCGGCCCATTACATATATTTTTATAAAACTTTTAGTTTTTAAACTTAATAAGTTACACCTTTATAAAAAGAAACCCTTTTTTAATCTTTTAAATCTTTTGTTACTTCGGTGAACAACGGGCTTTAAACTATAAATAAAGACAAATATGAAAATAAAGTGTGGTGTCGGTTTCATACTGCTAGACAAGCTAGGTGGGGATTCGTTAGTAGAAAATGGTAGATGCTCGAGTTGCTATCAAGAACCGCTCCTTAGACTTCCAAGACTTCCTTGGACCTCTAAATTCTTAGTTAAACCTTCTAGTGTTTGTGTTCTTGAATCAAAGTGTGCAAAGTGTATGCACATATGTGTGTATCGATTTTTATAGGGTGAAAGGGATGGAGATAGTGTGTTGGTTACATATCATCATTATCAATGATGGTGGCTCATGATGGATGGTAATTTTGGATAGATATTTAGGTAAAAGAATGTGTGTGTGCATAAGTGTATGTGTCGTATATATGATATGGAGAAAAAGAAGATGGAGTGTTTAACTCATTCAAATGATTGCAAGGTATGGTGTGTAGATTTTGATGTGATGGTGGCTTGCTCTACACTTGAAAGGGCATGGTCTTCCTATGACACAAAGATGGCAATGATGTGGTGTAGGTGATGTTGTGGGTGGGGTCCCCCCTTTTCTCGGCCGAATTGGGTAGAAGGGTCGGGGTTGGGTCTTGTTCTACTTCTAGTTTGTTTATAGGTATTTAGTTAGACATATTTTAGGTAGGGTATACTCGGTAGTCGATCCCGTGATCTAATACTCAGTGTAAAACTTTTAACGATCACATATCTTATATGTTTTTGTGAGGTTTGACTAGTCTCCATAATTTACTAGTTAACCTATCATAGTTATTATTTTAACTATAATATAATACACGTATACACATATAAATAATATAGAGCCACGTAACAATTATTTATAAGTCAACTTTTTTTATAAATGCTTAGTCACCAATATTTATGTTTTTATGTTAAAGCGTCTCCCTAGACTTTTACTAGAATAAAATTCTTGTTAATCGCCAATGACCGTACCTTGCGGGTTACCACTGTTTATTTTCCTAGTAATTCATAAAAATTACTATTTTGATATAAGTTCCTTTGCTAGACTCCTTGACTTTACTTAGTCAAAATAAAACTTCAGGAAATATATGTTATGAACGTGAATTTATGTAATATGGATATTGACCTGAAATGCTGGGTGTCACAACGCATCCAACGCTTCAATCCTTGATCCCTTGTGACTTCTCCCACTCAAAATCGCCAAAAACACTTCAACCTTTGCGTCTGGAATCGACCTTTTTAACCCTAGAATCGAACTTAAGCTTTTATACCATAAAAATAGGTGAAAATAGCCGTAACAGGGTTCTCCCACGTACCGCGAGGCCGAGGGAGGCATTCTCCCGCGTACCGCGAGAGAACAGCTTGACACGCAAGTTTCTCAAAACACACCCCTCGCGTACCGCGAGGGGGAGACCACCTGTGGCTCGCGTACCGCGAGGCCCACACCTTGACAGAAAGTTTCATTGTTTTCTCGTTTCGCCTCGTTCGTTCGTGCCTTCACGTATCTTGCTTGTTTAAGCTACAAACTCACCCGATTACCTACAAACCATCGCACAAATCAATACTAACTATAAACGACTCTAAAACTATACAAAAACGACACGAAACATAGTAATAAGAGGTGTGCTTTGCAACACATCATACATCCCCACACTTAACCCTTTTTCGTCCTCGAAAAAGATCTCTGCAATGGAATCACAACCGGAACACAAGCTTTAAATATCTTATAATTTCATTAGCACAGATATAATCACGCGTTAAAATGCAACAAATGATATTTTGATCCGATTAAACCCAACACCAACTATCAAACCCCCGATTGTGTTCTAATTGCTTATTACCAAGCATATCAATCAATCTATTGGTCCCACACTCAAGAGCTACAGTTCTACCTAATCCCGTCTCACGGTCATGTTTAGGCACGGATCAAACCATATAGATTTCCCACCACGTTAAACTAAAGCTTACTTGTTTAAGAAATTAAGATGATTAATGGATGAATGAATGAGCATTAAATTAAACACAATTAAACCTTCGTCTAGAGGCGTTTCAACCAAGTCACTATGCCGAAGGGTAACACATAGACTACAGCTCTAGCAATCAACCACATAAGAGTCACATAAGAGTCACTTAGTGGTAACACAAAAGCAACACTTAGTATTCTTAATAATTAAGCTCTGGAATTATGAAAGCTGGCGCCACTGAAACTCGGATTTATTCTCATAAAAAGAGAGTGGTGTGCCAATTAATTTCAAAAACAAATAACTTCTAGCTTAACGTGGTACCTATCACCCTATGTTGATAGTTTCAGTATTACCGACACCCCTAAGATGAGTACCCACAAGATATCATGATTTAGTTCAATTAATTATCCTATTTAACACGCACATGCTATTTAAGCTTTCAAATTGGCTGGGTCTACCAAAACATCACAGATTAGGCGCGTTTTCTATCATTTATTCATTTTAAACTCAACAGCAGATCCAATTATACCTATCATCTTCCATTTTGTTTGCAAAACTCTAACTCAAAGGACATTTTTGAAATTTTTTTAATTTTTTTGTATTTTTGACTTTTTATAAAAGGAAAACAAACCTAAACATACTAGACTCAAGAAGTTTCCCATCCCCATACTTGAACGACATATTGTCCTCAATGTGAACCAAGAAACAAGGAAAAACAAAAATAAAGACTAAAAAAAATAGTAAAGTGGAAACGATTTAGCTGGTAATGATAACATGATTCCTTGCATCTTCGTTCTTCCACTAGTGCAACCGTATAGCATTTCATTCGCGGCTGCACAGACTCTGTCGGGTTCCCATTACATGAATATAAGATTTGAATCGACCCCGTCCGAATGGAGATTGAGTACGGGGACGGGGCGATCTATCCCTGCAAAATAAATCTCAAGCAACCCAAAAAGCATTAAACAGACTCAAAATAAAACCAAAATTTATATAAACTATACACTCGGGTTCTAACCCGAGAAACAAACCTAATCAGGAGGCTTCTCCTTTATGCCGCCTCCATCCTGCTCGTTTAGTGTAATTGGTCTACCATCGATTTGACAAACTCTGATGGAAGACCTTAAATGGGTTTTGATAAATCTAAACGGGTCGGTCCACCAATATTTAAACTTACCTGGACCAAACCTGATACGTGGCATGTAATACAGTGATTGGTCATCTCCAGTATATTGCATCCTATGGTCCTTATGTGACCATACCCAGACCCTCAAAACATGCCGGTCCATGCATCTTTGTGCCCTGTCCCGTGGTCGTGCTGATTTGGGTGGTGATCCACCATTTACTACCTCCACGGGCTCTTGCTTCTCTCTCTCGGGTGCAATGTGGTGGGTCCGACACCAGCTCTATTTGTGGTTCGTTTATAACCTCCTGCACTTGCACCTCTTCTTTCCTCCCCACACATGGCTCTTGATAAAACAGATCTTCAAGTAATTTCAGATCTCCACGTGGGTCAAAACTTCCTTCACTAGGAGTCGGCAGGTCCACCAACTCATCACCGAACTCATCCTCCCAGGATAGGACCCGCTCCTCTTCCAAATCCTCCTCTTGCTCATCCAACTCTGGTAGACCCTCTTTGATGCACTCATCTTCGCTCTCTAAATCCTGCATCAAATTATTCTCAAAGAGCAAGTGTAAAGTATTAAGTACATTAGAAGAGTCCAACCCGTCACCCGGGAAATTAAATGACTCAAGATCATCACAATTATATTCAGTCAAATCGAGTTCTGAATACTTACTTGGACCATTACCCACAGTATCATCCGATGATTCTTCTACCTCTGCTTCATCATCATCGCTGAAGAAGTCATCCTCGATGGGGTCTGGCCCGCAACTCCCGTATTACCTGCACCGACTCATTCTCATAAGACAAGTGTAAAGTATCACAAGAAACAGCGTTATCCTGCACGAAATCGATATAAACTTCATCACTACTGAGATCAAGGGCAGAAGACTTACCTGGAGGTGGGACTTGTGCTTCTCCTTCTGTCACTGTGGTTCACACGTCGTCCATTATAGTCTCTAGTGATGGGGTTTTTAGAATTAACTCCCCCGATGCAGTTTCAATTCCAATTTCGTTCCCTTCACGATCATAAACCACACGCTCTATATTCTTTGGCTGTTGTGATGCAATGCGGCCAATTATTTCCTGGATCTCCTGCTCATTTGCTTCTTTGCACCAGGAATTCAACTCCTCTTGAGTTCTATATCCCTCATAGGGATTTGGTTGCGGATACTGATCACCATAATAGTCTGTGGCGTACCCCGATGAATTAGGGCAATTCTGAGTGTAATGGGGACCTCTACAAACATCGCACCACACATTCCCGTATTGATCCTCTTGAGCATAATAACGTCCTTGGTAGCTATTCCCGTAATAACGCTCCATATCAATCCCTGCAAAGGACACTCGAACAGAAAGGATCACGGGCACCAGATAGAAATAAATAAAAATAATAAAATAAATAAGAAAAATACTAAGATAAGCAAATAGACAAATATTTACAAAGACTCACTAAAAACAAAGAAAAGACACGGACACTAGACACTCTACGACTCAAAACGAAAATAAGACCAAATAATCAGTTAAGTTCAATCAAAGTTAGATATGCTATTGCCTAAGTGTCCTCGGCAACGGCGCCAAAAATTTGATGTGTGCTGGATGGTCTATAAAAATTAACTATAAAACCTAACCTAGACACTCTAGCTTTAAATTTATAAATATAGACTCAACCTAATACTAGACCACACAACCGGCAAGTGTACCGACCAATGTAGCAAAGTCAAATGAAGTCCGGATATCGAACCCATGAGACACTAGCGACAACTCTACCTAGACTCTGACTCAACTAACTAAACTGAAATATATTTGGGGGGATTTGTGTAACTGACATTTAACTAGTGAACTCCTAACTATCGACACCAAAAATAAAGCAAAAGACTTTAAACAACTCACAAATGGGGAAAGCACTACCTAGAATTTGAATCCTATGCATGTACCTTGGAAATCTCTCGGATACGGAGACTATGATGGAACCGGGCTCTTAGATTACGACACACTTAGACAACCTAGTGGATCCTAGATCATTCTCCAGGTGTGACCTAAAAGGAAACCTAAGGGACGTGTGAAACTCACCAGTTAGTCAGATCACCTCTCAGCTATCTCCAACAACACTAAAGTACTCGATGGACAGATTACCTCTTAGTCTCACTATCTCAATACACCTTTCAGTGCAAGGAGTAACTTGAATTCACTTGACAAGACACAGAATAACAACGACGTTAAGAAACCCTCGGACCTAAAAACCCTAACACCACAGATTACCCGAAAACTTCGCACCTTTCAGCTATTGAAGCAGGCAGAATACTCAACCCTAATAAACTCTCAATAGATGTCCTATGGATACAATGCAGTAAACCATAAACCAATCATATGTACACAACTAGCGACCTAATATGCGACCATACCTGAAAGACATTCACAAAGCAACATATGTAACATTCAACATATCATAAATCAAGATCAATTACGCATACACATCCAATCAAACAAAACCAAGTTCTTTACTGTAATATCAATCCATCAACAAGAAACCAAAATCCAAAATCAATCCAAATAACAACGCATAATCATCAAAATCTAGGTAGTTCAAGAAATCTAGCCTACTACCGTCATCAAAACATCAACACAAAGTCTAATATTCAGAATCATGATGCAAGATAGATGAATCAAAAAGAAAAAGATAAGAAACATAAACCGAAAAGACGATAATCCAATCGATCCATGCATCAAACGCTTCAATCCTTGATCCCTTGTGACTTCTCCCACTTAAAATCGCCAAAAAAACGTCAACCTTTGCTTCTGGAATCGACCTTTTTAACCCTAGAATCGAACTTAAGCTTTTATACCATGAAAATAGGTGAAAATAGCCGTAACTGGGTTCTCCCGCGTACCACGAGGCCACGGAGGCATTCTCTCATGTACCGCGAGAGAACATCTTGACACACAAGTTTCTGAAAACACACCCCTCGCGTACCATGAGGGGGAGACCACATGTGGCTCGCGTACCGCGAGGCCCACACCTTGACATAAAGTTTCATTGTTTTCCCGTTTCGCCTCGTTCGCTCGTGCCTTCACGTATCTTGCTCGTTTAAGCTCCAAACTCACCCGATTACCTACAAACCATGGCACAATTTAATAACTATAGACGACTCAATACGACTCTAAAACTATACAAAAAGGACACGAAACCCACAGGAATAAGAGGTGTGCTTTGCAACACATCAGTTACACTATTCAATATAAGCTCCAAAGTGTCCATTACAAAGAAGAATGGGTAGTAGTAACATGAAAACCGTAACTTCGTGCAGCCCCTGAAAGGCTTCGAATGATCACTATTCAAATGGCACGAGACCTACCAATTCAAAGGAACTTGTGAGGCAACCGAGTAATGAAAAACAGAGTTTGGTCTTGTATTAGAGGTAACTAATTTCGAGGACGAAATTCCTATAAGGAGGGTAGACTTGTAACATCCCAAATTATCTTTTACTTAAAACACGGGAATTTGTTTAGGACTAAGGTTGTCAAGGAACGAAAACATGGCAAGATAATTTTACTACTCGAATTAAAAAGCTATAAAGGTTAATTTCTATAAAGATGAGGGAGCAAAGTGAAAATTGTTTAAACTTAAATTTCCTCTCATATTATCCGAGCTGCCAAATCTGTTTCTTATCTTTCTCCTTTTTCCGGCTGGAACTCCACGCACCATTCCCACCCCCACCTTGAAACCTTAATCCGGCCGATCAACATGTAAATTGCTCGACTCCCTTGATGGAAACGAGAAACCGGGTAAGGTAAGATGATGACAGGCAGTAAATGGTAACGAGATTCATGTTTCTACGGGAGGGAAGACAACGATGGGTTCGGGGACTCCAATTACTGAACCACGGTGGCAACAGGAGTGTGAGCTGCTGCCATGACTCCGGAAGCAGCAGTGGCTTCATTGTGGAGTGATTACGGTGGTGACAACGGGTGATGGAATGTTAGAAGGCAGTCGCGTCGGTGAAGGTGTTCATGGTGGTGGTTCACGGTGGTTGGAGGTAGTAGTGGCTGCTAGAGGCGCAATGGCGTGGTGGTATGGTTATCACGTCGGAATTAAAGGGTGAATAGATACTCACGCTAATAGTGGAGGATGGTGGTCAGCGGTGGCGGAGACAATAATGGTGTCGGTGACAGCGGTGGAGGCATGGTGGCAGCATGGTCTGTTATGGAGGTAGTGGTGGGAGTTACGGTTCATGGTATCTAAGAGGGGGTGGTACGAACAGAGGTGTTGGTTGTTATGGCGTGATGGAAGTTAATGGTAGTTGATGGTCGCTAATAAAGATTGGTGTTAGATGATGGTGGTAAACGGTGAAGGTGCGGTGGCAGCGGTTGTGGCAAATCCAGACTTTTCATGTTAACCCAGTTAGCAATCCAGTTAAACCCTGACTATTCACAAACTTCAGGGACTTGAATTATCAATTTTCAAACTCAAAACTCAAGGACTATTTGTGTAATTAGCCTAAACCTAATTATATTTGACTTTGTAAGGTCAAAATAAATTATTTAAATCTTGTTGACTTTTAAAAGTCAAACAAACCATGTTCTAACTCCATCTAAACCGTAGGGACTGTTTCTGCCAAATTCTCAAACCCTAATACTGAAAATTAGAGGGACTAGTCTTGTATTTGGACCATACTTGATTTCTATTGACTTTCATAAGTCAAACAAATTGGTTTTGACACTAATTCGCAGGATTCATTGCAATCAGTAACTGACATCCACGTTCATGGCATTAACGAACCCAATTAAGTCAGTTATCATCGTTTTAACTGTAGAATTAAACCCAATTATGGGTAATTAAGCTATAACCATCGAAACCCACCTCATTTTCAAACGAATTCGATCATTTGGTCAATTATAGTCTCAATTCATCATCTGCGCACCTCTGTCGAGTCCCACAAAACCTGATTCGCACATCAATTCGGCTGGAGTTGCAATAGGAATCGCCTGAGAACAAGAACTCGTGGCCGGGACTGTGTTTTACTCGAACACCATCAATTCGACATTCGTTCCAGTAAGTAAGAATACCTTCAGCTTCGTTTCAGTGTCTAGAGTGAAAGCCCTAAACCAATTCGGGTTCATATCATCGAATTGGTCATGTACTGATTATAGTTCATACTAAAACCAGTCTAATCGAACGCTATTCAGAACTGTTCCTAAATCAAATTAATTACCATGGATAGTTTTGCAAAACTACTATCTTTGAAATCCCTATATTAATTTAACATGATAACATCGAATTCGACTCAAACCAGAATCTAGGGTTTGTTCTTGAGCAAGATTAGGGGTTTTGGTCCTAGAATCAATTTTAATCAAATTAAACCTAATCAACAGCTTCGTAAAGTCAAAATCTTTAAAAGCCCCCTAATTTTAACTCCTTTCATTATCAAATTTTGGCCAATTGGATCTTACGTTCAAATCTAAGGTTCCGACCCTTTAACCAGTAAATTAACGAGTCCAAATGCAATATTTTTACAATTAAATCGAACCACATACTCGCCATCCCTAGATTTACAGAAACCCTATGTAAATTGGTACAACCGAAATCGAATTCATTGAGTTTAGGGATGGATTCGATCGTTTGTTTGCGATTCCCTAGAGGGCAGGACTGGTAGTGCGTGTGACTGGTAGGGAGGAGACCCGGGTTCGAGTCTCCCTCCCCCTGTTTTTAGTTTTATTATTTTTAAACATTTATTTTGATATTAAAACCCAACCCCTTGTTATTATATTAATATATTAAAGTGTTTTACAATAATATATATATTAAAACCCAACCCCATGTTATTATATTAATATATTAATGTGTTTTACAAAAAACCGTAGGCTCGATTTTGATTTGATAACCCATTTTTATATTAATTATCTACTTTTAAAATAATATATTTATATTATTTTCAACCTGTGATTCATGTTAAAAAATAATATATAATTTATATTATTTCACCTCGTTTAATTAACTCATGTGACTTTTTAACTATTTAATAATATAATTGTTATATTATTTACTCGTGTTTATTACCTCGAATAAAAATAGTATATTTATTATTTTTGCCATAAATGATTATTTGGTTAAACCTACGAACTTAAAAATAATATATTAAATTATATTATTTTCCTAACTTTTGTAAACGACTCGAACGTATGAAATTATTTATTTATATATTATTCGTTATTACCGTACGACACATAACACTTTAATCTTAATTATTATATTAAGAATCTATATTCCCGTAGACACGTTCGTCTACTATTAAATCCTTAGAATGCGTTAAGACGTTCTAACTTTTCGTGTCGTCGTTACAAATCCCAACTTGTCCCTAATTTATGTGTTTATAATTCTAGGGATTACGTAAGTCGTCTTTGGCTTACACTTGTGGTTCCAACCTTTCTCTTGTGTGATCCAATCCACTACCCAAACTCAGGTGAGTTTTCACGGCCCCTTTTACTATTTTACTTGGGGGAGAAAACATGATTCAAACACTTTAGGTTTTTGTAATTCATATATATTATCGCTTGTTATGACTATGCGTAAACTCTATCACGAAAGTCCTCCCATTGAACCGTTTAAATATGAAGAATAGCGAGGTATGTTGAGTAGTACTACTAGGTTTGACAAACCCCACCCGCATTAGTCGCGCTAACTCGATTGGAGGTCGAACGGGTGTAATATTGACCTAAAACATGCACCATGGTTGATAGACCTGGTGGGAGACATTCAAACATAAACTGTCAGTCTATAGTTGCGAGCGCATTAGTATACATGAATATTGGTTAGCTACCTTTTTGATATATATATATTGAATGTACAATAAACTGCAAACGCTTTATTTGAAATGATTGAAACCTGTGAATTCACCAACTTAGTGTTGACCCGTTTTCCTTACATGTTTTCTCAGGTTGGCACGCAGGATCACGTTAAGTTATGCATGTGTCGTGGACTGTAATTGAAATAACTACTTTTGAATAATTTTTTTGTTTATTTTATTTTGGTTTTGGGCGCGTTGTTTTGCGCATTTACTTTATTTAACGCTTCCGCAACTTTTACTCTGAACCTTGATATTTTATGTTATTACATTCAAGTCCCATATAGTGTCGTTTGGAGTAACTGAGATCCTGGTTTGTCACCTTCCAAAATGGTAAAACTCCGTTAGTGGAATTTGGGGGTGTAACAGATTGGTATCAGAGCCATTGGTTATAGAGAACAAGGACTGCATTCTAGATTATAGCCACAAACATTAGTTACTTGGCATACATACTCGACATAGATACTTACTCCTTATGTTTTAGGAATCATGTCTACACCACCACCATCACCACCTACTATTCAGGAGCATGACATTCCTGCCATTGCATAACCGGAGCCTAAGAGGTGTAGACTTGAGCCCATTGATGACTCTATTGTGTGTGGAGAGCCCATGCATATCCGGAACGGGAGTGACTAGGATTGGTACCCCGATTTGCTGAACAAATGGGTTAGATAGGAACGAGTTCCATCACCATATTTTGGAGCTTCATCATCTACTGGACCACATTACCCTTACAGCCATGCCACTTAGAGCAAGCGTTTGTAGCATTTGTAGCAACTATGGATCGAGAGATCCGGAATATGAGAGACGCAGCAGGAGCGATCACAAGTCTATTAAGTGGGGAGAAACAGACGGATCACATGATGGATCTGCTAGTAGCAGAACTGGCAGGCACTGACCACTTGCATAATGCATTAGTGGATGAGCTAAGGGCGTTACAGGCTAGAGTGAATGTCCTCGAGGAGGCTGAGGTAGAATCTTAGGAAAGAATTGGGAAGTTAGAGATACAACTTGCAGCTACTTTAGAGCCAGCTGAAGTACCCGACTTTGAGCCTGAGGATGAGCCCGAGGAAGTTGAGGATGAGGACGCTGAGTCAGTTATCTCGTTCGCCAGCAGTGGAGCTTGATGTCCCATTCTATCTTATTTTATTTTGTTATTTTCCTTCTGTTTGAAATAAAAACCTAAATGGGTAAGGATGTTCCCATTCCAATAAAATATTAATGAACTGTTTGTTTTGAGTTACTTACTTTATAGCCGTTATAATTTAAGTTAGTCTTGAACTATGATCATAAACCCGCATGCCTTCCTTCTGTTTGCTTACACTCGAATGATGTTAATATGTGGTGTATTTACTCCTTTCTTGTGTTTGTGAATATGAAGAAACATGGCCGGACGTGGACGTGGCGGTGGCGGTCGCAACGGTGGTCGTGGAAATATCAACCTGACATGAGCCGAACTGGTCGCGTTGATTAATTACAGTGTTGCTGAAGCCTTAGCAACACACATTGCAGGTAAACCTGATAACTGTCAATTATAGACAACCACATATGTATGTTCTACTCTTTCCTAAACCCAACATACTCTTTCTAATCCAGGGCAAGAGAATAATCCATAGAACAATCAGCATGTCTGTACCTTCAAGACATTTATGGACTGCAAGCCCCACACGTTCGGTGGAGTTAAGGGAGCTGTCGGATTACTCCCATGGTTTGAAAAGATTGAATCGGTGTTCTCTATGTGTAACTGCCCTGTGGCCGACCGAGTCAAATTTGCATCGGGAACTTTAGAGGATCCTGCCCTCACATAGTGGAATTCACAAGTCTAGATGCTAGGTCTGGATATGGCAAATGCTTCACCATGGGAAGATTTCAATAACATGATGAAGGAAGAATACTGTCCCAGGGATGAGATTCAGAAATTCGAGGGAAAATTCTGGAATCTGAAAATGGAGGGTTCTGAAATAGAACTCTACACCACTCGCTCGCACGAGCTAGCGGGGATGTGTCCTTACATGGTTACACCACCCTACAAGCAGATAGAAATGTTCATCAGTGGATTAGTACCACAAATCCAGAGCATGGTTACTTCATCCAACCCCACTACCATCCAGCAAGCAATCCCGTCTTGCTCATAAACTGACGGACCAAGCTGTTATCCAAGGGACACTACCTCCCAGAAGGTCAGCATCCAAGCCGACTGATAATAACAAACGTAAGTTTGACAATAACGTCAACAACAAGGGATTTCAGCCAAATCAACCACAACAGCAACAACGTAGGTTTAAACCTACAAAGAATTTCAATCAGTCGACCTCTTTAGGTCAAGGTCAAAGTGGTTATGCTGGGAGATACCCCAAGTGCAACAAATGTGGGTATCATCACACTGGTACTTGTGATAAGCAGTGTTGCCAGCGGTGTGGCAAGATGGGCCACGCTTTGAAAGACTGTAGAGTAGATCTTCAACCCAAATAACCATTTCAACAACCAGGTTCTAACAAAGGTTCTTTCGAATGTGGAAAATAGGGACATTTCCAAAAGGATTGTCCACAATTAAGGAAGGATGGAAACAACAACAACAACCACCAAGGCAATAATAAAAACCAGGGCAATAATGGAGGGAATGGTGCAAAGGGGCGAGCCTTTGTGCTAGGATCCGGAAAGCTCGTTATGACCACAACGTGGTTACCAGTAAGTTCCTTCTAAACAACTATTTTGCTTCTATACTATTTGACACTAGTGCTGATAGGATTTTTGTGACTAATAAACTTAGTAACCTACTAAGAGAAACTCCAACCCTGTTAGAGGACAAATACACCATAGAAATATCAGATAGACAGATAATAGGAGCAACTCACATTCTTAAGGGTTGTAAACTTGAACTGGAAAGTCATAAATTTGACATTGACCTCATTGCGGTCACATTTGGTAGTTTCGATGTAATTGTCGGAATGGACTGGTTATCTAAGATCCAAGCCGAGATCATCTATCGAGAGAAAATCGTTCGCCTTCCTCTTCCTACTGGGGAAATCCTCTCTGTCCAAGGAGAAAGGAGTGGTGCTGTTATGGGCATCATATCCTTCATGAAGGCGCAAAAATGTTTACGCAAGGGACATACTGCTATTTTGGCTCTCGTCGCCGAGCAGCCATCTGAAGAAAAGAGGATTGAAGACAAACCGATCATGATTACCCAGAAGAATTAACTGAAGACTTGCCTGGTCCTCCACCACACCGATAGTTGGAGTTCCAAATTGATTTAGCACCTGGTGCAGCGCCTATTGCTCCGGCACCTTACCGACTTGAACCCAGTGCATTGCAGGAGTTATCTACACAACTGCAAGAGTTGTTAGATAAAGGTTTCATTCGACCTAGCTCATCGCCATGGGGAGCTCCAGTCCTGTTCGTCAAGAAGAAAGATGGGACTTTTCGAATGTGTATCGACTATCGAGAACTGAACAAAGTGACGATCAAGAACCGTTATCCTCTACTCCGCATAGACAATCTTTTTGATCAACTCCAAGGATCAAGCTTCTACTCTAAGATTGATCTTAGGTCAGGTTATCATCAGTTGAGAGTTCGAGAGGAAGACATCTAAAAGACTGCATTCAGGACTAGGTACGGCCATTACGAGTTTATGGTCATGCCTTTAGGATTGACAAATGCACCCGCGGTATTCATGGACCTCATGAACCGTGTGTGTAAACCCTATCTCGATCAGTTTTTCATTGTGTTTATCGACGGCATCCTCATCTATTCCAAGAATAGGGATGAACATGAGGAACATCTTCGTTTAATTATGGAATTGCTGAAACAGGAACAAATGTATGCAAAACTATCTAAGTGCGAATTCTGGATTCGTGAAGTGCAATTCCTAGGATATGTAGTCAATGAGAAGGGAATACATGTCGACCCTTCCAAGATAGAAGCCATCAAGAATTGGGCGGCACCATCAAATCCGGCTAAGGTGCGACAATTTCTAGGATTGGTTGGCTATTACCGTCATTTCATTGAAGGATTCTCCAAGATTGCACAACCCCTCACAACTTTAACTTAGAAGAGCAAACCTTATAAGGGGTGATATCCAGGAATCGGCATTCCAACTTCTGAAACAGAAACTTTGTAGTTCACCCATCGTATCTCTTCCAGAGGGAACGAATGATTTTGTGGTATACTGTGATGCATAAATTCAAGGTCTTGGTTTTGTCCTGATGCAACGAGAGAAAGTCATCACTTACGCTTCTCGTCAACTGAAAATACATGAGAAGAACTACACAACTCATGACTTAGAGTTGGGAGCTGTAGTTTTTGCACTAAAGATATGGAGACATTACTTGTATGGAACCAAATGCACTATATACACTGATCACAAGAGTCTTCAATACATCTTTGAACGGAAAGAGTTTAACATGCGACAACGTCGTTGGATCGAACTCTTGAACGACTATGACTGTGCAATTAGATACCATCCAGGGAAGGCTAATGTGGTAACCGATGCCCTAAGACGTAAGGACACCAAACCTAAACGAGTTCGAGCATTGCAACTTACTATTCATCCTGGATTACCTGACAAAATCCGAAGTGCTCAACTCGAAGCCCTTAAAGAGGAAAACCTATCGTTAGAAGCTACACGCGGTAAGGAAGGGCAATTATAATTCAAATCAGATGGTATTCGCTACATGGCAGAGAGAATATGGATTCTAGTGTTTGGGAACTTAAGAGAACTGTTTACGGATGAGGCTCACAAATCTCGTTACTCTATTCATCCAGGTTCTGACAAGATGTATCATGACCTAAAGGTACTATATTGGTGGCCAAAGATGAAGGCCGATATAGCCACCTATGTGAGCAAGTGCCTGATTTGCGCGAAGGTCAAAATAGAATACCAAAAGCCTTCTGGCTTACTGCAGCAACCAGAGATTCCTATGTGGAAGTGGGAACAAATCTCTATGGATTTTATCACCAAATTACCCAGAACCCCTAGCGGATGCGAAACCATCTGGGTGATCGTAGATCGCTTGACAAAATCTGCACACTTCCTTGCAATTAAAGAAACTGACAAAATGGATAAGCTCACTTGCATTTACTTGAAGGAAGTAGTCTCTCGTCACGGTGTGCCAATCTCTATCATTTCGGATAGAGACGCTCGATTCACCTCTCGGTTCTGGCAATCACTACAGAAAGCCCTAGGTACACGTTTAGACATGAGTACGACATACCATTCACAAGTAGATGGTCAAATGGAACGCACCATCCAAACCATAGAGGACATGATACGAGCTTGTGTGATCGATTTCGGTAACACTTGGGAGTCTCATTTACCTTTAGTGGAGTTCTACTACAACAATTATCACACTAACATCAAGGCGGCACCATTCGAGGCATTGTACAGACGTAAATGCCGGTCTCCTATCTGTTGGGCTAAAGTTGGGGATAGCCAACTTACAGGTCCCGAACTTTTATTCAAAACCTCTGAGAAGATCGTTAAAATCCGAAACCGTATGGATGCAGCTCATGATCGTCAAAAGATATACGCCGATAAGCGTCGTAAACCGTTAAAGTTTCAAGTAGGCGACATGGTTCTACTCAAAGTTTCACCTTAGAAAGGTGTAATTCGCTTCGGGAAGTGAGGCAAACTGAATCCTCGTTATGTTGGACCATTCAAGATAGTGAAGAGAATTGGCCTAGTAGCGTATCAACTGGACCTACCTGAAGGACTTAGTGGTGTACAGGATGTCTTTCATGTCTCAAACTTGAAGAAATGTCTAGCAGACGAAACACTCGTGGTTCCTCTAGAGGAGCTGCACATAGATGAACAACTGCGGTTCGTTGAAGAACCGGTAGAAATCATGGATAGGAAAGTCAAAACGCTCAAACGCAGTAAAATCCCTATTGTCAGAGTTCGTTGGAACTCGAAACGTGGACCGGAATTCACTTGGGAGCGCGAGGACAAGAGGATGCGCCAGTATCCGCATCTGTTCAAGCAATCCACTTCAAACTCATAAGGTACTATTCTAATTTTCGGGACGAAAATTCCTTCAACTAGGGGATGATGTGACATCCAGAAATTATTTTTATTTTTATTTTAATTTTTGGTACGAAAATTCTTTCAACTAGGGGATGATGTGGCAATCCGGACTTTTCATGTTAACCCAGTTAGCAATCTAGTTAAACCCTGACTATTCACAAACTTCAGGGACTTGAATTATCAATTTTCAAACTCAAAACTCAAGGACTATTTATGTAATTAGCCTAAACCTAATTATATTTGACTTTGTAAGGTCAAAATAAATTATCTAAATCTTATTGACTTTTAAAAGTCAAACAAACCATGTTCTAACTCCACCTAAACCGTAGGGACTGTTTCGGCCAAATTCTCAAACCCTAATACTAAAAATTAGAGGGACTAGTCTTGTATTTGGACCATACTTGATTTATGTTGACTTTCATAAGTCAAACAAATTGGTTTTGACACTAATTCGCGGGATTCATTGCAATCAGTAACTGACATCCACGTTCACGGCATTAACGAACCCAATTAAGTCATTTATCATCGTTTTAACTGTAGAATTAAACCCAATTATGTGTAATTAAGCTATAACCGTCGAAACCCACCTCATTTTCAAACGAATTCGATCATTTGGTCAATTATAGTCTCAATTCATCATCTGCGCACCTCTGTCGAGTCCCACAAAACCTGATTCGCACATCAATTCGGCTGGAGTTGCAATAGGAATCGCCGGAGAACAAGAACTCGTGGCCGGGGCTGTGTTTTACTCGAACACCATCAATTCGACATTCGTTCTAGTAAGTAAGCATAATTTCAGCTTCGTTTCAGTGTCTAGAGTGAAAGCTCTAAACCAATTCGGGTTCATATCATCAAATTAGTCATGTACCGATTCTAGGGTTCATACTAAAACCAGTCTAATCGAACCCTATTCTGGACTGTTCCTAAATCAAATTAATTACCATGGATAGTTTCGCAAAACTACATTTTTTGAAAGCCCTCTATTAATTTAACATGATAACATCAAATTCGACTCAAACAAAAATCTAGGGTTTGTTCTTGAGCAAGATTAGAGGTTTTGGTCCTAGATTCAATTTTAATCAAATTAAACCTAATCAATAGCTTCGCAAAGTCAAAATCTTTAAAATCCCCCTAACTTCAACTGCTTTCATTATCAAATTTTGGCCAATTCGATCTGACGTTCAAATGTAAGGTTTCGACCCTTTAACCAGTAAATTAACGAGTCCAAACGCAATATTTTTACAATTAAATCGAACCACAGACTTGCCATCCCTCGATTTACAGAAACCCTATGTAAATTGGTACAACCGAAATCGATTTCAATGAGTTCAGGGTTGGATTCGATCGTGTGTGGATTGGGAGGGGGATACACTAGATCTGTTTGATAACCGGAACTAGTTTGTTTGCGATTCCCTAGAGGGCAGGACTAGTAGTGAGTGTGACTGGTAGGGAGGAGACCCGGGTTTGAGTCTCCCTCCCCCTGTTTTTAGTTTTATTATTTTTAAACAATTATTTTGATATTAAAACCCAACCCCATGTTATTATATTAATATATTAAAGTGTTTTATACCCGGAAAACAACCGTAGGCTCGGTTTTGATTTTATAACCCATTTTTATATTAATTATCCACTTTTTAAATAATATATGTAGGATCGTAAGATTACAAGGTGATTCTGTTCTAGTTGATATTGGCGGAAACAATAGCAACCAACAAAGTAAACAAGTAAACAACATGAATACTGATAAATGCACTGTTGTATTAGACTTCTGAGATTACAAGTTTACAAGTAAAATACTATCAAGAAGCACTATGAAGGCACAGCAAGCACACTTTGTTTGAAGTGTTTACAAGATATATATAGTAACTTAGAATCAAGACAGACCCTTGATTCTAAGGATCAGATCTAACACAAGCCGTTGATCTTGTTTATTAATCTAAATTACATGCAAAGGCTAATCTAGTTAACTTTACTGAAACGTCTTCTTAGGCATCATTGTTTGCATGCTTGGAGAAGCGCGTCATTGTCCTTTATTGGTTGCACCAGTGAGGTTCCTTCTGCTTGGAGTGTGGCAGTTGCTTTTGCAGAAAGGTGTCAGAGGCGCTTTGCATGGATAGTCAGCTGCAATGTTTGATCTTCAGAGAATAAAGCTATCAGCAGCAGAGATGAGAATAATGCTGCTGATAAGCCTATCAGCAGCAACTTGTGTTGAACGCTGCTGATAAACCTATCAGCAGCAACAAGTGTTGAATGCTGCTGATAAGCCTATCAGCAGCAACAAGTGTTGAATGCTGCTGATAAGCCTATCAGCAGCAACATGTGTTGAATGCTGCTGATAAGCCTATCAGCAGCATTTGTACTTAGAATAATTTGGTAGCAATCAGTCTTTGGTTCTACAAACTCCCCCTAGACTGATGCAACCAAAATTCTTCTAATCACTTTGCTGCTGAAGCTTTTGCATGTGGCTGACTATCCTTTCAACCTCATAGCCTCTTGGATCCTTGCTGGGATTGTTCAGTGGAAGTTCAGACAGATTCTTGATGTCTTTGTGTGGCATTTTGTAGATTGCTTTGCTTGAACATCTCATCTGCTGCTTCTTTACATCAATCAGAGTGAACTCATCCAAATCAGCATTGTAGGACCAAGATACAAATGGAGAGTGGGACTTGAGTGGTTTGATATCCATGACCACATCTTTGCTAGGGTTGAAGTAATGTCTGATTGCTAGGATAAGATGTTTCCCACTCTCATTTGCAGGCTCATGAGCTTCACCCGGCTCCAAAATTCTTCTTAGGTCTGAATCTGGTAGTTGCTGAACCTCATCAACAGACCTGTATGTAGATCTTCTTCTTTCAGTTCTCCCCCTGAAGATCTCAAACCTTTGATCCTGTGGATTGTAGACCCATTCAACTTTGTCTCTTGAGTCTTCAGGTTCAGATGAGGATTTGGATTTCTTCAGGGGAGGCTGTTGATGAGTGGGAGCTGGGTGGGATGATTTGGACTTGTTGGGTGGAGGAGTGGAAGGTTTGGGGAGGAGAGTGGAAGGATGATGGACTGAGGAAGAGGTAGGTGAGGGAGAAGGCTTGGGTTTCTTTGTCTTTGGTTTTTCTTCTTCTTTGATAAGTACCCTTTTCTTGGAGCCCTTCTTCCCTAGTCTTTCTTCCTCATCCTTTTTAACTTTGAAGTAGAGGGCTTGCAGGTTCATGAAATTCATGGGACCTAGCCTCTTTCCACTATCTCCTCTAGCCTTAAGGAAGTCAATCATGACCTTCCTTTCTTCATGGGTTCTTTTATTCAGTGCAATGGTCTTCTTGGACTGTAGCTTGGCTTTTTCTTCTTCTTCAGCCTTTTTCTTGCTAGCCAATTGACCCTGCTGACCCATGAAGGCTCTGTAAATCTCTTTTTTTGAAAGTTTCTCAAGGTAGTCTGCATCCTCACCTTGAGAGATCAGAGCTTCAGTCCACTCCTCCCTTAATTCTTTTGCTAGTTCAGAATCGGTTATTCTGAACTTAGCTTCTTCTTTCTTCTTCTTCTCCAAGTCTTCCTCTTCTCTATTGAATTGTTCCTGCAGTTGAAGAGCAAGAGCTGCATCTTCTTCAATCCGGTCAACTGCAGGAATCTTTCTTTTCAGTTCATCCAGCTGTTTAGCATACAGCTGGATGGTTTGTTCTCTTAGGAGAATGGCTGTTTTTCTTTCTTGAGCCTTTTTCATGTCAGCCATCTCCTCTTCTTTTCTTCTTCTTCTTTTCTCTTCTTTCTCCTTCTTTTCTTTTCGCAACCTCTCTTCATCCTCTTCTGTCATAATGCCCTTCCCTTTATTAACATTGGATGCCTCTGCTCTGGCTTCACTGATCACAGCAACAGCTGATTGTTGTGTTGTTGGGATCTCTGCCTCGGCTTCATTGGAAAGTTGAGGAATTGACGAGGGACGGTCACTATCTTCATCAAGTTGATACTCAGGACCTTCTATTTCCCTCAGTTGATCCCTAAGTGAAGATCTTGTGCCAGATGCTACAGATGTGGCTTCAACTTGTGGAGTATCTGAGTTGGAGTCAGCATCAGAAGTTGACACAGACTCTTCCTGAGGAATCAGTCCTTTTTCTTCAAGATGGGCTTTGATGGTGACCGTCATTGCCTGGCTCTCCAATGAGTTAATATTGCAGATGTTGGCTCTGAGCTGAAAAATCTTGAATAGGAAGTCTGAGGGCAGGTGAAGAATGTTCCTGGTGTTGATGATGAGAGAGGAGCCGTTGCTGAGCAGAAGAGTGTGGTCAAGGGACTTAGTGCTCACCCAACCTAGCACATCCAAGTCCTTCACCAGGAAGGCATACAGGAATCTTCAAAGGCCCAGAACTTCTTCTTCAGTGAGAAGACTGCTCCTTGTTATTTCAAGATTTCTAGGAGTCAGTCTCCTTTCTGCGGCCGCCGAGGATTCAGGATAAGCTACCCGATGTGCTGCTTGTAGGAGTCTTTGGAGCCTGGGTAGATTATCCTCCATCAGGTCATAGAACGTGCCAATGGCAAGTTCTGCTGAGAGATCTGCTGAGTTGTTGATGCAGTTTGATAAGTATAGCTGTAGGACTTGGAGGGCATTGAGAGAGTTCCAGTTCAGCTCTTCTACTCCGCTGAACTCCCATCCAATCCAAAACCTCTCAGCTGATCCATCATACCCCCAAGCTAGAATGGAGTCAAATTCTAGCTTCTTTGATGATCTGAATAGTTGGGGGGTAGAGGATTAACTAATGATGGCTGCTGCTTCAGGAAGGATGCTGAATGATGTATTTGTTTGTTCTGTGTCTTCAGCATCATTCAGCATTTCATCAGCAGCCCTGACGACCAACTTCCAGTCTTCATATGTCCCTTCTTCTTCGTTATCTGAGACTGGCAAGTCATGAATTTGTACAAAAGCCGGCTTGAATAGTGAGCTTTGAATTTCAACCTGCTCTTGAATCCAGTCGTCAAGACTGTCTGTTTCTTCCTCCATAGAGGCCATCTCCCCCTTTTTGGTTGCATCAGTAGATAGGTAAGCATCAGTTTGGGTGCGTACTGATACAAGAGAGGGAGTGGCTAAAGTTGGGCATTGATGGGCTTCATGCATAGAGACTTGGTGTCTTAGTTTGGACACTTCAGCCTCTAGCATAGCCACCCTGGCCGTAAATTCCAAGTTATGAAGTTTCAGTCTGTCCTCATCCACAGATGTGGAATCCTTGGACCCAGATGGGGCCGTAGGCCGAGCCTCAGCATCCCCATCACCCGTGGTTTCTTGGCGCCTGGGATTCCTCTCAGTGAGGGGAGTTTCCAAGGAAACACCCTCACCATGAGTTGCCATGGTTGAGGTCTTAAAGATGTTGTCACTGTCCTCCTGGTCATTTGATGGACCAGCAGTAGTGACATCCTCTTCCACATCCACTCTTTCATTACTCCTATAGTGGACCTTCAAGGGTGAAGAACTTGGGTTGGGCGTTTTGGAAGCAAGACCAATCAGTACCTCCTTGATAGTGGTAGTTGGAGAAGGTACATCACTTTGGTCAGGTTCCCCAACACTTAAGTCCAAAGAAGATAGGAATGGCTCAAAGGGCTGTTCTATGGATCCGGGAAGTGATCTTAATCCTAATAGAGAGACTTCCGAAGGAGTCTCCCTAACTGTGTGGCTTTCCCTTATGATATTCTTACTAGAATGTTGTGATTCTGAGTGAGGGATGTTGGCTTGGGTTTGGGCCTTGGAGGCAAGAGAAGAAGGAGTTCTCTTGCCCCTCTTTCTTGTATATTTGGCTGCAACCGGGGCCCTGTGTTCCGGTTGAGCAATCAAACTGTGGGTGAGTAAAGTATATGCCTGTACATCCTCAGTAGAATGCACAGGGGTTCGATCAAGGGAAGCAGCAGTTTGAGTTTGTGGCAGTGAGGTGGAGGGTGTGGGATCAGTATCAGCTGGGTTTGCTGAACTGTTACCCTGGGCACTTTGTGTGTTCAACATTGTAGATAACAATGGAACATCGGCCCCTGAGAACTTTGATGAAACTGTTCTCACGCTTTGAAAAATGTTGTTCTTATGTCCCAACATTATGTAGATTCTTGCAGTTTTTGAAAGATCTTGGTGCTCAATATTGAACACTTCCTGCAAGAATCTTAGGTACATGAAGAACTGTGATTTCACCCCTTCTTGAAGGTTGTATCTCAAACCTTCAAGAATGAGGTGGGAAAAATTGAAACCCGCCCCAGTTATCATACCGTGAATTGCCGACGCAAGTCCGGAGCTAAGTTGGTTCCAGCCACTCCTCTTCTGGGATATGTATTGGAGAAGAGTGTGGCAGAGATACTTCCATTTGGGACCCATGAGTGCCTTCTCTATCGTATACTCTGTTTGATTCCCAGTGTACCCTATGGATACAAAGGTCCTCATGTATACGTCTCTTGGGTAAGAGATGGCGTCCCCTTCATCTTGAAGCTTGAGGTGTTGGCGGAGCTTTGCTTCAGTGATAATCATCTCCTTGCCGTCTACTGTGCCTCTGATTTGGGGAGTGCCCTGGTCAGTAGAATACACGGCTGAGCTCCAAAAATCTTCCATGTGGGAAGTATAGATGGTTGGGTTGACTATTAGGGCATGGTGGATTTTGGACCGACAAAGGAAGTCAATCATATCATCGAAACCTTCGGATTTCTTGCCCTTTATTAGGCATGCAGTGAGGTTGTGATATGGGGAAAACTTGTCGTTGGGGTTGTTTATGTCTGCGCCTGCCATTGTTATGGATTTGGAGGGAAGAGAGAAGGGTGTTTGAATGGTGGTTAATTATGGAGGGCTTTGAATGCTGTGGGGACGGGAGAGAAAGTGATGGGAGATTAGGGTTTGAAATTGAATATGAAGAGGTTGTGGGAACGTTTGAAATTGTGATATAACGGCAGACGAAAAAAAAAAGCAACTTTACTTGTACAGTACAACCTGTTTCACTTTTCATTGTTACAGCTGTAAAGCACTCGAGCAGTCATGGTAAAGACTGAGAGTAGTTTTTACCTCGGGTAAAAGTTAATGTAGACTTGTTTTACCCATCAGCAGCAAACTTGGTTGCTGCTGATGGTGAGCTATCCGCTGCAAACTTGGTTGCTGCGGATAGTGAAGTCTTTCAGCTGCAGATTTTTGGTGCTGCTGACGGTTGTATTCATTCCGCAGCTAAAAGGTTGCTGCTGACCGCCTTAAAGCTGTCCGCAGGAAACTTGTTCCTGCTGATAACTTAAAGCGATCAGTGGCAAAAGCTTTGCTGCTGAAGCTTTAAACCTGTCAGCAGCTGAGAGGCAAAAATGCTGCTGACTTATAACTTTTATTTACAACATAAGACAGACATATTTACATCAAAGGATAGATGCACTCAACTGAACCGATGATGATGCTTGGTGGTTTCTTTGCCTTCCATTGTTGAGTTGGTGGTTTTCCAGCTTTCTTTATCTTTTCAGCAGCAGACGTTGTATGTGATGATTTTACTTGAGCAGCTGCAGACTTTGTTGCTGTTGAAGGCTTTGCCTTGGATCTTGCCTTATCAGCAGTGGACCCTTTTGCTGCTGATAGCTTTGCCTTATCAGCAGCAGATTTTGCTTTGTCAGCAGCAGATACTTTTGCTGCCGGAGGCTTTGCCTTTGGTTTCCTGGACTTTACTCTATCAGCAGCGATTTTGTTTGCTGCTGATGGGTTGAGCACAGATGAACGATTTGCAATCTGGTTAAAAGGGTTGAACTTGCATGTTGCAGCAAAGTGGTTTGATTCCCCACATATGATGCAAGTTTGTTGAGGTTTCTGCATCTTCACTCTTTGAGGGATAGAGATTATCTGAACTTTGTTGCCTTTGCATCATAGCTTCTCACCTGTTTGTTTCTGTTTGTTTTCTCAAAGGCATGCTGCTTTGAGTTTCTTTGGTGTTCACGGTAGTGAAAGCAGGTGCTGGCAGTGTGTTTGTATTTGCCACACACAAAGCAGGATAGTGCTATCTTGTCCCGGTGAAAGTCCACATAGTTCTTACTTTGAAACAAATCTTTGAAGTTCCAGGGATGTGCTTTGTTATGCTCAAAAGTGGCTTCTTCTAGTGTCTTTTGAACATATGGACCTTTTTCTCCAGGTGTATGAAAACTATCAAACACCTTTGGCTTTGCCTGAAGCTTGGGGTTGGTGAAACCTGATGTCTCTCCCTTTTCAATGTTTAGCTTTCTTCCATTTTGAGGATAGCTAATCTTGATTTGTTTGAATGGGATGGGAGCTGGAATAGTTGGAGTAACAACAGGACATTCAGTTTTGTTCAGAACAGCTTCAGAGATAGGAGCAGATGGGACTGCACTAGTTTCACAGTGGTCGGAGCAGGTTGACTCAGGTTCTGAAGAGGTGGAGCAGTCTTCCACAAAACATGCATCCATTGAAGGATCAAGGTTTCGGTTTGCCGTGTCAAGATTTGCAGTATTGAAGCTTGGTTCATGAATGGCAACATAGTCAGCACGAGGAGGAACTGTCTTGTACTCGTCATTATGATATCCAAGTCCAGTTTTTACCCTTTCATGGACTTGAATATCTAACAATCTTTGTAACTTTTTAGATGAAAATTCATATTTTTCAACATGAACTTTCTGTTCAGCCAGTTCAGCTCTGGTAGCTTTAAGTTTTACTAATAGATCATCAATCTGAGTTTCAAGATTGGTTTGTTCATGTTTTAAAGAAGAAATCTCTTTCTTAAGGCAGTTAATCTTTTCTTTGTAACTTTCTTCGACCTTTTTGAATTCAGATTTCATTTGGTGAAACTCTTCATTTTGATCTATTAGATTTTGGTTATGCTTTCTATAACCTAAAACTTTGTCAATGCAAGCTTGAGAGCAAAGATGTTCAAATACATGAGGTGGTATCTCTGCATTGTCTGCCATAAGTGCTTGGTTGGAGGCAGGAACATCTTCATATTGAAAACTCCAGTCAAATTATGTAGTTCCAACATATGCACAGGCTGCAGTTTGTGCTGGAGGAGTTCCTTGCTGCTGCTGCTGCCTGGGCTGACCTTAGTAAGCTTGTCTTTGATGGCTGGCACCCTGATTGGCTTTAGGTGCCTTGAACTCCCTAGCAAAGTGACCCATTTGGTTACAGTTGTAACATCGGATCTTGCTTTTATCAAGCCCAACTCTGGTGTTTGAGTTGTTGCTTGGAACTGATCTCCCGGTTCTAGAATAAAACCTTTTTGCTCTGAGGGAGAGCATGGCATATGAGTGCTGAATATCCATTTCTTCAAGATCATCTGGATGAAAGCATTCCAGATCCTCCTTTATGAAGTGCATGCTGTTTGAGTTGTCAGAGACAAAAGCAGTAGAGGTTGGCTGTTGAGGAGGTGCCTCAAGAAGAAATGGTGATGAGTTGGATTGTGAAGCAGTTGGTGTTTGAGGATGAGTAACAATGGGAGGATAGTAGTTGCTTGCACTAGGACCGGAATGATCAGAGTGAAGCGCTGAGGTGGTGGTGGAGGAAGTGGTAGCTGATTGATAACTGGAGCTCCTTTCTTTAGCTTGAATCATTTCTAATTCATAGGTTTTGAGCATGCCAAAGAGCTCAGTCATCTGAAGAGTCTTCAGATTCTCTGTTCTTCTGATGGACACTGTATATAATGTCCAACAGCTAGGAAGAGATCTTATGAACTTCTTGAGAATGTCTTCATTCTCCAGCTTTACCTTGGAGCACTGCAGTTCTCCAACCAGGTACGTGTACCTGTTATATAAAACTGTTAGTGACTCACCTTCCTTCCAGACGAAGTTTTCATACTGTTGCTTGAGAATGTCACGCCTGTTCTCCTTGACCTCCTCAGATACAGCAAACATTTTTTCCAAGGCTCCCCATAATTCCTTTGCAGTTTTGTGAGCCTTGAAGTTGTGAAAAACTTCATTTGGAAGGCACATTTGGATAGCTCCTAATGCCTTGAAGTCCACCTCCATTTTCTTGATGTCTTCTTCAGAATACTTGGAGGGTTCCTTCGGAACTAGTGGTCCTCCAGAGTCAGCAGAGGCCACCATAGGAACATAAGGTCCATCCCTTATGGATTTCCACATTCCGTATTCATGGTAGCAGAAGAAGCTTTCCATACGGTTTTTCCACATATCATAGTCCTCCCCAGACACCAACCTCGGTGGTCGGTTGATACTGCCGATGTCTTCAGATCCATGACTTTGTGCCATTTTGTTTTGTGTGACTTGATCAAGAATAGAGTTTTGAATAGAATCAGAAAGTGATTAAACAAATGTTAGTTTGTTTAATCTTGAGCCAAAGCTTTGATACCACTTGTAGGATCGTAAGATTACAAGGTGATTCTGTTCTAGTTGATATTGGCGGAAACAATAGCAACCAACAAAGTAAACAAGTAAACAGCAAGAATACTGATAAATGCACTGTTGTATTAGACTTCTGAGATTACAAGTTTACAAGTAAAACACTATCAAGAAGCACTATGAAGGCACAACAAGCACACTTTGTTTGAAGTGTTTACAAGATATATATAGTAACTTAGAATCAAGACAGACCCTTGATTCTAAGGATCAGATCTAACACAAGCCGTTGATCTTGTTTATTAATCTAAATTACACGCAAAAGCTAATCTAGTTAACTTTACTGAAACGTCTTCTTAGGCATCATTGTTTGCATGCTTGGAGAAGCGCGTCATTGTCCTTTATTGGTTGCACCAGTGAGGTTCCTTCTGCTTGGAGTGTGGCAGTTGCTTTTGCAGAAAGGTGTCAGAGGCGCTTTGCATGGATAGTCAGCTGCAACGTTTGATCTTCAGAGAATAAAGCTATCAGCAGCAGAGATGAGAATAATGCTGCTGATAAGCCTATCAGCAGCAACTTGTGTTGAACGCTGCTGATAAGCCTATCAGCAGCAACAAGTGTTGAACGCTGCTGATAAGCCTATCAGCAGCAACAAGTGTTGAACGCTGCTGATAAGCCTATCAGCAGCAACAAGTGTTGAACGCTGCTGATAAGCCTATCAGCAGCAACATGTGTTGAATGCTGCTGATAAGCCTATCAGCAGCATTTGTACTTAGAATAATTTGGTAGCAATCAGTCTTTGGTTCTACAATATATTTATATTATTTTTAAACCATAAATTCGTATAAAATAATATATTTATATTATTTTCAACCCGTGACTCATGTTATAAAATAATATATAATTTATATTATTTCACCTCGTTTAATTAGCTCGTGTGATGTTTTAAACTATTTAATAATATAATTTTTATATTATTTACTCGTGTTTATTATCTCGAATAAAAATAATATATTTATTATTTTTGCCACAAATGATTATTTGGTTAAACCTACGAACTTAAAAATAATATATTTAATTATATTATTTTCCTAACTTTTGTAAACGACTCGAACGTACGAAATTATTTATTTATATATTATTCGTTCTTACCGTACGACACATAACACTTTAACCTTAATTATTATATTAAGAATCTATATTCCCATAGACACGTTCGTCTACTACTAAATCCTTATAATGCGTTAAGACGTTCTAACTTTTCGTGTCGTCGTCACAAATCCCAACTTGTCTCTAATTTATGTGTTTATAATTCTAGGGCTTACGTAAGTCATCTGTGGCTTACACTTGTGGTTCCAACCTTTCTCTTGTGTGATCCAATCCACTACTCAAACTCGGGTGAGATTTCACGGCCCCTTTTACTGTTTTACTTGGGGGAGAAAACATGATTCAAACACTTTTGATTTTTGTAATTCATATATATTATCGCTTGTTATGACTATGAGTAAACTCTATCACGAAAGTCCTCACATCGAACCGTTTAAATATGAAGAATAGCTAGGTATGTTGAGTAGTACTACTGGGTTTGACAAACCCCACCCACGTTAGTCGCGCTAACTCGATTGGAGGTCGAACGGGTGTAATATTGACCAAAAACATTCACCATGGTTGATAGACCTGGTGGGAGGCATTCAAACATAAACTGTCAGTCTACAGTTGCGAGCGTATTAGTATACATGAATATTGGTTAGCTGCCTTTTTGATATATATAATGAATGTACAATAAACTGCAAACGCTTTATTTGAAACGATTGAAACCTGTGAACTCACCAACTTAGTGTTGACCCGTTTTCCTTACATGTTTTCTCAGGTTGGCACGCAGGATCACGTTAAGTCATGCATGTGTCGTGGACTGCAATTGAAATAACTACTTTTGAATAATCTTTATGTTTATTGTATTTTGGTTTTGGACGCGTTGTTTTGCGCATTTACTTTATTTAACGCTTCCGCAACTTTTACTCTGAACCTTGATCTTTTATGTTATTACATTTAAGTCCCATATAGTGTCGTTTGAAGTAACTGATGTCTGAGATCCTTGTTTGTCACCTTCCAAAACAGTAAAACTCCGTTAGTGGTATTTAGGGGTGTGACAGCGGTGGCTGCTAGTGACCTCACAGTAGTTAATGATAGTGGTTAGAGGTGGGTGATGATAGCTGATGGTGGTTAGTAGTGGTAGTAGTGGTTTTAAAAATGGTTCGCGACGGTTTCGGGTTAACAAGGGTGATCACAAGTTTCATGGGATGAGGACGGTTAGAGTACAAAGAGGGTTAACGACAAGAATTCTATTAGTTGGGACGGCGTGTCGAGACGGGTTCGTGAACATTCGAATCACCCGTTTCGGAGTCCGTATGGTCGACTTTCGGGCACGGTACGTGTTGGTATTTTAGACGTCACGTCGTGGAGGTAAATTCCTTATAACCCGTAAAACATTAATTATTTTTATCGACTCGAGTCTAGAATACCGTGTTCGAGGGGACGTGTAGAGTTATATATAAATAACAAACAATAACCGACAAGATTTATTAATTATATGTAAGTGATAAAAGTATGGAAGATAAATATTGATGCTATTAGTTAAAGTTCGATTATTATGAATTATTGTTGATTAAATTGAGTTGGAAATAGACAACTAGAATTGTCGGGATTAGACCAAAAACAAACGAGACTCTGTCCGATTTTCGTTAGAATTAGAGAAGTATATTTTATCTAGATGTCCTCATTACGGTATGGGTTGTTTGGGAAGAGAACCAATTCAGGCGAACTTAGCATGTTCGCCTGAAGCAAGGATAGGGAACTTAGCATGTTTGCCTAATGTAGTGGAGGCGAACTTATGGTAGCGAACTTATATCAGGCGAACTTAGCCTAAGTTCGCTTGTATGTTCGCCAGGTTTGTAAGGGGAGAACTTAGCTTTAAGTCCGCCTAGTTCAGTATGGTTAAACCGTTCGAGTCGAGATTAGGTCTGACGTGTATTTAACTACTCAATTCAGATCGTACTTGAAGTCGTTGGACCTTTGTTTAGGACAACCGAGACTAGCTTATCAGGTGAGTTCTAGAAGCCCTTCTTTAAATGTTTTAAATAAATGTTTTTGGGCTGGTGTGCATACATAACGATGTGACTGTTTTATAAAATGATGTTTGTGAATGATGTATGTGACGTTTTATGAAACGATGTTTATAAACGATGTTTTGAAAAGAAAGGTTATGAAAGAAGTGTTTATGAAATATTTTGCCAAAAGAAGTTTACGAAGTGTTTACGAATGAATGAATGATTTTTAATAAAACGTATGAATGATTTAACTGAAGTTTTTAAGTAAAAGAAGTGAATGTTTACGAAAGTCACAAATGAACGAATCTGCCATTTTTCCTTAGGGAATGAAGGTTATGGGTATGGGATGTATGTTATGGGCCTTTGTGGCTGGCCAACCGTTGTACAACTAGGGTGATGACGGTCACCAAGGGGATTATCGTGATCCTTGAAGTTGGTATGATTTACCTTATGGGGTAGTCATGCTTGAAGTTTGGTACTTGTGCCTTAGGGGGTGCAATGCTTGAAGTTTGGTACGTGTCATCCTTGTGATGCCGTGCTTGAAGTTCGGTTGAATAGCCTAAGTGTCAGGCCCTAGGTTTCTCCGCCCGAAGAACAGTACGGTGTTGAAGGGCCTAGTTGTGGCGATCTTAGGGTTATTCCGCCAGATTGTGATGTTTGGAATTGACGGTTACGAGAAGGTGCAGATTCGATATGTTGGTTGACTTATGGGTTATGTTATATGTTATGTTATGTGTTATGTTATGTTATTTCATGATTTTCGGACACTTTTATTAATGAAGTTAAATGATATGTTTTGGCAAATATTTGAAGTTAATGTTTTATGTAAAAGCTAGAACTCACCAGCGTAGCTGACTTTTAGTATGCACATTCAAGTTAAGGACATGTATGGAAGTTGAACGGTGATGCTGGGCTGGCGAAAGGAGTTACCTGGTTGATCATGAAGACTAGCATCCCGTTACGAGTTATTTATGTTATGTTTATGTATTTGACAATGTTACGCTTCCGCATGTTGAACAAGTTTTAACTATGTTGAATGAATGATTCCGCTGCGTTATTTGATATTCATGTTTAAGAACTGTTTGTGAATGAGTAAATCCAACACATGAGGCCTCCCGGGTTTGAGGCCTTACATATCTTAAACCGCTCGGCAAACCTTCGGCCGTCCGTCTTTACCGTCCTACCGTCGTAGTCCGTCATATTCGCCCGTCTGCGCTAAGGCATCCGTTTCCCACGCAAACTATTCTTTATGCAACCGTTCTACTTATTATTGCAACCGTCCGGCAACAATGTGGCTATCCGTCATTGCTTTACAAACATCCTAGCTGATGAAGGTACATATATGTCCCGGCTGTAATATAGTCACGTGGTCGTCTATCTACCGAAGTAGCTGTTATCATCGAAGCGTCCATAACGTTTACTTATACATGGCAGGCAATATATACATGGATATAAATCAATATTTCATTCTTATACGTTATGTTATTTTTTTCATACTTGGCAAGCAAAATATACATAGATATAAAGCAAGATTTCATCCTTACACATTGTGTCATTCTTTTCATACTTGGAAAGCAATATATACATAGATATAAAGCAAGATTTCATTCTTACCCATTGTGTCATTTTTTTCATACTTGGCAAACAATATATACATAGATATAAAGCAAGATTTCATTCTTATATGCTATGTCATGCTTTCATTTCTTTATTTAAAAACATACTTGTTATACTTATATTCAGCATGTATTGCCATATAGCACATAACATAACATATATTCAAATCATGTATACACTTCAGCCCCAAAAAATTTAAAATCATTTGCACGTAACACATAGGGGGCACATAGAACTCGCCCGTATACTGGTATTCAACCTGAAAGTGATGTTTCAACTATTGCTAAAGCGTATACTGATCTGCACATAAGTCAAAGTAAAAATCCTATTATTTCATGCAAGAGAGCCAGCATAGGAGTGTCGGCATGCCAGATGAGAGCCAACTAGGACGGTCGCTAGCCACACTCGAGAGTCGGCTAGGAGAGTCGCTAGCCATACTCATAAGTGTCGCCTAAACTTGCTTTCAGGGCTTCATGTTCGAGAAAGGAGCCGATTCTCAGCGTGTTCATAAGAGGGCCGGCTCTCAGAGGGCCGACTCGTAGGATCCAGTTCTCTGAGGGTCGATGTTCTTGATCCGACTCTCAGCGGCCACCTGCGAGTGTCGACTTCGGCGAGGAAGAAGACGATAAGAATCGGCCACAAGAGAGAATCGACCCTCAGAGAATCGGCTCCTAAGAGTCGGCCCTCTGATGAACACGCTGAGAATCGGCTCCTTTCTAGAAACACGAAGTCGTGAAAGCAAGTTCAGGCTACGCTTTTGAGTGTGGCTAAAGACTCTCCTAACCGACTCTTGAGTGTGGCTAGCGACTCTCCTATATGGCTCTCATGTGTGCCTACCGACACTCCTATGCCTTAGCCGACTCTTGCATAAAATAATAGTATATGTACTTTGACTTATGTGCAGATTAGTATACGCTTTAGCAATAGTTTAAACATCACTTTAAGGTTGAATACCAGTATACAGGTGAGTTATATGTGCCCCCTATGTTTTACGTGCAAATGATTTTAAATGTTTTGGGGCTGAAGTGTATACATGATTTGAATATATGTTATGTTATGTGCTATATGATAATACATGCTGAATATAAGTATAACAAGTATGTTTTAAAATAAAGAAATGAAAGCATTACATAGCATATAAGAATGAAACTTGCTTTATATCTATGTATATATTGCTTGCCAAGTATGAAAAGAATGACACAATATGTAAGATTGAAATCTTGCTTTATATCTATGTATACATTGCTTGCCAAGTATGAAAAGAATGAGACAACGTGTAAGGATGAAATCTTGCTTTATATCTATGTATATATTGCTTGCCAAGTATGAAAAAAAACATAACGTGTAAGAATGAAATCTTGCTTTATATCCATGTATATATTGTTTGCCAAGTATAAGTAAATGTTATGGACGCTTCGATGATAACGGCTACATCGGTAGTCGGACGACCACGTGACTATTTTGCAGCCGGGACATATACGTACCTTCATCAGCTAAGACATTTGTAAGACAATGACGGATGGCCACATTGGTGCTGGACGGTTGCAATAATAAGTAGAACGGTTGCATAAAGAATATTTCGCATGGGAAACGGATGCCTTAGGGCAGACGGGCGAATATGACGGACTACGACGTTAGGACGGTAAAGACGGACGGCTGAAGGTTTGCCGGACGGTTTAAGATATGACGGACGGTTTCTAGTGCTGGACGGTTAAGTAAATGGGCTAAGATGGTAGTTCGAGAACGTTTGTCTTTGTGACTTACGTAAGCAAATGACTGGTTGATCACCCATATGTGTATGACCAATGAATGTACACCAAGAAATACACTTATATGTATTTATATACTTACCAACTATGAATGTTATATGAAAGTAGTAAAGTAAAGAATGTACAAATAAGTATATACATATACATATATATATATATTTATTCTTATAAAATAATGTTAATATTTGATTGCTTTTAAACTAGAACTCACCAGCGTTAGCTGACTTTTAGTATGCACTTTAGGTAGAAAGAAGAAGGGGCGTGCTAAGGCGTGATGGCTACTTGGCACACTTGACATCCCATTTATTTGAGTTTATGTTAAGACAATGTCTATGTTTAAATTTTAAGACTTTCGCTGCTAAGTTATGTAATCGAATGATGTATGCTTCCACTACTTTGACGTTTTAATTTAAGTTCGAAATTTGATGGCTATGTTTATGAGTAAATCCAACGAGTAAGGTCTCCCGAGAAAGGGGCCTTACAAAATAACTAGACCATTTTTTATTATAATATTTTTAAATATATCAAGATGTTTAAAATGAGGTTCAATATCTTTTGAAAATACAAGGATATCATCAATGTAAACTATTATAAACTCAATATAAGGAATAAAAATATCATTCATAGTATTTTGAAATTCTGATAGGGCATTTTTTAATCCAAATGGCATAGCATTCCATTCGTAATGCCCAGAAAGTACCACAAAAGCGGTTTTGTACCTATCTTTTTCAACAATTTGAATTTGCCAATATCCATATTTTAAATCAAATTTTGAAAATATAATTGCATTATGTAATTTATCTAAAAGGTCTTTTTTATTAGGTATAGGATACCTAATCCATTTTAGGACTTTATTAAGAGGTTTATAGTTTATAACCAGTCTTGGAATACCTCTTTCTTGCTCTGAATGTTTATTAACATAAAAAGCAGTACATAACCATGGAGATTTTGAACTTTTAATAAGATTTTTATCTAAAAGAGATTTAATCTCTTTTTTACATAACTCCATATATTTAGAATTCATCTAGCATGGTCTTGCCTTAGTTGAGATTTGATTTTCTTTCAAATCATTTTCATAAGGAAGAGAAATAATATGTTTCTTCCTATCCCAAAAACATTAGGATGATCATTACATATTTGTAAAATAAATTGGTTTTTAACCAGTTTAATTTTTTCTTGTAATTTCGGATTATTGATTCTATCCTCGATTTTTAGAGAAAATATTTTTTTTTATAAAAAATCAATTTGATTTATCTTTGCTTGTAAAAATGATTCGTTTATATTATTTAAAGTTTTGGAAAAATGATTTGTAATAAATGGAAAATTTATTTCTTGTCCTTGAAAAATTCCAGTTATTCCTTTTGTATCAATATTTTTAAAGGAAATATTTTGTTTAAGAATGGGGTTCCAAGTATTACTTAGCTTGTAAGGTTTTTAAATAGTAGAAAACTAGTTGGAATACAAACTTTATTTTGGCAAACATAAGCTTGAGGCAACTTATATTCTATTTTTAATTTCTCACCATTAGTAGAGCTTAATGAATGAGAAGTTTTATGAAAATATTTTGTAGGAATTAATCCTTCCTGTATACAATTTAAGTCAGCACCACTATCTACCAGTGTCGTAACTTCTATGAAGAAATTTTCTTCTATCAAGAGTTTTATCCTGGTGTGCTATTTTTGTGTGGTTATAATATCCATAATACTTTCTACCAAGAAATCTCTTTGTTTTGTTTCTGACTGTGAAATGTCTATTTCAGCCTTATTTCTTTCAAGATTTATAATTCTTGTTTCTAGATTTCTATTATCTTTTTGAAGTATTTTTACTTCTATTTTTAAATTATCAATTTCTGTGTTTTAGATCTTGTATACCAATTGGTCTTGAAATTTGATTTCTTTCCCCTAGTTGTCTTTTTAATTCTTCTTCAGAAAAAGTTTTAAATCTTTTTGAGAATTAGAAGATGTTTCTTCTGATTTCTTTTGCGGTTTTAGATATTCAGAAATTATTTTTTCTTTAATTTCTAGATTATCTACCACTTTTAATAAATCTAATATTTCATTGTTTAAAACATTTATTTCCATGTTTTGAAATTGAGAAATAATTTGATAAAGATTTTCTTCTTCTATATCAGAAGAGTTTTTGCAACAATCTTTCTTGCGACTGTTCTCACAATGACTGTTCTCACAATGACTGTTCTCTTCCTCCATAGAGTAGAGATTTTCATTTTCTAAAATATTTAGATCTTCATTTTCTGAAAAAGATTGCTCAGATTCTAATTTATCTGAGTCCAAGTCTAATAATATATTGGAGATTTTATCTCTTAGTTCCCTATCTTCTAGCTTATTAAGCTTTTTCCTAACCCAATAAGTTTTTTCTTTGTGACCTAATTTACCACATTTTCTACATTTTATTATTTTTTGAATTCATTTGAAGTCTTATTTTCTGTATATTTTCTTTTTCTATCAAATTTTCTTTCTTATCTTTTTATTTTTCTTTTATAATGTTTCCTAGGAAAAGATGTTCTTAATTTCTTTGATCTAGATGTATTCTCTAGTTTATTTTCTATGCCAAATTGACTACGTAATTCTCCTGATTGTCTCTTTTCATTAAGAGAGTGTTTCTTAATTTGTTGATTTAATTTTATTTCATTACATAAACTTAAACCTTCTTGTACACATGTACCTATAAGTTTTCCATATGTATAAGCATCATAATTTATGATTCCATCTTTTCTTAATTTATTTTTTACTCTTTCAGCAAAATAAGTGAGGAAGACCATCTATAAACTTAGACGTTCCATATGAAGAATTCAGCCAAGGTGAGACAGTAGAGGAACACGGATGTTTTCCCTGGACGAGACGACAAATAGCTGAGGCTTGTGAGCAGGCGAACTTCATGTTCGTACATGATAAATGAGATGCGGTCGGGGATCGCATGGTAATGGTAGAGCAACATAGAGAAAGGTGAAACTCATAAGGGGCAAGTGCAAGATTGCACGTAAGTGACTAAGAAGGATATGCCTATGGTAGTAAATCCAAGACCAGCTTAATATGAGCTCCCGTGGAGCATTTAAGGAAAGCAAGTGTTTAGATGATCGAAGCGGACACGACAAAGGCATATGGGCCTTGAGAAACATCGAGAGCTAATGAAGATGACCCTAGCATTGAGTGTGTACGTACTTACGAGACGTATTAAATGCGTGATAATAAAGTAAAGAGATACTACGATAAAGAAATTTAGTGGAGACAAGGGTAGCTTTGCGCGAGCTCCTGCAAATCATCGAAGAAAGACATTAGTGGTGCTCTTATGGGTAGAGCAACGGGCTAGAGTTTGAGAAATCATTGCAGGGCGGCGATCAAGGTATGAGGCGAGAAGTACGACGACTTCACTTTGGAAGGACGATGAATGAATCTATCCATGAATGTTAAGGAACCTACTTGGAAGGATGATCGTCGGAGTGACGAGACCTTTAGGATTATACGAGAGACAAAGGCAATTGTGCCCGTGAATTGGAATAAAACATGACATGTGAAAAGGTAGTTAGTGGTGTTGTGCTACACAGTACTACATATGATATGTGAAGTATTCTTAAAGACATTAAGAGCGACGAGGTATTGTCAAGGACCAGGACAACGAGACCTTTGTGAGAGGGTTGTTAATCAGGGAAATCACATATGGCAACTTCTAGCAAGTGCCAGGATAGCGAGAACCGGAGAGGCAGCCGTTTGACAAATGGCTGGGTAGATGAGAGACGGGAGGATGTGTAGGTGAAACCTACAAGTCCTAAAGTAGGAAGCGGGAAATGGAGAAGACTCCTTTGAAGACCAAGGTGGGTAGTCACGTTGCAAAGCCGAGTAATAAGAATGATCATCGTGAAGGTAAATTCTTCACACCAAATGGATTTGGTGCACGGGTAAGAACGAAAGTACATGTTGGATTCGAGGACGAATCCTCTTTTAAGGGGGGTAGACTTGTAACATCCAAAAAATCTATAAATTGACGGTTCGGGTTAATGGATAATCCAGATCTCTAGTAAATGAAGCCGTTAGTAGGGGTTTACCCATGAGACAGGGTGTGACGGAAGTAAAGGGACGGTTAGCCGCGTAATAATCAGTTCGAACCAAAAACACACAATCAAGAATAATGAAGGACCCGGATGCAACTACTAGATGTATTTAAACCATTTTAGGAGAAACCCTAGGGGTGTGGCCTACATTGTGCGCGAACGGCAGAAAGATACAAGCAAGAGAGGAGGGGGCGGCTGTGGTGTTGGTGCGGCGGTCATACGTCGGCGTCAAGCGGAGGAAATCTTTGCTACGTGTTAAGGTAATACTCGTACACACCATTTGCGATTTTTTTATGATTGTAATGTAAAGGACCCTATTAGGGTTTAAGTGTGATCACGGTGACCGGAGAATGAGTGTGGCTTTCACGGTGGTTCACGGCTGAGCTTGGGAGGCCGACTAAGGTGGTGGCTGTGGAGGATGCTGTGGTGAACAAGACGGCAGCGGCGGCTAGGGGATGACAGTAGTGGTGGGACGAGGAGCCGGTTATGGCTTGTGTTGGTGGTGGCCGATTAGGGTCTCGGCTAGACAAGGAGGACGAGGACGGGACACGAGACAGTGGCGCACGACGGGTTCGGCTTGGGCTTCGTAAGTCATACGCGCAATAAGGACCCGACACGGGTTCATACGTTCTCATGGTTACACTTTTATGTTGCATGGCTGGTATGTGGGCACGAGACCCGACTCGAGTACGTGTGCTCCCGTGAAATTTCGATTTGCATGGTCTTATGGTGTATGCATGGGAACTAGGGTGTTGCATGGTGAACGAGTGGTGAGGATGAAACGAGTATCGGGAACGTATATGTTCTACGTAGTGATATATGTTTAGGATGTACGCTGACTATGTGATCGTACGTATCAGGTTCGGATTCGTACAAGGGAGCGTTGCAGCACCTACAAGGGATCTTTAACCGGTGTGTTTCTAATCCCCTCTTTTAAATGCTTTAAACGTTTTGGGGCTATTATACATACTTTTAGGACATGTTTTATTACATTAAATGTATATCGAGCTTCGGGATTTAACCCGATGAGTTTACGAAGTTAATTAATTAAATATGGGCAAAGGGACTAGATGTTACCCTTAATACATGTAGGTTAAAGGTGGGTATAGGGCCATGGGTCATATACTGACCTAGCAGGGGTGAGTAGGGGATTTTAATTACGGGTACGACTAGGAGGTGTTACAGGGTGTGCATGTACGTGGTATGTGCTTAAATAATGAGATATAGTTTTTGTGTGTGTGTTGCTATATTAGCCGTGTATTGGGCTATGAGTGAGTCGGGATATAAGCTAAATGCTTATGAATATGTGTAGGATTTCTTATCCTAGTACTATGTGTGAAGTGCAGGTGTAGTTAATGAGTCATGTACGTAGAGTATAATGTAACATGATTATACATGTATTATGTGCATTATGTCATTGTCCTTGAGACATGGTAGGTATTGTGTTTGCATTGTTGTCATTATGACATGGCAAACGGGATTGTGGTGGACTAAGTCCTTCGGGAGGTCACCAAATGTGACGATGTCCAACATGACAGTGATGAGCTCGGGGTGTGTTGAATGCCCTGACGAGGGTGCAGCGATGAGGTATGTGTTTATGTGTTTATATATTTGTGTTAAGTGATGAGTTATAATTATTGTGCTTGAGATAGTATTAATGTGCTGAGTAGAGTTAGATGGGTCGTGGTGCTAGGATTGTGATGTGATTTTCATAACGATTATGTTAGTTGATTTGTAAGAACCTTGGTCAAGGCTGAGTAAGTTGAGGTCTAGGGGATTGTTGTGTTAACCAAGTGTCGAGTTAATACATGTACTTGAACATGCGTTATTAGTGTAGGTAGGTTCGACCTATGTCAATGAGACTAAAGGATTATTATTATTATGGGATGAGTCTTGTGTAGTGAGCTATTATGGGATATCGGGTGATAACAAGGGTTACCCATTGGTTAATGAATTGTGGAACAATTTTATAAGGATCGTGGGTCCTGAGTAAAGTTTAAATAACTTTTGAGACGAGCTGGCTTTTAATTAACCTAAACTATTAGAAGTCACTCAACGCAGCTGACTTTGTGTGTGCGATAGATTATTTTACAGGTAAGCGTTGCATTGATGTATCTTGGCTTGGGAGCGGCGCTACTCGAATTGGTGTGCAAGATTCGTGAGGTAACTTAATGACATTAAATAGTAATTAATGTTTTTAGAAAAACTTCCGTTGTAGTTTAATATATCTAAAATGAGTAATTTTAAGGGAATAACCCGTTGTGAGAACCAACTGTAGGGTGCCCAGTCTGGGGCCTTACAGAAAGATAGAAAGCTAGTGTGAATACGATGGGGAAGGTTTAGAATCTGAGCAGTAATGTGGACCACCAAATTGCTGATAACTTTGACTTGTTTTGACTTGTTCAGTGATTAGAGCAGTGGTGGTTACCACGAGAGGACTAGAGCATTTTGAGTAGTGGCTGTCAGGCACTTTTGTGACGAAATAGTTGTTCTTGGTTTTTCAGTTGCTTAATTTTAACCTTCACAATGAATCTTACCATGGGATGGTTTAAAACGTAGTTAATGATAGCTGCATGTGTGATAGCTTGCTATTGGTGGTGTAGTGTAAATCATGTGTGATTATGTGATTACCTTTTGACCAACGTGAGTTCATACTAAATGTAATCTTTGATGTGATGCTAGAGCTAAGTTGAGCAGACTGTATGAGTAGACCTGTGTAGACTTGAGTTTTGATTATTTGTGTGTGTCTATGGTCTTAAGATAGTGCCACCTTTGTGTTATGTTTAGGTGATGTTTGAAGTGTAAGGGGTGTGTTGCACCCTGTGTAACTGTTCAGGACGAGGTCGTGTGGGAAATCTTAAATATACATATTTAGTATGTATAAATGTTAAGGACGAGGTCCTGTGAGAAATTGTAGCTACATACCTTATGTTTAGGTATGCACGTTCAGGACCAGATCCTGTGGGAAATAAGATATTTATATATCTTATGTGTATGAATGTTTAGGGATGCTTGTGTCTAGACTGAGTAGTGTGTCGTCTTGAAGTAAGGGTACGACCTGTATGGGTACGACCGAGTAAACTCTGTATGAGTATATGATGACGTGTGGCAGGGGCTACCGTTGTAGCGAGTAAGAGGTAAGGTTCAGGAGTTTGTGTGTCTATAAATGACAAGGTCATATTGTATGCACGTAGATTTTCTCAGATCTATCTAGTTGTGTATGTACACTTTGTGCGAGCTAGAAGGTTGAGTTAGTAATACGTGTGTAGAACATTGTGTGTTCTGTAGTTATGTGTGTCGGTGTGTGTCCTTGTAGTACACGCTTAGTCGTGCATAGGACGGGAGGTCTGGGTGCTCAAGTATAGTATTTCTATCTTGATGATTTTATCGATGTTGATACATCGAGGTGATACGAGGAGTTTTGACGTCTTTCTAGACGACCGGTGAGGTGCTCTTTTGAGATGCTCATGCTTATCTCGGGAAATTCGGAGCACGAAATCACCGGGAGGAGCTGAAGAGTTAGTGATGAAAGCGTTTACGTAGACGCTGGACTAGAGATACCCATGATGTGATCAAGGTGATGACCCTGAAGATTTCAGCACAGAGTTAACAAGGTGACGAAGGGCCTTCATGGAACACGTTCCATATGAAGGATTCAATCGAGGTGAGGTACCAGTGGAATAGGGATGTTTTCCCTGGACGAGGCGACGAATAGCTGAGGCTTATGAATAGACGAATTTCATGTTCGTACATGTTAAATGAGATGCTGTCGGGGATCACATGGTAATAGTAGGGCATCAATGAGGAAAGTGAAACTCGGTAGGGGTAAGTGCAGGATTACCCATAAGTAACTGGGAAGGAAATGCTCATGCTGGTAAGCTTGTGACTAGCTTTAAAATGAGCCCCTGTGAAGCATTCTAGTGAAGCAAGTGTGTGGCTGTTATAATAGACACGACGGTGATAAGAGAGCTTTTTAAAAATATCGATAGTTGATGAAGATGACCCGAGTGTGGGGTGCATGCGCATATTTAATGGGGCGTGTAGTTTTGTTGGAGATTGAACGCGTGATAATTAAGTAAAGAGATACTATGGTAGAGAAATTTGTTGGAGACCAGTGTAGTTTTGCACAAGCTCCTGGAGATCGTCAGAAAAGGACAAGAGTAATACCCTTACATGTAAGGCGGTGAACCTGAGTTTGAGAAATCATCGCAAGATGGCAATCGAAGCATAAGAGAGGAACGTGATGGACACATGATAATAGAGCAACTATTACTCCTGTCGTGAAAGACATGGACCTACTTGGGAGAACGATCGTCGGAATGACGATTTCATTAGGGCTATACGAGAGACATAGGCAGTTTTGCCCGGGAGCTGAAATGAAATGTGACAAATGAGCAGATAATAGGTAGTGTTGTGTTACATAGTACCAAGGATGGTACATACGATGTTTTTAAGAATGGTAAGAGCAACGAGGCAGTGTCAAGATGAATGTTGGCACCGAATGAATTGGGTGCACAAGGATATGTTGTTTTGGTTTGTTCCAACGCAGGATTCGAGGACGAATCCTCTTTTAAGGGGGTAGACTTGTAACATCTCAAAAATGCGGAAGTTAACAATTCGAGTTATGGGGCAAATCGATATCCGTATTTAGCCTAGCGACAAGTAGAGTTGGTCGAAAAACAACCGTTTAACTACTAAATTAGACTCGAATGGTCGTTATTGATACATGCAAGTTAAAATCGCACAGTTATGAGACAACAGGGACCCGGATGTAAAGTACGGGAGTTTAAAGACTAACTTTTGAGTAAAACCTAGGCCATTTGGCCTAGGCTTGTCATTCACGGCTGCCGCATGGGAGAAAGGAGGGGATAACCGGCAAACCGGGTAGCCGGCGACGGTGTTATGCGGTGGCTTCGAGCACGATATTTCACGCCTATTCATTGTAAGCCCTCGTACATTCCCTTTAACCGTTTTTTTATGTGTGCGTTGGAACCCGACTAGGGTTTGGGGGAGGGTTTGAGCACGTCCTGTGGCAGAAAGATGTAGGATGGTGGCCAGCTGTGGTTGTAGTAGTCAAGGAGGAGACGACAACGGTGGTCCGTTTGGGGCTGCCCGACGAGGAAGAAGGGCCATAGTGGTGCTCGAAGGAGATGGCAAAGCCGGACAGAGAAGGTGGCAGGAGACGGCAGTGATGGCTGCCGTGGTAGCAGTAGAGGTGGCGTGACAGCGGCGGCCGGTGGAGGAGGTTTATGGTGATGCTCCTAGCAAGGAGATTGAGCTCGGATGGAGACGTGGCGCGGTGGTGCACGGTGGTGAGCCGGATTTCGGGAACGATGGCGAGTTAGGGTTGACATGGACGTGTTTATATGCGTGCATGCACTGGAGGAGAACGGCTCGAGTACGTACGTATCGCGGAGCTAAGGTTTTGGCATTTCGGAGTTAGGGTTTACGGTTGCATTGCTTGGCATGCATGCAAGGAAACCGGTTCATATATGCGTATGCTCGAGGGATTAGGGTTGGCATGGTCTTGAACGTGTGTGCATGGGATTCAAGGCAGGCATGCGAGTCCTAACTAAATCAGGACTAGGTTATACGTAAACCCATTAGACGAAGGTCCCGTGGGGAAGGGACGTTGAGATGACGAGATTAGTGTCGGGGTTTCATTATTGTTATACGTTATTTGACGTATGCTTTAGAACGTGTCTGATCATGTAATCATGCATGGACAAGTTCGGGTTTCGAGCAAGAGGACGAATTCTAGAGCAGGGGCTGAGGCTCGGAATAATCGGTGAGTTTCTAATCCCCTCTTTAAATGTTTTAATGTTTTGGGGCTATCATACATACTTTCAAGACGTGTTTTATTACATTAAACGTATAACGTGCTTTGGGGTTTAGCCCGATAAGTTTGTGAGTTTAAGTATTCAAATATGGGGCTAAGGGACTGTGTGTTGTCCATAGGATGTTTGGGTTAAAGGTGAGCATATATGGTCGTGGGTCGTATTGTGACCTAATAGGGGTGAGTAGGGGGACGAGTCTATATGTCGTGCGGGTACGACTAGGAGGTGTTACAGGATATGCATGTTCATGGTATGTGCTTAGATAGTGAGACATAGTACTTGTATGTGTGTCACCATAACAGTGGGGTATTGTGTGATGAGTTAGACGGGGTGAGTCGGGATATAAGCTTAACGCTTATGAATACGTGTAGGATATCTTATTCTAGTGCTATGTGTGAAGTTCAGGTGCAGTTAATGAGTCATGTACATAGAGTATAATGTTATGTGTTTATACATGTGTTGTGTGTATTGTGTCGTTGTCCTTATGACACGGCGGGAATTGTTATTGTGTCGCTGTCCTTGTGACACGGCGGGTATTGTGTTTGCATTGTTGTCATTATGACACGGTAAACGGGATTGTGGAGGACTAAGTCCTTCGGGAGGTCACCAAGGTGGCAAATTCTGAGCAGGTTAACACTGAGCTCGGGGTGTGTCGAACGCCCTGACGAGGGTGCAGTGATGAGGCATGTGTTTGTGTGCATATATATATGTTAAATTGCATACAAGTGTTGAGTTATATATATATTGTGTATGAGATGATATTACGTGGTGAATAGATGCTATCAATGTGATGTGTAGAGTTATATTGACCATTGTGTCGGGATGAGTACGTTGTGTACAAGTGTTGTGTCAGTTGGTTTATGAGAGTCTTAGTCAGGGCTAGCTAAGCCGGTGTCTAGAGGGTGGTTGAGTTAACCAATGTGTGGTTGATATGTGTGGGTAAACTTTGAGTTATCAGAGTGGTAAGTTCGATCTTTGTCGGAGAGACTTACTGGGTTAAATGGTGGGATGAGTCTAGGGTGGTGAATCCTTTGGGATAATTGTAAGATAACGGGGGTTATCTATCTATTATTAAATGATAACTAATTTATAAAGACCAAAAGGTCTTGAGTAAAGATAAGCATTAACTGGGACAAGTTGGCTTTTGTTTAAATTAAACTATTAGAACTCACTCAGCGTAGCTGACTTTGTATGTACGTTAGATTATTTTGCAGGTGAGTCTGCCAGACGAGGTATCTTGGCTTGGGAGCGGGCTACTCGGGTTGGTGCGCTTGCATTCGTCAGGTAACGTTATGAAAATTAACGAGTTTAAAGATAATACTATTTCGAGAAAGACTTCCGTTGTTTATTTAAATGAAAGTTAGATGTTTTTAAAGAGTATAACCAGTTTTGAGAACCAACTGTAGGTGCCTGGTTTGGGTCCTTACAAGACCATCTGCCTGTAAAGTGTTCTATAATATTGATGATTAAGGTGTAAACATCATTACTTTCTGTATCACCTTCTTCTTGTTTTACACTATTAAGAATTTTATCCTTATCAGGCTAAGATAAATAATTATCCTACCAGCCTTTTAGCTATCCTGTAAAACCTGATACAATCATGTTTGCAACTGTCTTAATGGAATTACCATTGTTTTGGCATACAGTGCCATACATAAGAATTCTATGAACTGTATTATAAATCTGTCATTCAGTTTGACCATCTATGTTCCATTCATAAATCATTTTACCACTATATGAGTTATTAACTATATATTTTTATTATTCTATTAGAACATCTTGTGGAGTTGGCCTACGATAGTAGTACTTCCTTTGTGTTGGCTTATCTGCCCACTTAGATAATTTTAAAATTTCATCATTAATTTTCTCTTGATAATTTTCTTCTGAGAAATCAGTTAATGTGTTAATTTTTAGATTTTTTTAAAGCATTAATTGTATCATTTAAAGTTTTTATTATATTATCTTCAGATTTTAACTTAAAATCTGTAACCTCTGGAGGTAATTGTATACTTGTGGTAGCAATAATCTCTTTTGCCCCTTCATTTATAGAAGAGATATCTTTCTCTTGAAAATAGGATAATATTTTATCCATTTTAGTTGATAAATCTTGTAATTGTTCTCCAAGAATTACCAAATATAAATTTGCGTAATTTTGTTGTTTTATTAAATCATTTATATGTGAGATGGTTACTGGTAGAGTATCACCTTCCAGTAATTTTTGAAAGATTTGATAATATCTAATCTCATTTTCTTTTTCAATTTTAAAAGATTGTGTAGGAAGAAATACTTTTGAAATTATTTCTCCATTAACATTAAATTTCCTTTCAACCATAGAAATGATACTTTCAGTGTAATTTTCTATAAACCAAGGAACAAAAGTTATAACTTCATTTTTTTCAGTTAGGTCTTTATAATATTCATTTTTAAAGAATACTGTATCTGGTTCTTGAAAATGTTTGAAAAACCAGTTTCTAAATAATTCTCATTTGGGTAATTGGAATTCTTTACCAATTTCTTGTCTTACCGGTGATCCCGGAGTAAAATCTAATTTTTCTTTAAAATCCATAAATTACATAAAATCCATTTCTGATTTGGTCATTTCCGGATCTACTTGAACCCCTGTGACTATATTGTCAGAGTCTATTTTTAATTTATTTATATTTGCTAATCTTTCTATTATAGAAGGAAATTCTTCCTTTATTCTAGAGGTCGAAGCTCTAGAGGGACTCCTGACGGTATATTCTACCAGAGATATGTGGTAGTGGGATGATAATGACCTAGATAAAGAAGGGTCATTTCTTAATTTTTCGACTTGTATTTGAACCGATCCTTCTTTTGTTTGAATAATTTCTATGGGATTATTATTTATGTATTGTTGTGATGTGGTTGCTTTATCTAGAACCCAATTTTCTGGAAAGTTAATTTTTTCCCATTTGATTTTTCTTCTGGTAGTTATATTAGACTTATCAAAAATAGTTTCTATTACTATTGTTTCATTTAATGGTTTGTCTACCATTCTACACTGGGGATTAAGAGTGTATAAAGGTTTATAATAAATCCTATAACAGACAGATAACTTCTGAGTCTGGAGCATAATTATAACCATGAGTTTTAACATTTAAAGTTAAAGCATCTGAAATATTAACATTAGATAATGATAGTTGTAAGTTTGGATAAACATTAAAATAAACTGGACCATGTGCAAAGCTGGTCATAACAATCCCAATAAGATATTGTTTCTAGTCCAAATTTCTAGCATCTCTAAGAGCTGTTACAAAACTTTCACATATACCTTCTAATGTTAGAAGTTTAAATTCATATTGCACAAGACCTATGTATAAAAACTTATAGTCTTTCTTATATTTATTTAAATCTTTATTTGTCAATAATTTGATAACCATATCTTCTTTATTTAAAGAAATTGTTTCTTCATTTGTTTTAACAACTTGTTTTAAGCCTAATTTTTTAAAGGTTCCTAATTTATAAATTAATTTGTAATCCATTTTTGGAATTATCCATTTGTTTAATAAATCTAAATTATGAGTAATTTCATATTCCTTTTCAATACTGTTTTTAACAGTATCGTTACTCTTTAAGATATTCATTTAAATAAATAAAGTGTTAAGATACACACACATGACTGAACAACCATGACTAAGTTCCCATATTTTTTTTTTCATTCTAGTAAGCTCCAAGGATGGTATATAAATTTACCATTTAATAATTTAAAAAATATATTTAAGAGTTAAATATTTTTAAAGAACTATGGATTAATAGGATATTTTACGTAGGCTGTCTAGAATGATAAAATGGGGTTAGTAAAGGTTGAAGCACGTTTGTGTGACAGACACTCTGGATGTTGTCTTAGCTTTTCTACTTGTCTTTATGTATTTGTATTTGTATTTAAGTATCTGTATGTATTGATTATCGAGTTGTAATCACGTATGTATGTACTTAGTCTTGTTTGTTTCTGTTAAGTGTTGTGCGCACTTAGTAAGTGCGCAGGATGTATATCTTGCGTACTTAGCAAGTACGCAAGAAAAAAGTCTGAGTACTTGCTAAGTACGCAGGAGTTAAGCCCAGCGCACTTGCTAGGTGAGCAGGCAACAGGTCTAAACGTGTGAGACTTTATAGATGTCTTTACCAAAAGAAATCATTTATATTCTCGGGAAGTGTCCAACTTCAAGAGATCTATGGGAAGCATTGAAGAAAAAGGGTGAAACAACTTCTCAAGCGTGTGTAGTCTTGATCAAAGAAGTATTAGAATAGAAGAGTGATTCTCAAAGTGATTCTTCTGTAGATTTAACTGATAGTGAGAGTATTAGTTCTGGTGAAAGTACTCAATCTACTGAGACTGATGTGATGAGTGAAGAAAGTTTTCAGACAGTTGAAGATGATCTGAGTGAATTAGAAACTGATGCAGAGCCTGTCATTGTTGAACAAAAGAGTGAAGTTGATGATGACGTATTCATGGCTCCTGGTGCATCTTCATCAGAAGTAAAACCTGAGGTACTTTCTAACTCTCAAACGTTTTGTTCTAACTGTGTTTTGGTTAAGGATAAAATGATGAGGGTTATGGATGACAATGTAAACCTCATTTGTGATATGAAATCAATGCACACGGTAAATCAGAAATTAAAAGATAATGAGAATGTGTGTATTGAGAGAATGGAATCACTGAAGAGGGATATAAGTTCTCTGAATCTGAAGATCAAAGAGCAGGCATATCACCTGGATATGTCCTTTGCAAAAATTGAGAAAAGAAATAATGATCTTGTTGAGAAAGATAAAGAACTAGCTGAATCTAAAGCAGTGGTGATTAGATTACATAGAAAGTTAGAAAGCTTTGCAAATTCATCATTCTTATTAGAACATTATCATAATAATACTGAAGAGGGGAAGGGAACTAGTGGTATTGGTTATGTTCCTCCACCATTCAACGGAAATTATTCTGTTACACCTGAGATTATAAATGTTGAGGATTTAGATCCTAAGACTGTGTTGAAAGTGAATCCAATCACAGGTGAAGATATGGTGTATTCTGATGAGAGTGGTGATGAGTATTTTGATGAAGCTAAGGTAGAGGGGATACCGAAAGAGATTAAGAAAGAAGACTCAAAGGTTGATTCTAATTCATCTGGAAATTATACATTTGGAAGTTCTTCAAATTCAAGGAGAGTTCCATATGTCAGAGATTATAAAGACGGGCGTACATGTTTTCATTGTAATGAGATGGGACACATTGTGGTGACCTATCCTTACAAAAATAAAGGGAAGAAGCATGTAGTTCCTGAGAATATGAAGCCTGAATCAAAACCTGTTGCAAAATCTGGAGTTCCAGAGAAAATAAAGCAAAAAGAAGTTCATGTAGGAGAATCTTCTTCAAGTGCATCTTATCGTGTGAAGATTCCTTATATGAGAGATTATCGTGAGACGAGATCTTGCTTTTCTTGTGGTCTTGTGGGTCATATTCAGATTGCTTGTCCTCACAAAGCCAAAGGTAACCGACATGTTACTCCAGGAAAGGTAAGAACTCATGGTAAGCCTTATGTTAACCCAAATGTGGTTAAACCTCGTGATACACCAAAGGGTAATTCAAAATCTGAGGTTAGGCTTTCTAGACCTCAAAGACAGAGGAGAAACAGAAGATTGAGAAAACTTTTAGACCAACAAGAGTTTTCACAATCAAATCAATTTTCAAATGATAGAAAATGTTCAAACACTTCGCATTTTAAGCAAAAAGAACTTAATGAACAGAAGTATGTTTGGAAATCTAAAGTTTCTGTTTCTGACTCGTCGGAACAATCTCCAAAAATCGATGAGAGATTCGATTGTGAATGGAGTGAGGTTTATTATTTTGATATAGATGGACGACCCATGACTACCATGGCTTGGGTCCCAATTTCAAATTAATGTTTTTTGTTAGTTGTGCAGGATTTACCAAGAGGGACTATTAATACCGTTTTGGTTGTTGATAGTGGTGGTTCTTAGCACATGACAGGGAATGACATCTGCAAGAGTAAAGAGTTGTTGATAATTGAGAAATCTATTTAATTCAATGACTTGATGCTCAAGGGGGAGAATATGTCACACACAATATTTTGAAAGAGTTTCACAAAGTCCAAATGATAACCTGAAACTTAGGATGACGATGGTGAGCATAAAGTCGTTGATGCAACCATTTGACTAGTTGAGGGGAGTCTATAGGACAGGGGGAGTACAGAACTGTGTTGACAAAGGCAAAGACATTCAATTATAGGATTACATCGGTTTGAGTTTTTTAATTGATTGACTTGCTTAATCCTGAGTAACCAAGTAAAATGTTTTTCTTAAAATGTTTTCATGGAAGGTTTATTTTCGTTTGTTTTACTTTCTTTGATTTGAAAAAGATTTTGAAAAAGCCAAACAAATTGAAAAGGATAAAATCGACATTACTTGAAGTTAAAGAAGAGATGATAGTACATCAGTAGATGTTCTTTCACACATGACCTTAGATTGACTGGTTGGTGCTTTATGTTAATATATCTGAATTTTATGTTTTGATCTAAACTTCAGAGACTACAAAAATAGGAAATGATAGTGTTGTGTATGCATATAATTTGAATTGTCAGTAGACTAAAAGCGTCACTGAACCATTAGTAGTGTGAAAACATAATTGCATATGTTACAACTGTGATTTTAACCCATTTTATGCCTGGGTGTGTGTGTTAAAAGATCACTATCATATAAAGAATATTAGCTTTTAATAAAGATGTTCCTATGAGATCAGTTTCGAGTTATGTCCTTAGCACTATTCATTCGATTTGCTTCAGTGCCCATGTCCCGAAAAGAATGCAATTTGAAGTATAATCAATATATGTACTTGACAACATCTGTCAAACATATACTAGCCCTTGGATCATATTGATAAAATCATCTTTACTGATTCCATTGAATTCATAATCCAGATAACAGTTGGATCCACGTACCTGAATCTTATGATTCCACATATATAAGCCAAGACATTGAATCATTCGATTCTGAATCTCATTGATTCCTATACAATCCAATTTGGATTCTGTGCTATTCATGTGCTAAGTGATGTCTCCTCTTTGTGGAAATTCGGATAATATTTAGTAAAATCTTATATGTCTTGAAGAAAGTCATTTACTTTCTGTTGGCATACTAGTGGGGTACACGTTGTATTTCATACTTAAATGGTACCTTAACTCACAAGAAAGTGGGAATGAGATGCTTTAGTTTCAAATATTATAATATTGAAAATTTGAATTTGTGTGTCATAGCCTGATCCTATTTTCTTTGAATGTTTATCGCGTATCATAACATGCAATATGAAAGTCTTGAAAAGATAGAGTGTGATAATCTTGAAAGATATTGGTTTGATTGGTCCAGGCTTGAAAGAATGTCATAGGATACCATTTGATATTATATGGATTTTATATCTAAGATGTGTGATTGATATCTCATATATACTGATATGATCTTCTTACTCATGATGTTCGATCAAAAAGATGTGATTTTGTATTTTACATTTCAGTTTATATAGAGAAAAACCAAAAAGATTTTGTGTATCTTATGTTTGAAAAACCAAAAAGATTTTATTTTTTCAGCTTCCATGGAAATCTTAATTGTTGGTTATTCTTGGTTGTTCTCCTCTGCATAAACTTAAAATTGCAGACAGAAGGTGACAAGGGGTCCTTCTCCCAAGTTTTCTTCTAGAAATAAAGAGAGTGTGCAGATGAACAAGACGAAGACTACAGTGTGTTTGATGATATATGAAGACGGATGACAATCTTCTAAAGCTGTTGTCAAGGGGGAGTTTGTTGGAGCATATTCTGGTGACAACGAGCTTGAAGATATTATGTCTTAGTCTTAGAGTCTTTGACTTGTAATTGATAGAATTGTTAGCAACATTTAAAGGGGAGTCTGTTAGGACATGTTTTGTAACTGTTGATAAAATTCTGTGTAAGTTCATAGAGAGGCGAACTTAACAAGTTCGCCTGGTTTATCAGAGGCGAACTTAATAAGTTTGCTTAGTCTTTCTGAGGCGAACTTAATAAGTTCGCTTAGCCTATTAGAGGCGAACTTAAAAGTTCGCCTAAGCATTTATGAGGCAAACTTATTAAGTTCGCCTACTCCAGAACTGGTGCTTATATATACAGTTTACAGAGTCTGTTAAGATTAGAATTAGAGATATAATAGAAGATATCAGGAGGAACTGATTAGAGACTGAATCTTGTAAACTGATATTGTGGTGGAAATACAAAGCGTTTATTTACACTGTTGTTGTTGATTGAGTTACACAAGCACGTTGATCATGGATTCCGCACGTTATCACCGTGTCTTACCACGAGTCTAGAGATCCGTCACGCACCGAATTAGGGACCTACACTAATATAGCCAGTTAGTGACAAAATTATGTACGCACTCATTCTCACTGTAACCGGCTGTGATTATCAATAGACGAAGTTTGTGGTGGTCACACATGCTTTACAGCATGTGGATCTGGTTCTCACCACCAACATTCCTCAAGAAATCCTACCTCCACATCTTCAGCTAACTAGACTGATATAGCCAAGATAGCTGAAGATCATGTAGCATTGTTTTCATCGTGTATGCTTGCCTATGAGAACTTCATTTGTGGCAAGCTTACGGATCCTGAAACCAATGAAGAAGATTTTAATCAGGTGGATCCATATGACATGGAGGACATGGATATTCAATGGAATATGGCCATGATCTTGAGAAGGGCCAAGCGTTTCTTGAATAGAACAGGCAGGAAGTTCATTGGTGGGCATTCAAATGCCAAGGTGGGTTTTGATAAATCCAAAGCCAAGTGCTACAAGTGTCAGAACTTTGGACACTTTGCTCGTGAATGTCAGAAGGATAAAGCACCTGCTTTAGGCTTCACTAGACCAAGCCAGGGAAACAACCAAGGAAATGGTCAAGGTTACAACAATTCTAACAATCGCAATCAAAGTCAAGGTGGAACGTAAAATGCTTTGGTAGCTCAACAGGACGAAAGCTTTGATTGGGGTGTTCATTTGGAGGATGCCCTTATTGCTCAAACACAAGTTCGTCTCGTGGCTGAGATCGTTGAGATGATGGAAGCAAAAGAAAGGGAAGCTTCTGTAGCTAACCAAAGGGAGTCTACAACTGCATTTGCCCTCATGGCTATTGGGGAGGCATCAAGTTCGTCAACTGAGGTAGACTCTAATTCTTTTGCTGTTATTTATTGTTCCAAATGTCTTGGCTTGAAAGAAGAAAATTCTAAACTTCAGGACAAGGTCGAACCCCTTTGTATTGCAGCTTTAAGCTACAAAGAAAATGAAAAACGTTACAAAGATTCAATTGAAACTTTAAAGAAGGAAAGACGTGTTTTTTCACTTAAAATCAGTGAACAACAGTTTCATATGGATGTTACGTACAAGGGGTTGGAAAAGAGAAATAATGAAATTACCAAGCTGCAAAATGAGGTTTTGCAGTTGAATGGTAAAATTGAGAAGTTGAAAAATTCGCGCTTTGTGGTGTAACATTATGAATTAGTAGTGAGACAAGTGAATGGCTTAGGGTTGGGTACTAATGTCATTCCTCCACCAGTAAGCGGGAAATTTGTCAATGGCTTAATTGATATTGACTTGTCATTCCTTGATGAATCCTCAAGTTAGGATGATTCCTCTAACAAGGATGATTCCTCAAGTAAGACTGACTCAGCTTCTGATGAGGAATTCTTTTCAGATGAAGGCTCTATGAACACCAAAGTTGAGGGTGTTGTCTCAGAAGAGTTGCTTGATAAAAATAATGTCAAGAAACCCAATGTTACTGATCGTAAAAATTGCATTTTAACTGAACCTGATATTGTTGAAACAAATGATAAACTGAAAATGATGCTTTATGGAGGTTTCAAATCCATTAAGCAAATTACGAAAGAAGCCGTTGCTAATAATTTGGGGAAGAATTTTCAAGAAAACATTAATAAACACTACACCCCAAAGAGTCAATTAAATCAGGTCAAGCACAAGATGCTTGTAATGTTCATCAAACAACTCTTGTTACTCATCAAGCCGAGTCATCTGCATCCAAAAGCAGAGAGCCTTACAGGAGGACTTACAAGGAAAGAAGAGCTTGTTTTCATTATGGTATGGTCGGTCACATCCTAGTGAACTGTCCTGATAAGAACCAAGGGAAACAGCCAGTTGTTCAACAACAAACTGTTTCTCCTAAGACACCATCAGTGAAGCAACCCAGAAGTCCGAAATCAAAAGAGGTGAAACCACCAGTAAACCTATGATGAAGCCAAAGACCACATCTGAGGCTAAGCCATCTGTTCCAAAAAAGGAAAAGCAACCTGCTAAACCCAGTGTATCTACCTCTGGTAGTACACAAACTGGTGAGAAGCCTGTGGTTAAACTCTCCAAACCACAGAGGAGAAGAAGGAACAAGAGATTGAGAAAGCTGGAACAGCTGGATGGAATTCAATCAGGTGAAGCTTCTACTAGTTCATCTGGTGCTTCTGAATGCAAGCCAACTGTTCCAGTAAAACAAAAGAAAAGGTCCTAGAATAAGAAATCTAAAAGTTCTCAATCTTCTGATCCCAAATCTTCTAAGGATTCACCCATTTTTGATAGTCATGATTGTGAATTAATTGAGCTAGTTTATTTTTAGAAAAATGGACGACCCAAGACCACCATGGCTTGGGTCTCCAAATCTAATTAATTTCTTGTGACTCGTGCAGGGACAACCGAAGGGAACTATCTCTAAACGTTGGTATGTAGATAGTGGATGCTCCAGCCACATGACAGGTAACATGGCCCTGCTTCAAGATGTAAAACCGTTCAGAAGCGGCTATGTGGCCTTTGCAGGCGAGAAGGGCGGTAGTATTACTTGTCAAGGCATGGTTTCGAATGGATGTGTAAGCTTCGACAACTTCAACTACTTCAAGCGGCTAAAGCATAACCTGTTGAGTGTTTCTCAGATGTGCGACAAGGAGTACTCAGTTATGTTTGACAAGTCAGAATGCTTGGTTCTCAAACCTGGTTTTGTGGTTCCTGGCGATTGGATTCTGATGAGAGCGCCAAGGACAAACGACACATATCAGATTGATATGAGCGTGGCTACAATCACATCATCAGTTGCTACTTGTTTGCTTACAAAAGAGACAGAACTTGACTAAATCTTATGGCATAGGAAACTCGGACACATTTCTTATCATAAAATGAACCATCTTGTTCGAAACGGTTTAGTTACCGGGGTTCCTAAGCTGAGATTATCCATTGCAGATGACTGTATGCCGTGTAAAAAGGGCAAACAGCAACGGAAGTCTCACAAGCCCAAGCTCCAAAACTCCATCGATACCCCTTTGGAGCTCTTACATATGGATCTGTTTGGGCCCATAAGTATCCGAAGTATTGGAGGTAAGTCATACTGTATAGTTGTAACTGATGATTTCTCACGTTTTTCTTGGGTGCATTTCTTAGGTTCAAAGGATGAGGCTGCTGATATTCTTCAATACCTGATTATGAGCTTGGAAACTTTATGCAAACTGAAGGTTAGAAGAATAAGGAGTGACAACAGCACGGAGTTCAAAAACAACATGATGGAGCTTTTCTGTCTCAAGAAGGGCATTCGTCATGAATTTAGTGCAGTGTATACACCCCAGCAGAATGGAGTTGCAGAACGGAAGAACAGAACCCTAATTGAGACTGCAAGGACAATGTTGTCAGATACCAAGCTTCCCGTAACATTCTGGGCGAAAGCAGTCAACACAGCTTGTCACGTCTTAAATAGAGTTCTGGTGGTTAAGAGACACAATAAAATTTGTTATGAGCTGATCAACAATCGACCTCCAAATCTTGACTACCTAGTTCCTTTTGGTAGTCCCTGCTTATTATTGTTACAGTACAAAGATCGAAAGTCTAAATTTCATGCAAAAGCGGTGGAAGGCATCTTCTTAGGATATGTTGCCAACTCGCCATGCAAGAGAGTGTACAATATTGAGAGTAGGTCTGTCAAAGAATGGTTCAAAGTGGATTGCAGTAAACACAACATTTCACCAGAACCAACTAGTCCTGCTTAGGGATTTGATTATGATCCTCTGTTCAAGTCTTTTAACCTTCTTGATTTATCTGCTGAAGACGCTGCCAAGTTGTATGATTTCTGTGGTGACAGCGACAACTCTAATTTCCCAACCAGAGCAACGGTACCTATCCCAACTTCTGACTCCAATGCTGCATCTGCATCTGGAACTCTTGATAGTGACAACAGAGATAAAGTTCATGTTGAAGGAAACGATGCTCAAGCTGATCCTAATGTTCATGTAGGAAATGATGCTCCAGTTGATCCAATCAACATTGAGTCATCTTCGGGTACTCTTGATATGGGGGAGTTGAGTACTAACCTTGAGTCAGCAATTCAATAACCACAATTACCAGAGACGAGAGTGCATCAGAATCATCCAAATGAGAACATTATTGGTGATCCTGATGCCGATGTTCAAACTCGTCATAGAACCATTACTGAGAACACCGGTTTGTATGCTGAGATACTTAACACAGGTATCATGGAAACTTGCTTGCATGCTGCATACGTATCCTAATTGGAGCCGAAGAATGTGAAAGAGGCTCTCGCTGACAACTACTGGATAGAGACGATGCAAGATGAATTGTCTCAATTCCAAAAGTTGCACGTGTGGGATTTGGTTGACCTTCCAAAGGGTATGCATCCGATTGGAACCAGATGGGTGTTCAAATGCAAGACGAATGATCGACATGTTGTAGTGAAGAATAAAGCAAGGTTGGTTGTTCAGGGTTTTTATTAGCAAGAGGGCCTGGATTACACAGAGGTGTATGCCCCAGTTGCTAGACTTGAGGCCATTCGACTGTTTCTGGCTTATTCCTCCTTTTCAGCTTCAAGGTCTATCAACTTGATGTGAAGAGCACTTTTCTATATGGGAAAGTTCATAAAGAGGTCTATGTCACTCAACCACCCGGCTTTGAAGATTCGCATAGTATCAATAAAGTGTATAAGCTCGACAAAGCACTTTATGGTCTTCATCAAGCACCTCGGGCATGGTATGAGACTTTATCAAAACATCTACTGTCCAATGGTTTCGACCGCAAACAAATTGACTCGACTCTCTTCATTAGGAAAGAACGAGGTGATATTCTTCTTGTACAAGTCTATGTCGACGACATTATCTTTGGGTCTACAAATGAAGGGATATGTAGGGAATTCGAACAGGTGATGAAGTCCAAGTTTGAAATGAGCAACATGGGTGAATTGTCGTTCTTCTTGGGTCTGTAAGTCAATCAAAGAGAGGATGGCATTTATCTACATCAAACTAAGTATGTGCAGGACATCTTGATAAAATACAAGATGAATGATAGCAACACTTATGGCACACCTATCCCAGTCAATCATGGTATGCTTCCAGACAAAGATGGAAAGGATGTGGATTGCAAATTATACCGTGGGATGATCGGATCTCTTATGTATCTCACAGCTTCAAGGCTCGACATAATCTCTGATGTATGCTTGTGCTCAAGGTTTCAGTCACAACCAAAGGAGTCTCACCTGATAGCTGTTAAGAGGATCTTTAGATACTTGAAGGGGAAACCCCGATTGGGTCTTTGGTACTCGAAGCAGCAGTCATTCGACTTCAAAGCCTATACCGATTCTGATTATGGCGGTTGTACCCTTGATAGAAAATCAACTTCAAGTGGATGTCAATTCTTGGGGGACGGGCTGGTCTCCTAGCATTGTAAGAAGTAGTCAACGGTTTCTGTCTCAACATATGAAGTAGAGCACATTGCTGTCGCGAGCTGTTATTCTCAGATATTGTGGATCCAGCAGCAATTGAGAGATTATGGCTTGAACCACACTGGAACTCCTTTATTCATTGACAACAATGCCATTATGCCTATCATGAACAACCCGGTGAAACATTCCAAAACTAAGCATATAGAGATTCGCTATCATTTCATCCGTGACTGTGCTAAAAAGCATTTGGTTGAACTTGTAAAAGTTCACACGGATGACAAATTTGCTGACCTTTTCACTAAGGCGTTTGACCATACCCGTTTTGAACATCTGGTCAACTTGATAGGAATTTTCAATCCTGAGTGAAAACTCTTTTTCAATATCAAATCATTTCATGGAAGTTAATCTTTATTTCTTTTAAATTTCTTTTGTACAGTTCCTTTTCTCTTTATTTAACATCTTCAGAAAAATCCAAACAAAACATAAAATCTTGAAAAAATTTCAAAGTCTTTTGAATGTAAGAGAAAATGATAGTACATCAGTAATGATCTAAACGTCTTAGACTACACATATGGGAAATGATTGTGCCATGATTACTTGAAAGTTTAAGTTGTTTTAGTTTTAATTTGAATATTTGCAAGTAATTTGAATTGTCAGTAGGCTATAAGCATTATTGAATCATTAGTAGTGTGGAAACTAAATCTAGACTACAACTGTGATTTGAACCCATGTATACATGTGTGTGTGTAAAATAATACAAAAAGATCATTATCAGATAAAGGATGTAAGATTTTGGCAAATATTTTCTTATGAGACCAGTTTCGGGTTATGTCTTTAGCACAATTTTTCGGTTCACTTCACTACCCATACTCACAAGTATGCAATGGGAAGTTAGGCCAAGATATGTCTTGACATCAACCATTAAGCATATATTCACCCTTGAATCATACCTGATTCATTGAAATCAAATCCAGATAAAAGTTGGATCTTACCTAAATCCTCAAACACAATATTTATTAACCTGGATCATCATATGATATTCACAGAAGAAAAACCAATCAAACCAAGACAGATGAATCACTCGATTCTGAATCTTATGATTCTTGATAATCCTTATGGATTCTGCTTGATTTTTTTCTGTGCTAAATGATGTAACTTCATTATAGAGATTTGAAAATCTTTGGGAAAATCTTAGATGCCTTGAGATAGTGCAATTTAAATTTCTATAGCATAACTGTGGGGTACACGTTGTATATCTTGTAATTAATACCTTAACACACAAGAACGTGATACAAAGATGCTTATGGTTTCAAATCTTATAATATTGGCAACTTAAGTTCACTTATTTATATTGCATATTACGTATGAATAAGTAGTAATCCATGACATTATCCCATATTCTTTGATGTTTATTGTGTATCATTTTTGCTTACAATAGCCTGATATGATCCTCTGCCCATGACTTTGACCCAAAAATAGCTTGTGTGTATATTCTTGTGCATATTATCTTCATTCAGAAAAGCTCAAAAAGATTTTAAGTTAATGTACAGTTCAATTTTTATAAAAAATGTCAAAAAAAAATTAAGTGCAGTTCATCAAAACATAAGAAAAGCCAAAAATATTTGTGTTTAACTTCCTTGAATTGCTTTTGAAACCTCTTGATTGAATGTTCTTATCAGGTTCGTTATTTGACATGACATTCTTTATAATTTGAGTTGAAATTGGATTTCACAAGGGTTTCTGCGTACTTGTTAAGTGCGAAGGAATTAAACCTTGCGTACTTGTAAGTACGCAAGACTTAAATCATGCGTACTTGCTAAGTACGCAAGAGTTAACTTATGCGCACTTGTTAAGTACGCAAGACCCGAATGTGTGGGTATATACAATGGACTTAGAAATTTTCTCATACTTTATCTCATTTCAAACCACTGAGCTATTCCCTCGTATTTCCTCAAAAATTTGTGTGATTCCAAACGATTTTTTTCGTCCCGATCATTGTTTCACCTTCACTTAACAAACATTCGGTGAGAATCTTAGCCGATTTCATCCACAAATCGTCATGTTTTGGACCATTTCTTGACTGTTCTTGAGCCTAGGGATGGATGTCAAGATTGAGACAAGTTTTGGATGATCTTTACTGAAATTAAGACCTAAATCTTGTTTATGATCTTTAATCAAACCCCAATTACTCAAATTTCGTCCTTAACATCGTTTGAATTAGACTTTGACCTTGGTCTGACCGTCGGTTGAGGTCAGGTCAGGTTTAGGTCAAAATTGACCTGGTTTTAGCCCGATTATGGCGTTGGACTTGGTCCCATGAGTTCTAAATGTGTTTTTCGAAGTTGTGGTGACCTTGAACAAACATCAAATTCGACCATTCGTTGATTTGGAAAAGTCTACTTTTTGCTCAAGTGTTAGACCTTGCACACTTAGTAAGTATGAAAAATATAACTATTGCGTACTTACTAAGTACGCAAGGTATAAAACCTTCATACTTACTAAGTACGATGAAGGCAAATTGCAAATTTTTCCTAAGTCTGGAAACTTCTTCCTTGTGAATGTGCTATACCGTGTCATGTTTGTTCAATTCCAGTGATTATTCTTGTTCTTATTGTGTTCATTGTATGTTTTTGCAGTGATGGCTCGTGCTTTTACCAGCGAATTCAATCTTCTGGCTCTAACACAACCCGAGTGGAAGGGTGCTGCACTTGAATACAGGGTGATAGTTGATTTCCTAAACCGCTCGAAGATCAGCTATGCTATCTCTGCAGATCCTATCATATCAAAACCGTACATGGATCAATTATGGGCAATAACAGATCATGACTGTACAGTAACCCCGAACGTCATTAGGGCTACTGTATCAGGTCAACAGATAGCCATATCCGAAGACACCATCAGAAGAGTGTTACAGTTTCGGGATCTTGCAACTGACCCAATTACCTATCCTGATTACTTTGTCGATGGTTGTTGGAGGCAGAGAATGGGATACGTCAGTGCAATGCTTCGTACAAGAAGATGTGGGTACTCGGTCAATGGCTCTAATTTGCCCACATCTTGATCATGTTCATCTCTTCAAGGAAAGCAGGCAAGGATGCCATGGGTCATCACTTAGCGGCTGTAATGGTGAATTTATCTCTCAACAAGGGCTACAACTTCTCTAAGTACGTATACAAGGCCATAACCGACCAGATCTATACGGCGGAGAAGTTTAGATTCATGTTGTATCCAAGATTTATCCACCTGCTAATCAATGATGCGATGCCAAATCTACCGGCAATTGGGGAGAGATTACAAGTGAAGAGAGTGGACAAGTGAGTATTTGCTCAATTCTTAAAGCAAGACAGTGTAGAACCTACCCCTATGCATACTCCTCTCTTTGGACACTTAATCGACGAAGCATATGTGGCCCCAGATGATTTCAGATGGTATAGTCCCGAATCAGAGCCTGAACTCAGTGAACACTCTAATGAGCAAGAAGAGGATGAAGTTAAAGGTAATTATGAATCTGAATATGAAGGAGACGAAGATGAAGGAAGTGCTGGTGCTAAAGAATCTGACTCCGAAGCAACAGAATCTGATTCATTTGATTCTGATGATGCACCAGACCAATCACACCCGAGAACAACGACAGCGGTGACCCTTCCCGGGTCGTCTTCTAAGAGAAAGAGACAAGATAGTACAAGCAGTGAGTATGAACCTGAATCTGGTTCAGATGCTGCTATACAAAGACAAAGACGAGAAAGTACTAACAAGCGTCGGGGGGATAGGCCATTTGTGGCTATCCTTAGAGAAGTAGAAGCTAGTGTTGCACGGCAACAAGTCACTGAGGCCGTGAGCACTGCTTCAACCTCTACGTCAACTTCCACCCAGCTATATCAAAGAACGGGGAGGTAGCCACGTGTAACAAGTCAAGTGGCTGCTGCTACCATCTCAGAGGAGGTGCCTGAGATAGTACCCCTACCAATAGAGACTATCCATCAACTGCTAGTGACGACTCCAATTCAGACTCAGTCGAACATTGAAACCACCACAATTCCAACCACCATCCAATCCACAATCCCTACTACCACCCTTGAACCCATCAGTCAACCCTACAACTATGGGGACTTTACCCAGGGGTTTGACATTGATCCGATCTTCTCATCTCCACTCCATACTGCTGAAGCATCTACGTCTAGGGATCTTGATCCCCGAGATGCCATGATCACTACCTTGGAGACGCAGGTAGCTGGTCTTCTCGAGACGGTACGGAAGTCAAAGGAGGAGTCTGACAAGCAACAAGGTCAGATTAACTCTTTGATTGATGATGTAGCCGCGTTGAGGAAACAGCGGGCGGCTGAGGAGAAGCAGCATCAAGAGCATGACGTAATGGTCAAACTGGTATGTGATATGGCCAAGACGCTTGCTGCTCAGGGGGAGAGATTAAAACAGTTGTTGGAGAAGCAGCCACCAAAGCCTAGTAGTGACGAGGCTTGTCACCTAGTTGATCTGTCTAAGGGTGACGACCAGGACAAGGATCCTGAAGCTGGTCCCAGTGAAAGTGAGCAACAATCGTTAGCATGGGCGATTGTTCCTTATTCTACCGTGCCTATAGCTGAGGGGGAGTCCGCTCGGAGCGAAGTTGGAGGTGATACTTCGGGTAGAGACAAAGGAAAGTCTCTGGCTGATGTACTTAAAGATTTATCTGATGATGTGATCCTATTGCTAGAGCCAGACTACTCTAAGGAAGCACATATCGATGCTCTCAGTAATCTAGAAGAGGGAGAGATCGAATCTTGTGAAGGCTGGGATGAAAAAGATGAGGATGTGGTGGTTGAGTTCCCAAAGGGTGACGGTGAAAGAGAATACGAGCTTGAGAATGGAGAGATATTTGAAGCTCCAGCCTTTGAAGCCAATCTTAACACAGGTTCAGTCGAGCCTGAAAGTACTACTGAGGCGTCGACTGAAGCCTCTCCCACCATTCTTAAACCTGTTGATCTAGAGGCGTGGAAAAGAAAATATCCGCCTGGATGGTTTCCAAAGGATCTAGCTCCTGTCTGGTAGAAGACATCTATCATAGACAAACACGGAGCTACAGGTATGATCTTAGCTGTAAGGTTTGACGACATCAAGAAGTTGTTCACTATAAAGCGAGCTAGGGTTCAATACTTGAAACCAACCAGTGAAGCTTCCAGCTCCTTGTCGAAGTACGACCTAGTGAATCTTGCAAACCGAGAACTGTTAAATGACTAAAGTCACGCGGTGGCATTGGGTTTGTCGCAGACACTGCAGCGTGAGGGAATATAAGGGAAGTTTGAAGTATTTAAGCCTCAAGTGCCCAAGAGAGTCAGGGATAAGAATGCTAGACATCCCGTGACTAATAGAAGCTTAAAGAAACTGGTATACAAGCCAGTGCTATGTGAAACCAGGATTCCCCTGAGCAAGTTATCTCAGGATATCCTCTGTAACATGTGGTACTGGTACGTAGATCCAAAAATGGGCGAGGCTGTGGTGATTGGAAAGGTGAGGTCCGACTGTGCAAGCTTAGTGCCAAGAGAACTAATCAGAGTCTTTGATGAAATCAACTTCATCAACTTCTCTGTGAAAGATCTGGAGGTGCTAGTGGACAAATATTGTATGTACACGGACGAGTGGACAAAGCCTCTGGCATCAAAGAATGACAAGGTGGTCAAGTTCTGCCTTGACTACAAGCTGAATATGGAAGCTAAAGCTGGTGGAGTTTGAAGACCGAAGACAATCCAGAGCTGTTGTCAAGGGGGAGTTTGTTGAAGCCTGTTTGTGTGACAGACACTCTGGATGTTGTCTTGATTTTGTACTTGTATTTATGTATTTGTATTTGTATTTAAGTATCTGTATGTATTGATTATCAAATTGTAATCACATATGTATGTACTTAGTCTTGTCTGTTTCTGTTAAGTGTTGTGCGCACTTAGTAAGTGCGCAGGATGTATATCATGCGTACTTAGCAAGTACGCAAGAACAAAGTCTGCGTACTTGCTAAGTACGCAGGATTTAAGTCTTGGGCACTTGCTAAGTGCGCAGGCAACAGGTCTAGTATATATAGCCAGTTAGTGACATAATTATGTACGCACTCATTCTCACTGTAACCGGCTATGATTATCAATAGACAATGTTTGAAAATATCTTGTGTTTTGTTTTCGGTTTACTCTGTGTTGCTTGATACTTCACCTAGTCACGGGCATTCCACACCCGGTTCGACTAGGAACACACTTGCATGTGACGATCCGAGACACCCGAGGAACCTACATAGACTGACTACAACCAGCCCATAATCTATTCTTCAAAATATTATTTTTCAGAGAATATCTAAATTAATGGCTCATTCAAAAGGTCTTCTAAACAATGCTCTCCTCGAGATTCTAGAGAAACATGAATATTTTACTTTCCAGATAAGGTTTGAAGATATCCACAAGGATTCAATGTAGGAAAATGAATTTCTGGAACCAATAACAAAAAAATATTATATTTCTCAAAGAAATATTAGAATTTCTTATCTAAAAGAAAAGAAACGTTTATTACGTGAAAAAGAAGTACTTATTTCATGTGGATAAATATTTCAGAAATGCTTCCTTGGGAACAAGGAAGAGGAAGGGGACGATTTCCCTCTCATAGAGGAAGAGAAAGTCACAGTAAGAACCAATGGGTTATATCCCAAATTGGTAACAAAAAACTTGTTGAAGAGAACATTTCTTATGTAGGATCTACCTCAACATCCGATGAAACTCTTTATAAGGAGTTTCTAGCCTACAAAGCATCACAAGAAAAGTCAAAAGACACAGAAGCATCATATGCTAAAGCTGTTTCAGATGAAACAGAAGATGATATCAAAAATTGGGCTCAAAGTTCACATAAAGATGTGATACTTCTTTTAGAAAAAAAAAGATATAAAATGGAAAAATAACCCATGGTTGTTAATACACATATATATGGACACATGATTCTATCCTACAGAGGCATATAAGTCTAGACAATATTATGAATATATTTTAAAAGAAGAAAATTGCGAAATTGAACATTATCATGGAGGTAACTTCAATGTTTACAGTTTCAGTAAAATTATTATAAAACAGATTATATCTGTAGAAGCCTGGGGAACATCTCTCCTAAGAGAAAGGGAGGTTATACATCCCCAAACAAAAGTTCCAATTAAATATAATTATTGGGATTATATGAATGCTTTTTATAAAGCATTCCTATATGAGAATCCGAAGCAAAAGCATTCATTGTTCATAAAAATATGTTCTCATATCTACGGACAGGAAATTCTAGTCTGGTTTTACAAATGGTGGCAATCTTTTGGTCCATCGATAAATATCCTTCCAGATTTATATAAAAATCTGTATACCCAATGGGTAGAAGTATCTCCATCTTTAATAGAAGCACAGCAAAATGAAAATTTCATTAAAGAGATGCCTTCATCTCATTTCTTTGTCCAGTTTAGTATTCCATGGATTTGGAAATGGTCTACAAAAGTTGGTTATACCAGCCAGAATATTCTTTGTCTTCACAGAATTTGTTTTACAAAATTTAAAAAAAGATGACAATGATCACAAATGGTATCATAGAAAGTCATGATACCACTGAAAAATTTAAACAAATAATTAAATACTATGAAGAACAGGCTCATAGACAACCACAGAAAGAGGCCCCTAGCCCATTCAGACATATTGTTAGAAAAATTCAAACAATCAAGGGTACTGATCAAATCAGTAACAAAGAAATCATGGATTATTATTTAGATGAGATGAAGAAAGATCTCATGAGAAATTTTAAGAAAGGAGGATCTCCATCAACAATGTCAATCTCATCACAGACTGAAGAAGAAGAAGAAACAGAAAAAAAAAATTTCAGGAAGGGCAAGATGATACTGATGACCCTTTAGATGAAGAATACATCAGCACAATTATTGAAGAATACAGACAAGAATTCAGCTCAGAAGATTCATCTGGAAAATTCAAAAACAAGCTACAACAATAGGTCCCACAAGAGCATGATTAAAAGACCCCAATAATAGTTGGCATGCCGGACACAATTATGCATTCTAGTAAAATAATTGCTGGTTACTATTTACTTTTTGAAAAGAAAGCAATAATAATTGCTACAATATTTTTTACTTTTTGAAGAATATATATATATATATATATATATATATATATATATATATATATATATATATATATATATATTGCCGAGTCCAAAAACACCATAAAATCGCACAGTTTAAAAACACCATAAAAATGTCGGTTTTTTTTAAATATAGCAATACCATACTCGTTGGAAAGATAAAAAATGCTTGGATTTATGGTGCAAATTTTTTTAAAAAATAATGACGTATAAAAAAGTTATGGACGTTTAAAGAATATGGGGAGAAATGGCATGTGAAAGGCATGTGTAGTTTTTGGTTGGATCTTCTCATTGTACCCCTCCAAGTGGATTCGAGTTTGATATTATTTACCCTTATGCCATTGAGTCAATCTCAGCCACAAATCACAATAATCTTGTGACTAAGATTCCTTCCTAGACTTTGTAAGGTTTTTAGAATGTTCGCCACTTGTCGTTTCAACGACATAGGCATGAATAAGCGGAATCGGTTTTACTCCTAAATATGGAGTGAATGCACATGATACGAAACTTTTATTTGCCCCTGTGTCAAATAAAAACTTGGCATATATATACATATATATATATACATATATATATATATATACATATATATATATATATATATATATGGGAAAGTGAATATGAGGTTATTAAGCAACTAACTTTGACGCGAAACCCATCAAAACGACGTAGTTTTGAGTAAAATCAATTAAATCCTTTTTATTCTAAATCTTTTAAATTTGAGAAACTAATCTCTATCCATGAAGTTCGTGAATTCCTTCTTCCTCTCCAAAACAGAATTCGTGAATTCCTTCTTCCTCTCCAAAACAAGCCTCCTCCGTCCCGCCATTCTTCGAATTGATCACTCTGGTCCAGTATTCTTCGTCCTCTCCCAAACAGAAACCTCCTCGTCCCCGCCATTCTTTGTTGGATCGCTAGTTATCACAATGGTGAGCCACGGAAATTAGATTCCCTCATACTTGTATCCAACATGTATCAATTGATTGGTCATGGAGGTTTTGAATTAATTTTGAAGTCATTGGGATATTAATTGAATTCTCGTTTTGAATTAATTTTGAAGCCACTGTGATATTATGGAGGTCTGCCATCATATTAATTTATTCATGTTTTGAATTAATTTTGAAGCCATCATATCAATTAATCGATCATGGATGTTCAAACCTTTTAGTTTTGATTTTATTGAAATTGTGTTCAATTACTTAGTCCAGGTTACTTCTTCACGATTTGAAATATTAAGCTTTAACTTTTGTTCATACAGGAAATACGTAACACGATCGATTTTGAAACACATCTAATTGAAGATATTGATGCAAAAAAGTATTTGGACGTCATGATGATGGTTCAGATGTTGAAACAAAGAAAAGAAACGAAGCAGCCATAGATTTTGGGTTTGATAAAGAAGATGCTAATGATGTAATGGGAAAGCTTTTCGATCATCCTGATGATGCATGTGATTTCTACAATCGTCATGCGTTTTTACATGGATTTGGAATACGTATTTATACGACTTTTAAAAATAAGACAACAAATGAGCCTTATCAAAAGAAATATGTATGCAACAAAGAGGGTTTTAAAGATTTGAAGTGTAGTAGTTCTAAAGGAGATGTTAAGAAATGCCGTAGGGATTTAAGGACCGGATGTGAAGCATTTCTTTGTATATCAAAAACTAAAGATGAGAAATGGTTAGTGGATACATTTAATGATTCACACAATCATGAGCTAACTGTTACTCCAACCAAAGTAATGAAACACCGGTCTCATGGGAAGTTTCACCACTCATTAACTTGCAAAGCTCTAATGTCGGAGCTTGGTCAATCTAGGTTAAAACCTTGTCAAATTAGGAAGGTCGTAAATACAATGAAAAGTCCATATGAAAATGACGTTAAATTAAAACAATGTTCCGATATCTTAGCCAATCAGCAAAAACAATACAAAGGTAAGGAGTTTTATGGGCTTATTAAACATTTCCAAGATAAATCAATAGACGGTCGTAACCGTTATTTTGTTGTGGATTTATTTGATGATGGCTCTCCAATAAATATTTTCTAGGCTTATGGGAGATCAAGAGAGTCATATATAAAATTTGGGGACGTTTTTGTGTTTGATGTAACATACATGACTAACAAATTTATGATGTCATTTGCTCTATTTGTCGGGGTGAATCATCACAGTCAGTCCACACTTTTTGGTGGTACACTACTAGAGAATGAGAACAAGATACTTTTGAATGGTTATTTCAAAATTTCTTAAAGTGCATGTTTGACAAATATCCATCAGCAATAATTACTGATCAAGATAAATGTATTTGCAATGCAATCAAAATGGTTTTACCAAAAACTCGACATCGTTATTGTTCATGGCATTGAAGAAACATTAGATCGAACATCTTCGATCTCTTAAAGTTCGTTATAGTGACTTTGAAGAGTTATACAAATAATGGGTAAAGAGTTATACAGTTGAAGAATTTGAAACTCGTTGGGTATATATATGTGGTAAATATAATTTTCAAAGTGGAAGTTGGATAATGGATATGTTTAACCAACATAAATATTGGGCTAAAGCCTTCTTGAAAGATTGTTTTTCGTTGGCATGACATCAAGCGGAAGAAGCGAGAGCATTCATTCTTTTTTTGATGGATATGTAAATCCAAAGACCATGTTGAATGAGTTTGTAATGCAATATGATAGAGTTGTTGAGGCACGAAGGGCTGCCGAAGAAGATGAAGACTTCAAGACCATGAACTCTAAGCCAATTCTTTCTTCTATTAATTTGATAAAGGAAAAAGCAAGTACAAGTTACACCATAAAGCTCTTTGATGTATTTAAGAATTAATGGACCGAAGCTACCTTCAATTTATCTCATGAGAAAATAAGCAAGAGTTTAGAAGAAATCATATATAAGGTTGGACAATTGGATATCGATAAAATATATTGAATAAATGTTAACTTTTGTATCTCAGATAAGATAGATGTCACATGTTCATGTTCAAAATTTGAAACATATGGGATATTGTGCAAGCATATCTCATATATCTTGAAAAAAAGGCATGTTGAAACCCTTCCTGATCATTATATTTTACCAAGGTGGACACTTGATGCTAGGTATAAGTCGGATAATTGCACTATTGGGCTCGAACATACATAATAAGAATGAAGTGAGTGCGTTAACTTTATGGTGTGTTCAATCAAATTGTAGAAAAGCGGTCGAACAAGCAAGAGACTCTCCATATAAGATAAAGAAACTAAATACCATCATATTGAAGTTTTTAGAAGAGCAAAGTATCCGAACAAAGTAGAAAGAATTTGAAACTGTTTCACAAGATTCTAATGTGGGAAGTTTGCTAGTAAACATGAAGCCTCAAATTTCTATTCGTGATCCACCGGTTCATACTAATACGAAAGGTCGTCCTAAAAGTGCAACTAGAATCAAGTCTTCTCTAGAAGCACCAAAAAAGAGATGGTGTTCTTACTGCAAGGAACTAGGCCATTACATCAACGGATGTCCCAAAAAGAAGGTAAGATTTATATTTATTAATAACTGATAGTTGTCGGTAATACTAATATTTAGTTTTTTCTTTTCCGGGCAGATGAATTATCACTAGAAAGAGAATGATGATATGTTGAAGAATTGGTAATTTTGAAGCATTGTTAAGGTTGCATTTGTTTGAGTGGTGTAGGTTTTTGTTAATGGTTAGTAGATAATGAGATTCTGGAATCTGTCGAATGTAACTAAATAGTAGGTCTTTTCTTATTTAAGTTCTTGAATTTTAGTATGTTACAATGGTATGCACTAATGAAAATGTTTCTTCCATAATCTAAAACTGCAGTTTGTAAAATTTGCAGTTGGTTTGCTGAAATTTACTGTTGTTTAGTTGAAAATGTGCACTTGTTTTGCTGAAATTAGCAATTGTTTAGCTGAAAATTTGCAGTTATTTAACTTTTCTGTTTCCTTCACATTTTTAATATTAAATGGGTCAAAATATAAGAATATCAAATGAAAGTGGTCAAACTATAGCAATATAAAATGAAACGAGTCAAAATATAGCAATACTAAATGAAACGGGCCGAAATATAGGAATACAAAATGAAACGGGTCAAAATATAGCAATAAAAAAATAAATGGTTTAAAATATAGGAATACAAAATGAAACGAGTCAAAATATAGGAATACAAAATGAAACATGTCAAATATAGGACTAGAAAATGAAACGGGTCAAACTATAGGAATATCAAATGAAACATATCAAAATATACGAGTATAAAATAAAACGGGTCAAAATATAGCAATATAATATGAAACATGTAAAAATAAAGAAATACAAGAAGAAATGGGTCAAAAATAGCAATATAGCATGAAATGGGTCAAAAATATAGCAATTTTAATAAACAGATCAAAACACAAAATTAAATGGGTCAAAATGCATAAAATATAATAAACTAATATTTAGCGGGTCACACAGTTAGTTAACTAAAATGAAACATGTCAAAGTGTAGTAAATCATAGTGAAACATGCGAAACAAATCAAAACTTAGTGAACTTAAAAAATAGATGTGGTAATTGGTTAACTAAAATGAAACATATCAAAGCAATACAATGCATTGAAATGAAAAGGGCAAACCCAAAAATGATAGAAAAATACATGAACATATGTAAAATAATAATTTCTCTTCAATGGTCACTTGTACAAACAGTATACTTCAATGTAGGTACAAAACTTTCTTTACCAAAAAAAAAAACTCTGATCTAACATTTGCATAACTCTAACTACTGCAGACAGTTGCATGTTTTCCCAAACTTTTGAATTGTTCACTTTGTATCCACGAACTCATCCATCATGTATTTATCTTCATTCATAAAATGCGACTTCTTGAATTTGTTGCACTATATTTATCATCCTTGCAACAAAAAAAACAACTTTTATCTTCCTGCAACAAATAACAACTTTTATCTTTATCATCCTGCAATAAACCAAAAGAGCATATTGTAAAAGAAGTCACTGAAATATTTTAACTGCAGTAAAGATGCATTAACCTTGCAACCATTAACTATGCCCCCATTGAAGTCCTTGCAAAACTCTTCATCACATGTCTCCAATTTTTTTAGAATAAACTATTGCTTATAATTCTCTTGAAAGCTTGAAAAAAAATGCTAAAACCAAGAACCACCATTATAAATTTAGAAGCATGAAATAAAAAATAAAAACATATAAGGAATTCAAAGCATCAACAGCACTTAAAAATCCAAGGTCAGCAATATAAAAGGGATCCAAAACACCCTATTCCATAGCATCTAATAAATCCCCTTGCAACAATTTCCAATTTCATACTTATCCATCTACATTTGTGCGTTTGGGGCCAATAGGTAATATTCCAAATAAAATAAGATCAGCATCCAAAAATAAAAAAGATAAAAATAAAAATAAACATCAGCAGAGATAGTTCAACTACCAAAATTAGGTTTCATAAATTCCAGTTGAAGAAATCTACAACCATATAAACAAAAATTAGCCAATATCTTACCGAAGATGTTGCCATAGCAGCAAGTGAGTAATTGCAATTTTCACCCCTAGACATTTTATCAAACAACTGTTGTGCATTTTATGAGTAATTTAAAATCTACCATTTAAGAGGTGATTTTTGTATTGAAATGCCAGGGTTCGTCAATAACTTTAATTTACATAAGCGTAGAGCAGTTGAGACAATGTAAACCTTTGAGAGAGTTGATTTAGAGCTATAAACACGGTGACGCTGCATTTGGTGGCGGGATGTGATAATGTGAACCTAGAGGTGACTTTGTAACACCCGGACAATTCCCAAAATCAAATAAAGGCTAAAAGTATCAAAAGACAAAGTTCAAGGGTTAAACTGCAGTTTCTTCAAAGATGGAGGACTAAAAGTGAAAATTCTGAAAATGGACGGATATCGGACCGACATCCGATACATATCGGTCCGATATGTGTTGAGGAAGGTATGAATGAGATGTTGACACGTGTCCTATGACTCACCGAGGGAAATCCGACGCGTGGCACCATGTCGGACCGACAACCCAAACCATTGCGGTCCGACAGCAGCAAAAAGGAAGGCGGCCCAATAGAAGGGTGACGCGCGTAGGGCTGACTCATCTATGGGGAAGTCGGACCGACATCCCCCTACATGTCGGTCCGATATGGGACCAAATTCACTCTATAAATAGATGGGTCGAGCTCGATCATTTGACACACACAAACACACACTAGAGCTCTGGTGGCTCGATTCCCGAGGTTCTTGGTCCGCTCTCGAAAGTCCTGTTTCTCGCAAATTGTCCGCAAAAATGCCGTAGATAGTGCCAAGGTAAGATTTCTGAACACCCTGAGGTTTCTTCGTGTAAACCTAAGATAGGGGTATTGATTATGATAATGTCGAATATGATCTAGGGTATTGTCGAAGTGTTGATTGTTATATTCGATACAGGAAAAGGTTCTGCTTTAGGTGAGTTCCTCTGAACTATGCTCTATAAATGTTTTGTAAATGATTTTTATCTGAGATCCCAATACTATCCGTGCATATATCCTATAATAAGTACTTATTATGGCCATGATTTGGGTGGGACCTAGGGACAAGACCGATCCTCTTGTTTGAGATCTGGTACGTATGGGACCAGCGCGTCGTAAGGTCTATGTATATATGTATGTTGTAGACTCAGAACCCGAGTAAACCAGAGGTTAATGGGTGATGGATTGGAGGGGATGGTTGTAAGACCTGTCGAGGCATTCATCCTTGTATCAAAGATAACCATAAATATGATTTTGTTTATAAACTCACCAGCGTAAGCTAATCCAAAATGTTTTAAAATGTTTTTTGAGCACAGGTGAACCCTAGCTGGTAGTTGGCATTCCAGAGGAAATGTACAGATGTTTTGGTAATAGGGATGACTGAGGGCATGTCCCTGTGTGACTATAAGGCCTGAGTGGATGGCATGATTCTTCGTGAGCTATAAGTCCAGAGTTGTTTATGTTGTATTTTGCCGGTCAGTCCCTATTATACAAACATTATTTTATGAAATGAAATAATTTGTGATGTTAAGTCTTCCGCTGTGTGTTTTTGGTAACAACGTCACAGTAACTAGAAGGCGACCTTCATCCGGTATGTACTTATCTGACGAACGGAATGTTCTGTCTAGGAAAGAGCAGTGTATAAATCTCTCCTAGACCCGTCGCTCTTACCTGAGAACATATCTGTTGGAGGTACTACTCTTGTTAGATAACTGTCGTGTGTTACGGGTGTGACAGAGTTGATATGGAGTTGTGAACTATGATGGTGAGAATGCTTTGTGGTTGGATAATCAATTACCAACGACAGGTACCGATCAATTTAAAGTGTACCTATTGAGTTCATTGAGAGAGATCAATCCGAAGAATGGCGAGAGAAGGAAGATGGATGCATGTTGGTTTCTCAAATGAAAAAGATTTAGAATAAAATGATTTAATTGAAGGATTTAATCAAAACAACGTCGTTTTGATGGGTTTCGCATCTAAGTTAGATACTTAACAGCCTCATATTCATTTTATCAATATATATATATATATATATATATATATATATATATATATATATATTAAAAATGTATTTTCTAGCATTTGACCGCGTACCATTGAAGGCTTTAGGCGCACACTTGAACGATAACCCAGAAAGTCACGTATACGTAAAACACAACATGTAAAATGATTTTTGGTAAATTGTGTAATATTATATTAATACACTGGAAACAAATTAAAAAAATAAAAAATATATAAATTATTTTATTGGCTTTTAGTGGTTTTCTCAGTTTTCGCCTAACTTTGTGGTTTTCTCTTGATCCCCCCTATATATATATATATATATATATATATACACACTATATTGGCGGATATCTCTTTCATATTGGTAGAATAATTGTATTTAAATTTTGTAAGCTGTGTATTATTTAAACCAAGTTTGTGATAAAGAGAGATCATCGATTCAATACCAACTATCAATTATGTAAATATATATTTAATATATTAAATAAACGTATACAAATAATAGGCCCGTTAATGCTCGTTTAGGTTGTGAGTCTAGTAGAGCTCGATATATGAAGCTTGGGTTCAAGCTCGTTTATAAAATGAGCCCCGGTTAACGTTGGAACTCGTTTATGCTCGACCCTTTTTAGCATTTAGCGAGCCGATCTCGAGTAGCCCACGAGCAACTCGGCATGTTTATACCCTTAATGATAATGCTTCTGATTTGATTCTTTTTCTTTGTGAAGCAATTAACTGTTGCTGGTGGCTTTGACATTGACCGACTAATGTGTGAGAGATACGAGAAACAAGAAAAAATGTGGTCAAGATTTAATGTTTCCGATGTGGTAGCTGTTGGGTTTTAGGTAGTGGTGATCAGTTAGATTAGTTATCAAAAATGGTTGATAAATAACTATAAATTAATAATAATTATTTAGTAATTATTAATACGCAGCGAAATAAAACCGATTCAACACAAAAGGAAAACCCGACAAGATCTGGGTTACGAAAACATACGAATACGGAATAACAAAGTTAATCTAACTACCAATGAGATAGATATACCTCAGTTAATGATTAACCGGTTGAGACACCAAGGTACAACGAACCGATGCTAGATCACGAATCAAAAACGCGGGAATGGGGCGGCGCCGGTCGGCGACGGCTTGAAGGTGTCGTAAATGGGCAAAGGCTACTACCTTTGTTTTCGACAGCAGCTTGGAATAAAAAAAACAAAGATCAAAATCTTTGTTTTGCTTCTTGTTATGTGTTGATTGAAAAAAGAAAAACAAAATTGTGTTTTACTCTTCTTGCGGCTGGAATAACAAGTAGTTTAGGAAATCTCAATAATAGGATTATTATTTAAAGAAATAATAATTATAAACCCTATTAACTGTTTCCAGGCCCAAAGTCCAATACGATATGTAAAAGCCCGAACCCGTTTTAATGTTTTAATAAAAGATTAAAACAATATATAATTATTATTTATAAACGAGTATAAATAATAATTCCCGTCTAACGAATATATATATATCTCTATATATATATATATATATAAATATATATCGTCTCACTATTTGTTCGTAATTACCAGTTAAACACGTTAAGTGGATTTAATGTTCGTTACCCTAGGTGTAACTCTTACGGGTCACAACTCAGTAAGTAGCGTTAAATAATCGGGACCGGACATATGTATTTCCAACAGTCTCCCACTTGGACGGCCTTCGATTAAGTTTCTTAATGCAGACAGCCAGCGGTGTTCTAGCTACACATGGTTGCCCCTAACAAGGTATGGCACTTTAAAGTCATTAACCAAAACATCTTGCTATTGCAAGACAATAGACTTATGGTAATTATCGTCATTTATTCTTTCTGTAAAAGACATCAATTGAATCAATGAGACATGGATTAGATTCATTTTCATGTAGTGTTCAATTATTATTGTTCTCGTTCAAGATTCATAGTGGTCCAATCAAACACACAGTCAGTTTGAGTAAGGCCTTACACTTCACCAGTTTGAATCACGAGGGCGCCACGATGTCTAACTGTTACATGTCATGTAAGAGTACAGAATCCCTTATCGACTACATACAGCTCCCACTGAACTTCAGATATGTTCCTAACCAATGCCTTTATGATTGGCAGTTACGCGACAACGGTTGACAGTAATTAAAGAACAGTCCTTGGTAAACGAGAGTTCTAATATGCATCTCAAGTCAGAGGATACCAAATGAGTTTACAAATATCAAAAAATCTTATGATTAAAATCCATGAAGATGATTTGAAGCGAGTTACATCCAACGTCATCCATGATGAGGTCGTGAAATTGGAAGTCAACTACTTGAGTCCAAGTTCAGAATAGTCTTAATTCAAAGTCGTTCCCACGATTCTGATCGACTACGGATAATTAAGAATGCAAGATTCATGGATTAAACGTATTAAAATCAAACATAGTTATAAGATTCAAAGTTGCATTTAACTAGTAAATAAAATTGAATTCAAAAGTACAACGGTTTAAATGTTTGTACATCCAAATACTAAATCAAAACATATTGCTAGCAAATCTAATACCCATAGCATTTCTGTGCTGATCATGCTTCTCCTGAGTCATCGGCTTAGTGAACGGGTCCTCTAGGTTTTGATCTGTGTCTACTTTGTTGATCACGATGTCACCACGTTCCACAATTTCCCGTATATAGTGGAACTTTCTGAGAATGTGATCACAAAATATCTTGGTTGGTTTCCGAATACTTGGAACCACATCGAGGTCGGTTATGAATTTCTTCATCCAAGTAGCTTTCTTTGTAGCATCTGATGTAGCTATATACTCAGATTCGGTGGTTGAATCCACCACCACACTCTGCTTGGAGCTCTTCCAGGAGATAGCTCCTCCATTTAGAGTGAATGCGAATCCATTTAGAGTGAATACGAATCCTGATTGTGAGTGGGAGTCATCTCGGTCAGTTTGGAAGCTGGCGTCAATGTAACATCTTACAGTGACCTCCTCTTCCACTTCACCAAATATTAAGAACATGTATTTAGTCCTTCTCAAGTACTTCAGGATGTTCTTGATAGTAGTCCAATGGGCAATACCAGGACTTTGCTGAAAACGACTGGTCATGCTTAAAGCATATGAGACGTCAGGCCTGGTACATAGCATAGCATACATGATATAACCAATCGCCGATGCATATGGAATTGCTTCCATACGCTTAGTTTCAATGTCCATTAAAGGAGATTGCGATTTGTTCAATACGGTGCCTTTAGTCATAGGAACACTTCCTTTCTTGGAGTTTTCTATATGAAAGCGTGCCATGACTTTTTCTATGTATGTGCCTTGACTTAGCCCTAGAAGCCGCTTAGATCTATCCCCGTAGATCTTGATTCCTAGAATGTAAGCTGCTTCTCCAAAATCTTTCATTGCAAAACAAGTTCCCAACTAGTGTTTAACTTCGTTAAGCATAGGGATGTTGTTTCCAAAGATAAGTATATCATCCACATACAAGATGAGGAATGATATAATGTTCCCACTAGCCTTTCTATAAACACAAGGCTCATCTTCATTTTTGACAAAAGCAAACTCTTTGATTTTCTGGTCAAAACGAAGATTCCAGCTTCGAGATGCTTGTTTGAGTTCATAAATGGACTTATTCAGATTACACACCCTATTAGGATATTTTGGATCAACAAAACCATCAGGCTGTACCATATAGACATCTTAAGAGAGATGTCCATTAAGGAAAGTGGTTTTGACATCCATTTTCCATATCTCGTAGTCATAGTACGCGGCTATGGCAAGCAATATCCTGATCGATTTGATCATAGCAACGGGCGAGAAGGTTTCATCATAGTCAATACCTTGAGTCTGAGTAAAACCTTTCACAACTAGCTGTGCTTTATATGTGTTTACATTTCCATGCATGTCGGTTTTTCTCTTGAAAATCCATTTGCTCCCTACTGCTCGAGATTCGGGGGGTAGCTCAACCAAGTCCCAGACTTAATTATCACACATAGATTGCATCTCGGCGTTCATGGCTTCCAGCCATTTTGCATATTCTGGATCTGAAATAGCAGATTTGTAGTTAGTAGGTTCGTCATTAGACTCGACTACCAATAGGACTTCGGTACCCTCAAGATGCCATAGGTATCTGTTAGGTTCTTTGCGAGTCCTTAGACTTCTACGAACGCTTGTGTTTATGTCTGATTCATTAGCAACAACTTCTTGTTGTTCAGACGCTACGACTTCATCAGCGGTTGTTTGTGGTTCTCGGATTTCTTCAAGATCCACTACATTATCTCTAGTTCCTCGTTCAAGAGTTTCTTTCTCGAGGAAGTGTCCCTTTCTTTTGATGGAAATAACATTTGCATCAGGATGGTAGAAATAATATCCGCTTCTATTACAGTATCCGACGAAAACAACCTTTTTGCCTCTAGGATCGAGCTTGTCATCAGAATCGCTGGTGACATATGCATCACAACCCCATACTCTAAGGTAAGACAGATTGGGTTTAGACCCATGCCATATCTCATATGGAGTCTTGTTTACCTTCTTAGTCGGTGCCAGATTGACAATGCGGGCGGCGGTCATAAGAGCATAACTCCAGAAGGAGTGAGGCAAGTTTGTTCTACACATCATCGATCGAACCATATTAAGTAGGGTTCGATTTCTCCTCTCGCTCACGCCATTAAGTTGTGGTGTGCCAGGTGGAGTGGGCTGTGAAACTATTCCACGCTCCTTGAAATGTTTGGTGAACTCTGAGCTGAGATATTCGCCACCTCGATCTGATCGAAGTGCCTTAATCGTTTCACTGAGTTGGTTTTCTACTTCGTTTTGAAACTCTTTGAACTTTTCAAAGGTTTCATGCTTGTGTTTCATAAGATATACATAAGCATATCGACTGTAATCGTCGATGAATGAAACGAAGTATCTTTCATGATTTCTAGACATCGTTCTAAAAGGGCTACATAGATCAGTGTGTATGAATCCTAGCAGATCTTTGGCTCGTTCACCAATATCAGTGAAGGATCCTTTAGTGAGTTTGCCAGCTAAGCAAGACTTGCAATCTACAAAGGAGTCGTGTCCGGTGAATTCAAGGATTCCTTCGGATTGGAGCCTTTTCATGCAAGCCTTGCTTATGTGACCAAGTCTACAGTGCCATAGAAATGTATCATTAATGCTAGATTTGATACGTTTAGAAAGATTGTGTATGTTATTATTAGTTTGAACATCAACCTCATAAATATCATTTCGAGGTTTAGCCTCAAAATAGAAAATATCATTTAAGTGAGCAGAAATAAAAATTCCATTGAAAACGTACTTAAAGCCTTGTTCAAACAATAACAAAACTGAAATAATGTTTTTGGTTAAACCAGGTGCAAACAAACAGTTATTTAAGATAACTACAAGGCCAGAAGGACATGAAAGGTGAAATGTTCCGGTTGCAAGAACCGGTACTCTCTTCCCATCACCAACGATGAGTTCTATGTCGCCTTGTTTCAGCTTCTTCCACCTTTCAGGATCGTGCAATACATTAAGGATGTGATAAGCACATCCGGTATCAAATACCGATGTGTCGCTAGATACAGTGAAAAGTTCAATAACATTAATAGAAATACTTGAAGAGGTGCATTCACCATTGGATTTCTTTGATCTCAGCTTAGCCAGATATTCTGGGCAGTTACGTTTCTAGTGCCCCATCTTGTTGCATTCAAAACACTAACACTCCTTGAGAGGGGGTGTTTTTGCAACTTGCTTGTTATTGTTGGTGGCATGCTTGGCAAAAACAACAACTTGCTTCTTACCTTTGCTGTTATAACCCTTTTTCTTGGTTTTGGGCTTGTTAACACCAGTAGATTTAACCATCAACTCTTGATTAGTCTCACTTGATATGCTCATCTCGGCCGTCTCCTGCATACTGTGCAGTTCGGGCATAGTCTTCTGCCATTTGTTCATATTGAAGTTCGTTACGAAGTTGTCATGAGAACTAAGGAGAGAGTTCAAGATGAGGTTGATGTCATTCAGTTTTTCATTCTCAAGCAAAGACTTGAGAGAGAAGGAGGAGTGAGATTCTTTTTCAGTAGATATTTGTTAAATAAGCAAATTAAATGTTACTTGGTAATTTAGATCTGTTGGAGCATATTCTGGTGACAACGAGCTTGAAGATATTATGTCTTAGTCTTAGAGTCTTTGACTTGTAATTGATAGAATTGTTAGCAACAGTTAAAGGGGAGTCTGTTAGGACATGTTTTGTAACTGTTGATAAAATTCTGTGTAAGTTCTGCTAGAGGCGAACTTAACAAGTTCGCCTAGCCTATCAGAGGCGAACTTATTAAGTTCTCCTGGGCTATCAGAGGCGAACTTAATAAGTTCGCTTAAGTCTATCAGAGGCGAACTTATTAAGTTCGCTTAGCCTATTAGAGGCGAACTTAATAAGTTCGCCTAAGCACAGTGAAGCGAACTTGTTAAGTTCGCCTGGTGCAGAACAGTGCTTATATATAGGTGTTTACTGAGACAGAACAGAGTGAGTTACAAGACAGACTAGGAACTGAGTAGAGAGTGTATCTTGTAAACTGATATCTTCGTGGAATACAAAGCGTTTATTTACACCGTTGTTGTTAATTGAGTTACACGAGCACGTTGATCATGGATTCCGCACGTTATCACTGTGTCGTACCGCGAGTCTAGAGATCCGTCACGCACCGAATTAGGGACCTACAAGATGAAATAAATTCTTATATTAATGATCCATGGAAAGAATAGAATAAGAATATAGAATCTGGTTATATCAATTAGTAATGGCGGCTGTGGCACGCAACATTAGTAAGATTTAGGCAGACTGACAATAATGGCCAATTATGGAATAATGCACAATTCTCGTGTATGAGGCCGCTAAGACAACTCTTGTCTTTGCATTGATACGTTTAGCCTCATCTATGCTCACTTTTAGTCTCCATACAGCTGGGGTATGTATAAAAGAGAAAAGTAATAGTCGCCCTAGTACAGGTACATGTGGAAGGGCCGGATGGGTCAACGAAACCCTTGCACCTTGAAGGGATAGACTACGCACCAAGTGCGGTGGTGTGGCTCCAAACACTGGTGTTTCGCGTTATCCCCCAAGTGTTCCTTATAGTAGGATGGCATAGACTAAATATTTTAAATATGAGATTTAATTTTAGTATTTTACCGAATAGGGTCAAACACAACGAATGATAAATCATACGTGTGTTGTAAAAGCCAGTTTTACTATATATTAGATCGTGACAATGTGATGAACCATTTCATCTCTCAGGACACTTAATTTTAAATAACCTATTAAAACTAAGTTTGTCGCGATGTAATTAACCAATTAAAAGTTAATAGTTTAAATGAACTATTAAGTTATTAGTTTTGAAAATTTAAAATTAGTTTAAATTGCAAAACTTCATTGCTTATCATTTATTTTAAAAACAAACTGTTTGTTTTAATATAAAACATCCACAAATTGTAAAAAAAGTTTAGAACTTGTTATTAATTTTATTGTGAAAGAATTTGGTATTTGGTTGGTACGTTATAACATTTATAAGATTAAAAGCAACCACAATAGCAAACAAAAAAATATGTAAATCATATGGCAAAGAAAAAAATGTTTGATATTGCTAGAGCCTAATAGCAAAACCAAACTAGGTCATGGGGTCACAACACACAAATAACCACAAGGATGGACTTCGTGCATGCGTCTAGCTGTTCCGTGTGACTCCCACTAAATCCAAGATCCTGTCGTCGTCTTCAGTTTTGTCTTCGGGTCTTTATCTTTATAATATTTATATAGAATACAAAAAAATAAAACCCTAAGCTATTACAACTTTGAGCCATCAAAGTGGGCCAAAACATAAAAGCTAACCTATTACAACTTTGAGCCATCAAATGGGCCAAGACCATAAAACCAAAAACATAAAACAAACACAAGACAGGGTCGGACTAGATTTACATATTTAACAGAATCAAATAACCGGGCAATCATTTTGGTCAAATAAAATAAATAAAAATTTTGACCAAACAAATAAAAAAAAATTGCCCTAAAATAAATCTAGATCAGAAACTTTAAACAAGTTAGAGTTTGTGATCTATAACCGGTTAAAAGACCGGATCCGATTCGTATGTCGTAACCAACGCTCTGATACCACTGTTGGGTTTTAGGCAGTGGTGATTAGTTAGATTAGTTATCAAAAACGGTTGATAAATAACTATAGATTAACAATAAATATTTAGTAATTATTAATACGCAGCGGAACAAATCCGATTCAACACAAAAGGAACACCTGACGTTACGAATACGGAATAACAAAGTTAATCTAACTACCAATGAGATATATATACCTCGGTTAATGATTAACCGGTTGAGACACCAAGGTACAACGAACCGATGCTAGATCACGAACCAAAAACGTGGGAACGGCGACGGCTTGAAGGTGCCGTAAATGGACAAAGGCTATTGCCTTTGTTTTCGACAACAACTTGGAATAAAAAAAAAAGATCAAAATATTTGTTTTGCTTCTTGTTATGTGTTGATCGAAAAAAGAAAAACAAAAATGTGTTTTACTCTTTTTGTGACGGGAATAACAAGTAGTTTAGGAAATCTCAATAATAAGATTATTATTTAAAGAAATAATAATTATAAACACTATTAACTGTTTTCAGGCATAAAGTCCAATACGATATGTAAAAGCCCGAACCCGTTTTAATGTTTTAATAAAAGATTAAAACAATATATAATTATTATTTATAAACGAGTATAAATAATAATTCCCGTCTAACGAATATATATAAATATATATCGTCTCACTATTTGTTCGTAATTACCAGTTAAACACGTTAAGTCGATTTAATGTTCGTTTCACTAGGTGTAACTCTTACGGGTCACAACTCAGTTAGTAGCGTTAAATAATCGGGACCGGACATATGTATTTCCAACAGTAGCTGCTACACTCGGTGAACGTTACCAATATCCTAATTGCATTTGCTGGAAATTGTTATTTTCTTCTTTGGACTTGGAGAAACCCGGGACCAAAGTTTCCAATCCAGGTCCAGCCTCATGGTTGCGGTATAAGCTTATGCCTGAAAATGTCAGTAATAATGATGATGGTTTAGTAGCATCTTTGCCAGGCCTGTCAATATGGAAGAAATGGGATTATGGAAAATCGTCTAGTGATTTGACTTGTTATTTGTCGGTGGTCAGAAACATACAATCTGATAATCTATTTGAAGAAACAGTTTTGGGTGCAAGGCAGTCATGTTCCTAGCATCTGAAAATATTCCATGGGAAGCCCAAAGGATTCGGCTTCACAATCTTGCATCGTTAATTCCTCATGCTTCTCGTTTGCCACTTCTGATCCTAAGCGGTTCCTATGAAAGCAGCCCGTCAACCATAGTCAAAAATTTGGGGCTCAATCAAGTTGTTCCAATAGTTCAAAGCAAACAAATAGATGGGATTTTCAGTGACGAGAATTTAAGAAAGGCACTCGAGTGGTTGGCAAGTGAGAGCCCGATACAACCCGTTCACCGTGTAAAAACACGCGAATTAGTTATGAGACGGTTACAATTTGATGCTCATAAAACAAGCCCATAATTATGTATCTCAGCCATCAATGATGCTTTGGATGAATCCATCGAAGAAATTTGTGATGCTGCAAAGTCAAACCTTGCCCGCTGGCCTTGCCCTGAGATCTCTTTGCTCGATTTCCAAATTTTGGAATCCGATCTGCCTAGTGTAGGATGGAGCTCTGCTTCAAGAATCAAGCCTCTCGTTCAAGCATTAAAAAACTGTAAACTATCAAACGACATATCACGGTGTTCTTTGACTGGGATTTAACTCGAGCACTTGCTGGTGAACTACTTGAGTCCTTTGATGGGATCACCCTTAGCCCAAAAGGAAGCATCTACTTTGGTACAAACTTGTGTGGGACTCGAGCTACATGGTTCTGTTGGGTTTTAACATGTCCTTTTAAAAGAGTTTTGCAACGGAAGCGGTTTTGAATGTTAGATCTAAAACTTTAGAAATCAAAAACCACCAAGGATCCAAATGTTGTTACTTGAAACTTAAAAGAAAAACAACCATAGGGTGTTTATAGAAACAACAACCTTTATAGAGAAGTGGTTACAACAAGGTGGATGAACAAGGATTCAAGTGCTTCCTCTCCAAGAGTGAACACACCAAGCAAACTCCTCGAAGATGCTAGTCAATAACCCAATGTCAAGAACACACTTACAAACACTCTTATGTAGTGAATATGGTGTAAGTAAGATGAAATCAAACATGCAACAAGAACAACAACAAATTACAAGTTTGACAAGTAGTTTGGTGATGTTCTTTTGTGTTTGCCTTTCAAGCACTCCTTTCTTTCTCCCCTTTCTTTTTCTCAAACTCTCGACCAGAAAGTCTATCTAATAAAACTAATTTTGCCTTGTATTTCAAATAGAAAATATACAAAGCATCTTGTCACTTTCTCAACCACAAGCTTTTATAGGACCACATTTATGAAACTCTCAAAAGTCTTAGAAGGTTGGATAAGTCAGCAAGCAACATCATGGGTATCACAACCCATTCTCGTCCGAGAGTAGTAAAAGGATGGAAGTGAATGATTTTCATAAGAACTTGTTGGATAAAAGGGTGCAAGTTAGTAAACTAAATCATCTAGATTTAATTACAAGAAGTTTAATGGTTTTACAAACCTTTACCTTTTATATATTTTAATCTTCTAAATTTGTGCTATAAATGTTTAGGTATATATACCAATATCTTAATAACACAAAACAAAAGATTATATATATATATATATATATATAACATCGAACGTGAATATGACATTGCAATATAAATAATCATTTATATCTTTATATATAATTTATGTAACTCCATAATATATATATATATATATATATATATATATGTCATGGAATGGTTCATTCCATATCATCATTTTGCTTAATGACAATACTCTTGACATAATTACTCGGTTGTACACGTTAAACCGGGCTTAAGCGTGTATATGAAATATTTGCATGGTGTGTGACCTTTTGGGATCATATATCAATGGCAACTGTAGGATCGTGAAATTACAAGATGGTTATGTTCTTAGTTGAAATTGGCGGAAACAATAACAACTACACAAATGTAATCGAACAGACAGAAAGAATACTTTTAAGAACACTGTTGTATTAAGCTTTTGTAGATAAACGATTACAAGTGAAACTCAATCAGAAAGCACAAAAAGCACACATACAATGAAGTGTGTACAGATTATTTATACTCACTTAGAATCAAGACAGACCCTTGATTCTAAGGATAAGATCTAACATAGACCGTTGATCTTTTATACAAAAGCTAATAATACACGTTAAAGCTAAACTAGCTAACTTTATTGAAGCGTTTTCTTTATTCATCATTGTTTGCATGCTTGGAAAAGAGCATTGTCGTCCGTCATAGGTTGCACCATTGAGGTTCCTTCTGCTTTGAGTGTGTCAGTCGCTTTTGCAGAAAGTTGTCAGTGACGCTTGGCATGGATAGTCAGCTGCAACGATTTGTCTTCAAGAAACACAGCCATCAGCAGAAAGAATGAGAATGATGCTGCTGATAAGCCTATCAGCAGCAACTTGTGTTGAACGCTTCTTATAAGCCTATCAGCAGCAACAAGTGTTGAATGCTGCTGATAAGCCTATCAGCAGCAACTTGTGTTGAATGCTGCTGATAAGCCTATCAGCAGCATTTGTACTTAGAATAATTTAGTAGCAATCAGTCTTTGGTTCTACAAACTCCCCCTAGACTGATGCAACCAAAATTCTTCTAATCACTTTGCTGCTGAAGCTTTTGCATATGGCTGACTATCCTTTCAACTTCATAGCCTCTTGGATCCTTCCTGGGATTGTTCAGTGGAAGTGCAGATAGAGTCTTGATGTCTTTATGTGGCATTTTGTAGATTGTTTTGCTTGAACATCTCATCTTCTGCTTCCTTACATCAGTTAAAGTGAATTCATCCAAATCAGCATTATATGACCAACTTACAAATGGAGAGTGGGTCTTGAGTGGTTTGATGTCAATGATCACATCTTTGCTAGGGTTGAAGTAGTGTTTGATGGCTAGCACAAGACGTTTCCCACCCTCATTTGCAGGCTCATGAGCTTCACCCAGCTCCAAAATTTTGCCAAGATCTGAATCTGGCAATTGCAGAACTTCATCAACAGATCTGTAGATAGACCTTCTTTTTTCAGTTCTCCTCCTGAAGATCTCAAACCTTTGATCCTGTGGATTATAGACCCAATCAACTATGTCTCTTGAATCTTCTGGTTTAGGTGTGGGTTTGGATTTCTTCAAGGGAGGCTGTTGATGAGTGGGAGCTGGGTGGGATGGTTTGGACTTTTTGAGTGGAGGAGTGGAAGGTTTGGGGAGTAGAGTCGAAGGTTGTTGGACTGAGGAAGAGGTAGGTGAGGGAGAAGGCTTGGGTTTCTTTGCTTTTGTTTCTTCTTCTTCCTGAATAGGTACCCTTTTCTTGGATCCCTTCTTCCCCAATCTTTCTTCCTCATCCTTCTTGACTTTGAAGTAGAGGTTCATGAAGTTCATGGGACCTAGCCTCTGTCCACTCTCTCCTCTAGCCTTAAGGAAGTCAATCATGACCTTCCTTTCTTCATGGGTCCGTTTATTAAAGGCAATGGTCTTTTTGGACTTTTGTTTGGCTTTTTCTTCTTCTTCAGCCTGTTTCTTCTTTTCCAATTGACCTTGCTGACCCATGAAGGCTCTGTAGACTTCTTTATTTGATAGTTTCTCAAGGTAGTCTGCATCCTCACCTTGAGAAACTAGAGCCTTTACCCACTCCTCCCTCATTTCTTTGGCTAGTTCAGAATCGGTTATTCTGAACTTAGCTTCTTCTTTCTTCTTCCTCTCCAATTCTTTCTCTTCTCTGTTAAATTGTTCCTGCAGTTGAAGAGCAAGAGCTGCATCTTCTTCAATCTGGTCAACTGCAGGAATCTTTCTTTTCAGTTCATCCATCTGTCTAGCATACAACTGGATGGTTTGTTCTCTGAGGAGAATGGCTGTTTTTCTTTCTTGAGCCTTTTTAATGTCAGCCATATCCTCTTCTTCTCTTCTTCTTCTCTTCTTCTTCTCTTCTCTTCACTCTCTATTTTCTCTTTTAGCAATCTCTCTTCATCTTCATCTGTCATAATTCCCTTTCCCTTGTTTATATTGGATGTCTCTGCTTCGGCTTCACTGACCACAACAGCAGATGATGGTGCTGCTATTGGGATCTCAGCCTCATCTTTATTGGCACATTGAGAGGTGAACAAGGGAAGGTCATTGGCTTCATCCGATTTGCACTCAGGACCTGTGAATTCTTTCAGCATTTCTTTGATAGTTGATCTTGACTCATATGTTGTAGCAAAGATGTCTACTCGAGGGGAAGCTGAGTCAGTATCAGTGTCAGAGTTTGACACATATACTTCCTCAGTAATTCTTCCTTCTTGTTCAAGATGGGCTCTGACAGTATCTATCATTGTCTGGCTTTCAAGGGAGTTGACATTGCAGATATTTGCCCTGAGTTGAAAGATCTTGTAGAGAAAGTCTGTAGGAAGTGACAGGATGTTCCTGGTGTTGATGGTGAGAGAGGAGCCGTTGCTTAGTAAGAAAGTGTGGTCAAGAGACTTAGTGCTTATCCATCCCAGCACATCTAAGTCTTTGACAATGAAGGAGTACAGAAATCTTCTTAAGCAGCAAACTTCTTCTTTAGTGAGAAGACTGCTCCTTATAATTTCAAGTCTTCTAGGAGTCAGTCTTCTTTCTGCTGCTGCCGAAGATTCAGGATAAGCTACCCGTTTTGCTGTTTGTATGAGTCTTTCGAAGTTGGGTAGATTATCCTCCATCAAGTCATAGAACCTGCCAATGGCAAGTTCTGCTGAGAGATCTGATGAAGTGTTGATGCAGTTAGTTAAATACAGTTGTAGGACTTGGAGGGCATTGAGAGAGTTCCAGTTTAGCTCTTCTACTCCACTAAACTCCCATCCAATCCAAAATCTCTCAGCTGATCCATTATACCCCCAAGCTAGAATGGAGTTAAATTCTAGCTTTTGTGAAGTTTGAAAGAGTTGGGGGGTAATGGATTGACTAATGTCGGCTGCTGCTACAGGGAGGATGCTGAAAGCTATATATTTTTGTTCTTTGTCTTCAGCTTCATTCAGCACCTCATCAACAGCCCTGACGACTAACTTCCAGTCTTCAGTTGTTTCTTCTTCTTCGTTATCTGAAGCTGGCAAGTCATGAACCTATACAAAAGCTGGCATGAAAAGTGTACTTTGAAAAACAGCCTGCTCTTGAATCCAGTCGCCAAGACTGTCTTTGTCCTCCTCCATTGGGACCATCTCCCCCGTTTTGGTTGCATTGTAATCCCCAGGAAATTTCGGCCTATATTTTTGCTTTTCCGGCACTTGTAATCTCATTATTATATGATTTCATCCACTCATTTTAATGAAAGTTATCCTATTTATCTATTCCATCCCATGGGTATACACACATACATACATTAGGTGCATTGATTTCAAAATTTAATGAATATTTATTTGGGGCCTTAAATGTTTTAATCCTATTAAACAAATACATAAATATATGCTATAAATCCTATAAATAAATGAAGGAGTTTATAAGGATTAAATTACATAAAATACAAAGTAAATAAACTTTAAATAAATAAAACCATTTTTATTTTACAAGAATTATAGTTTTGCATTTATAGTATTTAGTAATAATATAGAAATTATTAAACTTATAAAGGTTTATAAAAACTTTAATAATTTATGTCTTATATAGTCCAGGGTCTAAAAGATCAATTTCTGAAACTCAACTTCTAATTGAAATAAAGTTTTTACATAAAATAATAAGACTTCGAAAGCCCAGGGTCCTGTTTTGCCAAAACCTGAAACTTCAGGGATCTGACTTCAAAACCGGATGAAACCCCCTCCCCTTTTCCTCTGATCACGAGTTCGAGCCTCCCGGTGGCCGGTTTTAGGGCTATTCCACATGAATTCAACATCTGCGTGTTTTCGTACAAGACCGTTCACGGAAAAACGTTCAGGACACCTAATCGATCCATTAACTACGCGTAATTGAGTTTTTATGAGCTCATCATGGTGTAACTCATAACCGTTTGAGACCTTGAATGCCATTTAATCGATCGAACACTTAATGTCCAAATTGGCTATAAATAGACGTCCCAAATCATCAACGACACTCTTCAAAAACTTCCTATACCCTCAATTGCGTCTGATTCCACCTCTGTAATCCGCAAACCCACCGAAGAAGCCGAACCTGATCATCGAGTCATTCTCCTTCAATTCACAACCATTTTAGGTAAAAATTGTGTCATTAAACTCGTCTCAATCCCGCGATCAAAAGCCCCATGAATTCGAGTACGAATCATTGGCAAATCGAGGGGATTGAAGGGGCTAGGGTTACGGGTATAATTGGGGGAAGAAGATGACTTGAGAACCTACGTTTTTAAAATTAAACAAAACTAAATCAGACACGACAGCATGCTCTGGTCTGATGGTTAGTGCGCGTGTGTGTTGTGTTTCCGGTCCAGGCGCGGGTTCGAGTCATGGCCACCTATTTTTATTTTGAATTGTTTTTCTCTTATTATTTAATCCATTATTTCATATTTAAAAAATTCCATTTTAAAAATTCCATAAGTATATTATGAAAGTTTTATAAAAACAGAAATTATGAAATAATGTTTATTTATTAAAAACATGTTATAAAACACTTTAAACTTCCTAAATAAATAATGGAAATGATTTAAAACAAATTAATTATGTATTTATTAATTTTGTTGTTACACCAATTTAACTTAAATGTTAGACATTTTAATTCTTTCAAGTGTATAAATAATCACTCTTGTAAGAATAATTATTTAAAATTACTTTTAAACTTATAAATACTTAAATAATTATCTTAAATAATTATTTTATATCAAGATCCATTAAATCTATTTAGAAACCTATTTAGTCTTTATTAATTCATTTATAATGAATTTATTAATAGATTAACTAACCAATTTATTTACATATATTAATAGGATTAACTTATCATTTTATTACATTTATTAATAACAAATTATTTTAGTTACCTTATGATTAATAACCTAGATAAACACTTTATTTACATAAAACTTATTTATTTAAAACCCTCTTCCAATTCATAATTTACTTATAAGTTACCTTATAAATAAATCTATATGCACCGTTTTAACTTACTACATTTCATGAATTTATTTATTATCTTTAGAATAATTTCATGAATACTAAATGATTAACTAAATTAATTTCATAAACCATTTTTATTACCATACTCAATCGAAACTAAGTAGTTTCGATGGCCCAAACTTTAGCAAATAAAACAGTAACATTAGTTTCTCCGGAAATCGATGGTTTGGAGTCGTGACTTCGATTGGTTCAGTTTGTCTTATGATAACAGAAGGTAAAGAAACGAAGTTGAGGATTCTTACGTGGTCGTGAAGGGGTTTGGTCGGTACAGCCTTTGAATTTGAATAAGTCACAAGCGGGAATCGATTTCTGTGTGGAATTAGCTCCTGAAATCCTGATCCCAGCTTCACCCAGGGTTGGCGATTGTAGTGGTGCCTTCAATTTGGGGTGAAATTGGGTGGAAGAGGGGTAGCGAGCTCGTGCAGGGCCGACCATGGCTATTTATAGCCGAGCTTGATTTCTATGTTAAAACGTGCAATCAAGCCATGTTATATGTATGCACAATCCCTCGGATTGAGTGAAGTTCTCAATGTAACACTAACCCGCCAAGGTTCGTGTTAAGTAATGTATCGGATTCCCGTATAAATGATCATAAAAGGTACTACCTTAGGCTTGCCACACAAGTTAATGATTGTACTGACATGAACACATGTAATGGTCACAAAGTAGTTTAAGACATAAGCATAAAGACCATAGCATATGAACATAGGGTATTGAATTGTGTATGTAAATGTATTTGTAATCATGTTTCATGTCACACCCCAACCGGGCGGCGGAACACGTCGGAGTATGACCCGAATTGTGACCAGATTGCTCGTAGCACTTGGAACTATTAAAATTTCATAATTTTATTCAATAATATTAAAAGTGCCTCAAAGGCTACAAATAGTTTAAATAAACAAGACAAAACATAGTTCCAAACAAGATAAAATCAGATTTCAAGTTTCTAAGTCCAAGCCTAAGTGTTGAACATAAATCAAGCGTTGCTTGAACTTGGTGCACCTGAAACATGTTTAAAATAAGAGTTATCAACAAAATGAATTGTTGGTGAGCAATCATGGTAGATATAGATATAGTAGTTTAGATAAAGTACAAATTCCATGCTAAGACAAGTAATACATTATAGTCTTATTGTATATACACACAGTCCAAATTAAACCTTCCTTTTAAGATTTATCCAATTCAGATTGTCCAACATATAGTTAACAGTTTTTCAGTTTCAGAATTCATTACATGCATCCTAGATCAAAGAAATGCATGGGGTAGCTAACCCACATGGTACCACTAATTCCATTCATAGGCTGTCGAAACAGTTAATAATATGAACTAGTGTAATCAACAAATAAGCCACATAATGCAATTAAACAAGTCTAACATAAGGGAATTTGTTTCAAGTTGTGAGATTTGTCAATAGTGTAAGTGTAATTATATAGGAACATGTTTCACCCCAAAAGTGATAAAATGTATAAAGAGGGGCATGAAAACTCACATGGTTTGTAAGTAGTTTCCAAGCTAAGTTTGATCCAAAGATATAATCTAAAGTAGGCCACAATTAACCTATTATAGTTGTAGTTTAGTCAATTAGTTTAAAGGAATAAGCTAAGGTTCGTTCGTGTTCTCGAATTTGGAAAAATTAGGGTTTTGGAAAGTTTAAGGTTTGAAAATGTAATTAGGTTATAGTTTAAGGTATGTAATTTTAGATGTAAGTATTTAAATTGCTAAATTATTATGTTTAGTAATTTAAATATGTTTTAAGTAATTAATTACTTAATTACTCATTTAGAAATTTAATTAATAAATCCTTTTATTAACTAAATGTATTAATGAAAATAGTGAAAAAAAATAAATATAATTTATATATAAATCATATGAATATTTTCTGTTAAATAGTGAATTTTTATAAAATTCATTTATTTTTAGTTTAATTAAATCAATAAATCTATTGATTTAATTACAAGTTAAATTTGTGAAAATTAGTAAAAATGTCTAAAAGTTCCAGAAACTTAATATTTCGTTAAGAATATAAAAATTTAGTTTCTTTAATTTTTGTAGGATTTTTGGAATAAGTTTGCTAATATTAAATAAATAATCCAAGTTTTAAAATTAGACTTTTAAATAAATAATTTTATAAACTCAGAAAGTTTTTCTATTTTTATTTTATAAAACAGTAGAGAATTTTATTACAAAAATTTGGACTATTTATTTGCAATTTTCTGATAAAGTATGAATTAGTTATGAATGAAATAGGTGTTAAAAAAATGATTTTAAAAAAAAATGCAAACCACGGGATCGAACCCGGGTCTGCTCGGAGGGGGAAAAGGCGCGCAACGACTAGACCAAGCAACCCTTAGTGTAATAAGGCCGGTTTAATTGGAAATTAATCAGGAACTGCGGGAGAACCGGGTTTCAGGGCCCAGACACGCGCAAAAGAAAAAGAACCGGGGTTGTGGGTTCGAACCCGCGAACTCAGCCGTGAGGGTAGAGTGCTCTAACCGCCGGACCTGGCTCACGCCTTGTTAAGTTCCAGTGCAAAACACTTTTAACCCCCAGCCCCGATGCCTTCGTCTTCCCCAAATCATCCGACCCAACCCTAACCCTCAAATTGATCGCGATTGTGTACCGATTGATAACGAAGTCATAGGGCTTTTGTTCCTTGTACAAAAACGAAACTAAAGGCACAAGCATTACCTGTTTTGGTTACGTGATGGATGAGATCGATTGAAACCGTAAGCCTAGTGTTCTTCGGAGTTTGATCGCGATCCAGAGGTGTTTTGCGTTGGATCTGAGAGCTCAGGAAGTGTAAAAAGGTATGTTGCGAACGTGTAGGACTTGATATAAGGATTCGATTTCAACTCAAACGCATGAATTGATTCTCAATCGTTTGAAACGGTCGCGGCCATTGATTCGAGATAATTGGTCATGATTGGATTAAATTGGTTCATCATTGAGGTTTGAATTCGTTCATATAACGTTCATACATGATCAGAGATCATTGAATGCGTTTAAATCCGCGAATTGAAACTGAAACTTGTTAGGTTTGACTCTATGAAGTCAAACTTGACAAATTAGGTCAATTTGATTCGTTCAAATGCAACTAGATCCTCACGAGCATTCTGTTATGATCATATAACACTTTCGAATGGTCAATAGGCAGTAGCATTCTATGTATCGATGATTTGGTAGTCGGGTTGGATCCGGTTGACTTTTCTGAGTCAAAAGGCAGCATGGTTGACTTTTAATGTCAAAATACTAGATAAAGTCCAAAATGGACAGGGGGGTTTAACTAATTTACTTTAAAAATGATAAAAAGACATATTTTTTATAAAACTTTATTTTAAAAATATTTATTTAATTGAACTTTATTTATTTGATTTATTTAGGAATAAATCTTATTATTTCTTAAACATTCATAATAATTTTATAGGAATCATTTTAATTTATATAATTTTGTGTTTTAATTGAATCAAACACAATTAAGATTTTCCAAATTAAATAGGTACAATTTTTGTTTACACTTAGATAATTTATGAGATTTAATTTTATATAGTTTAGGGAACTTTATTCAAATACCATGAATATTAGCCCTAATACATAGTTTGAGTATGGTTTTTTAGCCACATAGTTTAAGAAATTCATTTAAGAATTTTCACATATTATTAAATATGGATAATTAGGGTTTACAATAAATGCCAAATGGCCGGAAATTGTAAACGGAAAAGTACAGATATTACAGTCTCCCCTACTTTAGGAAATTTCGTCCCGAAATTAAGTAGTGGAGTTTGTGAACAGGTGTGGGTACTTGGCCTTCATTTGATCTTCACGTTCCCAAGTGAACTCGGGTCCTCGTTTAGATTGCCAACGTACTTTCACAATCGGAATTCGGCTTCTTTTAAGTTGTTTGATCTCTCGATCCATGATTTCAATAGGCTTTTCCACGAAGTGCATCGACTCGTCAATGTGAACTTCGTCAAGAGGAACTTGGAGGTTTCCCTCGGCAAGACACTTCTTGAGGTTAGATACATGAAACGTGGGATGTACATTGCTAAGCTTGTCGGGTAATTCCAACTCGTAAGCAACTTTCCCGATACGTTTGATGATTTTGAAAGGTCCAACGTATCGCGGTGAGAATTTCCCTTTCTTCCCAAATCGGACAACGCCTTTCCAAGGTGATACCTTTAAAAGAACCATGTCACCAACTTGGAATTCAAGAGGTCTTCTACGAATATCAGCATTCTTCTTTTGTCTCTCTCGAGCCAAACGAAGATTGTCGCGAACTTGGATGATTCGATCAGTGGTGTCTTGGACTAGAGCGGGACCAGTGATTTGTGCTTCACCGACCTCATCCCAGCCAAGAGGAGAACGACAATGGCGACCATATAAAGCTTTGAAAGGTGCCATCTCGATACTAGCATGGTAGCTGTTGTTATACGAAAACTCAGCTAGTGGAAGATATTTGTCCCAATTGCCTCCAAAGTCAAGGACGCAAGCACGTAACATATCTTCAAGAGTTTGAATCGTTCTTTCCGTTTGACCATCAGTTTGGGGATGGTAAGCTGTACTCAAATTCAATTGAGTACCCATGAACGATTGTAGAGATCCCCAAAAACGGGAAGTGAAACGACTATCACGATCAGATATGATATTAAGAGGAACGCCATGTAGACGAACGATCTCATCCAAATAAACTTGAGCCAACTTCTCAGCTCCCCAATCAACTCGAATTGCGAGAAAATGAGCTGATTTCGTGAGTCGGTCCACGATTACCCAAATGCTATCAAATCCTCGAGGTGTTCTTGGAAGTTTGGTGATAAAATCCATGGAAATACACTCCCATTTCCACATTGGAATCTCGGGTTGTTCAAGCAAACCCGAAGGTCGTTGATGTTCAATCTTGACCTTAGAACAAGTAAGACATTTTGAAACGTACACGGCAACATCTTTCTTCATGCCGGGCCACCAATAGTGTTGGCGAAGGCCTTTGTACATTTTATCGGCTCCTGGGTGTATAGAATAACGAGTTTTGTGAGACTCGTCAAAAATTAAAGTACGAAGATCATCCCGATCAGGAACCCATAAGCGGTTTAAGAAGTGTAGTAACCCATTGGGTCGAGTCTCCAATTGTTTTTCAACTCCACAACCCAATTCTTTTTGCATGTTGTCCTCGGAAAGAACCTTTTGTTGAGCTTTAAGAATTTTGGTCTCGATATCCGATTGAATAAGAGCACAACATATGTTAGGATATTCTTTCCGACTTAACGCATCAGCCACCACGTTAGCTTTCCCTGGATGATATTTGATTTCGCAATCATAATCATTTAACAGTTCCATCCAACGACGTTGTCTCATGTTTAAGTCTTTTTGGTTGAATATATGTTGCAAACTCTTGTGATCGGTAAAGATTTCACATTTGGTTCCATAGAGATAATGTCTCCAAATTTTGAGAGCAAACACGACCGCACCAAGTTCGAGGTCGTGAGTGGTGTAGTTATCTTCATGAACCTTAAGTTGTCTTGAGGCATAAGCAATCACCTTACCCCTTTGCATGAGAACGCATCCAAGTCCTTGCTTTGAAGCATCACAGAAAACAACGAAGTCGTCGCTGCCATCGGGAAGAGATAGGACTGGAGCATGGCACAATTTTTCTTTAAGAGTTTGGAACGCTTCTTCTTGCTCTTGTCCCCATTCAAAGATCCTACCCTTATGAGTTAGGGCAGTGAGAGGAACAGCAATCTTGGAAAAGTTAGAAATAAAGCGTCGATAATATCCTGCTAGTCCAAGAAAAGAACGGATTTCTGTTGGTGTTTTAGGAGCAATCCAATTCTTTACAGCTTCAATTTTAGCAGGATCAACATGAATCCCAGCCTCGTTAATAACATGACCTAGGAATTGGACTTCCTTTAGCCAGAATTCACATTTGGAGAATTTAGCATAAAGTTGTTCCTGTTTAAGAAGATCAAGTACTAAACGAAGATGTTCTTCATGTTCTTGCTTAGATTTTGAGTAGATAAGAATATCGTCAATGAAGACAATGACGAATTTATCCAAATAAGGTCGACAAACACGATTCATCAAATCCATGAACACGGCAGGTGCGTTAGTCAAACCGAATGGCATGACAACAAACTCGTAGTGTCCATAGCGAGTTCTAAAAGCTGTTTTGGGAATGTCTTCCTCCTTAACACGTAGTTGGTGATAACCCGAACGAAGATCGATCTTTGAGAAAATAGAAGCTCCTTGGAGTTGATCAAATAAATCGTCAATCCTTGGAAGTAGGTATCGATTCTTGACAGTCAATTTGTTGAGTTCCCGATAGTCGATACACATCCTAAAAGATCCATCTTTCTTCTTGACGAATAAGACAGGTGCTCCCCATGGTGAGGAACTAGGACGTATGAATCCTTTATCAGAGAGTTCTTGAAGTTGACTAGCAAGTTCTTGCATTTCAGATGGTGCAAGACGATATGGTGCTCTTGCCACAGGAGTTGCACCAGGCACAAGGTCGATACGAAACTCGACTTGTCGAGTAGGGGCAATTCCCGGTAGGTCTTCCGGAAATACTTCAGCAAAGTCCTTAATCACAGGAATATCAGCCATAAGTTTACCCTTGTCCTTCTCTTTCACAACGTGAGCTAGAAAAGCTGGATAATTCTTGTTGAGGTACTTCTGAGCTTTTGTTATAGTCATCAGTTTTAAGCCTTTGGGTTGTTTCTCTCCATACACGTGTAGTATTTCACCAGACGGCAGAGGAATCTTTATGAATTTGTCGGCACAAACGATCTCAGCACGATGTTTGGATAACCAATCCATGCCGACGATCACGTCGAAACTCCCAAGTTGCATAGGAGTTAAGTCAATAGAGAAAGTATGTTCGTTAAGTTGTAGTTGATTGTTTGCAATAATTGAGTCAACTTTAACGGATTTCCCGTTAGCTACTTCTACATTATAAGTTTTGTCTAGTTGGGTTCTAGTCTTCTTAGCAAGCATTGGTTCAAAGTCAAAGGACACGAAACTTTTATCCGCACCAGAATCAAACAAAATAGTAGCATATTGATTATTGATCAGATACGTACCATTGACAACATCGTTGTCGGCTTGAGCTTGACTAGCAGTAATGGTGTAGACTCGGCCTTTGGAAGCAGAGATTGAAGCTTTTATTGCATTGGCCAGTAATGGACACTTATCCTTGAAGTGACTTGGATCTCCACATTGGAAACAAGCCTTAACAGTTAAGGATGGTGTGTTTTGTATCACGTTATGGCCTTGCACTTGAGATTGAGTGTTGCTTGGGGTTCGGCAACGATCTTGAGTATGTCCCAATCTTTTGCACTTTGTGCAAACCCAACATGGTGCATTGGGAAGATGGTGAGACTTGCAAATATCACATTGAGGATAACTCCCCGAATAAGCCTTCTTGGTTGGACTGAAGGTAGTAGTAGTAGCAGGTGCTACTTGGCTCACAGGTTGAGCAGGTGTAACAGTCCCATAATTTTGTTTATGGTTGGACTTTCTCTTCCTGTTTCTACCGGTAGGTTCAGGTTTAGAAGTCACAGCAGCAACCACAGCAGGTTTCTTTTCTCCCTTGCGGTGAAGGATTCCCGCATCGACATAAGTGTCGGTAAGTGTGGCTGAAAGGCGAACAGCTTCTTCGATAGTAGCAGGTCTACTACTAAGAACAGCACTCCTGATTTGAATTGGGAGTCCCTTGCAGAATTTCTCAATCTTCCTAGCCAAGGTGTCGACTAGGTGAGGAACGAGTAGACAAAGCTCATAAAAACGAGTGACATAAGCAGAATTATCACCACTATCTTGGGAGAGAGTCCAAAATTCCTCCTCGATCTTCATCATTTCGTTTCGAGGACAGAACTCATTGATCATGAGTTCCTTGAATTCAGCCCAAGGAAGAGCCATAGCAACAGGAACGGTGCGAGTAGTTTTCTCGCCGTTCCACCAAGTTAGTGCATGCTTTTGAAAGACGCTTGAGCCATATTGGACTTTGAGTGCCTCGGGAACACCAGCATTGAGGAAGGTGTTCTCAATGCCTTCAAACCATTGGAGTAGTCCAGTGGCTCCTTCATGACCCGAATACTTTGGTGGTGAACATGAATTAAAGTATTTGAAGTTGCAAGCATTGTTGTTGTTGTTATTAGAAGAGCTTTGATCACGATGTTGAAACAGAGCTGGTAGTATTGCAGCAATCCGATCAACAATTTGTTGTGTGAGTGCCGGATTTGTATCAACGGGATCAGACATTCTATAAGAAAATAAAGTAAAATGCAAGTTTGAGATGAATAATAATATTCAAGAGTTAGCTTTGAAAGTAAAGATAGGCTTAAGTTTAAACACATAGTTAGTAATTGTGTTGGTTGGGTTTTACCTCACAATTACTTAGGACATATCAAGGTTAATAAGATTTCAACAATATTTGAGAAAGTCATGCTTTAGCCTATAAGTGAACACTCATCCCGAGAATCCCCAGGTAAGCGTAACAGGTCCAGTAATTTGGATTTGTACGAATACGCTTGCCTAGACAGGAAACTCAGAATACAGGCATTCACCCTTCCAGATTGCACGAGTTTCTGAACATTGTCAAAGTCTTAAACCTTAACGAGATTTTTGGATAGACTTACAAAGTCTAGGGAGTTTTATAAAATATTTTAAAACATTGAAGAATTTCATATAAAAGAATATTGATGGAAGTACAGGGTAAAGTCTTAGAATTTTGAGGATTTGTAAGATTTGTGTTAAAGATTTAGAATTTGACAAATAAACACATAAGTTCCTAATCATGCAAGACTAAAAGAGGGTCCTAAAGTTATAGTCTAGGTTAAAGATTTCTAATAACCTAAATCCCTATAACCAAGGCTCTGATACCAAATCTGTCACACCCCAACCGGGCGGCGGAACACGTCGGAGTATGACCCGAATTGTGACCAGATTGCTCGTAGCACTTGGAACTATTAAAATTTCATAATTTTATTCAATAATATTAAAAGTGCCTCAAAGGCTACAAATAGTTTAAATAAACAAGACAAAACATAGTTCCAAACAAGATAAAATCAGATTTCAAGTTTCTAAGTCCAAGCCTAAGTGTTGAACATAAATCAAGCGTTGCTTGAACTTGGTGCACCTGAAACATGTTTAAAATAAGAGTTATCAACAAAATGAATTGTTGGTGAGCAATCATGGTAGATATAGATATAGTAGTTTAGATAAAGTACAAATTCCATGCTAAGACAAGTAATACATTATAGTCTTATTGTATATACACACAGTCCAAATTAAACCTTCCTTTTAAGATTTATCCAATTCAGATTGTCCAACATATAGTTAACAGTTTTTCAGTTTCAGAATTCATTACATGCATCCTAGATCAAAGAAATGCATGGGGTAGCTAACCCACATGGTACCACTAATTCCATTCATAGGCTGTCGAAACAGTTAATAATATGAACTAGTGTAATCAACAAATAAGCCACATAATGCAATTAAACAAGTCTAACATAAGGGAATTTGTTTCAAGTTGTGAGATTTGTCAATAGTGTAAGTGTAATTATATAGGAACATGTTTCACCCCAAAAGTGATAAAATGTATAAAGAGGGGCATGAAAACTCACATGGTTTGTAAGTAGTTTCCAAGCTAAGTTTGATCCAAAGATATAATCCAAAGTAGGCCACAATTAACCTATTATAGTTGTAGTTTAGTCAATTAGTTTAAAGGAATAAGCTAAGGTTCGTTCGTGTTCTCGAATTTGGAAAAATTAGGGTTTTGGAAAGTTTAAGGTTTGAAAATGTAATTAGGTTATAGTTTAAGGTATGTAATTTTAGATGTAAGTATTTAAATTGCTAAATTATTATGTTTAGTAATTTAAATATGTTTTAAGTAATTAATTACTTAATTACTCATTTAGAAATTTAATTAATAAATCCTTTTATTAACTAAATGTATTAATGAAAATAGTGAAAAAAAATAAATATAATTTATATATAAATCATATGAATATTTTCTGTTAAATAGTGAATTTTTATAAAATTCATTTATTTTTAGTTTAATTAAATCAATAAATCTATTGATTTAATTACAAGTTAAATTTGTGAAAATTAGTAAAAATGTCTAAAAGTTCCAGAAACTTAATATTTCGTTAAGAATATAAAAATTTAGTTTCTTTAATTTTTGTAGGATTTTTGGAATAAGTTTGCTAATATTAAATAAATAATCCAAGTTTTAAAATTAGACTTTTAAATAAATAATTTTATAAACTCAGAAAGTTTTTCTGTTTTTATTTTATAAAACAGTAGAGAATTTTATTACAAAAATTTGGACTATTTATTCGCAATTTTCTGATAAAGTATGAATTAGTTATGAATGAAATAGGTGTTAAAAAAATGATTTTAAAAAAAAATGCAAACCACGGGATCGAACCCGGGTCTGCTCGGAGGGGGAAAAGGCGCGCAACGACTAGACCAAGCAACCCTTAGTGTAATAAGGCCGGTTTAATTGGAAATTAATCAGGAACTGCGGGAGAACCGGGTTTCAGGGCCCAGACACGCGCAAAAGAAAAAGAACCGGGGTTGTGGGTTCGAACCCGCGAACTCAGCCGTGAGGGTAGAGTGCTCTAACCGCCGGACCTGGCTCACGCCTTGTTAAGTTCCAGTGCAAAACACTTTTAACCCCCAGCCCCGATGCCTTCGTCTTCCCCAAATCATCCGACCCAACCCTAACCCTCAAATTGATCGCGATTGTGTACCGATTGATAACGAAGTCATAGGGCTTTTGTTCCTTGTACAAAAACGAAACTAAAGGCACAAGCATTACCTGTTTTGGTTACGTGATGGATGAGATCGATTGAAACCGTAAGCCTAGTGTTCTTCGGAGTTTGATCGCGATCCAGAGGTGTTTTGCGTTGGATCTGAGAGCTCAGGAAGTGTAAAAAGGTATGTTGCGAACGTGTAGGACTTGATATAAGGATTCGATTTCAACTCAAACGCATGAATTGATTCTCAATCGTTTGAAATGGTCGCGGCCATTGATTCGAGATAATTGGTCATGATTGGATTAAATTGGTTCATCATTGAGGTTTGAATTCGTTCATATAACGTTCATACATGATCAGAGATCATTGAATGCGTTTAAATCCGCGAATTGAAACTGAAACTTGTTAGGTTTGACTCTATGAAGTCAAACTTGACAAATTAGGTCAATTTGATTCGTTCAAATGCAACTAGATCCTCACGAGCATTCTGTTATGATCATATAACACTTTCGAATGGTCAATAGGCAGTAGCATTCTATGTATCGATGATTTGGTAGTCGGGTTGGATCCGGTTGACTTTTCTGAGTCAAAAGGCAGCATGGTTGACTTTTAATGTCAAAATACTAGATAAAGTCCAAAATGGACAGGGGGGTTTAACTAATTTACTTTAAAAATGATAAAAAGACATATTTTTTATAAAACTTTATTTTAAAAATATTTATTTAATTGAACTTTATTTATTTGATTTATTTAGGAATAAATCTTATTATTTCTTAAACATTCATAATAATTTTATAGGAATCATTTTAATTTATATAATTTTGTGTTTTAATTGAATCAAACACAATTAAGATTTTCCAAATTAAATAGGTACAATTTTTGTTTACACTTAGATAATTTATGAGATTTAATTTTATATAGTTTAGGGAACTTTATTCAAATACCATGAATATTAGCCCTAATACATAGTTTGAGTATGGTTTTTTAGCCACATAGTTTAAGAAATTCATTTAAGAATTTTCACATATTATTAAATATGGATAATTAGGGTTTACAATAAATGCCAAATGGCCGGAAATTGTAAACGGAAAAGTACAGATATTACATTTCACCCCAAAAGTAAAAATAGTAAAAAGGGGCTATGTAAACTCACCTGTATTGAATCTAGGAGTGATAAGTTTTGGTAAGATGAATAGGTCTTGTGAGATTTTCTCACAACTTCCATTGGACCTTAACCAATTGGATAACTTTATTACGTAAACGTTTCTCCTTCCGATCAAGGATGGCCACGGGTTCTTCGATGTAATTAAGGCTGTTGTCAACCTCGATGTCAGTAAGTGGTACATGAGCCGATTCATCCGCCAAACACTTTCGCAAGTGTGATACATGGAAAGTAGGATGAATCCCACTTAACTCATCAGGCAACTCCAACCGATAAGCGACTTCCCTAACCCGTGCCATTATCTTGAATGGTCCGACAAACCTCGGACTTAACTTTCCTCTCTTTCTGAATCGTATGATTCCCTTCCATGGTGACACTTTCAGCATTACTCTGTCACCAATATCAAACTCAATAGGCCTTCGTCGTTTATCCGCATAGGATTTCTGACGATCTTGTGCGGCCTTCATTCGCGCTTTGATCTGATCAAACCTTTCCGACGTCTCTATTACGACTTCGAGACTTCCTAATTCCTTCTGTCCAATCTCACCCCAACAAACCGGGGTCCTACATCTTCTCCCATACAACATTTCGTAAGGCGGCATGCCTATCGTCGTGTGATGACTATTGTTGTAGGAGAATTCAGCTAACGGCAGATGGCTGTCCCAACTGCCACCGAAGTCGATAATACAAGCACGGAGCATATCCTCCAATGTCTGAATGGTCCTTTCAGACTGACCATCCATTTGCGGGTGGTATGCTGTGCTGATATTAAGCCTCGTGCCCATCGCCTCGTGAAATCTTTTCCAGAACCTCGATGTAAATCGTGTGTCCCGGTCAGATACGATCGTCAATGGCATCCCATGCCGTGCTATTATTTCATTAATAAACACTTCCGCTAACCTCTCTGACGAGAACGTCTCGCGGATAGGCAGGAAATGAGCACTCTTCGTTAATCGGTCCACAATTACCCAAATGGTGTCATGACCTTTAGCTGTGCGAGGTAGCTTAGTTATGAAGTCCATGGTAATGTGTTCCCACTTCCACTCCGGTATATCAAGTGGTTGAATCTTTCCATACGGTTTCTGGTGCTCGGCCTTTACTTGCGAGCAAGTCAAGCACTTGCTTACATACTTCGTCACATCACGTTTCATTCCAGGCCACCAGTATTCCTTTCTCAGATCTTGGTACATTTTATTGGTACCGGGATGGATAGAGTAACGAGACTTATGCGCCTCATCCAAGATTTTGGTTCTAAGCTCGCCACCCATAGGTATCCATACCCGTCCAAAACGTGTCCTAACACCAAGGGTGTTATATTCCAACTTGTCCTATTAGCCAACCATCCTTTCCTTCTTTATGTTTTCCTCCTTAAGTGCCTCATCTTGAGCCTTTTCAATTTCCCTCATCACATCTGATGTTACCACTAACTGGCAAGCTTTCACTCTAATAGGAGTAGGCACATCCTTTCGGCTTAGAGCGTCAGCCACCACGTTTACCTTTCCAGGATGGTATATTATTTCACAGTCATAGTCCTTCAACAGTTCCAACCATCGCCTCTGCCTCATATTAAGTTCCTTTTGTTCGAAGAAGTACTTCAAACTTTTGTGGTCGGAGTAAATAGTAAACTTCACCCCGTACAGGTAGTGCCTCCAGATTTTTAATGCGAATACGACAGCAGCAAGTTCCAAATCGTGGGTTGGATAATTAGCTTCGTGAATCTTCAACTGTCGTGACGCATACGCGATCACTCTCCCGCGTTGCATCAACACGCATCCCAATCCCTGACCCGAAGCGTCAGAGTACACCACTAGGTCTTCATTGCCCTCGGGAAGGGCCAAGACTGGAGCTTGAGTTAGCGTTTCCTTCAATTCCTTAAACGCCTCATCCTGGGTCGAACCCAATTCGTACTTTACCTCCTTCCGAGTCAACTTCGTCAACGGCGAAGCTATTTTCAAGAAATCCTGGATGAATCTTCGATAGTAGCCCGCCAATCCCAAGAAACTACGGATTTCAGTTGGCGTCTTAGGAACATTCCATTCTCTTACCGTTACTATCTTTGCTGGGTCAACCATAATGCCGTTCGGGTTAATGACGTGACCTAGGAATTGGACTTCCCTAAGCCAGAACGCGCATTTGGAGAACTTAGCATACAACTTTTCCTTCTTCAGAGCTTCCAATACCTCCTTCAAGTGACACGTGTGATCACCCTCATTCTTGGAGTAGATGAGGATATCATCGATGAACACGATTACCGATCGGTCCAGCATCGGTCGATAAACCCTATTCATCAAATCCATGAACGCTGCGGGGGCGTTCGTCAATCCAAAAGACATCACACGGAACTCGAAATGTCCATAACGCGTGCGAAATGCGGTTTTCGGTATGTCTTCTTCTCTCACCTTCAACTGATGGTACCCGGATCGAAGGTCGATTTTCGAGAAACAACTTGCGCCTTGTAATTGATCGAACAGGTCGTCGATCCTTGGTAACGGGTACTTGTTCTTTACGGTACGCTTGTTCAACTCACGATAATCAATACACATTCTCATCGAACCATCTTTCTTCTTCACAAACAACACCGGAGCACCCCACGGCGAGATGCTCGGTTGGATAAATCCTTTCTCAAGTAACTCGTCTAGTTGGACCATAAGTTCCTTCATTTCCACTGGTGCTAGTCGATATGGAGCCTTAGCCACGGGCTGGGCATCTGGTACTAAGTCGATTCGAAATTCAATCTCTCTGTCGGGTGGTATCCCAGGCAAGTCCTCTGGAAACACCTTCGGGTACTCGCGTACCACGGGTACATCGTCTAGTTCCTTCACTTCCTTACACTTGTCAATCACGTACACCAGATAAGCCTCGCATCCACGCCTCAAGTAATCTGTTGCCTTAATCATCGAGATGACGTTTGGCATCGGGGCGTCCCGATCTCCAAGAACCTCGACTTTGCTACCATCCGGAGCCTTGAGTCGGATTATCTTTCGTTTGCATATAATTTGCGCTTCATTGGCAGTTAGCCAATCCATACCTAACACGACATCGAACCCTCCCAAAACCATAACAAACAACCTGACAGGGAACTCATGACCTTCTATTTTTATCGTAGAGTTGTCAACTACATCGGTTACTCTCGCAGTCCTACCCTCAGCGGTTTCTACGCTAAAGGCCTTTTCTAGCTTACTCACATTGTACTTTACTCGTTTACAAAGAGTCGAAGATATAAAACTCTTACTGGCACCCGAATCAAATAACACAGAAACAAAGGTGTTGTCAAGGATGAACGTACCTGACGCCACGTCGGGGTCCGCCCTGGCTTGTTCTTGCGTCAGTGTGTACGCACGAGTCTTTGCTCGGGGCCTCTCTTCTTTCCTTTCCGGGCCTTTCCCTTTCCCGGCTTCACCCATTCTCGGTTTCGGACATTCCCTACTCAGATGACCGGCATCCCCACAATTATAGAACTTGAAGTGTAGTGGGCATTCACGGGAGTAGTGCCCGGTCTTGCCACACTTAAAGCACAAGTTAGATCCCAGTCTGCATTCACCTATATGCTCTATTTCACACTTCTTACAAACAGTCGGCTCGTTCACCCGAGCCCTCTTATCACGAGCCCCAAACATCTTTCCCCTAGTTCGCTTGTTTGAGAAGCTCGGTCTCTTCTTTTGCTCTTCAACGGAAACAATATTCAGTGCCAGATCGTCAAATACCACACCACTTAGCTCTACTGCCGAATCATAGGTAGTAGGGGCGTTTGCCTTAACATAGGTGCGGACCTGGTCCGGCAACCCTTGAATATAGCAGGCAATCTTTCTCTCTTCAGTAGTGACGAGGTGTGGCACCAGACGTGCCAGTTCATTGAATCGGGTTGTATATTGCCGGTGCGTCATGTTCCCGGCCTTCAAACACAGAAATTCCCTCTCTACCTTCTCAATCTCGTTCTTTGGGCAGAAATTCTTGATCACCAAAGTTTTCAAGTCAGCCCACATCATCGCATCCACAATCTCGCTCCCTTTTGCCTGGCGTACACCTTCCCACCAATGGGATGCTTCCTCCCTCAAGGAGTTAGCAGCAAATTTCACAACTTGATCCGCTCGACATTCACTGAGACGGATGGCAGCCTCTATACGGATTATCCAGTCAAACGTAGCTACCGCGTCTTTCTTTCCTGTCAGGACTGGTGGGCACATGCCTTGAAGGACTTATAGTCGCATCCGCGAGCAGGCGGTGCGTTGATTGCCTCAGTGTTCGGGGTATCAACCGTCGGGTTAGACCCACCCTCCCCATTGACCTGCTTCAATGCTTCTGCCAACAGACTTGGCAGAGAATTCTTCATCAACTCGGAGAACTCTCGAGCTATGGCTGCTCTCACTTCTGGTTCAAAATTGAAAGATTGTTCTGCCACTTGTGTCTGTTCAGTTCCATGCACACTAACCGTCGGTTCAGTGTGAGCACTTCCTTCTTCGCTATGCTCTTGGCGCGCAGGAATCCTGCCACGCCCACAATTTTGACCGCCAGTACGACCACCGGTACGGCCACCACGCCTTCCGTTCCCTCTCCTCGCCATTTCGTTCTGTAAGACAAGAAATCCAATGTCATCACGCTAGTTAACAAATAAAATTCAATAAGTACTGTAAGATGTTAATATACACTGGCCATCTGCAATTAACCATTACACTACCTTTCGATTTCTATTTGACCACCTTTGTGATTCCATCAGAACACAAGTCCTTTCCTAACCCTTCCTAAGGCATACTACATACACATACTCTACTTTTCATACCTGGTGCTGTGGCTCGAGTTACCCGTACTGGCATCCGCTTTCGGTCCCATTCAAAGTTTAAGTTCAGACACTGGGAGTGTCCGAATCTCTCAAACTATTGCTCTGATACCAACTTGTAAGGCCCCAAACCCGGGAGGCCTCACTCATTAGATTTACTCATTCACAGACAGTTCTTAAACACGAATATCAAATAACACAGCGGAATCATTCATTCAACATAACTAAAAACTTGTTCATACATGCGGAAGCGTACATTGTCAAATACATAAACTTAACATAAACAACTCTTAACGGGATGCCAGTCTCCATGATCGACCGGGTAACTCTTCTCGCTTGCTAAGCATCACCGTCCATCGTCCATACCTGCCTTAACCTGAATGTGCATACTAAAAAGTCAGCTACGCTGGTGAGTTCTAGCATTTCATAAAAACTTTAACATCAACATTTGCCAAAAACATATCATTCATTCATTTAGTAAAACCTTTCACAAAAGCATGTAATAATCTAACATCTTTAAAAAGGTTTCGTACCCATATCATCATCAACATCATAAATCATAAACACCATTTAAACGGATCGTTCATTAAAACTTTTAACATTCATTTAAGTCATACATTATTATCTAAATCTGTGTCTTACTTTACGCGTCACAGTGTCCCCGAATGAACCTTTGGTGTTGTGGGCAACCGTTACGTATCGCCGTCATTGCCACAACCATACACTATGTGGGGTCAACCGTTACGTATCGCCGTCATTGCCCAACCATTCATTACGTGGGGTCAACCGTTACGTATCGCCGTCATTGCCCAACACGCATCTTTCCTTTGGAAATCAACCGTTACGTATCGCCGTCATTGATTTCCTTTACCCTTTTCACTTAGGATGATCGTCATCACCCGAGTAACCGTCATTACTCCCTTACCAGTTGTACAACATCAAAACCATAGACAGGCCACCAAGACACTGCCCTGTTGTTCTTATGGTAACTATGGCTCGCTGTCCATAATCTACCACAAGGCTGGGAATCACATTCCCAGACTTCGTTCGTCAATTCCATTCATTCGACAGGTTAGATTTGTAATGACTTCTTTAAACCTTTACCTCTTTCCCTTTTCATTAAACCTTTCCTCATTTAGACCGTTCAATAACATTCGTAAACCTTTTTGGCAAAAACACTTCATAACCTTTCCTTTCGTAAACATCGTTTCGTTAAAACATCATTTCGTTAAAACATCGTTTCGTAAGTATGCACACCAGCCCAAAACATTTAACAAAACATTTAAAAGAGGGCTTTAGAACTCACCTGATACGCTAATATGGGTTGTCCTAAACGAAGGTCCAACAACGTTACTTCCGATCTGAATTGATTAGTTAAATACACATCAGACCAATCCCGACTCTAACGGTTTAACCATTCTAACATACTGACTTCACTTAATCAGTTCTGATGTCTGCGCACTTGCCAAGTGCGCAGACCCTGCTGCCTACGCACTTAGCAAGTGCGCAGACCATGCTTCCTGCGCACTTAGCAAGTGCGCAGGTCCCTCCTCCTGCGCACTTAGCAAGTGCGCAGGACCTGCTCCGTGCGCACTTAGCAAGTGCGCACGACCTGTTCTTCGCGAAAAACCCTAACTTTCGCATTCGGGTCTGATCATGTCAAGATCCCGAACCTGTTGCATTCAAAACGTTCGTTTTCCATTAAGGAACTCAAATCCATGATATTCTTTCAGTTTCATCCGTTAAAACCTTACCTTTTCACCCAAAAACGAGCTAAAACTCAGATTTAGGTCGGATCGTTACCTGAATCGAGTTTCTGATCCGGAGGTTCTTCTCACGAGTTATGGAGTAACACTTTGCTGAAGTCTCGGGTCGATCCGCCAACTTTCTCTCTCTACGGTTTCTCTCTCTAAAAGTTGCAAATGAGAGAAAAGGGGTGGCATAGGCTATTTATAGCCCGCTGACCGATCCTACCCGACCCGTCATGCCTCGTTCGTTTATTCCGTTATTATAACTGTCGTTTTATTTTTGGGATGTTACAAGAGCCATGGTTATAGGGAATTAGGTTATTAGACACGATGACCTAGACTATAACCCTAGGACTCCCTTTATGTGTTATGTGCTAAATGATTAATTGCTACGTGAATTATTTGTAGTTAGGTATTATTTGAATTTTCTCGAGTTTGGTACATGAGACTTATACACATACATACAAGACTTTGATACATGATACATACTTTACATACATATTTGATAAACAAACTTATGCAAACAAATACACTACCCATCTTTATCCATACTCTTTCCTAATCCGTATTAATTGCAACATTCCTACACATTTTATACACATAAACTCTCAATCTTGAAAAATCTCGTCAACGACTTAATTTATTGAAACCAGTAAAGGACACGTGCAATCTGGAAGGGTGACACCTGTACATTGTGTTTTCTGTCTAGGAAAGCATTTCGTATAAATCCAAATAAACGGACCCGTATGCTTTCCTGGGAATTCCTGAAGTGAGTGTTTACCTATAGGCTAAAGCATGTCTCTTTGAAAGCTTTGAGAAATTATTTAACGCTGATAAGTCAATGTATTCGCAAGGATACGATCCGAACCTAAACTCAAAATTTGGGGACATTATAGCAAGATAGGAAGAACTAGACGAACATGCAAAGCAAATCATTATTACGGGTGCACACGTAATAACGATTTGTAGTGCATGCAAGTCCCGGCAATTCCTATTACGTAAATAATGATCTATAACATCATGTTCTATCCGGAATAGATGGCTTAGTTTCCCCCATCAACTTTAAATAAATACACATGCACTGGCACGCGTCATGATGAATCCCGTTTTTCTGCTTACATTATTTCCTGCTATAACTCATATATATCCATCTCATCTAAAATATCACTATATTTTCTTATGGTGATAGAATGCCTCCTCGACGTGCAAACTCTAGCACTTCCAACCCGGATCTTGCTACTCTTCTTGCCCAGCTGGTAGGGCAAATGACCCAAGCAAATAACAATAGTGACGGGTCTCACAACATCCAAGGGAACGGTGGTACCAACCCGCCTCACTGCACGTTTAAGCAGTTTAACTCGTGCAATCCTACAAAATTCTTCGGGACTGAAGGTGCTACCGGCCTACTTCAATGGTTTGAAAGCATGGAAAGCACATTCCTAAACAGCGACTGTCCCGATAATCTTCGGGTTCGTTATGCTACAAGTGTACTCCAAAAGAGAGCCCTCACCTGGTGGAACGGTGAGAAACGCACTCGTGGTGCTGAGGTTGCAACATCCTTATCATGGGATGATCTGAAGAAGGCCATGACTGATGAATTCTGTCCTCGGAATGAAATGAGGAAGCTCGAGGCTGAGTTTTGGGATCTTGCCCAGGACAGCGGGGATAATCTGGCTTACACCACCCGGTTTCAAGAGCTAAGTCTGCTGGTGCCTCATATGATCACTCCCCTTGCTCGAGGGATTGAAAAATACATAGGCGGCCTGCCTATGCAAATTCAAGATGTTGTGCTAGGAAGCAACCCTCCTACACTTGAAGCTGCTATCCGTCTAGCTGCTACACTATCCGACAACCATGTCAAAGCCGGAACCTTAACAAGAAAGGGTTCCAAAAAGGTTGTTTCTACTCTTGCGGCCGTCAAAGATGTAAAACCCGAGTCTTCTAACCGCAACAAGAAACGAAAGGGTCGAAACTTCGCAGCCGTAACTCCTGATGTGCCTGCTATCCAAGCGGCCCCTTTGGGTCAAAACCCGAAAACTTATCAGGGCCCGAATCCCCAATGCCAGACCTGCAAGTACCATCATCCTGCCAACCTACCATGCCGATTGTGTTCAAGCTGCGGACGATATGGACACGTGGTCACTACTTGCCGTACCCGTCCTCCCGTCCATCAAGCTGCTCCAACCAACCGTCCAAACTATCCGGCACTTCTCAATGGTCGGGCATGTTACGAATGTGGAGACCCAAACCATTTCCGTGACCGATGCCCAAAACTTCATCATCAAGGTGGTCCTCAAGGACGAGCGTTTAATATAAACGCTAATGAGGCTCAAGCAAACAACGACGTGATAAACGGTACGTTTCTCGTAAACAATCATTATGCAACCATTTTATTTGATACCGGTGCCGATAGGAGTTTTGTGTCTCTTACCTTTGAATCTCGACTTGCTAAACAAAGAACGAAACTTGACAATTCATATTCAGTGGAGATAGCAAATGGAAAATCTATTACTATAAATTCTGTTATCCGCAACTGCAATCTCGAGCTTAATGATCATGTGTTCTCCGTTGATCTCCTTCCAATGCAATTGGGAAGCTTCGATATTATAATTGGCATGGACTGGTTATCCAAGCACCATGCCGAGGTCATTTGCTACGAAAAGTGCATTCGTATACCTCTCCCTTCGGGTGACACGTTAGTTATTTTCGGTGAAAAACCGTGTCGTGGTCTTCAACTCATGTCTTGCACATTAGCACAAAAGTACTTGCGAAAAAAGTACGTTGCTTTCTTGGCCCACGTGGTTGACACGAAAGACAAGGGTAAGAAATTGCAAGATATTCCGATCATTCGAGACTTTCCCGAGTATTCCCTGAGGATTTACCCGGTCTTCCTCCTCCTAGACAAGTAGAGTTTCGTATTGACCTTGTGCCGAGAGCAACTCTCGTGGCAAAAGCTCCCTATCGTCTTGCACCTTACGAGATGCAAGAGCTCGCAAGTAAATTACAAGAACTCTCATCTAAAGGATTCATCCGCCCGAGCCATTCACCTTGGGGTGCTCCCGTGCTATTCGTAAAGAAAAAGGATGGATGGTTTGAATGTGCATTGATTATCGTGAACTCAACAAGCTTACAATCAAGAACCGTTATCCTTGACCTCGTATCGACGATCTTTTCGATCAACTTCAAGGTTCAACATGTTTCTCCAAGATTGACCTTCGTTCCGGATACCATCAACTTCGTGTTCTCGATGAAGACATTCCGAAGACTGCCTTTCGGACTAGATATGGTCATTACGAGTTCATGGTCATGCCCTTCGGTTTGACTAATGCACCTGCAGTCTTCATGGACCTCATGAACCGTGTATGCAACCCTTATTTGGACAAGTTCATGATCGTTTTCATTGACGACATCCTCATCTATTCTAAAATGAAAGCGGAACATGAACAACATCTTCGTTTGATCTTAGAACTCTTAAGGAAAGAACAACTATACGCCAAGCTCTCCAAGTGTGAATTCTGGCTAAAAGAGGTTCAATTTTTGGGACACATAGTCAACGATAAGGGAATTCATGTGGACCCGGCAAAGATCGAAGCGGTAAAGAATTGGAGTACTCCTAAGACTCCTACCGAGATTCGTTCATTCCTTGGACTAGCAGGTTACTATCGTCGTTTCATCTCAAATTTTTCCAAGATTGTGGTCCCGCTCACTGCCTTGACTCACAAAGGTAAGCACTATGAGTGGGGACCCAAGCAAGAGGAAGCTTTTCAAACTCTAAAGCACAAGCTCTGCAATGCTCCTATTCTAACTCTTCCTAGTGGTAATGACGACTTTGTCGTTTATTGTGATGCATCCAACCAAGGTCTTGGTTGTGTTCTAATGCAGCGTGGCCAAGTAATTGCATACGCATCACGTCAGCTCAAAATCCCTGAGAAGAACTATACGACCCATGATCTCGAGCTTGGTCCTGTCATTTTCGCCTTGAAAATTTGGAGACACTATCTATATGGCACCAAATGCGTGGTTTTCACCGACCACAAAAGTCTCCAACATATTTTCAATCAAAAAGAGCTTAATATGAGGCAACGACGATGGGTTGAACTCCTTAACGACTACGATTGCGAGATTCGCTACCACCCCGGCAAAGCAAACGTTGTAGCCGACGCCTTGAGTCGTAAAGAACGTATCATGCTTCATAGTGTTCATATTCATAACGATATCCAAGCCCGTATTCTCAAAGCACAACATACCTCGGTTACCGAGGGAAACATGTACCAAGAAATGGCATGTGGTGTAGAACTCTTACTAGAAACCAAAGCCAACGGCCTATTGTATTACTTGGATCGTATCTGGGTTCCCTATCGCGACGAATTTCGTATATTTTTGATGAAAGAGTCCCATAAAACTCGATATTCGGTACATCCCGGGGCTGATAAGATGTACATGGGTCTTCGTCAACAATATTGGTGGCCTGGCATGAAAAAGGATATTGCCCTCTTTGTGGCAAAATGCTTAACTTGTTCTAAAGTAAAGGCCGAACACCAGAAGCCTTCCGGACTCCTCGAACAACCGGAAATTCCCGTGTGGAAGTGGGAGAACCTTGCTATGGACTTCATCACCAAACTCCCACGCACTTCTAGTGGGCACGATAGTATCTGGGTGATTATCGACCGACTTACAAAGTCTGCTCACTTCTTGCCTGTTCATGAGGACTATCGAGTCGAGAAATTGGCTCGGATCTACATTGATGAGATCGTAAGTCGTCACGGAATCCCTTTGAACATCATCTCCGATCGTGATTCGCGTTTTACTTCCCGATTTTGGCAATCATTACAATCTGCGCTTGGTACTCGTTTGGATCTAAGTACGGCTTACCATCCTCAAACTGATGGACAAACCGAGCGAACAATCCAAACACTCGAGGATATGCTTAGAGCTTGTGCCATTGACTTTGGTGGCAATTGGAATTCTCACCTGCCGCTGATCGAATTTTCCTACAACAACAGCTACCACACAAGTATTAACATGGCGCCGTTTGAAGCTCTTTATGAACGAAAATGTCATTCACCGATTTGTTGGAACGAAATTGGTGAAGCACAAATCACCGGTCCTGAGCTTATCCAAGAGACCACCGATAAAATCTTTCTTATTCGTGACAACATTCGAGTAGCAAGGAGTCGGCAAAAGAGCTATGCCGATAAAAGACGAAAACCCTTGGAATTTCAAGTTGGGGATATGATTCTCCTAAAGGTATCACCTTGGAAGGGCGTAGTCCGATTTGGAAAGAAAGGAAAACTCGCACCTCGATATGTGGGTCCATTCAAGATACTCGAAAGGGTAGGAAAAGTGGCCTACAAACTCGATCTTCCTTCAGAACTCATCAACGTTCATCCGACTTTTCATGTATCTAATTTGAAAAAGTGTCTAGCCGACGAGAATCTCCACGTCCCTCTTGATGAAGTGCACATTGACGAGAAAATGCACTTTGTTGAGAAACCCGTGAAAATCATGGATCGAGAAGTTAAGAAACTGAAGCGTAGCCGCATCCCCATTGTCAAGGTCCGTTGGGAATCTAAATGTGGACCCGAGTTCCCTTGGGAACGTGAAGACCAAATGAAGACCAAGTATCCGCATATCTTTTCATAGCCTCCACTAGTTGAATTTCGGGGCGAAATTCCTCTAACATGGGGAGACTGTGACGTTTCAGATTTTTCGTTCTCGCACTTGTATTATAATTATCGTGTAATCATTCTCTATTTTAATAAAGCGTAAGAGTTTTATTTGGTTTTACACAAATAGGTATTTTATTTTACGGATTTAAACTAATTAAAATTTTATAAATTTTAAAATTAATATAAAGTTTTATATAAAAATCTAAAGTTAAAAAGTTGTATATTTAATAAAATAACTCATTTAAATAAGATAAATAACTTTTATAAAAATTATTTATAATAATAAAGAATAAAATAAGTTTATAAAAACATTTTTAAATTTATTTGATTTAAAAGAAATTAAATTAATTTATTTAAATAAAAGTTCAGGGGTTGTTTTGTAATTAATCAAACTAGAAGGTTTTTAAAACTGAAATCGGTTGAGTGGCTGTTTCTGGACAATTTAAACTACAAGGACCCATCCGTATTTATTTCAAGAGCTAATTTAAGTCAAACCAAACTCCAGAGACTAAAACTGTCAATTCTCAAATCGTTTATCCGGTCACCCCCTTCGTTGGTCCGGCGGGTAAAGCCATTTTCCGGCGAACCCCCGACAGGGCTGTCCCCTGCACCTAGACAGCCGCTAAAGGCTTCTCTGGCTTCGTCTCTCCCATGCGAACAAGACCCCCCGACCAATTGGTCTCCCCAACATAAGGATCGTCTGATCCTGTTGGTGGCCGAGAAACCCACGTTCGAATTCGCGCCCGACAGACCACCACCACGCGTGTTGAATGTCTGGTTAGTTTCGTCTCGTCTAGACTAGTGTTGGAACGTGCCCAATTGCACGTTTTAACATAGAAATCAAGCTCGGCTATAAATAGCCATGGTCGGCCCTGCACGAGCTCGCTACCCCTCTTCCACCCAATTTCACCCCAAATTGAAGGCACCACTACAATCGCCAACCCTGGGTGAAGCTGGGACCAGGGTTTCAGGAGCTAATTCCACACATAAATCGATTCCCGCTTGTGACTTATTCAAATTCAAAGGTTGTGCCGACCAGACCCCTTCACGACCACGTAAGAATCCTCAACTTCATTTCTTTACCTTCTGTTATCATAAGACAAACTGAACCAATCGAAGTCACGACTCTAAACCATCGATTTCCGGACAAACTAATGTTACTGTTTTATTTGCTAAAGTCTGGGCCATCGAAACTACTTAGTTTCGATTGAGTAAATGGTCAATCGAAACTAATAGTTTCGATAGATGGTAGTTTCGACAGCCTGTGTATCACTTATAACTGATCAATCGAAACTAGTAGTTTCGATAGATGGTAGTTTCGACAGCCTGTGTATAATTATAAATGATCAATCGAAACTAGTAGTTTCGATAGATAGTAGTTTCGATTGAACATAGTTTCGATACCTGTCACAACTATAAAACAGTTTCGATCAAATCAGTAATTTCAAGTAAATCTGGACCAACTTTTATGCAAATAACACTGAGAAATGCTATTATAAACCTATACATAATTAAATACTAATACGCACATGTAAACATACAATGATACCCATTTATCTACATAGGGTATCAACGTGCTTAGGCTTCCACATACTTATCACCTACACGCGTGGAAAAATACCCGCTTGCAAGGTGAGTTACATAGCCCCTATTTTACATTTTTATACGTTTTGGGGTGAAACATTATACATGCTACTCACATTGTTTATACGTGTTATACATGAGACTATATGCTTATTCTTTGGATGTACATACATTTAAACACAAGACAACCAACTGTAATATTGATAGATCTATTGTGCCTGACCAGCCCACCCGGTTAGGGTGTTTATTACTACATACTCGGATATAACCGCGCGTTATATTCAATCATATCGGATATAGTGGGTAACTATATTCAAACATACCGGACTTAGCTGTTGTGCTCTGTTCAAGCGCGTCAAACTCGGTTTGAATTGTGATTAAATAAATGGTACATCATACATACTATGTTTAACAAGGTAAACAATGAGTTGCAAAACGATTTACAACTACTATTTATCGGAATTACTAAACCTATGTACTCACCAACTTTTTAGTTGACACTTGATTTAAATAATGTTTCAGGTTTGGATATGTGACTACTTGCCGAAGATTTCTCCACATAAGGACTATGGACCTAGTTAAATAAATCAATGTTTTGAACTAGACTAGGTTATTTGGAATGTATCGTATTTGGATCTTGTTGTCTTTAAATTTAATTAATGAATTATGCAACCTTTTAGCTATCATGTGCTTTTGAACAATCATTCCATTGTCCGCCTCGATGATTCCGCCATCGGTCTTGGTGTGACACTACTCTCATTTATGCACATACTTATATACATCTATGTACTCCTGTTTACATGATACAATTACATGAACTACAACTTTCCAAGAAGTACATGAACTATTTTGAAACTACATGGACTACTTGAAACATATTTCTAGACTATAATCTATAACCTTAGGATACCCTTGTGTAACTATCCTACCTAGTATCTGGTGTATTACATTGCATGATACAATACGAATTATCTTATGAGATATGTTACTTGATACCCTACATGCTCACAAAAACTACTACTCATGTGATACCTTATTTGCTACACTATTTGAACTGATGCGCAACACCTATTTGATATCACTAAATTCTATCCTAAGTTCTTGGCATACACTAAAATTTTCAAATCCCGTCAAAGTTTTGGGTTCTGAAAATTAGTAGAGAACATGTGCAATCCGGAAGGGTGAATGTCTGTACTTTGAGTCTTCTGTCTAGGAAAGCATTTCATGTAAATCCAAATCAACCGAAGGATCCGTATGCTTTCCTGGGAATTCCCGAAGTGAGTGTTCACCTATAGGCTAAAGCATGTCTTCTTGAAAGTATAAAGACTTGAATCACTTTGATTTGTCACAGCATCCATTTGGTTATATACCAGATGAATGCAATCTGAACATCATTCGCCTAATTATTATAATTTGGTACACAAGTCGAAACCTTCTATTTTATCTTTAAACTTAATCATATTTAAGTCAATTATACCCCTTCATTCTGATGCCCTGAAAATTTTATCACCCTTAATATCATTTGCAAAGGATTTAAACCCTTAGATATTACCATCCAACGAAAGGAAGTTGCTTGAATAGATGAAGCACACCTTTGGAGCCACAAGACACAATCCTTAATGATTCTTATCATAACCATGAGTTCGAGTAATAATGTTAGTGGTACATGATGGCTGGAAGAGTGGGTGTAAGTCCATGAAAGGTTCTGACTAAGGAAAGGCTGAGTACTTCAGGGTGTCCCTTGTGGCCCATCTCTTTTTCCTGAGAATCATTTTCGTGGGTACACTACTTATAGGTCAAGTGTTACTCCCGATATATTATTATAAGAACTCGGTAATATGACTAGTCAAATTTTTTTTTAACTCATAAGTACCCTTGTACTTAACAACTTACCATTACACTTACGACATGGACCATGCTAGACGTGGCCTCTTACCTTCCTTACTCCCCTGAGAATCACCCCGAAGCAAAGTCAACACAAGATGAAGATTTTGGGTCCCCATCATCAGACAACCAGTCACCAGTATGACTAGCTGCCAGATCCCTGTTTGACTGCAGAGCAGATTGGCTTAGGAGAAGACTTATTTAGCACCTAACCTTTTTAGCACCTAACCTATACCATCCAGATCCAGGAGCAGACAAGACAAGGAACCTACGAGTACCTTAGGAGTTCCAGCTGATACCGCTCACCTATACGTAAGGACCGTAAAATTACTAAGGCAAGGAATGGAGATCAAGGAATACTTGATGCACATACAGATATAGCTAGGGCTGAAACCCTGTTTGCAATACGAATAACCACAACGATGTCACCTTTGTGCTCATCTACTTTCTGGTGGAGAAGTATCGGAGACGTTAGCCGGATATTCCATTTTGCATTTCTTAAAAAAAAATTAATTGAAACCCGTATCCTGTACCTAAATATAAATGTTAATTTTTTTGACTTTCCTTAATGATTGATATCTAAACCTTCTTTGTAAACTAGTTATATTGTTATTTCCCCGATTTAACTAATATAGTTATTTTGTTCAAACAAAACATTTATCAAACTCTTGGTTTATAGATTTTATCTAGAGTATAAACTATTTACAAACCCCCTTTACCTCGCAAAGAAACTTAATACCAGTCTTGTACAAATGATTTTATAAAAGTAATAACAAGTATTTCATCCTTTTTATGATGACTTGATTAACTATTTTATTATGACTTGTTATTTCGTTAAACTAATTATTATTTAAATTTTGGCTTATTTATTAAATAATAAGGTCATTATTATCTTTTGAAACATTTGCTTTATGATAATCAAATTAAAAGGTTTTTATTTATCCAATTATCCATCCGCCCAAATTATTATTCCATTTATTAATTTACAAACAAGAGTACAAATTTCAAATTACCCGTTTATTTATAAACAAAAAGCACAAATTAGATATTCATGTACACATTATGCTGAATACCTGCAAAACCTTCCTTCCGGAATGTATGAGCTTACTAGTCATTTCAAGGTGATGAATTATTTCGCATAGGCATTAACCACCCATATAAACCTCAACAAAAATTGAAAACTTAAAACCCAACTACCTACATGATAGATGAATGTCAAGCAACATGCCTGGTTGCAAAACTCGATCACCTACGAAATTCGATAGCTTACGTTACTCATGAGAGTCGATTACTTACATATGAACGTTCACATTATACGTGAAAACCAATTTTTTTACTTCATAGACGAAACTTAATTAGTCACATTATACACGAAACTTGGTTGTTTGCAATATACATGATACTAGCTTGTTCACATGATACAGATACTTGGTTGTTTACAATATATATGATACTCGATTGATCACATTATAGACGAAACTTGATTACTTGCAACATGCACGACACTAGATTGTTCACACGATACGTGATACTTGGTTAATTGCATAGTACTATATTATTCACGCTATACATGAAACTTGAGTGCCTACATTACACATGAAACTAGACTGTTTACATTGTTTACAATAAATTGCCCACTATATACATGAAGCATGATCTTTCACTTTATCCATGAAACTTGATAGCTATAAACTTTGAGCTACTCGGGGTTTGACGTATTCTTGTTCAAACACGAGAAAGCTATAAACTTTGAGTTACTCGGGGTTTGACGTATTCTTGTTCAAACACGAGAGAGCTATAAACTTTATGGATAACCTGGAGGGTGTGCCATCTACTTAGGGCACCCATGTATGGGGTTATGCCAGTCTTTACTCCCTGATTGACTTTACCATCTAGACACACAATTACTCACTAGCAACTCATGTATGAAAACAATAATAAAGTAAATGTTTTTGATATTTCCCCCACCTTTGTACCCACACGTAATAGAACGATCTATACAGACCATACGGTGATTTGAGTAATTACGGGTGCACACGTAATTATAAAAATCAGCGCATGGAAAACATAGTAAATTATGTTGTGTGCGATGACATAAAACTTAGGGTGATATACAGTAACGAAACTAATGGGATATGATAAAGGCATAATGGATATACCACTGGTATGTCCTATATATATATATATATATATATATATATATATATAAATGCTCCTATCATATTGTCAGAAGTAACGTTGTTCGTAACACGTAGGATTTTCTATTACCTTGACTTTGACCAGTCCTTATCCAGTGACAAACTCGAACATCTTAGACTACATCCTAAACAAGTTTAGATCTTAAAATCCCATCATCCTCATTACAAGTGATGCATCCCATCATTTGAGTCCAAAATAATTCTAGTACAATCTTCTCCTTATTTTTATTTCATACAAAATTCACTGCCACCATCCATACCTAACACGATGACCTGACCTGAACCTTGTCATCAACTATACTCCTCAAACCGACAAGCAAAACTAGTTGAGAATCCAAACGCACATCTATATCTAAACAATTTCGGGACGAAATTTCGTAAAATAGGGGAGACTGTAATCCCCAGGAAATTTCGGCCTATATTTTTGCTTTTCCGGAACTTGTAATCTCATTATTATATGATTTCATCCACTCATTTTAATGAAAGTTATCCTATTTATCTATTCCATCCCATGAGTATACACACATACATACATTAGGTGCATTGATTTCAAAATTTAATGAATATTTATTTGGGGCCTTAAATGTTTTAATCCTATTAAACAAATACATAAATATATGCTATAAATCCTATAAATAAATGAAGGAGTTTATAAGGATTAAATTACATAAAATACAAAGTAAATAAACTTTAAATAAATAAAACCATTTTTATTTTACAAGAATTATAGTTTTGCATTTATAGTATTTAGTAATAATATAGAAATTATTAAACTTATAAAGGTTTATAAAAACTTTAATAATTTATGTCTTATATAGTCCAGGGTCTAAAAGATCAATTTCTGAAACTCAACTTCTAATTGAAATAAAGTTTTTACATAAAATAATAAGACTTCGAAAGCCCAGGGTCCTGTTTTGCCAAAACCTGAAACTTCAGGGATCTGACTTCAAAACCGGATGAAACCCCCTCCCCTTTTCCTCTGATCACGAGTTCGAGCCTCCCGGTGGCCGGTTTTAGGGCTATTCCACATGAATTAAACATCTGCGTGTTTTCGTACAAGACCGTTCACGGAAAAACGCTCAGGACACCTAATCGATCCATTAACTACGCGTAATTGAGTTTTTATGAGCTCATCATGGTGTAACTCATAACCGTTTGAGACCTTGAATGCCATTTAATCGATCGAACACTTAATGTCCAAATTGGCTATAAATAGACGTCCCAAATCATCAACGACACTCACCAAAAACTTCCTATACCCTCAATTGCGTCTGATTCCACCTCTGTAATCCGCAAACCCACCGAAGAAGCCGAACCTGATCATAGAGTCATTCTCCTTCAATTCACAACCATTTTAGGTAAAAATTGTGTCATTAAACTCGTCTCAATCCCGCGATCAAAAGCCCCATGAATTCGAGTACGAATCATTGGCAAATCGAGGGGATTGAAGGGGCTAGGGTTACGGGTATAATTGGGGGAAGAAGATGACTTGAGAACCTACGTTTTTAAAATTAAACAAAACTAAATCAGACACGACAGCATGCTCTGGTCTGATGGTTAGTGCGCGTGTGTGTTGTGTTTCCGGTCCAGGCGCGGGTTCGAGTCATGGCCACCTATTTTTATTTTGAATTGTTTTTCTCTTATTATCTAAGCCATTATTTCATATTTAAAAAATTCCATTTTAAAAATTCCATAAGTATATTCTGAAAGTTTTATAAAAACAGAAATTATGAAATAATGTTTATTTATTAAAAACATGTTATAAAACACTTTAAACTTCCTAAATAAATAATGGAAATGATTTAAAACAAATTAATTATGTATTTATTAATTTTGTTGTTACACCAATTTAACTTAAATGTTAGACATTTTAGTTCTTTCAAGTGTATAAATAATCACTCTTGTAAGAATAATTATTTAAAATTACTTTTAAACTTATAAATACTTAAATAATTATCTTAAATAATTATTTTATATCAAGATCCATTAAATCTATTTAGAAACCTATTTAGTCTTTATTAATTCATTTATAATGAATTTATTAATAGATTAACTAACCAATTTATTTACATATATTAATAGGATTAACTTATCATTTTATTACATTTATTAATAACAAATTATTTTAGTTACCTTATGATTAATAACCTAGATAAACACTTTATTTACATAAAACTTATTTATTTAAAACCCTCTTCCAATTCATAATTTACTTATAAGTTACCTTATAAATAAATCTATATGCACCGTTTTAACTTACTACATTTCATGAATTTATTTATTATCTTTAGAATAATTTCATGAATACTAAATGATTAACTAAATTAATTTCATAAACCATTTTTATTACCATTATTTCTAAGCCAAGAACTTATATTTTTTGCAAAACAACCAAGCAAGTCCATCTTCAACCCAAACCCTACCAAACCCTAAAACCTTAGAATTTCCTTATCTTATTCATCATACTTTAAACCTAGAGTACAATTATCTATGTAGGTGTGTTGTGAGAAAATCTCACAAGACCTATTCATCTTACCAAAACTTATCACTCCTAGCTTCAATACAGGTGAGTTTACATAGCCCCTTTTTACTATTTTTACTTTTGGGGTGAAACATGATTACAAATACATTTACATACACAATTCAATACCCTGTGTTCATATTCTATGGTCTTTATGCTTATGTCTTAAACTACTTGGTGACCATTACATGTGTTCATGTCAGTACAATCATTAACTTGTGTGGCAAGCCTAAGGTAGTACCTTTTATGATCATTTATACGGGAATCCGATACATTACTTAACACGAACCTTGGCGGGTTAGTGTTACATTGAGAACTTCACGCAATCTGAGGGATTGTGCATACATATAACATGGCTTGATTGTACGCTTGAAACCCTGTGTGTTTTCACATATGTGCTTTAGACATGCTTTGAACATATTGAATTGTAATCTATACTAACTCTTTTGGTGTCAAAACCTATGTTTCTCACCAACTACTTGTAGTTGACAGTTACTTACATGTTTCAGGTGCACCTGTTTGAGGACTACTTGCTCACCTAAGATTTGGACCTAGTTTAATTTAAATTATGTTTTGAACATTTCATTTTCCTCTGTAACGGATGCTTTTAATTTGAATAATGAATATTATCATATTTAATAGATGATCATGTGCTTATGAACAACCGCGTCAGCCCCGACGTATAATCCGCCGCCGGCCGGGGTGTGACATGCATCAGTGGACAAATAAGCATCAGTTTGGGTGCCCACTGATACAAGAGAGGGAGAAGGTACAGTTGGGCATTGATGGGCTTCATGCATAGAGATTTGGTGTCTTAGTTTGGACATTTCAGCCTCTAGCATAGCCACCCTGGCCGTCAATTCCAGGTTATGAAGTTTCAGTCTGTCCTCATCCACAGTTGTGGAATCCTTGGATCCAGATGGGGCCTTAGCCCTAGCCTCTTCATCCCGATCACCCATGGTTTCTTGGCTCCTGGGATTCCTCTCAGTGAAGGGAGTTTCCAAGGAAGCATCCTCACTGTGAGTTGCCATGGTTGAGGTCTTAGCAATGTTGTCACTGTCCTCCTGGTCATTTGATGGACCAACAGTAGTGACAACCTCTTCCACATCCACTCTTTCATAACTCCTAGAGTGGACCTTCAAGGTAGAAGAACTTGGGTTGGGTGTGTTGGAAGCAAGATCAATCAGTACATCCGAGATAGTGGTAGTTGGAGAAGGTACACCATCTTGATCAGGTTCCTCGGCACTTAAGTTTAGAAGAGAAAGAAAGGACACAAGGGGTTGTTCTACAGATCCGGGAAGTGATCCTGATCCTAATAGAGAGACATCCGAAGAAGCCTCCCTAATAATGTGGCTTTCCCTTATGATATTCTCACCAGAATGTTGGGTTTCTGAGTGAGGGCTGTTAGGTTGGGTTTGGGCCTTGGAGGCAAGAGAAGATGGAGTTCTCTTACCCCTTTTTCTAGTATAAGTTGTTGCAACGGGGGCCCTGTGTTCCGGTTGAACGATAACATCCAAAAGAGGTGTAAGTAATTTTTGTACCTGTGCATCCTTAGTAGTATGCACAGGGGTTCGAATGGTAGAAGCAGATTGTTGTTCAGGATGTGAGGTGGAGGGTGTGGGATCAGTATCAGCTGGGACTGCTGAACTGTCACCCGGGGTTCTTTGCATGTTCAGCATTGTAGATAACAATGGAACATTGACCCCCGAGAACTTTTTGGAAACAGTCCTCATGCTTTGAAAAATGTTATTTTTATGACCTAACATGATGTAGATTCTTGCAGGTTTTGAAAGTTCTTTTAGTTCTTGATTGAAAACTTCCTGTAAGAATCTTGGGTACATAAAAAATTGCTGCTTTGCACCCTCTTGAAGGTTATATCTCAAACCCTCAAAGATGAGGTGTGCAAAGTTGAAGCCTTGGTTAGTGACCATACCATGGAAGGCGGAGGCAAGTGCAGAGCTCACCTGATGCCATCCACTCCTCTTCTGAGATATGCATTGGAGAAGAGTGTGGCAGAGATACTTCCATTTTGGGCCCATCAGCGCCTTCTCGATCGTATACTCGGTCTGATTTCCAGTGTATCCAATGGAGACAAAGGTCCTCATATATTCGTCCTTCGAGTATGAGATCGCTGCTCCCTCATCTTGAAGCTTAAGATGTTTTCTGAGTGTGGCTTCCAAGATGGTGATATCCTTGCCGTCTACTTTGGCTTTGATTTGGGGAATCCCCTGTTCGGTAGAGTAGACGGCGGTACTCCAGAAATCCTCCATATGAGGGATATATATGGTAGGGTTGGTGGTGAGGGCAAAGTGGATCTTTGATCGACATAAGAAGTCGATCATATCATTGAATCCTTCGGATATCTTTCACTTGGTTGGGTATGACAGTGAGGGATGAAGGGCTTTGAAAGTGATGGGGGCTTGAAAGAAAGTGATGGGGACTTGAAGGAAAGTGATGTTGGTTTAGGGAGAAGTAGAAGGTGAAGAGGTGGAAATTTGATTTGTTTTATAATGGCAGAGGAGAGAAAAAGCAAAATGATTTATACAGTACAACCCATTTCACCTTTTATTGTTACAGCTGTAATGCATCGAGGCAGTCATGGTAAAGACTGACGGGAATTTTAACAGCGGGTAAAGGTTAATTTGGACTTAAATTTACCAATCAGCAGCAAACTTGATTGCTGTGGATGAGGAAGGTTAAGTCTGTCAGTAGTAAACTTATCTGCTGATGGATTTAATAGTCCGCAGCAAGGATGTTGCTGCTGACAGTCTTAAAGAAATCCGCAGGAAGCCTGTTCCTGCTGATAACTTAAAGCAGTCAGCTGCAAATCTTTTGCTGCTAAGGATTAAACTTGTCAGCAGCTGAAGGACAAAAATGCTGCTTACTTATAACTTTTATTTACAACATAAGACAAAACACAAAAATAGAGTGGAGAAGAATTTTAATCAAAGTTCATCATACCAATTGATTCAACTAAATATTTAAATCTAGATTCATCAAAAGGTTTTGTAAACAAATCAGCATATTGCTCATTCGTATGAACTTTGGTTAAAATAATCCTCTTTTTCTCAGCTTGATCTCTTATGAAATGATACCTGATGTCAATGTGCTTGTCTTTGAGTGTTGAACCGGATTGTTTGTGATTGAGATAGCACTCATGTTGTCAATGTGAATTGGAGTTGCCATGAAAGTCATCCCATAATCCAACATTTGATTTTGTATCCAGATGACTTGTGCACAACAACTTGAAGCTGCAATGTATTCTGCTTCAGCTGTAGAAGTTGAAACACATGTTTGCTTCTTGCACTGCCATGAAATCAATCTCCCTCCCAGAAACTGACATCCCCCTGAAGTGGACTTTTTATCCAAGTTGCATCCCCCATAGTCACTGTCAGTGTATGCATATAGATTAAACATGTCATTTTTAGAATACCATAGTCCAAGTCTTGGGGCACCCTTTAGGTATCTAAAGATTCTCTTGACAGCCTGAAGATGTGAAACTTTTGGAGCTGCTTGAAATCTTGCACAGATGCATACTGCAAACATGATATCTGGCCTTGAGGCAGTGAGATACATGAGAGACCCTATCATTGCACGATACTGATGTTGATCAGTGTCTTGGCCATCTTTGTCTGGAGTCAGTTGATGATGCACTTGCATGGGGGTTCTTACAGCAGAGCAGTCAGCCATTTTAAATCTTTCCAGAATGTTCTTTACATATTTGGATTGGCTGATGAAGATTCCATTTGGGACTTGTTTAACTTGTAAACCCAAGAAGAAATTTAGTTCACCCATTGAATTCATTTCAAACTTTGAGTGCATCAGAGTCTCAAAGTCTTTGCACAGCTGTTTCCTTGTTGATCCAAAGATGATATCATCAACATAAATTTGAACTAGTAAGATTTCTCCCCCTTCATCTTTGATAAACAGGGTTTGGTCTATGGCACCTCTTCTGAAGTTGTTGCTTAGTAGATATCCGGACAAGGTTTCATACCAGGCTCTTGGTGCCTGATGTAGGCCATACAGAGCTTTGTCCAGTTTGAACACTTGAGTAGGATGTGCAGGATCTATAAAGCCTGGAGGCTGTTTGACGTATACTTCCTCACCAATCTTCCCATACAGAAAGGCACTTTTGACATCCATTTGATAAACAGTGAAATTCTTGGATGCAGCATATGCCAGGAAGATTCTGATGGCCTCCAGTCTGGAAACAGGAGCAAAGACTTCATCATAGTCAATCCCTTCTTCCTGAGTGTATCCTTGAGCTACAAGTCTGGCTTTGTTCTTGACTACAATGCCTCTCTCGTCTTGCTTGTTCCTGAAAACCATCGTGTGCCAATAGCATATTTACCTGGTGGAAGATCAACAAGTGTCCAGACATCCTGCCTCTTGAATTGCAGCAATTCTTCCTGCATTACTTCAATCCAGCTGCTGTGTTTGAGTGCTCCATCTATCTTCTTGGGTTCCACCTGAGATAAGAAACAAGAAAACAGGCATATATTGGCCTCATGAGATTTGCTCCTTGTGAGAACTCCTTGTGTATTTGACCAATGATATTCTCTTGAGGATGTTCTTTGTGGATCCTCTGTGCTGGTACCACCTCCAGCTGTATCCCTTGCTCTAGATTGCTTTGATTTTGATCAGGGGCCTCTTCATTCATGGTGGAAGAGACTTCAACCGCATTATCCACATCAATATTTTCAGGAAGAGCATCAGCAGCATCTACAGCATTTACTGTAGAGTCTTCATTTAGATTTTCAGTTTTAGACAGGCTGTTGTTGGTGATATTAGACCATCTTGTTCCTGCTTCACTTGCTTCAATTGCTTCCACAACTGATGAAGGATCAATTGATGGTCTTCACAGACTAACAGAAGATTTTGGAAAATCCAGTCTGTAGTCAGTGGATGAAGTGGAGGCAGGTGTTTGTGTAGACGTAGACTCCATATTTGAGAAGGTGAGAGGCTCAAATATTTGGGAGAATGAGTCTATGTCAAAGAGCCAGTTTGGTCCTCTTCCCTGCTCACAGACAATGTGTTCTCTGCATTCCACATTTGCTGATTCTTCAACAATTCTTGTTCTTGAATTGAATACTCGATAGGACTTTGATTGAGAGGAATAGCCTACGAAATATCCTTCATCAGATTTGGCACCAAACTTAGGCAGAGTCCCATGTGTGATGAGAATGGTGCATGGACACCCAAAAGGTTTTAGGAACCCAATATAGGGAATTCTTTGAAACCAAAGTTCATAGGGTGTTTTGTTGAGGGGTTTGACAATTAGAACTCGGTTTTGCACATAACAGGCTGTGCTAACTGCTTCTGCCCAGAATGTGAGTGGCAGTTTTGAGTCAGCCAACATAGATCTTGCTGACTCAATAAGAGTTCTATTTCTTCTTTCAGCAACTCCATTTTGTTGAGAAGTTCTTGGAGCACTGTATTGTCTTTCTATCCCCTTGCTTTCACAGAAAGAGTTCAAGGTGTGGTTCTTGAACTCTATGCCTTGATCACTCCTTATGATCTTCACCTTTTGATTACTTTGATTTTCTACCCTGAGAATGTAGGATTTGAGAATTTCAGCAGTGTCATCTTTAGTTCTCAAGAAGTATACCCATGATAATCTGGTGTAGTCATCAGTTATCACCAGACAGTACGACTTCTTGCCCATTGACATGACATTTGTAGGACCAAAGAGATCCATATGCAGCAGTTGCAGTGGAGTGTCATTTGTATTCAAGGTCTTGGGCTTGTGAGAGCTTTTGTGTTGTTTCCCCTTTAAGCATGCAATGCAGTGGTCTTCCGGCTGAAATTCTTTGTCAGGAATCCCTCTGACAAGATTATTCTTCACCAATTTGTTGATAGTTTTGATATTAACGTGGCTTAATCTCCTATGCTAGAGAGCTGATTCATCAACTGATGCCTTTGATAAAAAGCAGGAAACACTCCCAGATGGAGTGACTTCATTCATGTCCAGTACATAGAGATTTTCTTTTCTCTGAGCAGTTAATAAAATGCTTTCTGGAGGAGGTATGGATAAGCCTGGAGTCAGTACAAAACATTCTTTATCTGTGAAGAGCATCCAATGCTTTTGGTCGCAGACCTGGGAAACACTCATGAGATTGAAGTCCAATTCTTTAACATAGTTGACCTTATCAATGCTCATTCTTTCGTTGGACACAGTTCCTTATCCAGTAATGGATCCTCCCTTTGAGTCACTTCCAAAGGCAACATATCCTCCATTGAAATGTCTGAAGTTTGAGAGGATGGATCTGTTGCCTGTCATGTGCCTGGAACACCCACTGTCTACCACCCAAGTGTTATTCTTGTGACCTGGCTGTCCCTGCACATGATATATTTCTAATTAGTAGAAGGAACCCAAGAGTCTGCAGACTTGAAAAAGATGGTTGTTAGTTTATCCTTTTCAGTATGTTTGCAGTCAATGGAACCAATGACAGTGCTTGAAGATGGTTTGGCTTTCCATTGCCTTGTTGGTGATTTTCTAGTTTTCCTCACACTATCAGCGACAGATTTTGCTACTGATGTTTCTGGCTTGTTGACTGCAGATCCTGCTGCTGATAGCTTTGTTGAAGTGTCAGCATTCTTTGCTACTGTGGGCTTTGACTTGGATTTTGCCTTATCAGCAGTGGACACTCTTGCTGTGGAGGATTTTAGCTTGTCAGCAGCAGATTTGGTTGCTGCTGAAAGCTTTTGCTTTGTTTTCTTGAGCTTAACTGGACTAACAACCGATGTATGATGATCCTTCATTACCCTTTGTCTTTGAGGGGCTTGATGAAGGATCTAGTTGAAAGGGTTAAACTTACAGTTTGCAACAAAGTGGTCTGATTCACCACAAATGATGCAAGTTTGTTGAGATTTAGGCAGCTTCACTCTTAAGGGAGATAGAGACTTTCTGAACTTTGTTGCTTTGTCTTTGTAGCTTCTTACCTTCTTATTTTTGTTAGTCTTTTCAAAGGCATGCTGCTTTGAATGTCTTTGATATTCCAGGTAATGAAAGCAGGTGCTGACAGTGTGGTTATATCTGCCACATACAAAGCATGATTTTGCCAGTTTGTCTTTTGAAAGGTATACATAGTCCTTTCTTTGGAACAGATCCTTGAAGTTCCATGGATGAGCTTTGTTATGTTCAAAGGTGGCTTCTTCTATGGTCCTTTGAACATATGGAACTTTTTCTTCAGGCTTACGACATATATCAAATACCTTTCTCTTTGGTACAGGGGCTATAACAGCTGGAAGAACAGCAGGAACTGCAACTCTATTCAAAACAGCTTCAGATGGGACTGCACTGGTTTCATCATGGTCTGAGTGAGTTGACTCAGATTCCGATGAGGTAGTGCAGTCTTCGATGAAAGGTTCATCCGTTGAAGGATCAAGGTTTCGGTTTGCAGTGTCAAGATTTTCAACATTGAAGCTTGGTTCGTATATGGCAATATAGTTAGCAGGAGGAGGAACAGCATTGTACTGATCATTGTTATACCCAAGTCCAGTTTTTACCTTCTCATGGACTTGAATATCTAAAAGTCTTTGTAACTTTTTGGAGGAAAATTCATATTTTTCAACATGAACTTTCTGTTCTGCCAGTTCACTGGTAGCTTTTAGTTTGACCAGTAGATCATCAATCTGAGTTTCAAGATTAGTTTGTTCGTGTTTTAGTGATGAAATCTCTTTCTTAAGGCAGTTAATCTTTTCTTTATAAGTATTTTCAACCTTTTTGAATTCAGATTTCATCTGATGAAACTCTTCATTTTGATCTATAAGGTTTTGGTTGTGCTTTCTATAACCCAAAACTTTATCAATACAGGCTTAAGAGCAAAGATGTTCAAATACCTGAGGTGGTATCTCTGTAGTGTCTGCCATTAGAGCTTGATTGCTGACTGGCAGTTCTTCATATTGAAAGCTCCAGTTGAACTCAGAAGTTCCAACAGTTGCACAGGCTGCAATTTGAACTGGAGGAGTAGCTTGATGTTGTTGTCTGGGTTGGGTTGGGTTGGGCTAGGTAAGCTTGTCTTGACTGAGAAATGACTGGATTTGCTCTTGGTGCCTTGCATTCTCTAGCAAAGTGACCCAGTAGGTTACAGTTGTAACATCTGAGTTTGCTTTTATCCAAGCCAACTCTGGTGTTGGATTTGTTACTTGGAATGGGTCTTCCGGTTCTAGAGTAGAACCTCTTTGCTCTTATAGAGAGCATGGCATATGAGTGCTGTATGTCCATTTCTTCTAAATCATCTGGATGAAAGCATTCCAGATCCTCCTTGATAAATGACATATTGTTTGAGCTTTCAAAAACAAAAGCAACAGAGGTTGATGTTTGAGGAGGAGCTTCTAGGAGAAATGGTGAGCTGTTTGTTTGAGAGATTGGAGTTTGAGGATGGGTGATGATGGGAGGATAGTAGTTACTTGAACTAGGACCCGATTGCTCAGAATGGAGGGCAGAGGAGGTGGTGGTGGATGTTGAGGCTGTTTGGTAGCTTGAGCTTCTTTCTTTTGCCTGAATCATCTCTAGCTCATAGGTTTTTAGAATTTCAAAGAGCTCAGTCATCTGGAGAGTCTTCAGATTCTCCGTTCTTCTGATTGACACTGTGTAAAGTGTCCAACAGCTTGGTAAAGACCTGATGAACTTCTTGAGAATATCTTCATTCTCTAGCTTCACCTTTGAGCAATGCAGCTCCCCTACAAGATAGGTAAATCTGTTGTATAAAACAGTTAGAGACTCACCTTCCTTCCGGACGAAGTTTTCATATTGTTGCTTCAGGATGTCTCTTCTGTTCTCTTTCACTTCCTCCGAGCCAGCAAACATTTTCTCAAGAGCTTCCCAGAGCTCTTTGGCAGTTTTGTAACTTCTGAAGTTATGAAAAACTTCATTTGGAAGGCACATTTGGATAGCTCCTAGTGCCTTGAAGTCCACCTCCATCTTTTTTATATCCTCTTCTGAGTACTTGGAGGGATCCTTTGGAACTGATGGTCCTCCAGAGTCAGCAGATGCCACCATTGGAATGTAGGGTCCATCCCTGATGGATTTCCACATTCTGTACTCCTGATAGCAGAAAAAACTTTCCATGCGATTTTTCCACATGGTGTAGTCTTCTCCAGAAACCAATCTTGGTGGTCGGTTGATGCTGCCGATGTCTTCAAACCCGTTGCTTTGTGCCATTTTTGTTCTTGGTGACTTGATGAAAGAGACAGAGAGTTTAGAATAGAACCAGAAGTGATTAAACAAGTGTGAGTTTGTTTAATCTGAGCCAAAGCTCTTATACCAGAAGTGATTAAACCCTGCCCGCTGGCCTTGCCCTGAGATCTCGTTGCTCGATTTCCAAATTTTGGAATCCGAACTGCCTAGTGTAGGATGGAGCTCTGCTTCAAGAATCAAGCCTCTCGTTCAAGCATTAAAAAACTATAAACTATCAAACGACATATCACGGTGTTCTTTGACCGGGATTTGTATCGAGAATCAGAAAATACAACTCGAGCACTTGCTGGTGAACTACTTGAGTCCTTTTATGGGATCACCCTTAGCCCAAAAGGAAGCATCTATTTTGGTACAAACTTGTGTGGGACTCGAGCTACATGGTTCTGTTGGGTTTTAACATGTCCTTTTAATAGAGTTTTGCAAAGCGTTTTTGAATGTTAGATCTAAAACTTTAGAAATCAAAACCCACCAAGGATCCAAATGTTGTTACTTGAAACTTAAAAGAAAAACAACCATAGGGTGTTTATAGAAACAACAACCTTTATAGAGAAGTGGTTGCAACAAAGTGGATGAACAAGGATTCAAGTGCTTCCTCTCCAAGAGTGAACACACCAAGCAAACTCCTCGAAGATGCTAGTCAATAACCCAATGTAAAGAACACACTTACAAACACTCTTATGTAGTGAATATGGTGTAAGTAAGATGAAATCAAACATGCAACAAGAACAACAACAAATTACAAGTTTGACAAGTAGTTTGGTGATGTTCTTTTGTGTTTGCCTTTCAAGCACTCATTTCTTTCTCCCCTTTCTTTTTCTCAAACTCTCGACCAGAAAGTCTATCTATTAAAACTAATTTTGCCTTGTATTTCAAATAGAAAATATAGAAGGCATCTTGTCACTTTCTCAACCACAAGCTTTTGTAGGACCACATTTATGAAACTCTCAAAAGTCTTAGAAGGTTGGATAAGTCAGCAAGCAACATAATGGGTATCACAACCCATTCTCGTCCGAGAGTAGTAAAAGGATGGAAGTGAATGATTTTCATAAGAACTTGTTGGATAAAAGGGTGCAAGTTAGTAAACTAAATCATCTAGATTTAATTACAAGAAGTTTAATGGTTTTACAAACCTTTACCTTTTATATATTTTAATCTTCTAAATTTGTGCTATAAATGTTTAGGTATATATACCAATATCTTAATAACACAAACAAAAGATTATATATATATATATAACATCCAACGTGAATATGACATTGCAATATAAATAATCATTTATATGTTTATATATAATTTATGTGACTCCATAAATATATATATATATATATGTCATGGAATGGTTCATTCCATATTATCATTTTGCATAATGATAATACTCTTGACATAATTACTGGGTTGTACACGTTAAACCGGGTCTAAGCGTGTATATGAAATATTTGCTTGGTGTGTGACCTTTTGGGATCATATATCAATGGCAACTTTGTTGCACGTTGTGTCTTGGGCATATTAGGTCCAACAGGTTCATCCTATTACCTTGTTCCAAAATGGATGACCATCTTCCTCCGTATCTTCAATTGCCAGTTAACGAGCCTATCTAATGGCGCGCTTGCAACAGTATATATCTTGGAGGGACCCGCACATAATTGTTCACAAGGGGGTTTTGAAGATGAATCCTATAACCTGACATCACCGTGTCTGGATGAAATGATGCAAGTAATGATAAGCCGAGTTTGGAATTGGATTACAGGGATTTGAAAGCAGATGTTTGTGATCCACTGGGCCTTGAGGTTGAAATAGTGGTTGATTCAGTGGCGGAGGAAAAGAATCATGTGGAAAATGAGAGGAAGGTGAACGAGAGGAGTTTAAGAAGATTGCTGGAGGATAAAGCCGGTCCCGAGGATTCGAATGCCCTACATGAGTCGAAAAAAAAGCCCCATGGGCCTAAACACATTTAATATTTTTTTTAAGAATATAATTTTTTTTAAGCCTAATACAAAATTACAAAGTATTGGGTTTGATTGGATTCATGGGCCTAAACACATTTAACATTTTTAAGCGTAACATACTTTTAAAAATGCCTAATTGTTTTTTCTTGATATATTTGATCTAATAATTTTTTTAAAAAGCCTCGAAAATTATTTCTTTAAAAAGGCCCAATAAATTTATTTTTTTTTGGCCCCTCGAAATGTTAGACCTACTACGGTTGTGTTGCCCGCAGGCCCAATAGGCCGGCCCTGCTGGAGTAGTGCAACATTGTGCAGGATATGATAGACAAGAAGTTATCCATATACTTCTAATACGTTATAGTTAGTTATTTGGTTTGTTTTTTGTAACAGGCAAATTTAACCTCTCTCTCTAATAGACAAGGAGCCATTTTTTGGCTTTGGGTGGGGGCTTCAAATATTTTACTATGTCATACAGTTGTAAAATGTACCGTCTTTACTTATTTATTTTTTTGAACGGCGATGTACCGTCTTTATTTGATTAAAAGAAAAGAGTCAAGGCCACAATTAACACCCACCGTCGAGATGAGCTGCTAAAGATAAAAGATAATAACTTAAAAAGAGTCGATGATTACAAAATGACAAATTCCTAGAATTATATATTCATCACATAAAATACTAACCTTTTAAATCATTTTGAAGATAGATTATGTTTTGTTGGTTTATCTTTGCTGGCTGAATCTTGATTAATCATTTTGTTTACGATTTTTTTTTTTGGAGTAAATATTCTCCTGTCTTTCGGGAATGACAACAATGTTTGATATGAAACTCGAACAATAAAACATCGATAATATTGATCAAAAGATCGACTTTTTTTATTAATATTTATTAATATTAAAGACCACACCATACAAAGATCCATTAACACTCTATTTATAGTAAACCCATACTAATCCTAACCTAACTCAAACTTAATTAAATAAACAAACAAAGTCAATCCTACTACAATACGATGTTGGTTCGTCATCAAGGTTAAATCTTCATTCTCCCCCTTAATCTTGATATGAACCCGCTACCTCATCAAAACAATGTTGGTTTGTAATCTTCTTGGATTAAGTTAGCCACTTCATCCTTTTCTTTCAAATCAGAACATTTATATGTAAAATGTTCGGTTTTTCCACACTTATAACATTTTAAGTTTCTTTTGAAATTTCCTCGGCTATAACCTTTTCCACATCCAACTCCTCTTACTCGGCCACGAAATTCACGACCCTCGTACTTGGAACTTTCTTGATTATCACTTTCATCATCTTTCTTATTATCCATACGAGATCCATTATCTCGTCCTTGGTTGTTATACCCACGACCACCATACCGATTGCTACCGCTAGTTTGTTTCCCACGGTTGTCCGACCGAGAAAACAACAATTTATTTTGATTCTCATTCGACCCTTCTTGACTGTTTATCCTTTCTTCAAATGCCTTTAACCTTCTTATGGCCTCCTCGAATGGCATAGTTTCAAGATCTGGGAATTGTTCAATAGATGCCACAATTCGCATAAACTTTCCCGAAACAGAATTAAGGAGTTTCCTTACCACGAACTCTTTTTCAATTGTTGACCCGAGACCTTTAAATTTTGCTACAATAATTGTAATCTTCCCAGCAAACACATCAAGAGATTCACCATCACCCATTTTCAATTTCTCTAAATCGCTTCTAAGTGTTTGAAGTCGTGCCTTTTGTACCCGATCAGCTCCAAGAAAACAAACCCGTATTGACTCCTAAACATCTTTTGCATCCTTATGTTTCGCCACTTGTAATAGAATGTCCTCGGGTAGGGATTGGAAAATAAAATCTCTTGTAGTCATGTTTTTTTGTTCAACTGCACCACCCGTCACTGGATCGATAGCCTCCCAAAGTCCATTAGCTTGCAAGATCGACTACCATAATGGCCCAAGTTGTGTAGTTGGTAGTTGTTAACTTAGGGCATTGAAGAGAGATGCTCGAATGTTCTCTCAATGGTACTATAGCACCGACAACGTGTCCTTGTCCTTTAGCCATACTAAATCATTCACACAGAATCTCACAATTTTCTCCGATCACACAGACCTTCTCCTATTTTTCTTCAGTTCAACTGCACCACCTGTCACTAGATCGATAGCCTCCCAAAGTCCATTAGCTTGCAAAATCGACTCTACTATAATGGCCTAAGTTGTGTAGTTGGTAGTTGTTAAATTAGGGCATTGAAGAGAGATGCTCGAATGTTCTCTCAATGGTACTATAGCACCGACAACGTGTCTTTGTCCTTCAGCCATACTAAATGATTCACACAGAATCTCACATTTTTCTCCGGTCATACAGATCTCTCCTTCCTTAGTTTACACAGAACGCTTCTACTTAGTTCACATAGAACTTCCTCCCTTGGCTCACATAGAACTCGATTTTCTTGGCTCACACAGAACCTCTTCTTGGTCTCGATCTTTAGCTCACTCAGAACCTCCTTTGATCTCGATTGTCTCCTACGATCTGCTTTCTTTAATCCTCTCACATGATTGCTTTTCACCCCGATCTTGATCGTCTCATACCATCCGATTCGGTTGCTTTGTAGCCTGGTTACTTGCTTCTCGATTCTTTGTTTAATATATATATCTTCCTGGTCTCCTTTTTTTTACTCGTTCACATCCAGCAAAAATAAAATTGCTTTCTGTCTCGGTTCTCGTTTTTCTCTTATCTGAAACTCCTTCCCAAATAAATCCTTCTATATTGCTTTTCTTCTTCGGTGTAGTGTGCAAAGAAAAAAACTTGGTTGCTTCTTTGATTCTTTAACCTCCCTGCTAGCCTGCTTCTTTATTTTGTGAATTAATTCTAGCCGCATAAAATTAAGCTGCTTCCTTAAGTTGCTTCAATTCTCCTCGATCGCTACTTCAATTTAATTCACATGTTTGCTTCAATTTAATTTTCACGAGCTTGCTTGTGAATTAATTCTTCACTGAAAAGCCAAACAATCTCTAGTCCTCCTTGGTTGCTTGCTTCAGTTTTTTCCTTTCGATCTGCTTCTGTAATTTGTTTTGATCTTATTCTTATGGATCAAGTCTTCAAGTTCTGATACCAATTGTTGGATAATTGGATCAAACTCGAATAATAAAACACCGATAATATTGATCAAAAGATCGACTCTTTTTTATTAATATCAAAGACCATACCATACAAAGATCCATTAACCCTCTATTTATACTAAACCTATACTAATCCTAATCTAACTCAAACTTAATTAAATAATAAAATAAACAAACAAATTCAATCCTACTATAATACGAACTCAACAAAACAATTAGTAAATTAATATTAATGATTATCAAGATTAAATCTTCAAACAATTGTTTAGAATAACTTTTAAGGATTTTATCATTCGAGTGTTGGTTTGTGTTCTCTCACTATTCATATTCATGTCTTAAGTTAATATATGCATTCGTAAATTATTTTGGCATGTAATACTCACTTCCACATAATTATAACCACTTCAAGAATGCATTTGTACCACAATTACAAACACACTAGCTAGGTGAGAATGTACCCTTATTTTGGCATGTAATACTCACTTCAACATAATTATAACCACTTCAAGAACGCATTTGTACCACAATTACAAAACACACTAGCTAGGTGAGAATGTACCCTGTACTTGTGCATTTGTGAATACAACAGGAATACAATGACTGATCGCTCTAGCGTTTGCCAACACCCGGTTCATAAGATCCATAAATGCAGTTGGAGCATTGGTTAAATCAAATGGCATAACCACATATTGATAATGACCATATTTGGTGTGACGGGCGGTCTTAAGAACATTATCTTCTTTCACTTTATTTGAAAACCAACAAGCTCCTTGTAGATTTTGCAGTTGGTTAGAAAAATAATCATCCTAGGTAATGGTTACTTATTCTTGATAGTGACCGTGTTGAGTTCACCGTAGTCGATACACATACGTATACTATTATCTTTCTTTTTAACGAACAAAATAGAAGCTTATCTTTGACTCTTTTTTCATCATGAATTTGAACTTGCTTCCTTCCTAGGGCCAAGAGTTGAATAACCTTTTGGTTGCAGATCATATTGGCTTGGTGACGACTTAACCGATCCATTCCAACTACCGTATCAACCTATCTGAGTACCATAGGAAAAAGGTCTACTTCAAAACGACAGTTCAGATAAACACCAATTATGAGAAAACTCTTATTATGGTTTATCTGAATCTCTAAAGGATTTATTAACTTAGTAGCAGGAAGGTTTAATAGTTAACCAGATATCATAGACACAAAGGAACTACTAGCTCCAGAATCGAATAGCACATGCACACGAATATTATTTATTAGGAACATACATGTCACAATATTTAGTGAGACCTTTGCCTCCTCGGCATTGATCTGAATTCCTCCACTTTTCACGTAATCTGGATTGCTAATTATCAACTTCTTCTTCCGGTCTTCAATTTTGGACATTCATTCCTTACATGCTCGGGCTCATAGAAATTATAACTGTTGCAATTATATGTCCGGTCCCGATTATTTAACGCTACTAACTGAGTTGTGACCCGTAAGGGTTACACCTAGGGCAACGAACATTAAATCCACTTAACCCACTTAACTGGTAATTACGAACTGTTAGCGAGACGATATATTTTATATATATTCGTTAGACGCGAATTATTGTTTATAGTAGTTTATAAATAATAATTATATATATATATATATATTGTTTTAATCTTTCATTAAAACAATTAAATGGGTACAGGCTTTTTATCTTGTATTAGACTTTGGGCCCGGAAACAATTAATAGGGTTTATAATTATTATATATATATAATAATCATAATAATCGAAAAGTATCTACAATTTTTTGAGAAACAGCCGAAAAAAAAGCTATCTTGAAGTATTCTGCTTATCGACACCCATATGCAGAATAGTATTTTTGTCTTGCGACTTCCGGCCACCAAACCAACCGCTGCCTGCCCGTTTCCGGCCAGCCCCGGCGCTTCCCGTTCTCTTGCGTTTCGGTTCGTGATCTAGCATCGGTTCGTTGTACCTCGGTGTCTCAACCGGTTAATCATTAACCACTAAGGTATAATTAATCTCATCAGTAGATTAACTATTTTTGTGTGTTTGCGTGTTCATAACCAGATCATGTTCGGTTTGACAGTGCTGTTAAATAAGTTATGATTTATTTTCCGCTGCGTATTTATTAATTAACTGAATTAATTAATTTCTCAGTCAAAACCCGTTTTTACAAAAGTCAAACTGATCACCACTGAGGCTCAACAATAACATGTACGAAGAGGGTCATTGTATTATGAACTTGTATGTTGCTATTTTCCTCACTTATAACAAACTAATGTCGGGTCAAATAAACTTCCACCACCGGGATCAACATCTCCGGTGACCCAAACCTCCACAACTTAACACCGTTAGCAGTTTGGGTAGTTAGAAACGGTTATGATAACACCGTTAAGCAGTTAATTATTACATGTATAAATAGCACTCATTTGTTGTAAATCAAACCAAGATTTCCCGTATATATATTTACGTTCTTGTGATAAACGATCTTATACTCTCTGGAATTGCTATTAGAGTCGATACCACAAGAACACAAAATCTATACTGATCATAATCCCCAACGGACCGGAGATTACCGATCATCAAAACACTCGAAATAAAAAAAACTATGATTCGCGGCGAAGGACTGTCAGAATCAAAATCCAAAACAGAAATAAGAAATTATCATCAGACACTCAAATCAAAACTCGCTTTCACGACGAAGGACTGTCGGAATCAAAACCCAAAACAGAAACAAGAAATCGATTCAAGGATTATTCCCCGAAGGGCCGTGGGAATCATCACTTCTACTCATCAAATTACAACCATAAAACCAAAACAACAAAATCAAGACCAGAAATCAAATCCGACGAAGGACTGTTGGATCATCTCCGTAAAAACTGATACGAAATTGGCGAAGGGCTGTCCAAATTCGTAACCAATTAAGACCCAAAATTAATGTTCAGACCTTGAAGGACAAAGGTTGAACAATGTTCGAAAGAGAAAAAAGACCCCAAATCGGAGAAATCAAAATACAAAATCATCACCTGGAGAAGAAAATCGAACCCCAAAGGACGAGGGCAACAAGGAAACAAAGTCAGAATCTTCAATCAAAGCAGACGAAGGCAACGAATCAGAGATCATCGTCTTCGGTGGAAATTTTGAACTCAAATTGCCGTAAAGGATCTTGAAGGTTTTTGTGGAATTTAAAACACCAACTTCTTGATTCAATCGATACAAGTAAAGCAAAATAGTCAAATTGCTAGAGAAATTCAAATACGTATATAAGGGAATTAAAGGCACGTGGCTTCGTAGTGGAAAATTGTCAAAAGAGGCAAACGATTTACATATTTAGAGAACAGGTCCTTGAAGTATAAATTTTTCTAAAACAATAAAATTAAGATCATAAAACCCGATTTGATGGGAGATGAGGATAAGAATAAATCCGGTTCAGACGGAAGAATAGTCACATATAAAGAAGGAGGTTCGTTATCAAACTTCAATTGCCCTATTTTGAACTCTATAAATTATACGATATGGTGAATCCGTATCAAAATAATTTTGGAAGCAAATGGGTTATGGGAACAAATTGAACCCACTACCGAAACCGAACAAAATATAAAGAAAGATAATTTGGCTACAGCATACCTATACCAGTCTTTGCCAGAAGATTTAATTCTACAAGTCTCTAAATTCAAGACCGCAAAACAAGTATGGGATGCTCTAAAAACAAGATACATGGGAGTAGAACGAGTTCAAAAGGCAAAAATCCAAAGTCTAATATCAGAAGTAGAAATGATGCACATGAACGACAATCAGAAAATTGATGGATTTGCGGGGAGATTAAATAGTATTGCATCAAAGGCAAACAGTCTTGGATCTAATTTTGATGATGTAATTCTGGTACGGAAATTATAAAATTCTCTTCCCGAATGGTTTTTACAAATAGTTGCATCTATAGAACAATATTCGGATCTAGACACCATATCATTTGATGAAACAATTGGAAGACTAAAGACCTACGAAGAACGGATTCGGTCAAAAGAAGATAAATGAATAAATTATTCAAATAAATTACTATTCACTCGCCATGATGGAAAAATGGGACGTGGAAGTAATTTAAGACACAACAATTATATAGGAAAACCCTTTCAAGGAAATGGATGGGGTAGAGGCAGAACGAATTTTCAGCAAAGAGGAGAAGGAAATACCTCTTTCGTACCAAAAAGGAATTTTCGTAATTATAATAAATATCAGAGAAATGACAAAGATCAAAGGAAGCATTGGAAATCATACAATAATGTAAAGTGTTTTAAGTGTGACCAACAAGGACATTATTCTTGAAATTGTCCAAAGAAAAATCAAGATCAACAAGAATTGCATCTGGTACAAGAACCTGAAGAACCAACTTTACTAATGGCAATTGAGGAACAGAAGGAAGTAGTTCACCTCAAAGAAGAAAATATTATGCCAAAGCTCTATTTGTCATAATCAAAATCAGAAGGTACATGGGGGCAAGTAATCATATAACTGGACAACGATCATATTTTATAGAATTAGATGACGATATTACTGGAAAGGTCAAATTTGGTGATGAATCTAGCATAGAAATTAAAGGAAAGGATCCATCTTGTTACAATACAAAAATGGATAACAAAGGCAAATCTCTGAAGTCTATTACATACCTAACCTATGAAGCAATATTATCAGTTTAGGACAAATGACTTAAACCGGGAGTACTGTAGTAATGAAGGATGAATATCTGTGGGTTAGAGATTCAAATGAGAAGTTGATACTAAAAGTTTCTAGATCAAGAAACAGATTATACAAAATAGAACTATCTATCAGATCACCAGCATGTCTGCTTACACAAATTGAAGATAAAGCTTGGTTATGGCATGCACGGTTAGGCTATTTAAATTTTAATTCTCTAAAGCTTCTCACAACAAAAGGAATGGCACGTGGAGTTCCAAATATATCACATCCACCACAAATATGTGATGCATGTCTTATCGGAAAACAAAGAAGAATGTCATTTTCGACACAAACCACATTCAGAGCAAACGACCATTAGAGCTAGTCCATGCAGATTTATGTGGACCAATATCACCTACAACAAAATCGGGTAACCGATACTTCTTTCTTTTGGTCGATGATTACTCACGTTATATGTGGATATATATGTTAAAGACAAAGGATCAAGCATGAGACTTTCAAGAGATTCAAGAAGGAAGCTGAATCAGAAACATGAGAGAAAATAAAGCAATTAAGAACTGATCGTGGAGGAGAGTTTACCTCTAGATCATTAACAAATTTTTGTAAGGATAAAGAAATTTTACGCCAGCTTACAGCACCTTACTCCCTACAACAAAATGGTGTTGTAGAAAGAAGAAATCAATCAATTATGGGTACTACAAGAAGCATGCTTAAGGCAATGAAAATGCCACAAGATTTTTGGGCTGAAGGAACTCGTCATGCAGTTTATATATTAAATCGTGTACCCACTAGAGCCTTAAAAGTCACAACACCATATGAAGCATTAAAAGGATCAACGCCAAGTATAGAGCATCTTAAAGTGTTTGGATGCACAACTTACATGAAGGTACCATTTGTACACTTGAGAAAACTGGATGACAGAACAATAAAGACAGTACATTTGGGAACGGAACCAGGATCTAAAGCATATCGTCTATATGATCCTATAAATGATCAAATATTTGTAAGTAGAGACGTAAAGTTTACCATGGGATTGGGAAGGATACTTATCCCAAATGAACAGAGAAGGCCCATCTTGGACAGACTTTATTGTAGAAGATCCCTTATAGAACCACATCCGATTACATTAAACGATCAAACTGAACCACAAATACAAGAGAACTACAATAATGAAAATCATACGGATCATTTGGAACAATCATCTAAAGCCAACAATAACCTCTTTGAAGGACAGTTTGACACTGAGAGTGAAATCAACACAAGGTTATCTCCAGCAGATTTTGATCATAACCCTATCAAAGGCTTCAAAACCTTAGGAACTATCTATAATCGAACAAAACCAATTGAACCCAATTACCAACCAGGAGATCTTTATTTAACCTATGACGATGAACCCAACAATATCAAAGAAGCATTAAGTGATTTGAATTGGGAAAAAGACATGAAGGATGAGATCAACTCAATAGAAAAGAACAAGACATGGGTTTTAACAGAACTACCTCAAGGACAAAAACCTATAGGATTAAAATGGGTTTTCAAAGTAAAAAAGAGACGAAAGGGGGAGATTTCTAAATACAAAGAAAGATTAGTAGCAAAGGGCTACATTCAAAAACATGGCATTGACTTTGACGAGGTCTTTGCACCAGTAGCAAGAATGGAAACAATAAGACTCATTTTGGCACTTGCTGTAAAAGAGAGATGGGAAGTACATCATCTAGATGTAAAATCCGCATTTCTAGATGGAGATTTAAAATAAGAAGTATACGTAACTCAACCAGAAGGCTTCTTAAATAAAGGAGAAGAGAAGAAAGTTTATAAATTATCAAAAGCATTATACGGATTACGACAAGCACCTAGAGCATGGAATGTGAAACTAGACAGAACCTTAAAGGAATTAGGATTCTTAAAGTGTCCACAAGAACAAGCAATCTACAAGAAAAGTAAGTCTGAACTAATCATTGGAGTCTACGTAGATGACTTGCTGATTACATGAAAGGACAACAAGGATATCATCAACTTCAAGAAAGAAATGAAGAATCAATTTGATATGAGTGACTTGGGTTTACTAAGTTACTATTTAGGAATTGAAGTCAGTCAAGATACAAAAGGAATATCTATCAACCAAAGGAACTATGCTATGAAAATTCTACAAAAGGCAAATATGGATGATTGCAATCCAACGAAATATTCAATGGAACAAGGAACAAAGATTTCAAAGTTTGAAAAGAGTGAACCAATGAATGAAACGGAATACAGAAGAATTGTTGGAAGTCTTCGCTACTTAACACATACAAGACCAGACATAAACTTCGTTGTAGGAATTCTAAGTAGATACATGTCTGCACCAAAGAAGGAACACATGCAAGCTATAAAGCAGCTACTAAGATATGTCAAAGGAACACTACAATATGGAATCATATTCAAAAGCAATGGAAGTAAAAAAACTCATTGGTTTTAGTGACATCAGTTATGGAACAGGCACTGATGATGGAAAAGGAACTACAGGAATAGTATTTTACTTCAACCATTCACCAATATCATGGGCAAGTCACAAACAAGCAACTGTCACTCTTTAATCATGTGAATCTGAATTTATAGCTGCAACCTTAGCAGCTTGTCAAGGACTTTGGTTAAGAAGTTTACTAAGTGAAATAACAGGCTGGGAACAAGATAAGATCATATTATATGTCGATAAAAAATTTGCAATACTACTTATGAGAAACCTAGTCTTTCATGGGAGAAGTAAACATACTGACACACGGTATCACTTCATACGTGAATGTGTTGAAGAAGGAAAGATCATAGTGGAGCACGTTAGTGGGAATTTACAAAAGGCGGACATATTAACTAAAGCTCTACCAAGAATGAAGTTCATTGAAATGAGAAACCTATTGGGAGTAAAAGACCTTGGAGCAAGTTTAATTTGAGGGGGAGATTGTCGGGTCAAATAAACTTGCACCACCGGGATCAACATCTCCGGTGACCCAAACCTCCACCGCCACAACTTAACACCGTTAGCAGTTAGGGTAGTTAGAAACGGTTATGATAACACCGTTAAGCAGTAAATTATTACATGTATAAATAGCACTCATTTGTTGTAAATCAAACCAATATTTCCCGTATATATATTTACGTTTTTGTGATAAACGATCTTATACTCTCTAGAACTACCAGTTTCAACCTACACTCCTCGGAGGGTTTCTTTCCATAAGTTTTACAAGAACATGATTCTCCAAGTTTTTACTTTCTTTTAGGAGCTTTGAAACATTGTTTTCTTTGATAGAATATTGACAGTTTCTACCTTTCTTTTCTCACCCTTGACACTTGTTGTTTCAATTCAACTTCCCTCTCTCGAGCGCAATTATAATTTTTACTTATGTTTTACAGGGAGTAATTTACTCCCTAATTTCAAATTTGAAGATAAGATAGTAACGATTGATCCTCATCCCTTAAGTTAACATCAACGATGGGTGAATTGAGATTTGTCAAAGAATTCTCCCATAATCTGATCAACTGAATCATGAGTTTGAGCCATATAAAGGAATTCTTCAGCATGTCTAACCATCTATAGTATTAGCGCAAGAACAACTCTTTGAATACTTCCCTAGTCATCTTTGTAAGGCTTCGATACCAGGAAATCTCACTCGTTGTATTTACACATAAACATATAGATTAATACTGAATCTCATAACATTAAACATTCTTGCTGCGGAATTCATTACATAGTTTAAACATAGAAATGTCAACCAATTAAAACTTCAAACATCATTGTCTATAACATTCATTAATAACTTAGTTCGGGAAGTCAGTCTCGAGTCGAGCAGCCATTCGCATATCCAGCCAGCCCATGATCATCATATATGTTTCTTTCCTTTATCACATGAGATGCATTCTAGTTGTATTATTCAAGTAATCATCATACGTTTTTGTTCATTTGTCATCTTTACATAACGTACTTATACAAACATAGAGCGTTTTCATATTGTTTAAGCACATAAGTGTCATATCTCCATCTACCGAAGTAGCCGTTTTGTCTGTCTACCGAAGTAGCGTTGCATCTTCCGTCTACCGAAGCAGCCGTCATAACTTCGGTATATCGTCATAGATCATTTCATCCGTCTACCGAAATAGCCGTTTCTCCTCTGTTTACCGAAGTAACCGTTTCATGCGCACTAGCGTTGTAGATCCGTTTACATACAGTCTACCATCGTAGCTGTCTAATATTCGTCTGCACACGTGGTGTAACAGTCCGTTCATCCGTCGTAGCCGTTTCATCCGTCTACCGTAGTAGTCCGATTTACATCCATTATCGAAGTAACCGTTTCATCCGTCCTACCATCGTAGCCCGGTTCGCCCGTCTACCAAAGTAGCCATTTCGTTTGTCTACCGAATTAGCCATTTCGTCTGTCTACCGAAGTAGCTATTACATAATCACGTATTACACGTATCGTTCTTTTAAATCGCTAACATCCATTTGTCACTTGGACAACCGTTTTCTCATTCAATGAATTAACATATTTATATGATTAATACCTTTGTTCTTTACATCCGTTTACCACGTGGGCAACCGTTTCATCATTTACTTTGTTGGCACGTTTACACGTATAGCCCCTTTTATACTTTAACTATGGTGGTACGTTATACATAAACCCTTTGTATACTATATCATTCATGTTGGCACATTGACACACATCATCATACATTTAGGTATGTAAAGTGTCGTAGCGCTCTTGGCGAGCTTGTATCTGAAACATTCCCTTAAGCTACACTATCATGTCATATGCATCTATGTCTTCCATATTATTCTGGAGATCGGAACATATAGTGGCTTGCATAAGGAATGCTACCTCAATGGCATCCTCGTTATGCTTATCCCAGACCCTACGAGCAGTGGCCGTGTTATTCTCGAGCTCATTAGGAAAGGGGCCTTCAATGACATAGAGCTTTTTCGCCATCTTGAGAACTATTCTCATATTGTGATACTAGTCGATGAAGTTGGGGTTATTCAGTTTTTCATTCTCAAGCAAAGACTTGAGAGAGAAGGAGGAGTTCATAGACATCTGTTAAACAAGCAAATAAATGTTAATTAGTATTTTGGATGTAATAAATTCTTATATTAATGACCCATGGCAAGAATAGAATAAGAATAGAGAATCTGGTTATATCAATTAGTAATAGCGGCTGTGGCACGCAACATTAGTAAGTGATTTAGGCAGACTGACAATAATTGTCAATTATGAAAAATTCACAATTCTCAAGTATGAGGCCGCTAAGACAACTCTTGTCTATGCATTGATACGTTTAGCCTCATATATGCCCACTTTTGGTCTCCATACAGCTGAGACATGTATAAGAGGGAAAAGTAATAGTCGCCCTAGTACTGGTATATATGGAAGGGCCGGATGTGTCAACGAAACCCTTGCACCTTGGAGGGATAGACTACGCACCAAGTGCGGTGCTATGGCTCCAAACACTGGTGTTTCACGTTATGCCCCAAGTGTTCCTTATAGTAGCATGACATAGACTAAAGATTTTAAATATGAAATTTAATTTTTGTGTTTTACCGAATAGGGTCAAACACAATGAATGATAAATCATACGTGTGTTGTAAAAGCCAGTTTTACTATATATTAGATCGTGACAACGTGATGAACCCTTTCATCTCTCAAGACACTTAATTTTTAATAACCTATTAAAACTAAGTTTGTCGCGATGTAATTAACCAATTAAAAGTTAATAGTTTAAATGAACTATTAAGTTATGAGTGTTGGAAATTTAAAATTAGTTTAAATTACAAACTCTATTGGTTATTATTTATTTTAAAAACAAACTGTTTGTTTTAATATAAAATATCCAAAGTTATAAAAAAAGTTTAGAACTTGTTATTAATCCGATTGAGAAAAATTTGGTATTTTGGTCGGTATGTTATAACTTTTATAAGATTAAAAGCAACCACAATAGCAAACAAAAATATGTAAATCAAATGGCCAAGGATAATTTGTTTGATCTTGCTAGAGCCTTATAGCAAGACCAAAATAGGTCACGGGGTCACAACACACAAACAACCACAAGGATGGACTTCGTGCAAGCGTCTAGATGTTCCGTGTGACTCCCACTAAATCCAAGATCCTGGCTCCGTCTTCAGTTTTGTCTTCGGGTCTTTATCTTTACAATATTTACATAGAATACAAAAAAACCCCTAAGCTATTACAACTTTGAGCCATCAAAGTGGGCCAAAACATAAGAGTTATCCTATTACAACTTTGAGCTATCAAAGTGAGCCAAAACATAAGAGTTACCCTATTACAACTTTGAGCCATCAAATGGACCAAAACCAAAACATAAAACAAACACAAGACAGGTCGTGCCAGATTTACAAATTCAATACAATCAAATAACCGGGCAATCATTTTGGTCAAATAAAATAAATAAAACTTTGACCAAACAAATAAATAAATAAAATTTCCCTAAAATAAACTAGATCTAGATAAAAAACTTTAAACAATTTAAATTTTGTGATCTATAACTGGCTAAAAGACCGGATCCGATTCGTATGTCGTAACCAAGGCTCTGATACCACTGTTGGGGTTTTTGGCAGTGGTGATCAGTTAGATTAGTTATTAAAAATAGTTGATAAATAATTATAGATTAATAATAATTATTTAGTTGTTATTAAAACACAGAGGAATGAAACCGATTCAACACAAAAAGAAAACCGACAGGATCTTGTAGGATCGTAAGATTACAAGGTGATTCAATTCTAGTTGATATTGGCGGAAACAATAACAACCAACAAGGTAAACAAGTAAACAGCAAGAATACTGATAAATGCACTGTTGTATTAAACTTCTAAGATTACAAGTTTACAAGTAAAACACTATCAAGAAGCACTATGAAAGCATAGCAAGCACAAGACACACTTTGTTTGAAGTGTTTACACAGTATTTATAGTAACTTAGAATCAAGACAGACCCTTGATTCTAAGGATCAGATCTAACACAAGCCGTTGATCTTATTTATTAATCTAAATTACACGCAAAGGCTAATCTAGATAACTTTACTGAAACGTCTTCTTAGGCATCATTGTTTGCATGCTTGGAGATGCGTGTCATTGTCCTTTATTGGTTGCACCACTAAGGTTCCTTCTGCTTGGAGTGTGACAGTTGCTTTTGCAGACAGGTGTCAGAGGCGCTTCACATGGATAGTCAGCTGCAACGTTTGGTCTTCAGAGAATAGAGCTATCAGCAGCTGAGATGAGAACAATGCTGCTGATAAGACTATCAGCAGCAACTTGTGTTGGATGCTGCTGATAAGCCTATCAGCAGCAACAAGTGTTGGATGCTGCTGATAAGCCTATCAGCAGCAACAAGTGTTGGATGCTGCTGATAAGCCTATCAGCAGCAACAAGTGTTGAATGCTGCTGATAAGCCTATCAGCAGCATTTGTACTTAGAATAATTTGGTAGCAATCAGTCTTTGGTTCTACAAACTCCCCCTAGACTGATGCAACCAAAATTCTTCTAATTACTTTGCTGCTGAAGTTTTTGCATGTGGCTGACTATCCTTTCAACCTCATAGCCTCTTGGATCCTTGCTGGGATTGTTTAGTGGAAGTTCAGACAGAGTCTTGATGTCTTTGTGTGGCATTTTGTAGATTGCTTTGTTTGAACATCTCATCTGCTGCTTCTTTACATTAATCAGAGTGAATTCATCCAAATCAGCATTGTAGGACCAAGATACAAATGGAGAGTGGGACTTGAGTGGTTTGACATCCACGACCACATCTTTGCTAGGGTTGAAATAATGTCTGATTGCTAGCATAAGATGTTTCCCTCTCTCATTTGCAGGCTTATGAGCTTCACCCAGCTCCAAAATTCTTTTTAGGTCTGAATCTGGTAGTTGCAGAATCTCATCAACAGACCTGTATGTAGATCTTCTTCTTTCAGTTCTCCCCCTGAAGATCTCAAACCTTTGATCCTGTGGATTGTAGACCCATTCAACTATGTTTCTTGAGTCTTCAGGTTCAGATGAGGATTTGGATTTCTTTAAGGGAGGCTGTTGATGAGTGGAAGCTGGGTGGGATGATTTGGACTTGTTGGGTGGAGGAGTGGAAGGTTTAGGGAGGAGAGTGGAAGGATGGTGAACTGAGGAAGAGGTAGGTGAGGGAGAAGGCTTGGGTTTCTTTGTCTTTGGTTTTTCTTCTTCTTTGATAAGTACCCTTTTCTTGGAGGCCTTCTTCCCTAGTCTTTCTTCCTCATCCTTTTTAACTTTGAAGTAGAGGGCTTGCAGGTTCATGAAATTCATGGGACCTAGCCTCTTTCCACTATCTCCTCTAGCCTTAAGGAAGTCAATCATGACCTTCCTTTCTTCATGGGTTCTTTTATTCAGTGCAATGATCTTCTTGGACTGTAGCTTGGCTTTTTCTTCTTCTTCAGCCTTTTTCTTGCTAGCCAATTGACCCTGCTGACCCATGAAGGCTCTGTAAATCTCTTTGTTTGAAAGTTTCTCAAGGTAGTCTGCATCCTCACCTTGAGAGATCAGAGCTTCCGTCCACTCCTCCCTTAATTCTTTTGCTAACTCAGAATCGGTTACTCTGAACTTAGCTTCTTCGTTCTTCTTCTTCTCCAAGTCTTCTTCTTCTTTATTGAATTGTTCCTGCAGTTGAAGAGCAAGAGCTGCATCTTCTTCAATCTGGTCAACTGCAGGAATCTTTCTTTTTAGCTCATCCAGCTTTTTAGCATACAGCTGGATGGTTTGTTCTCTTAGGAGAATGGCTGTTTTTCTTTCTTGAGCCTTTTTCAGGTCAGCCATCTCCTCTTCCTCTCTTCTTCTTCTTCTTCTTTTCTCTTCCCTCTCTCTTTTCTCTTTTAGCAGCCTCTCTTCATCTTCATCAATCATAATTCCCTTTCCTTTGTTTACATTGGGTGCCTCTGCTTCAGCTTCACTGATCACAACAGCAGATGATGATGTTGCTATTGGGATCTCTGCCTCAGCTTCATTGGCATTTTGAGGAATTGAAAAGGGACGGTCACTGTCTTCATTAAGTTGACACTCAGGACCTTCTATTTCCCTCAGTTGATCCCTGATGGAAGATCTTGTGCCAAAAGCTGCAGATGTAATGTCAACTTGTGGAGTATCAGAGTTGGAGTCAGTATCAGAAGTTGACACAGTCTCTTCTTGAGGAATTAGTCCTTCTTTTTCAAGATGGGCTTTGATGATGACCATCATTGTCTGGCTCTCCAGTGAGTTAATATTGCAGATGTTGGCTCTGAGCTGAAAAATCTTGAATAGGAAGCCTGAGGGCAGCTGAAGGATGTTCCTGGTGTTGATGATGAGAGGGAAGCCATTGCTGAGCAGGAGAGTGTGGTCAAGGGACTTAGTGCTCACCTAACCTAGCATGTCCAAGTCCTTGACCAGGAAGGCATACAGGAATCTTCGAAGGCCCAGAACTTCTTCTTCAGTGAGAAGACTGCTCCTTGTTATTTCAAGATTGCTAGGTGTCAGTCTCCTTTCTGCAGCCGCCGAGGATTCAGGATAAGCTACCCGATGTGCTGCTTGTAGGAATATTTGGAACCTGGGTAGATTATCCTCCATCAGGTCATGGAACCTGCCAATGGCAAGTTCTGCTGAGAGATCTGTTGAGGTGTTTAAGCAGTTAGTTAAATGCAGATGTAGGACTTGGAGGGCATTGAGAGAGTTCCAGTTCAGCTCTTCTACTCCGCTGAACTCCCATCCAATCCAAAGCCTCTCAGATGATCCATCATACCCCCAAGCTAGAATGGAGTCAAATTCTAGCTTCTTTGATGATCTTAATAGTTGGGGGGTTGAGGATTGACCAATGATGGCTGCTGCTTCAGGAAGGATGCTGAATGATGTATTTGTTGGTTCTGTGTCTTCAACATCATTCAGCATTTCATCGACAGCCCTGACGACCAACTTCCAGTCTTCAGATGTCTCTTCGTCTTCATTATCTGGGACTGGCAAGTCATGAATTTGGACAAAGGCTGGCTTGAATAGTGAGCTTTGAAGTACAACCTGCTCTTGAATCCAGTCGTCAAGACTGTCTTTATCTTCTTCCATAGAGACCATCTCCCCCTTTTTGGTTGCATCAGTAGACAGGTAGGCATCAGTTTGGGTGCCTACTGATACAAGAGAGGGAGTGGCTAAAGTTGGGCATTGATGGACTTCATGCATAGAGACTCGGTGTCTTAGTTTGGACACTTCAGCCTCTAGCATAGCCACCCTGGCCGTCAATTCCAAGTTATGAAGTTTCAGTCTGTCCTCATCCACAGATGTGGAATCCTTGGACCCAGATGGGGCCGTAGGCCGAGCCTCAGCATCCCCATCACCCGCGGTTTCTTGGCGCCTGGGATTCCTCTCAGTGAGGGGAGTTTCCAAGGAAACACTCTCACCATGAGTTGCCGTGGTTGAGGTCTTAAAGATGTTGTCACTGTCCTCCTAGTCAGTTGATGGACCAGCAGTAGTGACAGCCTCTTCCACATCCACTCCATCATTACTCCTAGAGTGGACCTTCAAGGGTGAAGAACTTGGGTTGGGTGTTTCGGAAGCAAGACCAATCAGTACCTCCTTGATAGTGGTAGTTGGAGAAGGTACATCACTTTGGTCAGGTTCCTCAACACTTAAGTCCAAAGAAGACATGAATGGCTCGAAGGGCTGTTCTATGGATCCGGGAAGTGATCCTAATCCTAATAGAGAGACTTTCGAAGGAGTCTCCCTAACAGTGTGGCTTTCCCTTATGATATTCTCACTAGAATGTTGTGATTCTGAGTGAGGGATGTTGGCTTGGGTTTGGGCCTTGGAGGCAAGAGAAGAAGGAGTTCTCTTGCCCCTCTTCCTTGTATATTTGGCTGCAACCGGGGCCCTGTGTTCCGGTTGAGCAATCAAACTGGGGGTGAGTAGATTATGTGCCTGTACATCCTCAGTAGAATGCACAGGGGTTCGATCAAAGGAAGCAGTAGTTTGAGTTTGTGGCAGTGAGGTGGAGGGTGTAGGATCAGTATCAGCTGGGTTTGCTGAACTGTCACCCTGGGCACTTTGCGTGTTCAGCATTGTAGATAACAATGGAACATCGGCCCCTGAGAACTTTGATGAAACTGTTCTCATGCTTTGAAAAATGTTGTTCTTATGTCCCAAAATTGAGTAGATTCTTGCAGTTTTTGAAAGATCTTGGTGCTCAATGTTGAACACTTCCTGCAAGAATCTTGGGTACATGAAGAACTGTGATTTCACCCCTTCTTGAAGGTTGTATCTCAAACCTTCAAGGATGAGGTGAGAAAAATTGAAACCCGCCCCAGTTATCATACCGTGAATTGCCGACGCAAGTCCGGAGCTGAGTTGGTTCCAGCCACTTCTCTTCTGGGATATGCATTGGAGAAGAGTGTGGCAGAGATATTTCCATTTGGGACCCATGAGTGCCTTCTCTATCGTATACTCTGTTTGATTCCCAGTGTACCCTATGGATACAAAGGTCCTAATGTATACGTCTCTTGGGTAAGAGGTGGCGTCCCCTTCATCCTGAAGCTTGAGGTGTTGGCGGAGCTTTGCTTCAGTGATAATCATCTCCTTGCCGTCTACTGTGCCTCTGATTTGGGGAGTACCCTGTTCAGTAGAATACACGGCTGAGCTCCAAAAATCTTCCATGTGGGAAGTGTAGATGGTTGGGTTGACTGTTAGGGCATGGAGGATTTTGGACCGACAAAGGAAGTCGATCATATCGTTGAAGCCTTCAGATTTCTTGCCCTTTATTAGGCATGCAGTGAGGTTGTGATATGGGGAAAACTTGTCGTTGGGGTTATTTATGCCTGCGCCTGCCATTGTTGTGGATTTGGAGGGAAGAGAGAAGGGTGTTTGAATGGTGGTTAATTATTTAGGGCTTTGAATGCTGTGGGGACGGGAGAGAAAGTGATGGGTTTAGGGTTTGAAATTGAATATGAAGAGGTTCAGGGGGAGTTTGAAATTGTGATATAACGGCAGACAAAGAAAAAGCAACCTTACTTGTACAGTACAACCTGTTTCACTTTTCATTGTTACAGCTGTAAAGCACTCAAGCAGTCATGGTAAAGACTGAGAGTAGTTTTTACCGCAGATAAAAGTTAATGTAGACTTGTTTTACCCATCAGCAGCAAACTTGGTTGCTGCTGATGGTGAGCTATCCGCTGCAAACTTGGTTGCTGCGGATAGTTAAGTCTTTCAGCAGCAGATTTGGTAGCTGCTGACTGTTGTATTCATTCCGCAGCAAAAAGGTTGCTGCTGACCGCCTTAAAGCTATCCGCAGGAAACTTGTTCCTGCTGATAACTTAAAGCGATCAGTGGCAAAGACTTTGCTGATGAAAATTTGAACCTGTTAGCAGCTGAAGGGCAAAAATGCTGCTGACTTGTAACTTTTATTTACAACATTAGACAGACATATTTACAACAGAAGATAGATGCATTCAGCTTAACCGATGATGATGCTTGGTGTTTTCTTTACCTTCCATTGTTGAGTTGGTGGTTTTCCAGCTCTCTTTGTCTTTTCAGCAGCAGACGTTGTATCTGATGATTTGGCTTTCCATTGCATTATTGGTGTTTTTCTAGTTTTCCTCACACTACCAGCAGCAGATTTTGCTACTGATGTTTTTGGCTTGTTGACAGTAGATCCTGCTGCTGACAGCGTTGTGGAAGTGTCAACATTCTTTGCTACTGTAGGCTTTGCCTTGGATTTTGTCTTATCAGCAGTGGGCACTCTTGCTGCGGAGGATTTTAGCTTATCAGCAGTAGACTTGGTTGCCGCTGAAAGCTTCTGCTTTGTTTTCTCGGGCTTAGCTGGACTAACAACTGATGTATTATGATCCTTCTTTACCCTTTGTCTTTGAGGAGCTTGATGAAGGATCTGGTTGAATGGGTTAAACTTACAGTTTGCAGCAAAGTGGTCTGATTCTCCACAGATGATGCAAGATTTTTGAGGCTTTGACAACTGCTCCCTTGGTGGAGAAAGAGATTTTCTGAATTGAGTTGTCTTAGCTTCAAAGCTTCTTACCTGTTTGTTCTTCTTTGTCTTCTCAAAAGCATGTTGCTTGAGGTTTCTTTGCTGCTGTAGGTAGTAGAAGCAGGTGCTGGCAGTATGGTTATATTTCCCACAGACAAAACACGATTTTGCCAGTTTATCCTTTGAAAGATTCACATAATCCTTTCTTTTGAAAAGGTCTTTGAAATTCCAAGGGTGAGCTTTGTTGTGCTCAAAAGTAGCTTCTTCCAATGTTTTTTGAACATATGGAACCCTTTCTTCAGGCGCATGATATGTGTCAAACACCTTCCTTGGCTGGACTGAATTGGAAGGAGGCTTTGAGTTGGTGGAGGTGGAAGACTGTCCCTTTTCAATAGTTAGCTTTCTTCCTTCTGGAGGATAGCTAATTCTGATTTGTTTGAAGGGTTTAGGAACTGGTATTGAAGGGATAATAGGGACTTCATATTTAGTGACTATCACTTGAGGGGCAGGAGGAGATGAGGCATTACTTGTTTCAGTGGAGTCTGAGCAAGTTGACTCAGTCTCTGATGAAGTAGTGCATTCTTGCACAGGGGTTTCTTTGACAGCAGGGTCAAGATTTCGGTTGGCCATGTCAAGATTTGCTAGATTGAAGCTTGGTTCATGGATGGCAACGTAATCAGCAGGAGGTGCGACGGTTTTGTACTGTTCAGCATGATATCCCAACCCAGTTTTTACATTTTCATGGATTTTAACATCCAAAAGTCTTTGCAGCTTTTTGGATGCAAATTCATATTTTTCCACATGGACCTTTTGGTCTGCCAATTCAGCCCTTGCAGCTTTCAACTTAACCAGAATATCATCAATTTGAGTTTCAAGGTTTGTTTGTTCATGTTTTAATGATGAAATTTCTTTCTTTAAACAATCATTCTTTTCCTTGTAACTGTTTTCAACCTTTTTAAATTCAGATTTCATTTGGTGAAATTCTTAATTTTGATCTATGAGTTTCTGGTTATGTTTCCTATATCCAAGGACCTTATCAATGCACTCTTGAGTACATAGATTTTCATATACCTTTTGTCACACCCCAACCACGGCGATTTCCCGCGGGGCGCGACGGTCATGGATCATCGTCACTGATTACATAGAACGACCTCTATATGGTTTTGAAAATCATGCATTCCAAATCGTTCCAAGATATAACATTGTTTTACAGAGTTAATGCGGAAAGTAATGCGGAAGGAAAATAAATTGTTTTGAAAATACAATGCCAAGCAAAAGACAAGCAAATGTTCATTGTCATGGGAACATCAAAAGACTTCATGCATGATGTGCACCCTAATCCCGTGCAAGCTTAACGACCTGAGAAAACATGCTTAAACGAGTCAACAATAATGTTGGTGAGTTCACAGGTTTAAATGTAAAAGTAAATCGTTGTAATGGACCACAAGACTTTCTATGATTTGATTGTTGTACAGACAATGCTACAATATTACCATAAGCATACCGAAACCGAAGCTAGACTGTAACTGTAAATGTAACTGTAATCCCATGCCCCTACCCATGCCTACCGAATACATGGGGGTGTTTAGGCTAATAATGCACCCGTTTTGACCTACAATCAAAGTTAGCGCGACTAACTCGGGTGGGGGTTGTCAAACCCGATAGTACTATCCATAATTACCATGCTTTGTGAAAGAAACTAACGGTCCGGTTGTGAGGGGACTTAGTATGGTAAGTAAACCGCTTATGTAATATGTGAAATCATATAAATGTGATTATGTCCAATGAAAATGTAAGTATGCATGTAATCTCCCCCAAAAGGAAAATAAGTAAAAGGGGGCCGTGAAACTCACCTGATGCGTGAGTACCGTAAGCGTGTAAGTAGCAAAAGTCCGTGTGTAAACCGACCTACGCGTGCCCTAGAATATATAAGACACCTTAAGGTCTAAGTAATGTATCCGTGTGTAAGTGAGTTATGTAACCGTTTCACCCAACTTAGTTTCGTTATGAAATTCCGTATGACTCGACGACCCGTTGGTGATATGTATTTGTTATCAAAAATATATATTCACATAAAATAAATATAAGTTATGATTTCGATCAAGTGTGTCCATGACTATAAGTAATTTGGTGTCATCTTAGGTTTCGCGCTTTAAAATATAGTTTGACTCGGCATGAGTCGTAACTCAATGCGAACGGTAAATAAATATATTAGATTTTTATTTAAATTAATGTTTTCGAAATACGCCATGTTTTTAGGTAAAAATAATATTTATATTATTTATGTAAATATAACTGTCGGTATTCATTTTCACTACCAAAATATATACATGTATATATTTATAAAGACACACACACACATATATATATATATATATATATATATAACTTAAGATCTAGTCTTTCTTTTCAAATACTTATATATTTAAAATAGATGGACTTTAACATAAATAAGTTTTTCCATCATCTTTTTATACAACCATAAATCTTAATATATATACATTTCCAAAAAGAAAACATAACAATAATCATAACTACTAAAATACTAACAAGCAACTGGTAATAATTTAACTTTCATAATTTTGACATATCTTAACAAAGAAACTATAAACTTGTAAGGAACTAATATTCATAATATCACATGTTAAACACTATAAGATTTCTATGGACAAGATGAACCCACTTGATGAATCATTTGAGCATACACTTTATTTTAGTTCATGGACCATAAAGTTATAATTAATATTTTTACACAAAAATAAGTCTCATTTAGTTATTAGTTTCTAAAAACTCCATATTTAAAAAAAATGAATTTTTGTAGGTGAAAGTTGGTACACAACAACATGTAGGTAAAGAAATATAAAACAAGAACAAAAATATAAATAAGTAGGAGGGTTTTCTCACTATAAGCAAGCAAGGAAGAAGAATGAGTTATCTAGGTTGCTTGAAATCTCCTAGGACCACTTGATCTTCACTAGAGAAAGCTTGTAACACTTGAATGCTTGAAAGATAAAAAAAAAAATATAGATGTTGGTGGGTTGGTTGGAGCCGTAAACAAGAAAGAGGGGGAAGGGTATGAGCCTTGCAATTTGCTTGAGTGACTAACTTATAAAATGTGGGTGCCTATAAGGTGAAGGTTTCTTTCTAGCAACAAAAGACTTTGGAATTTGGTGTGGGTTTGAAATTTTTGGACTTAGGGGGAAGGGCTTTTAGAGCCGAAAATGGCATGCATCCCCTTGATGGGTTGTGATGCATGGTTTGATCATTCATTATTTTAGTGGGTTAGTATGGTCAATTCAAGGTAGGGTGGCTTGTGTGTAAGCATCCCTTTGGACCGATATGTAAGAAAGAGAAAAGAGAATTAGGAGTGACTAGAGCTTGAGGTAGGATGTTGTTTGTGTATGAATAGGGCATTATCACAAAAGTGGGTTTGATGTTGGTCAAACTAACACACATTTCCATTTGTGTGTACTGATTTCGAACAACAATAGCAACAAAGGATATGTTTCAATTTCATTTGGGTAATATGGGAAAAGAGGATTTTATAGTTAAAGACGGGTATTCAAGTGGTAGCGGGTATAAGTCGGACACGATATAAAAAGTAGATTTAGTAAAACCGAGTTTAATAAATTTATACATTATATTTTTAGTGGTTTACTAACATGTACATATATGTTCAGAAATTTAATATTGCGGAATAGCGCGTTAGAATAAGGTATATCGGTGGAACGGTAAAGATGTGCGTTAAAGTAGTCGGTTGATATAATTAAACACACACATATATCTAAGTTCTAAAATAGTTTTGTAACACCTCGAAATATTTGTTAAAACATAAATATTAATTATCAACAACGTTCGTGTGTGCCGGTCATACTGCGTGTGACCCGGTAATTTATCGCATTAGCGACGCGTGAAATGTTATGAATGGACTTTGCTAATTAAGAAATGACCTTAATTATCATAATTAAGTCTAACACAAATATATATATATGCAAATTATGACAGAGACGGGGGCGGGTATTGACTTGAAATTGCCGGTTGTCACATACTCCCCATGTTAAAAAGAATTTCGTCCCGAAATTCAGCTGGTGTCATCCGACTGGTGTAGTTTCGAACAACTGTGGATACGTACGCTTCATCTGGTCCTCGCGTTCCCAAGTAAACTCTGGTCCTCGCCTAGAGTTCCACCGAACTTTTACTATGGGGATACGACTCTGTTTCATTCTCTTGACCTCACGGTCCATGATCTCAACTGGTTCTTCGACGCAATGGAGTCGATCATCAACCTGGATTTCCTCGAGTGGTATGACCTGTGTCTCGTCTGATAAACACTTTTTCAGATTTGACACGTGGAAAGTTGCGTGAACACCACTGAGTGCTTGCGGCAGCTTAAGCTTGTAAGCTACGGGACCAACCCTTGCAAGGATTTCGAACGGTCCGATGTATCTTGGGTTTAGCTTACCACGCTTGCCGAAGCGAATAACTCCCTTCCAAGGTGAGACTTTGAGTAAAACCTTATCTCCAACCTGGAATTCCAATGGTTTGCGTCTCACGTTAGCGTAACTCTTCTGACGATCACGCGCGGCCTTAAGTCTGTCCCGAATCTGGACGATCTTCTCTGTTGTTTCATGAATGATCTCTGGCCCAGTAAGCTGGCTATCCCCAACTTCTGTCCAGCATAAAGGTGATCGGCACTTTCGTCCATACAGTGCTTCAAAAGGTGCGGCTTTGATGCTAGTGTGATAACTGTTGTTGTAAGAGAACTCAACCAATGGTAGATGAGTATCCCATTTGTTCCCGAAATCAATCACACAAGCTCTAAGCATGTCCTCCAAAGTCTGAATAGTCCTTTCACTTTGGCCATCAGTTTGGGGGTGATACGCGATACTCATATCCAATCTTGTACCCAATGCTTTCTGTAGAGATTGCCAGAACCTAGAGGTGAATCGGCTATCTCGATCTGAAATGATGGAGATTGGCACTCCATGTCTCGAGACAACCTCCTTGAGATAAATTCTGGTCAACCTTTCCAACTTATCAGTTTCCTTAATCGGCAAGAAGTGTGCAGACTTTGTCAGTCGGTCGACAATTACCCAAATCGTATCATAACCACCGGATGTCTTGGGTAACTTTGTGATGAAATCCATGGAAATTTGCTCCCACTTCCATTGTGGAATCTCTGGTTGTTGTAGTAACCCTGATGGTTTCTGATATTCAGTCTTGACTTTTGAACATGTCAGACACTTACTAACGTAGGTGGCGATGTCAGCTTTCATATTGGGCCACCAGTAAAGTTCCTTGAGATCCTGATACATCTTGTCAGAGCCTGGGTGAATCGAGTACCTGGACTTGTGTGCTTCGTCCATTACTAAATCCCTTAAGCTCCCAAAGCTTGGTACCCAAATCCGATCCATGAAGTAACGGGTTTCATCGGATTTGATCTCAAATTGCTTGTCCATACCCCGTAAGGACTAATCTTTCAGGTTTTGCTCCCTGAGTGCTTCTAACTGAGCATCGCGAATTTGAGTGGTTAAACTCGTGTGAATTGTCATCCCCAATGCTCGTACTCGTAGAGTTTTGGTTCGTTCCTTTCTACTCAAGGCATCTGCTACGACGTTTGCCTTACCAGGATGATAGCGAATCTCGCAGTCGTAGTCGTTAAGTAACTCGACCCATCTCCGTTGCCTCATGTTTAACTCTTTCTGGTCAAAGATGTGCTGGAGACTCTTGTGGTCAGTGAAAATAGTACATCTAGTACCGTACAGGTAATGCCTCCAGATCTTGAGTGCAAAAACTACGGCTCCCAGTTCTAAGTCATGGGTGGTGTAATTTTTCTCATGTACTTTTAGTTGTCGGGACGCGTAAGCAATAACCTTGTCGTTTTGCATCAATACGCAACCAAGACCTTGGTGTGATACGTCACAGTATACCACAAATCCGTCTGTTCCTTCTGGAAGTGACAAGATAGGAGCACAACATAGTTTCTGTTTCAACAGCTGAAAAGCTGCTTCTTGCTTTTCACCCCAATCAAACTTCTTGTCTTTCTGGGTTAAGGTCGTCATTGGCTGGGCTATCTTGGAGAAATTTTTGATAAACCGTCTGTAGTAGCCTGCCAGACCTAGGAATTGTCACACCTCAGTCGGAGTCTTCGGTGCTTTCCAATTCTTTATCGCTTCAACCTTGGACGGGTCAACATGTATACCCTTCTCGTTGACCACATGCCCGAGAAATTGCACCTCTCGAATCCAGAAATCACATTTCGAGAATTTAGCGTACAACTTCTCGTTCTTAAGTAATTCCAATATTAGTCTCAAATGCTGCTCGTGCTCTTCTTGAGTTTGTGAGTATATCAAGATGTCGTCGATGAAAACAATCACGAATTTATCCAGGTAGGGCTTGCACACTCTATTCATGAGGTCCATGAATACAGCTGGTGCATTGGTTAACCCAAACGGCATGACCATAAACTCGTAGTGACCGTAACGAGTCCGAAACGCGGTCTTAGGAACATCCTCCTCTTGAATTCGTAACTGATGGTATCCTGAACGTAAGTCGATCTTCGAATAATAACTGGATCCTTGAAGTTGGTCGAACAAGTCATCGATCCTCGGAAGTGGATACCGGTTCTTAATAGTCAGCTTGTTTAATTCCCGGTAATCGATGCACATTCGGAAGGATCCATCCTTCTTCTTGACAAACAAGACCGGGACTCCCCAAGGCGAGAAACTCGGTCTTATGAATCCCTTGTCTAACAACTCCTGTAGTTGGTTAGACAATTCTTGCATTTCCGATGGCGCTAGCCGGTAAGGTGATCGCGCAATCGGTGCGGCTCCGGGTACCAGGTCAATTCGAAACTCGACTTGTCTCGGAGGTGGAAGTCCGGGCAAGTCTTCGGGAAAGACTTCAGGGTAGTCTCGAACGATCAGTATATCCTCGACTTTTCTCTCCTCCGTTGGCTTTTCTATTACGTGCGCCAAGATTGCATGATAGCCCTTTCGTAAGCACTTCCGGGCCTTCATACAAGTAATGATCCTTAGCGTAGTACCGCTCCTTTCTCCTTGAATCGAAAGTGTTTCCCCATTCGGAAGCGGAATACGAACAATCTTTTCACAACAAACGATTTCAGCTCGATTCTTTGACAACCAATTCATCCCAATGACGATGTCAAAACTTCCAAGCATTACAGGCAGTAAATCTATGACAAAAGGGTGATCCGCCAAATTCAAAGTACACCCTTGAATTACTTTATCGGTTTCAATTAGCTTACCATCGGCTAACTCTATGGTATACTTACTAGTTAACATGATTGGTTTAATACCGAGCAATGGACTAAATTCGCTAGACACAAAACTCTTATCGGCACCCGTATCGAACAAAATAGAAGCATAGTGATCATTAATGAGAAACGTACCCGTAACAATGTTCGGATCTTGACGGGCTTCTCCTGCTCCTATCACAAAGGCTCTACCGCGCGCATTATTTCCCCCGTGGTTCTTAAGTTTTGGGCAATCCTTGCGGAAGTGTGCAGTACTCCCGCATTCGAAGCAACCATGGTTGACCCTTGGGTTAGCGGCTGGCTCAGTAGTTCGGCAATTTTTAGTTGCATGGCCGAACCTCTTGCATTTCTGGCACTTAGAGTCTTCACATGTACCCACGTGGTGAAAACCACACTTGTTACACTTAGGTAGGTTCCCGGTATACCCACCTCTTGGTTTCTTCTCAGTTGGGCCTGCAGCAAAGGCCTTAACTGTTTCTTGTCTCTTCTGAACTGGGGGTACAAAGGTCTTGCCATGATTATTATCCCATTTCCTCTTGTTGTCAGCGCTTCTCACAAAGGAACCCTTTTTCACCAAAACACCCTGGCGAACTGCTTGATCAGTCAAGTGGTGAGCAAGTCTCACTGCGCTCTGGATTGTAGCGGGTTCAGCAGAAGTTACCATGCTTTGGATTTGAGGTGCTAGACCCCAAATGTACCTTTCAATCCTTTTGAATTCAGGGGTCACCATGTGTGGACACAAGCGTGCATAGTCATGAAATTTGGTGGTATAAGTGTCCACATCAGCACCCTCCATGGTCAAATTCCAAAACTCTTGCTCTAGCTTTTGCAGTTCACTGCGAGGGCAATACTCTTCTTTCAGCATCTCCTTGAAATCCTCCCAAGGTATCGCATTGGCGACATCCAGACCCAATGTCTGAACATGAGAGTTCCACCATGATAGTGCCTGCCCTTCAAATGTGCCAGAGGCGAACTTGACTCTACTGTCCGCAGTGCAGTTACTCATGCTGAAGACAGACTCTGCCTTCTCTATCCATCGAACCATTCCAACTGCCCCCTCAGAGCCATTGAAAGTATGAGGTTTGCGGTTGAGGAAGGACTTAAATGAACAGCCCCTCGCATTGTTCTCTGTTCCTGAATTGTATAAATTGCTTTGTTAGAAATTAAACCATCATAAACAGCGACTTTAATACATATGACAACGCATCCCTTCGGACTTCCGTCGTACCTCCGTCTCCTCCGTTGATCTCCGATCCTCCACCGGATCCCACGTTCCGGTTAGTGTCGTAAGCGGCAAGGGCATCGGCTACTCGTTGCGAGATCATTGCCTCAATCTCCGCTAAGCTCGTAGGTGCACTGCCCTCTGCATTGTTGCGGGGGACTCTCCTTCGTGGCGGCATGTTTCTTCAAATCACAACGATAAGCAAGATAAGACAATATATATAATAAAGTCAACACAGGTGCACAAAGTAGACAACCACAACAATCAAACAACCACGCAATATAAAAGATAACATAACTTGATAAATAATTTGCACGAGATACAAAGCATTTTTAGAGTACAAAGCTCCACAAAAACAAGTTCAAATCTAAAATATTACGTGAGCACAACCCGCTCACGATAGGCTAATGAATGAAACGAGAAAATACACCAACAAAGAGGGCCACAGAGGCGAAGAGAGCACTAACTGCAGCAAGTGCCACAGCAGACCCTGCTCGCTCCTGTGCCTCGGCAGCCTGCTGTTCAGCTATAACAACACGCTGATTGGCGGCTGCGGCCTGCTCCTCGATGGCAACCACCCGGAAGTGAATAGCGTGAAGTGACTGGTCCACGATGTAAGACCATTCATTCACGGAATGTAGGCGGTCCACTATAGACTCGATGTGGAGGCCCTTGAGCCTCTCAATGTCATCCCGAACTGAGTGGGTCTCGAGGTCACGGTGAGCATCTTGTGCCACTGGTGTGGGCACGGTGCGCTCAACCGGCTCCCCGGTCAGTGGTAGGGGACGGGGCGCCTGAGAAGACTCGCCTATCTCGTGGATAGAGGGTAAATCCTCCTCCTCCAACCACCCATTGAGGGTGTGTGGTATCCATGTCTGCTTCCTCGCAGAAGCCAAAGTCTTCTTTCGCGGAGGCTCTCGTGGAGTGTCGTCAGTCCCTGCGGTCTCGCCGGCAGGTGCTGGTGGTGTTAGTGCGGGCCTCTTCCCTAGTATGGGGACCTGCTTCCTAGCAGTCTGCCTCGTCTTAGCTCCGGTGCGAAGGACAGGTGGGGCTGATGGTACGGGACTCGGTGGTGTAGGAGCTCGTCGTGTCGAAACTGGGGTACTCTCTCCTGAGGAAGACCCTCCGAAGATCACCGAGCGAGGCACCGTCTCTCCAGAGCTCGTGCTGTCACTCCCGGCGGCCGCTCCGCCTGTGCTGTCAGTAGCTGACTCTCCGGACGCCTCCTCCGGGTCGGTCTCGTAACTTACCTCCGGTACGGGTGCAGGCGGCGACGCTGGTGGTGTCCCAGATGGTGGTGGTGGTGGGGTCGCGGGTGTGTACTCCTCGTCAGAAGCGTATATAACAATCGGGTCTACTGAAGTCATATCTGTGACAAGGCAATATTCGAAATACTATGTAACATAAGTATGCAGTGGGTGTATGCGGTAATGTAAATGTTATGAGACTACGGTTATAGTCTAAGCCCACTAAATGCAACTTAGTTCGCTATAACCAATGTCTCTGATACCAATCTGTCACACCCCAACCACGACGATTTCCCGTGGGGCGCGACGGTCATGGATCATCGTCACTGATTACATAGAACGACCTCTATATGGTTTTGAAAATCATGCATTCCAAATCGTTCCAAGATATAACATTGTTTTACAGAGTTAATGCGGAAAGTAATGCGGAAGGAAAATAAATTGTTTTGAAAATACAATGCCAAGCAAAAGACAAGCAAATGTTCATTGTCATGGGAACATCAAAAGACTTCATGCATGATGTGCACCCTAATCCCGTGCAAGCTTAACGACCTGAGAAAACATGCTTAAACGAGTCAACAATAATGTTGGTGAGTTCACAGGTTTAAATGTAAAAGTAAATCGTTGTAATGGACCACAAGACTTTCTATGATTTGATTGTTGTACAGACAATGCTACAATATTACCATAAGCATACCGAAACCGAAGCTAGACTGTAACTGTAAATGTAACTGTAATCCCATGCCCCTACCCATGCCTACCGAATACATGGGGGTGTTTAGGCTAATAATGCACCCGTTTTGACCTACAATCAAAGTTAGCGCGACTAACTCGGGTGGGGGTTGTCAAACCCGATAGTACTATCCATAATTACCATGCTTTGTGAAAGAAACTAACGGTCCGGTTGTGAGGGGACTTAGTACGGTAAGTAAACCGCTTATGTAATATGTGAAATCATATAAATGTGATTATGTCCAATGAAAATGTAAGTATGCATGTAATCTCCCCCAAAAGGAAAATAAGTAAAAGGGGGCCGTGAAACTCACCTGATGCGTGAGTACCGTAAGCGTGTAAGTAGCAAAAGTCCGTGTGTAAACCGACCTACGCGTGCCCTAGAATATATAAGACACCTTAAGGTCTAAGTAATGTATCCGTGTGTAAGTGAGTTATGTAACCGTTTCACCCAACTTAGTTTCGTTATGAAATTCCGTATGACTCGACGACCCGTTGGTGATATGTATTTGTTATCAAAAATATATATTCACATAAAATAAATATAAGTTATGATTTCGATCAAGTGTGTCCATGACTATAAGTAATTTGGTGTCATCTTAGGTTTCGCGCTTTAAAATATAGTTTGACTCGGCATGAGTCGTAACTCAATGCGAACGGTAAATAAATATATTAGATATTTATTTAAATTAATGTTTTCGAAATACGCCATGTTTTTAGGTAAAAATAATATTTATATTATTTATGTAAATATAACTGTCGGTATTCATTTTCACTACCAAAATATATACATGTATATATTTATAAAGACACACACATATATATATATATATATAACTTAAGATCTAGTCTTTCTTTTCAAATACTTATATATTTAAAATAGATGGACTTTAACATAAATAAGTTTTTCCATCATCTTTTTATACAACCATAAATCTTAATATATATACATTTCCAAAAAGAAAACATAACAATAATCATAACTACTAAAATACTAACAAGCAACTGGTAATAATTTAACTTTCATAATTTTGACATATCTTAACAAAGAAACTATAAACTTGTAAGGAACTAATATTCATAATATCACATGTTAAACACTATAAGATTTCTATGGACAAGATGAACCCACTTGATGAATCATTTGAGCATACACTTTATTTTAGTTCATGGACCATAAAGTTATAATTAATATTTTTACACAAAAATAAGTCTCACTTAGTTATTAGTTTCTAAAAACTCCATATTTAAAAAAAATGAATTTTTGTAGGTGAAAGTTGGTACACAACAACATGTAGGTAAAGAAATATAAAACAAGAACAAAAATATAAATAAGTAGGAGGGTTTTCTCACTATAAGCAAGCAAGGAAGAAGAATGAGTTATCTAGGTTGCTTGAAATCTCCTAGGACCACTTGATCTTCACTAGAGAAAGCTTGTAACACTTGAATGCTTGAAAGATAAAAAAAAAAATATAGATGTTGGTGGGTTGGTTGGAGCCGTAAACAAGAAAGAGGGGGAAGGGTATGAGCCTTGCAATTTGCTTGAGTGACTAACTTATAAAATGTGGGTGCCTATAAGGTGAAGGTTTCTTTATAGCAACAAAAGACTTTGGAATTTGGTGTGGGTTTGAAATTTTCGGACTTTGGGGGAAGGGCTTTTAGAGCCGAAAATGGCATGCATCCCCTTGATGGGTTGTGATGCATGGTTTGATCATTCATTATTTTAGTGGGTTAGTATGGTCAATTCAAGGTAGGGTGGCTTGTGTGTAAGCATCCCTTTGGACCGATATGTAAGAAAGAGAAAAGAGAATTAGGAGTGACTAGAGCTTGAGGTAGGATGTTGTTTGTGTATGAATAGGGCATTATCACAAAAGTGGGTTTGATGTTGGTCAAACTAACACACATTTCCATTTGTGTGTACTGATTTCGAACAACAATAGCAACAAAGGATATGTTTCAATTTCATTTGGGTAATATGGGAAAAGAGGATTTTATAGTTAAAGACGGGTATTCAAGTGGTAGCGGGTATAAGTCGGACACGATATAAAAAGTAGATTTAGTAAAACCGAGTTTAATAAATTTATACATTATATTTTTAGTGGTTTACTAACATGTACATATATGTTCAGAAATTTAATATTGCGGAATAGCGCGTTAGAATAAGGTATATCGGTGGAACGGTAAAGATGTGCGTTAAAGTAGTCGGTTGATATAATTAAACACACACATATATCTAAGTTCTAAAATAGTTTTGTAACACCTCGAAATATTTATTAAAACATAAATATTAATTATCACCAATGTTCGTGTGTGCCGGTCATACTGCGTGTGACCCGGTAATTTATCGCATTAGCGACGCGTGAAATGTTATGAATGGACTTTGCTAATTAATAAATGACCTTAATTATCATAATTAAGTCTAACACAAATATATATATATGCAAATTATGACAGAGACGGGGGCGGGTATTGTCCTGAAATTGCCGGTTGTCACACTTTTGGTGGTACCTTTGATGTGTCTGAAGTTAGAGAGGATACCTCTAATGTGTCTGCCATGAGAGCTTGATTGTTGGCAGAAAGATCCTCAGGCTGGAAGCTCCAGTCAAAGTCAGTAGTTCCAACATTTGCACAGGCTTCAGTTTGTGCTGGAGGATTGACATGTTGTTGTTGTTGTTGGTGTCTTGGCTGAGCTTGGTGTGCTTGTCTGGTAGGAAAGTAGTCGCTGGAAGAGGCTGATTGATGGCTTGAGCTTCTTTCTTTGGCTTGAATTATTTCTAATTCATAGGCTTTTAGCATACAAAAGAGCTCGGTCATCTGCAGAGTCTTTAGATTCTCAGTTCTTCTTATTGACACTGTGTAAAGTGTCCAGCAACTAGGAAGAGATCTGATGAACCTTTTGAGAATGTCTTCATTCTCCAGTTTCACCTTAGAGCACTGCAGCTCTCCTACCAAGTAAATGTACCTGTTATACACACTGGTTAGTGACTCACCTTCATTGCAGACAAAGTTTTCGTATTGCTGCATCAGGATGTCTTTGAGCCCGTTGCTTTGTGCCATTTTTGTTTTGTGTGACTTGATCAAGAATAGAGTTTTGAATAGAATCAGAAAGTGATTAAACAAATGTTAGTTTGTTTAATCTTGAGCCAAAGCTCTGATACCACTTGTAGGATCGTAAGATTACAAGGTGATTCAATTCTAGTTGATATTGGCGGAAACAATAACAACCAACAAGGTAAACAAGTAAACAGCAAGAATACTGATAAATGCACTGTTGTATTAAACTTCTGAGATTACAAGTTTACAAGTAAAACACTATCAAGAAGCACTATGAAAGCACAGCAAGCACAAGACACACTTTGTTTGAAGTGTTTACACAGTATTTATAATAACTTAGAATCAAGACAGACCCTTGATTCTAAGGATCAGATCTAACACAAGCCGTTGATCTTGTTTATTAATCTAAATTACACGCAAAGGCTAATCTAGATAACTTTACTGAAACGTCTTCTTAGGCATCATTGTTTGCATGCTTGGAGACACGCGTCATTGTCCTTTATTGGTTGCACCACTGAGGTTCCTTCTGCTTGGAGTGTGGCAGTTGCTTTTGCAGACAGGTGTCAGAGGCGCTTCACATGGATAGTCAGCTGCAACGTTTGGTCTTCATAGAATAGAGCTATCAGCAGCTGAGATGAGAACAATGCTGCTGATAAGACTATCAGCAGCAACTTGTGTTGGATGCTGCTGATAAGCCTATCAGCAGCAACAAGTGTTGGATGCTGCTGATAAGCCTATCAGCAGCAACAAGTGTTGGATGCTGCTGATAAGCCTATCAGCAGCAACAAGTGTTGAATGCTGCTGATAAGCCTATCAGCAGCATTTGTACTTAGAATAATTTGGTAGCAATCAGTCTTTTGTTCTACAGATCTGGGTTACAAAACATACGAATACAAATAGAATTAAATCTAACAACCAATGAAATAGGTATACGTCGGTTAATGATTAACCGGTTGAGACACCGAGGTACAACGAATCGATGCTAGATCACTGATGTAGTGCAAAGCACGCATCTTTATTCCATTGTATTCGTGCGTTTTAGATAGTTTTATATCTGTTTTGAGTCATTTTTGGTTCGGATTTATGGTTTAATGATTGGGTAAAGATCTTGGTTTGATAGTTGTGATGATTATGCATGCTTAAATCTGATGTATGATTGATTATAGTTCCGTATGCTGCTTGTGAATGTCTGTCAGTTTGAGTAGTATATTTAGATCACTGACTGTGTGTTTGTGATTGTTTGTTGGTTTGCTAGACGTAGTATTCCATAGGAACTGTGATTGAAAGTAAATTAGATCTGAGTGTTCATCTTATCTCGATACCTGAAAGGTGAGAGGTAATCGGTTAGTCTTCGTTATTAGGATTCCGAGTGTTAACTGTCTGAGCGGAATTTGCCTTAGGTTCTTAGTAATTGTTGCTAGTCCGAGTCATAGTATGTTGATCTGAGATTACACCGTGCATGTTTGATGTATTGTGGATAGTGAGACTGAGAGGTGATCTATCTTTTGGGTACATTATCATTGTTGGAGGGACTGAAAGGTAATCCGACTATATGGTGAGCGTTGGGCATCTTTAGAGTTTCCTTGTTGGTGACACCCTGAGAGTGATTAGGGATCCACTAGGTTGTCTAGAGTTGTTATCCTAAGAAAACCAGTTCCATCATTGTTTCTATAACCGGTAGAAGTCTTGGCTTTGCAAGTAGGATTCTAACCTAGGTAGTGTTCTTCTCATTCCTGATATTCCCGAGTCTTTGTCTGATAGTTAGAGTCGTTCATTTGTTTTATCTTGATTTCTTTAGTAGTTTAATCATTAGTGTAGAAAACCCCCCAAAACCAATTATTTATAGTTCGAGTTAGTGTCTAATTTAGCTATTCAGTGTCTAATTTAGCTATTCAGTGTCTCTAGGGTTCTAAGCTGTGCTACACTCGATAGATTCACTTGCATGTCAGTGCGGTCTAGTTAATAGGTATTCCATTTATTACTTAGGTGTCTAGATTATGTTTTTATTAGTATTTTTATAGACCGTCTGGGCGACATCAATCACGAATCGAAACGCGAGAACGGGGCGCCACCGGTCGGCGACTTGAAGTTGCCGTAAATGGCAAATGCTCCTCGACAACAGCTTGGAAAAACAAACCAAAGAAGTCAACCACTTCTTGGTTTGCTCCTTTGTGATAGCAACTAGGGAAAAACGGCAAAAGAAGTCAAAACCAATTTATTACTTTTGCGGCTAAAACAATTAATAGTAGGGTTATGTATATTATTTAGAATATCCCCTTAAATAATAAATATAAGCCCTACTAATTGTTTTCGGGCCCAAAGTTCAATACGAGATATAAAAGCCTAAACATGTTTTAATGTTTTAATAAAAGATTAAAACAGTATATAATTATTATTTATAAACCAGTATAAATAATAATTCCCATCTAACCAATATATATAAATATATATAGTCTCACTGTTTGTTCGTAATTACCAGTTAAACATGTTAAGTGGATTCAATGTTCGTTGCCATCAATGTAACTCTTACGGGCCATAACTTGGTTAGTAGCGTTAATTAATCAGGACCGGACATTAAATTCCAACAATTCTGGCATCCGCTTTTGGTCCCATTCACAATTTAAGTTCAGACACTGAGAGTGTCCAAATCTTTCAAACTATTGTGTTGATACCAACCTGTAAGGCCCCAAATCTGGGAGGCCTCACTCATTGGATTTACTCATTCACAAACAGTTCTTAAACTTGAATATCAAATAACGCAGCGGAATCATTCATTTCATACATAATTAAAATTTGTTCAACATTCATAAACTTCAAACATTTGTCTCAAACATAATCATAAACAATAACATAACGTAACAGGATGCCAGACTTCGTAGATCGACCGGGTAACTCTTCAGCGCTTGCCAAGCATCACGTCCATTCGTACTTGTCCTTAACCTTAATGTGCATACTAAAAGTCAGCTACGCTGGTGAGTTCTAGCTTTACATAAAACTTTAACATAAACATTCGCCAAAAACATAACATTCAATTATTTAACAAAAGCGTACGTAAAGCATGAAATAACATAAAATTAAACATAAGTCAACGAGCATATTGAATCTGCGCCTTTTCGTAACTGTCAATTCCATACATCACATACAGGCGGAGAAACCCCGAGGCGTGCCACCACTAGGCCCTTCAACACCGTACATTACCTGCAGGTGGAGAAACCTATGGCCTGACACTCAAAGCCATTCAACACCAGAACCTTAGATACGACACCACAAGGATAACACGTACCTTCACCTTAAGCACTGTTCCCTGTCAGGGAATAGTACATTCATTCGGGATCCCGGTAATCCCATGGTGACCGTCGCCACCCCTTTATCCACCTAGTTGTACAACCGTTGGCTAGTCACAAAGGCCCCTATAAAGGTAAGGCCCATACATGCATACATACCTTAGTTCCCGAAGGAACTCGTGTCAGATTCGTTCATTTCGTGACTTTCATAAAAACCTTTACCTCATTTTAGTTAAAGCATTCATACATTTTATTAAACAACATTTCGTTCATAAACTTCATTTTGGCAAAACATTTCGTAAACACATTTCCGCTTCATCTTTCATAAATGTCATTTCGTAAGTATGCACACCAGCCCAAAACGGTATTAAAACATTAAAAGAAGGGCTCTAGAACTCACCTGATAAGCTAATCACTGGTTGTCTTAACAAAGGTCCAACGACGTCACACACAATCTAGATTGACTAGTTACACACACATCAGACCAAATCCCGACTCTATCAGTTTACTTATTCTGTTTTTGGCAAACTTAAGGCTAAGTTTGCCCCTTTTAACCTCAGTGAACATATGCCAAGTTCGCCCAATTCATACCCAGCGAACTTAGCAAGTTCGCTAACATAAGTTCGCTAGTTCAACCCAGCGAAGTTACTAAGTTCGCTACCAACATGCTGCCAGCAAACATAGCAAGTTCTCTAGAATAAGTTCGCTCAATTTACCATAGGCGAACTTGACAAGTTCACCTGCGGGGCTGTCACCTTCCCCAAAACCCTAAGTTTGCATGTTAATGGCAGGGTGTGACAGGTTGATATTAGAGCCACATGTTTTAGCAAATTAGATACTTGGCTCTAGTATCTAAGCTTTAACCATAAAGATTTTATAATGCCTCAAGATTAAGATAAGGAAACAAGGTAACTATCTGACCATTATATAGTTATCTTACAAACAGTATGTTCTGTCTAAGGAAAGAGTGGTGTATAAATCTCTCCTAGACCTGTTATTCTTTCCTGTGAAGATTTCTGTTGGAGGTACTGCTCTAGAAAGATAACCACCATGTAGAAGTTTAATTATGATTGGTTAAGATAAAGATACTAGCCTTAGTATCTAAGTTTTGATCAACACCGAGGATAGAATAAATACTAATACTTTAAGTTGCAGGATGTCTGGGAATAGTTCTGTTCCGATTTACTATGATCCTAACCGACCTATTAAACAAGAATCTCCCAAATATCACCCATTGGGATCTCAGATGAATCCTATCTCTTCTCTTTATTATGACGATCCATTTGCTATCTTTTATGATGACCTTAGCCCCGAGTATCACCCACAATCTTACAATACTTCAAGTTAATGGATGGAAGTTGGATCCGATTTCAGTATTGGGAATGTCAACGCTTTACCACTCCAAGGAAATGACGAAGCTGAATCCAGCCGAGCTCATCAGAACGTGCTGACAGAAGAAGATCCTTCTGAAGAGGAATCTAATCATGTTAATCCTGAATCTCCCTCTTTATACAATCCTTATATGTATCCCGAACCTGTTTACCATGGTCCTTTCGAGGATTACTTTAATATCCCACATCGGTTGAGGGGGAGAACTAAGCCTTCCTTATATGGGGGTGGATACCTTCTTTATCAAGACGTGCTTTGCCTGGGCGAGCAACTCGTCGGGTGAAAACAAAACCATGAGTTCCTGGATGGGCAACCCATCTGGGGCAAAGCGGACAATATCTTGGTACAGTTTGCTTGGGCTATTACAATTACTTTCAAGCTCCTCCTGAGTATCAAAACGCTTATAACGACATAATGGTGGGACTTTGTGAGCCTCCACCTAAATTTGGTTATGAACACAGCATGCCTTCGTCTCCCATCTAATGTTTAGATTGTTCGTTGTGCCAAACGGACGAGATAAACAGGGAGAAGATCATGGACAAAGCAAGGACACAACTTTATAGGCAACAAATGTACGAATATGGAGAAAACCTAATGATTCCCAGAAAAGAACTGATGAAGGATTAAAATCCTATGTTGTAATTTTTATTTTGTTGTAATATATTTTCTAATACAATAAAAAATCATTCTGTTTTATTTTGTACAGACATGGTTGGAAAAGGCAAAGGACCTAGTTTCTTTCGTAAATTTGCACCTTCTAATTTTTACGAACGTAAAACTAATGAGACAATCATAGAAGATAATGAGGAAAATGAAAGTTCAAATTTCAGAAGCCTTGGAGAAATAGGGAACCCTAGTATTCCCTATAATCCTTTTATGAGTTTTCATTCCGCTCCTACCGCCGAAAGCTACAACATCACTCCAATTTACTCACATAACTTTCATGAGGGATTCTCTGAAATGTCTTTTGAGAATAGATATGTTCCTGAAGAAGAAGAACGAGCTTATTACAATAAACCCTACGTTCTTTACTATGAGAATGTTCCTATCCCTGCTCCTCATGAAAATGAGAACGCATCGGGAAGTGAAAGGGAACAAATGCTATTAAATCAAATACCGGAGCTAGAACGAGAAAAATCTAAAGTCGAAGCCCGAAATGCCTTGCTAGTTCAAGCTCTAGAGGAGAAAAATCTTTGGAACTATTAGAACAATGATTTTGATATGTGTAATTTCCCTTGTATAAATTTCATCAATAAAAGTTATGTTTTTTATTTCAATCTTGTTTCTTTTATAGCATGTCTAAACAGACCGGACCATCCTATAATACACGGGGTAAAAAAAAGCAAGCGGTAGTCAAGAACACTGCAGAAATTTCTACTCCCCATAACGAACTTCAAAGATTAATTGTGGAAGGAATCAAGGATTCCCTACCAATGATCTTTAATGAAATGGACAAAAGACAGGCCGAAAAATTAAAAGAATTGTCCAATCAACCATCGATCCCCAAATTTGTACACTCTCAACATACTCGAACCATTACCCAATCCAAACCAATCACTCTAACCCCTAATGATCCACTACTACTAAAGGATCCAAGACAAAGAAGATGGAGAGAGAGGAGTACTATCACAATTCCTTAGAAGAGGAAGGTATGGGAAACAATTATGGCCATCAAGAGAAGAAGAAGATAGTCGGTTGTACTTACAAGATGTTCAAAGATTGTAAGCCTTACAACTTTTCTGGAAGAGAAGGAGGAATAGCCACACTGAGGTAGATTGAAAAGACTGAATCTGTTCTTACTATAAGCAAGTGTGCTGAAGAAGATAAAGTTCTCTACGTTTCCAATATGTTCAAGGATCAAGCCCTTGAATGGTGGAACAATATAATTGTTGCTAAGGGCAGAGATGCAGCCTATGCTTTGGGTTGGAATGTCCTTTAAGGCAAGGGTAGAGAAGAAGTATGTTCCCTAGAATGAGAGGGAACAGATCGAAGGGAAATTTCTCAGTTTAAAAATGGTTGGCACGAACCATCAGGAATACTCGACAAAACTCCTTGAGTACGCTCGAATAGTTCCTCACCTAGCTGTCCCTGAATCTAATCTCATAAAGAGATACATTTGGGGACTAATCGATGAAATCTGTGACATGGTCAAAGTGCCCAAAATGCGAAAACCCTTGACGATGCCATGGATTTAGGTGCCTCTTTGACTGATAGTCTGATCAGAAATCAAGAGGAGGGAAAGAAGAAGAAGAAGAAGAAGGAAACATCTGGGCAAGGCCCCAATGGGTCTAAGAAGCCAAATTTCACCCCGAAAAATAATAATTCTGCTACCCCTGAATGTCCAAAGTGCAAGAAGAAACATTCCAGACAATGCTGATCTGGACTTTATTGCAACTTCTGCAAAATGTCTGGACACAAAACAGAAGTTTGTTATAAGAAGAAACCTATCTTGCTATGAATGTGGGGAAGCTGGCCACATCAAAAATTATTGTCCTAAGTTGAAGAAACCTGAAGGGACAGGTCTTAAGCCTGTTGAAGGAGTGAAGAAGAATGCATGAGCATTCGTTCTTAATGCTCACGATGCAGCAGGTATGCCCAATGTTATTATAGGTACATTTCTTGTCAATGATGTTTATGATCGAGTTTTATTTGACTCTGGTGCAAACCAAAGTTTTATAGATCATAAATTCTGTAGACTTTTAATAAAGCTCTAGCTAAACTAGACAAGAAATACATGATAGAAACGGCTAATGGAGACCTCGTCCAAATCTCAGAAATCCTAAACGACTGTAATATCACATTACCAGGACATGTTATTCTTGCACAATTATTGCCAATGACTTTGTTAGGATTTGGCATTGTTCTAGGAATGGGTTGGTTAGCCTCTAACCAAGCTCGTATCCTATGTGATAAGAAATCAATAGAGCTTCGTTCACCGTAAGGCAATGACATCACTATAAATGGTGATAAATTATCCAACTCTTTTGGAATAATTTCTATGTTGAAATCCACTAAGTATCTACGAAAGGGATGCTTAGCATACCTTGTATCTGTAACTACCGACACTAAAAAGAAGATTGAAGAAGTGTCGGTTGTGGCTGAATTCTCTGATGTATTCCCTGACGAACTGCTTGGAATTCCACCTGAAAGAGAAGTGGAGTTCAGAATCAATCTTGTACCTGGTACGACACCGATTGCCCAAGCCCCGTACAGCTTATCTCGTAGTTGGATGAATTATTAGAGAAAGGATTCATCAGACCAAGTGAGGAGCTCCAGACTTATTCGTTAAAAAGAAAGACGGTTCAATGCGTATGTACATTGACTATCATGAACTAAACAAAGTAACGATTAAGAACCGCTATCCGCTTCCCAGGATCGATGATCTATTTGGTCAATTCCAGGGAGAACGGTGTTTTTCAAAGATCGATCTTCGTTCTGGATATCATCAATTGAAAGTCTAGGAAGAAGATATTCCTAAGACAACATTCAGAACTCGATACGGTCATTATGAGTTCACGGTGATGCCATTTGGACTCACTAATGCACCGGCTGCTTTCATGGATATGATGAATCGAGTTTACAAACCTTACTTGGATAAATTCATTATCGTATTCATTCATGATATCCTTATTTATTCCAAAAGTAAGGAAGAGCATGCAAGTCTTCTGAAAATATTACTCGAACTCTTGAGAAATGAAAAGTTGTATGCTAAATTTTAAAAATGTGAATTCTGGTTGTCTGAAGTCCAATTCCTTGGGTATGTCACTAACGCTGATGGCATCCAAGTAGATCCTGTAAAAATCGAAGCAATATCCAAATGGGAAATTCTGAGTCACCAACCGAAGTTCGTAGTTTCCTCGGTTTGGCGGGATATTATCGAAGATTCATACAATATTTCTCAAGGATCGTTGTTCCATTAACTTCTCTGACACGCAAGTCAGTTAAGTATGAATGGGGACCGAAGCAATCTAAAGCCTTTGAAACTCTGAAACAGAATCTGACACAAGCACCCATACTGGCTTTGCCAGATGGAAAATGAAGGCTTTACAGTTTACTGTGAAGCTTCACACACTGGTTTCGGTTGTGTGCTAATGCAAGGAAGCAAAGTGATTGCTTATGCTTCCCGACAACTAAAAATACATGAAAAGAATTATACGACTCATGATTTAGAATTTGGCGTCATAATATTCGCACTGAATTATAGGGGCACTATCTTTATGGAGTCAAATTCATTAAGTTTATTGATCATATAAGCCTGAAATATATATTCAGTCAGAAAGAACTGAATATGAGGCAGAGGTGTTGGATGGAGGTCCTGAATGATTATGATTGTGAAATCTGTTATCATGAAGGCAAGGCTAACGTTGTAGCTGACGCCTTGAGCAGAAAAGAAAAAGAGAAACCTAAACGAGTTAGTGCTTTAAGACTCGATCTCCAAATCGATCTTATTACTCGTATTAAGGAATCTCAAAAGATTGCCTTAGAAGAACCAAACCTCGAGAAAGAAGGTTTGGGTGGTATGATCGACCAACTGGTCAAGGGAAATGACGATATTCTTAGAATGAACCAGAGCATCTGGGTTCCTATCTATGGATACTTACATGAAAATATTCTCGAAGAAGCTCGTAAATCTAAATATACAATGCATCCTGGAAGCGATAAGATGTATAAGAACCTAAAAGACAATTACTAGTGGATAGGGATGAAGAAACATACGGCTATCTATGTTGCAAAATGCTTAACCTGTTCTCAAGTTAAAGCTGAACATCAAAAGCCGCCTGGCTTGTTACAGCAACTTGAACTTCTTGTGTGGAAATGGGAAATTATAACCATTGATTTTATTATGAAACTTCCCCGGACCAGTCGAGGAAATGACACTATCTAGGTTATCATTGACGGGCTTACTAAGTCTGCTTATTTTCTTCCCATGAAAGAAACGTTCAGCATGGATAAGTTGACATAATTATACATTAATGAAATTGTGTCGTTACACAGTGTGCCACTATCTATCGTGTCAGATAGAGATAGTAGATTTAATTCTCGATTCTGGAAAAGTTTTCAAAAAGCCCTGGGTACGAAATTGAATCTTAGCACTGCCTACCATCCTCAAACGGATGGGCAGAGCGAAAGAACTATCCAAACTTTGGAAGATATGTTAAAGGCTTATGTAATCGACCTCGGAGGAAGTTGGGATGACCACTTACCCCTGATGGAATTCTCCTATAATAATAGTTAACATACGCGTATACAGGCCGCTCGTTTTGAAGCCTTATACGGTCATAAATGTAGAACTCCAATCTGTTGGTCTGAAATTGGAAAAAATCAGTTGTCTGGTCCTGAAATAGTCCAGGAAACAACCGATAAAGTTATTCAAACAAGAGATAGATTAAAAGCGGCTCGTGATCGTCAAAAGAGTTGTGTTAATAGAAGAAGAAAGTCGTTAGAATTCAACGTCGGTGATAACGTTTTGTTGAAGGTTTCACCATGGAAAGGCGTTGTAAGATTTGGAAAGAAAGGGAAATTAAGTCCTAGATTTGTAGAACCATTCAAAATCTTGAAACGAGTTGGCTATGTGGCTTATCAACTCGAATTACCAGAAGAAATGAATGGAGTACACGATGTATTCCATGTGTCAAATCTGCGTAAATGTTAAGCAGATGAAACTCTGGTAATGCCCCTACAAGATGTAGAGGTAAATGAAAAGTGGAAATTCATGGAACAGCCTTTGCAAATCGAGGACATTTAGGAAAAGAAATTGAAAAGTAGGAAATTCATGATTGTGAAAGTGAAATGGAACTCCAGACGTGGACCTGAGTACACGTGGGAACCGGAGTCTGAAATAAAAAAGAAATATCCTCACTTGTTCCAATAATCTCGAGGACAAGATTAAAACAAGGTGGGGAGGATGTAACACCTGCCACAAAAATGTCCAAGAAATGCTACGGTTAGAAACTAAAGGACTAGTCGTATCTAAAATACCAATGTCCAGGGTTTAAAATGAAAAATATGAGTTTTTAGACCTTAGCGGACCGCTAAGGCAAACCCTAACGGTCCGTTATAGGTGAATTTAGGTGGTAGAGGTTCGCTAAGAATGAATCTCCCTGAAACACAAGGGTGGCGGACCGCTACCATCTTGTTAACGGTCCGCTACTTAGCGAGCAAGTAATCAACCCACGTGTGACACGTGTTCTATGACTAATGGGCAATAAATCTGACAAGCGTACTCGTGGAGGACCACCATGCCAGGTGGTAACGGTCCGCCAGCCGCAAAACGCTAAGAAATTGCCACGTAGCCTTGTGACGGGCCGCTACGCCCCTGGATAACAGTTCGCTAGCCGCAAATATCACACCCCCAAAATACACTAATGGAGTTTTACCGCGAGGCATGTGACAAAGTAGGATCTCAGTCATTAGTCATATCAAACAACACTATATTAGTTTAATAAAAACCATTAATGTTCAGAGTAAATGCGGAAGCGATAATAAAGTATTTAATGTGCAAAACCAAAAGTCGAGTTATTGGAAAACAGGTAAATAGTTTAAATGTTTGTAATGATAAAAGGACTCCCATGCATATCCTATTAGTGCACCTATGCCTTAGCGACCTGAGAAAACATGTAAAAAAATGTGTCAACACTAGATTGGTGAGTTCACAGGTTTCAGTTTGTAATAGTGTTTGCCAGATTATGTACATTCAATATATATCAATAGGTAGCTAACCTATGTTCATGTTTACTAAAGCGCTTGCAACCGAAGCTAACTGTTTGTGTTTGAATGCCTTCTACCATGTCTATCAACAATGGTGATGTGTTAGGTCAATATTACACCCGTTCGACCTCCATTCGAGTTAGCGCGACTAACGCGGGTGGGGTTTGTCAAACCCAGTAGTACTACTCAAGATTACCTTGCTAGATTCATATTAAACGGTTCGATGTGTAAGAACTTTCATGATAGAGTGTTACGCTTAGCTTTAACAAGTGTAATATAAGATTTACAGAAATCATATGTTTGCGTCATGTTATCTCCCCCTAATTTAAAAACAATCAAGGGGCCGTGAAACTCACCCGAGTGTGTAAAGTGTAGTAATTAGCACTTCACAAGGATACAACAAAACCACAAATAGTTTGCAAGCGGACAGTCTACGAATGCCCTAGAATATGTTTACGATTGTTAGGAACACGTAGGATTTTGTGACGATGATACGGAAAGGTCGGATGTCTCAAATATGCTTATGAGTAATCGACTAGGAAATCATGACATCGGGATTAGTAAATCCCTAGTTTAGTAGCTAGTATGAAAACGTCACCAAAAGTGTAACCACTAGGAATATAATTATGAAATTATAACATGATATTTTATATATATATATATATATATAATGTTTGTGGAAAATCTTGAGATGATAATAATCGTGTGTTTTTGTGAATTAAACAATTGTTTAAGTGATAATATAAATAATTATATTATTTTTAAATAAAAATAACATTTAATATGAATTTGAAATTCAATCCCGAGCTCTCCGGCGCCTCCGGCTGCTTCTCCGATCAAATTGGAATGTGCAAAAGCCTGACAGAGGTTCGACTAGCGTGTGCAGAGTGATTGGTTTTGAATTTGATAGACCAATTGATCGAATTGATGAGTCTTAGTAATGGGTTCGACGTTTTCTAGTTTAATGAGCATTATTAAGATTAATTCTTAATCATTATCAATCAAAACACTTGGAAGCTGATAGGATATGTTCGAGATCATCAATGCTACGAGTATTGGTTACGAATTTGAAAGGTTTGGATTTATGGGTTTGAATTTTGACTTAGAACACCACTGTTTGACATTTAAAAGTCAACAAATCAGGTTTTAGGAATTGATAGAATCAGTCCCTGCAATTTATGTGTATATGTTTAAGATTATGACAGAATTAGTCCTTGGAGTTTGTAATTGGGTTAACTGAGTTGTGAGATAACGGGATTTGGGTTAACGGGGGAAATAGCCGGGTGTCACATCATCCCCTAGTTGAAAGAATTTTCGTCCCGAAAATTAAGTAACATAGCTAATAAATTTTTTTTATGGATGTCACATCATCCCTTAGTTGAAAGAATTTTTGTCTTGAAAATTAAATAATACCTTATGTGTTTGATGTGGACTGCTTGAAAAGACGAGGATACTTGCGTATCATCTGATCCTCGCGCTCCCATGTGAATTCTGGTCCGCGTTTTGAGTTCCAACGAACTCTGACAATAAGGATCTTACTATGTTTGAGCGTCCTGACTTCCCTATCCATGATTTCGACCGGTTCTTCAATGAAGCGTAATTGTTCATCGATTTCTAGTTCCTCAAGTGGAACCACGAGTGTCTCGTCTGCTAAACATTTCTTTAAGTTTGAGACGTGAAAGACGTTGTGTACACCACTAAGTCATTTAGGTAGATCCAGTTGGTACGCTACTGGGCCAACTCTCTTCACTATCTTGAACGGTTCAACATAACGAGGATTTAGCTTGCCTCGTTTCCCAAAACGAGTTTCACCTTTATAAGGTGAGACTTTTAATAGGACCATGTCTCCCACTTGAAATTCTAATGGTTTTCAACGCTTATCGGCATAGCTCTTTTGACGGTCACGGGCTGCCGCCATACGACTTTGAATTTGCACGATTTTCTTTGAGGTTTCGAGCACAAGTTCAGGACACGTAAGTTAGCTATCCCTAACTTCAGCCCAACAAGTAGGTGATCGGCATTTCCGTCCCTATAATGCCTCAAACGGTGCTGCTTTAATGCTAGTGTGATAGCTATTATTGTAGGAAAACTCTACTAAAGGCAGATGAGTTTCCCAACTGTTACCGAAGTTAATAATACATGCTCGTAACATGTCCTCTAGGGTTTGAATAGTACGTTTAGTCTTGCCATCTGTTTGTGGATGGTATGATGTGCTAATATCCACGCGCGTGCCTAGAGCTTTTTGTAATGATTGCGAGAAACGTGAGGTGAATCGAGCGTCTCGATCAGAAATGATTGAAATTCGAGAGACTACTTCGTTCAGATATATACGAGTTAGTTTTTCCATCTTATCAGTCTCTTTGATTGCTAGAAAGTGAGCGGATTTGGTTAAGCGATCTACGATCACCCAGATGGTGTCGCATCCGCTAGGAGTTCGAGGTAGTTTAGTGATACAGTCCATGGAAATCTGCTCCCATTTCCACATCAGGATTTCTGGTTGTTGGAGCAAACCAGAAGGCTTTTGGTATTCGACTTTGACCTTCGAACATGTCAGGCGTTTGCTCACATAGGTGGCTATATCAGCTTTCATGTTCGGCCACCAATATAGAACTTTCATGTCATGATATATTTTATCGGAACCAGGATGGATATAATACCGAGATTTGGGAGCTTCATCCATTACAAGTTCCCTTACGTTCCTGTACACTAGAACCCATATTCGCTCTGCGAAGTAGCGAATACCGTCCGATTTAACCTCAAGTTATTTCTCCATACCACGCGTGGCCTCTAACGGTAGGTTTTCCTCTTTCAGGGCTTCGAGTTGAGCTTTACGGATCTGATCAGGTAGTCCAAGGTGGATAGTGAGTTGTAATGCTCGAACTCATTTGGGTTTGGTTTCTTTTCGACTTAGGGAATCGGCTACCACGTTAGCTATTCCCGAATGATACTTGATAGCACAATAATAATCATTCAAGAGTTCGATCCAACGACGTTGTCGCATGTTCAACTCTTTCTGTTCGAAGATGTGCTGAAGACTCTTGTGATCGGTGTAGATGGTGTACTTGGTACCGTACAAGTAATGTCTCCAGATTTTCAGTGCAAACACTATCCATTTCCATGTCGTGGGTCGTGTAGTCCTTCTCTTAGATTTTTAACTAACGGGAAGCGTATGCGATAACCTTCTCGCGTTGCATCAGTACACAACCGAGACCTTGAATGGAGGCATCTCAATACACTACAAAGTCATCCGTTCCCTCTAGAAGAGATAGGATGGGTGCACTACAGAGTTTCTGCTTCAGTAGTTGGAATGTTGATTCCTGGGTTTCATTCCAGTTATAGGGTTTAACCTTTTAGGTTAGGGCAGTCAGATGCTGAGCAATCTTTGAGAATCCCTCAATAAATCGACGGTAGTAGCCAGCCAACCCTAGAAATTGTCTCACCTCTGTCGGAGTTGTTGGTGCCGCCCAATTCTTGATGGCTTCTATTTTTGCTGGATCGACATGTATTCCCTTCTCGTTGAATACATGTCCTAGAAATTGGACTTCGCGAATCCAAAATTCGCATTTTAAAAATTTTGCATATTATTGCTCTTGCTTCGGCAGTTCAAGAATCAAACGTAGGTGCTCCTCATGTTCTTCCTTGTTCCTAGAATAGATGAGGATGTCATCAATAAAAATGATGACGAACTGATCAAGGTAAGGTTTACACACACGGTTCATGAGATCCATGAATACCGCGGGTGCGTTGGTTAATCCGAATGGCATGACCAAAAACTCGTATTGGTCGTACCGGGTTCTGAATGCAGTCTTAGAGATGTCTTCGTCTCGGACTCTCAGTTGGTGATAACCGGATCTAAGATCGATTTTTGAATAGAAACTTGACCCCTGAAGTTGGTGGAACAGATCATCAATACGGGGTAGTGGATAACGATTTTTGATAGTCACTTTGTTCAGCTCACGGTAATCAATGCACGTACGGAAAGTCCCATCTTTCTTCTTGATGAATAAGATTGGAGCTCCCCATGGCGATGAGCTAGGTTGGATGAAACCCTTATCCAACAACTCTTGTAGTTGTGTAGATAATTCTTGTAACTCACTAGGTGCAAGTCTATATGGTGCCCGAGCAATAGGCGCTGCTCCGGGTGCTAAATAAATCTAGAATTCGACTTGACGATGAGGTGGAAGACTAGGCAAGTCTTCGGGAAATACTTCCGGAAAGTCACGAACGATTGGGATGTCATCAATCTTCTTCTCTTCCGATGGTTGCTCGACGACAAGAGCCAGAATAGCAGTATGGCCTTTACACAAGCACTTCTGCGCTTTCATGAAGGATATGATGCCTACGACAGCACCACTCTTTTCGCCTTGGACAGAAAGGGCTTCTCCACTAGGGAGAGGAAGGCGAACAATTTTATCTCGACAGATGATCTCGGCTTGATATTTGGATAACTAATCCATACCGACAATTATGTCGAAACTACCAAGTGTGACCGGCATGAGATCAATATCAAGCTTATGACCAGCCAATCCTAGTTTACATCCCTTAATAATATAAGTTGCTTCGATTTTCTGACTGTCTGCTATCTCTATAGTGTACTAAGTTTCTAATAGGGTTGGAGTTGCTTTTAACAAATTACTAAGGTTCTTAGTTATGAAACTCCTATCAGCACCAGTATAAAAAAGGACAGAAGCAAAACAGTCGTTCAGGAGGAACTTACCAGTAACCACATTGTGATCATTTCTTGCTTCTCCTGATCCAATCACGAAGGTCCATCCCTTCGCACCATTTCCATTGTTGTTACCATTATTGTTGTTACTGTTTTCGTTGCCCTGATTGTTGTCGTTGTTGTTTCTACCATTTCATTTCAACTAAGGACAATCTTTCTTAAAGTGTCCTTCCTTTCCACATTCATAGCAGCCCCTTGTAGATCCTTATTATTGAAACGATTGCTTAGGTTGAAGTTCACCTCTATAGTCTTTTGTAGCGTGGCCCATTTTACCACACCGTTGGCACATTTTACCACACCGTTGGCACACTTGTTAAACTTAGGGTATTTCCCAGCATAATTACCCTGGCTTCGAATTGAAGAGGTTGACCGATTAAAGGTTTTGGTAAGCTCAAACCTACATTGCTGTTGTTGAGGTGGGTTAGACTAAAAACTCTTGGAGTTGGTGTTGCTATCAAACTTACGTTTGTAACTGTCAGTGGCTTTGGTAGCTGTGCCCCTCGGAGGTAGGGTACCTTAAGGTACAGCCTGATCGGTCAGCCTATGAGCAAGTCGGATGGTTTGCTGAATGGTTGTATGGTTAGAAGAAGTAACCATACTTTGGATTTGACGTACCAGACCATCGATGTACCTCTCGATCCTCTTGTATGCTAGAGTTACCATGTGTGGGCACATGACTGCATACTCATGCGAGCGAGTGGTATAAAGCTCAATCTCAGAACCCTCCATCTTCAAGTTCCAAAATTCACACTCCAACTTATGAATTTCATCACGAGGACAGTACTCTTCCCTCAACATAGTCCTGAACTCCTACCAAGGTAGGGTGTTAGCCATGTCCAGACCTAATATCTGAACTTGAGAGTTCCACCAAGTGAGGGCAGGACCCTCTAGAGTACCAGAAGCATATCTGACCTAATTTGCTTGGGGGCAGTTGCACATAGCAAATACCGATTCAAGTTTCTCAAACCACCGGAGCAAACCGACAGCTCCCTCGGCTCCACTAAAGGTATGGGGCTTGCAGTCCATGAAAGTTTTAAAGGTACAGGTCTGCTGGTCTAGATTGAAAACAATACACAATTGAGGAAACAAGGTTCGGAAATGACTTTGGAGCGATGAATTGACTTGCTAGGGTCGACGGATATCAGATTTACCTTCAGCATTTTGTGCAGCTGCTAAGGCTTCAGCCACGCTATCGTTGATGAGTGCAGTGAGTTCAGCTGCAGTCATATTGATATTACCGTGACCACCATTACGTCCACCGTGTCCACGACCGCGTCCAGACAAGATTCTTCACATTTACAAATACAAATAATGAGAAAATGCATCGCATATTATCATCATACAAGTACGAGTATACAAATTAAAACTAAACCACAACATCTAAGATTTCGATAATAATTCTTGATTAAATAAATTGTAACGGCTACAAAGTAAATCAACCAAAACATCAAAATCCTGAAATATTTGTTGGATGGGAACAACCCTGCCCATCTAGGTTTATAAAGAAAGAAATAACTAAAGAAAGGATGTCATATGCCACTACTAGATAAAGAAATAACTGATCCGTCATCCTCGTCCTCAGCCGATCCTCCCTCGGGCTCATCATCCTGTGCATCTCCCGCTACATTGGCAGCTGCAAGCTGTGCCTCCAGCTCCTCAATTCTATTCTCAGCCGCTCCAAGGTCAAACTCCAGTACATTCACCCGGTTTTCTAATTCATGAAATGTTGCTACCAGGTTGTCATGTACTCTGTTAGTCTCTCCTAGATCTGCTGTTAGTCTCTCAATCATTTGGTCAGATTGATTTCCTCATTGTAACAGTCAGGTAATCTCTCCTGCAGCATCACGCATGTTGCCTATCTCCCTGACCATCTTTGCTACTAAGGCAGCAAAGACCTGCTCCATAGGGTAATGTTGGGGTGGTAGAGTCTGTATAGAAGAAGTAGGGGCTGCAAAGTATGGAGGTGGGACCTGCTCCTGTCAGACCCAGCTCCAAATCATGCTAGGATACCATTCCTAATCCTACGTGTTACCTCTGACAAGCACATGGAAGGGCTCGTCGTACACTATGGTGTTGTCAATCGGGCTCAGCCGACGCCTCTTAGGCTTTAGTGAAGGTATAGTAGGAACATCAGGTTCCTTGGTAACTGGAGATGTAGGTAGAGTAGACATTCATTTAATGTAATGTGTAAGTGCCATGTTTGAGTTTCTGTGTCGTGTAACTAATGCATGTGTGCGGTTATAGTCTAGTATGCAATCCTAGTTCTCTATAACCAATGGCTCTGATACCAATCTGTCACACCCCCAAAATCTACTAACGGAGTTTTACCGCGAGGCGTGTGACAAACCAGGATCTCAGTCATTAGTTATATCAAACGACACTATATGAGTTTAATAAAAACCATTAATGTTCAGAGTAAATGCAGAAGCGATAAATAAATTAATTAATGCGTAAAACAAATGCGCCCAAAAGTCAAGTTATTGAAAAACAGGTAAATAGTTTAAATGTTTGTAGTGATAAAAGGACTCTTATGCATATTATTAGTTTAAATGTTTGTAGTGATAAAAGGACTCCCATGCATATCCTATTAGTGCACCTGTGCCTTAGCGACCTGAGAAAACATGTAAAAAAATGTGTCAACACTAGGTTGGTGAGTTCACAGGTTTCAGTTCGTAATAGTGTTTGCCAGATTATGTACATTCAATATATATCAATAGGTAGCTAACCTATGTTCATGTTTACTAAAGCACTCGCAACCGAAGCTGACTGTTTGTGTTTGATTGCCTTCCACCATGTATATCAACAATGGTGATGTGTTAGGTCAATATTACACCCGTTCGACCTCCAGTCGAGTTAGCGCGACTAACGCGGGTGGGGTTTGTCAAACCCAGTAGTACTACTCAAGATTACCTCGCTAGATTCATATTAAACAGTTCAATGTGTAAGGACTTTCATGATAGAGTGTTACGCTTAGCTTTAACAAGTGATATAAGAATTACAGAAATCATATGTTTACGTCATGTTTTCTCCCCCTAATTTAAAAACAGTAAAGGGGCCGTGAAACTCACCTGAGTGTGTAGAGTGTAGTAATTAGCACTTCACAAGGATGCAACAAAACCACAAATAGTTTGCAAGCAGACAGTCTACGAGTGTCCTAGAATATGTTTACGATTGTTAGGAACACGTAGGATTTTGTGACGACGATACGGAAAGGTCACATGTCTCAAATATTTTTATGATTAATCGACTAGGAAATCATGACATCAAGATTAGAAAATCCCTAGTTTAGTAGCTAGTATGAAAACGTCACCAAAAAGTGTAACCACTAGGAATATAATTGTGAAATTATAACATGATATTTTATATATATATATATATATTTATATATGTATAATGTTTCTGGAAAATCTTGAGATAATAATAATCGTGGGTTTTTGTGAATTAAACAATTCTTTAAGTGATAATATAAATAATTATATTATTTTTAAAATGAAAATAACATTTGAAATTCAATCCCGAGCACAGGGGCGTTTTCCGGTGTCAAAACGTGATAATATAACATTATAATAATATAGGAAATGATTTTTATATAAATAATTGTTTTAAACTACTCTAAAAAAATAATGTAGGTTGTGGGATTCGAACCCAGGTCTCACCCACAACAGCCCAAGGCTCTAACCAGTCCCGCCCGCTAGGGTATTGCGTTAAAGACCGGGCTAGATTTGTTTTTAACACAAGAAAGTTCCCGTGTTATTCCCCCCTATGCGAGCCGATCCAAAACCAGTCCCAGTCTATCAGATTTCGATCGCGATTGACCATAAGGGTATATGGGATTTTGTTAATTGATGAATTTCGAATCTACTGACGAGTTTAATTGCAAAAATATCGAGTTTAAGATCGTTGATTCCTGTTTGAAAACACTGAAACCCTAGATTTTTGAACTTGGAATCGATTTGGCTAAACCTGATAATATGAATTGTCGGATTCATAGGGCTTTCAACAAGTGATGGATTGCGAATCTAACCGTGTGGTTTAATTGGATTGAGGTTGAGTCTAGGGTAGAGTTCGATTAAACCGAATATGTGATCAACCCTAGGTCTGATTCAAGTTCAATTCGATGATATAAGCCCTGAATAGGTTAGGGCTTTCATTCTAGATATTGAAACGAGTCTGAGAGTGTGTTTGTTTACCTCAATTGGTATCGAATTGATGGAGTTCGACTAAAACTCAATCGCGACCTCCACGGGTTGCTCTCCGGCGCCTCTGGCTGCTTCTCCGATCAAATTGGAATGTGCAAAAGCTTGACAGAGGTTCGACTAGCGTGTGTAGAGTGATTGGTTTCGAATTTGATAGACCAATTAATCGAATTGATGAGTCTTAGTAATGGGTTCGACGGATTCGAGTTTAATGAGCATTATTACGATTAATTCTTAATCATTATCAATCAAAACGCTTGGAAGCTGATAGGATATGTTTGAGATCATCAATGCTACGAGTATTGGTTACGAATTTGAACGGTTTGGAATTATGGGTTTGAATTTTGACTTAGAACACCACTGTTTGACTTTTAAAAGTCAACAAATCAGGTTTTAGGAATTGACAGAATCAGTCCCTGCAATTTCTGTGTATATGTTTAAGATTATGACAGAATTAGTCCTTGGAGTTTGTAATTGGGTTAAATGAGTTGTGAGATAACGAGATTTGGGTTAACGGGGTTAACCCGCAATAGCCGGGTGTCACAACAAATCCATGAACGGTTCAATCGATGATTGACGCATAGGGCTGACATCGTTTAGGGCGGTGGCGGACCGCCACCCACATGTGTAGCGGTCCGCTATGGACCCGGTTTTCAACCTATAAATAGCTTCACAAGTTCATTCGATTTCACTCATCCAAATCCATCCAATTCACTCAAAACTTGTTCCAGAACTTCCTTAAGCCTCTCCCGACGATCCCGGTCCAACTCCCGCTCGTCGTAGTGCCCTCATTAAGCAAAAATGGTCTTAGAAGTTCGGAAACGCTAGAGAAATCAAGTTAGGAAGCTAGAGCTATAGTTCCAAATTTTAGAGGCTCATTCTCGGTTATTTTCCTACTACATTATCAAGGTGAATACTTTTGTCTCTTTCAAAACTTGTGTCAAACCTTTACGTTTACGAAAATGGCCAAATAAAGGTTAAGGGAATAATGCATAACGTTCTTCTATGAACAAAGCATTCAGGGCATAGGTATACGTAAAACTTGCAACGGATACATGGGTCTCGGGTGAATGTCCTGGATTCCGGCCGGTACTCTCCTTATAACAATTTCGGAGGCAAAGCCCTGGCAATTTTTATAAGACATGATACCAGAGTATACAGTGGTGCATATGATAAGGTGAAAAGGGCCTGCTGAATGTGTGGATTGAACATAAATTATGATTATGAAATTAATACTTGTTAGTGCTAGATGATTTGATGTCAAGATAATTGTATTCATCGGAATTCGCGCTAACGTTTCATTTTCAAAATATTTCTACGTAATCGGTAAATATGTAAAGGAAAGGGATTACGGGCAGACATGATCTCGCCCTTGAATGAAAAGTGAAAAGGATAACATGTATGTTGGATTCTCAGGTCTCATGCATAGGATATCCTAAAAAGATAAAAAAAAAAAAAAAGGAATAGAACCAAGGGACTGATCAACTGTCACACCTAGAGGTGTACAAAAAAACCAGATCCGGATCCGATCCAAAAGATAATCTGAAACCGGATCCAACCCTAACCAGATAAAAAAGAACCGGACCGGAATTTTTAGGATCCGCCGGATCCAGAACCGGTTCCAAGGATTTATGCGGACAAAAGAAAATCAAAAAAAATGGAACCGGACAAAATCGGACACAAAAAATCCGAAAAAAATCCGGATCCAATCGGATATTTAGTCAGATCCAGTTCCAAATAGGTTCCACCTCTCCACTCCCAAAACCGGATCCGATCCGGAACCGGTTCCCTCGTGTCCGGTCATTGACCAACGTTGACGGATCTGGTCCAGATCCGGATCCAGAAAAATCCGGTTTGTGCACCTCTAGTCACACCCCGGATTTATCCTACCCGGGCGTGCGACCAACGATCATGTTTCTTTATTTTATATTATCAGAGTCTATATACATAGCGGAATATTTTATAACTCAGGATCTTTTCAAAAGACAGGGAATCTCCCGTTTCATTTCATTATAACAGGGATAAACCCTGATATTATACACCAATGTTTATTTTACAAAACCAAGGTTTACATGAGCCATTTCTTTCAAACGGATGTCTAGGGTGGATGTTCCCTTTTCATGGCATCTTAATTCCATTCATTCCAAGGCTAATCAACAAAAATCATCCTTCGTTACCTATAAATGTTTGAAAATATTTTATTAGTATAAACTGGTGAATACAAGTAAATTTGAAATCATAATCTGACAAGCTTGAATAAATAGAGCAATTTGCTCATATTTGAATGGTCAATTTACACATTCAGCGGACCCCTGGCCCGAACGTATAACCACTAGCCACACCAGGCACTTTCTTGGATCATCATTGTTTTACGTTAAATGGGACCTGCCTTCCGCCTCAAGAGTCAGGTCTTACGTATTATAAACAGCCAAGCCATAGCCCTAGCCCTAGCCCCGTTACAACGTTTAATTTGTAACACGTGTATGTATACGTGACTCTATAGTCTGAATGCTATATAGTAAATCACCTTATGCGATCAATGGTTGTATTTGTTCATTCAAGTCAGATCATGTCACACCCCGCCAAGGCGGAAACGCGAGGTGTCGCATATAAAGACAATTGCTAAGGTGTCACATAACTTATTAATTTCATATTTAATATTCAACACTTGTTTCAATACACAAACGAAAAACTAAAATGAAACATTGTTCAAATTTATTAGCTAAGTTCTTGAGCAATCCTATATGATCCTTCACTTCTTATTTATCATTTCCTGAAACATGTAAAGTAAAAATGGTTCAACATAAAGTTGGTGAGAAACATAGGTTTTATAAGTCATTGAAATAAGTTGGCATAAATGTTATAAACAAAGTCAATACAAGTTCAAACAAGTGTGCAATGTAACATCTGCGACTTTCGTGTTTAACTTATCTTGTACTAGACTTATTTAATCAATGTAAACCATTTTGAATGTCACTTACACTTGGTTTACCCATACAACATACGTGTTGATCATACGTTACCTTATACTCTTGATGCTTATTGATGGCTTAATCGTGAATTGGGCCCATTTTAGGCCCAATAGGTCCATCATAACCCGTTAACAATCATGAAAATGTCAAACATGTTAAATTAAAGTTGGTATACCTTGTTACACTTGAAACGTTCAACAAAAGCTTGTAAATCTATGTATTGTGCCTTCGCAGCTTGTTATGCCCTAGTAAGCCCGTTTCCTCGTCCGTCGACCGTTAACTACCGTACGCGACTAACATAGCCTTAACTTAAATGTTTTTACCTAAACATGCTCATTTTGTTATGACAATCAACTTTCATGTTGAAAACATTTGCCAATTTCGCTTAGAAATGCTTAAAATCACGAATTTCGAATGTGGTCACTCAACCGGGCCAAGCTAGGACTCAACCCACTTACACTTGGACCTAGCCCAAGCCAAGATTTCGCAAATCCCAGCTCCAAATCAGCTTATTTGTGCAATTTGAGGCCCCCCTCAAACCCTAATCCCTTTCTTGTTTTCCAAGTCTTGATTTAACTATAAATACCCCCTTAATCCCCCTTGTTTTTCATTTACTCCTCTCATCAAATCCTCCACTCTCCTCCATGATTTCCAGCCCTTCTCCTACAGCCAATAAGTTGCAAGAACCCTCCTCCAAGCCTTGAAGGAATCGCAACAAGCCAAGGAACCAAGTTTGGGTAACGAATCAAGTTTAACCGTTCTTCCTTCTTTTTTTTTATTTCTTTCTTATTCTTTTGATTCTAACTTTCATACTAACTTGTTTTTATTTATTTTAATCTCTGATCCTAAACTTTAACCTAACTTAAATTAACAACACGCTAATTTAAAATAGAATTGGTTTGCGAGTGGCGGCTATGCCGTTTTGCATTCTTGGATTCTCCAATACGCTTCTGTGAATATCATGGCTAGACCGGTGACACGGGATATTTTGGCTAACCTAATCTGACTATATAATGTATTATAATGATATTAAAAACTAACATAAATCAATCGATCATAGGATCCCGTTTGCAATGGCGGCTATGCCCCTGCATTCTGTGAATTCTCCATACGTTCTTCGGTAATAGTGTGCTCTGCTGATACCTTATAATGTATGGGTTAACATAATCACACCGTATCTACTATATACTAACGCTATATACATCGTCTAGTTTTTATTTACGCATTCGATAACCTTAAAACCCTAAACGGTCCACTTAAGTGCAACCGATGATCGTGGACAGAAACTGTGCTAACTTTAGCTAAGCATAACTTGATCATAATTAATCGAAACGGAGCAAAATCAAATTCCACGACGTAGTTTGTAGAATTTTCTTTCCAACCATAATTGGCTCATTTTCTAATTTAAAAGTATGACTCCGTAGTAGCGAAAACGGGACAGAAACCTTTTTCAGTACCTTCTGTCTTGTTTGACTGTTTGGCTATGATCCGAGTCTCAAACAGAAAAACTTTCTAAATGAAACTTCTTCGGAATGATTTAAACTAGTAACTAATAAAATTTCATAACTTTTGGACATCGTTTGATATTTTTAACATGCACGTTTCTGTTCAGCTCTTATGCTGTCCAAATCTAAAAATTTACAACATTAACAATTATATATTCAATCCTCTATTTCTCGCATCCGTTAACATTCTAACTTCAGATAAACGCCATCCAAAACCCTAATTAAATATATCATGATCTTTTAGGGCGTTGATCTAAATCCTAGAACTCTCGAGCTTTGCGAGTCAATCACCTCTCAACAAATGTGAGTTTTACATAGCCCTTTTTTACATTTTTGCACACTTTGGGGTGAAACATGATTCATTAAACTTTATTTGCAATTACCATATATACAATTCTACATTATGACTACTTGTGTAATTTGTGCTTTTGTGCTTGAATGCTATGAGTTGAACTACATATACATGACACACTCGTGCATTCATTAACTCTGTACAAGCCAATGGTAACATTGATAGATCTATTGTGTCTGACAAACTCATCCAGGTAGGGTGATTGTTACCAACACTACATTAGGGTAACCTGTGTGTTATGCCTCAGTCACAAGGTTTGATTGTACACCTAGTTTAACTATAGATTCTCCATGAAATGTCTTATTTATATGTCATATGAATTGTATAAACTATTTGAAAACTACATGAGATATCTAAACCTATGTATGCTCACCAACTATTTATAGTTGACCCTCTCACTTTAAACATGTTTCAGGTGGAATTGTTTGAAGTACAAGTTCATCACTTAGGAGCATATGGACCTAGTGACAAATAAACTTGAATTATTGTTAGCTTTTGATTGTTTGATCAATATGTATTTGTACATTTAAATCATTTTAATAAAATTACGTAATTTAGTTTGATCATGAGCTTTTGAACAGTCTACATGTCCCGCCCTGACAATTTCCGCCATCGGTTGGGGTGTGACAAATTGGTATCAGAGCCATGGTTATAGGGAATTATGTTATTAGATACCCATGACCTAGACTATAACCTTAGGACACCTATCTTATGCCATGCTCCATGTTATAAGATATTTTCCACATTGCTAAGTGTTACATGTTTACTACTTTGTGTAATTATCTTAATGTTATTCTAAGTATTACATCGCATGATTCAATACATGATAGTCTATATACTACCCTACTTGATAACTCACATTCTTATAAGCATTGCTATCTACATGCTACCAATTTGATTACATTAAGTGTTATCCTAAATTTTACCACACACTTATTCATACCTAAGTCTTTATACACCCTCATCCTCACACACTATGTCACTATCATCTTTTGTGAACAAAACTTAAACCATTGGGCCTAATGCCCATTAATAAGAAACTAAGGAGCCCACTTACCCTCCAAGAAGAGGAAGCATGCTGGAGTAAATAAACCTCACCTTTGGGCCTCAAAGCCCAGTCCATAATGATTCTCATCATGACCATGAGCCCAAACAATAGTGTTATTAGTACATGATGGTTGGAAGAGTGTGTGTAAACCCACGAGAGATTCTGGCTAAGGAAAGACCGGGTACTTAAGTGTGTCCCTTGTGACTCACCCCTCTTTACTGGGAATTCTCTTCATGAATACACTACTTATAGGTCAAGTGTTACTTCTAAAATACTATTGTGAAGACTCGGTGTTATGACTAGTCAAACTCTGAATTCATGAAAACTCCTATATTTAACACTTAGTATATTTTTGTACCACTTACAATCTTTTCCCTTTTCCACTAGACATGGACTCCTACTCTCCTCCCTCCCCGGTATACTATCCAAGAGTAGAGGCTGAACAGGAAGAAGACATTAGGTCACCAACACCCCCCAGCTGCTAGATCAATGTTTGACAAAAGAGCATATTGGATTAGGTGCATCGGCCCGAGACTACGATTATCTGGATCACCTCCATCAAGAAACCCTTATCAAGCACCCCATCTACACAACCAGCCACCGTCCCCTCTTAGGGACCCCTACCTAGCACCCTACCCATACTACCCTAACCCAAGAGCAAGGCAAACCATGGCACCCACTAGTGCTATGGGAGTCCCAATTGATGCCATCCACCGATACGTGAGGACCACAGAGTTTGTGAGACAAGGGATGGAGCATGGGATAAGACATGACCTACTAAGTCAGCGAATAGACAGCCTCTTGGGCAAGTGCGGTACCACGAAGACCTGATTATAAGCCTAGGAAACCACATTGACATGACGGAGGGAGACCGAGAAATACATGAAGCACGTACGGAGGCAACCATAGCTGAGACCCGGTTTGCTGTAAGAGTAACCATAACTATGTTCATCTTAGTACTCCTCTGCTTTCTCGTGGAGAGCTACCTAAAACGCTAGCTGGATTTTTTCTGTTTTTGATTTCCCGTTTGAAACTACTACTTTATGTCAGGATTAAACTTTTGACATTTTATCATTTAATGCAAAGTTTTATATTACAATCCAAATACTATTACTCGTTGATCTAATATTACGAGTATAAGTTACATCCATCGTATTTTCATCAAAATCACCCAAACACCATTTTTTCATTCATTACAATTTATTACACGTACCTAAGCCTTATTTGCAAACTGATCGTTTTATTATTTAATTTAAACAACATCGTTATTTTGTCTAAACAAAGTATTTATCAAACCCTTAGTTTATAAGTATTATTTGAAATATAAATTTTCAATAAACCTTTTGCCTTGTAAGGAAACTTGATACAACTTGTTTTACAAAACATTATCCTAATAAATAATTATGACTTTTAGATCATGGCTTAAGTTATTTAACCACTATTTTCCCTTGAAATATTCTCTTAATAATAAAAAAATTAATAAAAAGGTTTTCATATAATTATCCATTTAATTAGTTATTCCACTCATTATTTTCAACTTTTTTTTTACAAACAAGAAGAAATTACAATTACTTATTTATTTACAAACAAAATCAGTTATTTGTAATCACATTACTCAGAATATCTATAAAACCTCCTCGTTATCTTGCACATTCGGTAATGTATGAGTGTACTTACCACTTCAAGGAGATGAATCATTTCGCGTAGACATTAACCATCCATATAAACCTCAACTAGATTTAAAAAGTTAAAACCCAACTACCCACATTATACATGAACGCCATGCAACACATTTTCCCGCAACACTCGACCACCTGCAAAATTCAATAGTTTACGTTACTCATGAGATTCAATAAATTACATATGGACATTTGCATGATACATGAGACTTGTTTGTTTGCAAGATACATAATACTAGATTTATCACATAATACAAGAAACTTAGTTGGTTGCAATACACATAATATTAGATTGATCACATGATACGTGAAACTTGATTGTTTACAATATACATGAAATTAACTTGTATACATTATACAAACAAAATACATAATACTAAATTGTTTACATTATACATGAAAACTTATTCATTTACAAAATACATGATACTAAATTGTTTACAAAGTATATAATACTACATTGTTCACATTATACATGAAACTCATTTGTTTACTATATACATGATACTAAACTATTCACATTATACATGAAAGTTATTTGCTTACAATGTACATGACACTAGATCATACATGAAACTTGAGTGTTTATATTATACATGGAACTAGACAGTTTACAATTGTTGCAATAAATTGATCACATTATACACAAGGCATGATCATACACTTTATTCATGAAAGCTATAAACTTTAAAGTTACTCGGGGTTTGACGTATTCTTGTTCAAACACAAGAAAACTATGGAACCCTAAGTTATGCCACATTATTACTCTTTAGTTTTCTGATTAACTTTACTATATAGGGACACAATTACTTATTAGCAACTCATACGTGAAAACAATAGGCATGAACTAAGTGAATTTGTGCCCCCTCTTAACCCACACACAACGAAGGATCTATACGGACCATGCGACGATTCGAGTAATTACGGGTGCACACGTAATTATAAAAACCAGCGCATGGAAAACATAGTAAATTTTGTCGTGTGTTATGACATAAAACCTATCTTGATATATAGTAACGAAACTAGTGTGATATGATAAGGGCATGGTGGATACGCCGCTTGTACTTCCTATATATAAGTGTTCCTGTCATATTGTCAAAAGTAGCGTTACTCGTGTCACGTGAAGTTTTATGTTATTTAACCTCGAACAATGTTTGTGAAATCTCATCCAATGACAATTCTTGAACATATTAGACTTCATCCTAAACAAGTTTTAACCATAAAATCCACATCGTTTCCATCCCAAAGGATGCATCCCACCTTTAGAGTCCAAATGTTGTTTCAACAGTTTTCTCCTTAATTCTCTTCAAACTAAATCCATTACCACCATCTAAGCCTGACATAATGGCCTGATCTGACCTTGAATATCAACCTGAACCTTGTCATCAGTTATACTCCTCAAATCGACAATCAAAGCTCATTGAGAATCCAAACTCACCTCATTTCTGATTCAGTAGCCTCAACTAGATGAATTTCGGGACGAAATTCTCTTAACTAGGGGAGACTATAACAACTGCAACTTTCGTGTTTAACTTATCTTGTACTAGACTTATTTAATCAATGTAAACCATTTTGAATGTCACTTACACTTGGTTTACCCATACAACATACTTGTTGAGCATACGTTACCTTATACTCTTGATGCTTATTGATGGCTTAATCGTGAATTGGGCCCATTTTAGGCCCAATAGGCCCATCATAACCAGTTAACAATCATGAAAACGTCAAACATGTTAAATTAAAGTTGTTATCCATTTTTACACTTGAAACGTAAATCTATGTATTGTGCCTTCGCAGCTTGTTATGCTCTAGAAAGTCCGTTTTCTCGTCCGCCGATCGCTAACTACCGTATGCGACTAACATAGCCTTAACTTAAATGTTTTTAGCTAAACATACTCATTTTGTTATGACAATAAACTTTCATGTTGAAAACATTTGCCAATTTCGCTTAGAAATGCTTAAAATCACGAATTTCGAATGCGGGCACCCAACCCACTTGCACTTGGACCTAGCCCAAGCCAATATTTTGCAAATCCCAGCCCCAAATCAGCTGATTTGCACCATTTGAGGCCTCCCCTCAAACCCTAATCCCTTTCTTGTTTGCAAAGATTTGATTTAACTATAAATACCCCCTTAATCCCCCTTGTTTTTCATTTACTCCTCTCATCAAATCCTCCACTCTCCTCCATCATTTCCAGCCCTTCTCCTACAGCTAAGAAGTTGCAAGAACCCTCCTCCAAGCCTTGAAGGAATCGCAACAAGCCAAGGAACCAAGTTCGGGTAACGAATCAAGTTTAACCGTTCTTCCATCTTTTTTTTATTTCTTTCTTATTCTTTTGATTCTAACTTTCATACTAACTTGCTTTTATTTATTTTAATCTCTGATCCTAAACTTTAACCTAATATAACCACACACTAATTTAAAATAGAATCTGTTTGCGAGTGGCGGCTATGTCGTTTTGCATTATGATTCTCCAAAACGCTTCTGTGAATATCATGGCTAGACCGGTGACACGGGATGTTTTGGCTAACCTAATCTGACTATATAATGTATTATAATGATATTATAACTAACATAAGTAAATCGATCATAGGATCCCGTTTGGCGGCTATGCCCCCGCATTCTGTGAATCCTCCATATGTTCTTCAGTAATAGTGTGCTCTGCCGATACCTTAGAATGTATGGGTTAACATAATCACACCGTATCTAATATATACTAACGCTATATATCGTCTAATTTTTATTTACGCGTTCGATAACCTTAAAACCCTAAACGGTCCACTTAAGTGCAACCGATGATTGTGGACAGAAACTGTGCTAACTTTAACTAAGCATAACTTGATCATAATTAATAGAAACGGAGCAAACTCAAATTCCACGACGTATTTTGTCGAATTTTCTTTCCAACCATAATTTGCTCATTTTCTAATTTAAAAGTATGACTCCGTAGTAGCCAAAACGGGACATAAACCTTTTTCAGTACCTTCTGTCTTGTTTGACTGTTTTGGCTATGATCCGAGCTTCAAACGGAAAAACTTTCTAAACAAAACTTCTTCGGAATGATTTAAAATAGTCACCTATAAATTTTCATAATTTTTTGACATCGTTTGATATTTTTAACGTGCACGTTTCTGTTCAGCTCTTGTGCTGTCCAAGTCTAAAAATTTACAACATTAACAATTATATATTCAATCCTCTATTTCTCGCATCCGTTAACATTCTAACTTCCGATTAACGCCCTCCAAAACCCTAATTAAATATATCATGATATTTTAGGGCGTTGATCTAAATCCTAGAACTCTTGAGCTTTGCGAGTCAATCACCTCTTAACAAATGTGAGTTTTATATAGCCCCTTTTTACATTTTTGCAAACTTTGGGGTGAAACATGATTCATTAAACTTTATTTGCAATTACCATATATACAATTCTACATTATGACTACTTGTGTAATTTGTGCTTTTGTGCTTGAATGCTATGAGTTGAACTACATATACATGACACACTTGTGCAATCATTAACTCTGTACAAGCCAACGGTAACATTGATAGATCTATTGTGTGACAAACCCATCCAGGTAGGGTGATTGTTACTGACACTACATTAGGGTAACCTGCGTGTTATGCCTCAGTCACAAGGTCTGATTGTACACCTAGTTTAACTATAGATTCTCCATAAAATGTCTTATTTACCATATGTCATATGAATTGTATAAACTATTTGAAAACTACATGAGATATCTAAACCTATGTATCCTCACCAACTATTTATAGTTGACCCTCTCATTTTAAACATGTTTCAGGTGAAATTGTTTGAAGTACAAGTTCATCACGTAGAAGTATATGAACCTAGTGAAAAATAAACTAGAATTATTGTTAGCTTTATATTGTTTGATCAATATGTATTTGTACATTTAAATCATTTTAATAAAGTTATGTAATTTAGTTTGATCATGAGCTTTTGAACAGTCTACATGTTCCGCCCTGACATTTTTCGCCGTCGGTTGGGTTGTGACATGCAAGCATATCAACACAAAACTTATTGCAATCAACCCTTAATGTTATTTGCATCCACAATCCACGATTGTGCCGTTGACATGTTATTTGCATCCACAATCCCTAAGATTGTTTGTTATTTGCATCCATAATCCCTAAGATTGTGTCGTTGTTATATCGGTTTGCCCTATATGGCCATACTAGTACTACCTTAGACTTGAAATCAAGTTAATGATTGCAATATTGTTATTAGTGTTCAAATATCAAGCACATAATTGAAATTACTTGTTTGAGAATTTGTTTTGATAAAATGTTTGAGTTATCAAGTCATAGATATACATGTTTCACCCCAAAAGTAAAAAGAAAAAAGGGGGCTATGTTCTCACTTTGATAAGTAAAGGGTTGGACTTGTAATTTGTAGTAAAAAGAATTAAGAATGCCCTAAGTTAAATAAGATGTGTTATTTGATATAAATAGAAACGATTAAAAGGAATAAGAAATGAGCGATTTGGATTTTAGGATTAGGAACGATCAAACGAACGAGAGCATATTAAAGATTCAAAATTTTTAACGATAACTATAATAGTAATACATATACGAAATTACATGAAAAAATGATTTATAAATTTTGTTTATGAAAGAGATTTTAGGTGTCAACAATAAATATTTATAGCAAAATTAATATAATTAAATACCTCATTATGACAATTACGTTAAAATAGTCATATGATTAAATATTATGATATAATTTGAAATAATTAAATTAGTTAAACGAATTGTAATAATATTATTTATGAAAATCAAATTATTAAAGAATCTTAATATTTATGAAAGTAATAATAATTATATGATTAAAACAATTGTGATTTCAATGATACTAATTTTAATATAATTCAAGTCGTTTTAAAGGTTTTAGGTTAAATATAATCCTTTCGTTTAATAAAATTCAAGACGTAACAACCCACGATTTATAATTTTTAAAAGTTATATCTAGGGTTTATAATAATGTTTGTCATGTTTTAAAATATATATTAGTAACAAAATAATACACGTGTATAAATAATAATGCTCATATACAGTTCATTATACGTTTGTGATAATAATTAAACATTGTTATAAATAAATATATATATATATATATATATGTTTATACATCCATAAAAGTTTATAAAAATAATGTATAGATGTTAGAATTTATTTGAATATGTTTTGATTATGAATAAAAATATGTGTAACACCACTATACATTATAAAAAGGGTACAAGAATTTATATATATATATATATATATATATATATATATGTATAAATATGTACGTGTATATAGATGTGTGTGAGTGTGTTAAGCAAGAAAAACAAGGTAGAAAAGCAACAAAAAGGAAAGAAAGTAGTTTGCCAGGTTCCAACCTGCGACTAAGGTTGTAGATGGGGGAGAGTTTTAACCAGTTAAGCTGGGCATCAAGCCTGACAAGAACTAGAAATATTAGGTTTTTAGCCAACAATTCAAAAGAGTCTTCTTCCCCATCTAACCTAGTCGCAACAGAGGGTTCCCCAAAACCAAACCCAACCGATTACAAGGCAGAAGGAAAAAAACAGCAATTAAGTTCGAGGAAGATTACCTGGAGATGGCCTTGTATACCAAGCAAGAAAAATCGAACCACAAGGGCTTTAGACCCGTGCGCAACCGAGAGAGAGGAAAGCAAAGAGAAATTCGGATTTGTGGATGATTTCGAGTTGTGAACGAGTTAGGTATATAAAGGGTTTGATTTGAACACGTTTACAGTGGTTAATGGACGGGATTACCCAATTAAATTGACAGTTTTCATCCAATTTCGTGACATACCAAATTAGGTTCTAAATCTCATGATTTCGGTCCTAATCGCTCAAATTGGGGCTTGATACGCAATCAATACACAGTCTTGAATGTTTAGGATTCAAAAGAAATGAGTTTGGTTGCGGATTAAGGGGTATTATAGATGGGATTTACACAGTTCGACTTTCAGGAGTCAAACTTTGTTTGATTTAGTCCAGGGTTCAAGATGAGAAGGGTTCAAAGCAAACATGATGGAGGTTCAAACTAATTGAGTTCCTTTTCTAATTTATTTAGATTATATTTACACTTTTTTATAAAAAGAACATATATAAACATATATTATTTTTCTTTTGTAAAAATAAAACCTAATTTTGTTTAAAACGTAGGGTTTATAATTTGTTTATTTAATTTAACAATATATATATATATAGAGAGAGAGAGAGTAAGAGTTAAAAAAATCTCAAAACTCTAGTTAGTTACACATTTGTAATAATCCAATATGTCACAATGTTATTAAAGTACTAAATATTACCCATATGAAAATCACGGATGTTACAGATCACAATCAATACAGTTTTCAGTTTTGAAATCATTTTATAAAAATACAAGTATTCACCTTGATAGAGTCTTGACTTAGGAAGCTTCTAGAGTGAGAGTCCTAGTGGCCAACATCTCCACTTAATTGTCTAGCTTGGAATCTCCAAATGAGTGTTTTCTAGCTTCTCGGGTATCTCTAGGATAATCCGGCACCTCGGGAACTTAAACGTACGAGCGAGAATGGTTTGTGAGAGTGGGATATCAGATATGAACTCAGAAGTTTGAACTTATGATGTTTTCAAAGTGAATGGCAAGTGAAATCTATTATAGGCTGAAGTGAGGTCCGTAGCGGACCGTTAGGGTAGCGGGTAGCGGTCCGCTACCGCTTAAACCTTAAACAGTTAGCATGACACGTGTCATGCTTAGAAACTACGGCGCATATTGCGGCTGGCGGACCGTTAAGCTACAGGATGGCGGTCCGCTACCAGTGACACGCGTCAGAACCCTAGATGTCTCATCAAGACACGTGTCATTTTCTCGTTATTGCCTTAGGGACCATGTAACGGACCGTTAAGGTGAATGGTAGCGGTCCGCAATCAATGAAAATGTCACACCCTCAAAATCCACCTGCGGGGTTTTACCGCGAGGCGCGTGACATACCAGGATCTCAGTCATTAGTTACACGAAACGACTCTATATGAATTTAAATAAAATACTAATGTTGCTCATAGTCGTGAGACAAAAAAAGTTTAAGTTTGAAAACGTTGCAGAAGCGTAAATAAAATACAAATGCAAGAATAGTCAAATTCGCAAAACACCGCGCCCAAACCAAAGTAAATAATAGAAATAAATAAGTATGAAATTGGTTGCGAAAACCATGCTCAGACCATGCATCCTAATCTTGTGCGTACCTTAGCGACCTGAGAAATACATGCTAAAAGTGTCAACACAATGGTTGGTGAGTTCATAGAGATGTAACTAAATAAAAAGTTTGATGTTTGCTAGATAATGTAATTAATGTATACCGATAGATAGCTAGTATATGTCATGCTACTACAAGTGTTCGAAACTGAAGTTGACTGTTTGTGTTCGTTTGCCTTCCGCCATGTCTACCGTACAATGGCAAATGTCTAGGTCAATCTTACACTCGTTCGACCTCCAGTCGAGTTAGCGCGACTAACGCGGGTGGGGTTTGTCAAAACCCAGTAGTACTACTTAAAACTACCTCGCTACGTTCCAATATTAACGGTTCGAGATGTAAGTACTTATGTGGTATGTTTGCACTTTAGTACACAAGCGATAATACAATAATACAAATGCCAAAATGTTTGTGAGCATGCTTTCTCCCCCAAAAAAGGAATGTAAGTAAAAGAGTGGGGTAGTGAAACTCACCTGATGAAAGTGATGATGGGTATTCCACACAAATTTTACACAAAGAGGATTGAGGGTATCGTCATACACGAGTGCCACACAAATACGCCACGTATAAGAACTAGTCCCTATTATATTTTCATGTTCCAAGGTAACCGGCGCGATTAACTCGATCTAATAGTTAAAATAAACGCTTAGCTTAAGAAATTTCATAATTATCAAAATACTCTTATAGAACGAAAAAACGTTTTTCTCTCGAAACATACTCCAAAAATTACTATTGATCATGTTCGTTTTATAAAGATTTATGGTGGTTTTTAATAATTCTTCTGATTTTTATTTAATTCTGAAAACAATTTAATTGGAATTTAAAATCTGGAAAATGCTGAAAGGTTTAAAAGACTAGAAACAGAAAAATAGCCAAAACTGCTAAGGCCGGGACTCGAACCCGCAACCTTACAGTTGCAGGTCGGCTCCATACCAACTGAGCTGCCTTCACTATTGCGAAATACTCGGGATTACTTAATACCTATACATTACTTGCTGCTGAACCCTAACTACACAGAAACTCAAATCGATCGCATCTGACCTAGGTCTCAATTTGTTCCGATCGTTTAGCATTATCCAAAATTGATTTAGGGGTTTTTTTATACCCTAAAACCGATTAGAGTGATAGTTTTAATTTGGTTTTGAAAGTCGTTTGATCGGGTTTTACAAACCTGTTAGGGTTCGACGGGTTTTAGGTTTAAAACAATAGAGTTGGATCGATTAGAGTACAAATCAAGGTTGGGGATGTTAGGGCTTTTGATTAGCAGGTAAAAACGATCAAGAACTTACAATTATCTAACCTGAATTCGCTCGAACTTGAAGAATATGGATTGAATCAGCAGCGACGGCTCCAAATGGGTAAAGCTTAGGGTTCAAGGCTGATTATATACGAATTGGATATGGGGATATGTCGGTTTGGGTTAAGGGACACGAGATATGAACGTAAAATTCATCAATTTTGTTTCAAAGTGCGAATTTGAAATCAATTTTGTCATAATTCTATCCTTTGACTACCGGAAGTCAAACATTCGAATTTTTAGATCTTACAAAACACTCCCCTGATGCTACTAACTGATTTTTAACGAGGAATACTAACAGAGTTAAAGTTCCTCTTTGACTTGAATGTTTGTGAACTAACGGATTAATTTAGTGTAATGCATGCATGAAAACTAATATGACTGAGTTTGTGCTTGTCGGGAATAACCTGAAATGTAGGGTGTCACATCATCCCCTTGTTGAAGGAATTTTCGTCTCGAAAATTAAGCAAAGTCGCTAGTTATCTGGAACAAAAAGTTTGGGTTGTCACATCATCCCCTGTTGAAAGAAATTTCGTCTCGAAATTTAATTAGTACATTTCGTGTGTTGCCGTTGAGTGCTCGAAAAGCTGAGTATATTTCTTCATCATCTGATCCTCTCGTTCCCATGTGAACTCTAGTCCACGTTTCGAGTTCCATCGAACTCTAACAATTGGGATTTTGCTGTGCTTGAGCGTTTTGACCTCACGGTCCATGATTTCAAATGGTTCCTCTATGAAACGTAACTGCTCATCGATTTCCAACTCCTCGAGTGGAACCACTAATGTCTCATCAGATAGGCATTTCTTAAGGTTTGAAACATGAAAGACATTGTGTACTCCATTGAGTTGATCTGGTAGGTTTAATTGATACGCAACCGAACCAATCCTTTTCACTATCTCAAATGGTCCAACATAATGCGGGTTTAGCTTGCCCCATTTTCCAAAACGGATCACACCCTTCCAAGGTGAAACTTTTAATAACACTCTGTCACCTACCTGAAACTCTAACGGTTTTCTGCGTTTGTCTACATAACTCTTTTGGCGGTCACGGGCTGCCGCCATACGGTTTCGAATTTGCACAATCTTTTCTGAAGTTTCGTGCACAAGTTCAGGGCCTGTAATTTGGCTATCTCCCACTTCAGCCCAACAGAGAGGTGATCGGCATTTCTGTCCATATAAAGCCTCAAACGGTGCTACTTGGATGCTAGTATGGTAGCTATTGTTATAAGAGAACTCCACCAAGGGTAGGTGAGTCTCTCAACTATTTCTGAAATCGATTACGCAGGCCCGTAGCATGTCCTCTAGGGTTTGAATTATACGCTCACTCTGGCTATCAGTTTGGGGATGGTACGCTGTGCTCATATCCAGACACGTACCCAGAGATTTCTGTAGGGATTGCTAGAAGCGCGAAGTAAATCGAGCGTCTCTATCTGAAATGATTGAAACTGGCACTCCATGCCGAGAGACTACTTCCTTAAGATAAATGCGGGTTAACTTCTCCATTTTGTCAGTTTCTTTTATAGCAAGGAAGTGAGCGGATTTAGTTAGACGTTCCACTATTACCCAGATTGTGTCACATCCGGTAGGGGTTCGGGGTAATTTGGTAATAAAATCCATTGAATCTGCTCCCATTTCCACATCGGGATTTCCGGTTGTTGAAGCAATCTGGATGTCTTTTGATACTCCACCTTGACCTTTGAACAAGTAAGACACTTGCTCACATAGGTGGCTATGTCGGCTTTCATGTTCGGCCACCAATACAACACTTTCAGATCGTGGTACATTTTGTCAGATCCCGGATGAACAGAGTATCGGGATTTGTGAGCTTCATCCATAACAAGCTCTCTCTGGTTTCCATACACTGGAATCCATATTCGCTCCGTGAAATAGCGAATACCATCAGATTTAACTTCCAGTTGTTTCTCCATACCACGGGTGGCTTCCAACGTTAAGTTATCTTCTTTTAATGCTTCAAGTTGAGCATTACGGATTTGTTCGGGTAATCCTGTATGAATAGTGAGTTGCAACCCTCGAACTCGTCGGGGTTTGGTTTCCTTTCTACTTAGAGCATTGGCTACCACGTTAGCCTTGCCTGGATAGTACTTGATGGCACAATCATAATCATTTAAAAGTTCGATCTAGCGACGCTGTCGCATGTTCAACTCTTTCTGTTCGAATATGTGCTGGAGACTCTTGTGATCGGTGTAAATGGTGCACTTTGTATCGTACAAGTAGTGTCTCCAGATTTTCAGCACACATACCATGGCTCCCAACTCCAAGTCGTGAGTCATGTAGTTTTTCTCGTGGACTTTCAATTGTCGAGAAGCGTATGCGATAACTTTCTCGCGTTGCATTAGCACACAACCGAGACCCTGAATAGAAGCATCGCAATACACTATGAATTCATCCGTTCCCTCTGGCAGAGATAGGATGGGTGCGCTACAGAGTTTCTGCTTCAGAAGTTGGAATGCTGAATCTTGAGTTTCGCTCCAGGTATATGGTTTACCTTTTTGAGTTAGGGCGGTAGAGGTTGAGCGATCATAGAAAATCCCTCTATGAATTGGCGGTAGTAGCCAGCCAATCCCAAAAATTATCGAACCTCTGTCAGAGTCGCTGGCACTGCCCAATTCTTAATGGCCTCTACTTTGGATGGATCGACATATATTCCCTTCTCATTGACTACATGTCCAAGAAATTGAACCTCGCGAATCCAAAAATCGCATTTGGAAAACTTAGCGTATAGTTGCTCCTGTCTTAGCAGTTCAAGAATTAAGCGCAAGTGCTCTTCGTGTTCTTCCTTACTCTTAGAATAGATAAGGATATCGTCAATGAATATGATGACGAATTGGTCTAGGTAGGGTTTACACACATGGTTCATGAGGTCCATGAACACCACTGTTGCGTTGGTTAAACCGAATGGCATGACCAAAAACTCATAATGGTCGTACCGGCTTCTGAAAGCGGTTTTGGATATATCTTCATCACGAACTCGCAGCTGATGATATCCAGATCTTAAATTGATTTTTGAATAGACACTCGACCCTTGAAGTTGGTCGAATAGATCATCAATGCGGGGGAGTGGGTAGTGGTTCTTGATACTTACCTTGTTCAGCTCTCGGTAATCAATACACATACGGAAAGTCCCATCTTTCTTTTTGACAAATAGGATTGGGGCTCCCCATGGTGATGAACTGGGTCAGATGAAACCCTTATCCAACAGTTCTTGTAACTATGTGGATAACTCCTGCAGCTCACTTGGTGCAAGTCTATAAGGTGCTCTGGCAATAGGTGCTGCTCCGGGTGTTAGATCGATTTGGAATTCGACTTGTCGATGGGGTGGAAGACCGGGTAAGTCTTCAGGAAAAACTTCTGGGAAGTTGCGAACAATAGGGATATCTGTAAGTTTCTTCTCCTCGGAAGGTTTATCAACGACAAGGGCTAGTATCATGATATGACCCCTGCATAGACATTTCTGCGCCTTCATATAAGATATGATGCCCACGACTGCACCACTCTTCTCGCCTTTTACAGAAAGGATCTCTCCACTAGGTAAGGGGATACGAACAATCTTATCTTTACAGATGATCTCAGCTTGGTTTTTAGATAACCAATCCATGCCAACGATTATGTCAAAGCTGCCAAGTGTAACTGGCATGAGATCGATGTCGAGTTTGTGGTCAGATAGTCCAAGTTTAAATCCCTCGGGGATATGAGTTGCCTTGATTAGCTTACCGTCAGCTATTTCTATGGAATATTTGTGCTCTAACGGGGTTGAGGTCATCTCTATCTCTTTACTAAAGTTCTCAGAAATAAAACTCCTATCGGCACCGATATCAAATAGTACAGAAGCAAAATGATCGTTTAAAGGAAACATACCGGTAACAACGTTGTGGTCCTTTCGAGCTTCTCCTGAGCCGATCATGAAGGCCCGACCCTACGCACCATTTCCATTGTTTATTCCCATTACCACCCTGATGGTTATTGCCATTACTATTCCCATTGCCAGTTTTCTTCAGCTGAGGGCAGTCCCTTTTAAAATGCCCCTCTTTACCGCACTCAAAGCATCCCTTGGGTGCGTCACCAATTGGTGTCTGTTTAGCCTGCAAATCTCCCCTGCAATCTTTTGCTGAATGGCCCATTTTTTTGCACCGTTGACAATGGTACCCGTCGCAAGCTCCAGTGTGGTGAAAGTTACATTTGTAGCACTTTGGGTACTTACCAGCATAGGTACCCTGATTTTGCTGAGCAGAGTTTGACTGTGAAGTATTCTTGGTATGCTTGAACTTTTGATGTTGCTGTAGTGCGGGTGGATTAAACTGAGAAGACTTGGAGTGCGTACTTTCAAACTTACGCTTGTTATCAGTTACCTTAGAAGTTGATTTCCTAGAAGGTAATGTACCTTGGGCAACTGCCTGATTGGTCAATTTGTGAGCTAACCAAATAGTTTGTTGGACAACGGTGGGGTTGGAGGATGTCACCATGCTCTGGATTTGAGGAACTAGGCCCTCGATATACATCTCAATCCACTTGTACACTAGGGTTTGTTTGCCTTCCGCCATGTCTAACGAACAATGGCAAATGTCTAGGTCAATCTTACACCCGTTCGACCTCCAGTCGAGTTAGCGTGACTAACGCGGGTGGGGTTTGTCAAAACCCAGTAGTAATACTCAAAACTACCTCGCTACGTTCCAATATTAACAGTTCAAGGTGTAAGGACTTATGTGGTATGTTTGCACTTTAGTACGTAAGCGATAATACAATAATACAAGATCCAAAATGTTTGTGAGCATGCTTTCTCGCCCAAAAAGGAAAGTAAGTAAAAGAGTGGGGTATTGAAACTCACCTGATGAAAGTGATGATGTGTATTCCACACAAATTTTACACAAAGAGGATTAAGGGTATCGTCCTACACGAGTGCTACACAAATACGCCACATATAAGAACTAGTCCCTATTATATTTTCATGTCCCAAGGTAACAGGCGCGATTAACTCGATCTAATAGTTAAAATAAACGCTTAGCTTAAGAAATTTCATAATTATCAAAATACTCTTTTAGAACGTAAATACGTTTTTCTCTTGAAGCATACTCCAAAAATTACTATTGATTATGTTCGTTTTATAAAGATTTATGGTGGTTTTTAATAATTCTTCTGATTTTTATTTATTTCTGAAAACAGTTTAATTGGAATTTAAAATCTGGAAAATGCTGAAAGGTTTGAAACACTAGAAACAGAAAAATAGCCAAAACTGCAAAGGCCGGGACTCGAACCCACGACCTTACAGTTACAGGTCAGGCTCCATACCAACTGAGCTGCCTTCACTATTGCGTAATACCCGGGATTACTTAATACCTATACATTACTTGCTGCAAGAACCCTAACTACACAGAAACTCAAATCGATCGCATCTGACCTAAGTCTCAATTTGTTCCGATCGTTTAGCATTATCCAAAATTGATTTAGGGGTTTTGTTATACCCTAAAAACCGATTAGAGTGATAGGTTTAAGTTGGTTTTGAAAGTCGTTTGATTGGGTTTTACAAACCTGTTAGGGTTCGACGGGTTTTAGGTTTAAAACAATAGAGTTGGATCGATTAGAGTACAAATCAAGGCTGGGGATGTTAGGGCTTTTGATTAGCAGGTAAAAACGATTAAGAACTTATAATTATCTAACCTGAATTCGCTCGAACTTGAAGGATATGGATTGAATAAGCAGCGACGGCTCCAAATGGGTAAAGCTTAGGGTTCAAGGCTGATTATATACGAATTGGATTTGGGGATAAGTCGGTTTTGGTTAAGGGACGCGAGATATGAACGTAAAATTCATCAATTTTGTTTCAAATTTCGATTTTGAAATCAATTTGGTGATAACTCTATCCTTTGAGTTTGAATTTTTGAAATTTACAAAACACTCCCTTGATGCTACTAACTGATTTTTAACGGGGAATACTAACGGAGTTAACGATCCTCTTTGACTTGAATGTTTGTGAACTAACGGATTAATTTAGTGTTATGCATGCATGAAAACTGAGTCTGTGTTTGTCGGGAATAACCTGAAATGCCGGGTGTCACAGAAAATTTCTTAATTTTTCTTTTTTGGTCCTTGATCTTTAATGTATTTACACTTATAATCCCTTAACTTATATTTTTATTATATTTGGAATGAAAAATTTATGAACGTTACATCAACCTTAGATAGTACTATTTCCTGGTGGCTTGAAACTTGTCTACAAGACAAGAGATGTATTTGACTTCAAACGATGTTTGTAATCAACTTAAAAAGGGTATTTAAATCCGTGTGTTTATAAATATAAATACAAGACTTTTTTTCCAACTAGGTCTTGATATTTACAAAAGCAACCCTTGAGGTTGAGAAATGTGATAAAACGATCCTTGTAAAAAAGAATTCCGCTGTATTTTATAAAAACTCTGAAATCAAAACAGATACCAATAGAGCTCACACATGTCCAGGGGGTGCCTGAGGCGGGCTGTGACACATTTTGTGTAAGACAGGGACAAAGCATGCGACATCCATACCGAGTAACAAAAGGAGCATGAAGCGAGCATGGCCAACTTCACATAGCAAATCTACAAAAAAACAAAGGACTAAAAACCAAGACATAGAAAGTTGAATATCAAGACAGAGATTAGGTGTACAATCATATTAAAGCATTTTGAGTAAGACAAAATTCAAGTCAGAGTCAATCATTTTACCCAACTTTCAGACTTCTAAACACATCACAAATGCCCAAAAACATGTCTTTCGTTTAAATAAAGATTCAGAACATAACCCTTATTCCAGAAGATGTATATTTATACATCTCACAAAGAAGATTTTTAGCTCATAGCTGTGTAAGTCAAGAAGGTACCATCACATTTTCAGGTCGACCCTAACAAAAAAGCACTGCCAAAAACAATAAAAAATATCGTCAAATGATCATATCCCTTTATTTTCTATGACCCGCGGGCAAAGAACCGACTGGAATATGAATTACAACCAAATATTTTTTTAAGAAAAAGAAAAGCAAGATCAAGAACTATCTTACTATCTTCCCCCAACTGTGCGATGGCTTCCAAGAACTTTTGATGAAGCGTGATAAATTTCCTCCCGCAAAGCTCGGTTCTTAGCATGTTGTATGATTGACAAAAAAATTGAATCATCCAATGTAGTCATCCATGGCCCATTTTTATAGCCCTGGGTTTAAACAAGTACAATGAAATAAGGAGAAATGGGACAATGAATTTTAATAGAAGTATCCAAACACTAAACAAAAATAATGAAATTTCTTAAGAAACCTTAGATGAGACTGTTTGTGCAGCCAAAACAAGAGCTGTAGATGATAATCCTTCAATTTTTTAGTTATCTGTTATTAGTTTTTCAAACTTCTTAGTGGCATCAAAAAAAATTTCCTCAAATTTTTGGGATGGTTTTGTCAACTCCTACACATCAGTGATACGTATGGTCAACTGCTAATGTTAAAAAAAAGCTACATAACAATAGTTGAAAGCAAAGTTGATAGATGAGACCTATAAAATTATTAAGCAAATCGCCATAAACACAATTTAACAACAAACAATACCAATCCTAGATACAAACCGCTAAGCCTAACCTACAATAAGCATCGGGTCTAGGTGACATATAAAAGTAGAAAATGCGATCCCAAAATCGCAAAAACAAAGAACCATCCTTGAAAAAAAAATCCAATAAAAAGCATTGTTGAAGCAATTCTTGTGACAAGCACTCTGAAGATTGTATTGTCTTTATGTATTTGTATATCAACATTTGTATGTATTGGTTTATCGAGTTGTAATCATGTTCGTAGGTACTTGCCATTGTATTCGTCTTTGTTAAGTGTTGTGCGCACTTAGTAAGTGCGCAGGATGTATATGCTACGTATTTGACGCAAGAACAAATTCTGCGTACTTGCTAAGTACGCATGAAGGTATAGTATATATAGCTGTTAGTGACAGAATGTATGTACGCACTCATTCTCTCTGTAACCGGTTGTGATTATCAATAGACGAAGTTTGAAAGTATCTTGTGTCTTTGTTGTCGGTTTACTTTGTGTTGATTGATACTCCACCTAGTCACGGGCATCCGCACCCGGTTCGACAAGGAACACACTTGCATGTGACGATCTGAGACACCCGAGGGACCTACAAGTGGTATCAGAGCTTTTGCTCTTGATTTCGAGTGTTGTGAGTGTGCTAGGAGTATTTTCAACACAATCTACAGCCTTTCTACAAGGAAAAGTGACTGATTTTGGTGATTTTTGTGATAAAATAGAGGTAGCTCTTGAGCGCTATTTTAAAAGCAAAAATCCTTCAAAATCCGACATTTTTGTTGTTTGTTTGAATGTTTTGATCATCAAGGGTTTGTTAGAAAAAAAGTTTCTAACCTTTTAGCTTGATCAATTTGTTCATATCTTCAAAATTTGAAGATCTAAGGTATTTCCAGCGATAAAAAATAGTTGGTGAGAGCAGGTGAAAAAGTGACCTGCGTACTTACCCTTTTTGGCTAAAAGGACAATCTTCGTGCGTACTTGACAAGTACACAAGACCATTCTTGTGCGTACTTAACTTTGCCTCGTGCGTACTTAACATTTACTCTTGTGTACTTACTAAGTACGCAAGAGGAAATCTCAAGTGCGCAAGAACAGTTTCTTAAGTGCGAAAGGCCATTCTTAAGTGCGCAAGTTGTATTGACTTTATGAGTTTTTGACTAAGTTTTACCCTATGGCAAATCTTCAGAATCTTGGTAACCTGCTTAACTATGATAACGAGATAGGTACTCTACAAAAACCGCCAAAGCAGCTTAATGTTAATGATTATTCAAATTGGAAAGCACGCTTTGAGCATTATATCTCATACACTGATTCCTCTTTGTGGATACCTATACTTGAGGGTTATAAGCATCCTACTTATACATATCTTGATGAAATTGTTCCCAAGCCTATATCTAAGCTAGATGAAGAAGAAAAGAAAGTTTATGACAGAGAAAAGAAAGCACATGGATCTATCACAATGGCACTAACTAGAGAACTCTTTCACAGCTTCAGAGGATATGATAATTCGAAAGATCTCTGGAAGGCATTGCAGAAAAGATTTGAGGGGAACAGTGACATCAAGAAGAGCAAAAGAGATCTCCTGAGAAAGCAGTATGAGTGTTTCAGATACCTGGAGAATGAATCTACAGATGAACTTATATCTAGATTCTATCATCTGCAAACTGAGTTAAAAGCTTTTGAGCTGAAGTATCCTGATGAGGAATTAATTGAAAAATTTCTGGATGTGTTACCACCAAAGTTTGAGATGTATACCACTCTGTTGAGAGAGAACCCAAGTTCTATGAGATGACGATTGAAGAAGCAATCGGTAAAGTTCAAGCACACGATATGAACCTTAAGAGAAAAGAAAGCTCAGGGAGACCTCAAATCCAAGACCCTTCTATGTATTATGGGACGTCTTCACAGCTAACTTGTCTGGTTCAGGAATCGCCTTATTCTCAGGGAACTCTCATGAAGAAGATAACTCGAATGGTTGTGGGGGTCATACATGCTTTACAGAATCTGGTCCTCACCACCAACATTCCTCAAGAAATCCTACCTCCACATCTTCAGCTAACCAGACTGCAATAGCCAAGATATTTGAAGATCATGTAGCATTGTTTTTATCGTGTATGCTTGCCTATGAGAACTTCATTGGTGGCAAGCTTACAGATCCTGAAACAATTGAAGAAGATTTTAATCAGGTGGATCCAGATGACATGGAGGACATGGATATTCAATGGAATATGTCCATGATCTTGAGAAGGGCCAAGCATTTCTTGAATAGAACTGGCAGGAAGTTTATTGGTGGGCATTCAAATGCCAAGGTGGATAAATCCAAAGCCAAGTGCTACAAGTGTCAGAACTTTGGACACTTTGCTCGTGAATGTCAGAAGGATAAAGCGCATGCCTCAGGATTCACTAGACCAAGCCAAGGAAACAACCAAGGAAAAAATCAAGGGTATAACAATTCTAACAACCGCAATCAAGGTCAAGGTGGAACGTCCAATGCTTTGGTAGCTTAACAGGACGAAAGATTTGATTGGGGTGTTTATTTGGAGGATGCCCTTATTGCTCAAACACAAGTTGGTCTAATGGCTGAGATAGTAGAGATGATGGAAACAGAAGAACGGGAAGCGTCTGTAGCTGACCAAGAGGAGTCTACAACTGCATTTGCCCTCATGGCTGTTGGGGAGGCATCAAGTTTGTCAACTGAGGTAGACTCTAATTCTTTTGCTGTCATTTCATGTTCCAAATGTCTTGGCTTGAAAGAAGAAAATTCTAAGCTTTAGGACATAGTCGAACCCCTTCGTATTGCAACTTTAAGCTACAAAGAAAATGAAAAACGTTACAAAGATTCAATTGAAACTTTAAAGAAAGAAAAACGTGATTTTTCACTTAAAATCAGCGAACAACAGTTTCATTTGGATGTTGCGTACAAGGGGTTAGAAAAGAGAAATAATGAAATTACCAAGCTGTAGAATGAGGTCTTGCAGTTAAATGGTAAAATTGAGAAGTTGAAAAATTCTCGCTTTGTGGTGGAACATTATGAATCAGTAGACAAGTGAATGGCTTAGGGTTGGGTACTAATGCCATTCCTCCACCAGTAAGCAAAAAATTCGCCAACGGCTTAATTGATATTGACTTGTCATGCCTTGATGAATCCTCAAGTCAGGATGATTCCTCTAACAAGGATGATTACTCAAGCAAGGCTGAATCTGCTTCTGATCAAGAGTTTCACTGAGGAAGGCTCTGAGAACACCATCCCTGATGGTGCTGTCTCAGAGGAGTTGATTGGTGAACACAAAGTTGTGAAAAACACTATCATTGATCGTGATAATTGCATTTTGACTAAGCCTAATACCGTTGAAACAAATGAAAAACTAAAAGTGATGCTTTATGGGGGTTATAAGAATATTAACCAAGTTAAGAAAGAAACCTTTGCAAATCAATATGGGCTTGGTTATAAAGCAAATTTAGAAAAATACTACATTTCCAAAAATGAATCAACATCAGGTACATCAAAAACCACTACTCATGTTCACCAAACAACTTCTCCTGTTCATCATGCTGAGTCATCAAACGTCAAATCAAATAAGCCCAACAGGAGGATTTATAAGGAAAAGCGTGCTTGCTTTCACTGTGGTATGGTTGGTCACATCCTTGTGAACTACCCTGTTAAGAACCAAGGGAAACAACCAATTGTTTCACAACCGGCTGTTATCTCTAAGTCACCACCAGTTAAGCAACCCAAGAATCCCAAATCAAATGTGATGAAACCACCAGTGAAACCTATGGTGAAGCCAAAGATCACATCTGAGGCTAAGCCATCTGTTCCAAAAAAGGAAAAGCAACCTGCTAAACCCTGTGTCTACCTCTAGTAGTGCACCAACTGGTGAGAAACCTGTGGTTAAGCTTTCAAAGCCACAGAGTAGAAGAAGGAACAAGAGATTGAAGCAGTTTACTCTAAAGCTGAAGCAATTCTTGTGACAATCACTCTGAAGCAGTTTACTCTAAAGATGTTAGAGACTGTAGACATCTCCAGAGCTGTTGTCAAGGGGGAGTTTGTTGAAGCAATTCTTGTGACAAGCACCCTGAAGATTGTTTTTACTTATGTATTGTCTTTATGTATTTGTATTTGTATATCAACGTTTGTATGTATTGGTTTATCGAGTTGTAATCATGTTCGTAGGTACTTGTCGTTGTATTCGTCTTTGTTAAGTGTTGTGCGCACTTAGTAAGTGCACATGATGTATATCCTGCGTACTTATCAAGTACGCAAGAACAAAGTCTGTGTACTTGCTAAGTACGCATGAGTTAAACCCTGTGCACTTGATAAGTGCGCAGGCAACATGTCTAGTATATATAGCTGTTAGTGACAAAATGTATGTACGCACTCATTCTCTCTGTAACCGGCTGTGATTATCATTAGATGAAGTTTGAAAGTATCTTGTGTCTTTGTTGTCAGTTTACTTTGTGTTGATTGATACTCCACCTAGTCACGGGCATTCCGCACCCGGTTCTACCAGGAACACACTTGCATGTGACGATACGAGACACCCGATGGACCTACAAGCATGCCCATTTTAAACAGTTTAATATCATGACCTTCACAAATGCAACAGTTAACCTCGACTTTATTATTTAAGATTGAAACTTAGGATAGAATCAAAGTAAACAATGAAGATAACCCATAAATAAAACATTAATAAAAACTTCATCTTTTTATACACAAATAAAAATACAATAAAAAAATATTGCCACTAAATCTTTCAGTTACTTGTTGTACATTTTCAAGATTGTTGAACCACATGTTATCTAGGAGAGCACATGCATCCGAGTTCAAATTAAAACCCAAACTCATATAATACCTAATCCAATTGTGGAAATTGCATATTCCGAAATTAACTATTAAACATTTATCCCCAAACTTGATTTCTCTATTATTTAAATTCTAAAATATTCAAATAACTAAACACAATCAACAATACAAAATACAACGAAATCAAAGAGAATAAAATACCTTGGTGCAATCAAGCTGAAAGAGACGTGTGTATATTGCGAGAACTCAAACATTACAAATACTCTTTCAGATGCGATTCTATGCACAAACATCTGCAACAACATCAATCGATCATCAACGAAAACTTAATAATAATAATAATAATCCATGAGACTGCACCGTGTTACGAGAATGGAATGGAATTCAGTCTAACTTCAAAGTGTGAAAATCTAATCGAACATCAGAAGAATAAGTGTGAAATTGATGCTTTTTTTGTTTTCACTTTATGATACAACAATTACTTCTATTAGGGTTCATGTATTTGGGGGAAAACGATAGAACAATCAAACAAAGGAGAATCCAAAAATTTAATGAAGATAATATCAAATCAAGAAGATTGTAATGTAGGGTTTACATGTGAATTCCTTCGGGAGTCACAAAATATTGCAGTGATAACCTCAACCACTGATTATTCAAACAAAAGCTACGCTTGATCCGGTGCTGCCGGCGGAAGCGACATGCGGTGTTAGAGGGAGAAGAACGGCGAGGTGGAATATCAAAAGCCATTTGCGAAACATGAGTAACGAAAAAGCGAGAATGAGGGCAAAAGATCGGTGTATAGATATGTGGGGGGCATGTGGAACAAATGGTAGAGATGCAGTGACGGGTTACGTGGAACATAGCAAGAACATACAGTGAAAGTTGTACATCACGCAATGAAAGTTGTCCTAGAGCCAAAACACTGTTTCTAAGCGTTTCTAAATCATATTAATGATAATAATAAAAATAGTAAATAAAATATGAATGCTACATTATAATTATAAAAAAGTAATAAAGAATGATGAGTTTAAAACCAAAATATTTTTGGTATTCAAACCCGGTCTTTGGCAGCCCACGTTGAGACCGCCCATATACATCTATGCTAAATGTGAAAAATGACATCATCTCTTCTGGAAATTTATTTGATTTCTTCGTCCTCAAGAAAAGAGAGCTTCCCCTGATATGCATACAAAGCCTATACATATATAAACCTTATCAATTTGACTCTTCTTTCGTACTTTCAATTGGAGCAAATTCAAGCATTTTTCGATTTTCCTGTTTCCTAGGGTTAGAAGAATAGAATAATCGGTTGCTAACTGCAAAAATAGTTAGAATCAATCAATCAAAAGGGTTTTTGTTAACGTTCGGCAATATTCTTTCAAATTGTTGACTTCTGAATGCATTTTAGGTGACTAATCAATCCATCAAAGGGAATTTTCTCGTTGTGGTGGTATCTATAAGAATTAGGTTAATCATCGGGAGTAATGTTTTTCAGTGGCGATCCTTCGAATCGGAGACGAGTTGATTTAGGCGGTCGTAGTTCAAAGGAAAGAGACAGAAAGAAACTCTTGGAGCAGGCCAGGTTAGAAAGGAATAAACGATCATGGATGCGTCAACAAAACTCAGCTGCTCTCATAATTCAGGTTCATAACATTATTACCTATGTATATTCATATGTAACATTAGTTGGCACTGGCCTAAGATGATACCAGGGAACATTTTCAGGGGTTTATTACATAATTTATAGTTTCTGTAGGATTCCACATTTAGTTGATCATATCTGGCTTAAGTTCCTTTTGCACATCTTCGGTTACACTAATTATATGTGACATCTTGTGTTCGGCTGCATCATTAATCATGAAAGTTTTCAGAGGGATTAGATTACACATCAATATGCGTGTTTATTTTTAAGTATATACTTGTGTGTATAGTTTCGTTCATTTGTTTTTGAAGAACGAAAGGTAAACAGGAGATTGAAATACAAAATCTTCTTGTGATTACAATTGTAAATACTAGGATGAAAACAAACATCCCAATTACACTTGAACTTAATGAGGCAGTATAAATACAAGATCATAAGATCCTCTCAATATTTTGCTTATTGTATACGCACATACCTCAGTGGTTACCTGCACAAACTAAGAAGGGTTTTGACATGTTGATTATCAGTTCAGAACCATCTACTTTAGATTATTTCACACTTGATAGGAACGTGTGGATTGATAAATGGAGAGTGGTTCATTGGGATATACTAGAAAGCAACAGGATATTTAATCTTTTGAAGTAGCACTTAGGTTTGAATTGAATTTTGAGGTTATCATGTTTATGCAAGATTGCTGAAAGAGTAAATCTATGGAAAACACTGATGTTAAAGTTCACCTTCTTTGAAGAGAGAGAATTGTAGTTATGTGAAGAGATAATGAGCACTAAGTTGCATCTTTTTCCTGTGCATGTAGGCAATTACTGTGCATGCAATACAAAGTCATCTCACTGTGGTTGTAAATATATTACAGGGACGCCAACTCATCCTTTTGTTTTATGCATATTACCTTTGCAACATGAATCACCCACATGTAACTGTATAAATATATATATCTTTACTATTCAATCATTGGCATACTTGTGGTAAATAATTTGTTATTTGAATGGTACAAGGCTACAAGCATGAATGGTTACATTGCTGCTTAAGCCATTTATTTTTCTAACGATTTCTTATGCCAGGCTTTCAGACTATGAAGAAGATAACATTTTACTGAATTTGGTTTTGTATTGAATTGATATATTTGTTTTTCTTTCACTTGCCGAGAATCATTGTTTTTTGCTCCGTCTCAAAATAATTGTCTACTAGATAAAAAAAAAGTTTAAAAGTGTAATTGTTGTTGCTTTTGTTTAGTAGAATGAAAACTTTATCGAACCAATTATTAAATGCTTTCCTTGAGTTTTGTAATAGTAATCCAAGTTAGGGGTAATATGGGGAACATAATTAGGTATATCTTTTCCTTTTAGAAGTGGACAGTTATTTTGGGATAAACTAAAATAGTAAGGTGGAATATAATTTTGGGACGGAGGGAGTATTATTATTATATTCCAGACGAGAATTTAAGCCACATTCTGTTTGTACTATGTTTCTTAAGTTGAATGCCTTCTGAATTAGACTGGTTCCTTTGGAATTTCCTGATAAAGTGATAATTATAATTGGTGCCTGCAGAAATGCTTTAGAGGCAGAAAGGTGGTGAAAGCGGAGCGTGGTAAGGCACGAGTACAATTTTATACCACTTATGGCAAACACTGTGAAAGAGTAGACAGGTGCTGTTCCCACTCATTTACTTACAAATGTTTCCATTTGGGTTGTGTTTTATCAATAACATGTAAAATGAAATAATTAGCTTGAAAATGAAGTGGATCAAAGGGGTTCCAAAGCCTCGAAATGTATTTTAATGCGTAAAACTTCCTAATATTCATACTAAAAAGTTCGTCTGTGGTTGAAACATTATAGTTTTTGTAATCATATTTGACACCTTTTGACCTGTTCTAGCTTACCTATATTGCTACCTCTCTAGTTTGGTTGAAATTTGTGGCCATCTAACTCTATTGTCATCATTCAGGCAGTGCTTTGGACCAGATTCAGATTTCCTTCGGGAGTTGCAATATTTTTTTAGTCCACGGAACGTTTCTGACTTCTCTACCCTTGTGGAGACATGCCGTTTGCTTTCACAATTTGCTAAAGACAGTGGTGTGTTCCATTTGTCATATTGAGATCAATGTGTGTGTGTATTAGTGTATATTATTTTTCTTGGGTATTCACACTTGGTTATCATGTGGCAGGGGATATTTTGAAGCTCTTTGGTGGCTCAGATTATTCATCTAAGCATGCTCTTGTGAACTATAGGGTGGAAAGACTGGCTTATGCATGTATTCAGGCTGTACATCATAATAGGTTTGTTTCATGCAATATACTATGCTTCATGCAGAGTCTTCCTATTTCTTTTGTAAAGATCTTTTATATGAACATATTTACGCATGCATCAATGCTTTTTGTTAGGGGGGCTAAATGGGCCAGTATTAACATATTGTTCTTAACAGATATCAGTTCAAGGATCAACTGTTATCAACATCTTTAGACTCCGGTTCATCAATAAATATCCTGCTGAAAGCAGCAGTGTTGTTGATTGATCCCAAACTTCCATGGTCTTGTAAGACGGTGAGCTATCTATTGCAGCAAAACATATATCGGATTTTCCGGGAGGTTGTTTTTACAGGAAAGGTACACTGTTCAATCTCCCTGCTCTTTTACTCTTAGCTTGCCTTTCGCAAGAGGTGGCAAATTGGGTAGCATTTTTTGTCCATATATTTTTTGTATTTTATAATTAGAAAATGCAATTTTTTTTAATGGCTTTGAAATAGTTAACGTATTAAATATGCTTTCTAGTATAATCTATAAAATGCTTTAATAGTTAGTTAGCATATAAATACACTTCAGATCACTTTTGACTTGTTCCACCCATTTGACCCATTCCATTATTATTTGTAGTCTGCCCATTTGACCCGTTGGAGGTAAAATATATCATGAATCAACCATTGCTACCTACTTTCTTTATTGCTGGACTAGTTCTCATTAAACGTTGATGCTCTTGTTTTTAGGAATGTTTAAAATCTGAAGGCCGTGTTGGAAAAGCTTCTTTGATGGAGACACTTCTTGCTCTAGTTATTGCTCATACTAGTCAAGGACATTGTGTTTGTCCAGATATCGACCTCCAATGGAGTTTTGCCTCCCAAGTTTTAACAATTCCTTTTGTGTGGCAGATTTTTCCTTACTTGAAGGAGGTAATTTCGTCCGCTATATTAACTTTTTTTTAGTAGAAGCTAGCATCCCTTACCCCCCTTGAAAAATGTCTTTTTTGGTCATTTTATTTATAAAATGATCGAATTTTTCCAAACACTCAAAACAACTGATTATACTGAAATATTACGACTTCAAGCACACATCCAAACACTATCTTATACAATCCATATCAGATGATTATCCGGTCCTTATAATTGAATATCACATTATTACTTTCAAACACACCCCTTTCATTAAACACTTGGTTGGTGGCAGCACATAGTAGGAGCTTGCATTATTATACCCAATTTGTATCTTTTTTCTCTCTACAGTGGCTCTGATTCTCTTTGCTCATACTGTTATCTAATTACAATAATTGTTTATATGTCCAGATTTATGTTTTACGGGAATTATGTCAGCATTATCTCCATAATATGGCGACAAGTACTCTAAGTTATGAAAAAGTATTACCTGTTGACATATCAGCTGAATTCCCTGGCTATGCCTGCCTTCTTGGTAATTTGCTGGAAGCAGTCGGAGTTGCTTTATCTCGGCCTGCATGCCCTAATGATATGGTATGGAAACACAGCTTCTTTCCATCTTATTTTCCTGTAATGAGGCCCCTAAGGACACTATTAAAAGTATTTATGTTACTTGATTAATTTAATTACATAATTTTCTTACTAATCTTTGATTATGAACATTGGAGTATTATTATGATTTACATGTATCATGGTTTCCACTTTTTCTCTGCCCTTATTCAGGCCATAGATTTTGCTACTGTTGCAACGTTATTGCTGGAGGTACTTCCTCCTATCAAAACGTCAAAGAATGGAATTAGTGAAGAAAGTATGTTATTGAATACTTAAAATTTCTTCTTTTGTCATGTTCAATTTTTTTGTCACTTGATTTTTGAATCAGCATCTTTTAAAATGTTAATGCACTACAGATTCGGTTGTGGGTGATGACGATATCATTATTAATGATGCGCCAGCAGTAGTACCTCTTAGTAAGGAATTGGAAAAGCAGATTTCAAATGCGATAGATCCTCGCTTTCTTTTACAACTGGTATGCTATTTTGACATGCTATACTGGAGGTGGCAATTTCAACCCATTTGTATGGAAACGGGTCAATTTGGGGTTTACTTTTTTCAGCTAAAATGAAATGGATCAAACAGGCGAATGCCACCTAAGTGTCCTAAATTGTTTTAACTAAAATAAATAACACTATTGTTTTAGTATTATAGTTTTATCATCTTTTTCTGTTCATCAACTATTTATAGGAATTTACATGTCTTGACCCAAGCCTATTTTGACCCTCTGTCCAACCCGTTCATTTTCTCATTTTTTTTTCTATATTAGTATAATTATGTGCACAAGAAGTTATGCTTCATTTCTTAAACTCTTTCTACTTGGCAAACAGACAAATGTACTTTTTGGAAGCTCTTCACCTGGTAGTTCAAGCAAAGATAAAATAAATAAGGAAGCAGCGGCTGTTGCTGCAGCTTGTTCTTTTCTTCATGTGACTTTTACCATTTTGCCCCTGGAGCGTATCATGACAGTTTTAGCGTATAGAACAGAGTTGGTATCTGTACTTTGGAATTTCATGAAGCGATGCCATGAGAATCAAAATTGGTCTTGCTTATCTGCTGTATCACCATACCTGCCTGGTGATGCATTTGGTTGGCTGTTGCCTTTGGTGGTTTTCTGTCCTGTCTATAAGTATGCATCTTTTTCTTCTCTTTTCTTTCTTATAAAATATCTTTAAAGCTGTGTAAGTCAGTCCAAATTGAAAATATTAAATGTTTATAACCAGGCACATGCTTATGATTGTTGACAATGAAGAGTTCTATGAGCAGGAAAAGCCATTGTCACTAAATGACATCAGATTATTGATTGTTATATTGAGACAGGTACTCTTGCTTTGTTACCTTATTGAGGTTAATTGATCTCCAAGGAGAAGTCATTGCTATTCTTTAAACCATTAGTACCTCAAATACTCAAATCAGGATATTTTTTTTTGATCTGAGAGTCAAAAAGTTAAGCTTAAAGGGAAACGGGTCGAGACTCGTGCAATGTTATTCTTATTCAAAAAATATTTGATTATTATTGAAATATGTATACATTCTTATGTTTTTAACTATGCTTGTTGCTTCTTGTCTAGGCTTTGTGGCAGATCCTTTGGTTAAACCCTGTGGCACCAATGAAGTTTACTACTACAAACACTCTTTCCTTAAAAAAGCACCGTGTAGAATTTGTTCAGTATAGGGCTAGTGTTGTAGCTTCTGAACTTCTTTCCCAGGTAGGAAGAAAATGCATCAATATTTGTATTTTTTATCTCGATTTCATGGACATTATTCATAATATGTGTAAATCAACAATTACAGTTGCAAGATTGGAATAATAGAAGGCAGTTTGCACACCCAAGTAACTTTCATGCTGATGGTGTCAACGATCACTTCATTTCTCAGGCAATAGTTATTTACTTGCTTCACCTTTTACATTGTTATTCTTATTATTGTTACTATTACTATTATTATTATTATTATAAATTTTAGTATCTGGCTTAAAAGGATAATATTTTTTTGCAGGCTATGATTGAAAACACAAGGGCATATGACATACTGAAACAAGCTCCTTTCTTGGTGCCATTTACAAGCAGAGTTAAATTATTCACTGTGAGTTAAAACTTTTGCTACAATTTTGTATCTCACTTCCATTCAATATCTTGTATTTTTTACTAATTCGCATTTTTATAAAACTTCTGCAGTCGCAGCTTGCAGCAATCAAGGAAAGGCATGGGTCTCATGCGCTTTTTAACCGAAGCAATTTTAAGATCAGACGAGACCATATTCTTGAAGATGCTTTTAGTCAGTTGAGCACATTAACTGAAGAGGATCTTCGTGGAGTGGTACGCTCTTATGTTTTAACACTGAAACTGAAGACCCGTTTGCTTATCAATTTGATTTTTGGTTACTTTAATCCAAAACTAGGTCAAATAGAGATCTATACAAATTAAAAAAGAATAGGTTAAATGTCCTCTAAATTTTTCAAATGCTTTTTTTTAACGACAACACCTAGATATTCTAGGATAATTGGGTTTCCCCAGGGTAACACCTAGATCATCCAGGGCAGCCCACCCTAGGAGGAATCCCCCAACTGGGTAAACCCTCTGACCTGGCCACAAACCCTTTTTTTTGTTATGGTCTGGATTCGAACCCAAGACCTCCACTATGGGAAGTCTTGGGGCTACCATTGCACCAAATGGCCAACGGTTTTCAAATGCTTATACCATAGATTTGGATTTTATTATTGTAATAATATTGATTTTGTAAATCTTATTTAATGCATTAATTGCTTTTTAACTTGCCTTTTTTGTGAATAATTTTTTATGCATTAATCGTTTTTGTAAATCATATTTATTATTGTAATACCATATTGTTTTTCTAGATTCGGGTTACTTTTGTGAATGAATTTGGAGTGGAGGAGGCTGGTATTGATGGTGGTGGGATTTTTAAAGACTTTATGGAGAATATTACTCGAGCTGCTTTTGATATGCAGTACGGACTATTTAAGGTTGACATAGTTTTGTTTCTCATATATGGATCTTTTACTTATCATTTCATGAATCAGTTTTTTTGGGTGTTCTGTGTTCATTTTTGTTGGCATATATAATATTAATGCTTGTTTTTGATATACCTAGGAGACAATCGATCACCTACTCTATCCTAATCCTGGATCAGGAATGATACACGAACAACATCTACAGTTTTTCCATTTTCTTGGAATTATTGTTGGGAAGGTATTTGCAAAACTACTTGCTATTAAATACTCATTGGATCATTACTAACCACATGCCATTACTTGTACACATCATCTCATGCCAATTTAGTTTCTAGTAGCCTTCATGTGATGAGTGTTCATATTTCTTAACTTGATTTATGTTGGTCACCATAATCACTGAATCTATGATGATGAATTTTTCTCACCTTCCTGATATTGTAGGCAATGTTTGAAGGGATTTTGGTTGATATACCATTTGCTACATTTTTTTTGAGCAAGCTAAAGCAAAAGTAAGTGCTACCCTATACTTAACTATATAGTAAAGTAAAAGCAAGTGCATGTGCATGCCCATGAATCCATGATAAGTATTCTAACTAGCAGCTCTCTTCAGGCACAACTATTTGAATGATTTACCTTCCTTGGATCCTGAATTATATCGCCACCTTATTTTTCTAAAGGTCTGTTGCTCTCTCTGTCCCCAACTCCATCTTTGCATACAAAGTAGATGGTTTGTAACTGAGTGATAACGTCATGTAGTAGAAGAGATGTAAGCTCCTTGTTTTTGCATGCTTCTAAAATGGGAAGTGAAAAAGATCCAGTTTTATTTGATAACACATTAAGGCACTCATTTTAATGTAATGCAGTAGATGGGTTGATGAAGTAAACATGGTAATCTCATATCCCCTAACCACTCTTAATTGATTGGACTACATCTGGCTGCTAATGCACTAAAAAGAACAAAAAAAAAACCAAAAAAAGAACGAAATGGCTACTGCAACAGGTCAAAACAGGTAACTTTGTTGTGGATTGTAACGGATCAGGCTCGGCTGACTTGAGTTCCTTTTGTCCAATGTTCTTATGCGAAATAATTAATGCGTCTAATATGCTTAAAGATGATTTTTGGGAGGTTTTATTCATTAAAAATACACTCTGGGCGACTTTTAAGCCACTTCTTTCAACCCATTTAGGGAAAAAGCATGAACTGAATCAACCAATTCTTAAGTAAATGGGTCAAATTGCTACCTCTATGCAATATAGACCAATGATTTGGTTTGATTAGTTTTTTCTTGATTTATTTTCTCAGCTCATTATTAGCACGCTGTTAGTTGCAGATAGAAATCTCCATAGTAGCCGCATGTTTCATCTTTATTAACTGTTCTTTATGTCATGGGTTTCAACTCTTAAATGCATCTAGCTTTACATGGAAAATTATGCTAATGGTTCAAAAATTGGTTTAGCTTTAACTGACAGATCATCTGCATTGTTATATAATTTTTTGTGGGTGTATTCTGCAGCGCTATGAAGGAGACTTGGCAGAGTTAGAGCTGTATTTTGTAATTGTTAATAATGAATTCGGGGAACAAACAACAGAAGAGCTGATCCCAGGTGGAAAAAATATAAGGGTTGTGAATGACAATGTTATAACGTTTATTCATCTTGTTGCCAATCACCGCCTCAATACTCAGGTTTTTTTTTATGTTTTCCTCCCTCTTTTTTGATCTTGTGTATTACTTGTGCTTCATGAAATGTATAATATTATATAACGTTTTTTTCAGATTCGTCAACAAAGTTCTCATTTTTTAAGAGGGTTTCAACAGCTTATACAGAAAGATTGGATCGACATGTTTAATGAACATGAACTTCAGGTCTTACGATCCTTTCTTTAACAACCAATATGTTATTCTGTCCTTGTAGTCATACTTCTAAACACCCGGGGTGGAAATTTCGACCCTGATGGGCCGATTTGGATTATTCTTAATCTCAAACGGTTTAAATAAATTTATTTAGCTACAAAGGGCCGAATGGTTCAAACAGATTGTAAGTCACACGCTTTGTACTTTTAGTGCATACGGTCTTTTAAACGGTTTTCTTTAAAGATTTAGATTATTATTGTAATGATATATTTTATAACCGTGTTTTATTGCGTTAATAATTTATTTAAGTTGTCAAAAACTTAACAATAAAGTGTTTTTGGGTAAACTCAACTGACTTGACATGTACTTGAAATTGACCCGTTGTCTGACCTGCCGTCTTGAGTCTTGACACATCTACTAAATGTCATTGTTCTTAGTGTAAGTTATACTGCAACAAGAAGTTAGTATGTAGTTAATCAAGGAAATTATATTCTGGTCACAAATTTGTGTTGGGTAGTTTCTTTACTTAAAATGGTTAACCTCATCTTTCTTTGTCAATGACAACCAATATATGTTGTCACATATCCATGTGTCATCTTTTAAACTTTGTTTTCATTTATGGAACTTTTATTTTGTTTGGTTCCTCTATGGTATCGTTCATTCCATTACTAAACTTGATTATTTTTTTTCACTTACTTTGTGCAGCTTCTGATATCAGGATCAGTGGATGGATTTGATGTGGATGACCTTCGGTCAAACACAAATTATGCTGGTGGCTATCATCGTGTAAGTTCATATATATTTTTTTAATCTTTTCTTAAATTCTATTCTGTCGTCACATGGAAATCATACATGCTATTCATCTCCACAGGAGCATTATGTCATCGACATGTTTTGGGATGTCCTCAAGAGCTTTACCTTGGAGAATCAGCACAAGTTTTTGAAGTAAGTTCGTCTTATTTGAACTTTTTTATTAACACCTCTATTTGTTTTTTATATTAACTCTTAACTTTGCTTCACGGATAGTTATGATTAAAAGTCGGGTGTTATGTCAGGTTTGTGACTGGATGTTCAAGAGGACCTTTGCTTGGATTCAAGTATTTGGAACCTTTATTTTGTATACAAAGGTATGATGCTTTCTTTATATTTTGAAACTTATTGTGATATAATAATTATATGAGCGTCGGGTCAAGCCATTTAGGGGTCTTAAGTTTTAGTTTTATGAAGTAAAACACACACACACACATATATATATATATATATATATGTATTTATTAAAATCTTTGATTTAGCTGATTTACCCTAGTGAATATTATATATTTTTGTGTTATTGCTTTTACAGAGCTGCTGGTAGTGCCTCTGAAGAAGCTCTTGAGAGGTTACCAACATCAGCAACTTGTATGAATCTGTTAAAGCTTCCTCCGTATCGAAGGTTTGTCATTGTTTTCTCTTTTTTAGCACAATGTATTTTTAATGCATATGATCTCCTAAATAATATTGTTTTTGAAATCATATTTACCCTTGAGAGGCCGGGCCTTGGAGCAATTGGTAAGGTTGCTGCTTTGTGACCTTTGTGGGAAACAACCTCCTGCACAAAGTGTAGGCTAAGGCTGCGTACATCAGATCGCGAAGCGATCTGGCCCCTCCCCGGCCCCTGCGCAAATGCGGGAGCCAAGTCAAGCACCGGGTACGCCCTTTTTTAGTTAAAATTTTCAAACAAAAAAAAGTGTTCTTGATCCCCCAACACATCCAATTTTGTCCACCTCTGGTCATGTGGTGAATCCATGCGAACTTTCAGTTTTCAGTCATCTTTGATGATTTAGTTATCAACATATTTTTGTTAATGGTCCAGTAAAGAGCAAATGGAGCAGAAGCTGTTGTATGCTATAAATGCTGAAGCAGGATTTGATTTAAGTTAAAGATACTTGTGCTAAACCCAAGCGCATAGGTAAAGATGATATTTGGATGGCGGATCTGTACATAATGTGGTCGCAGTCTTGCAGCTGCAATGTACCATTTGTTTGCTAAAAGAAAAGAAAACTGATTTGATAGCAAGGGGTATGATTTGAAGAAAAGAGAGTTTCGATTGTTTTTTTTTTGTAGATATAGATTGTATTTGCCTAATAAGGGTTTAGTCTAGCACTCTAAAATCTTTTGTGTATACCCCTGCTTATTAGTCGATGTACTTTTTGTGACTGGAGTTTGGCTTCAGTCTCGTCCGCCAATTGTTTTTTCGTACCTTAGCTAAAAGAAAAAAATAAAAAGAAAAGCCAACATTACATATTCCTTAGAAACACAATTATCAATGACCGACCAAAACCTACCCCTTACTTTGCTAGAGTGTCACAATTAACCCTTTAACTTTCTATAATGTCACTTTGAACCCCTCAAATTCCTAAAGTTATTTATCACCAATCAAAACTTACCTCCAATTGTTAAACTGTCAAAACTAACGGTAACGTGCTGGTAACATGAAAAATAAGACCGACACCGACTAAAGAACATCAACACTTGTATAATTGTCTTTTATATGTGGTTCGATCTCCACAACCGACTTGACGTAACTTCATACGTTTCTTTTAAGTATTTAACCTCATCCTCGTCCATAGGAGCCTCAGGCTCCTCGGGGTAAGCCTCTGGAAGTTGTGGATAGTGTAGTTTTTTTCGTGCACTTTGAGTTGTCTTTCTGCATCAACACACAACCAAAACCTTAGTGTGATGCATAGCAGTACACCGCAAAGTTGTCTGTTCCTTCCGGGAGGGATAGGATTGGCGCACAACACAAAATTTTGCTTCAACAACTGGAACGTTGATTCTTGCTTATTACCCCAATCAAACTTCCTGTCTTTATGAGTTAATGGGGTGGATACCCGTGGGGTGCGAACGTCGTGGGTCACAGTCATTGTTTACATTGAACGACATCTAAATGACTTAAACCAAAAGTTTCAAATTGTTTTCAACCACAAAACCATTGTCTCGAGTTCACACAGATTGATTGTTTAAGATTTTACATATATGGCATAAATAAATAAACCATGCAATGTCCCAAAATATTACCCCAATGTACTTCAATTACCTGAGAAATACACGCTTAAAACAGTCAACATAATGTTTGTGAGTTCATAAATTTAATTGTATCAAAAAGTGTTTCATTTGGATCACGAGTTTTCAATGAATCATATTATTAATGAAAACAATACTAAAGTGTAACAGTTACTATGAGCTCCCAAAACCGACACTTGATATGTAACTGAATCAGCCCCAAACGAATGTTCTATCAGGTAACATTGTAATGAAAACGGACAGTAATGCACCCACCCGAATTGATCACTATCACGGTTAGAGCGACTAACCACGGGTGGGGGTGTCAACCAAAATAGATCTATTCACAATTTCCACGTATAACCACAACTAACGGTTCAGGAATACCGAGGACTTGATGCGATAATGAATCTACTCATGTAACAATGAATCATGCATCAACCGATGTATCCAAACAATGTAACTTAGCGTGTATCCCCCCCCCAGTGTTTAAAATGAATTTAAAAAAAGAGGTCGTGAGACTCACCTGATACGTCTAGTAATTGAATCAATCAGACACTAATGTGTAGCAAAGTCCTACAAACGAATCCGACCTACTTGTGTCCTAAAACATTTAATACACCTTAAGGTTTAAACAATGAATCTAATATGCAAGTTGATCGTCTATACGATTCACCCAACCAGACTCGACATGAATACTAGCTTATGTATCCGACATTTTAGACAAGACGACAGTTGGTGATGTTACAATTTTTAGAGAAATATCTTTATATGATTTATACAAATAATGTATACAACAACAAACGTTCATAAATCCTCATGTCCAAGTATCAACTTTAAGTCTAGGGGTTAAAATAAATCTATACTATATAATAAATAAAGGTTTTTTCATGCCACGTGTCGCCTCCATATTTATTTTCATCATTTTTCCGCCTAACTCTCTCTTATTAAATATACCTCTATCTTTTAATAATAATATATTTTTAAAACAAATACTAATTATACTAATAAACACATTTGTTTTCTATCCTTAGTATATGTATTACATTTTTACACCTATAAAATATATACATAAATATTTAAGAATTTTATGTATCAATATTTTTCATCCCGTGTGTAGTACACGGGTTCTAAACTAGTATATATATATATATATATATATATATATATATATATATATATATATATATATATATATATATATATATATATATATATATATATATGGTTAGGTTCATAAGAGAACTCATTTTAATGAGAGAACTAGAGAACCACTAAGAAAAGAAGGTGGAATTTTAAAGACTAAGGGTAAAATTTGAACTTAAAATATATAAATTTTTAAACATTTCTATCTTTTGCATACGTTATTATTTTTTAAAAAAATCGCACCACTAAATCAAGAATTTCTTTATCTTTCATTTGAGTATAAATAACGTTATAAAAAATAAGAATTAACTCATTTTTTTTCTTCTTATTTTTAATACTGCATGTGTAGTAACACCCAAAAAACCTAACCCACCCCTAAAAACCTAAACCCCCCACCCCACCCCCACCCAAAAACATAACCCCACCACACCCACCCTCTCCCCACCCATCCCAAAAACCTAAACCCCCCACACCCACCCCCAAAAACCTAAACCCCCCACCCACCCCACCTAAAAACCTAAACCCACCCACCCACTCACCACCCAAAAACCTAAACCCCCCAACCCCCTCAAAACCTAACATAAAAGCTAAACTAAACCCAAAAAACTAAACCCGACTACACATATCTGATTGCGGTGTTTTTTTTGAACGAGGACGATGTGGGGAACAATTTCTCCGAAGCGGTTTTTTAGTTTTTGATTTATATTTTGAGTTATGATTTTTTTTGCCTTTAATGAGGAGTTCTCTAGTTCTCTCATTAAAATAAGTTTTCTTATGATCTTCCTATATATATAGGGGGAGTATCAAATAAAAAGTAGTTTTTCGCTAAAAAATCTAAGAAATGACAAAAACATTAAGAAACGATATCAAACGAACTCCGATTGAGCTAATTTCAGCGGCGTTGGAACCGTCTCGTCGAACTCTACCATCTTATCTTTTAGGGTTTAGTTTTTAAGGTTTAGATTTTATATTTGAATTTTAGGGTTTTATCCTTATGGTTTAGCCTTAAAGTTTAGCTTTTAGGGTTTAAATTTTATGTTTTAGGTTTTTTTTTGGGTGGGGGGGGGGTTTAGGTTTTTGGGGATGGGTGGGGGTGGGTTTAGGTTTGGGGGGGGGTAGGGCAGGTTTAGGTTTTTTTTTTTTGGGGGGGGGGGGGGTGGGGGTGGTGGTTTTTGGATTTTCGAGGTAGGGTTGGAGGGGGGGGGGTTTAGGTTTTTGAGGATGCGGGTGGAGACCCACTTTTTAGGATTTCTTAGCGAAAAACTACTTTTAGTGGAACCGTCCCCTATATATATATATATATATATATATATATAGGAGTGTTCCCCTACAAAGTGATTTTTGCCTAAAAAGCCTAGGAAGCCATCTCAATCATTCGTTTTATTGATTAATGGTTGAGATCTATTTAAAAGTTTGATGTTGATTTGCAATCACTAGTAAGGGAAATCTACACTTTTTGTATTGATTCTACCCAAATTAACTTTTCAAATCCTCTAAAAATACGTTAAGCATTAAACACATTTAATTTCTCTCTCTAATTCATATAACCAATTTTCGCAAAGCACAATACTGGTTTTAAAAAAATCCCATTTACATCGGTAATCATCAAATCTCTTCCATATTCTCTCTCTTATTCTCTATAACCTTAATTAAAAAACGAAAATACTGGTTACCAAAAATCCAGATTCATTTAAACAACCCAACCAGCACACATGTTATTAAAAACGAAAATACTGGTTACCAAAAATACTGCTTACCAAAAAAAAGATAAATGTAACCCAACTAGCACATAATTTATTTAATCAGCCAAGCACACGTTAAACAACACACAAGCATTTAAACAGCACATCACAAGAAAAAAAAAGATAAATGTAACATAACCTCAACATTATTTCAGCCTCTGTTAAACAACTCACAATCAATTAAATAGCATAGCACACGTGCTATGTGCTGTTTGATGAAATAAACATCATATGCGGTTATTTATGGAACAATCAACACACCTAATAAAACAGCACAAGCACACATGGTATGTGTTGTTTGATGAAAACAAATCATATACGATTATTTATGGAACAAACCAACACACCTAATAAAAACATCACAAGCACACGTGGTATGTGCTGTTTAATGAAAAAACATCATATGCGGTTTTTTATGGAACAAATCTACACACCTAGTAAACCAGCACAAGCCCTATGTTGGTAGACATCGAACAACATCAAATATTACATACAGTATCATCTTTATTGAAATACGAAGAAATCAACACACCATTATTGCAATACGAACAAAAAAACAAACATAAATATACATACATTTAGTCAAAACCAATTAAATTAATATGCAATTAACTTACTATGATTATAGGATTTATTATAACTAAATTATAAGGAAAATACCAAAGTACCCTTTATCAATAAATCCATCAAATACCACATGTTACTCTCACATTATTTCCTACACTTTTTAGGCAAAAGAAACTTTGTACTTGAACCCTCCTTTATATATATATATATATATATATATATATATATATATATATATAGAGGGAGATTCAAATAAAAAGTAGTTTTTCGCTAACAAATCTAAGAAATGATAAAAACCTAAAGAAACGATATCAAACGAACTCCGATTGAGCTCATTTCAGCGGCGATTGAACCGTCTCGTCGAACTCTACCATCTTCATGGCTACTCTTGCTATCATCTCTATAAATAGCAGACCAAAAACCTAATAAATTATCTCTTGAATCATACGTCATTATTATAGTCAATTAGAGAGCCGGTAGGAGGGTTTTGGTTGTAATCTTTGTAATCCAGGTGCTTATTGTAATCGTTTATCAGTGGATCTAATAGAATCAAGCTTGTTTATGTTCTTATTTGGTTTGCTCTTCATCTGGTGATTCTTATTTTCATCAACAATTAGCTTCTCTATAGCCGATCTGTTGATTGTTTCCTGACTAGAATCATTTTAGCACAGGGACCCTATCATCAGGACCTACAATTTGGTATCAGAGCCTTCTATGCTCTTGATTTTAGTGATTTTCATTGAGTTTTTGGGGTTTTTGTTTAGATCTGAATTTCTTTGATTTCTGAATTGATTTGTATCAAGTTCAGAAATTGATATTGAAATTCACTCAGAAACTTGTTTGTGAAGAGTTTGACATATCTAATTGGCTTTTTGGTTTAGATCTGAGCATTCAGTGATTGATTTAGTGTTATTTTGTGAAAAAGAGTATGTTGATGTTCATGAGCCAATTGTCCAGGGTCGACTCTCTTTCTTGAGTGTCTGTTGTGTTTGTTGATCAACTGTTCCAGCCGACTGTTGCGTGTGTTAGCCGATTGTCCGGGCCGACTGTCCGTTGTTTTTGCTGATTCTCTTAGTAAACGCAAGTTTACGACTCACTAGTGTGAGCTGCCGAATCTCCTTAGCCGACACTAGCCGTCACTCTGCGTGAGATTCTCTGGATTATATACAGGAGGTGCCGCTTGTCTGTTTTTACCAGTCGACTTTTTCGTGCCGACTTTCAGTGTGTCCAGCCGACTCTCTCAAGCCGACTGTCTGTTTGATCTGAGCTGACTCTTAGTTTTTCTCTTTTTTTGTTGTCTGTTTGAGACTCCTTCTGCCACGATGGCCATTACATCCATTACCCAAGCTGATCTGGAAACTGGGTCCATGTCTAGACCTCCCAAGTTTTTATCCACCGATGATTTCCCAATCTGGAAGAACCGCATGAAGGCGTACTTTTATGTGACTGACTTCGGTTAGTGGATCTCGACCACTAATGGTCCAACTGTCCAATGACCACAAGAGAGTACGATGTTGAAGCTCAAACTGATCCCGCAGCTTATACTGAGAATTGTATGTCCTGAGCAGATCCGCAAACACAGATCTGCGGATAAATCTTCAAACAGCCCGGATCAAGAGGCGGAATCTCTGGATCCGGTATCACTCTCGAATAAGAAAAAAAAGGGTAGAGACGGGTGCGGGAATCACAAACACGTACAGAAATATATAAAAGTGAACAAGAACAGATAATTGAAGTATAAAACGTATGATTATTTGATTGATATGAAAAATAAAAGCTCCTCACACACTCAGCAATTAGTCTCACCCTAGGGTGAGCTCCCCCTGGGGTGATGATTCCCTCTATAGACACACACTCCTCCTATGAGATAATATGCTATTTATAGGAGGCCAAGCACATATGCCTTGTTTTCCAAGCCACCGTCAAATGGGCCTGAAAAACAGGTATCGAAACTACCTAGTTTCGATTGACCGAAACTAGTAGTTTCGACTGAACAAATGTTCAACCGAAACTAGTAGTTTCTATTGACAGCATCAGTCTCAATTTTATACCCAACAATCTCCCCTTAGACTGATGCTATCAATTCTTGTCCGACACTGTCTTTCGTCTTCATAGATTGACTGATGATCCAATGCCTTTCTTTGTGATTCTCCCCCTCAAGTGTAGACCCTCCTATCCTGTAGGCAATTGACAAAGGTTTGAATCCCAAGTATTTAGAAGTAAATAACCATCTTTCTACAAAGATTCTTGACATTCTCGAACACTTGATCAACTTGCCTTCTCTCCCCCTAAAAAAAGGTCAATTTTAAGCGGAGGCTCACTTTGTCTTGCATCTTCATAACTCTGCTGATAATCCAAAGTCTTCGTGGCGATTCTCCCCCTGAAGTGTAGAACCTCCTATTTCTGGGCAAAAGATAAGGGATCGAATCACCATGTAATCAACAACCAATGATCTAGTCTGTCACAAATATGCTTGACTTTGTTACCCACTGCTCAAACTTGAACTTTAAATAAAGGAATTACGGCTGCCTCAGGCAGAACATCATGTATATTGCCGAAGAAACGAAATTTTTGAAAACCTGAAAATGTTGTCTCCAAGTTTTCAGCCAAAACTCCCCTCCATCTATGCAATATCCTGTGAAAATTTTTATCCAAGAAATTCTCCAAAACACTCTTTTTTGAATATCCTGTAGAGTAGCTGGACAGTTCTGCCTGTAGATTCGATAGGCTATACTTCAATCGAAACAAGGCTAGTTTCGGTAGAGACAGTACCAAAACAAGAAGTTTTGATAGGGAGATTCTTCAACCGAAACTAGTAGTTTCGATAACTTCTAGTTTCGATAGCCTAGTTTCGATGTTTTCTACTTCTGATTTAGGGCTTCATCAGTAGTTTCGATAGAACATGTTCAGCCGCCACCTAGTTTCGACCAAAATCTTCAGCCTCCAACTAGTTTCGATAGAACATCTTCAGCCTTCAGCTACTTCGATACCCCCAATCCAGGTCTGAAAAATGCTTCAGAAAGCCTTACATCTTCAGTTTTTGACAGTGTGAATGTAGAACAACAGTCACTAACTTGCTACACATCGATTTCTTCATGTTTAATGTCTCAATGGCGGTTTTTTCTTGATATTGGAGCAGATTCAAGAGCAATAAAGAGCCACCATGGCTCTGATACCACTTGTAGGTCCTGAGCAGATCCGCAAACACAGATCTGCGGAGAAATCTTCAAACAGACCGGATCAAGAGGCGGAATCTCTGGATCCGGTATCACTCTCGAATAAGAAAAAAAGGGTAGAGACGGGTGCGGGAATCACAAACACGTACAGAAATATATAAAAGTGAAAAAGAACAGATAATTGGAGCATAAAATGTATGATTCTTTGATTGATATGAAAAATAAAAGCTCCTCACACACTCAACAATTAGTCTCACCCTAGGGTGAGCTCCCCCTGGGGTGGTGATTCCCTCTACAGACACACACTCCTCCTATGAGATAATCTGCTATTTATATGAGGCCAAGCACATATGCCTTGTTTTCCATGCCACCACCAAATGGGCCTGAAAAACAGGTATCGAAACTACCTAGTTTCGATACTGTAGTTTCTATTGACATCATCAGTCTCAATTTTATACCCAACAAGAATAAAACTTCTGATCTTAAGAGATTATAAAGTATTCGGAGCTATAAACATGGCTCTTCCGGCCGACATAATGAACATGTTTGAGGAGTACAAGACCGCTCAAACCCTGTGGTAAGCATTGTGTGAATTTTATGAAGGAAATTCTGATTTGAAAGAGGGGAAGAAATACATGCTTTAGAAGTAGTACGATACCTTTGGGAGTATCAAAGGGGAAGGTCTATCAAAACATATCTCAAGGTTCATGGAAAGTTCTAGCAAACTGAAGCAAGCTGGGGTTACCATTAGAAATTCTGATCTGATCAAGAAGCTGCTAGATTTGTTACCTCGGGAATGCAGCATACAATGCATGTTGATTAAAAGACAGTATGTGAATGAAGCATCCACTCTATCTGATGTGATCAACACTCTAAAGTCCTTTGAAATTGACATCGAGAAGCGTCAAATGAATCAAATGGGTTACAACAAAACTATGGCACCAACCAATGCGGCTTTTATTGCTCCAACCTCTTCAAGCAGTGCTGCTGGCTCATCTAGAGCTATTCCTGCTATGGTTTCTGCTCCATGTACCAACAAGCAAAGTTCATCGAACAATGTCTTTATTCGGTTTGTTCGTCAACAATTATCAATCTCTCATTACTGGAGAATTGAAGGCCGGGGTGAGCCATATTGAAGATCTTTTTCAAGTTGATCCGGATGACATGGAAGAAGTTGATTTACAATGGTAGATGGCTATGTTAACTCTAAGGGCTAAGAGATTCATGGATAGAACTGGAAAGAAGCGTCTTGGTGGAAAGTCTGCAGGTTTTGACAAGTCTAAGCTGAGATATTACAACTGTAAATAGCTTGGGCACTTCAAGAGGGAATGTCCCCATCCCATCACCAATACTCAGCCTCTTCCTACTATTGTTGCAATCACTGATGGTCAAGAACAGACTGAAAAGGCAAAAGAACCGACAAATGCTTTGGTAGTGAATGACTTTGATTGGAGCAATGAAATTGAAGAAGCTCAGGTTGAGGTATGCAAGGATCTCATGGCTAACACTCCATCAACTCAGTTCGTGGTTCACGGGATGGAAGCAAGTCTTGTTGAAAAAGAGAAGAATGAGGTGTTGAGAAAGATTATCGTCAACACTGATTCTATTGGTCCTGCTGCTCTCCTAAGACAATCTGCCATTCAGGGGATAGAGAGTCAGGTGATTGACACTGAAGGAAGCATGAAAGAGAATGCCAACATCAAGATCATGGATGCAACGAAGGTCAGTGATGAGAAGAAGGATACCTGCCCCAGTTCCAACTCAACGGATCGAGTTAACGCTCCGACGAGCACAAGTGATGGAACTCGAGCCAATGGTGATGGAAGCTCTAATCAAGGATGCATTTGTAGGAAAACAACTGCTGAGATAATTCCACTAAAGGTAAAATCTTGTCTCTGTTCTTTTAATTGTGTCGACATGATTGTTCACTATCGCATATTGAACAAACTCATTATTCGTGAAAAGGATGATGCTCTTGCTATCCTTAACCAAATAAAAAAGAGCGAAGTTGCTCTCAAAGTCAATTTGAATAAAGCTAATCAAGAAATCCAGACCCTAAAGGAGTTTGTCTATAGAAAAGAGTCTTTGATCACCGATTTGACTGAAAAATTAACTTGTTCAAGAAATGAAATTGTTAAGTTGCAAATCTGTAACGTCCCAAAATTTAAAAAAAAAATACATAAGTCTAGTTACGAGAAAATAAATTAAAAGAAGGAATAAAGGAATAGTGGGAGCGGGAGCGGGCCTTGGGCCGGGCCGAAAGGGGGTGCAAGGGGAGGGGGAAGGGTTAACCTTAGCCACCCTTTCCACCTTCCCCATTTCACCTTCATCATCATTACCTAGAGAGAGAGAGAGTAGAGAGAGAAAGCTTCATAGCTCACCCGAGACCTTCTCGTTTGAGCCCGAGATCATTGCTACATGTTACAGAGGATCGGAGAGGAAGGAATCAAGCAATAACAGGTACCAACTAGATCTCAAAATCGATTTTTAGAATTTAAAATGGGTTTAGGGTTTATATGGGTTCTTCAATCAAAGTTGGGATTTTTACGTTAGATTTGCTCTAAAAAGTATATATCTAGCTTCATGGAATCTAGATATATGTTTTGGACCAAAAAAGATGGAAACTTGGATCAAAAACAAAGAATTTGATCAAGAACAGTTGAATCGTTAGGAATCTCGATGAATGGTCTGAAAACTGTTGTTCGTCAGAAAAGTATTTTGGACGACATGATTTTCGGACAGATGTTTTCGAACGAGATAGTACCCGGAAGGGAGATTTCGAACGAAAAGGTCTTCAGACAAATGATTTCGAACAAAATAGTTACCGAGTAAAAGACATTTCTAACTGATTAGTTTTCGGTCGAAAAAGATTTTGACCGAGATAGATTTCGACCGAAAAAGAGTTCGGACATAGAAGTTTTCGGGTGAAATATGTAGGCTATAACCTTGTTCCATTCGTGACTCTTGAAACAGATTTGTTAGCCTCCCACTTTGCTTGAAGTTTCATTGCTAAGTGAGATAAACCTAGTAGAAGTCAGGTGAGTTCTTATTACCCTTTTTCCTAATGGTTTTGGGCTGGTGTTAGGACATGTTTTGTAACTGTTGATAAAATTCTGTGTAAGTTCTGCTAGAGGCGAACTTAATAAGTTCGCCTAGCCTATCAGAGGCGAACTTAGGCGAACTTATTAAGTTCGCCTAGTATATCAGAGGCGAACTTATTAAGTTCGCTTAGCCTATTAGAGGCGAACTTAATAAGTTCGCCTATTAAGTTCACCTGGTGCAGAACTGGTGCCTATAAATAGAGTTTTAGAGTCTGTGAAACAAAACACAACAGAACGTTGAAAGAGAGAATAGACGATATCAGAGTAGACGAGAGAGAATTCTTGTAACCTGACATTGGTGGAATACAAAGAGTTTATTTACACCGTTGTTGTTGATTGAGTTACACGAGCACGTTGATCATGGATTCCGCACGTTATCACCGTGTCGTACCGCGAGTCTAGAGATCCGTCACGCACCGAAAATCGTTTGGAGCATATTCTGGTGACAACAAGCTTGAAGATATTATGTCTTAGTCTTAGAGTCTTTGACTTGTAGTTGATAGAATTGTTAGCAACAATTAAAGGGGAGTCTCTTAGGACATGTTTTGTAACTGTTGATAAAATTCTGTGTAAGTTCTGCTAGAGGCGAACTTAACAAGTTCGCCTAGCCTATCAGAGGCGAACTTATTAAGTTCGCCTAGTATATCAGAGGCGAACTTATTAAGTTCGCTTAGCCTATTAGAGGCGAACTTAATAAGTTCGCCTAAGCATCTTTGAGGAGAACTGTGCAGAATTGATGCCTATAAATAGAGTTTCAGAGTCTGTGAAACAAAACACAACAGAACGGTGAGAGAGAGAATAGACGATATCAGAGTAGACGATAGAGAATTCTTGTAACCTGATATTTGTGGAATACAAAGAGTTTATTTACACCGTTGTTGTTGATTGAGTGACACGAGCACGTTGATCATGGATTCCGCACGTTATCACCGTGTCGTACCGCGAGTCTAGAGATCCGTCACGCACCGAAAATCTTTTGGAGCATATTCTGGTGACAATGAGCTTGAAGATATTATGTCTTAGTCTTAGAGTCTTTGACTTGTAGTTGATAGAATTGTTAGCAATAGTTAAAGGGGAGTCTGTTAGGACATGTTTTGTAACTGTTGATAAAATTCTGTGTAATTCTGCTAGAGACGAACTTAATAAGTTCGCCTAGCCTATCAGAGGCGAACTTATTAAGTTCGCCTAGTATATCAGAGGCGAAATTATTAAGTTCGCTTAGCCTATTAGAGGCGAACTTAGCATCTTTGAGGCGAATTGGTGCCTATAAATAGAGTTTCAGAGTCTGTGAAACAAAACACAACAGAACGGTGAGAGAGAGAATAGACGATATCAAAGTAGACGAGAGAGAATTCTTGTAACCTGATATTGGTGGAATACAAAGAGTTTATTTACACCGTTGTTGTTGATTGAGTGACACGAGCACGTTGATCATGGATTCCGCATGTTATCACCCTGTCGTACCGCGAGTCTAGAGATCCGTCACGCACCGAAAATCGTTTGGAGCATATTCTGGTGACAACGAGCTTGAAGATATTATGTCTTAGTCTTAGAGTCTTTGACTTGTAGTTGATAGAATTGTTAGCAACAGTTAAAGGGGAGTCTGTTAGGACATGTTTTGTAACTGTTGATAAAATTCTATGTAAGTTCTGCTAGAGGCGAACTTAATAAGTTCGCCTAGCCTATCAGAGGCGAACTTATTAAGTTCGCTTAGTATATCAGAGGCGAACTTATTAAGTTCGCTTAGCCTATTAGAGGCGAACTTAATAAGTTCGCCTAAGCATCTTTGAGGCGAACTTATTAAGTTCGCCTGGTGCAGAACTGGTGCCTATAAATAGAGTTTCAGAGTCTGCGAAACAATACACAACAAAACGGTGAGAGAGAGAATATACGATATCAGAGTAGACGAGAGAGAATTCTTGTAACCAGATATTGGTGGAATACAAAGAGTTTATTTACACCGTTGTTGTTGATTGAGTCACACGAGCACGTTGATCATGGATTCCGCACGTTATCACTGTGTCATACCGCGAGTCTAGAGATCCGTCACGCCCCAAAAATCGTTTGGAGCATATTCTGGTGACAACGAGCTTGAAGATATTATGTCTTAGTCTTAGAGTCTTTGACTTGTAGTTGATAGAATTGTTAGCAATAGTTAAAGGGGAGTCTGTTAGGACATGTTTTGTAACTGTTGATAAAATTCTGTGTAAGTTCTGCTAGCCTATCAGAGACGAACTTATTAAGTTCGCCTAGTATATCAGAGGCGAACTTATTAAGTTCGCTTATCTTTGAGGCGAACTGGTGCCTATAAATAGAGTTTCTGAGTCTGTGAAACAAAACACAACAGAACGGTGAGAGAGAATAGACGATATCAGAGTAGACGAGAGAGAATTCTTGTAACCTGATATTGGTGGAATACAAAGAGTTTATTTAAACCGTTGTTGTTGATTGAGTTACACGAGCACGTTGATCATGGATTCCGCACGTTATCACCGTGTCGTACCGCGAGTCTAGAGATCCGTCACGCACCGAAAATCGTTTGGAGCATATTCTGGTGACAACGAGCTTGAAGATATTATGTCTTAGTCTTAGAGTCTTTGACTTGTAGTTGATAGAATTGTTAGCAACAGTTAAAGGGGAGTCGGTTAGGACATGTTTTGTAACTGTTGATAAAATTCTGTGTAAGTTCTGCTAGAGGCAAACTTAAAAAGTTCGCCTAGCCTATCAGAGACGAACTTATTAAGTTCGCTTAGCCTATTAGATTAAGTTTGCCTGGTGCAGAACTGGTGCCTATAAATAAAGTTTCAGAGTCTGTGAAACAAAACACAACAGAATGGTGAGAGAGAGAATAGACGATATCAGAGTAGACGAGAGAGAATTCTTGTAACCTGATATTGGTGGAATACAAAGAGTTTATTTACACCGTTGTTGTTGATTGAGTTACTCGAGCACGTTGATCATGGATTCCGCACGTTATCACCGTGTCGTACCGCGAGTCTAGAGATCCGTTACGCACCGAAAATCGTTTGGAGCATATTCTGGTGACAACGAGCTTGAAGATATTATGTCTTAGTCTTAGAGTCTTTGACTTGTAGTTGATAGAATTGTTAGCAACTGTTAAAGGGGAGTCTGTTAGGACATGTTTTGTAACTGTTGATAAAATTCTGTGTAAGTTCTGCTAGAGGCGAACTTAATAAGTTCGCCTAGCCTATCAGAGGCGAACTTATTAAGCTCGCCTAGTATATCAGAGGCGAACTTATTAAGTTCGCTTAGCCTATTAGAGGCGAACTTAATATGTTCGCCTAGGCATCTTTGAACCTAACTTATTAAGTTCGCCTGGTGCAGAACTGGTGCCTATAAATAGAGTTTCAGAGTCTGTGAAACAAAACACAGCAGAACGGTGAGAGAGAGAATAGACGATATCAGAGTAGACGAGAGAGAATTCTTGTAACCTGATATTGGTGGAAATACAAAGAGTTTATTTACACCGTTGTTGTTGATTGAGTCACACGAGCACGTTGATCATGGATTCCGCACGTTATCACGGTGTCGTACCGCGAGTCTAGAGATCCGTTACGCACCGAAAATCGTTTGGAGCATATTCTGGTGACAACGAGCTTGAAGATATTATGTCTTAGTCTTAGAGTCTTTGACTTGTAGTTGATAGAATTGTTAGCAACAGTTAAAGGGGAGTCTGTTAGGACATGTTTTGTAACTGTTGATAAAATTCTGTGTAAGTTCTGCTAGAGGCGAACTTAATAAGTTCGCCTAGCCTATCAGAGGCGAACTTATTAAGTTTGCTTATCCTATTAGAGGTGAACTTAATAAGTTCGCCTAAGCATCTTTGAGGCGAACTTATTATGTTCGCCTGGTGCAGAACTGGTGCCTATAAATAGAGTTTCAGAGTCTGTGAAACAAAACACAACAGAACGGTGAGAGAGAGAATAGACGATCTCAGAGTAGAAGAGAGAGAATTCTTGTAACCTGATATTGGTGGAAATACAAAGAGTTTATTTACACCGTTGTTGTTGATTGAGTCACACGAGCACGTTGATCATGGATTCCGCACGTTATCACCGTGTCGTACCGCGAGTCTAGAGATCCGTCACGCACCGAAAATCGTTTGGAGCATATTCTGGTGACAACGAGCTTGAAGATATTATGTCTTAGTCTTAGGGTCTTTGACTTGTAGTTGATAGAATTGTTAGCAACAGTTAATGGGGAGTCTGTTAGGACATGTTTTGTAACTGTTGATAAAATTCTGTGTAAGTTCTGCTAGAGGCGAACTTAATAAGTTCGCCTAGCCTATCAGAGGCGAACTTATTAAGTTCGCCTAGTATATCAGAGGCGAACTTATTAAGTTTGCTTAGCCTATTAGAGGTGAACTTAATAAGTTCGCCTAAGCATCTTTGAGGCGAACTTATTATGTTCGCCTGGTGCAGAACTGGTGCCTATAAATAGAGTTTCAGAGTCTGTGAAACAAAACACAACAGAACGGTGAGAGAGAGAATAGACGATCTCAGAGTAGAAGAGAGAGAATTCTTGTAACCTGATATTGGTGGAAATACAAAGAGTTTATTTACACCGTTGTTGTTGATTGAGTCACACGAGCACGTTGATCATGGATTCCGCACGTTATCACCGTGTCGTACCGCGAGTCTAGAGATCCGTCACGCACCGAAAATCGTTTGGAGCATATTCTGGTGACAACGAGCTTGAAGATATTATGTCTTAGTCTTAGGGTCTTTGACTTGTAGTTGATAGAATTGTTAGCAACAGTTAATGGGGAGTCTGTTAGGACATGTTTTGTAACTGTTGATAAAATTCTGTGTAAGTTCTGCTAGAGGCGAACTTAATAAGTTCCCCTAGCCTATCAGAGGCGAACTTATTAAGTTCGCCTAGTATATCAGAGGCGAACTTATTAAGTTTGCTTAGCCTATTAGAGGTGAACTTAATAAGTTCGCCTAAGCATCTTTGAGGCGAACTTATTATGTTCGTCTGGTGCAGAACTGGTGCCTATAAATAGAGTTTCAGAGTCTGTGAAACAAAACACAACAGAACGGTGAGAGAGAGAATAGACGATCTCAGAGTAGAAGAGAGAGAATTCTTGTAACCTGATATTGGTGGAAATACAAAGAGTTTATTTAAACCGTTGTTGTTGATTGAGTTACACGAGCACGTTGATCATGGATTCCGCACGTTATCACCGTGTCGTACCGCGAGTCTAGAGATCCGTCACGCACCGAAAATCGTTTGGAGCATATTCTGGTGACAATGAGCTTGAAGATATTATGTCTTAGTCTTAGAGTCTTTGACTTGTAGTTGATAGAATTGTTAGCAACAGTTAAAGGGGAGTCTGTTAGGACATGTTTTGTAACTGTTGATAAAATTCTGTGTAAGTTCTGCTAGAGGCAAACTTAATAAGTTCGCCTAGCCTATCAGAGATGAACTTATTAAGTTCGCTTAGCCTATTAGATTAAGTTTGCCTGGTGCAGAACTGGTGCCTATAAATAAAGTTTCAGAGTCTGTGAAACAAAACACAACAGAACGGTGAGAGAGAGAATAGACGATATCAGAGTAGACGATAGAGAATTCTTGTAACCTGATATGGGTGGAATACAAAGAGTTTATTTACACCGTTGTTGTTGATTGAGTTACTCGAGCACGTTGATCATGGATTCCGCACGTTATCACCGTGTCGTACCGCGAGTCTAGAGATCCGTCACGCACCGAAAATCGTTTGGAGCATATTCTGGTGACAACGAGCTTGAAGATATTATGTCTTAGTCTTAGAGTCTTTGACTTGTAGTTGATAGAATTGTTAGCAACTGTTAAAGGGGAGTCTGTTAGGACATGTTTTGTAACTGTTGATAAAATTCTGTGTAAGTTCTGCTAGAGGCGAACTTAATAAGTTCGCCTAGCCTATCAGAGGCGAACTTATTAAGCTCGCCTAGTATATCAGATGCGAACTTATTAAGTTCGCTTAGCCTATTAGAGGCGAACTTAATATGTTCGCCTAGGCATCTTTGAACCGAACTTATTAAGTTCGCCTGGTACAGAACTGGTGCCTATAAATAGAGTTTCAGAGTCTGTGAAACAAAACACAGCAGAACGGTGAGAGAGAGAATAGACGATATCAGAGTAGACGAGAGAGAATTCTTGTAACCTGATATTGGTGGAAATACAAAGAGTTTATTTACACCGTTGTTGTTGATTGAGTCACACGAGCACGTTGATCATGGATTCCGCACGTTATCACGGTGTCGTACCGCGAGTCTAGAGATCCGTTACGCACCGAAAATCGTTTGGAGCATATTCTGGTGACAACGAGCTTGAAGATATTATGTCTTAGTCTTAGAGTCTTTGACTTGTAGTTGATAGAATTGTTAGCAACAGTTAAAGGGGAGTCTGTTAGGACATGTTTTGTAACTGTTGATAAAATTCTGTGTAAGTTCTGCTAGAGGCGAACTTAATAAGTTCGCCTAGCCTATCAGAGGCGAACTTATTAAGTTCGCCTAGTATATCAGAGGCGAACTTATTAAGTTTGCTTATCCTATTAGAGGTGAACTTAATAAGTTCGCCTAAGCATCTTTGAGGCGAACTTATTATGTTCGCCTGGTGCAGAACTGGTGCCTATAAATAGAGTTTCAGAGTCTGTGAAACAAAACACAACAGAACGGTGAGAGAGAGAATAGAAGATCTCAGAGTAGAAGAGAGAGAATTCTTGTAACCTGATATTGGTGGAAATACAAAGAGTTTATTTACACCGTTGTTGTTGATTGAGTCACACGAGCACGTTGATCATGGATTCCGCACGTTATCACCGTGTCGTACCGCGAGTCTAGAGATCCGTAACGCACCGAAAATCGTTTGGAGCATATTCTGGTGACAACGAGCTTGAAGATATTATGTCTTAGTCTTAGGGTCTTTGACTTGTAGTTGATAGAATTGTTAGCAACAGTTAATGGGGAGTCTGTTAGGACATGTTTTGTAACTGTTGATAAAATTCTGTGTAAGTTCTGCTAGAGGCGAACTTAATAAGTTCGCCTAGCCTATCAGAGGCGAACTTATTAAGTTCGCCTAGTATATCAGAGGCGAACTTATTAAGTTTGCTTAGCCTATTAGAGGTGAACTTAATAAGTTCGCCTAAGCATCTTTGAGGCGAACTTATTATGTTCGCCTGGTGCAGAACTGGTGCCTATAAATAGAGTTTCAGAGTCTGTGAAACAAAACACAACAGAACGGTGAGAGAGAGAATAGACGATCTCAGAGTAGAAGAGAGAGAATTCTTGTAACCTGATATTGGTGGAAATACAAAGAGTTTATTTACACCGTTGTTGTTGATTGAGTCACACGAGCACGTTGATCATGGATTCCGCACGTTATCACCGTGTCGTACCGCGAGTCTAGAGATCCGTCACGCACCGAAAATCGTTTGGAGCATATTCTGGTGACAACGAGCTTGAAGATATTATGTCTTAGTCTTAGGGTCTTTGACTTGTAGTTGATAGAATTGTTAGCAACAGTTAATGGGGAGTCTGTTAGGACATGTTTTGTAACTGTTGATAAAATTCTGTGTAAGTTCTGCTAGAGGCGAACTTAATAAGTTCGCCTAGCCTATCAGAGGCGAATTTATTAAGTTCGCCTAGTATATCAGAGGCGAACTTATTAAGTTTGCTTAGCCTATTAGAGGTGAACTTAATAAGTTCGCCTAAGCATCTTTGAGGCGAACTTATTATGTTCGCCTGGTGCAGAACTGGTGCCTATAAATAGAGTTTCAGAGTCTGTGAAACAAAACACAACAGAACGGTGAGAGAGAGAATAGACGATCTCAGAGTAGAAGAGAGAGAATTCTTGTAACCTGATATTGGTGGAAATACAAAGAGTTTATTTAAACCGTTGTTGTTGATTGAGTTACACGAGCACGTTGATCATGGATTCCGCACGTTATCACCGTGTCGTACCGCGATTCTAGAGATCCGTCACGCACCGAAAATCGTTTGGAGCATATTCTGGTGACAACGAGCTTGAAGATATTATGTCTTAGTCTTAGAGTCTTTGACTTGTAGTTGATAGAATTGTTAGCAACAGTTAAAGGGGAGTCTGTTAGGACATGTTTTGTAACTGTTGATAAAATTCTGTGTAAGTTCTGCTAGAGGCAAACTTAATAAGTTCGCCTAGCCTATCAGAGATGAACTTATTAAGTTCGCTTAGCCTATTAGATTAAGTTTGCCTGGTGCAGAACTGGTGCCTATAAATAAAGTTTCAGAGTCTGTGAAACAAAACACAACAGAACGGTGAGAGAGAGAATAGACGATATCAGAGTAGACGATAGAGAATTCTTGTAACCTGATATGGGTGGAATACAAAGAGTTTATTTACACCGTTGTTGTTGATTGAGTTACTCGAGCACGTTGATCATGGATTCCGCACGTTATCACCGTGTCGTACCGCGAGTCTAGAGATCCGTCACGCACCGAAAATCGTTTGGAGCATATTCTGGTGACAACGAGCTTGAAGATATTATGTCTTAGTCTTAGAGTCTTTGACTTGTAGTTGATAGAATTGTTAGCAACTGTTAAAGGGGAGTCTGTTAGGACATGTTTTGTAACTGTTGATAAAATTCTGTGTAAGTTCTGCTAGAGGCGAACTTAATAAGTTCGCCTAGCCTATCAGAGGCGAACTTATTAAGCTCGCCTAGTATATCAGAGGCGAACTTATTAAGTTCGCTTAGCCTATTAGAGGCGAACTTAATATGTTCGCCTAGGCATCTTTGAGGCGAACTTATTTTGTTCGCCTGGTGCAGAACTGGTGCCTATAAATAGAGTTTCAGAGTCTGTGAAACAAAACACAGAAGAACGGTGAGAGAGAGAATAGACGATATCAGAGTAGACGAGAGAGAATTCTTGTAACCTGATATTGGTGGAAATACAAAGAGTTTATTTACACCGTTGTTGTTGATTGAGTCACACGAGCACGTTGATCATGGATTCCGCACGTTATCACGGTGTCGTACCGCGAGTCTAGAGATCCGTTACGCACCGAAAATCGTTTGGAGCATATTCTGGTGACAACGAGCTTGAAGATATTATGTCTTAGTCTTAGAGTCTTTGACTTGTAGTTGATAGAATTGTTAGCAACAGTTAAAGGGGAGTCTGTTAGGACATGTTTTGTAACCGTTGATAAAATTCTGTGTAAGTTCTGCTAGAGGCGAACTTAATAAGTTCGCCTAGCCTATCAGAGGCGAACTTATTAAGTTCGCCTAGTATATCAGAGGCGAACTTATTAAGTTTTCTTATCCTATTAGAGGTGAACTTAATAAGTTCGCCTAAGCATCTTTGAGGCGAACTTATTATGTTCGCCTGGTGCAGAACTGGTGCCTATAAATAGAGTTTCAGAGTCTGTGAAACAAAACACAACAGAACGGTGAGAGAGAGAATAGACGATCTCAGAGTAGAAGAGAGAGAATTCTTGTAACCTGATATTGGTGGAAATACAAAGAGTTTATTTACACCGTTGTTGTTGATTGAGTCACACGAGCACGTTGATCATGGATTCCGCACGTTATCACCGTGTCGTACCGCGAGTCTAGAGATCCGTAACGCACCGAAAATCGTTTGGAGCATATTCTGGTGACAACGAGCTTGAAGATATTATGTCTTAGTCTTAGGGTCTTTGACTTGTAGTTGATAGAATTGTTAGCAACAGTTAATGGGGAGTCTGTTAGGACATGTTTTGTAACTGTTGATAAAATTCTGTGTAAGTTCTGCTAGAGGCGAACTTAATAAGTTCGCCTAGCCTATCAGAGGCGAACTTATTAAGTTCGCCTAGTATATCAGAGTCGAACTTATTAAGTTTGCTTAGCCTATTAGAGGTGAACTTAATAAGTTCGCCTAAGCATCTTTGAGGCGAACTTATTATGTTCGCCTGGTGCAGAACTGGTGCCTATAAATAGAGTTTCAGAGTCTGTGAAACAAAACACAACAGAACGGTGAGAGAGAGAATAGACGATCTCAGAGTAGAAGAGAGAGAATTCTTGTAACCTGATATTGGTGGAAATACAAAGAGTTTATTTACACCGTTGTTGTTGATTGAGTCACACGAGCACGTTGATCATGGATTCCGCACGTTATCACCGTGTCGTACCGCGAGTCTAGAGATCCGTCACGCACCGAAAATCGTTTGGAGCATATTCTGGTGACAACGAGCTTGAAGATATTATGTCTTAGTCTTAGGGTCTTTGACTTGTAGTTGATAGAATAGTTAGCAACAGTTAATGGGGAGTCTGTTAGGACATGTTTTGTAACTGTTGATAAAATTCTGTGTAAGTTCTGCTAGAGGCGAACTTAATAAGTTCGCCTAGCCTATCAGAGGCGAACTTATTAAGTTCGCCTAGTATATCAGAGGCGAACTTATTAAGTTTGCTTAGCCTATTAGAGGTGAACTTAATAAGTTCGCCTAAGCATCTTTGAGGCGAACTTATTATGTTCGCCTGGTGCAGAACTGGTGCCTATAAATAGAGTTTCAGAGTCTGTGAAACAAAACACAACAGAACGGTGAGAGAGAGAATAGACGATCTCAGAGTAAAAGAGAGAGAATTCTTGTAACCTGATATTGGTGGAAATACAAAGAGTTTATTTAAACCGTTGTTGTTGATTGAGTTACACGAGCACGTTGATCATGGATTCCGCACGTTATCACCGTGTCGTACCGCGAGTCTAGAGATCCGTCACGCACCGAAAATCGTTTGGAGCATATTCTGGTGACAACGAGCTTGAAGATATTATGTCTTAGTCTTAGAGTCTTTGACTTGTAGTTGATAGAATTGTTAGCAACAGTTAAAGGGGAGTCTGTTAGGAAATGTTTTGTAACTGTTGATAAAATTCTGTGTAAGTTCTGCTAGAGGCAAACTTAATAAGTTCGCCTAGCCTATCAGAGATGAACTTATTAAGTTCGCTTAGCCTATTAGATTAAGTTTGCCTGGTGCAGAACTGGTGCCTATAAATAAAGTTTCAGAGTCTGTGAAACAAAACACAACAGAACGGTGAGAGAGAGAATAGACGATATCAGAGTAGACGATAGAGAATTCTTGTAACCTGATATGGGTGGAATACAAAGAGTTTATTTACACCGCTGTTGTTGATTGAGTTACTCGAGCACGTTGATCATGGATTCCGCACGTTATCACCGTGTCGTACCGCGAGTCTAGAGATCCGTCACGCACCGAAAATCGTTTGGAGCATATTCTGGTGACAACGAGCTTGAAGATATTATGTCTTAGTCTTAGAGTCTTTGACTTGTAGTTGATAGAATTGTTAGCAACTGTTAAAGGGGAGTCTGTTAGGACATGTTTTGTAACTGTTGATAAAATTCTGTGTAAGTTCTGCTAGAGGCGAACTTAATAAGTTCGCCTAGCCTATCAGAGGCGAACTTATTAAGCTCGCCTAGTATATCAGAGGCGAACTTATTAAGTTCGCTTAGCCTATTAGAGGCGAACTTAATATGTTCGCCTAGGCATCTTTGAGGCGAACTTATTTTGTTCGCCTGGTGCAGAACTGGTGCCTATAAATAGAGTTTCAGAGTCTGTGAAACAAAACACAGAAGAACGGTGAGAGAGAGAATAGACGATATCAGAGTAGACGAGAGAGAATTCTTGTAACCTGATATTGGTGGAAATACAAAGAGTTTATTTACACCGTTGTTGTTGATTGAGTCACACGAGCACGTTGATCATGGATTCCGCACGTTATCACGGTGTCGTACCGCGAGTCTAGAGATCCGTTACGCACCGAAAATCGTTTGGAGCATATTCTGGTGACAACGAGCTTGAAGATATTATGTCTTAGTCTTAGGGTCTTTGACTTGTAGTTGATAGAATTGTTAGCAACAGTTAAAGGGGAGTCTGTTAGGACATGTTTTGTAACCGTTGATAAAATTCTGTGTAAGTTCTGCTAGAGGCGAACTTAATAAGTTCGCCTAGCCTATCAGAGGCGAACTTATTAAGTTCGCCTAGTATATCAGAGGCGAACTTATTAAGTTTGCTTAGCCTATTAGAGGTGAACTTAATAAGTTCGCCTAAGCATCTTTGAGGCGAACTTATTATGTTCGCCTGGTGCAGAACTGGTGCCTATAAATAGAGTTTCAGAGTCTGTGAAACAAAACACAACAGAACGGTGAGAGAGAGAATAGACGATCTCAGAGTAGAAGAGAGAGAATTCTTGTAATCTGATATTGGTGGAAATACAAAGAGTTTATTTACACCGTTGTTGTTGATTGAGTCACACGAGCACGTTGATCATGGATTCCGCACGTTATCACCGTGTCGTACCGCGAGTCTAGAGATCTGTCACGCACCGAAAATCGTTTGGTGCATATTCTGGTGACAACGAGCTTGAAGATATTATGTCTTAGTCTTAGGGTCTTTGACTTGTAGTTGATAGAATTGTTAGCAACAGTTAAAGGGGAGTCTGTTAGGACATGTTTTGTAACTGTTGATAAAATTCTGTGTAAGTTCTGCCAGAGGCGAACTTATCAGAGGCGAACTTATTAAGCTCGCCTAGTATATCAGAGGCGAACTTATTAAGTTCGCTTAGCCTATTAGAGGCGAACTTAATAAGATTGCCTAAGCATCTTTGAGGCGAACTTATTAAGTTCGCCTGGTGCAGAACTGGTGCCTATAAATAGAGTTTCAGAGTCTGTGAAACAAAACACAACAGAACGGTGAGAGAGAGACTAGACGATATCAGAGTAGACGAGAGAGAATTCTTGTAACCTGATATTGGTGGAATACATAGAGTTTATTTAAACCGTTATTGTTGATTGAGTTACACGAGCACGTTGATCATGGATTCCGCACGTTATCACCGTGTCGTACCGCGAGTCTAGAGATCCGTCACGCACCGAAAATCGTTTGGAGCATATTCTGGTGACAACGAGCTTGAAGATATTATGTCTTAGTCTTAGAGTCTTTGACTTGTAGTTGATAGAATTGTTAGCAACAGTTAAAGGGGAGTCGGTTAGGACATGTTTTGTAACTGTTGATAAAATTCTATGTAAGTTCTGCTAGAGGCAAACTTAATAAGTTTGCCTAGCCTATCAGAGACGAACTTATTAAGTTCGCTTAGCCTATTAGATTAAGTTTGCCTGGTGCAGAACTGGTGCCTATAAATAAAGTTTCAGAGTCTGTGAAACAAAACACAACAGAACGGTGAGAGAGAGAATAGACGATATCAGAGTAGACGAGAGAGAATTCTTGTAACCTGATATTGGTGGAATACAAAGAGTTTATTTACACCGTTGTTGTTGATTGAGTTACTCGAGCACGTTGATCATGGATTCCGCACGTTATCACCGTGTCGTACCGCGAGTCTAGAGATCCGTCACGCACCGAAAATCGTTTGGAGCATATTCTGGTGACAACGAGCTTGAAGATATTATGTTTTAGTCTTAGAGTCTTTGACTTGTAGTTGATAGAATTGTTAGCAACTGTTAAAGGGGAGTCTGTTAGGACATGTTTTGTAACTGTTGATAAAATTCTGTGTAAGTTCTGCTAGAGGCGAACTTAATAAGTTCGCCTAGCCTATTAGAGGCGAACTTATTAAGCTCGCCTATTATATCAGAGGCGAACTTATTAAGTTCGCTTAGCCTATTAGAGGCGAAATTAATATGTTCGCCTAGGCATCTTTGAGGCGAACTTATTAAGTTCGCCTGGTGCAGAACTGGTGCCTATAAATAGAGTTTCAGAGTCTGTGAAACAAAACACAGCAGAACGGTGAGAGAGAGAATAGACGATATCAGAGTAGACGAGAGAGAAATCTTGTAACCTGATATTAGTGGAAATACAAAGAGTTTATTTACACTGTTGTTGTTGATTGAGTCACACGAGCACGTTGATCATGGATTCCGCACGTTATCACGGTGTCGTACCGCGAGTCTAGAGATCCGTTACGCACCGAAAATCGTTTGGAGCATATTCTGGTGACAACGAGCTTGAAGATATTATGTCTTAGTCTTAGAGTCTTTGACTTGTAGTTGATAGAATTGTTAGCAACAGTTAAAGGGGAGTCTGTTAGGACATGTTTTGTAACTGTTGATAAAATTCTGTGTAAGTTCTGCTAGAGGCGAACTTAATAAGTTCGCCTAGCTTATCAGAGGCGAACTTAATCAGAGGCGAACTTATTAAGTTCGTTTAGCCTATTAGAGGCAAACTCAATAAGTTCGCCTAAGCATCTTTGAGGCGAACTTATTAAGTTCGCCTGGTGCAGAACTGGTGCCTATAAATAGAGTTTCAGAGTCTGTGAAACAAAACACAACAGAACGGTGAGAGAGAGACTAGACGATATCAGAGTAGATGAGAGAGAATTCTTGTAACCTGATATTGGTGGAAATACAAAGAGTTTATTTACACCGTTGTTGTTGATTGAGTCACGCGAGCACGTTGATCATGGATTCCGCACGTTATCACCGTGTCGTACCGCGAGTCTAGAGATCCGTCACGCACCGAAAATCGTTTGGAGCATATTCTGGTGACAACTGAAGATATTATGTCTTAGTCTTAGGGTCTTTGACATGTAGTTGATAGAATTGTTAGCAACAGTTAAAGGGGAGTCTGTTAGGACATGTTTTGTTACTGTTGATAAAATTCTGTGTAAGTTCTGCTAGAGGCGAACTTAATAAGTTCGCCTACCCTATCAGAGGCGAACTTATTAAGCTCGCCTAGTATATCAGAGGCAAACTTATTAAGTTCGCTTAGCCTATTAGAGGCGAACTTAATAAGATCGCCTAAGCATCTTTGAGGCGAACTTATTAAGTTCGCCTGGTGCAGAACTGGTGCCTATAAATAGAGTTTCAGAGTCTGTGAAACAAAACACAACAGAACGGTAAGAGAGAATAGACGATATCAGAGTAGACGAGAGAGAATTCTTGTAACCTGATATTGGTGGAAATACAAAGAGTTTATTTACACCGTTGTTGTTGATTGAGTCACACGAGCACGTTGATCATGGATACCGCACGTTATCACGGTGTCGTACCGCGAGTCTAAAGACCCGTCACGCACTGAAAATCGTTTGGAGCATATTCTGGTGACAACGAGCTTGAAGATATTATGTCTTAGTCTTAGAGTCTTTTACTTGTAGTTGATAGAATTGTTAGCAACAGTTAAAGGGGAGTCTGTTAGGACATGTTTTGTAACGGTTGATAAAATTCTGTGTAAGTTCTGCTAGAGGCGAACTTAATAAGTTCGCCTAGCTTATAAGAGGCGAACTTAATCAGAGGCGAACTTATTAAGTTCGTTTAGCCTATTAGAGGCGAACTCAATAAGTTCGCCTAAGCATCTTTGAGGCGAACTTATTAAGTTCGCCTGGTGCAGAACTGGTGCCTATAAATAGAGTTTCAGAGTCTGTGAAACAAAACACAACAGAACGGTGAGAGAGAGACTAGACGATATCAGAGTAGACGAGAGAGAATTCTTGTAACCTGATATTGGTGGAAATACAAAGAGTTTATTTACACCGTTGTTGTTGATTGAGTCACACGAGCACGTTGATCATGAATTCCGCACGTTATCACCGTGTCGTACCGCGAGTCTAGAGATCCGTCACGCACCGAAAATCGTTTGGAGCATATTCTGGTGACAACGAGCTTGAAGATATTATGTCTTAGTCTTAGAGTCTTTGACTTGTAGTTGATAGAATTGTTAGCAACAGTTAAATGGAAGTCTGTTAGGACATGTTTTGTAACTGTTGATAAAATTCTGTGTAAGTTCTGCTAGAGGCGAACTTAATAAGTTCGCATTGCCTATCAGAGGCAAACTTATTAAGTTCGCCTAGTATATCAGAGGCGAACTTATTAAGTTCGCTTAGCCTATTAGAGGCGAACTTAATAAGTTCGCCTAAGCATCTTTGAGGCGAACTTAATCTGGTTCCTATAAATAGAGTTTCAGAGTCTGTGAAACAAAACACAATAGAACGGTGAGAGAGAGAATAGACGATATCAGAGTAGACGAGAGAGAATTCTTGTAACCTGATATTGGTGGAAATACAAAGAGTTTATTTACACCGTTGTTGTTGATTGAGTCACACGAGCACGTTGATCATGGATTCCGCACGTTATCACCGTGTCGTACCGAGAGTCTAGAGATCCGTCACGCACCGAAAATATTTTGGAGCATATTCTGGTGACAACGAGCTTGAAGATATTATGTCTTAGTCTTAGAGTCTTTGACTTGTAGTTGATAGAATTGTTAGCAACAGTTAAAGGGGAGTCTGTTAGGACATGTTTTGTAACTGAAATTCTGTGTAGGTTCTGCTAGAGGCGAACTTAATAAGTTCGCCTAGCCTATCAGAGCGAACTTATTAAGTTCGCCTAGTATATCAGAGGCGAACTTATTAAGTTTGCTTAGCCTATTAAGTTCGCCTAAGCATCTTTGAGGCGAACTTATTAAGTTCGCCTGGTGCAGAACTGGTGCCTATAAATAGAGTTTCAGAGTCTGTGAAACAAAACACAACAGAACGGTGAGAGAGAGAATAGACGATATCAGAGTAGACGAGAGAGAATTCTTGTAACCTGATATTGGTGGAAATACAAAGAGTTTATTTAGACCGTTGTTGTTGATTGAGTCACACGAGCACGTTGATCATGGATTCCGCACGTTATCACCGTGTCGTACCGCGAGTCTAGAGATTCGTCACGCACCGAAAATCGTTTGGAGCATATTCTGGTGACAACGAGCTTGAAGATATTATGTCTTAGTCTTAGAATCTTTGACTTGTAGTTGATAGAATTGTTAGCAACAGTTAAAGTGGAGTCTGTTAGGACATGTTTTGTAACTGTTGATAAAATTCTGTGTAAGTTCTGCTAGAGGCGAACTTAATAAGTTCGCCTAGCCTATCAGAGGCGAACTTAATCAGAGGCGAACTTATTAAGTTCGTTTAGCCTATTAGAGGCGAACAGTTCGCCTAGCCTATCAGAGGCGAACTTAATCAGAGGCGAACTTATTAAGTTCGTTTAGCCTATTAGAGGCGAACTCAATAAGTTCGCCTAAGCATCTTTGAGGCGAACTTATTAAGTTCGCCTGGTGCAGAACTGGTGCCTATAAATAGAGTTTCAGAGTCTGTGAAACAAAACACAACAGAACGGTGAGAGAGAGACTAGACGATATCAGAGTAGACGAGAGAGAATTCTTGTAACCTGATATTGGTGGAAATACAAAGAGTTTATTTACACCGTTGTTGTTGATTGAGTCACACGAGCACGTTGATCATGAATACCGCACGTTATCACCGTGTCGTACCGCGAGTCTAGAGATCCGTCACGCACCGAAAATCGTTTGGAGCATATTCTGGTGACAACGAGCTTGAAGATATTATGTCTTAGTCTTAGAGTCTTTGACTTGTAGTTGATAGAATTGTTAGCAACAGTTAAATGGAAGTCTGTTAGGACATGTTTTGTAACTGTTGATAAAATTCTGTGTAAGTTCTGCTAGTGGCGAACTTAATAAGTTCGCATAGCCTATCAGAGGCGAACTTATTAAGTTCGCCTAGTATATCAGAGGCGAACTTATTAAGTTCGCTTAGCCTATTAGAGGCGAACTTAATAAGTTCGCCTAAGCATCTTTGAGGCGAACTTAATCTGGTTCCTATAAATAGAGTCTCAGAGTCTGTGAAACAAAACACAATAGAACGGTGAGAGAGAGAATCGACGATATCAGAGTAGATGAGATAGAATTCTTGTAACCTGATATTGGTGGAAATACAAAGAGTTTATTTACACCGTTGTTGTTGATTGAGTCACACGAGCACGTTGATCATGAATTCTACACGTTATCACCGTGTCGTACCGCGAGTCTAGAGATCCGTCACGCACCGAAAATCGTTTGGAGCATATTCTGGTGACAACGAGCTTGAAGATATTATGTCTTAGTCTTAGAGTCTTTGACTTGTAGTTGATAGAATTGTTAGCAACAGTTAAATGGGAGTCTGTTAGGACATGTTTTGTAACTGTTGATAAAATTCTGTGTAGCTAGAGGCGAACTTAATAAGTTCGCATAGCCTATCAGAGGCGAACTTATTAAGTTCGCCTAGTATATCAGAGGCGAACTTATTAAGTTCGCTTAGCCTATTAGAGGCTAACTTAATAAGTTCGCCTAAGCATCTTTGAGGCGAACTTATTAATTTCGCCTGGTGCAAAACTGGTGCCTATAAATAGAGTTTCAGAGTCTGTGAAACAAAACACAATAGAACGGTGAGAGAGAGAATAGACGATATCAGAGTATACGAGAGAGAATTCTTGTAACCTGATATTGGTGGAAACACGAAGAGTTTATTTACACCGTTGTTGTTGATTGAGTCACACGAGCACGTTGATCATGGATTCCGCACGTTATCACCGTGTCGTACCGCGAGTCTAGAGATCCGTCACGCACCGAAAATCTTTTGGAGCATATTCTGGTGACAACGAGCTTGAAGATATTATGTCTTAGTCTTAGAGTCTTTGACTTGTAGTTGATAGAATTGTTAGCAACAGTTAAAGGGGAGTCTGTTAGGACATGTTTTGTAACTGTTGATAAAATTCTGTGTAAGTTCTGCTAGAGGCGAACTTAATAAGTTCGCCTAGCCTATCAGAGGCGAACTTAATCAGAGGCGAACTTATTAGGTTCGTTTAGCCTATTAGAAGCGAACTCAATAAGTTCGCCTAAGCATCTTTGAGGCGAACTTATTAAGTTCGCCTGGTGCAGAACTGGTGCCTATAAATAGAGGTTCAGAGTCTGTGAAACAAAACACAACAGAACGGTGAGAGAGAGACTAGACGATATCAGAGTAGACGAGAGAGAATTCTTGTAACCTGATATTCGTGGAAATACAAAGAGTTTATTTACACCGTTGTTGTTGATTGAGTCACACGAGCACGTTGATCATGGATTCCGCACGTTATCACCGTGTCGTACCGCGAGTCTAGAGATCCGTCACGCACCGAAAATCGTTTGGAGCATATTCTGGTGACAACGAGCTTGAAGATATTATGTCTTAGTCTTAGAGTCTTTGACTTGTAGTTGATAGAATTGTTAGCAACAGTTAAAGGGGAGTCTGTTAGGACATGTTTTGTAACTGTTGATAAAATTCTGTGTAAGTTCTGCTAGAGGCGAACTTAATAAGTTCGCCTAACCTATCAGAGGCGAACTTATTAAGTTCGCCTAGTATATCAGAGGCGAACTTATTAAGTTTGCTTAGCCTATTAGAGGCGAACTTAATAAGTTCGCCTAAGCATCTTTGAGGCGAACTTATTATGTTCGCCTGGTGCAGAACTGGTGCCTATAAATAGAGTTTCAGAGTCTGTGAAACAAAACACAACAGAACGGTGAGAGAGAGAATAGACGATCTCAGAGTAGACGAGAGAGAATTCTTGTAACCTGATATTGGTGGAAATACAAAGAGTTTATTTACACCGTTGTTGTTGATTGAGTCACACGAGCACGTTGATCATGGATTCCGCACGTTATCAACGTGTCGTACCGCGAGTCTTGAGATCCGTCACGCACCGAAAATCGTTTGTAGCATATTCTGGTGACAACGAGCTTGAAGATATTATGTCTTAGTCTTAGAGTCTTTGACTTGTAGTTGATAGAATTGTTAGCAACAGTTAAAGGGGAGTCTGTTAGGACATGTTTTGTAACTGGTGATAAAATTCTGTGTAAGTTCTGCTAGAGGCGAACTTAAAAAGTTCGCCTAGCCTATCAGAGGCGAACTTATTAAGCTCACCTAGTATATCAGAGGCGAACTTATTAAGTTCGCTTAGCCTATTAGAGGCGAACTTAATAAGATTGCCTAAGCATCTTTGAGGCGAACTTATTAAGTTCGCCTGGTGCAGAACTGGTGCCTATAAATAGAGTTTCAGAGTTTGTGAAACAAAACACAACATAACGGTGAGAGAGAGAATAGACGATATCAGGGTAGACGAGAGAGAATTCTTGTTACCTGATATTGGTGGAAATACAAAGAGTTTATTTACACCGTTGTTGTTGATTGAGTCACACGAGCACGTTGATCATGGATTCCGCACGTTATCAACGTGTCGTACCGAGAGTCTAGAGATCGGTCACGCACCGAAAATCTTTTGGAGCATATTCTGGTGACAACAAGCTTGAAGATATTATGTCTTAGTCTTAGAGTCTTTGACTTGTAGTTGATAGAATTGTTAGCAACAATTAAAGGGGAGTCTGTTAGGACATGTTTTGTAACTGTTGATAAAATTCTGTGTAGGTTCTGCTAGAGGCGAACTTAATAAGTTCGCCTAGCCTATCAGAGGCGAACTTGTATATCAGAGGCGAACTTATTAAGTTTGCTTAGCCTATTAAGTTCGCCTAAGCATCTTTGAGGTGAACTGGTGCAGAACTGGTGCCTATAAATAGAGTTTCAGAGTCTGTGAAACAAAACACAACAGAACGGTGAGAGAGAGAATAGACGATATCAGAGTAGACGAGAGAGAATTCTTGTAACCTGATATTGGTGGAAATACAAAGAGTTTATTTAGACCGTTGTTGTTGATTGAGTCACACGAGCACGTTTATCATGGATTCCGCACGTTATCACCGTGTCGTACCGCGAGTCTAGAGATCCGTCACGCACCGAAAATCGTTTGGAGCATATTCTGGTGACAACGAGTTGAAGATATTATGTCTTAGTCTTAGAGTCTTTAACTTGTAGGTGATAGAATTGTTAGCAACAGTTAAAGGGGAGTCTGTTAGGACATGTTTTGTAACTGTTGATAAAATTCTGTGTAAGTTCTGCTAGAGGCGAGCTTAATAAGTTCGCCTAGCCTATCAGAGACGAACTTAATCAGAGGCGAACTTATTAAGTTCATTTAGCCTATTAGAGGCGAACTCAATAAGTGTTCCTAAGCATCTTTGAGGCGAACTTATTAAGTTCGACTGGTGCAGAACTGGTGCCTATAAATAGAGTTTCAGAGTCTGTGAAACAAAACACAACAGAACGGTGAGAGAGAGACTAGACGATATCAGAGTAGACGAGAGAGAATTCTTGTAACCTGATATTGGTGGAAATACAAAGAGTTTATTTACACCGTTGTTGTTGATTGAGTCACACGAGCACGTCGATCATGAATTCCACACGTTATCACCATGTCGTACCGCGAGTCTAGAGATCCGTCACGCACCGAAAATCGTTTGGAGCATATTCTGGTGACAACGAGCTTGAAGATATTATGTCTTAGTCTTAGATTCTTTGACTTGTAGTTGATAGAATTGTTAGCAACAGTTAAATGGAAGTCTGTTAGGACATGTTTTGTAACTGTTGATAAAATCCTGTGTAAGTTCTGCTAGAGGCGAACTTAGTATATCAGAGGCGAACTTATTAAGTTCGCTTAGCCTATTAGAGGCGAACTAGAGGCGAACTTAAGCATCTTTGAGGCGAACTTATTAAGTTTGCCTGGTGCAGAACTGGTGCCTATAAATAGAGTTTCAGAGTCTGTGAAACAAAACACAATAGAACGGTGAGAGAGAGAATAGACGATATCAGAGTAGACGAGAGAGAATTCTTGTAACCTGATATTGGTGGAAACACAAAGAGTTTATTTACATCGTTGTTGTTGATTGAGTCACACGAGCATGTTGATCATGGATTCCGCACGTTATCACCGTGTCGTATCACGAGTCTAGAGATCCGTCACGCATCGAAAATCTTTTGGAGCATATTCTGGTGACAACGAGCTTGAAGATATTATGTCTTAGTCTTAGAGTCTTTGACTTGTAGTTGATAGAATTGTTAGCAACAGTTAAAGGGGAGTCTGTTAGGACATGTTTTGAAACTGTTGATAAAATTCTGTGTAAGTTCTGCTAGAGGCGAACTTAATAAGTTCACCTAACCTATCAGAGGCGAACTTAATCAGAGGCGAACTTATTAAGTTCGTTTAGCTTATTAGAGGCGAACTCAATAAGTTTGCCTAAGCATCTTTGAGGCGAACTTATTAAGTTCGCCTGGTGCAGAACTGGTGCCTATAAATAGAGTTTCAGAGTCTGTGAAACAAAACACAACAGAACGGTGAGAGAGAGACTAGACGATATCAGAGTAGACGAGAGAGAATTCTTGTAACCTAATATTGGTGGAAATACAAAGTGTTTATTTACACCGTTGTTGTTGATTGAGTCACACGAGCACGTTGATCATGGATTCCGCACGTTATCACTGTGTCGTACCGCGAGTCTAGAGATCCGTCAAGCATCGAAAATCATTTGGAGCATATTCTGGTGACAACGAGCTTGAAGATATTATGTCTTAGTCTTAGAGTCTTTGACTTGTAGTTGATAGAACTGTTAGCAATAGTTAAAGGGGAGTCTGTTAGGACATGTTTTGTAACTGTTGATAAAATTCTGTGTAAGTTCTGCTGGAGGCGAACTTAATAAGTTCGCCTAGCCTATCAGAGGCGAACTTATTAAGTTCGCCTAGTATATCAGAGGCGAACTTATTAAGTTCGCTTAGCCTATTAGAGGCGAACTTAATAAGTTCGCCTAAGCATCTTTGAGGCGAACTTATTAAGTTCGCCTGGTGCAGAACTGGTGCCTATAAATAGAGTTTCAGAGTCTGTGAAACAAAACACAATAGAACGGTGAGAGAGAGAATAGACGATATCAGAGTAGACGAGAGAGAATTCTTGTAACCTGATATTGGTGGAAACACAAAAGATCTTATTTACACCGTTGTTGTTGATTGAGTCACACGAGCACGTTGATCATGGATTCCGCACGTTATCACCGTGTTGTACCGCGAGTCTAGAGATCCGTCACGCACCGAAAATCTTTTGGAGCATATTCTGGTGACAACGAGCTTGAAGATATTATGTCTTAGTCTTAGAGTCTTTCACTTGTAGTTGATAGAATTGTTAGCAATAGTTAAAGGGGAGTCTGTTAGGACATGTTTTGTAACTATTGATAAAATTCTGTGTAAGTTCTGCTAGATGCGAACTTAATAAATTCGCCTAGCCTATCAGAGGCGAACTTATTAAGTTCGCCTAGTATATCAGTGGCGAACTTATTAAGTTTGCTTAGCCTATTAGAGGCGAACTTAATAAGTTCGCCTAAGCATCTTTGAGGCGAACTTATTAAGTTCGCCTGGTTCAGAACTGGTGCCTATAAATAGAGTTTCAGAGTCTGTGAAATAAAACACAACAGAACGGTGTGAGAGAGAATAGACGATATCAGAGTAGACGAGAGAGAATTCTTGTAACCTGATATTGGTGGAAATACAAAGAGTTTATTTACACCATTGTTGTTGATTGAGTCACACGAGCACGTTGATCATGGATTCCGCATGTTATCACCGTGTCGTACCGCGAGTCTAGAGATCCGTCACGCATCGAAAATCGTTTGGAGCATATTCTGGTGACAACGAGCTTGAAGATATTATGTCTTAGTCTTAGAGTCTTTAACTTGTAGTTGATAGAATTGTTAGCAACAGTTAAAGGTGAGTCTGTTATGACATGTTTTGTAACTGTTGATAAAATTTTGTGTAAGTTCTGCTAGAGGCGAACTTAATAAGTTCGCCTAGCCTATCAGAGGCGAACTTATTAAGTTCACCTAGTATATCAGAGGCGAACTTATTAAGTTCGCTTAGCCTATTAGAGGCGAACTTTATAAGTTCGCCTAAGCATCTTTGAGGCGAACTTATTAAGTTCGCCTGGTGCAGAACTGGTGCCTATAAATAGAGTTTCAGAGTCTGTGAAACAAAACACAATAGAACGGTGAGAGAGAGAATAGACGATATCAGAGTAGACGAGAGAGAATTCTTGTAACCTGATATTGGTGGAAACACAAAGAGTTTATTTACACCGTTGTTGTTGATTGAGTCACACGAGCACGTTGATCATGGATCCCGCACGTTATCACCGTGTCGTACCGCGAGTCTAGAGAAACGTCACGCATCGAAAATCGTTTGGAGTATATTCTGGTGACAACGGGCTTGAAGATATTATGTCTTAGTCTTAGAGTCTTTGACTTGTAGTTGATAGAATTGTTAGCAACAGTTAAAGGGGAGTCTGTTAGGACATGTTTTGTAACTGTTGATAAAATTCTGTGTAAATTCTGCTAGAGGCGAACTTAATAAGTTCGCCTAGCTTATCAGAGGCGAAATTATTAAGTTCGCCTAGTATATCAGAGGCGAACTTATTAAGTTCGCTTAGCCTATTAGAGGCGAACTCAATAAGTTCGCCTAAGCATCTTTGAGGCGAACTTATTAAGTTCGCCTGGTGCAGAAATGGTGCCTATAAATAGAGTTTCAGAGTCTGTGAAACAAAACACAACAGAACGGTGAGAGAGAGAATAGACGATATCAGAGTAGACGAGAGAGAATTCTTGTAACCTGATATTGGTGGAAATACAAAGAGTTTATTTACACCGTTGTTGTTGATTGAGTCACACGAGCACGTTGATCATGGATTCCGCACGTTATCACCGTGTCGTACCGCGAGTCTAGAGATCCGTCACGCACCGAAAATCATTTGGAGCATATTCTGGTGACAACGAGCTTGAAGATATTATGTCTTAGTCTTAGAGTCTTTGACTTGTAGTTGATAGAATTGTTAGCAACAGTTAAAGGGGAGTCTGTTAGGACATGTTTTGTAACTGTTGATAAAATTCTGTGTAAATTCTGCTAGAGGCGAACTTAATAAGTTCGCCTAGCCTATCAGAGGCGAACTTATTAAGTTCGCCTATTATATCAGAGGCGAACTTATTAAGTTCGCCTATTATATCAGAGGCGAACTTAATAAGTTCACCTAAGCATCTTTGAGGCGAACTTATTAAGTTCGCCTGGTGCAGAACTGGTGCCTATAAATAGAGTTTCAGAGTCTGTGAAACAAAACACAACAGAACGGTGAGAGAGAGAATAGACGATAATAGAGTAGACGAGAGAGAATTTTTGTAACCTGATATTGGTGGAAATAAAAAGAGTTTATTTACACCGTTGTTGTTGATTGAGTCACACGAGCACGTTGATCATGGATTCCGCACGTTATCACCGTGTCGTACCGCGAGTCTAGAGATCCGTCACGCACCGAAAATCGTTTGGAGCATATTCTGGTGACAACGAGCTTGAAGATATTATGTCTTAGTCTTAGAGTCTTTGACTTGTAGTTGATAGAATTGTAAACAACAGTTAAAGGGGAGTCTGTTAGGACATGTTTTGTAACTGTTGATAAAATTCTATGTAAATTCTGCTAGAGGCGAACTTAATAAGTTCGCCTAGCCTATCAGAGGCGAACTTATTAAGTTCGCCTAGTATATCAGAGGCGAACTTATTAAGTTCGCTTAGCCTATTAGAGGCGAACTTAATAAGTTCGCCTAAGCATCTTTGAGGCGAACTTATTAAGTTCGCCTGGTGCAGAACTGGTGCCTATAAATAGAGTTTCAGAGTCTGTGAAACAAAACACAATAGAACGGTGAGAGAGAGAATAGACGATATCAGAGTAGACGGGAGAGAATTCTTGTAACCTGATATTGGTGGAAACACAAAGAGCTTATTTACACCGTTGTTGTTGATTGAGTCACACGAGCACGTTGATCATGGATTCCGCACGTTATCACCGTGTCGTACCGCGAGTCTAGAGATCCGTCACGCACCGAAAATCTTTTGGAGCATATTCTGGTGACAACGAGCTTGAAGATATTATGTCTTAGTCTTAGAGTCTTTGACTTGTAGTTGATAGAATTGTTAGCAATAGTTAAAGGGGAGTCTGTTAGGACATGTTTTGTAACTATTGATAAAATTCTGTGTAAGTTCTGCTAGATGCGAACTTAAAAAATTCGTCTAGCCTATCAGAGGCGAACTTATTAAGTTCGCCTAGTATATCAGTGGCGAACTTATTAAGTTTGCTTAGCCTATTAGAGGCGAACTTAATAAGTTCGCCTAAGCATCTTTGAGGCGAACTTATTAAGTTCGCCTGGTGTAGAACTGGTGCCTATAAATAGAGTTTCAGAGTCTGTGAAATAAAACACAACAGAACGGTGTGAGAGAGAATAGACGATATCAGAGTAGACGAGAGAGAATTCTTGTAACTAGATATTGGTGGAAATACAAAGAGTTTATTTACACCATTGTTGTTGATTGAGTCACACGAGCACGTTGATCATGGATTCCGCACGTTATCACCGTGTCGTACCGCGAGTCTAGAGATCCGCCACGCACCGAAAATCGTTTGGAGCATATTCTGGTGACAACGAGCTTGAAGATATTATGTCTTAGTCTTAGAGTCTTTGACTTGTAGTTGATAGAATTGTTAGCAACAGTTAAAGGTGAGTCTGTTAGGACATGTTTTGTAACTGTTGATAAAATTTTGTGTAAGTTCTGCTAGAGGCGAACTTAATAAGTTCGCCTAGCCTATCAGAGGCGAACTTATTAAGTTCGCCTAGTATATCAGAGGCGAACTTATTAAGTTCGCTTAGCCTATTAGAGGAGAACTTAATAAGTTCCCCTAAGCATCTTTGAGACTGGTGCCTATAAATAGAGTTTCAGAGTCTGTGAAACAAAACACAATAGAACGGTGAGAGAGAGAATAGACGATATCAGAGTAGACGAGGGAGAATTCTTGTAACCTGATATTGGTGGAAACACAAAGAGTTTATTTACACCGTTGTTGTTGATTGAGTCACACGAGCACGTTGATCATGGATTCCGCACGTTATCACCGTGTCGTACCGCGAGTCTAGAGATCCGTCACGCATCGAAAATCATTTGGAGCATATTCTGGTGACAACGAGCTTGAAGATATTATGTCTTAGTCTTAGAGTCTTTGACTTGTAGTTGATAGAACTGTTAGCAATAGTTAAAGGGGAGTCTGTTAGGACATGTTTTGTAACTGTTGATAAAATTCTGTGTAAGTTCTGCTGGAGGCGAACTTAATAAGTTCGCCTAGCCTATCAAGTTCGCCTAGTATATCAGAGGCGAACTTATTAAGTTCGCTTAGCCTATTAGAGGCGAACTTAATAAGTTCGCCTAAGCATCTTTGAGGCGAACTTATTAAGTTCGCCTGGTGCAGAACTGGTGCCTATAAATAGAGTTTCAGAGTCTGTGAAACAAAACACAACAGAACGGTGAGAGAGAGTAGACGATATCAGAGTAGACGAGAGAGAATTATTGTAACCTGATATTGGTGGAAATACAAAGAGTTTATTTACACCGTTGTTGTTGAGTGAGTCACACGAGCACGTTGATCATGGATTCTGCACGTTATCACCGTGTCGTACCGCGAGTCTAGAGATCTGTTAAGCACCGAAAATCGTTTGGAGCATATTCTGGTGACAACGAGCTTGAAGATATTATGTCTTAGTCTTAGAGTCTTTGACTTGTAGTTGATAGAATTGTAAACAACAGTTAAACGGGAGTCTGTTAGGACATGTTTTGTAACTGTTGATAAAATTCTATGTAAATTCTGCTAGAGGCGAACTTAATAAGTTCGCCTAGCCTATCAGAGGC